>JAQQAF010000009.1:6553704-7880475 GCA_029747655.1 Ensete ventricosum | reverse complement strand
AACAAGTCATTGTGATTTGGTGATGGCTGCTGTCCATTGTGAATTTGGTGATAATGATGATGATAGCGGTGACCATGATGATGTTGGAACTTCCTCGGTTGATTTGTGGCTGAAGCTGCTGTCACAGTTTCCACATTGTCTTGCACAGGCTCCTGGCTTTCTGAGGCCTGAAAGTGCACTGGGTGGAGAGCTGTAGACTGGTTGCATTTGACTGTTGATGTAGATGCTGTCTTTGTTTTGTGCGCCCCTGGTTGTGTCAAGGCATTCCTGGTAGTGGATCCCATGTCATTGTCATTACTACCATTGGAACCTTGCTTTGGGTGACCTGCATCTGAACTAGACAAAATATTGTACATCGACTCCATCTTAATTGCCTCTGAGCTGGTATCAAGTGGAGAGCAGCTTCCTCCACATCCAGTGGGAGCTTGATTAGAAGGGGCAGATGCTTGATATCTTGCACAAAACTAAAGCAGTCAGAACCAGTCATCTTAATCAACATAAGAAGCAATAACAATTTAAAATGTTTATTTCTTGCACCTTGAGAATGCAGACAATTCTAAGCGCCTTAAGACATTGCGGCCATCTTGATTGGCAGTTCCACTGTCGCCAATTGACCTCAACCTCTTCAAACTCAACTCGATGGATGGTAAGTTTGAAGTGTGGTTTATCTTATCTTCCACTTCTATGGCCTTGGAAAAACCACTAGGGGCTTTTGGCTCATTGAACAAATCGTTATGAAAAGTGCCAAGATGGCCTTCATTCTTGGAGTCCTTTTCAGGCAATTTTTCCATTTTTTTGCCTGCTAGCTTGGTAAAATCCTGCTCAGTTGAATGAGTTTCATATTGCATTTCCGGTTTCCTGCATTCTTGAATCTTCATATTTTTCCCCATGCAATCATCTAGAAAACAGACTAAAGTTTCACGAGAATCCTGAAAGTGTGCAAGAAATATATTTTAGGCAATGTTAGCTTACCAGAAGGCTTCTCTTTACCATGATTCTCTCTAATGGCAGATGTAGGAACCTGATCTTTACTGAAGGTTTCTGGTGTTGGGTGAATGACTAGTGCACATGTACTATCAGGTGGATCAGCTAACTCATCTGAAGGAGACATAGGTTGGGGACTGGCAGTCTCTGCTGCACGTTTTGTCCAGGAACTCTACATGTCAAATTATGAGCGTGTTCAAATGATGTGGGGAAGTTGCAAATAAAGACAACAAAAGACATCCACCTCTTCTTAAATTTATGAACTGTCAATTAATGATGAATCCAACATCAGATGGACTATGACATCCAGATTTTCGATGTGGGAAGCCATATCAGTAGTTTAATTTTGAGGTAACAAAAAGATACATCTTTATGTTTTAAGCTGGTCAACTTGATTAATGATTTTTTCTTCTTGTTTTTGCCTAAGAACATCCTACAAGAAAAGCAGACTAAAACAGTACTCTGGTCCAGATATACTATTATGACAAATACCAAGGAGCGATGATTTCTGCAAGTCAAATAAATGACACATGACAAAAAAATTTCTGATATTTGTGATCATCACAACCTGATATAACTTAAAGAGGCACTGAAGATATCACTGTGTAACTAAGAAAGGACAAATGGTCATGCTAGAGTTGGAGGTCAACAAGTTGCACAGTAAATGACCACATGATTTTGGTGAGTACAGTAGACAAAAATTAAATGATTGGTATTAAGAGGAAAATTTGTGACATCAAAAGTCCATTCGGTGATGGTAAGTGCTGCCAACTGAAGTGAATTATCCTTACCATCGAATGAATCTCCAATTGATGACTCTCCATTCTTTGTACTCATCATCAGAGTTATTGTTCTGATGCAACTTTCAAGGTCAAGAAACAAATCTAATCTGCACTATCATTTGTCTATATAGTCATTCAACTAACAGATCATAGCTGATGAAACACACTGGGCACTTACTAAACTGTTTTATAGGCTCCGGACCAAATGGAAGTTTGATCGGAAAGCTACTTACAAGCTAAGCTCAGAAGTTGATGGATCATAATTATCATGAAAGCAGGATTTTTCACATTTTACAAGTGATAATAGTAACAAAACCAAAATTTCCACTCATTGTTTACAAGATAACAATTCTAAATTTGTGAACCTATTAAGGTAGGTTCTTTTAATGCGTATAAAATAAAGAATTGAGTTATGAAAGTAGAGAGAGAACAATAATAGCACTGGAGCATATCTAGGTTGATATGCTTCTAGTTGTTGTCCATGAAAATTATACTAGCATTAAAAACCTAATGTTGAAGAGATAAAGCTACATTAGGAATAAGTATGCTTTCTGATAATGTTGAACCAGCAGCAACAGATGATTTACATTCATTGATTACTACATGAATAAATTTTTCATGCATTCCATGAGGATAAATAAGAGCGTGAACAAGTAGTCTGAGATGAAAAGCTCACCTGAGTTCCACTACCATGGTCACTGCCATCTCTTGCATTCAGGTCTGGACTTTCATTATTATCATCATTGCTGCTACTACTGTTGTCAGAGTCATCTGAGCTCTTTGACTTAGCTGATTTCTGTGTGTGGATGCCACTTTCACTTCCACTGCCACTGGACTGAGATGAAGCAGAGTTGGTGCAATTAGAGAACAGAAAGGGAAGTTAGAATTGATTCATGCAAGCATTAGAAAGAAAACAACGCATGAGAAGGCCCTACATGAGTAATCCAGTACTGAAGGACATTGACACACTAAAGAAAGAAGCTACCAATGAGAGTGAGATACATGTATATGATTTATCTTGTTGAACATGAAACTGTAAAGGGCTTATCAGAATATATAGTAACTAACACTGTGACATCTCCTCCACACATGCTGCCAAAGGTTTTTAAGCTCATTCTTCCGGATAGGCTTCACTAAAAAGTCAACTGCACCTTTTGACAGACACTTAAAGACTGTACCCATAGCATCGTGTGATGACATCACTACACAAAGATCACAAATTTTCAGACGTTAAATTTCTCAAACATGAATAACCCAATATACATTCAAAATTCTGTTTTCATCATATGATGCAAGAAAAATACTCACTAATCACAGGTATATTCTTGCGTGTTTTATGGTTCATGATTTTGCTTAAAAGACCAATGCCATTTAAACCAGGCATGACCACCTCAGCTAACACGAGGTCAACATGATTAGTTAGATGTTCCAATATTTTCCATGCTTGCAAGCCATTTGCAACAGCAGTAACTGTCAAAGAATGAAAAGAAAAAAATATCATTAGTTAATTAATCACATTAACCTCATTACAAAAAGTATATACCAAGACGTTAAGAAAGAGAGCACACTGACAAAGAACCTTGCCTTGTAAACTTGGATTAAACTAACCATATTCAGAATTTCAGATCACATAAAGCCACTCAAACATCAAATTTTCCATAGTTGAATCACTTGATATGCAAAGTTGATAAGATAGATGTGGCAAAGATGAAGAACAGTAAGCAAAGAAAGAAATGGTAATGGATAATCTTGGCCTGATTTATACTATAAAAGTATACCATGAAAAAGATGCTTGAAGTGCGCATTTGGAAGCTCCTGAGAAAAGATTTTTGCTGCTTCAAACTACAGTAGATTAATGATGAAAGAAAGAAGTACAGCAGGAGAAAATTTCCTCTCCTCCATCATAGTCTACAAAAATCTCTTCAAGTATAAAGAAATGGATAAACACACCTGCTATTTCATTTTCGTGTGCATAACGTTCGCGTAGTTGGTGAGCATATTATCTTTTTTCCTTTTTACCCTAATCAATAAATTTCTAACAAGGCATGTTGTACTGATCATGCCGAGGTAGACCAACCAGTTCATACTGTAGTGATAAGTTATGGGCAAGAAAACTACTATGTTAAGGGTATGTCAACAAATTTGACATGTCATTAACTTCTGTGAATCAGAATAGAACCCACACTATATTGTGCCAGGATATTACCAATAGTACCAGCGATAGACCTTAAACCATGATTTTTGTGAATCATAAGTCTGCTATGCATCTAGTTTACAAACGACCTCCAAAGGCATATTCATGTATATCATAAATGCAAACTGAAATCGATGAGATCATATCATGGTAATGATCTTGAAAGTGGAAAACGTGAGAGTCATGCATACTTCACGGATGCAGCACAAAGGTTCAATTGCTTGACAAAAGTATGACACATAACATAACCACCAATAAAGAAATACCAAAGAGGAGACTGCCACTCAGAACACTAGAAAAACCTGTTAGCATCCCGAAATGGGGAACAGTAGCAGAAAGGTTGAAAATAGAAGTAAATTTCATACAATAAACAGTAGCAGATGAAGCTAGATTATATGTCACAACCGGTAGTCCATGTACTGGAACATAAAGGAATAAGGCTTCTGCATAGCTCTCAGCCTCTCTAGTCCCCATGTACCAAACTACACAGGACAGGTCAGATCAGAGCATGGATTACAATCATTTTTATGCTGAGAGAGATACAGAAGCAAATTACACAACAATTCATTCTACTTAAGAAGAATCTATCAATATATAAATGAATATTCATATTATATATATATATATATAGATATATCAAGAAATGAACCATATCATTTTACTTTCCTGAAAAGAGTAATAAGGTGAGGATTGTGATAATTAAACATATGAAGCTTAATAATAATCACAAGGCAAAATCCTGTGGTCAATAACTAATGAAATTAGTACTAGTACTTGTTGCCAAAAAATTACAAGAAGTACACGGAACTTTTCTCCTTATCTAGGAAAGTCTGTTTGTGCATCCTCTTCATTGGATCGAAGAAGCTGAAATAAGCCAAGGAAAGAAGGAACTCAATAGATATATCCACCTAAAATGTAGAGCTAGGTCGTATACCAGAAAAGCAACTAGAGTTTAGTCCACCTAAATGATGATCCAACACATTTAGCAAACTCAGAATAGCAAATAGACTAACCCTCAAATGGGGGTGGTCTGACATAAATAGAATATTTAATGATAAAGTTCATATTGGTTAGCAGTAAGGTAGAATCAATAATACCTTCATATAACAGAAAAAGAGATGATATGTTTACCTTCATAACTACAGTTGCGAAGCAAAGCGCTGACAACTTGGCGGGTGGAATCATCATTCTCTACGAGTAAAACCTTAAGCGTTCTGACCGGAAGAAACCTCTCCCAGCGTACGATCGGCCCCGGTGGCTGCTGTTCCTGCTTCTGGAAACCAGCAGTCTGTTTCGCGAGCGGTGTAGCATCCTCTATCTGGTTACCGTTTAAATCTTCCAAGGCCACATTGATCTTGGACTCATCTTCTTCGGACAGGGCATGACCTTCCCCGCCACATGGGGCTTCCTTGTGCTCATTCTTATCCTGACGGTTGCCGTCTGTCAGCCTCTTATTCGTAGCCCCTTTGGGGCCGGCTTGATGGGCACTTCCCATCACTCGATTGTCCCACAAGAAAACGTTACGCATCGCTTGGCCTTCTTGACAAACACAGGCCTCAAACTCTACCGGACACCACTTATGTCTGGAATCACAAGAAAGAAGTAAAGGGTATTGGGATCAAAACCTTCAGGAAAACCAAAAGACAATTAGATAGCCTTCAAAACCTAAGAACATAAAAAAATTATAGCAAACACGATTATCAAGAAAAACAAAAGACGAATCAAGATGTGCAAATCGAATAATACTTCCCGAAAATTCATATGAGATACCAAGACATTCATTCGCAACCCTAGATGACGATCGACAACAATATCAACACAATCCCGGGCAACTAATCGTAGAATACCGAGATCCAGCCAAAGCAAAAGCTTCTCCGAACTAAAAATCCAGCAAAGACCACCTAATAATCCAAATCAACATGAATTCCCAAGAACCTCGACCAACGCCACCAAAAACAAGAAAACGCATCAGATTTCGCGTACCTCTGCCCTCCATAAAAATGCGCGAACTCACGAAAAAGCTCAGGAACAATCCATTCTCGGAGATCCGACCAATTTCAGACTACCTCTAAACGTTCCCAAAAAAAGAAGAAAGAAAGAAAGAACCAAAGGAGGAGGAGGATGATTCGAACTTGTTCGTCTTACAGGGGATTCCAAGTCTCAGGTCGTTGAGGGTCGTCTTCTTCTTCTTCTTCTTCTTGGCCGGTGGGGAAGCGATACGGCCGCGTGCGTCGGCTCTGCTGAAGACTACGGTCTCGACTGAAAGGGAGAGAACAACCGAGTGAGCCGAGGCGTAAAGAAGGGCTGTTAGGGTCAGTTTGGGGCGTCGATGACGTGGAGAAAATGGCGGTGGCGGACGGGCCACGATGTCCACGTGGCAAGACACGAGTACGAGATCAAAAGCCGTGAGCTGACGCGCCACGCGCGCATCCGCCCCGATCCGGCGTGCGCCATGTGGGACGGTGTGGGGACGCCTCAAGATCCGCTTACCGCGACGTGTCGGCTTCACCGTTTGAGTAGGTAGCGGAGAGCCAGGGGAGGTATGCCAACCGGTGCAAACGGGGACCGCCGGGCGTTAACGGTGTTTACGAATTCGAAACTTTTCAGATACATTTCAATCTAATGTATTATTACACATACACCCCTACTTACAAATATTTACCTATATTAACTTTTCGAATTAGTCTGCGGAAACGTTTGAGATACATCCCAATATAAATTACTATTACACATATACCCCTATACTAACTTTTCGAATAAGTCCAGTCAAAACTTTTATTACGGACGTATTCACTTAAACACTAAATTCCAACATTTCTCCTCGTGGAATCAAATGGGGGAATGGATAACGCTGCTACAAGGTTGTGCTTATCCTCTCAGTGGGGGGGTAGTGCGGCTATCATGGTGGGCTATCCATCTTTCACGTTGACGTTTCCAAGTCCAAATCCATTCTTTACTTTTGGTGAACCAAACTGGGTTGGGTCTTCTTTGATCTATTATTACAAGTTCTCTTGATCGATAGGTTGGATTTGATTTATGAAGCAATGATAGGAGAATAGGAAATATACTCTTTGAGTTCTCCTCTTAAATCCACTGCTAATGTGCAAGCATAACTTGGAAGATGATTGAATCAGTGCAAGCATAATCCACTGCTCAGTCCGTCCTTCTTCTCGTGAAACCATTAAGATGATTGAATCAGTGCTCTTCCGTTCCCAAGTAAAAAGAGTAGTAGACAACATGAGAGGATGAGGTGGACTTCCATGGAGGCTGCTGCATGCCTTATCGCTTACGAGCGGCCAGCTTTCGAAGACAGAACTTCCCGCCAGCTGCATGCCTTTGCTGCAGTTTGCTGCCAGCAGAAACAAGCCTACATCCACGAGATCTCTCGCTTGGTTGATACAACAGTACTTGTGCTTCATGGACACAGGAGAGAAGGTTACATGCATGGCCACACGTCTGGATTCCATCTTCTTCAACATCCCTCCTTTTCTATGTTGTGGCCAAGAACCAGAGCTTTACATCTTGGCATCTTCCTCTTTCTTCTCGTGTGCGGCCTTCGTTGGCTCTCTTTTCGACTGGAACCTTTGTCCTCCTGGTTTTTTATCTTCCTCTTGTTTGGATGGTGCAGACGGGGCGAAAGTTATATATATTCTCCCTTGCAACCCAGCTTTGAATTGGAGATTCTGCTGCTGCTGCTTGCTTTCTAATGGTCTCTCGCATGAGCACGTACACGCTTTTGTTATCTACTCAGCTTTCCTGTGGAGTCATTGCAGATGCTGCAGACACCATAGCTTTTGGAAATGGAAAGGTGGGATTGCAGGATTGGATTCTATGAAGATATACACGACGAAACGGTAGTAGACCTCCTTTTTAGATAATGTGATTATTATGAATATAATTAAATTTAATTATATTTTATTAGCCAATGAAAATAAAATTTAATTAAGTTATGATTCTTTAGTAGATGCTATTGATGGGAGAAACTGATTCGTTAGTAGATGCTATTGATGGGAGAAACTATCATAATTACTTATCCTAAATCCTCTAAATAGACATGGATATTAAGGATACAACATGATTAATGATTATGAAAATACAATATCCTGACATAGTTGAAAGATTACATATATTATTTCTATCTCCCTTTGTCACGTGAATCAATTAATGAGATATTATAGTTCACCTCTCATATTCTTGAGTTCTCAAATCTATCGATTATAGTAGTCTTGGGAAAGGATAGGAAGATAGGAGAAGTGAATCTAATACGCTTACAGATCATAAGGTTTTTTTTTTAATAGTAGCACTAAAAATGTACATATTATAATAATCTCTTAGATTCATTGATATTTGATTTCTGGCATCGAAGTTTTTACACAAAATAGATAGCATATATGGATTTTATATTAACAATTGGTATCAGAGTCATGGGTTTGAAATTAAATACTTTGAAATTATTTGTTAGCATCTTTCATTTTCAAGAAGATGTTAATTGATTTTTATTTACGATGCATGAATAATTCATCGGTACTATCGATCTATTTTCCTACCCAATCTATCATATCACTTGCTCGCAGGCGATGCATGGTTTTCGTGTTTAATTGATAGATTTGTTATTTGTTATCGAAATTATTAAAGGTGACGATCTCAGTTGATTGCCTATTCAATTGTTGACAACGGTTGTGCAGCGTCGTTGGGTACGACAGTTACAGCAGCATCACTGCTGCTTGCAGCGGCTGCAACAACAATGCAACATAACGACAGCGGCTTCGGTAGAACCCCTGCATAGCGACAACCATACGAAGGAAATAGCCGTGCATCGCGACCATGCACGAGTAAAGACTATGCAGGTGCGACTGTTGCACAAGCGATAGCCACCCACATGACCGCCTAAGCGCAAGCACCACTGCCTAAGTGTAAAGGTGGTGCGCGCACAAGCGGTGGCTACAGGCGGAGGCGACAACGCCCGAAAGGGCGATGGCCACCCACGAGAACTATCGACACCTGTATGCAAGGGTCATTCACACCTAAGCGCTGTATGCATGGGCAGTAGCCACCGCTCACCCACAGGCGATGGCTGCTCACCCGCAAAGGCGATGGCTGCCGCGCGCAGAGGTGGTGCCCGCCTGTAGAGGCGATGGTTGCTTGGCGCAAGGGTGACGATGTTTGAGATCAGGGTTTTTCTTAAAATATATTTTTGCTCTTCGAAAATATAAGAATTTTGGAGTTTATTCTTAATTATTTTTTGTTAATGACCTTCATAAATTAGATAGTTTCTCATATATTCTTTTAACAGTCTTTATGAATCTCGTAATTTCGATTTATGTCCTATTAATAAAATTATAGATTTATCCTTATGAAATTAAAAAATTATAATTAATATCTTTGATTATAAAATTGATCAATATGATTTTTTAATAGAATTTGATCATTATGACTATTGATTAGATTTAGTTTTGATCAAACCTAGAAAATATGAAATTTTGATCAATTTTGATTTTGATCAATTTTTATTCACTAGTTAATTGGGTTAATACATAACCCAATTCTGGGTTTACCCAATTAAATAAGGTTGATTAGTATAATGGTTCTTTAATGGTTTTCTCATATGATTCATTGATTGCATGTGCTAAATAAAATCTAATTATTATTTTTAGATATTTATTTAGTTATTCATATGCATATGTTTAAAATTATAAAATAATATATTTTTTCAAATAAAGGTCGTCATCATGATTATAATTATTATATAAGTTTTCTTTATGTTGATTATTCTATTATTTAACTGTTTCAATATAAATTAGATAAGAAAACTTGATAAATATTATTTATAATTTATCTCCCTAAGTTTTATCTGATCGATAGTTGCCAAAATAGCCTGGGATGGTAAACTTATGGAATGTAAATTACAATAAAGGTTTTATCATTTATAGGTCATTTTTATTATATTTTATATTATTGTGTTGATCTTATAGCAACCAAAGTAACCTGAAACAATAATCTATAAAATACATTATGGAATTGGTCCTCAATGACATTAAAGGAAATAATATTTATAATGGTATAAATAATTAGGAGATTTAGATAACTAAAGGAGAATATATTTCAAATAAGTATGTGATAGTTTAGGATTGTACACCTAAAGGTAGCAACCCTATTTCATAAGGATGATATCAGTTTTTCATAAATAATTTTATGTAAATACTAGATATATCAATATTTTATCCAAAGGTGAAATAGAGATGATATCAATAGTTTAATATTTATTAAAAAATTGAGTCATTTCTCATAATTTATTATTTTTATTCTTAGTTTGACACATTTAAAATATAATTAATGATAAATAAAACTTAAATGAGTCGATTAGTATATATATATATATATATATATATATATAGAATTAAAATTAAAATAAAAAAGATTTAGAATATTGTAGGTACTACTCAATGAGTGGGTAACAATAAAAGAAAGTTAAAGTGCAAGTCACCTTAATTTATCTTTATCGCCAACGCCTAAAGATGATTCATTTGATGGATCTTGAGTATACTTGTTATATTCTTAAAATTCTAAAATTTAGGTTCTTTAACTAAAATTATTAGAATATTATTTCTCTTTTGGTGGTTGTAAATTTAGTATGATTTAATAAAAGTTAACCTTTGAATTTTGTATGATAGTTTATATAAAATTAATATGAATTTTGAGTTTAAAATAATCCTATAATTCAATATTAAAATGGAATATAGTAAATTCCTTAAGATTATGCATATATTTGTGGGTCACTCTATGTTCTCATTTTATTAAAGAGAGACACTTTATCACATTATAGATAGTTTATCGAGATATGATTATATATATCTAATTCATGTGAAGTCTTAGGTAATTTACACTCTTAAAGTGTTCATAAATGAGGTCTAGAGATAAGTAAAAAGTCAAGATTATAATATCTGATAGGGGTGATATATTTTATGGTATTTATAATGAACTAACTTATAATTCTTTTGTTAAATTCTTAGAAAATTAAAGTATATATATTAAATATGATTTACTATATGTGTCACAATATAATAAAATTATTGAAAGATACTCGTACTCTTATAGATATGATTAGGTATACGATCAATTATTTTTTGTACCTGAATTAATGTGAGAAGAATATCTAATTATAACTATATATATCTTAAATAGAATTCCTAGTAATCAAATTCCATCGACTTTTTTTGAGTTATGGACTGATAGGAAACTCAACTTAAAATATTTACATATTTGAGATTGTTATACAGAGATAAGGATCTTCAATTCACATAAAAAAAAATTAAATTTAATAACTATTTTTTGGATATTTTATAGTTTATCTACAAAAGTTCAAAGGGGTATATTTCTTATTGCTCTAATTATAGTATGAAGATAATTATATCTAGTAATGTAAGATTCCCATAAAATATCAAATCAATGGGAGTGAAAATCTTGAAATTTATTTTTTCATATAGAGGAGATATAATTTGATATTCCTTTATTATTTGATAGATTATTGTTATTCAAATCATTGAATGATTTGATAAAGATGAACAACAAAAATAACATCACTAAACTCCCATATAATATTGATATCATTATTAATGGTCTTGTAGAACAATCACATTGGGAATATCTCAAAGTGAAAGAAATTCTATCATTTACTATTATTATATAGTATACTTACAAGGATCATATTGTAATATAAGAATAAAAAGTGATCCCTCATTATTTTTATAAGTCATGAAAGGTAATGATTCTGAAAAAATAATATGATGCAATGAAATAAAAGAGTTAAAATCAATAATCAGAATGGTGTATGATGAATTCATCGAATTATCCAATAATTATAAAAGAGTCTGTTACATAAATGTGGCTCAAGGATAATGTCAAACAATATAATGGTTAGACTTATGGTTAAGGTTTTACTCATAAAAAATGCATCGACCATAATGAGACGCTTACTTTTAAATGAACTCATTAAGAATTGGTATAACATTAGTAACTCATTATGAATTTGAGTTACACCATGAAAATAAGTTTTCTCATTAAATATATAGCTTTAGTACATTCATTTAAGACCTTAAATAAATTTTTAAAAAATGATATATAAAGTTTCTTGATATCATTGATTCCTTCATATTTAAAAAAAATATCGTTGATTAGTATTTATACCTAAATATCAGTAGCAGTAAATTTATTATATTGGTCTTATATATGGATAATATTTTGTACTACCAATAATGTTCTTGGTTTATTATACTAAATCAAGAAATTTATCATCAATAATTTTAAGATGGTTGATATGAATGAGACATCTTATGTTATTAATATTGAGATATTTATGAATAAATCTTAATAATTGTTAAGACTTTTTTTAGAAAAGATATATTGAAAGTCTTGGAAAAAGTTTAATATATAGTTTTGTTTAGCAAATCATAAATAAAAAAATTTAGTTAATATGCTTTAAAATAATTTAAAAATGATTTGATAAAGAAAATATTTTTTATATATGCGCAGTTGGAAGTTTATGCTCAAGCCTATGTCGCACCAAAAATCAGTTTTATAGTTAAAATATTGGATAGATATTCGAGTTATCCAAAAGTAAAAATATTATAGGACTACAATAAAAAGTAATAATATATATGAAATGGATGATTATATGCTCACATATATAAAATTATATATGCTTGAAATGATTATAATTTTAAAGTATTATTTTTATAAATTATCTTGATAATAGGAAGTCCACCTTATAATTAATAACTAAATCAATCAGAGAGGTAATTTATTATTATATTATTAATAATAGAAGTTGATTTTTTGGCATGCTTTGATGCCACTAATCAAATTTATAATTATGAAATTTTATCTCACGATTTGGTGTAGTTAGACTCAATTATCAAATCATTGAAGATATTTTCTAATATATCGTAGTAGTTTTATTTTCTAAGAATGACAAGTAATATAGCATCTTAATGCATTATAGTATAAAATACTTGGTAGTTAGATAAAAGGAGTCCAGAAATACCTATGTCAATTACTAACTTGAGTTTCACTATTTAATTGTTGATCCATTCACTTAGGAATTACAACTTAAATTATTTTGAAAGATTTTGATCTTTTGATTGGTTTTATGAGCAACCTATAAAACATATAGTGATTCATATTTGAGTGGACACTATAACTGGCATCTTGCTTACATACTTAAAGTTATTTGTTTCAGTTATCTTATTCATAGTTATTATGTACATACTATGATTGAATGTGATGATATGATTGTCTTAACAAGACAAATTACATAAGTCATTTTGGACTACATCAGAAAGGCTAACAATGTTGTGGTACATAAAAGGATGTATGACATTGATGATATGCAATCATTATGACTCGTATTGATAGTTAGACTTAATATAATATTATTATATTTATTAGACTTATTGCCCTATTTTAAAATTTACAAGTGTGTGTATAATTTTCAAATTTTCAGAATCCAATTGTATAACCTTATTTTCAAATAAATTTTATTTATTTATTAATTTTAAGTTATTTTTTATCTTACCAAATTAATAGACTATGTGGAATAATGTTCGATTATGTACCTCTATTTAATTAAGATATATGATGGATATTATTGGATTTTGATTATGGTTATTGACCAATAGAAATAAAATTTAATTAAGGTAGGATTCGTCTTTGATATGACTCCTAATTATTTATACTTATCATATACCCTTTGTTCTCATAGGATCTCTTAGGGACACAATATGATATTACAAGTCAATGAGATATTATAATTCTCTCTATCTTGCTTTCTGACGTGAATAAGTCAATGAAATATTATAATTTCTCTCTCATGTTCCTGTAAAGTATAGTAAGAGAGAAGAAGTTGAATGTAATGATTCTTATAGATTAATATTATTATATACCTTGGATTCGATGATGATATATTTATAGATTTTTTTTAAATGATAATATTAAAAGGTATGTAATAATTTTTTAGATTTATTATTATTTGATTTTATATTCTGATGGCAACGAGGAGAGGACGACTGCTTTCACCTCGTTGCTTCCGCACCTAGTGAGGAGGCTGCCTCCAATAACGATGAGGAGGCGACCACGACTCAGTGGAGGCGAAGGGCGTTTATCGTCGTGGGGCTTCTCGTCGTTGTCTCGCAGCAGGGTAGAGGCGACAGGCGATGGCGAGGGGTTGTGACAACCACAGCCATAAAGAGTAAGAGAGCAGGTGGTGGCCCGAAGCAATATCGTCTTCCCGCAAATAAGAGACGCTCTGCGGGAAAAAGAGAGCGCTCATCAGAAAATAAAAAAAAATGAAAATGATTTTTTTTTAGAATTTACCCATATTTAATAGTTTATAAGAGATGAAAATCTATTTTTTTTATTGATCACTATTTTCCTTCGAATTAAATCTCTCTCAACTTTAAATACCGTAACAGCATAACTAATAACATTGCACGCTAATTAATTAGAGCTCCCAAAACCAAATTCCTTTTAGCGAAAGATATAATTTATTATATTAATATCAATTATTTGAAGCTTATGTGTTGGTTACTTGACGAATTAAAAGGTTTGATTTGCCAATTGAGTTCATATAAGTGACATGAAATAGTAGACACTTCATCGTCACATAAGTGACATGACTGGCACGTCAATCGATTGATGTAATTAGATAATACCTCAACACTGTATAATGACACATCAACCACTTTAGCTCGATAACGATCACATGTAGTCGTGATGATGTGTCTCCAACCAAGATTGACTCAGTCGTGATCACACATGTACTGCCTCAATTCATCCCTAGAATGTCATGTACTTCTTCTTTATGGCCATCGATGATACGATTTGGAGTTATCTATAAAAATAGATCTCTCAAATATATTTTAAATATATTAAATAATTTTCCTCATGAGGACTGTCC
Organism: Ensete ventricosum; assembly: GCA_029747655.1. NCBI lineage: Eukaryota > Viridiplantae > Streptophyta > Magnoliopsida > Zingiberales > Musaceae > Ensete > Ensete ventricosum. The sequence goes on along the minus strand of JAQQAF010000009.1, from coordinate 7,865,564 downwards.
AACTAGTTTGAACTCAAACTAATTTTATCATCAAAATGCAAATGACCCCTTACCTAATTTTATAGATTTGAAATTTTACAAAAGATGATTTGAATTGAGACTTACATTAAAAAAAAAATCTCAATTACATCCATAACGGCTCACAATGACAATAATAATAAGATAAAATATCTCCTGAAAAAAAAATATTTATATTTATATATTTCTGTGGTGCTCATAACGGCTGATCACTAATGGCCATGCCGCTCCGTGCCATCCTGCCGGCGACCGCCATCATCGGGGAGAGCAAGGGCACGCGGCGATGCTCCACCGCGGTTTCTGCGAGGAGCCCTAACGGCGACCAAGCCCTCGGCCTCTCGTCTCGCCCCAAGAAGGTGAAGCACGGCTCCTGCATCCTCCCTCCCCTCCACGCAGCGCCCGAACCCATCGGTAACGTTACAACCCTCGGTTCTGTAATTCATCTACTGACATCTCGTTCTACTGCAATCCGAGAGAGTGCTTCTTGCGATGTTGTATCTAGCTTCTTGTCATCGGAGTATTGTGGGCATGTTCCTGCGGCATCCTTCTTGTAAGCTTGGACCTCCACGAGCTTCTCCTATGAAGATATCATTCAACTCATCAACAGAGATTACAGAACAAGAAATGACATGGGTGTTTTCATTAAGAGGAATATGAAATATATAACGTGTTATTGAAATAATTAGTTCTCCATGAGTTAATCTTGCATCGACTTGTACCAATATTTTATAGGTAATAGTCTTAGTATTATTTTCTATTTTTAATCAATCTGTTAGGAATTGCATAAAACATTTAGTGAGTTATAATTGACTGCAAGCAACAGTATTTTTCTGAATGGTTCAAATGTTTCTAAGAGATGTGCACATAACAGGTAGAACATCTGCAATCAGTTCTGAGAGCCTCACTGGTTCCTTAGAAAGTGTAGAAGTTCTTGATTTAACTGGAAAAGCGATTCGCATAACTGACTTGTGGAGGGATAGGAAAGCTGTAATTGCATTTGCACGTCATTTTGGGTGATGTTACATACTCTTCTTTATTCATTCTTTCTAAAGTTGAACCAGTCTAAAGAATAATTTATACTTTTCTACTTCTTCAGATGTGTTTTTTGTCGTAAACGGGCTGATCTTCTTGCCTCCAAGAAGGTATTAGACTTACAAAGTTCAATTTCTCCTAACTTTCCTGTGGCAGGAGTTTCGTTGGCTATAACCAAGGCAGTGTGTGGTTTGAATGATGATGACATCAGAGGAACATGTCTTCTTAACATAGAACAATGAGATAATATATAGGGTGGTAGAAGAGGCCCATCTTGTTCTAGATTCATGGCATGAAACTACTCACCATTCCCCATGACATTTGATTTTCATCAGGGATGCAATATTGCAGGCACTTGTTAACACATTTGTTTTCCTTGAACCCTGATGGTCAAGTATGTTGATCATCTAGGAAATAAAGGAATTAACTATTATTCATTCTTCTTAGCTACATCACAGTCTCGAGATGAATTTTAATAAGTAATTTAACGGTATGAGCCTCTGAGGCTGCATCTTCGTCGAGGTTAATAAATCAATTGACACTGTTTCTATTTTGTCCTAATCTGTTTACTTTCTTTGTTATGAACCAAAAGGAAGTGGTGAGCTAGATGGGTTAGCCAAATCGATTTCCTTAAGAGTTAAGACAACATATGCTTGTTACTTGACCTTGAAACAGACACAGCCAAATGATCATGTTGAGTTAGTTGAAGGGAATTCACATAGAGGTACATGAATCTGTAGGTTCACTATATTGGATTTTTGGTATTCAAAGAAAAGTGGAAAATATTTATTTTGAGTTAAAACGACTTAGGAAGTCTTTCATAAGATGGTAATCATTGTGCACATATCCACTATTTTCGAATCTCATGATGTATCTGTATATATATGTAAATTTGTCTTTTCTTTTAAACACACACACACACAAACAACATATATATGTGTGTGTGTATATATATATATATGTGTGTACATATAGATATGTGTATACATATGTATGTATATATGTATATTAGATATATGTATATACATATATGTATAGTGTATACATACATATATATATGTGTGTGTGTATGTATATATATACATTATATATATATATATATATGTATGTATATACATACATTTCTCCACAAATATTACTTCTTGTTCAAGCTTGAAATTCATGCTATGAGAGCTGGTACAATGCACAAATTATTATCCCCCACTTGTATTCTCTTTCTTGGCTGAGATTTCTAGGAATTGATGGATTCAGCTGGAGTTGCACTTGTTTTGATTGGACCTGGTAGTACTGAACAGGTATGGCATTTACTAATATGAGGTGAGAGTCATTGTTTGAATCCACACATTTTTGGAACCAAATTCCAAGCATTTACCAGTAAAAATCAATGTGCAGGGAAAGAATGATTATGATTACTTCTACACATTCATACTGACTTGGATCCTTTAGTTACTAATTCCTTACAATGCAAATTTAGGTTAGATAGTAATTATCTAACACAAACATGTATCTAAAGCCAATTAGAAATGTTAAGATTACATGTTAAGTTTGATCAAGGAATAAGTATGAAAATTTCTATCATTGGAGGAACTGGTGAAGTGTGTGCTCTTTTCTTAATAGGGAGCTTGGGCATCACTAGCCACAAATATGAACAACGACTAGAAAGTAGTATATTGATTTAGCCACTATCATAAGTTTTTTAGTAGATTATCCAATATGATAGACTTTTTCTCTATCAATGTTGATAAAACACTAATCATGATGTTTCTATCTGCCAGAAAAACCTCTGACCTATGCAGTTATGCTACTTCATTAATTATAATAGTCACTATTTTGTACGTATGACTATTTTGGTACAGGCAAAGGCATTTGTTGAGCAAACCAAATTCAAAGGAGGTACGCTTCCATACAATCTGAAACATATTTCTTGATCATACTGAGGACACTCGAGAGTTTATATACTGTCAGTTGTCATTGGCTTAAATGCAATTCACAACTCGACCTGTTATGCAGAGAGCAATTATATTGCCTAGATCCTCACTTTTTGTTCAAACCATTCAACTGGTTGTCCACATTATTCTTTATCTGGGAGTTTTTTCTACCAGTTATGTTTTCTTCCAGATATAAAAATTTTGTAACTGGAACATAGAGTAGAAATCAGGATGCTTGGTTACTATAAATCAAAAGATTTCATGTCCTGTAAGATGTTGCTTATTATGAGTCAATCACTTCTCCATTTTGGCTAATGTCAATCGATCTGATTTTAACAATTAAAATGCCTTCATGCAGAAGTTTATGCAGATCCCACCCATTCATCGTATGGTGCACTTAATTTTGCTTATGGCGTATCAACAACTTTTACTCCATCTGTATGTATTATAAAATCTTCCATTTTTAGATATTAATGAAAAGAATTATATATGCAAAAATCAGATGAGGAATTTTTTTCTTTTAAAAAAAGGTAACATTTTTGTGAAATATCTGATCGATCATATTTGACTTTTGCAGGCTGGTATGAAAATCGTACAATTGTACTTAGAAGGATATAGGCAGGACTGGGGGCTTTCATTTAAAAAGGATACAGTGGCAAGAGGTGGTTGGTAAGTGACTATCGAAAAATAAAATCTTTTACCTGGGTCTGTGATGGCTGTTTCCTCCTAAATTTCCATGTTTTGTATGCAACATCAGAGAGTTAATATAAATTGTGTTTGTGAATTGTGAATATGTTGCTTGACTTGTGAATCTTAATATCATTAGATAACTATCAGAATAAATATAAAGAGCATTAGAAGGTGATTAAAAAAAAGTAACAAATTAAAAGGTAAACAGTGAAAAAGACGGTAGCATTTCTCACTCTTGCTGGCCCATTCCTTGTTCCTTCCTATCAACAATTTAACATAAAGGTTCAGATCAGAGACATGCAGGAAAGTAAATATAATTCGGAAAAATATTCTTTTACCACTAATGAAGTCAGAGCTTGTAAAGAATGATGATGAGGTATTGGATTATACCGCAAAATAACCTATTCGGATGACTTGATTTCTATCACGGCAGCTTTCTGGATTTAAATTGATCCATACTCAATCTTGATAGGTGCATTTTTTATTCTATGCAACTTGCTTGATATTTTTGCCATTATTGCACAGGTTCTGAACAGCATAATAGCATAAACTATGGGACCTCCTATATTATAATTACAAATGAAAGATGTTTTCTGATTTGTACATGATGTTTAATGAATTATATATTATGTGGTTTGACTTAATAGGTAGATGATGCCAAAAGATAGCACATGTATGCAGAACTTTCATGGTCTATTTTACAGATAAATTTACGTATTTTATCTCTTGGTGACTATTATTTGAGATCTGTTTACGTTAACCCTCACATTCTATATTACACAACAAGTTCAAGATCCCAGAAAAAAGGGAAAATAGAGTAAGAAAAAAACATTGCACGTGGAAAGGGTCAAATGATTAAAACTAGTAATGTTTGATGACTTGGTTGGCATGTTACAGCATTCTTATTAACTGATTAATAATGAGTAAGCTGACATATTTCCGTATCATTTTAGTGTGCTTCTTGTATAAAACAACTCATGCTTTCTTCTTTTAGGCAACAAGGAGGCATCATTATAGCAGGTCCTGGAGTGAACAACATCTTATACATCCACAAGGTTAGCACTTCCTTTCTGATGAAATAATCTCTCCGAATTGGTTGTCATTCGTGTCATGCGATATACCTATTTTCACTTGTATGACGAGATAAGTATGAAACAAACCATAGGCTTAGATGAGAGTTGATTAATGATTATGGTCAGAAGTCTTTGTATGTTAACCTAAGGGAGTGTAGCCAAGAATTTTCTTCCTATCTTTTACCTTTGCATGATGCACAAATACTTCGCCAAAGTTATCTGGCAAATGTTCAGGTGTTATTTCTTGAACATGTTTACCATAATTTTTTTTCTTGTGGTTAGTACTGAATTTTGTATTATTTGTTTTTTTTTTGTGTATTGTAAATTGGGCACACGCTTGTAAGCATACTTGTAACCGGATCTCACATTCCCTGTTCTAGACATTGAATTGATATTCCCATGTAAATGCAGGACATCATTAGAATCAAAAAAGCAAGAGTCATCTTGTAGAACAAGATGAACAATGTAACTCGGCATGGTGCCATAGGTTTTCACCTAATAATACCAAGTGTACACCATTGGTTTTTGTAAAGTGAATTACATTTTGCTCTCTTTTGTTATAACAAACTTCCCTGTAGATCTGAATTGAGTTTGTCGTTATTGGATTGACATGTTTATCCAATAACATCTTTTCGTCGACAGGACAAAGAAGCTGGAGATGATCCTGACGTGAAAGAACTTATCGAAGCATGCTGTTCCTAATAGATTGTGGGATAATTTCCCCTGATATCTTTACCGTAAGTAAGTTCTGTTTTAACACAAAAGAAACTTGTCCTACAATTTCTATCGCACTTCTGCTTATCGTCATTGAAAATATTTTTTTACATCTAAAATCAGAGATGAATAGTTGACGACGACTGCTCCTGCTGTCCTCAAGGCCAAAATGAAGAACCGAAACAACTACCAAGTAACAAAATGCTGATACTCATTATGTAAAGCTCAGATGTGAATCTCGGAGAACAAAAGTTCCGTTGTTTCTGTGCACCGACATGAAGTACGAGCAGGATGATTTTCTTTTTCTATTTTTGATCATGCAAAATAAATCGAATGCTCCTTATGTAATGATATCATTTTCGCCATAAACGGATGTCGATGTCTCACGTCAGATTCATATCGGTAGGTATTTAAATTACTTAGCTTATTCCCTTGCCGCTCATCACTTTGTTGAGAACTCTGCTATATTTACGACCCGTATAGTCGTGTTGTATAAATAATAGGCGAATTTCCCGGAAAAAAACTTTTAATTTCAGGTTTTTCTCTAATAAACCTTTTCAAATATTTTTGTACACCTTAGGATACTAATTATCCTTATATATATATAGACTCACTCTATAAATAAATAAATATACGGTGTACATAATAACCATATAAAACTCAGGGTGCCCTTTTCTACTTGAATTATTATTCTTTCACAATGATAATTGTAATAAAGTATACCTTCATCGATCTTTTCATGCCTATTGAATAAGAAGATGTGTCCAATCTCCTGAGCAATCTGGATGCCGATAAATCTAACTCCGGCCGTATTAAACCATGGTCAGGTGTTTGTTCTTCGAAAGAAACTACATGTTGATAAAGCTAACTCTGGTCGTACTAAACCATGGTCAGGTGTTCTCTTCAATAGAAACTACTACACGTTGATAAAGCTGCAGTACACCGACCAACAAAAGCTCACGACAAAGATGCGAGCTGGCAGAACATCTTCTGGTCTTCTTCAGGCTGCAGTCAAAAGGAGAGATCTGATCGTCTTGTAATCTCTTTTTCTTGTTCCAATTGGCCGGTCGGGTCACCTGCTGTTCTCTCGTGTTCTTTCTGTTTTGATGCGACTCATGGATTTCATGGGGACGAACAGCTGATGTTTTGGATTCTCCCATGGCTTCATGTAGTTTTCCCTAAGAAAATTTATCGAGTTTGACTGTCGGAATAATAAATACATCAAGTTCTTTATCAATTTAATCCAAATTTTAAAAAGGATTAAACCGTAGATCAAACTTTATTTATATAAATTGATTAATTAATTACTGGATTCTGGCGATCTTAGAAGGAATGGTGGTGTCGCTTTGCTATTGGTGTTGCAGTCCAACATCATCATCCTCAGCACAGGTGTGAAAGCGAAGCATGTCGGTCAACCTCGGTAATCTAAAGTAGACAAACGGGTGAGTTCACACACATCGATTCCCATATGCTCATCCCGTCCCTTGTGAAGGTTTCAAACTCCGAGGTTGTTGTATATATACCGTCACCGCAGCTCGATCATTTCTCCATCAGACACCTCTCCCAACATCTCCGTCACAGACCTTTCTTGCAGTTTTCGGCAGCCATGGAGGCGGAGAACAACACGAGGAAGGGAAGAAGGCCTCCGCCGAGGCGAGGCCAAGTGAAAGCCAGGATTTTGGGGAGTTTAGTCCGCGCGGTCATCCCGAAGGGCTTCAGGAAGGGGGAGAAGGCCAAGGAAGACGGCGGCGACGGTGGCTCCTCCGCCGACATCACTCCCACGTTGAGCGGCTACAGTTCGAGCTACGAGGGCGAGTAGCACAGGATTCGCCGGCCGTGTCTTGTGTGTGTAGATACATATAGCTTAGATTGCTCGGCCATGGCTCTGCACCACATTTCTGTGAGCAGAGCGATGGCAAGGCAGTGTCATATGAACCCTTATCGTTTTTACTTCTGTAGTTTTAAGTGTGGGGTTGGTTCTGTGGCAATATTTGAGGCTGCTGTTTACCCTCTCTCTCTCTCTCTCTCTCTCTCTCTCTCTCTCTCTCTCTCTCTCTCTCTCTCTTTGCTACCTTTGTGGATCCACCGGTTATTGATTTGAGACTGCTTCGGTTTCATTCACACGCTGCGAGTTGTCTTCCGGAATAAAATGATTAATTACATATTATCCTTTTTATAATTATTTTTTAATATTTTGATTTTGATTTTTTTAATTATATTAAAATTTTATATTTATAAAAATAAAATATTTAGTCTTATTTTTCTCACCCTCACCCGCATTGACTTTGTTGATAAAAATTATGTAAACATACCACTAAACATGTGTTGACTCTGTGTCATCTTCACTCAACTCATATGATATTTTCGACAATAAAATCGATATAATTTTATAAATATATATTTTAATATAATTTTAAGAATATTAGTTCGCAACAAAATAATATACGTTTTAATTTCTATGGATAACAAATTGTTCTATAGCTAAATCCTGATTTAGGATGAAAAATTATGTCGACAAAAACTAATAAAATTTTATCTCCCTCATTTTAGTCAATAATGGTACTTCAACTTCCTCTTTTAACCTAGTCAATAATGGAATCACGGATATCAAGACTCCAACTCAGAAATCTGAATGGTGGAGAAGTGCGGATTGAATGGATCAATAGTTTGGAATCCATATGAAGTGAAGAGGAGCGGAACACAAAGAAAAACCTTAAAATTCCAATGCTGTATAATTAAACATTAAAGGCTTCCATCATTTGGAGTGTAGACACAGAGTCTGTCTTGTTTGGAAGAAACTTTTCTTTTACACACACAACATGAAATGTGGAATTGTGTTATCCGCACTTTTTTTTTTTTTTTGTTGTCACCTACGTGAAGTTCGATCACTACTCTCATAATGTTTTGGATTTAGATTATATAATTAAGCCGAAACCAATCCATTAAAAAATTGCTATTTTTTTTTGTCATTGATGAATGAGTAGTTGATGAGTTTGAAAAACTTAGCTCTGGATTTAAATTGTCTAATTAAATTAAAACTAATCTATCCAAAAATTGAAACCAATCCATCAAAACATTACTAATCTTTTATCACTTATGATCAATAGCATATCAACCATGCAGTAAGTATTTTGATATTTCTAAAGCTAATGTCTCACTGGGATAAAAAAAAATTCTAAGATAAGAGGAGCTCTGGTGAAGAAAAAAAAAATACTCATAATTAGGATTTAATTTTTCTGTGAATATCTTATATATGAATTTTAGTGAGAGAAAAAGGAATACTTTTGGATTTGATTTACTAATATTTTGTCATTGATCATTTCTCTCGCATTATTTTGTATTTGAATTGTCTAATTAAATCAAAGCCAATCCATCAAAAAATTGATCTTTTGTTATTGACGATGAGTAACCCATCAACTATTGGGATGGATAAGTATTTTGACATTTATAGAGCTAATATCACAGTGAAATAAGAAATCCTCTTATAGGATGAAGAAAAAAAAAACATGATAGTTAGGATATGTTTCTCCTATAAATATATCATATATTTCTCAATTTTCAAATTTTTTGGTTTCTTTCTATATAGAAAAGAAGAAGAGAGAAAAATATATAATTTTTTAAAAAAAATTCATGTGAAATAATTTATTTTTTCAGATGAAATTAATCAAATCATATTAAATTTTATGTTATTTTTTAATATATATTTTATCTTATTGATCTTTGGATATTGTGTTAGTTTTAAAATTTTGATCTCTTTTTCCAAAAAAAAAGTACAACAGAAACATACACGTGATTTATGTGGCAAACGTGTATACAACAGAAATATACATGAGTCATGTGGCGTTTCACGTTTGAACTTTGGTTGGAAGAGTGAGTACACATCACATCTCCTCCTTAAAGCAAATATGGAGGAAATGGTCCCACGAATGCGACATAAAGTACGAGAAATATAATATAACTGACATGATCACAGACCACATTGCAGCTCCATCTGAGCCCTAATGATTTGGGTTCCAGAGACTGTGATATGATGTAGCTCGTGGAGACGATGGGTTGCTGAAGGTGGCGCATGCAAGGGAGGAAGAGCAGCTGTGGCTTCGGTAGTTGAGAATCCTGATGATGCTGCAGAGGAGAACGGTGGCAATGGAAATGCCCCATTCGCCTCTTTCTTCGGCCAACTCTGACTCTCCTGCATCTGAAGGCAGAAACAATTAGACCGATAATAATAACAACAATTGTTAATTGTTGCTTTATTCTTGTCATTGTTAATTGTTTTCTTGGGTTTAAGAATTTGTATCAACTGTAGCTAAATAATTTGATGAGGAGGCCCTTAGCATTCCACAGGTAGGAACAAAAAGTAAATTTCAGAAAGGCAAACTCTCCAATGAAGATGAGAGGTGGATTTATATTAAGGATTGTATGTATGGATTATGTGCTAAAACCTAACTATGCCTACTAGTGATGATGACAAATTCTATTGTCGATAAGGCAGGAACAAACAGGAACAGATTCAGAAATGTCGACACAAAGGTATGTATGGATTGTGCGATCTATTAACGCCCTAAAAGCAAAAGTGAATTCAGATCTCAAAAAACAAAGGTATGATAATGCTTCAAAATTAAACAAATCTGACTCCGAGCAGGAATCAACAATTTCTAGATGTAGGCTAATTGATTACCATTGTTCTGTCGGCATCATAAGCTTCAAACTGGCTACACAATGAATTCCATCCCCATTTGGACTGTGGACAACAGGCTGGGAAATCCTCAAATTTAGATCCACATCATCGACTGCGACCAATTAAAAATATGTTCAAACTCAAATCAATCGACAAATTATCATCGAGCAACCATTCGGTTAGTTCGAAAGTGATGGAGTTTGCAACTTGTGGAGTATATACCTTCGGTAACATACTCGGAAATTACTTCTCCTTCGTAGGTACTTGGATCAAAATTGGTAACAGCATCGCTTCCATTATACTTTATAGATGCCTTGTCGTAAGCCCTAATGTAGACAAACAACAAAGAGAATTAGGAACCTGGTGTTGGAAATTAATATCGAGAGATTTGCGTATCAGCAATCAGAAATTTCATGCTTGGCACAACCTTGCAGCTTCTATTTCGCTGTCGAACAGTCCAAGATATATGTACCTGCACATCCATGCATAGATAGGATCATAGCATTTTGCAAAGGATGACACTAAGAACTAAGCAGGAACAAGGATCATAGCATTTTGCAAAAGGATGACACTAAGAACTAAGCAGGAACACGGATCATAGCATTGATGTCTTACTTCTTGATAGGGAATTGCCCAATCCGAGCTTCCCAACGACCACACTTGTGAAGGGTCACTCCTCTGTATTTTGAACTACCCCTTGAGAATCTCGTGCTTTGTCGACGAAGTAAATGCACGAATTCTTCCTTCGAAAGGTACTTCATCTAAAATTTGATTAAACAAAACCACAAAAGGGAAATATGAGTTGAGCATCCAAAATATTTTTTTACCTTTTTTTTTAATTCAATTACCTGCTTCAGATCTTGTTCATAGTCATTAAGATTGAAATTGAGGTCAGCATCGACTCCCCGAAACCTAATTGCAGCTCGATCATACGTCCTGAAAGTAGAATGCCACTGCCTAAATAGCTAATAGACAACACACAAAAGGAACAGTAGCAGACAAAAAAACCATCCTCACGTTGCTGCAGCTTCAGCAGTGTCAAAGCCTCCTGTTAAGGATCGACCAATCAAATTCAAAACAATCAGTTAACCATCAGAAAATTTCCGATCAGATCAATCGAACATAGAACTGCTTACCCAAATACACCTGTTTCCCACAATCCCTAGCAAAGAGAAGCAAACGGATGTCAGATCACCTAAATCTCGGGGAAGAAGAAGCAAGAGTCAAAGGGCAAAGAAAAGACGCTAACCAAATGTGAGATTCCCATCTCCCCGTCCTGCGGTAGAACGTGACGCCACGGTACTGAGAGCTCCGAGACAGCGGCCCCCTGCGACTCTTCTTGGTCGGCGGTTGATGTGGAGTGAGATCCATCCAAAGAGGCAATGGCTCCAGCTGAAAGAGCTGCTTGGTGACCAATCCAGGCTGCTGCGGGGCTCCGATCCCGTCCCCGTTCTCGCCTTCTGCCGACACATAACCCTTCAAGATACTGAACTCGTACGCTGCCGCGGGTCGGGTGGAGCGGCAATCCTCGGCATCGAGGACGGATGACTCGGTGGTCACCGAATCATGCCTCTGCCCGCGGCCGGACTTCGCTTCCAGAGATGTCGAGTCGAAGGACGATGCCAAGTTGAGGCCTAACATCGCTCCTTTCCGACTCCTGTCAGAAGACGAAGAAGAAGAAGAAGAAAAAATATCAACCGTCCTCGGTCAGATTCGACCTCTTATTGATCGCAACCCACTCCACTAACTCGGATTCTTCGCTATTTCAAGTGGAACCCAAGAAACATGAAGACAGAAGAACAGTAAACGACGGAATATAATATATTATATATATATATATATATATATATATATATGATCCGCTGATGGACAAATGGGAATTCGAGAAACAAATGCATTCCCCACGTTTTACCGCCACCCCCGCCGTTGGGCCCCACCTCGAACCTTCCCCGTTGCGGCAACCTCTTTCGGAACCTTTAAAAGGCCGCTCACAGCTTCTTCGGAGGCAGTCGGTGGTACCACCACAGCATCATCCAACCGGCAGGCGCCACGTACCCAACAATTTCCGCTTAACTACCGATGTACACAGTGCGGTCTGAGACTTGAACAGGACTGCTGTCGTGGGAACGTGATTCACACCGCTGGATACGTCGGTAAGAAGCTTCTCGTGATGCGTTGACTCAATGGTCCCGTCGTCCAATAGTCCATCGACACGCAACATGAATTTGATGCTAATCTCTCTGATAACACGTAGCGAATTATTGGGCTGTCTGATCACTAATTCTGCTTCAATAGAATCACTAATGATGGCGTGCAAAAACAGTGATCCGATGTGACGAGAAGGTCATATTCGTATGTGGATGTGAAAGTCCTCTATCATATATGTATATGGATATGAATGTCTAAAATGAATAGTATCGGAGTAAGTCAACGAGAGGCAGAGAGCTGATTTCATATCTGCTTTTATTTATAGTAAGGATGATATTTGTCGTTTTCATTTACACTGACATAACAAGTATTGTTGACCTAAGAATATCCACCATATCAAGTACATACGTATGAGAGGCATCAGAACAGGAGCAGAATAAAAATGGCTAAAAGATACAGAGGTGATCTCATGGATCTTTGCCCAGAAAAAATATCACTCAGCAGAGAAACACAGTAACAATTCTTCGTATATACAACCAGACACCCATGCAACATAAAGAATGCAAAAAAAATAGATTCACACCACCAATTAATTCTTCATGCTTCGGAGTATACACAGCACCAGCTGATGAGAAGTTTCAAATGAACCGATTTCCCTCAGCACTTGTACTCTGGATTGAACGCTAAAGTTTCTCTGTGTATCAGCTCCTTCATCTGCTCTTCCGTGAGGGCATGTTGCTCAAAATCAAAGGAGAAAGGGTCCGTGCAAGTGGCTTCATCAGCAACATCATGCAATCTCTCGAGGTACGGATGATCCAATGCTTCTTCGACTGCGCAGAAATGATGAGAAGCCAGAGTAAGCAAGCCAACTCGAAACTACGACAACATCAAGTCTTTCGTTAAGTTCAGATGATATGCACTCGGTGTTTATTTGCCGGACAAAGAGAAGACTCAACGATGCAGAAGCATCAACAAAGGCGAGGATACCTGTAATTCTCTTGGTGGGATCAAATGTCAGCATTCTTTCAACGAGGTCAATGGCAATTGGATTGATGTGCGGGTATAGACCTACGAATGACCGAGGAGGATACCGAGGGAGATGCCTCATGTACCTTCTTGCGTCTTCACTCCGAAGAAATCCAAGCTCGGGTTCCGTTGGAGTGCCAATAATCTGAAGACAAAGAATGATGCCAGTTGGAAGTGGTAGAGGAGAACGACGCTACAATGGATTCATGGAGTGATCCATGACCTTACTACCTCCGTTATCAAACGCATCTGGTGCATGTGATCCCTTCCCGGGAACAGGGTTTGCCTGTTCATCAGCTCCATGAAGATGCAACCCACGGACCACACATCGATGGCTGCAGTGTAGTCTGTCGAGTTCAGCAGCAACTCAGGCGCTCTGTACCATCTGGTCACCACATACTCCGTCATGATCTCATTCTCCGAAGCAGGGCGGGCAAGACCGAAATCACAGATCTTAAGATCACAGTCTGCATTCAGCAGAAGATTGCTCGGCTTCAGATCTCGATGAATAACTTTCGCTGAATGTATGTATTTCAATCCGCGAAGAATCTGATACAAAAAGTACTGCATAATTGGGGCGATAGAAAGCCATCAGTTGGTCATCAGAATTGAGCGAATCAAGTTTACTTCAGTGACGAGTCTAATTACCTGACAATGCTCCTCCGATAATTGATGATTAGAACGGATTATATGATGAAGGTCGGTATCCATGAGCTCGGTGGCGATATAGACATCATTAAATGCTTGAGGAATCGGTGGGGGAATCACATCCCTTATTCCAATAACCTGCCGATTTGTTTGTAGAACCATTAGATCACAGTTAGTAGAGACAATATATGGCAGGCAATTACATCCTTAATCCACAGTTTTCAATATTAAGAGACTGAATGGGAGAAGCTGAAACCAGGAATGGCTCTACCTTGTTACAGCAGATTTCTGGCAAGAACAGTTCAGTGGGATAACATAACAATCCTATAAGCAACTCTCGAGTTTTTGCATATTTAGTAAATCCAAGACATAAATTCTCTTGACGAATTCTGGGGATATAACAAATATGAAGTATAATTCTCTAAAAAAACCTGAGAATTAAAAGCTAGATTTCCATATTAATAAGTGGGTTTAAAGATATTTAGACATCACATATTAATTGTAGTGAATTGTGGGACTGAGGTATCAATGGTATCAATTAAATATTATATGAGCAGCTCTTTCATTAACCAATGTTCCACTTGCGCGACAATTGTATATTAAGAGAACAAAAATAACAGAAGAATCATTGTCAAGCTACAATAACAATAATAAAGTCAATAGTTTCAACTATTTGAGATCGATTGTATGGATCTTTTGTAGTCATTAAGATTAATAAAAAAATTATATTTTAGTTAAATTTAAAATACTTAAATCTTTAGTTATAGTTTTCTTTTTAAATCTTTTTCTATTTCTTCCTATATCAGTATCAGTAATATCTCACCTCTTCTATAATAATATCCGGAGATTTCTGAAGTATATGTTACTACATTATTAATTTTTTTTATTTTATCTTTTATTAAATTAATATTTAGTTATTCGTAAATAAAAATATTTTTTTCTATCTTAAATCAAGATAATATTTATGAATAATACCGACAATGTTGAACATCAAAAATTACCGTGAAGAAGAAAAAGAAAAAAGGATTAAAAGGCTTGAACTGCGAAAAACTTGGTCAGTTCAAATTAGCTGTCATGGAAAATTAGATATACTAGCAGTGATTTGGATTGAGGAGATGCTGAACTTGTTGAAGATTGATGAAGAAGAGAATGAGAGAAACAACCTTCCACGGTGATAGGGTTTTGGTGGCTTACGTTCTCATGGTCCAAGTGCCTGAGGAGCTTGATCTCCCGGAGCGTTCGCTTCGCGTCCATGTGGTTGTCGAAGGCGTTGGCAATTTTCTTGATGGCGACCATCTCCCCAGTTTCTGAATTCATCACCGAACTGTAACAAAGAATCAATACCAGAGTCATCAACCGATCGACGGCAGATGATCCAAATCTCAGCAGCAACAGCAGAACACTAATAGGAAGAAGATGAAGTACCAGACGATCCCGTATGCGCCTCTCCCGATCGGCATAATCGGCGGGCGATACTTCGATGTAATCTCGAACAGATTGCCGAAGATGTTGTACTGCAAATACCGGCCGGCGTGCATCAGCGCCACCGGGAACTCGTTCGCCGGAGCTCCGTCCATGTTTCACGAAGTATTATGACAGGGGAAGAGGAGGCAAGCAGCGACCGATCTCGATTGGGTTCCTCTCCGCAGCTCTCTGGGGGAAGGAAGAGAGAGAAGGAGAAAGACCGATTGAAATGGAAAAGGGGGAGGGGGAAGCCAGTGGTGGTATGGAAGGATAAGATCCGCTTCGTCTCGGATGAACGGTGGAGGAGGACGTACGGGTTCAACGGCCGATCGCTGTCGGTTGTGAGCTGTGACGTGTTTTGGTTTTCTAGTGGAAGATTAGAGAGGATAAGAACTAATCACCTAAATTTCCGCTTGTTATGGACGCAAACGATGACGCTGAGGAGACCCATATTGCTAATATAATCAACTATAATATGGAATAGTATGTGACTTCGGAGTCAATCGGGGCAGCTTATAGTTCACTCCAATGTCGAAGCATATTAACCGTCCATCAGGCATGCACGAACCTGACAGCTGATCGTTGAGCAACGATTAGTAGTGTTAATATCGATCTCACCACGAACTCAGCCTGAATGAACACACGAACAAACTACCGTCATTGACTCGTCGAAACTTAAATGTCGGGATTGCACCAAACATAAACGTAACAAAAATAGTTCATTGACGATTGAAATTAACAATATAGTTTATTTTCGTCATAAACTATATTGTTACTATAATTTTTCATATATATTTAACGAACAGAAGCGAAGGATGAAAGTAAGGGTCTTAGGGTTAAGACGAGCGATAAGCATAAGAGGATGGGGGCATACTCCTTTAGTTACGATAGATGAAAGATAGAGGCTGTGGGGCGAAAGTCGATAATCAAAGATAATTTTAATTTTAAGAAAATGAAAAAAAAATTATCAAAAAAAATAAAATAGGGGAAGTTATACCGAAATGACTAAAAACTTGAAACACATACAAATATACTATTTGATTTCTTCTTTTAATTTCGTGGTCTCAAGAACTCAGATCACAAACACAAGCGATCGGATCAGTCCAATGACCGACAGTAAACCATATGAAGCAGCCTTTAACACATGGGACTCATCGAAAGTGCATCAAACACTGTGCCGTGCCATCTTGGCTATGTAAGATAAGAAGGCGCAGGAATTATACGCGCGTGACATTGGGCAGGCCATTATAGGCCCGCCCGACTCGCGGACACGTTTGCAGGCTGAAGAGTGAAGTGGGACCGATTCACGCCACCAATCAGAACGCAGTTACATCTGAAGGGTAAGTGTTGTGTACGGCTACCTTCTCATGGAGAAGCAAAATCCGCGGGCAGCCGACAAGCCGGCCTGTTTCCGAAACCGGGGTGACGTCGTCACGAGCTCCTCGAGACAGGGCGGCGGCCGCTCGTCCGTTTCTGGCCGTCGCACGCGCCCCTCGCGGCCCGAGGAGCTGCGCTGGCGCTGCTCCCGCTGCACCCTTCCGACTTCCGACCCTTTTGCGTCCGGCGGACGCAACCGCAGTGGCAGGGGCGAGCAAGCGTCAGTGGCCCACCGCCGGCTCCACTCACGAGGCCGTCGCACCGTAACACCTCTGCTGGCTGCTCTGTTGCGGCCTCCGCCACCCCACGAGCACCTCGTTGATCTGACGGCTGGGACAACTCCCCGTCATGTTCTTCCCATTCGACGACAGGCGATGGGTGCTGCTCCGCCTCGTCGTCGTTTGTCTCCTAGCCGGATAAGTTGGTATCCCACTGCTTTGACCAACGCGTCCAAGTTTGACCGGTCAACGTGCCACATGAGCCCATGAGCTAGAGAGATATAGTGACGGATCATCATGAGCTCTAACTCAAGCTCTTGTAGAAACCGGCTTGGCCTGGGAAAGGCCTTCCGCTGGAGGCGACAAGAAACGTGTCCATCGTTGCGTGTCCATGGAAGAATAATCATATATATATATATATATAGGCACATTCTCTCTCGCGTCGTTTCATCCTCTGTGCTTGTGCGAGAAGGGTGTTCGTCCTTCCTCTGGGCTTTGCTTCTGATCTTTAAATAGTTCTAGCGAACTAGAAATCTATGAAGGTGTCTAGTTCAAATCATCAGGTACTGTTCATCTCTCTCTCTCTCTCTCTCTCACACGCACTGCAAACATACTACTGTTTTCCTTCGTTGTTTTAGCTCCTGATCTTTCAGATATTAACTGAGCGGATAGTTAGTGTGTCTGATTTGGATGTTCTCGATAAGGGATCTCCGTGACTTATAACTCTATCGGTTGTTTCCTCTGTCGTACTTGTATCGTAGTGGATGCCGTAACGCTGGAGTTCGTGGTTTGATCTCTCACAGGTAGCCATGGCGAGCTTTCAGCTGGAAGAAGTACTCGATGGGAGCACAAAGGCAGAGCAGCAGGAGGGGAAGGTCAGACCACAACCAGAGCAATCGATAAAGTGCCCCAGGTGCGAGTCCACCAACACCAAGTTCTGCTACTACAACAACTACAGCCTCGCCCAACCCAGGTACTTCTGCAAGGGCTGCCGGAGGTACTGGACCAAAGGAGGCACTCTAAGAAACGTCCCAATTGGCGGCGGCTGCAGAAAGAACAAGAAGTCTTCTTCCTCTAAGAGGCCACAAGACCACTCGTTCAACACTAACCCCAGCACATCACTGGCTTCCAGTTCTGCCCTACCATCATTCCTAGCTTATGATCCTAATGATCTGATCCTGGCATTTGCAAAGCTCCAGGAACCACACCGCAACCCTGGGCATTTACTGGATGACCATGAGACCGTCCTTCATGGAGACTCTATCCCTGAACCTGGTCATGTTCCTGATGGTCTCGGAGAACCTGCAGAGTTCCTCGACTTTCTGAAGACCGGTGCCACTGTCCCGACGGGCTTCCACAACCTCTACTGTGGGTATAGTGGCATCGGCGATGTCTATCAGGGTCTGGGTTTGCCTTTTGATGCAGGACTGGGTGGAGAAACAACATCAACAACGGCAGCTACAACTGTGACTGCTAACCAAGTCTGCTGCAAGGAATTGAACGGATCGGAGGATGATACGATGTCGATGGGTGTGCAGTGGCAGGTTGGAGAGGATCTCAACAGGGCTTCGGAGTCCGGCCGAGATCATCACTGGAACGGGGTTGGCTCAGCTTGGCATGGTCTCATCAACAGCTCCCTTTTGTAGACATCCGAAAACATGCTTGGATCAAATGTTAGGTCCTCTCCTGTACGTGAAACTACAGCGTCTAATGGCTCCTCTTTTTGTTTCTCCTGAGTGTCGATAGGATAAATATAGTGGGAGTCGATGGATGGATAACTTCATCTTTGCCTGTGGGAAGATTAAGGTGGTGGAGTAGTAGTCTCGGATGCGATAATACTGCACAAAATCTAAGATTTCAGTGTCTCCGAGCCCGGCAACAAATCTTAGTGAGATGACATGAGAATTATAGTTTGTCTGTGTGCGATGGTGTGGTTTCCCGTGCATGGCCTGGTCGTTGCGCAGTGTCGTTGGGAAGAAGAGAACGTTACATGCCAACTCCCCGCCATTTTGTTCCGAGAACAGTACGACCAATAATAATGATTCAACCTTCATAGAAGTATGGATAATATATATTTTAAACAACATAGGACAGTCGACAGTTGAGTAATTTTGGTCTTAAATTAAAGATAAATGTAAAATATAAAATGTTTTACATTGCATATCATCGGAAATATAACAACATAACATTATATGATCGATATCTTGATTGTCGCTTCAGTATAAGATTAAATCAGTTGAATATTATTATATCTTGGATTCGATGTATCATGATCATACTTAAATTCGATAGAAGCATGCTAATCACCTTATAATCGGTGTTAATCACACTAAATCGACAAGAGACTGAAAAAAAATGTTAGTCAGCTCCGAATCAACTTCCACATCAAATAATCCAAAATTAACTTTGTTCATCGATTATTATTTTAAAGATAAATATTCTGTAGGGTCATTCTGCATTGTTGCATACGAAGGTATTGTATTAGAAAAAATGAAAATTAATGGCGGGTTTCAGGTGACGCCTACCCACTTCGAATGTTCCCGCTCTAACTCGTCCGGTAAAGGTATAACTGCCCCCGCATCGTGCTACGCCCTCCAGCTGTCAAGAAGCATAAACGTAACGATAAGTGAGGTGTTAATATGAAGCTGTGTGCTATATATACGTAACGAACCGCCCACGATCCCTGCTTCCGTCGTAGGAATCTTCATTCTCGCTTCCCTTTCTCGCGTTTGAATGAAGGAGGGGCTCTCGGCGATTGATTGTCGCTGGAGGACGATCGCCCCTTCCCCTTTTCTTCCGGCGGATTCATCTATCCGAAATCCATAGGTACTTTTTATTTCCGATCTATCTGTGAATCCTACTGCGATTTCTGGTATTCTATCTGTTCCGTTTCATCTTGTTGATTGAATGGACGATTCTTGGATTGATAGTTTTGAGTTATTTTGATTGAATTATATAAGTAGTCTTCGCTCCAATCGTTCTCTGTCTCTGCGTTTGGATCATGGAAATCTCTCTCCGACTGATACATCGTCCCCTTCTCCTTTCCTTCTGGCGGGTTCATCGACTCCAGATCTTTAGGTACTCTTTGTTTCCGATCTATCCGCGAATCCTGCTGCGATTTCTTGTATTCTATCTGTTCTGTTTTATATTGTTGATTGAATGGGCGATTTCTTGGATTGGTAGTTTTGGTTTATTTTGATTGATTTGTTTTAAGTATTCTTTCGTAAGATCGCTTCAATCGTTCTCTCTCTCTCTCATTGATTTGTTTTAAGTATTCTTGGAGAGTCTCTGGGATGGGATCAGTACATCCCACGAAGACGATTTCCCTTTCTCCTGTTGTTGCGGTTTAATCGATTCAATATCTTTGGAACTTTTTTTGTTTCCGGTCTATCAATGGTACCCACTGTGGTTCTTGGTTCGTTTTTTCGTTCTATGTTTTCTAGTTGATTGAATGGGTGGTTTCTTGGATTTTGGGTTTTGGGCTATTTCGATCGATTTGGTTTAAGTATTCTACTGTGACTTGTTTTTTATTCGACTTTTTTTTTTAATTTCTTGCGTCCTCTCTGGGATTTTCTTTCTTTCTGCGGGTTTCACGATTCGAGATCTTCAGCTTTGTTCTATCCATGGCTCCCTTTTATTCTCTTTATCTATTCATGAATGTTGCTGTTCTTGAGGCCATTTGAATGTTCTTTTCCTTTTTATAGTTTTTACGTAGTTGAATTAATGGGTGATTTCTTAGGATCTGATGTATTCTTCTCGATGGCTTGTTCTTATTACTGTAGCAGATGGTATGAAATATAATGTTTATCCAAGATTTGATATCAATAAACACTTTTATTTCTATAACTTAGTTGTGAACAGTCCTAAATAAATATTCTAATCTCACTTATTGGTTATTATGACGTTCACAGGTAACTTCTATAACATTGACCTCACGCTGTTATATTCTGCTGCTTATTTGCTGTATTCTGAACTAAACATATAAATTTTATTATCCTCAGTTTAATGATATCATGCACTGAAATATAACGCCAGTTTATTTGTTACTACTGCATTCTGAACTAAACTTGGTTGGTCGTATCCTATACTAACTGCATCTTCTGTCAAGAACTTTCTGATCTCCTTATCCTTTTCATTTGAAGTATCACGAAAAGACAAATTTCGAGGAACCTTGTATGTATGTATTCACTAAAGTAGTTTTTGAATCATCTCAAGTTGATCTTATCAGGACATTATGATTCCTAGTGTAACCCACTTTTCAGTGGAAAAGTTTTCTTTTGTCAAGGCATGAACACAGGCTCTGATTGAACATGGTTCGATGCCAATGTATTTATAGTTAAATGATTTGCTCCTCGTGTCTTTGATCTGAGTGTTGCATGCTCATTGGTTGGTTTTTGGTAAAATTTGAAGCACTTCTGATATCAGCTTTGAGACCTAGGCATTCTAAGACTAGGATGTTGTTATGGGAAAAGGGAAAAAAAAAAAATTAGATGATGGGATTGTTTTTCGACCAAGCAATTTGGAGTACCAAGTTGTTGGCATGGAGATGATCTAAATGCACCAATCTAATATCAAAAGTTTCTAAATATATTCCATCTTTCATATTTTGGGTTGGTAAATAATTAAAAAGAGATTCTTGTCCTCAGTTTTTCAACATTCATATAATGATCCAAAGATTCTTTCCTATATGTGTTCCTGAGTTCAATGTCCATGTCTAGTACTTGTCCTCGTCTTCAGAATTTGGATACATTTGAAGGAAATATCCAAATAATATATATATATATATATATATATATATATATATATATATATATATATATATATATATATATATATATATGCTCATTCACTTGAGATTAAGCATTTTGGGTGTACATAGATTCAAAGTAGGCCATGAGAATGGAGAGGGGTTAGTAATAAATTTTATGATTATGTGAGATTATGATATTTGATTTTAGAATTAGAGTTGGATGGTGATAGAACAGATAATGGACTGGCTTGGTCATCATGGGCCACGTCACTCGCAAGAGCCAGTTTAATCGACCACATTATCTGATAGCTCGGAACATATGGCACAACCTTGGTTGACCTAGCATAGTGTCGATTGAAGTGTCATAATGTCATCTGACCTGGCACAAAACTCGTATATCCGTCACAGTAGCAGGCTCAAGACTTGGAAGTCGATGTCGTCTGACACCAACCTGCTAATTGAGGACTCAGGACTTAATAGTGTCATAACCTTGGTTCGATCTCGTCGACATTAAAGGTCGGCGTACGATTGACTCTCGTTCGGTGAGTATAAAAGCTATCCTTGAGAACGGCTCAGGGAGTCTCTTCTCGCTCTCGGAGACTCTCTAACTTAATATACTGCAATCTTCAAACTATCTCGGTTGAGGTATTGACTTGATCGTCGGAGAGGTTACGTCGAGCGCCCTACCCCAACAAGAACTTTGTGCAGGATCTCTCAGTGGCCCTTGCGTTAGGGGAATGTGACGCACTCCAAAGTAGACACAATCGATCTCTCTTGAACGTCGTATCTACTCTCGCTTGACGTGATCGAACTTATATACATAGACTGAATCAATTCATGCCAACTCCTCAGCCACGACATAAGATCCACTAATAGATAAAATGTAATGAATGTCAGAATTGAAATACAGGATTGAGCTTAGAGTTGACTGCTCATTAAGATATGCTGCAAATTTCGGGATCCGTTTGTTCCTTTGATTTTCTGCGGTGTTGACGACCTGGTGAGGCTGAATCACGTGTTCATGCGTAGGAAGAGAGAACACCATTGGCTACGGGGACAGACATGGGAGACTCTTTGGGCGGCACGTTTTGATGAAGTGGGAGGCATGTCCTTCACTTACGGGTAGGTTCTTAACTTTTACCCAATGCCACTTGACTTTTGCTTTGATGCTGCATTGCCGGTGGGCGTTTGACGGAGCATTTCTAGCACCATCCAAGAACAAAGTTTTGCCTCAAAGACAGTTCTTTAACAAAAACAACTATTGTCAGATAATTTTGAGAAATGTATTATTGCATTAATATAAAACAATAACAGTTTCAACCCTTATGGAAAAGGGTCAAAGATAGCTTCCTGTATACCTTTTGTAAAGGCATAAACGGCAATTGCAAATTTGCTCATCCTTTATCACTATACCGATACAGAGGAGGATCCATCGAGGTTTACAGTAAAAGAACAGGGTGGAGTAACATCCCAACACCAATGAAGGCATTTGCCATCCCAGGTGGAGCACAACTATCGTCCCCTCGAAACACCTTTATTTGTTGCGCTTTTTAGATTCACTGTAAAGGACGACACCAATGATTGTAAGCGTGTAGCCAGCCATGCCTGTAAAGGACACTGGGTTCCTGAATATCAGAATTGAGATGACGACAGCCATTGCCCCCTTCGCATTTCCAAGAACCTTTGCAAACAAAATTTTTTTTTAAAAAAATACACATCATTTGGTCAGCAAAATAACACAAACAAAAGTTTTAAATAATTTAGAACATTCATTAAAATCCTACTTTGTAATTCGGAATTGTAATTAAAAAAGACATTAAGAAAGACATTAAGGAAGAGTGACGCATCAATTGAACAATAAGGGCATAGATTACTAGGTTCTACAGAATCATGGCTATTTCCAGTTGATGCCAGTGAATCCATCTATTTCTTTAGGGTTATTAGAGTCGAACATAATTGCTGACGTTCATTAAAACTTCATCAGAATATGTACTTCCA
Organism: Ensete ventricosum; assembly: GCA_029747655.1. Classification (NCBI taxonomy): domain Eukaryota; kingdom Viridiplantae; phylum Streptophyta; class Magnoliopsida; order Zingiberales; family Musaceae; genus Ensete; species Ensete ventricosum. The sequence goes on along the minus strand of JAQQAF010000009.1, from coordinate 7,841,802 downwards.
ACATATCCTATTACAAAAGGGCCTTTCTTTTTTCTTTTTTGTGGCATTAGGAACTGACCTAAATACTATGGGTTGAAATTGTGCTGTTTAAAAAACATCCATTCCACTTTCTAACAACCACTCCAAAAAGCCACAAACTGATCTAAGTGAGTAAATTATAAATGATAAAGAATGACAAATATCAACAATTAAACTAGCAGTGTACAACAGAGAGAATTTTGCTTAAACAAAGTTCTGCAATGCAAATTTCCTACATGCACTATCAAATTACCAAAATATAAAGCATGCTAGTAAGGTAAAAGTGACAGTCTGAGTACACTAGGTGAACTAGAAAAGAGCCAGCAAACAAATAATGTAATTACCACAAGCATAATTTTGGAGCCAACAAGAACATAATTTAATTTTTTTACAAGGCATGTAATGTATTTGCTTATTAATGCTCTTCCACAATATCATGTTCATTTTATCAGTTAAGTTTCAGATACATTACATGAAAATTTAATTAATAAAATAAACATTAAAAAAGGATTGCAGCATGATACATTTGACGAAGCTTACCTGAAGGGTCAAAGCACTGGTATGTTTTGTGACCAGGAAATTGGTCAGGTTCACAAAATATGCCAACGAAGAATTAAACAGGAGGTACCAAATAATCTTAAAGTCTTCTCTAGCAAGTGCCAGTGTTATTCCAACCACATTCTCCTCCATTATAATTGTTGCAGGAAGGAGAAAAATTACTGCTATTGGAGCCATATATAGGAGGAGATTCATGGAGTTAAGCTTTTCCCTGTCAGCAAAGCATGCAAAAAGGTTAAAAAAAAAAACATTAAGAACATATGTACATACATCACAGTCTCGTAAGAGCCTCCAATTACAAAGACGTATCAACTTGAAGAATGTAATGGTAGAAACAAACTAGAAAAGTTCAGCCAAGGATTTGTGCCACACTAATTACTTGATTGTATATCTTAATGAAGAAAAGAAATAAATAACTCACCCCTCAGAAGCCATCAAAATTCCTTGCAACACTGACTTAAGTGCCCTTGCAGCCGTGGCACCAATGCACATAATAAAACCAAACAAATGAAAACTTGGCTCCCCCTATATATAAAGTTGAACCATTAGGGTGTCAGTTTTCACATCTTCCAACCTTTAATTTAGCAAAGAAAAGAATATTAGCTGTAGCAAACACATGTTTAACTAATCCTTTGCACAACCATTGGCATATTCTAGAAATAACTCAGGCCCCTGCATCATAGAGGTTGAATAGTTATCAGGTAGCATAAATGTCTAGCATCTGCTGTCCTATGAGGTCAAAGCAAAATATTACTAGAAGAGAAATGAAGCCTAGCAAAAACAAGATGTACTACTATAAAGAAAAAAATATAGCTGTCAGCTTCCTTCCATGTCAATCAAGAAGCATAGAAGAAGCTTAATGTTAGTTCAACAGAAACACACCTAGTGAAGCTGAGACAAAAAGATTCTAATTAACAACAGTGAAAGGAATCCAACTGAATAATCTTCTTTCAGGTTGACGAGTAGCTGAGACACAGCAAACCTACATATATCAATATGAATTGATCTAATAAATAAAGGTGGATTTAACAATCTGAAAGAAAACTGGTCAACCATCAGAAAAATATTGTCACACTTTTATGCAAGTCAATCTTTGGATAGAACAAGCTAGTCAAGAAACTAAAAGCTCTATAGGAGGAACCGCGAAAGATATCCCATTGATCATGGAGAACATGTTCATCTTAGAACTCGATATACTGACAAATGAGGGGATTAAACATACATAAGATGGAAACAATTACAAAAATCATCTTAACAAGAACTTTGTTTATCAAACCATGATTGAAACATCTAATTATGAATTATTGTAAAATATAAGACATGAATGGCAATTTTCTCCCTATTCCTATATATGGAAATAATCCAGAAATATACAATTCAGAATGACTGAGCCATCCATGTATAATATCTGCTGGAAGATGAAATAATTAAAATTGTGTATGATTCGATCATTCTTGAAACGGAAAATCTCATTAGAATTGCATAAGATCAGGAAGTGTCAATCAGATCTTCTTTTTTCTGGGTCCATACCTTTTTAACTAAAAGATGAAACCCAATTGCTGAATTATGGAATTCATTTTATTAGGTCAAAGAGCAGATGTAATCAACAATCACAAAACTATGCCCATCCTAATGTGACCAAGAAAGCTCACCCCGCTGGCAATAATAACACCCGTGACGACAGGTACGAGGGTGATGTACGTGATCCACGACTCCCGCCGGAGAGTCATGAGGTAAGCAAACACGGCGGTGAAGAAGGGTGTGGTGGCGCCAACGGCCTGGTTGAACGAGACGGGGAGGTAGCGGAGCGAGATGTTCCCGCTGACCACCGACGCGCAGAACACGAGGCTTAGTGCGGAGATCTTGAAGAACTGGACGCGGGACCGGACGGGCTGCATGGGCACGAGCTTGAGCCACGCGATGGCGGCGTAGCTCAGCAGGGAGCAGGCCGTCATGTGGCACATGGTGAGGAAGATGGGGTACTTGAACCCGTAGTTGCTCAGCAGGTACTTGTTGAGGAGGAGCACCCCGATGTTGGAGGAGTACCATGAAGCGACGAGCCCGACGGTGAAGAACCGGCCGTTCGCCAGCGCCGGCGACGAGGCCACCTTTGCGCTCATCTCCTCCGCCTCTTCTCGGTCGCTGGTCCTCCTGCGGGGATCGGCGGATCTACGCCGAGATCCGGAGATCGAAGCAGAGGGATCGTCGATCTTCTGATGGATCCCGGCCGATCCGATCGGTTATTGGACCGGGCGGATCGTTTGTTGTATCGGTTCTTGGAACTTGGAGAAGGGGGTGGGGGTAGAGAATTGGGACCAGGGTAAGGCTTAGGGAGATGGGGAAGAGAGGTGGATCTGAGAGAGACTAGAGAATGCCTCGCTATTTTATTTGAGAACGAGAAGAAGAGAACCGAGATGATGATGGGGAGGACTGAAAGGGAAGGCGACGACTCCGTCCATCGACATGAAGCTCTCAAATGTCCTTTTACTAGTTTTGCGCAAAGCTTCCTTCAATTCTTTGAAGTCTAAAATCTCAGCAGTTCAACAAAATAGAGTAAGACATGCCTACCCCTATGGCCGGCGTATTATTATTTTTGGTTATATATTCTATTGAGTGGGGTCTAATTGTCTTTCCACAAGTCAGGTTAATTGATGACTGTTAAAAAAGATCGAAGACAAAATTTAACAATCAGATGAAAGAAAATGAAGCTTCATGTATAGTGAAATTGTATTTTAAATATAATATCCCTTTCGTTTTCGCCTTCTTTATGTCTCCACCTTTCTAATTGTTATACGCTAATTTAGACCTTTCACTCACTCCAGACCAAACCAAACACATGGAAACATTCCCGCTCTTCCTATAAGGTCTTCCTATTGCTAAAAAACTGGTAATAAATACAAAAAGAAGTCTTTTTAATTTCGTAATTAATGACCTTCTCAGTTTAATTTCGTAATAACTGTCGAGAGATGCAGCATTGGGTTGGTTGCTTTATGAAGACTTGAGACATAATATGAACAATATGCCGATAAAAGTTACCTGGTAGGAAACATTAGAACTGGAATCCCTCGTCGTGCTCGTATCAAATTGAGATGATCCCGTGATTCCCTCCCGGCGGACCATTTCTGGACCTGAGAAGAGTGTGGCATCATCAGACACACCGTCCAATGGCAATTATCTTGTATTGCAAAACGAATGCAGCCGCGGTTGAGACTCAGATCTAATAGCTACGTGAGGGGGCAGAAGAACACAGATGGAAACACACACAAAGGATGGATACCTGGTGCTTCGATGGAAGCAGGTGGAGATTCCACCACTCCTCCCTCAAGAGCCCTCCTTCCGGCCTAAGCAGACCTCCGATCCTTCTTATTGCGACGTACTTCCTCGGAGAACATAGCTATCACCCACCTACGGAGATCCATCCGATAAGCATGACGGGAACAAGAAAACAACAGATCGAAATGGTCACTGATTACACTATCAACTATGACATCGAGATCTCAACCAAGACACAGTGGCCAGAAAACATCACGATGTAGGCATTGGGTGAGAGCGCCTTCATCATGATCCACTATCTCCGGCCAGTGGCTACGGTCGCCGCTCGCATGGCTCCCGCCGCCTTCTCCGGAACCTCATCCTCCGCTGCTCGCCGCCAGAACCCTAGATGCATTCCAAAGATAGCGAAAGAACTCCGAGATCGTTCATGGAGAAAGAGGCCGGTGCCGGTGGCGGAAACAAAAGAAGAGAGAGGACGATTCCTACCTGTTTACTTTCTTGATTCGTCTCGATTAGGCGCGCGGGCGGCGTAGAGAGAGTCAGATCGGCCGTTGCAGAAAGACGGGGGACGGACATTGGGAGAGGACGAGTCTTTCTCACGTTGTATTTATAGAGGCAGCAGTACCGACTCTCCAACAAATCACCCCCGACCAAAAAAAGGCAAGGGTGATAATATTACATCAATTATAAACATATATATAATTTGATCCTTATCAAATAGAAGACAATCAAAAGCACTAAAAGAAAGAATGCCTCGTGTCTATAAGCCCGAGTCTAAAGCACCAAATCGTTCAACACATATATAACAGGATACATAGGCAAATATACGATGAGGCAAAAGCATGACCGTTTTAAGATGGCTTACATGATACATAAGATTCAAATTAAAACAGGGTCAAAGGCCTGCGGTAGATAGAGCCTCCAAGCAGGCTCCCAGTGATCAAAGTGCAACCTTCAAATGTAGCTACGATCAGGGAGATCAAAAACCGAGGAAGATATAAAGCTTGGGAACAAAACAAGCAGCCAATACTGAGCACATCGTTCTATGACCATTCGCTCATTGTTCTACAAGTATATTTGGAAAAGCACGTCCAAGCCAACATGGTGTTGTGTGGAGCAACTTGGTGCCAAAAAGCTAGCATGCATCAGGTAAAGAGTCACCAACCATTCATTCAGTCAAAATGCATGAACATTACTACTACATAATGACAAAGGCAATGCAAGCAATGTAAAAAAGGTTCGCAGCCAAAAGAAAATGTAATTAGACCACGTCATAATTTGAAGATGAGATATTTTCATTTGGCAATAATCACCTGGAAAAACCTATATAATTGGAAACCTAATAATTTTATTCCCAACAATCCGTGTCATTACGGATCAAAAGGAAAATTAAGCTACGTGATTTGGTACCTTGCGGAATTATTGATGCAATAAGATAATTTGAATGCCTAACAGTACAGAAACAACAAACACAAGAATTCTTAGCCACCCACCATAACAGAAGGTAGAAGATAGAACAACAAATATGCAGGTGGCATATAATCGGTAGATGCATAATCTTCAACCTTAATTTAGGAATCAGCATAGGAGAACTTCTTCAAGAGGCTGTCCACTTTTTGGTGACAACAAAAAGCATGGAGTCGAAGCAATATTCACCATCAAAACAAAAAATAAAAGACCAACTCGAAGTCACAGTTATAGTAGCTGTGTTTTACATTATAATTTTGTTATGTTCATTTTCAACAACAGAAAATAACTCAAACCAAACAAGCTTGGAGCAGAAAATGTCACTTCAGAACTTTAAAGATGGCTATGTACATGATCAACAATTGGCTCTTATCATCATTGCATTTGTACTCTAAACCATATAAATTCCACAGAACAAGGATATTGTGACCCCTCAACAAACAAACAATATTAAAAAAAACTGGTCACCCAAGTCAGCAGCTCATTTTAATAATGCATTCACTTCAACATTCATGTTCTCTGAAGAGCTCCATTATTATCTATGATTAGAAAAAGAAATGAAAATAGTTAGATAAACACCTTACTTAAAGCATAACATTGCAATGACGATGCGGAATAGGTACAGGATGTCAAGTCCGCACCTGAAACATTTGCATCAGGCGACAGGCAAGGCATCTTGTTCGCTGAGTGGCGTGCTACTCAGAGAAGCTTTTGGTTCTGCCTCCAAAATCCTAAGTCTGTAGCTCACAAGGGTGTGCCCAAAGATACTGTATTTTCCAGCATTGCTTAAAGCAACTTCTGCATCACTGCGCCTCTTGAAGACAATTTTAGCATGATTTTTAGACTTTGTAACCTCGGTTTCTGCTTCCATAAGGGGCCCATATCGCCCAAATAACTTAATGAGATCAGCTTCAGCAGGAATAGAAGATGCCTCACTAAAGGTCAAAACCAGTGCAGTCGGCATGCATTCATCAACATCATTTTGCAAATTGCTAGTGGGTCCTTCACATTCCACTTCCTGCATGCTATTAGGATTCGAGGAACAATCCAGTGAACTCTTTCCAGAGGTCCTTGCACCTTGCATTTCTTTCACATTATTAATATTTGTGGAATCGTCCTGTAAATGCTGTTTGGTATCTGGCAGGGAACTCAAGGTAAGTAAAAGTGCTGATTCATCTTCAGGCTGCTGCTCATTTTGTCGCTTTCTCTTAGATTCTCGTTCTCTTTTTTGCCCACTTGATACTAGATTTTCTTCATCACTTACAATAATGTCTGACCAATACGAATCCTGCATACAGTCCAATTTTTCCGAAAAGGCTGCCGTGAAACTTGTGGATTTTCTCCTATCCCTTTTACCTGCAACTGTCCCTTTATGTTTTTCATCCTCTGATATACTGGGAATGGTCCCATTTCGAAAATCAGTGAAGAAACTCACTGTTGAAGACAGGGTATCATACCACCCCAATGGATCCCTCGCAACTAAGCAGAGCTGCGAAAGCATCTCACCTGGGGAGGAATAGTCCTTTGGAATGCCACCTTTTCTATGGCTCAGTATGTTTGGGGTTTTTGTTACTGATTTACCACTCAATTTAAGCATGGGGGGTGGCCCTGACATCTGTCCTGCCACTCGACGCATGCATTCTCCAACCTTAGGCTGCTTTTTGGACCAGGAAATCTGCGACATAGTTATCAAATCCCCTAAAGAATCAAGCTTTTTCTTCTTGCTCTTCCCGGATTCAGCACCATCAGAATCAGCAACCTCAAGTTCTTTGTGAGATGAAAGAGAAGACGCATTTCCTCCGGATCCACTTTTTTCACCATCTGCATCATGATGTTCGCTACTCTTTTCCATCAATTCAGACAAGCTCTTCTTTTTTCTACCATACTCAACTATATGTTTGTCTTTTCTGAATGAGCTCCCTCTAACTCTTGGCTTCCCCTTTCTGGAAGCAGTATCTGACAAAGTTGGAGTTGAGGGATCAGCAACATCTTTACCAGATGTTCTTTTCTTAGTTGGTGAACCATCGACATTGTCCCCTAGTCCTTCACCATAAACGAATACAGGTAGTTCGGGATATCCCTTTGAGTGATAAAAGGCCTTCAAGTGGGACTTGATTATCGCAAGGTCCAACCTATCAACTGCTCCATATGGGAACTGTGCTAATGTTTGGATGCGGTCGAGAAGTCTAACAGTATCAAAGGAGCTTACGATCCAAGACTTGTCAACAGCAGAGATACATGTTTCTTTCCATATACCAGCATTTTCAACCTTTTGGTCGTTGACCCTAGCGTAAGTTTCATCCATAAAACAATGGCATGTCAGTCCCAACTCAATACGCCGTGACACCTCTTGGAGTGCATCACCGATGGCGCTTACAAATGCATCCATACTGCTCTGTTTCTCCATCTGTGAGAAGTGTGTCTGGAAAGGCTTCAACCTCGAGTCATCGCACCAAGCAAATGTTCTATCTCCAAAATATGCAACCAGATGATGATCCTTCTTCTGAATGTTGGATGCCATTTCAGACGCATCCGAAGGATCAAAAATCTGGCCGGGCCACCAGGGATGGCTCCTCACCTTACCCCACACCAAATTAGAAGCAGCAAATGGATCCTTCTTCTCATCCTGAAAGTGGTAGTGACAAATAGCATCATCAGTACATGCTGTGACAGCACGCCGTGGCCTTCCCCTCATTCGCTTTGCTGACGGCACTTGTTTGCTGGACTGCAAATCTTGTTCTTCACTGCTGAGAGTACCGGCACCAGCTTTACTACCAACATCTTGACTAACAGAGTCTCCTTTATTTACCAACTTCCGGGGCCTTCCCCTCTTCCTCCTTGCTGTCGATTCTTGTTTACCGATCTTCACATCTTGATCTTCATCACCAGCAGCCTCCATACCACCATTGGAAGCCATCTCTTGACTAACAATATCCCCTTCGATCGTCGCCTTCTCATCAACCACATCGGCGTCTTCATGCCAAGGTTTGACTTCCACAGCGACATTCACCTCACCGGCCTCAGCTTCAGCACCCTCTCCTCTATCTTCTGTGTCCTTACCATCAGTGGCCTCGATCACATCCTTCACATCACCAACATTAACGGCGCCAGGATATCCATTTCCGCGCTCGCCTCCAGCAACTTGGACCACTTCTTCACCAGCCACACCGTCTTTCTTCTCGACACCATCCTGTTCTACACCAACCTCCTCCGCTTGTTCTCCAACGACATTACCACGCCCGATAACGGATGCATCATTCCTCGCTACGACTTCCAACGCGCCCGAACCTAAATCCACGGGACCGGCGAGGGTTTCCGGCTGTTCGCTGGCGATGGAGTTGAGATCGAGGCTGCCGCCCCCCGTCTTGCTCCCCGAGGGACTCGATTCCATGTGGACGGTAAAAGAACAAAAACCCTAGAAGAAACTCGAGTGCCCCATCGATTCAAACTAGCAGAAGCATAAGCCCTAAAAAGCTCACAGATCGATCTGAGGGAAAGAGGCGAGCATAAACCACGATCGATTAGAGAACGGAAAAAGCTCATTAAAAAGGAATTAAGTAGGATCGCTAAATCTTTACCTCCGTTTTGATGTCGCCGGTTCCAATCGAAAGAGGGAGTCGAACTGCGTTGAGGGGAGAAGACTCTCGACGGCAGATGGGCATATGGTCGATGAATTCAGGTCACCGCTCGTGAAGTTACCGCCTTGGATTTTGGTTGCTCGTGGTGGGTAAATCGGTGGGTCGGGGCTGCTGCAGGGGGTGCCGTCACTCGCCGTGGACGTCACCAGAGTTCGAGTACGATCCTTAGCGGCCGCCGCCCCGCCGCCAAACCGAACCGAGTCGGTGGGCGGAAGTGGTTTGGTTCGATTGCACTTGCAAGTACGCGTACGGCCGTGGAATCCGATCACAGTGGCGGACCCAATGATCGCAAATCCATGAGATCGGATGGACACGATTTAAGATGATTAACCAATTGATAGTAAAAACTCAAAGAATGACTTGGATTCTTGATCAATTAATTATTTAACGTCACAAATTAATCATGAAATCAATTGTTGCAATCTTAAAAGTCGTCGAGATCAAACAATGCTCCAAGTTGATGTTCTTGCCAAATTGGATATTTGGAATCAATTGTGCATTTGTCAAAATCTTGGCAATGGGGTGGAGTTTGATAAGTCTTAACCCAATAATAATTCACAAATACTAATTTTCGTTAAAAATATAGCTTTTATATGTACAGTGATAAGGAAAAATATCGATGGTCTACGTGGAACAATAGTCAATCCGACACTCACTCAAAGCCCTTGATCGATGTGATGTGTTTTTATTGCTCGATGTAGGGGAGAAATTTAAAAAAAATTAAAATAAGAAATCAAATCTCGAGAATCATCATGGGTTACTTTTATAATCAATTTAGATTCATCTGTTAATCAATCGAGAGAATATTCAAAGGGCTTTTATTTTTTTAATTAAAAGGTCACATGTCGAGTTATGATTAGAGAAAAATATTCTCGATATCATATGGTTATAAGAAAATTAGCATAAGCCACAATGTCCGTGTCCGTCATGCATCCGTGAAGCCGTGTTTCCACTTGACCTGCAGCCATGCATGATTGATTCAAGCACAGGCATTTTCCACGTTACCCGCTTGTAGTGGTAACCCAATAGAAATAGCGCATGATGAGCGGCCGTACAAGTCGTGTTCTTCTTCCTCACACTACAGCTCATCGGATTGCATAATGAACAGTGAAGAAAGAACCACTTGTTCTATCTCCATTTGCAAAGCTAAAACTCACTGTTTAATCAAATTTACACTATAAGTTTACATTCATTTCTAACAGTATTAACCCAAATTATGCTTCTAAATGAAGTACAGGAATCAACTCGATATAAGCTTCTCGATACAGCGTGTTGTTCAACGTTTGTTTGCTACTGAGAGGTGCAATGGCAGCTCAAGTCCCAAGTTGTCACTCCCGAATGTAGCCCGGAACGCTGCTCCCGTCGAGGAAGAAGGAATCGTTCTGGAGGACGTAAGGAGTGGCCGCGGTGACCGTCGATGAATCGTTCTGGAAGACGTAAGGAGTGGCCGCGGTGCCGTCGACGGTAACCGCGGTGGTCTCTTGCAGGGCATGGGACATTCGCTCGCAGATCAGTGCCGTCAGGTTCGCGTTCTCGGCGTGCAGGTTGGCGACCGCCGCCTGCGCCAGGGCCAGCTGAGCTTGGAGCTCGCTCACCTGATTCTGGAGCTGGAATACGACGCCGGTGCACCCGTACACCGGGTCCCTCATCCGGGCATTCGCTTCGTACACCATGCTGCTCGCCGCGTCCTGCCTTTGCCACTGCGGGATTTCCTGTCGACGCGACGATCCTTGTCCGAGTGAGAGTAGCGGGTAGAGTCGGGGGCATTAATTCGAACATCATAGCGTCATGGTTATCGACTATATATATTCAAGACAGAGATGCAACCGGTGGAGGTTGATGTGTTAACCTGCAAGAGCTTGGTAATGTTGCCGGCGCCGAAAACTCGATGCGCGTTGGTGAAGGTTCGCAGATCAGTGGGAGGGAAGTAGGGCGCCAGCATGCATTTGTCGGTGCATCGACGGCGGAGGACCTTGCAAGCGGCGCAAGGGCCGACGACGCCGGCGGCAGGAGGAGGACTAGATGAGCCCATAGGAACGAGACACGGTGGGGATCGGACGAAGGAGAGAATGATATGGATTAGCTGAGCACGAGATGGGCGCTACTGTGAACGCAGATCGATATATATAGAGGTCGGCTGTTCGTTATGTGGCCTGCAATTTGATATCGGTAAGATTACCGGAAGAGAAACGCTTCCAGCTATATAAGTATACGTGGACGAGTGACGTTTCGATATGTGCGTTAGCAGTGATTTCCGGATATTAATGATATATATATATATATATATATATGAAAATTTTCCATGCGTTAACGTATATATACTATCTCAAATTTTATAAATGTGAATATAGTATTTCTCAAACTGTGACAAAATAAATATTAAATTTTTTTAGACATATAGGTGATTACAGTCTTAAAGTATCTAATAATAAATATTAAAATTCGTTCAAATTATATTGAATGAAGAATTAAGAAAATATTCACCTCAAGTCTTGATACGTGATAATATAGTTGGATCAAGGTTTGATCAATGATTAAGTCACATGAACACTTTCTAATATAAAATACTAAAAAAAAATTCATATCTACTATAATATATTATTTTAGTAGAATCGATTATAAAAACCTTTTAGATCACATTAATAGAAATTAATTATTATTATTAAAAAGTTTCATTTTGTTTTATTATTCACTTTGCGTGAAAAGAATCGCATGGATGATCTTACTTGATCTTATTTTTTTATGCAAGTTGACATTAGTGTCCGAGACCCACTCAATTATATTTGGATTTCTTTAATCGGGTTAATTCAAACATCATCAATATCACAATTAAATTAAAAAGATCAGTATAAATTTAATATTTTTTATCATGTTAATAAACTAATTATTTATGTCATTAACGTGTCAAATGTCACATCTCCAACCTTGACAACACTTGAGAGTTGCATGATACACACAGGCGAGGTGGTTAAAATAGGATGACTGTTCCCACTGTTTGACTGGTCAAAATTAACCCATCCTAACGCGTCTATTTAATCACGTCTTCATCAATCATCCGTCTACAAACTTAAGCCTTCTCCAAATATATACTCAAACTAAGGCAGTATGGCAATCAATATAGGCTAACATGTGTTGCAAGAAACATTTAATTATATATATATATATATATATATATATATATATATAATCATCAATATATGATGTGCACATGACTTTTGATTCGTGTGTGGTCCTTTAGCATGTCTCACGGACACATCATGATTGCTTTGGAGGGATGCTCTCGGACAATTAATGAGTAAGAAAGATGTGCAATGTCATTAGATTGGTGGTAATAAGACGACATTTTAAACAGTTTTTACGTGGATTGCAATTCTCAACCTTTATGTAATGAAATTGAATTTATTACACTCAAAGGATTGGTGTGTTGCAGTATATCAGATTTATTTATTAAACATTTATCCTAAGATCCTAAGACATTCATCATAATTTTGATCTAAACAAATCTTATTTTTTTAATTCAAGCTTTACATGATAGATTTTTTTTAAAAATTTTGATCTAATCAACTCGGTGCATCCAATTTGATGCACCGAGTTGGGCCAATATGACATGTCACATAGTGAACCGACCCATATATGGGCCGTAGCAGCTAAAGCTGCAAGGCTTCACTCGAAGGTCGTGTACGTACGAATGAGGTATCAATGCATTGCATCCTATATTGTAATAAATAATTAATCCGTTAGAATCTAAATTAAATTTAGTTAACCGATTAAGCGATTTTATAATTTTTAAAATTTTATATTTTAAAATATATTAATTCAATTTGACGAATCAATTGAATCGAATCAGAATCTTAAACCGCGAGAATAAAGTCAACGCCATCCAATTGAGCTTACCTCGATTCAACATCACCCAAAAATTTGCTGGGATTAGACGTAATCCAGTGGCAAAGACGCAGAGACCGCAGTGAAAATGACTGGGTCTCAAGACGTGGGTGTTGGCGAAGTTTTAAGTCAGCTTAAGAGACTAACGTGCAAATGATGAGCCACCGCCGGCCGTCGTCAACATCGAATTTCTGGTCAACGCATCCCCATCCCAACTTATCCGGCGTCTCTGTGCGCACATTTGCCACTAACAAACACGGAGTCGGTGACCACATCACACAGCTCACGCCCAATCGTGTGCACGACTTTTGAAGCATCACCGTCCCTCTCCTTCCTATCACGCTGACCCACCGTCAAATCGGTCCTCTTCTCCTTTGTTTTTTTTCTCTTGTCTTGCCTTGAAGAGATGACTTCGAGCTGCAGCTCTCCATCGGCAATGGAGGCGAAGATCCCATCGACACGCGCACGCCTTCAATTGTTCTCACCCTTCCCTTTCACTTTACTACCGTTTCCCCTCCCGCCCTTTTTAAACCCTCTTTCCACCCCTCCCACTTAACCTCTGTCTCTCTCTCTCTCTCTCTCTCTCTCTCTCTCTCAGATACGCCTTGGCGGCATTGAGGAGCGAAATGGGATCGATGGATCGATCAAAGAAGAGGAATCAGCTCTGGAAGAAGGCGCTGGTGCACTTCGCGCTATGCTTCGTGATGGGATTCTTCACCGGCTTTGCGCCGCACAGCACCGCAACCCTCTTCTCCCACCGCCGCGCCGATCGCCAGCCCGTCACCGGTATCGGCTTCCTCCCAGCCGCTCCCGTGGAACAGGTCGTCGAGCCCGACGGTGAGGCCGTGAACAGGAGCCTGATCGAGATACCCAGATCTGCCGTGGCCGCCGCTGTGGCGCCTGGAGCTGACAACGACGACCCGCCGCCGCCTGCGGAGGGGTCCGTGGAGGCGCAGCCGCCGTCCCGGCGTCTGTTAATCATCGTGACGACGACCCGGGCCGACGACCGGTTCCAGGGCGCGTTGTTGCTGCGGCTGGCGCACACGCTGCGCCTGGTCCCGCCGCCGCTGCTGTGGGTCGTCGTCCAAGCCTACGCCGAAGCCCCCGCCACCGCCGCGATGCTGCGGACCACCGGACTCATGTACAGGCACCTCACCTTCAAAGAGAACTTTACCGACCCGGCGGCGGAGGCCGACCACCAGCGGAACGTCGCCCTCAGCCACGTCGAGTACCACCGCCTCACCGGGATCGTCCACTTCGCCGGCGCATCCAACGCCTACGATCTCCGATTCTTCGATGAGATTAGAGAGATAGAGTATGACCATTCTTCCCTTTTTCTGCTCTGTTTCATCTCCTCATTTATTTGCGCAGCATGAACTAATTAGCGGCACCAGAAATCGCTGATAACTCAATAGGAAAAGGAACTAAAAAAGATGGAATCAGTATCAATTCCTCCGCAACCTGAATCATTCATTCAATGAAAAGCTCCAATCTTTACTGATTTCTCCTAAGAAGAAGAAGAAGAAGAAGAATGGGCATGTTTAGTTCTTTACATTTCAGCCCAAATCTCAAACACCCCCCCCCCCCTTCCCTTGCATTGTTTGGGTTAAATACTTCTTTCTTTGGGAGAAAAATAAGGAGAATTGACCGCATGTTTGATGTTCTTCTCTCAATTATCTTCTCTTCTTTCCTCTTCAAGGAGGCTTCGATCCATTAGTTTCCAATTATCCATCTCATAGCCTAAAGATGTTTCGTTCATCAATTTGTGATGTTCTCTCACACTTTTCTTTCCATATCTTCATTCCATGGTTTTCCTGAATTAACGTCGATCATAATTCTGAGCATTAGTAGAGCTCAAGAAATAGTTATGTAAAGGATAAACATCGAAGAATAATAAACAAATGTTGATTACATTCAAGTCTGATCTTAGAAAACCATTCTGTATGTATGTAATCGATTGACAATAAAAGAACACCTTTCAGAGTATTTTCCAGCCCATCTTACTATTTTTCTTCCCTATTCCACGTCTTACACATGCTGCTTCATTGTACGTTCTTCTTGTGTCGGCAACATCGATGGTGGCCGCCATTCAACTGCTTTGACTAAATGGCTGCAAGCTGGGTCTCATGGGCATCTGTCCTTTTAGGAACTCATTTCATTCAAATGCATGGTGGCAAACTTCCATGAATTCCAATTCCAGTAAAAAATTATGCTTTTAATTTCAAGGGAGGGCATCGGGGTGATTAAAAAAAAAAAAAGTCTTGAATTTTGCTCTTCCCTCTTCTTTCTCATCTCTGAATTCATTTCTTGTCTGATTTGTTCTTCAAACCATGCAATTTGAAGGGCGGGCATCAGAGCTGTTGCCTTGCGAAGCACTAATACTTGTCAAGTCAAAATTCCAGGGTTTTCGGGACATGGCCGGTGGCAATGGTGTCGACAAACAGGAAAAGAGTGGTTTTGGACGGCCCAGTTTGTCGTGCATCAAGGGTTGAAGGGTGGATCTCGAAGGACTTGAGCGATGACAAAAGGCTGTTGCTGACTGCCACAGACATGAACCCTAGACCTCCAAAGATTAATATTTCTGGATTTGCGTTCAATAGCTCCATACTCTGGGATCCTGAGCGCTGGGGTCGCCCTACTTCATTGCCTGACACCTCGCAGGTTAGCATTTAATTAAACAGCTTCAAGTAAATTTTTCTGCTTCATTATGCAAAAGATCAGTTTAAGCAAATACATAACATCATTGCTAGACAATCTCGTTCCTGCTTTAGTCTCTGAGGAACTTTGAAAAGGTTCTTTCCAGCTGTGTCTCTGGAAGCAATAAGTTTGTAACTCCAAGGACTTCAATAGAACTCCCAACCTTTATCAATCACCTACCTAATCGATAGCAACCTTCTCAATTATTAGCCTTTGGAAGATGTTTACCAACTCCTTCTCCCTTCTCTGATCAAGGACAAAGTCTATCTAGCACAAAGGACCTTCTCTGATCAGGCCTAGTAACATGGTTTTGTCGCAGTGGATGGTGACCAATCAACTCAAGAAATTTCTCTCACCTACTGCCAACTTTTTATCTCTAAAACAGTGTGATGTGTGATTTCAGGATTCAATCAAGTTTGTGCATGAAGTCATCCTGGAAGACGAGACCAAGTTGAAGTGTCTTGCTGCCGACTGCTGCCCTAGGATCATGGTGTGGCACCTCTACACTCCAAGAGCAATTCCTCTGCCCTTCCACCATCAAAGCCAAGCTAAAAGGTAACTCGGGAGATCAACCAAAAAGGGTTGTGTAAATGAGAGAAGAAAAAGAAGATGTTGTTGTTAGTTCTTAATTTTTACTTACTTTCTTTTGGGGAAGACCCAATTCGGCACCTCCAAGCAATAGTAATAATCATCATCATTACTTGTTGGTATTCTTTCACGTGGTTGGTGGCTTATGTTGAGAGAGATTGGCCACCATATTTCTTGTCATGAAGCAACACAATAATTGAGAGGTGGGAGTTCAATACAAGGATTGTTCTGCATTGATGTCACACCATCTGCGGGGAGCCGGCTAGTCTACGATATCATACTTTAATGGTCTGACATGGAATTAACAGTATTCGCATTTATTCTGTGGGTCAGTGTGTGTGTATATATATATATATATATATATATATGATTGAAAAGTACATTCTTTACAGGAAGTCTCTCTCATGCAGGTACGTAACCTAGTAAATAGATCCCATGGTGGTGGTGTCCACACCTTCGGACAAAAAGACATGAACGGCAGCTGGCAGATCGTGATTGGTGGAAAAAGGCTGTGGGGTGTTCTATAGAAAGGAGACGAGCGGCGCTGTTCTCGACGCGTCTCGACCGCGCCGGATCCCATCTCGGTTCCCGCAGCCTTCCCCCTAACCGCCGCTCGCCCCACCTCAAACACGGGCTTCCATAGAGAGACGTCTCGTGACGGGACACGTACGCCGGTCACAACCATCGACCGTCTCCGCGGGGCACCGGATCCTCGAAGGGTCCCACATGTGGCTGTCTCCGTGGGCCCCGCGACTCCCGCCCCAGCACGTGACTAAAGCGTACTCGGTGGTACGCGCGTGGGTCGGGACGAAGTCCCACGTGGACCGAACTTTTACCGTCGATGTCTGACCGTATCACGCGTCGCTACCGTCCGTCCGATCCTTCCCCGCAGGTGGCGTCTCTCGTGTCTGCGCCCCCTCCTCTCCCATCGCCTTCTTCCCACGACGAAGCCGAAGCGGTGGCATCAAACGAGCGGAGGACGACAGGAGATCGCAAGGAAAAGGGCATTGATGGCGGTCGTCGTCCTCCATCGCCGCAACAGCCCGTGGCCCTGTGATGCTCACCGTGAAATCTCATCCGTTCATCCGCTGATCCGCGATCGAGCTTCTTAAACACGCTATCTTCCGCTCTCCGTCTAATCCCCACGAGCGAGGAACATTTAGCGGTGGTGGCGGAGGGGATGACGTGGCAGGAAGAGCTGACCGGCCTGGTCGGGGAACCGGGATCAGGTACGCCACGGTGGCGGAGGACGAGGAGCGCGGCGCGGGGGGCACGGGCGGGAGGGTTCTCGGCAAGGGGTATTTCCGCGTGTACGAGGAAGGGGCGGGGCCGGAGGAGAGCTTGAAGGAGCAGGTGACGGGGTTCGTGGTGGCCACGGGGGAGATGCTGCGGGAGCTCGGCCGCGGGTTTTGGGATGTAGCGCAGCAGAGTCTGGAGGGTGTGGGGGAGACCTACGTCGGCAAGAAGGTCAGGGGGCATTGGGATGCGGTGTTGCGGCGGCTCGAGTTCGTGAACGAGTACCTGCCCGAGGATCGGGATCCGGTGCACGCTTGGCCCATCGTCATCACCGTCTTTCTCCTCGCGCTTCTTGGTAAACACTTAGCACATCATCATGTTTGCTTTCTGATGAGACTTAGTTTAGCTTTTACTAGGATTTAAAAGGTTTCGAGATTCAGATCAGGAAACTTCATGCATTCTACCAACAATTACTTGTGTTAGAAGTAAAAAAGAAGGAATTCTTCGTCCAATAACAACTTCTGCGCAAAGATCATTGTAGATAGTGGTTGTTTAAAAGTGTATAAGATCATAAACATTGGATGATTCCACCCCTTTTCCTGTGGTATTTGACATTGAACGACCTTTTTGTGTTTAGTGATACCTCTTTTTTCCCTTTGATGAATATCGCATTGTGGCAATCATATGTGGAAAAGAATGTGGGTACAAACTCTAGGGATCTCTTGCTCGTCCAAATGTATTTTAATTCCTTTTTTCAAGTATAATCTGGTTCTTTTCTGTTTCAAATGCTAGAAAAACTTTGCAATTGCCTTCATTTCTTAGACTAATGCTAATTAGTACAACTCTAACTCCATTGCTGCTGATGATATCATCTTTGATGAAGCACTTTATCTGTCTAGTTTTGCATGATGAGAGAAAAAAAGGTATGCATGTGGATTCCATTCAATCCATTTATAACATCCTGTAGTTTTATAGCTTTTTGGCTTTAGACATATATTATCTTTCTTTTTGTTTTTTCTTTCCACTGTGGTTAAAAATCCTGTGCAGTACTAAGTGTAAACAATGGAAAAGAGACGTCTGTTGAAGTGCCAAAGAAACTGTATGTAAGGCCCCCAAGTGCTAGTCGTATCCAACTTCTAGATGGTCGATATATGGCATATCAAGAGAAAGGAGTTTTGGCTGAAAGAGCTAGATTCTTCATGATTGCTCCACATGCATTTCTTTCTTCTCGTTTAGCAGGTACAATTTGTTCCTCCTTTATTATGTTATTCATATAACATAATCAGCTCTTATGCCTGTCTTGCTTTTCAATTTTCTAGACTGACTTGTCATTCTATACTTTCTTATATAGGAATACCTGGCATTAAAGAATCTCTTTTGGAGGAGTTTGGTGTTCGGTTGATCACTTGTGATCTTCCAGGTTTTGGTGAAAGTGATCCTCATCCCGTTCGGAATCTCAACTCATCAGCTATGGATATGCTCCATTTAGCGAATGCTCATGGTGTTACAGAAAAGTTTTGGATGGTGGGTTATTCAGGTGGTGCCATGCATGCATGGGCAGCTGTTCATTATATTCCTGACAGACTAGCAGGTGTGTTTTGTTTGTATAGTAGTTGCACGGTTATTACATTACCCTACCAAATTTGTAGACATGGAAGTTCGTAAGAGCAGTCAGTTACTTTCATAAAAAATGTGACTTTTGTGGGTATGTTTCAAAGGAATATCTGAAGTTTCTGACCTTGTTTATGATATACTAACATAAGATGTACAAACCTCCATGTGGTTGACCATGGTTTATCCTTTTAGTGCAGAGCACTACTTTTCTGCAATTATAGCAAATAATGCAGTTTTCAGTTAAGCTATTGATTCCTTTGTGTCTTGAAATGAACAATAATCCTTCTCCGTAAACTACAGCTTGTTATTCCCTCTTCTTCAAGACTCCTCAGTCTATAAGAATTTTAGATGATTTCTCTCCGAATTCGAGCAATCCTTATGTAAGATTTTGTCTCAGAAACACATCATAGGTGAGATCTAGTTATAGTGGTGGGACTTTTAAGAGCAGCAAGTGTTGGAAGAAGCATGGTTCTTAGCTTCTGTTGACCTTTTTCCACATATTGTGAGGACATATCCGATTACAATGGTAGGACGGTTTCTTTCCCAACATTTGGTATGAGAAAATGTTGAAAGAATTGTGATTCTTGGATTGGGACAATAGCAGTTATAACAAGGCCGTTCAGTCTTTGTGATGTGTCTGAATGATTGAAGACAAAAAGCCTGTCTTATTGAGACCACTGATCTTAACAGGAAACTACGTAATGGGATCTAAAAGATCAACTCATAGTGTAGGCAGATATACAGAATTTGAGAATGTTAATCAAATGTGACTTTTGGGTGCATGATATTAGGATTTGATATGATGTGTGCTAAATGAACTCTAGGAGAAGCAAGACAGAGAACAGAACAAGTCAAAATACATTTATGTATGCTTTTGTTAAACAAGGAGAGGTAACATTAGATATGATGAGTTATGATTGACTCCCAGAAAGAGTGTTAGAGAGTTTTTCTCTTTTTGACACGTGCATTTATACCAGGGTTCATTTCATATGAAGTAACTAACAATTTACTTGTTTTAGTGATCCACAAACAATGTTATTAATATATACATTGTACATTTACTTGTGCAAAGCACAATGATCTGTTACAATGTGTAGAATAAAGTATGGATTTCTTGGATTAGAAATCCTTCTCCGATAGTTAAATATGGGATTTCTATTAAATTAATAAATGTCTTTCCTTTAGAATATGAACTGGCAGAAAGCACCTAATGAGCTTTTCTCTTGGCACTTCTTTTGGTGGTTAGCCCCAGTCATTAGCTTATTTCATGTCCTGGAAGTTTTTGGTGTCATTGAAGAAATATGGGATTGTGTTGGTATATTTCTTGTCTATATTTAGTAGACAGATTAGTTAATTCAACATTGCAAAAGGCAAGGAATAATTCTTCAGAGTATTCTGTTGTTAGCAGGAGAACCAAACAAGAATTTGGTTCCAGAAATCTAAGACAAGTTATAAGGGTTTGCATAGTTGTTGTAATTATAGCCAGAAACTTTATTAATGTATCATCATATCAATCCAGGATCTCATGTTTAATCGTTGAATTCGGATGTGTTGGAAATATCTGTAATTTTGTTATTAGAGAACTAACTTTTTGTTATAAGCTACAACGGACATTTTCTTTGGCTTATAAATGTAAGATTTTCTTTTGGTTTGTTAGAAAATATCAAAGAAAGAGGTAACCTCCTTATCCAAAAATAATATAATATCTACTTCAACTCGATAGTTCTATTTTACGCCTTATCTGTCTCTCAATTGGGCTTTCAGGTGCAGCCATGTTTGCTCCGATGTCCAATCCTTATGACACCAGCCTGAACAAAGAAGAGATTCATAAAACCTGGGATGAGTGGCCTATGAAAAGGAGATTGATGTATGTTTTGGCTCGGAGGTTTCCTTCTCTTCTTCCACACTTTTACCGTAGAAGCTTTCTGTCCGGAGAACGTGGGCAGCCTGAGAAGTGGTTGTCATTGTCCTTGGGGAAGAAGGTATTTCTAGTTTTCTTTATACCCTCGCTTGAAGTTTTTTGCCACCAGTCTATCATCTATCTGAATTTAGTAGAATTTATGGAGCTTAAAGTTATGATGCATCTCATATTGTCATGTGTTATACATAAAGAGGTTCTTATTTATTAGCTAAACTTTAACTTGAAAGGTCTGATTTTATGACATCAAATGCCATGACAGTATGACCATTTCCACAGATTTTTCTGGTGATGCCTTTAATCGTGAAAACCTCGGCCGGTAATTGTTTGTCATGATTTAGTTCCCCAAACTTTAATTCTATGTTTGCAGAAAGTGCAAAGTCATGGTTAGTGTAAAATGAAGTTTTTGTGTATCACCACATCACAGGAAATGAGTAATTCCACAAAGTCTATATATATGGATTAGTTAATAGCATATCTGTTCAGAAGCCTAACATTACAAACAATCCCAACTAACTCAAGATGGTCTGGACAATTTAACATGTACCACTGATTCAAATACCGATGAAGCTGCTGCACCCAAGATATTCTGCACCCAAAATCACTGAGATCATTTTTACTGTCTCAAGGCATTTGGAAAGCTGCACAAGGAATGATGGAGAAAAAGGAAGAATAAGGCTGACTGCAGGGAGCGAGATGCTGATCCATTTTTTCTTGAAAATTTGGGAAACGACAACTGGTTGTAGTGTCGAGCATTCTTTTATGATTTTTCATATTTCTAAGGTGTAATGCAGGTGTGTTGGTATTGAATACCAGAGATATGTCATATCGAGTCATAAATTGCTCGTCACTTGATACGGCATCATCTGTTCATAACCACTGCTTGCTTTTAATAGTTCTGAAAGTTACTTTCTGGATTTGTAGGCTTCTTTCCCTGAAAGATAATGAAATTTCTAATGGTGCTATTATGCATCTAGGACAAATCATTATTGGAAGAACCAGTTTTTAGGGAATTCTGGGAAAAGGATGCCGGTGAATCTGTCCGTCAAGGAGATGTAAGACCATTTGTGGAGGAAGCTATGCTACAAGTTTCAAACTGGGGTTTCGGTTTGGCTGATCTTCAAGTGCAGAATCAGCATCAGGGTAAAGGCCTTCTCCCGTGGATCAAGTCACTTTACGGTCGAGCTGAACACGAGCAGGCTGGCTTTCTTAGCCCCATACATGTATGGCAGGTCTGTGCATTCTCATCTCTTTTTTTACATTTACGAATGAGACACACATGCTGTCAGTATGCTGCCATTTTTAAAGCTTCGATCGCTAGGAGATTGCGAGTTGTTTGATGATTTATATAGCATTCCTTTGACATACTTCAAATGATTTATAAAGTATTTCAATTTTAGTGTTCATACATCGATTCACATACTTAAAATGGTGGTCATGCTATGTATCTGTGTCAAACAGGGGACGGACGACCGTGTGGTGCCACCATCCATGACCTAATTCGTTCGACGGATGATCCCAGGAGCAACAGTGCACAGGTTGCTTGGCGAAGGACACTTCTCCTATTTCTGCTTTTGTGATGATTGCCACAGGCAAATATTCTCCACCCTCTTCGGAATTCCTCGAGGCCCTCTCCCGGCCAAATTGGAGGTTGATCGATCACCAAGTGAACAACATTTCGAAGACATTGCCTCACATGATTGTACTGAACGGGAGTAGAACATCCTTCTCATTTTTTTCTTGGATTCCCTTTTATTTTAAAGTTGGGGGAAGGGAATTATAGTTGTGGGTGGAACGAGTAGCGTCTTCTTACAACTCAAGTAATATACGGCCATCCACACCATTTCCGACAGTGGTGGCTTTTAGAATGTGTTGGCAGTTTGCAATATTACAAAATGCTTCTTAAATGACAAGTCTTCCGCGCGTATAGTTTTATTTACATCACAAAGGAGACTTTAAAGGATTTCAATTCAAGAACTGAAATGGATGCTTATAAACAAAACCACCGGAATCATTGTATGATGATAGAAGACAACCCCCTATCCTATTATTATACCCAATTCCACAAGTGAGCTTCAAATCCATCGACAAGATTGTCACCACCTGCTTGAATAGAAATGTTATCGCTTCATAACTTGTTACTGATAAGCCAGCAGAAACATATGTAACACTAACGTCGGACTACAACCAACAGAAACATCAACCGTCAACATAAGTAACACAAGCAAGGGTTGTCTTCAAGATCTAATAGCATTTTTTGAGGGTTTTATTTGAAGAGACCGGATGGCACCCATAAATGGGAACAGGAAGATGAGATAAAACACCAATGATACAATCTACAACAGACCACTATCTTGTCTTCAAGTTCTAATAGCATTTTTTGATTACATCACTATCTTGCTGATTACATTCTCCGCATGTGCCCTTCCAATGTAGGTAGTAAATATGTTCCGATATGATCTTTACTGATGGATGTTCCCAGCGAGGCTTCTTATGAAGAAATGGTAGCAGATATTGCATGTAAGCCTCCTGACACTACATTAGAGCTCCTGTGGCCAGCAGAGAGAAGAAAAAAAGCACATCAGCAATAAATATGCAAGAAACGCTTCAAAATATGCTAAAGAGCTTTTGGTACGATGCTGGAAACCAGAACTGTCTAAATGAGCAAATGATAACAGAGGTGGATCAAACAGAAAATATCACCTCTTACTAAGACAGTTCAAGGTCCAACATAAATTAAATGTGGAACGGAAGAAACTAAATTAATGGTTGCCCAACACACAATAAATTATTGCATGAAAAAAAAACAGAAATAGGTCTGCAACATGAACACGTTAAGTTTACAAAGTGACTTGTACAAAGATTTGAAGGATCAGTATCGACCTTGAGTCTGGAGTCGAGGTCAGCCAAAAACAAAATCGTTGCAAAATAAAAAATTTGGAGAACCAGAAATTCTACAAATGAATTCCAAATCTTACCATATAGATACCAAAATCTTCCTACAATCAAGGCATTCCCCATGCACATATATACCTTAAATAGAACATGATAAGAAAATACATAAGGAAACCCAGCAATATATACATATATTGATTTATCTTTAAACTGTTTAATTTAAGCCAGAAAGTGGTATGACTAGGCTTAATACAAGCTAACCCACCATAAACCAGCATTCTTGAAGCTCATCCCCCCTTTAAGTTCTCTAAATTCTGAAAAACATAGTTGGTAACTTAAATAAATTCACCTACTTATTAGACAACCTAAGGTAACACTATCAACTGACTTACCATTGTGTTTCAAACCATGCTGTAGATACAGTTTATGAAGCACATCTTACAATCAGCATCCTACATTTCAAAATTTGATTTACCTCAACATTATCCCGAGTCACCCAGGAGAATAAACATACCTAAAAGATACACTAGATTTCTGGATTTATAGTGCAGGGAAACAACTGCAAAAGCACACTTCGACATATATGTTGAGCACCAGGCAGAATATGTTCTACAGAAGCAGATTTGATTATTCTGATCATCATTCACTCAGATATTAAACTGGGGGACAAAATCAAGAACTAACACATCAACTATTACATATGCACATTAACAAAGTTAATTATGCATAAAAACGAGAAGCCAAACAGATTACAGTGAGCCGTAACAGGTTAAAGTGTAAGATAATGAAGAGACGAAACATATAAAAGAGACCAGTTATCTACAGTTCTCATGCAGAAATAAAGTTAATTTCATGCAAGAAAGAACCATTGGAGACATTGAATAGCGGTGTCCAAACCAAACCGGATCCGAATCAAACTCGAATTGAACCGGTTTGGTCCTAATAGTTCGGTTTGCAGGTTGTAAACGGTTACAATTTGGGAGGGTACTTTTCTTCAATTCGGTTAACCGGTTCAGACTAAACTAAAATCGGTCTGACCAAGTTCATTGCCTTAATTCCTTAATTGATTCAATCCGGCCCAAAGGCCTGAAAGGCGCATAAATGTGCATTCTTGTTTATGTTGTCCTCTTTCCCTCACCTTAGTCCTTGTTAATGCGACACGAAGATTCTGTGTTCGATTGGTGCTAGACAGAAACTTTTGAGAATGCTTAACCCAATTGGACCAAGATTTTAGTTAGACTCAATTGAATTGAACCAATTCATCGAACCGAATCAATTCATTTGAACAATATATATTTTTAAAATTGATTGAAATTAAAAACTTGTTAACCAAACCGAATTAATCGATTTTGAAACAATTCGGTTAGGTAGGTTCGAACCGGTTCCGGTTTAGACTACCTTACCTTAACCGAATCGAATCAGTTTTCCAGTTCGGTTCAATTTAGCCCCTCATGATTCAGTTAGAACCGGTTTGAAGACCCCCTATTGTAGAACTTAAGGGGCCATTATCTCCATCAGCAACAAGAAATGCTACAGACTTATCTTGAGAGTTCTAGGTGCATTAAGAAGTTTTGTAAGAGCAACTTAAGTTCAGCTAATGACAACCATTACAGTGACTTACGTGTCAAGCATTCCGGGAGTTCAATTCCATGATTGGCAAAATCTCACTGATGTAACATCATTGCCGCCTTTGCCTCTTTATTCTCTCAAGTGCTCCTAGAAGACTACTGCCACCATTATCTGCAGCATCAGCCCCCTTGTCCTCATCCTTGGTAACTTTTTCTGCGAGGTCCCCAAATACAGAAGCAGGGACGTTCTTTTGGGCAATTTCAATTTTATCATCCTCTGAATCACTCTCTTCTGGCAACTCGATATCCTCATTGTTTGCAGTCAGTCGTATACCACCATCAGATTGTGACTCAGATCCAGCACTGACAAAGTTTAACATTCTGCCACCATTCTTAACAGGAGAATTGGCAGCTGCAGGAGCCAATTGCCTTTCTAGAGTAGCCATTTCATCTTCAGGGACGCCTGCACGCTTTAGAGTATCCACTGCTTCTTCCAAATTTAGCTTCTGGTCCTTTTGCATTAAGTATTCAGGAAGAATGAAATGTGTCTGCATGGTGGCAAAAATCAGTGTAAGATGGGATACTACACTTCAGTCCAAAAAAGTGAGAGTAAACAATAGTTACCTGACTATAACTGGCAGAAACACTGCGGCTGATGCGAAGCATTTCTCTGAAGGTATCTTCATTACCATGTTGAATCTCAAAATCTTTCCATACTTTCCAGAAATCAGGATCAGACCGTGGATCTGCAAATTGTGATGCAAATACATAGATCGCACGAGCACGATCTATTTCTCCTAGATTTCTTTCAAGTTCAGCATATTTCAAGCACATTTTCTTTGCATCATTATCAGGCAGACCTGATTCAATTGCTTGCTGAAAAAGCAGCAACAGTTTTTAAATTAGACAAATAAAGACAATTAGTTACAGTTGAAGGATAAGTCCATAACACAAAAGAAAATGGTACATTTTGACGAAGATAATAAAAGCATGATAAAATTACAAAGAAGCATACAACAACAAGCCAAAATGACCGACAAAGAAGCATGTTATCATGAAATATTATTAACATTTGAAGATTATGCCTAAGTAAAATCTAAATTAATCAGAGAAGTTATTCATCAGTTGTGTAAGCAATCAATTGTGTAAGCTTATGCAATTCATCATTTTTTTAACACCAAAATTTCAGCCAACACAGCTATGTAAATCTCAACTAAAACATCTAAGCTTATATTTAGGTAAATCTAACTTAATGTTCATAAATTGCATAAGCTTCTGCAGAAAGGAAGAAGACTAACCTCGTATATCTCTCTAGTTTTTGGAACACCAAAAATTGCAGCTGCTCGAGCTATGTAAATCTCATACATGCTCAATTTTTCACTGTCAGGGACAGCCTTCACTGCTTGATCATAGACCTTCATTGCACGCTTTGCAAGACCATATTCTTCCTCCAGTTTAGCATACTGCAGATATATTGGCTTCACCTCATTTGCAGGTGCCTGACAACAAGTGAAAGAGAAACTCATGAGTAAGCCTATGTTTTGACGGTGCCCATACAATACAATGCATAATTATGTAATTTCCACTATCGTAACGAGTTTTAGCCTGGCCAAATATATGAATAGCATACACATTTACACACATTCAAGTAGAACTGATTCCATAGAACATCATCACTAAGAAATTAGTAATGTTATCATATTCTTCCCATTACATAATTCCTCGTCAACAAAATGAAAGAAAATGTGTACAAGAGATCTCTTATAGATGGAGTACAGTATCGTACTTCAGCAAATCAACACATAGAAACCAAAGAAGGTTATTTTTGCTGTCATTTGTCAAGGATGAAGCCAGAGAGAACTACAGTATCGTACTTCAGCAAATCAACACACAGAAACCGAAGAAGGTTACGTTTGCTATCATTTGTCAAGGATGAAGCCAGAGAGAACTACATTATATGGATCCTCAATCGGTACCTCCTTTTTCATGGGAACAAAACAACAAAAAGATGGAGGCCAGCTGGTAACAATCAAAAGAGATAATGGACGGTAATAAACAAAGATTGAAAATGTAGTTCAGGATAATGATTTGAGTGCAAATGTCAGCAAGCTAATACAGTTTAAAAGTATAAGCTGGTGCACATAATGGTGGTATGATAACAGTAAAAGTTGTGACTAGCATACTACCTTAAATTTATTCCAAAAATAAACTTTCTATTCTACGCAACCAACACTAAACTAGCTAATCTGTCACTGGTTGGAGATACCATTTTAAGAGTTCTGCTATGAACTTTTGGGTTTATTTTCCATGAGAAAAAAACAAACATTACATAAATGAACAAACAGTGAGCTCAATAAATTATCTAAAAGACAGAGTCGACACTGGTTGGAGATACCATTTTAAGAGTTTTGCGATGAACTTTTGGGTTTGTTTTCCATGAGAAAAAAACAAACATTACATAAATGAAAAAACAGTGAGTTCAATAAATTATCCAAAAGACAGAGCCCAACATCAGAACATAAGGAATAAAAAATTTGAAGAATTGATAATCATTGCAAGTTCTTTCTTTTTTTTCCCTTTTTAAGCAATGAATAACACAAGATTAGCAATGCAAGTTAATTAACCACACTCAGGCAGGGGAAAATAATTCCAAACATTCATCCAGAGAAGCTCTGGCAAAAATAAATCTGCATCAAACTATTAAAATACCTGCTCAACTGCATGCTCAAAAAGCTCTCTTGCACGTTCCAACTTGGTCTTTCCGTATCTTTTGACAAACTTGGAAAGGTAAGTAACCCATATATCTTTAACATGCGGATACTTAAATATTTTCACACCTCTCTCATAAACCTTAAATGCATCTTCAAAGTATTTGTTCTCCTAGAGAAGTCAAAATGAAAATATTTAAGATACATCCACCAAAGGTAGAAAGTAACGTGTTTTGATATTCCTACCTCGAGAAGGAAAGCATAATTTAGAATAATTTGAGGAGTTGCTATTCTCAAATCAAGAATTTTCTCATAAACAGCTCGAGTTGATTCCAGTGACCCCAGGCTCTCCTCAAGATCCACATAAAAGCTCCAAAGCCTCAAAGATTTGTGCAGCTTCATCTGTACAGGCTCATTACCATCAGCAGCAACTGCACAAAATGACATGTTAAAATCAAGCGTGATAATTCCTCTCTTTTGAGATTAAAAAAATAAAAAATCTAAACGAATTCATACCTCTACGCTTCACTTCAACTGAGGGTTCTGCAGTGGCCTTTCTCATCAGCTCAAGTGCTCTTCCAAAGTTCTTGTGCCTCAACTCCATTTCAGCATATTCACACCAAACAGTGGCTAGATGGTCAACAGTCTTGTAGTTCACATTCACAGCCTTCTCAAAAATATCTCTGGCATTCTTAAGATCCTTGTGGCTCTCATACAGCCGCGCAAAGGCAATCCAAAGTGTGTGGGGCTTCCCCACTGCTTTCATGGGATCGACAGTTCTCACTGCCTCTATATAGGTGAAAACCTGCTTTGCGGGGTCATTCTCAAAAATTTTCACTCGCCTGCATCATCATGAGAACAGAAAATTGAAAAGGGTTGAGTTATATACATATGCATACGCAATACCTAGTACAGAAAGAAAGTTTATAAGAGAATTGTGTTGTATCTATGACACACCTGTGCCACTGCTCCACATTGTGAGGATTCTGCCGTAGGAGCACACTGTTAAGGAGCTCTGGCCTTCGGGAGAGAAGGTTCTCAAACCTTGCCATCCTGAGATCCGTGTCGTCGTCATCATTCAACCAAAAGCCATCTAGGAATTTCTTAGTAAGTTTTGACAAACCATCTCTCCTGCCATCCTCCTCTCCTTCCCCATCCTCCTCCTGTTCCTCCTCGGCTGTCTCGATCTTTGCAGCAAGGGCGCTCTGCTCAAACTGCGCATAACTCTCAAAGATGACACTGAAGTCCCTAACCGTAGTCACAGTCTGAATGCCCTCCTCAAAGATGTCCCTCGCCTTCTCGTACAAACCCCTGCGGACATAGTAATCCGCAAGGGACGTCCACAGGCGCCCAACCTCATCGGTGTACCGCCGGATGCCACCACGTATGATGGCGTCGACCTTGAGGCCCAATACCTCAGTGGCGTGGCGCGTGAGAATGTCGCAGAGCTCAAGCCAAAGCTGATGCCGGGTCTTGCCCTTGATGGAGTGGAAGTTGTCATCGTTAAGCACACCTGCAAGCCGCTCGGCGGCCTCCTGCCAGCGCCGGGAGGCAATGAGGAAGTTGATGAAGTTCTCGATGTGGGACGGGTCGAAGAGGAGGTAGCGGCGGAAGACGCGGAGAGAGGTCTCGACGGGAACGCCGGGGAGAGAGACGAGGGCGAGGTAGGGCTCCCAGATGCGGTCGTGCTGGGTGACAGGAAGAGCGCGTAGGGCGCGATCGAAGGTGCGGCGGCCGCGGGTTAGGAGACGCTGTTCGGAAAGGGTAGCGAGGTACATGAGCCAGATGCGGGGCATCTTGTGCATGGTGACAAGGGCACGCTCGAACGTGTTGTTGAGGGAGTCGAAGGCCGGGTCGGAGACGGGACGACCGCGGACGGCGTCGAGGCGCTCGCGGAGGTAGGCATGCCACAGCTTATAGCTGCCCGGCAGGGCCTTGAGGGCGCGCTCATAGATCACAGCGCGTCGCCGGAATGGTGCGGAGGATCGGGCGATAAGGTAGCGCCACCAAAGCTTCAGGCTGAAGGGGTTCCGGAGGATCTCCTCCTCGTAGGGTAAATCGTCCTCGCTCGGGTACAGGTCCGGCGAGATCTCCGCCGCCCCTGTCGCCGGCGGCACCGCCATGCGAGAGCTGAGGAGGATAGCGGGAGTTTTTTTTTGTTAGGGTTTTGAAAGGAAGACGAGGGTCGAGGAAGACAAAGCAGCACGATGAATCGGAGGCTTCGAAGCCCGATCGGGCCAGTTTAGGTTTGTATACTAATTCGTGGAACGCCTCCCCTGTGATTTCTGCCACATCTCCCGTCCGTCGCCTTTTTCGTGACTTAAGGCGCTTCGAAAGGCGCCCTATTTCCGATCGCACCACGTCGTGGCCCGAGCAATCGCGTCAACGTGGTTTGATGCGAACACAACGTTAACCTGATTTAAAATAAATGTATAAACTCCTTGTGGTGAGATTTGATCCCAAAAGTGTAGATGAACCTTATTTTGGTGGCCGAGGCATCAGTACAGCTCCTCGATTTGGTCCGAGTGTATAAAATTGTTCGTGTGGATCGTCAGGGGGGTGGTTGGTGCCTGATTTGGTCTGTCGATCGCTTTGCGATGAGTTCCCTTCGTTCCTCGAGCTTGTTCATACATAAAGGCCTAAGTCGTGAGATATGTGTCCGACGTGACCATTCCGATAATTAAGTTTATATATATAATGATTGAGAGGGATTTTAAGTGCTAGAAGATCGACCTCTGGAGTTGCTAGGAGGTTGACTTTTATACTTGTGATTAAGGGTCAATCGTACACAATCTATTAATGATCGTTGATGCTTCGAGTGGTCGATCGATGCACGATCACGTACTGGTCAGGCAGCTATGCATCATACGACACCATCCGATACAATCCCAGATGACTCGGGTATAATTTGTTGCTCTGCATGAGCCCAAGGTGCTACGTAAGTACTGATGCAATTTATGTTTTGATGCCACGGGGTAATACCATAATTTGTCCTCCCTTATTAACTATTCAACTTTTCTACAAAAGAGTCTCCTTAAGTATGAATCGTGATTAGAATAAGAGTAAAGAAAGAAGCATGTACTTTTATTATTATTTTTCCATCGAAAATAGATAAATAAAATAGTAAAAAATGAGGGAAAAGAGAATTTAATCATGAATGATTGAGTGTCACAACATCATCAACCCAATACTAGATTGAATTGTCGATTAGCCCGACATGTCAATTCATAGCTACATTGAAAGTGTTAGTTTAGGTTCATCATAAGCCTCTTTCATGTTTTAAATAATGTTTGATAATTCTTTATATCTATCATATAAATTGAATGCTCACTCATTACAATAAACTACTGAAAACTAATCTAAAAAATTATAGGCATACACTACTTAAATCACACTACTTGAGAGTGCAAGATAACCCTTTTTCAAATGTGCTCATGTAGTTTTGCATAAAATCTGACTAAATTCGATTACTTTTCAACTCTAAATATAAAACAAGTTTAAATATCAGACTCCTGGTTAGCTTCAAATTCCAACATGTTAGATAACAAAAAAAAAATCTATAATAACCTCTAAAGTTTTATAAGATATAATATAATTTTATATTATTAAAAATATCAGTTATTATGCTTACAGGGGGTCTAGGTACCTGAAGATACGATTAAGTTAGGATTTAGATATGATTTAAATAAGATTAAATTATGATTTAGATATGATTTTTTTAACTCTAAATAAGAAAATCACGTAGGTTAGTTGAGAAAAATTCTCCTATCTTCACTTGTATAAATTGACGATGGATCAATGAATCAATTGGTCTTTGCTTTCTCGAGGTCATCTTTATACACGAGGCCATCTTTATGCACGAGATCATCTTTCTACACGAGGCTATCTTTTTGCATAGGGTCATCTTTTTGCACAAGGCCATCTTTCCCGTGCACTACTATTGTCGCATCACCTCTAATGAGCGGCGACACTTTCCTTATCCCATCTGTAGTAGACGACGACTTCTACACATGCTCATCGACACTGTCCCTTCCTCTACTCTATTCTCTCTATCGAGAGTACTTATATGGGCCACCGCCTATCGTCTCTGAGTGCTCTGCAGAGAGGGCGTAACAAGTTCTTTCTCACTGTCAAATGACGACAAATCTACGACCACAACGTTTCTCTCGTTGCCCTTCAGATCTATCGATCGCCCCAATCATAGTAGCATCTCCTTTACTGAAGTCAACCGCCGTCAGACCTTCACCGCGGTTGACAACACAACGGTCTCCTTGATATCAGGTCAAGATCTGCGTCCTTCACAGGAGCTTGATCTTACGGGGGCATGATAGTCTGTTCTAATCAGATCGAATTTGATTCCAACATAATTTGACTAGAGATGTGGGAATAAATGATGATTGACATAGAGATAATGGATGTTTTTTAATTTTTTGCACAAATATCATAGAGTGCTCACCACCCGTCCCGATACTCCGTCTTGTCAATATATGGGTCCCCCAATATTGGGTAAGATATTCATCTAATTCAAATTAGGTTAGGTTGAGTTAATTATAAACTACTTAGTTCAATTGAATAAGATGAAATAATATCAGTATTCAATAATCAACACCCCCTCTCCAACAGTGAGTGACAAACGACAACGACGATGATATGATTGACAACGATGACTACGTCTTCCTCTCATGATTCCTTGATATCTCTATCCTTCCTCTCCTCCTCTTTCTCCTTTGTCGTCATTCCATCCTCTCTCTGCCTCGCTTCGATGTAGCCTCTTCTCCCTTCAACCTCTTCTTCAATCCTCCTTCGTCTGCTCCTTTCATTGAGTAATTTCTCTGTCTGTATAGTAAATACACCAAATCGTATCTATAATTTTGATTGATAGATCAGAGGTTTGATCATAGACATAATATGTTGATTGATTAATTGAGAAATGATGACTCTAACTTCAACCAAGTTTTCACATTGAGAACGAACAGCACATTGAGTTAGACTTGATTACATGTGATGTCTATGAGGCAACATTGAAAAGTATATAAACTTCTATGATATGAAAAAACTTTAAGAAGATAAAATTTCAGGGGATTGATAAGGTAGCTAACAATTATTATGGCAAAAAATTATCTAATATAAGTAAGAATGGGGAAAACCTTTTGTACTGTCATTTCAAGATATGTCATTTTCAAAAACATAAAAATATTAAGCAATCAGTGTGGGTAAAAGAACTAACAAGCACATACAATTTTGATTCATAAGTTAAGAGGAAAGAGCTTAAAATGATTATTGTATTATGAGTATGGTATTTCGATGGTTGAACATAATAGTCTTAAAATGTACTCCAAAGCTCTCCAACCAATATATAATGTGATGTAATGAAACATAATTAGAAATGATATTATAAAAATTCATGAAATTGAGAAGATTAAAACAATACCATTGATTGAGCACAATCATTATTGCAAAGAAAGAATAAGTGACAAAGACGGGTTTCGAGCCCAAAATCTTATCGTCAAAATATTTACCAACTAAATTAGTTGAGACCTTCAATTATAATGAAATTAGAATACTGATATCTAGAAAAGTTAAACTAAATATTGGAATGTAGTTAATAACGATAGTTGCAATTGCTTTTGTAGCCAAGATTTAATATGAAATCGATTGAGTACTGCATTTTAAGATTTATGGTCATTTGAAATTAATATAATTCATAAGATTTGTTATTATTTGGTGAGGGAGTATCAATAAAAATCTAAATATGGGGATTGATCTTTTCATTTTGATAGCTCAATTCGATGAATATTATATTTTGATGAAGAAATTAATTGATAAAGTTACTATCAAATGTGCGTATGAGTGACGCAGGACTAGCTTCGATCAAGGATAGGTACATTGATTAATACTGGAAGAATCAATTGTTGGACCGGAGTGGAACATATAAGAAGATTGGTTGACATATAGGCAGAATACTTTGTGCCATGAGTTCGGATGTTACGGAGGTCAACTTGCTGATTGAGCAATATGTCGTAAGAGAGGACGATACGCTGAAGGGTCGGATAAACCAATGACATACCAGACAACATGTGATTCATGCTTTATAATAAAGTAGTGCTAGTGCTAATTGAGTTGGTTTTGAATGTAATTAGGCTAACACAATTAGGGGCCATTGGATCATAATTAAGCCTTAATTAAGATTGATTTGAGCCCATTAGAATAATTATTTCATTGACTTGAAAGGAGATACAGTTAGGTTAAGAGATGGTACAACTCAGGATATGAAAAGTACTTAAAAGTAATTTTTCAGGATTCCTTGGCAGTGGTACCATCGGTTGTCGATGGTAGTACCGCCTTTCCCGAGCGGTGATACTGTTAGAGTCCAAAATCCCGGGCTCTGTTCAACGATGGTATAGCCTGTACCTCGAAAGCTCAGAGTTTTTGAATCTTTAGCTCTAATTTTTGAAGTCAATTGAGATCTATAAATACCCCATGTATTTTTGCTTAGGATAATAAGAAATTTGAACAAAAACTTATGAAACTTTGTTGCAATTCGTTAAGAGTTCCCCTCTTCTTCTCTATATATGATTTATGTTTAAGGGAGGGTTGAAAAAATTATAAAGTTTATCTCATAAACCTATGGAAATGATAATAGAGATGTTAGAGGATGGTTGATCATCACCCATCAAAAGAAGATCAATAGTGAAAGTCGATAACCTTAACTGAGGAGGAATCAGTTGCCCATACCTTCGTTCGTGTGATCGATGAACTTAACTAGAGCTATTGGAATGTGTTTTCTCATAATGTGTGTCATTAGTAGTTCAAGAAATAAGTAGGGGCACGATAAGAGACATTAGTCGAAGGGTGAAGTACCCGAATGACAAAAAGGGTTGCCAGTTTGCAAGGTTGGAAAGCCCGGATCAATGCCAGTAGTTGGATAATGAAAATGAGGTAAGTACGCCTGATAGCCCATAGTAGTAAAATCGAAGTCTGTAGTAGACGAATTAAAGAAAAAATACAAAGGTTTAGCACGCGGAAGGGAAGCTTGAGTATGACACGACAATTGAACCATTAGTGTGTTCTTCTTAGAGTATGACACGACAATTGAACCATTTTAAAATTAGCTACTTACTCATTACAGTTCTACTATCATTTTCAAGTTTAAACGTCTTTTCATTACAAACTTTTTTGAATGAATATTTAAATCTACATAAGTTTTCCAAAAACACTAATTAGTGTCGATTGGATCCTAACACAATTATTTTTTTATTTAATTAGAGGTAATTTTTTAATAAGATATTAGTCCTTTGTTAAGCCTTGATTTATTTGTTAGTAGTAGCATTACCAGTGATAATGCCAAAAATAGACTTAGACACGTATTTTGAACAATCTCTCTTACCAAGGATTTCTGATTTGATATCCGTGGAAGACGAATGAGATTAAGTACTTTATATTACAAGATAAACTTAGTGACATTTTAATAATTTTAATAGTATTGTTGCATTTGATTTTATCTTTTAAGTACACTAGAAACTTATAATATTTCTCAAAACTAGTTATCGAATGAAATGCACAGTATGAACTTTACTTCTGACTTAATCTTTATTTATTTAATATTAATTCTTAATTATTCTTGCTTGTCTAATAAATTAATAACTAATTCAAAAATCGAAATGTTGCACATCCTTCAAAAAGAATAAAGATGATTATGAGGTAATTGATATATATATATATATATTTAATTTTAATAATATTGTTTTTCTATTTTTTATGATTAGTATATTTTCATATTTATGTAGAATTCATCGACTAATATGATTAATAAAAAAACTAATTTATTTAATTTATTTGGATATTTTTTAATAGAGAAAATTATATTTATTTCATTATGATTATATTTGGATATATTTATATTTAAATATTATTATGCTATATAAGTTTTATAAATATTTTTGTTATTATTTATAAATTTTAGTATGGTTAATTATTATAATATTTTTAATTATTTAGATTAATTAGTAAATATGAAGAACCGAATGAAGATTTCTCATCCCCGTCCTTATTCTATCTAAATGGGAGATGAGAAGTACTCCTCGAGTGAATTTGAGAACATATTTTGAAGATGCATTGAAGGTCCAATACACATTTCATATGTCAATTGATGTTTGATAAATTTTTTAAAAATCATATTTGACTTGGATGCTATATTAAAAATATTTCTTTGTTAGGATAGGATTAATATTTCAGCATCTATGAGATGCTAACATATTTTTTTTTAAAATTTTAAAATATTTTATGATATTATCTAAAATCATAAGATTGCCACTATATAATAGAAACTTCAACCCTTATTTTCTCATCCTTCCCTCAATTTTTTTGTCACCCCTTTTCTCATAAGTTTAGAATTTTATTTATTTATTTAATATTTTGTCTATATGATTATATATATTTTATGATATATTTGGGTTATCCGATTTTTTTGTAAAATTACATTTATTTATTTACGTATTTAATTTACATTATATATTA
The DNA here is from genome assembly GCA_029747655.1 of Ensete ventricosum. Taxonomy (NCBI): domain Eukaryota; kingdom Viridiplantae; phylum Streptophyta; class Magnoliopsida; order Zingiberales; family Musaceae; genus Ensete; species Ensete ventricosum. Next base: position 7,805,225 of record JAQQAF010000009.1, on the reverse strand, counting down.
AAAATAAATTTATGAAACATTTGAAATACAATTTCCCTCCCGTCACAACCCGTTACACCCATGTGATATAATCATACACCGATTCAAACCCGTTTTAGAAAACTTAATTGAAGCATGGAATAAGTTGCTGTACTTGCCAATGCATGAAGACTTAATGAACCAAATTTGATGTCTTTTAATGAACCCATAAGTTTAAGAATTTTTACATACTTAGTGTTTTTTTAAATAGCACCAATCCTCCTCCATTATTTGCTTGCGCCTCCGTACGCGAGCTAATGCTACCGAAGTAACCGCACATCACTAGTTGAGCTCCAGCGATCTCGACCGACCGCACAAGCATCATCGGACGGAAGTAACCGCCTGTCCTACCGCAGCATTTGTTGCTGGTTCCGATCTCAGCCGTTCGTCGACCTACCTTCCCAATATAGCGGTCAAAGAACGCTGAGACGTGACGGAGTTGGTGACGCATGACAGCGTGGCGAGGTGTGCGGAGTCGTGTGCGGTTGAACAAACCCGATCGGAATCGTGTGCACCGGTCCGAAGCCGGTCGTCGAGTTGCCGCGTTTGCGAATCTCAAAGCGGAGCGATCCATTCCGACGGTGCATAACCCCCCCACGTAAAGTATGGTGCGATCGCGCCTTTCGGCCGTTGAGTTCCTGCGTTTGCCAATCTCGAAGCGAAGCTCTTCGATCTGACGGCTCAGAAAACCCCCGTAAAGCACGGTGCGATCGCGCCTTTCGGCGTTTTTGCGAATCTCAAAGCGGAACGCTCCGCTCCGACGGCACAGAACCCCCCAGTTCGTTCTCGATAGGCCGCGACGGGCCCCACCCGTCGCCCTCGCACATAGGGTTGTGGATCCGGTGCAACGCCGCCGCCCAACCCGCAACATCGAATTGAAGCCGGGCGGTTCATCGCCGCGACGATGACAAGTAAATGCAGGCCGCTTTCGTGGTTCTTCCCTAGGGTTGCAATCTATAATCTCCTGTTTGATCGGTCGATCCACAGGTCCGCCGTTCTTCGTGAATCCTTTCGGTCCCTTGCAAACCCTAGCTGGGTATCCGCCGCAATGATGTTTGGGGTTTCTTTTCGGTGAGATAGACTTCGGAGTGGGGGTGGAAGAATATATTCTTGTGCCTCTCGATTGAGAGAATTTTGGTTTGTTTTTGAATTGGCGTCGGAGATCGGCCGATCGGTTGGTGGCGACTCTTGGATCGATGGATTTGGTTACCAGTTGCAGGGTATTGTTAATTTGGTGTCGTCCTCTTTGCTTTATAATTGTTTGCTGGGACCATTTCTTTTTCTTGAATTCCTGTGCCGTCTGATTATGACGTTGTGTTGAGATGGTTTTTCTTTCTCATCTATTGGTTGTTTTTCTCAGCTGAGTTTGTGATTGGAAACGATGTTCTTAGGCGAAATTGGGCCTCCGAAAGGAATTTTCTGCTAACTCTTTCTACTACATTGCTGATATTCTGAATATATAATGCACTGGTCTCTAGTTGGCTTCCTAGTACTTAACTCAAGCATTGAACTTAATTTGCTGATTACTATATGCACAAGACCATGCTAAATGGTTTCTATCTAATATGGCATGAGACTATTCTAAGCCAATTAGATTATTGTTCTGTAGTTATGTCTTGAGAATGCATTAGTTATGTTCTTCTTGGGTTATTGTTGATTGTAACTGCTGATTATAGATATGAATTCTTTTAAAAGCAACACGGAAATGTGGCAAACAGGATGATGTTGAACTTTTGCAAGAATATATATAATTTTTTTTAAGTTCATTATATAACTGTGTGATGAACTTTCCATCTATCCCCCCGGTGTTTTTGGATCAGTGTAATAGATGGACAATAGTTTTTAGACGTGCCAAAAAAGAGATTCATGATTTCTTCATCCTCGACCTTGGTGTTTGATATTGATACAATCTTTTAGGTATAGGTATTGGCTACCTTTTATGCTATATCTATGCCTGTGGCTTACATTAGTACTATAACTACAGTGAAAAGTAGTGGACCTGTTCTAATGCATATTCTGTGTCTGTTGAAGTCCAGGAGCACTTATCTAGGGTTGTTTACGATTTTGTTTTCTATTGACATTATAGCTACAATTTACTCCAGATTATATTTGTTGCGTTGCTTGTAAGTGGTAATAGAGAGTTGTTGCTTCTGACACTACTTCATGAACACAGCTTTTATGCATTATGTCAAGGTCGTTTGTAACTGTTTGGTTGTTGCACTAGCTTATTATATATGCATACATAAAAAGGGCAAACCCAGTGCTATTCTTGCTTATTGTGGGGTCTGGGGAGGATAACTTTATACACATGTATGCGTGCATACAGTTTGTAATTTTTGTAAAGTAGCCCTTTTAAGTTCAGGAACCTCATTTAATTATTTTTCTCCGTGAATAGTTTGACCAATTTGATTGTCTAGAAGGCTTTCCTTTTTTGTCCTCTGCATTGATGTCTCTGTCCTTTTCCATCAGGATAAGTTGGCATACTTCAGAATAAAAGAGCTTAAGGATGTGCTGACCCAACTAGGTCTTGCAAAGCAAGGAAAGAAGCAGGTCAGCGCTTGTTCTTTTCCTTCTAACAAACTATTTTAACTGTTCTTTATTCTCAGAGCTTAATTATGAAATATATGACAATGCCATAGGGACATGGAATGATGCATTCGATATAAGTAGGGCATCACAATAATTAAAAGTCGAGCAACTTGCTGCTTTGTCGAGATTTTTTTTTTTTTGCTTAATTGGTCTTAATTGGCTAGTAATAGTTTTCATTACAGAAAGCGATGCATAACTTGGAAGGTACATAGAAATCATTATAGCTAATTTTTTTGTTTGGTACATCAATGGTTATGTGTTTGTATTACTTATTCTATTTATAACAATTCATTTGCTCCTTTAGCATCGGCATTGCTATTCTGTTGTATGCATAACTTTTCCTGGAGAATTGTCTGATATCTATTTGGGTAAGAACACTCGATATACTCAATAGTCAATATGACAAGTTTCATGAAAATGTATTGTGCCAGTGGTTCAATTTGTTAATATCTAGCCATCTCATCTTGCAGCCTATAGTCTGTCTTTCCTTTGTGCTTTGATATCTCATGAACTGCTAATTTTTTTAGTTCATTTTTAATTTTTTTTGTTGCTATGCAGGACCTTGTGAATAGGATTTTACAGCTCCTTTCAGATGATCAAGGTAGTCATGTACGCTTTAGTTACGGTAGTTTCATCAGAACAAATAACAAAAATGTGGTGCTACCTACTTTGTCATATTTCCGCGATAATCTTATTTTCATCTAGATGGTCTAGTTATTGTTTAAATGGTCTTCTCATCCTTAGAATTGTTTTGTTTATCCATATATTTGCTATTTATTCTTCAAGAGGGATTGTTATTAAAGCTACCGTCGCTTGAAGTTGTGTACTCAGGCCTTTCAGTTCCTTTTCTTTTTCTTTCAAGAAATGAATGTCCGGGTAATTTTCACTGTGTTCAAGTATTCCATGTTCATTGCAGTCATATGTAACATTTAAGTGTCTTCCTAGTTCTTACAACAGAATTCTAAACTTAAATTTCTCATGTATACTCACTTGAGCATGTCTTAAACTTCAATAAACATACAATTTTACATTCATTTCCCTTTTAGTTCTTAACAATGAGATATAAGATGAGGAGCTGATATAACGCTTTGTACTGAAATTTGTTGAACCAGATATAAATAGGAACATGGATTTCTCATATACTTCGTGTACATGTATTTGCTTGTCCAGCTTGTTAGTTCCAAAAATGTTGTTCTTTAGTCATACATCGTTCTTCTATTGACTAGGCAGTATTCTTTCATATATTCTTGTTGGTTTTTATGCTCTCACCTCCTCTCAAGTCATCTTTCTTCTTTTTCCCAAGACATCTTTGAAGAGTGTTAACCCTTCTTCAGTTCCCAAGTCACAGGTCTGGGGAAAGAGAACTCCTTTCTGGAAAGATGAAGTGGCTAAGATAATTGATGATATTTACAGGTGATCATAGTTTTGGTCCTTATTTATGTTGCCTTTCCATTTTAAATATTTTATCAAATGTGCCAAACCATATAATGACCAACTTGCTAATTAAATGAATATAAATGACAAATTTCACTTATTCAAATTACATGTCTTTGTGGATAATGTCTATGCAGAAAAATGCAAGTTTCTGGTGCTACAGACTTAGCATCTAAGAGTACTAGCATCACAGATTTCAATCATGTAAAGCCTAAAGAGGAAATTGATGATTATCGTCTGGAAATGAAGGTTCGCTGCCCCTGTGGGAGCTCACTAAATAATGATTCAATTATTCAGGTACTGTTGCTCCTTTTGTCTTTTCAGTATCCCTAGAAGTAATCTTCAGCAGCATCATGTTCTGTAATTCACAATTACAGAGCCTGTAAAACATTCAAATCACAAACATGATTACATCATGTTTTTAGTGTTTTTCTGAATTATTTTTCTGTTCATGAAGGCTATTGGTTCCATATGAAGTCTGTTCTTCTTTGGGGATGTCGGATGTCGCATGCCTTCTTTTCTTTGTCAGCTGTGTCATAATGTTATGTTGTATCTCCTTGCTTCCAGGGTTATATCTTTTATAACTGTCCCATCATTCATGATGGGTTTATTGATCTGATCATCTTTTGCTATTATGAATAAGTTAGCATGGTCCTTATGTTTGTATTCTCTCCTTTGAGTGGTATCTCCATGCACTTATTTTGTATATACTGCTGTTTCTTATCAGTTCTTTCTTTAAGATTTCCTTATCAATTATAGCATCATAGAAAGTATATATATATATATATAACACTATATAACTATTATTGCACTCCTAAAATTTTTACACAATATTATATACAAAATTAGTTGACCCTAAACAATGCTTAAGATGTGTTGCTTTTGTGGAGTATGGTTCTGGAATGAGCTTCAATGGTTGTAACGACATACATAGGAAATTAACCTCTGCAGATCCTAAAACTAATACAGTCATCCTTGATTATTTGTCAAGATCGGAATTTTCTGTCTTCTTTTTTATGCTGTCATGACTTATCTATCGGTTATGATTGTGTGATGTAGCAATATCACCGTTTATGTTCTCAGAACATCAGTAAATTTTAACTTCAATTTAACTATAGTTGTTGATGCATTTTTCTTCATTGACTTATTTTTGTATAAGGAAAATGCCTTACTTTTGAATGCTTGGACTGAGTATGTGGAGCAAATTGCCTAGTTCAACCTTTGCACATCTTGCATCTTTTTTATAGTTTATCGTTGCTTTCTATTTGATGTACTTTGTGTTTTTCTGCTAAATGCATTTTTTTCCCTTTCGAATTGTTTATTATTTTGTGACTAATAGTTATCTACAGAGATTTCTAGGGTTCTAATTGTTTTGTCTGGGTAGGCTGGACGGATCACAACTGATTTGTTTAACTTTTACGTTCTTCTGCATTCTTCATTTAAGAGCCAAAATTCTGTTTATTGGGACATTGATTACTCCTGTTACTCCATTTTTGCCCTCAAATGTTCTCTCATTATTTTTCCAGGTTTTATTTTATATTATTTTATCCCCAACACATGTAATTCTTTACTGTGATAAACTATTTTTTAGATTTTTATAAATATTCATCTAGACAGTTGCATTTGCTGATTACAGTGTGAAGATCCTCGATGTCGAGTGTGGCAGCACATAGGATGTGTTATTGTGTCCGAGGGAACTTTAGAGGGTGCTTCACCTGAACTTCCTCCTCGCTTTTATTGTGAAATATGCAGAATCAAGAGGGCTGATCCGTATGTCATGCCTATCTCTCTTCTTGTATTACAAGTCATATGTTCTTAAGCATAAGCTCCATTGTTTTACAATGAATCTCAACTAGCTTATTTATGAGTGGTTTCAGTCAGAATTGGTATATCTCTACTGTGTACTCCCATCAAGATTCTGATGTTTGTTTTCAGAATGAGCTATACCCTAGTTAATATAGATTTGGGTTCTGAACATGGTATATCGTGCTATTACCTGCTTAAAAATTGTGTAACACATGATTCTAGTCAGACTTAGTTAGCACTGCCTTTCTTTTGTAATTTAATATGTATGTCTTCATCTATATCATATAGCAAGTTTGGTTGGGCGCATAGTTGTTAGTCAGTCCAAGCTTTGATATGTGGTAATTGCTTGAACTTTTATCTGACTGACTCAACATGAACTAGAGAGGTTGATATGATACCCACTGAAATTGTAGACATGATTGTCCCTGAAAAAATATTTAAAATAAAAATTGGATGAGCAACCTGTACTAGATCACTGTAATTTTTTAGTTAAAATGAAACTGAAGCACTAGCTGTAGGAATGAATGATAAAAAGATAAGGCCATTTAGAATTGGCTTGATTAGGCTAAGATATTTCATAAAACTTAGACCACTCGTTGATAGCTAAGATAGCACTCTTGTATTTCGGCAAACTTCTTCTATGAAAGATGTACAAATCTTATTGTCCTATCTGTCCTGTTTTTTTCTTTTTGTACCTTTTGCAAGACATTTAATAGATTGTTGATGCTAGTGCCATCCTTGTGAGATACAGGTTCTGGATAACGATGGGGCATCCATTGCTTCCTATAAAGTTGACATCCTCTGGAGTCACTGCTGATGGGTGAGTATGTTAGAAATCACGTTGCATATACATATATTCATGAATTAAAAAGTCATAAACACTTGATCATTTGACTTTAGAAAAGAATAATGCTCTAATGTGAACTGTCTCAAGATGTCATCTTTGCTTGAGTTTTGGAACTTAGGTTTCAAACTTCTTATCATATGCCTTTGAACATTGCATGTTCTAGAGTCGTGATTTGTAAGATGGAAAGTTGACTTTATTGTATAACCAGCAACCCAAATTGATTCCCTCTTTTATCGATGTGATATTCTCTTGCTTATAGTAAGTTCTATCTCCCCCGCTCCCCTCCCTCACCACCCACCCCACCCCCCCCGCGAGAGTTCATGCTTTACCTTTTTGTTGTTGAGTTCATGAATGTGACTATATATCTAGGCAAGACACCTTATTGGTCACTCTTTGTTACAGTAATGTATAAATAAGTTAACCAGAAAATTGGAACAAAAAAGACAATCACATGAACTTATTAAATAGCTACTGTTCAATGTCCTTTGTTAGATTGCCAATGAATGGTTTTCTTCCTCAGGAATGGTTCAAATCAACCCTCATTTCTCTTTCCATCTATTCTTCTTATATTTTGTATTCATGATCATAAACATGTTGGTTACTATTCTACTTTGGGGTGGTGGGGTGCCTGTATATTTTGCTTTATTGGGTTAGCAATCTTTACAATTAGGTGCCCCAAAATAACTGAGTCTCGTCTGAATGATCTGTTGATTACTAATGACATTTTCCTTTTTTCTTTCAATTTCTAAAAGATTATGAGTTACCAACATTGTAAGACGTCTCTGGTTATGTGTGTGAGTACCACATATGGATTATGGAAGAAAAGAAGGCTACTAGGCAAAGGACATAATCTCATGATGGACCATTATGAGTACTTTATAGAATTCCAGCCAAAAACTGCTCGAATTACATTAAAATTTGATTATATTGGAATGGTAAGGCAGTGTGAATTCTGAATATCTAACTTGACTGCAGAGTTGCAGCTAATAATAGTGAGTGTTACTATTTGAGGAATACAATATTTGGTATAACATCTCATTTTTTTTTGAAGGTTTAATGAACTAGGGTACTTTTATAAGTGTGTTCTTTTTTGTGATTGTCTATCAATTTACGCAAGAAATTTAAATTTGTGTTGTAATCTTTTTATGACTATGCTGTGTTTTACACAAATTTTATTACTGATCAGCTTATTTTGCAGAAGTGATGGTTTTTTCATGGTTCATGTTAATCACCGTATACCTCTCTGTCCTTTCGTTGATTACATTGTTATGATTTTTGCTTCTAATTTTTTCAGTACAAGCACATCACAAAATGTGGAAAGGACATTTCAATTGTCAAGGGCACATAGAGAATCGTTACAGAGAGCTGAATATGATCTCCAGGTTGGCTTCTGTTCTTGTTTTTCTTAATCACTGGTTTTTGGAGTTTGAGTCTTTGCAAATGTGACTCTACCAGTTGGTTCATATGTACTGTCGTGGTTAAGAAGACCAAATGTTCAATTAGAGTCCAAGAGGATATGCCTTGGTGTCATAGTAAGGTTGTTCCTTTGTGAACTAGGTGATCAGGATTTGAGCTGTTAATACAACCTCCTTTCAGGGGTAAGCTTGCATATATGACCCCCCTTGGTATGTGTCAGCTGGAACCACATGATGGTGCATATGCCTGTTATTGACCCTTACCAGTGGGTTTTTTGTACTAATAAGAACAAACATGCTCCATCTTTGCTTGCATTTACATGAAGTAATCTGTGACAGATTTATATGACTTGTTCTTCAATGAGGCTGATTTTTTGCATCTGAGCTGCCACTCACTACTGATTCCTAATTGTAAATGGAGAACTTTTAATCAGAATCTTATCATGTGCATATAGTTATGACTTAGAGAGCAAACATTATGAATTAATTATATCAAAATCACCGTCTAATCTTGAATTGATTGTTGCAACATCCCTTAAAAAATGGTTTCCTGAGATTCTCCATTATAGGAATCGTGACACAGGACATGTCAAGTATTCACATAGCTGGAAAAGGTAAAGTGACTACAATCGGTCCCTCATATATGGCAAGAGAAGCATTTGAAAAACCTCTAGCATATCAACCTAATTTCTTAATTTTTTGTACTTGCAGCAGCTAATCCATATTTACAAGATTATGGCAACAGTGAGCTGCCAGAATAATATAATAATACATTTAATACTTTACAGCTCTTAGCATATTTTTATCACTAAATGCTTATGTTAATCAGTTTAGAAAAATGTGTTTGGATATATACCTTTCAAGATGTCATCTGTGCACCAAGGTTCGCAATTTCTGTACACCAAGGCTGCAGCCAGGCTGATACTGCCCAGTAGTGGGCGGCAACGGTTGAAATTGACCGTTACCACCCGTTACAGCCCTGTATCCGCAGTCTGCTGGCAGACCGGTACTGCCTATATCGGTGGTACGATTCAAAATTGCATATCTTGCTGTACACACTTGAAAATTCCAACAGTTTTCAGTCTTCTAAACATGTTGCATTGAGATATTTTTTTAATTGTTCTGCCATTTGAATTCACACTTTAATTTGTGGTTTATCCTCCTCTTCTTCACTTTCACCTGGCCACTATCCAGTGCAGCAGCCTCTATATCCTCCCACTTTTTTTTCTCATCATCATCTCCGCTACTATTACCTTGATCATAAATTTCTTTGCCATCACTACTAGGTTCACATCCACCCTCTGCTTTTGTTACTATCACCTTGCTTGTGACAACTCTCTTCTACCATCACCACCATGTTACCTTTGGCACCACCACCATCACCACCATTGTTATCACCATCATTGCCTTCATTGCCACCACTATTGCATTTCTTGCTGGCCATGAAGACCACCCCAAATATCCCTACCACTACCACCTTTTTTTTGCCATCATGACTGTGAAGGCAATGAGTTTAATGGCAGACAATGAGTTTAATGGTGTGGTGTTTTGCAGGTTTGGTGTCTACTACTCAATGATAAGGTTCCATTTAGAATGCAATGGCCACAATTTGCAGAGCTGCAAGTCAATGGTATGGAAGAAATTTGCCCTTACATCAGTTGGTGGACTATGTCATGATTTTGTTGTTGATGTTTCATTGTGTTTGAACATTCTTGGTCCCTCATTTACTCTAAATTATTGTTTCTTTGACCTTCAGGATTTTATTCCTTGTGTAAGACTTGCACTGTGATCCATTGACTGTGAAGCATAAGTAACAACTAGTGTGACTTCTGAAAAAGCAGATTAATAACATGTTTGTAGGATGGTGACTAATATGGATATGTTATATGTGTCTACATTCAAGTCGCAGATTGATTTGCTGGATCATACTGATGTTTCCATTTCCTGCAGGAGTTGCAGTCCGAGTGGTTACGAGACAAGGGTCACAGTTGTTGGGTATAAACGGTCGGGATGATGGTCCCGTGGTTAGTCTCTTTGTTCCTTGAGAGGCTCATAGTAGTTATTACGAATTATAGATGCTTTGATCATTGATCTTAACTTGTAGTAAATGTAGTAAATTTATTTTCCTTAAATCAATAATTTCATGTGTAAATGTGATGTGCTTTCTCATGTATGGAATGGCAAGCCATGAAGAATCTGGTGGAAACATAGGTGTTAATTGCCTTAGTTATCTGAGGCCATGGATGTAAGCTAAGGCCCAGGTGATAGTCTAGGTGCCCAGGTATCAGCCCAATCAGTAAACTTAATTGAAATTATATATTTTGAAACCACTACTAAATATTTTGCATTTCCATGTGCCTTAAAGGTTGTTGGATGAAGTTTTGCAATTGCACAACATAAGACCTTTTAGATCATCATTTGTGTATATGCAAATTTATAACACCAGTTTATGTGCATATGATTGTCTTCATTTGCATGGTCTAAGCATCCTAAGGCTAGTTTGGTGCTTAGAATGTAGGCCAGGCTTTTTGGAGACAACCTATAACAAAATGGTGGAAATACATTATTAATTCCTAGCAGAGAACTGCTCATGGTTTTTCAAATTAGGACCTAGTTCTTTAAATTGCTTTTTAAGCATCTTGTAACTCCCTATTTATCGATACCTTGACCTGGTTGTCTACCTATCATTTGGTTGCTTTATTCAGGTCACCACATGCAACAAGGAAGGAATCAACAAAATTTGTTTATCATGGCATGATGCTCGAGTATTCTGTCTTGGAATCAGACTTGCAAAAAGGCGGTCAATACAACAGGTAATTTGTATAACAATATTACTTTGTTCCCCATGACAGTTCTCAAATAATCAGTTAACTGAGATACCCATTAGATCATTATTTATTTATATTATGTGTGAAAATATCATTATGTGTTGTTAGCATGAGCTATTGTACCTAATTCTATTGTTTTGCCTTCTTTGTATATGTTCTATTTGTTTGATTGTCTTCTTTTACTTGGACGCAATATTTTGGGCTATGTGGCTTGTTAGTTAACCTGGCAACAGTTTTTAGTCATTTCTTTTTCTGAAATATTGGTTAGTCATTAATCTACATGATAAAATTGGTGCGCGACTTAGTTAATGTAGAAGAATGTCATGGCAACATACCCTGCATTGCACCAGCCAGTGTTTGACTTTTCGCCTGGACCGGTACAAAACGGGCAGTGCAGACTTGTATGTGGACTGCTATTGTCTCGGGCGGACCGATAGGTATGCTTGCCTGTGCAGCCAGCAGTCGCTCATTATGCACCATCGATAGGTATGCTTTCTCCTCTTCTTTCTGCTTCTGTTATCCTTCTCCTCCTTTTCCCCTTCCTCTTCCTCTTCCTCTTCGTCCACCGCCTCCTCTTCTTTCTCTTCATCCCTTCCTCCTTTTTCCTCCTCCATCGCCCTTTGCTCTTCTCTTTCTTCTTCTTATTCAAAAGATAGTACCTACTGGTATATTGGACTAATGGTACACCGCTACCAACTGGTATGTACCAGTCCAGCTAGTGACCATGAAACAGTGGTCCATGGTGCCAATTATTTATGGGTTTAATTTATTACAGCGTGTATTGTGCCCACAGTTGACAGGTTTTTACAAACAAGTTGTTAAGATGTGATAGTATTTTGATTTCTGAAGTTTTCTAAATTTCATTTTTTCATGGATCCTATCAAGACTTGTGGTATTCTTTTTCTTATTCTTCTTCATTCATAAAATATTTTAGAATCTTATGACAAAACGGGAACCTGTTTATTAGATTCATAAGGAATGATAAAATATGAAGTTGGACAATCCTAACTAATAATAAGCATGATCCTCTTGAAACTAACTAATGGTCTCTTTTTGATCCCAAAACACTGTTGAGGAAGACCACTTAGTTTGGATTGGATATCTGTGGGTAGTGTTGGTTGATTCGTTATTTTGCGTTACAATACATATTAAATTAGTTCACTGGGTTGCTTGCTGCATTAGATAAGTTGTTTTGATTTTACTAAATAATTAGTTTTATATCTAAAATTGGGTCAATAGAAGCAATAGTCGAAGATCTGGAACCTTTGAATTGTTTATTGTTTGTATTGTTTTGGTGCTTTTGTTTTTTAAGTTACCCCCTTTCTGGATGACTCTGGAGTAGAAAATTTCTACTGATTTTATTTTTTTTAGTTGTTTTATATCTAATAAAATTGAATGACATCGATGGGGTGAAACTTCAATGTAGGAATTTAGGAGTTCTGGATCACATGCAAAAGTTAATCCAATGAGAAAAATTATGGCAAAGTGGATTTGAAATCTTTTTAAGTAGATTAACTGCCTGAAATTATCTTCATTTCCCATACTGTTTAAATTACTTATGGCATTTTGTTATGGACAAGTTTGATAGTTGTTATTTTGGAACATCTTGCATGAAATGATTACTTTTATCTATAAGCCATATACTAAGCCTTGAAATTTAATGATCATGTGGTAGATACTCTCGAATATTATTAGGGACTTCCAATTAAAATGCATTTCATTGTGATCTATTCCTATTTTCTGATAGTTTTCAAGGGAAAGAAAACTTGCACAATTGTTTCGCATAATCGAAGTGTTCTAGTTATGTTTGGTACTGAGACATTTACTATTTAATGTGTTTTTGGAACATCTGATCCTATTTGTTTGAAATTGTTACTTATTTTTTTATGTAGATAGTTTGTTACTTATTTGATTTGATTAACTCTTTCTTTATGGGACCTATTTTTTGTTTCTAGGTTCTTGGTTTGGTTCCAAAGGAAGGAGATGGTGAGCGCTTTGAAGATGCTCTAGCTCGTGTTTGTCGCTGCATTGGTGGTGGAGCTGCTACAGAAAATGCTGACAGTGATAGTGATTTAGAAGTGGTAGCTGATTCTGTCACAGTCAGTCTTCGTTGTCCTGTAAGTGGAAGTGTACAAACTAGTGCTCATAGTGTCATGTGTAAGACTTGTTGAATGAGGCACGAGTCTTAGTAAATTGCAGCATCCTTGTGTTTCGAGACCAATAGAGATATGTTTAACCTTTTAATTGACATCATGCCTGTCTTCAAACAAAAAAATCATTTGAATTTCTTTGCACGACATACAGGAAGTTCATCATGGATATACTGGTCACTGAACTTCTGTTGTTTCATGTCGCAAAGAAAGATTGTATTTTCGGCCTGGTGTTTTGCACCTAGCTGTGTTGAGCCTTGCTGGCTCTTGTGTACTATGGTTAGGTCAGGCTAATTTTTGGTCAGATTTGACCAGCATAGATGGGTGCTAACTGCTAACCATATCATGCTGAGCCATATTGTACCCAACAAAATGCTGAAATAGCTCATCCCACTGATTTTAAAATTTTAAATATACAGAAGTTCATTTCCTCTCTTTTTGATTTGCAGATGAGTGGTTCTCGGATGAGGATAGCCGGCAGGTTTAAGCCTTGTGTTCATATGGGGTGCTTCGATCTAGAAACTTTCGTGGAACTTAATCAGCGTTCTCGGAAGGTTGTACTTCTGAACAATTGCATCTTACTCTTTTTTTTGTGCACTAAGAAATATGTGTACCTCATGCAGTGGCAATGTCCTATATGTCTCAAGAACTATTCCCTTGAAAACATCATTGTTGACCCATATTTCAATTGCATTACTTCCTTGGTAGGTACTTCTGTCATTCCTTCAAGTTTCAGTTGGTTAAATAGTGACTACTGAACGTTTCTTTTCATTTTGGTGATACAGTTGCAAAATTGTGGAGAAGATGTAAATGAGATTGATGTGAAACCTGATGGCTGTTGGCGTGTTAGGAATGAAAATGAATTTAACGATCTTTCTAAATGGCATATGCCTGATGGTTCCCTTTGTGTCAACACTTATACAGAGGTGAAACCTGACTTGGAGAAACTAAAGCAGATTAAGCAGGAAGATACTTCAGAGGTGCATAGAAGTTTGAAACTGAAGCGAAACCGGAAGGGATTATGGGAATTTAGTAAACCTGACAACACGAGGCTTCAATCATCTCAGAATCATGACTTCAGCAAGCTTGAAGATCATTTTCAAATCATGCCTATGAGCAGTAGTGCATCTGGTAGTTACAGAGATGTGGAAGATCTAATTGTCAATCAAGAGGCTGCAGGGTGTTCTGGTTTATCTTTGAACCGTCGCCATGAGCCTAGTTCTCCAGCTCTAAATATTGAGTCAACATATGCTGTTGGGAATACATTTCATTCATCACCACGGAATAGTCAAGATGTTATTGTCCTCAGTGATTCTGATGAAGATAATCCTACACTAATTTCTCCTGAAACAACTTATGATACTCGCCCAATTGTTGATAGTGGAATTCCTTTTCCCAGCCCTCCGAGAGGTTCAGAGGGATTCCTTGAATCCACTGCTCTTGGGATGAGAACTTCTGGCTCCATTTTGTTGGACAATAATACTGATGACTTTGCCATGCCACTATGGCCTATACATGCGAGTCCTCAGGCTGGCCCTGGCTTCCAGCTATTTGGAGCAAATGCTGAAATACAAGATCCTTTAGTTGATTCAGATAATTCCCTTGGCTGTGTACTGACCGATGGCTATGGCTTAGCATCCAATGGTGGTTTAGGAGACACTTCAAGGTTGCAAAATCGTTCTACTTGCCATTCGAGTACTGAATTACATGGAAGCTTGGTTGATAATCCCCTGGCATTTTGCAGTGACGATCCATCTCTGCAAATTTTTCTTCCCAGTCGACCAACTGGAATTCCTTTGCAGGATGACTTGGATGACCGCCCTGAAGTGCCAAATGGGGTCACTTCTGATGATTGGATATCACTCACCCTTGCCGGTGGTGATGGTGGATCTGCCCCTTCTACTAGACCGAGGTCAGGGCAGCAACACACACCAAAGGAGAGTAGGATGGAACCATTAGATGGAGCTGGTTTGTACCTACTCGATAAAACAGTCACATTCTTTTCTTGATGCTGCATCAATCTGTTTTAGGTCATTGGCTTGGGAATAATTTAAACTTCAAATTTAAGTCTTACCTAGACGTTCTATATATTACCCAACTAGATCTGATGGCCCAACCTCTTTTTTTACCCCACATGAATAGCTTTTGGATGATATGATATTTAAAGAACGTAGTTTGGTTGTAACTAGAATACCTATAAATCTGAATACATGTGTTATTTCGTTTTTATGAAATATAAAGTACGTCCTGATGTTAAAGATGCGATGGAAAATGTACCAATTGTGATCATCTTTTGGAGTCTAATTTATGTTGATGTGGCATGTAAGTTCTGATGCCAATGTATGCCATATCATCATCATACAGGCACCATACAGTGTCTATATGATGCTCAGAAGGTGCCACTGCTGCACATTTTGGGTCTATGTGGACCTATCAGTCGCATACAATAGACATCAATGTCCGAAACACACCTAGACACAATAATATTCCCATTGCATTTCTTTTTTGTTTAATTTTATTTTTTAATCAACACTGTCAATGTTGTCTATCTAGGTTGCTAGTTTATACTACCAGACTCCCAGACTTCCATATTCCAATCTTTTTGCTTTTATATCTGAGATTCATCTCATTGTTCTTTCATTTGTCATTATCTTGTGATTGCTCTTTCCTTTATGATGATTTTATTTCTTGCATGAATTATCAGTTGATTTGTTGTTATAGTAAAGTTTGCTTCTCACCATGTGGATGCAGCTTCTTTACTTCTGAGCATGAATGATAATAGAGCGGATAAAGTAAATTCAAGGAATAAAAGGTCTGATTATCCTTTTTCACATCCCCGGCAGCGACGGTCCGCTAGGCCTCGATTGCATCTGTCAATAAATACAGACTCTGATTAATCACCTAATGGAGAATTAGCTCATAGAATTTCTTTTTTTAAGACTAGGAGGTGGTTGTCCACCTTGGTGATCACATGATATTCGATGATTCTTTTTCAATCACAAAGCAATTACTGGCTACATTTATCTTGCTGTGAGGCAGAAAAGTCAACGTTCCCAATCTTAGGAGCAAGTGACTTGAATATGTCAGCAGAAATCCCGATCATTGTTAAGCTTCCTGCCCACTGGTGAGACAACTTTCAAGGGGTTGCTTGAATTATTTATTTATTTATTCTTGTGTTTATTAATTTCTAATTATTCCATATTGACTGGATTTTTGTGGAACTTTGTTTTGTTTTTTCTGAATTGCAGACATAATGTGGTTGCACGCAGCAAGTTGTACAATGGGGTTCTGTGGCAGGCCATTCCAAAGTCGAAAGCCAAAGTATGGTTGGTGTGCGTACTGTACTCGATTTGCTTGATCTGGACTTTTGTGCTTATCAAATTCTGGTGGCTATTAAAAGAATGCTGCATTAGCTTTTAGAAATTGCAGGACACAAATGTCATGGAATTGGTGGAATGAAAGGCTTTATGATAGTTGGTCTTCCTGTACATGTTGGGATTTTCTCTACCTCATCAGCATATAGATTTGTATAATTCTGATTTTCTCAATATAATTCTAATATAATTCTTATTTGCAAGGTCGTGTATCTTCATCTTGTTGCCTCTGCCTGTACTGATCAGTTTGAAGCCTGCTTCAATTTAAAGCTCGGTTACATTTTGTGAATATGTTGCTTTTTGTCTGTCTCCTTTAGGCGAGGTTATCCATGACAAGTGCCTAATTGCATATTGTGTCAGAGGCAGAGTTTTTGGCCGACATTTGTTGCGGCATATTTAATTAGGCTTTGGATTGGAAGGTACTTCTCTACCTCATCAGTCGTAGATATTTGTTGCAGCATTTTAGTTTAGGCTTTTGGATCTGAAGCTGCTTGTAAACCTCATTAGTCGTCATGCATATTTGTTGCAGCATATTTGTTTAGGCTTTGGATCGGAAACTACTTCCAAACCTCATTAGTCATACATATTTGTTGCAGCTTATGTAGTGAGCGTTCAGGGTCCATTTCTTTTGTCGGCTCAATGGAGAGAGCTTATAGAGTTGCTTCCTTTTGTTTAGCCTGTAGCTCAGTCTGGTCACGCTTTTGTTATCTTACAGCATAATATCTCAAAACTAAACTGGTGCTTCTTTACCTATGTACTTTTTTGTCCCTTGATATATAGAAAGATCTTGAATTCATACCCTTATCAGGGAAATCTTTATGGATCAGAACTAGGATCTGTTTGGGTTCATACCTGAAGAACTGTAGACAAGAGGATTCCTTGCAAATGTGTTGTCGAATTGGATTCTCCAATAAGTTAATTGAGATCCAGTGGGCTATTTAGGTCTGTATCCGGATTTTTTATTCTATCCATGCCTCCACCCTGTTCCTCTGACTTTCACCTCTGTCGACAGCATGCCCATCTCTTTATTCTTTCGGCAAGCCGTCGCTTGGCTGTGGTTTTGGTTTCTTGTTTATTCTTTCGGCAAGCCGTCGCTCGGCTGTGGTTTTCATTTCTTGTTCTTGGATGATTTTCCTGTAGAACTTTTCTTTGCTTTCTTACCTCTCCTTCTCGATCACGATCCATCCCTTTGTGATTGTGTTGTAAGAGTTTGATGGTGCCCTTCCAAGTTCAAGAATGCATCGTCCTCTCCAGGGTTTGTTATCTGTCAAAACTGTTGCATCTGTTGTTTTGTTTGGAATTGGTACTGATATATATATCTTGTTGTTCTCTTGGTGGTACTACTGGCTCCAAAGAATTAGGAATGACCAAGTTTGATGACCTTCCTTTCCTTTTCCAGTTCGGATGGTTTCGATTTCTGGTTATCTCGCATTATTAGGATTTTTTACACCCCCTGGATAAGTGATAGCGGTGAGGTAGAAACTGATCGCAGGAGCTGGTTATTTTTCTTTTCTGCTCTTCCCCTTCATTTTGATCAGTTCATTGAGGATTAGATGGATCGCTCTTCTTTGTTTTACTTAGTTTGCTGAGAGACAATATCCAAAATAGTGTTTAATTATGAATGAAAAATGTTGTTGTAGTTTTGTCATTACTTATTCTAAAGACCAGTCTATCTATCATCATTTAAGAAAGAGGACATCCACAAGAATTCGGGACGGGACTAACCTTGGTGCATTGCATGATGAGGATTTCAATACGTAGCGAATTTTCCAGTAGAGATGGTCGTGTACGGTTATCATTCTTTGCTCATTTCTTAACTGATGCAGGAAATAAAATATACAGTAGGTGTAGTTTCCGAGATGCCCTTAATGCTTTCTTTCAGGAACTAATCATAGAGTTCATTATTGATGAAACTTCGTTTAGTCGGCTAGTCATATTTGTGGCTTAATGCTTTTGTTAATATAATCTTCTTTTTTTTTTGGATATGGGTCTGAAGTTGTTAAATTCATATCTTGGCTTAAAAATATATTATTGCATAGATAATAAGCATCAGATAATTCATATCTTGGCTTAAAAACATATTATTGCTTTGTTGCACTTTGAATATTAGCCTACAAAATGTGTAGATAAAAAAATAGCATCAGATAAAGAAAATGCATTGACAAAGCTTGAAATGAAAAAAGAGGGTATGCATCGCCGTTGGATGGTATAAGACCACGTCAAAGACCGAAGCCGTAGCGACCGAGGTCCCATGGCGTCGCTGCTATCCCTCTCCACCACGCGCCTCCTCTTCCTCCGCCGCTCGCCGCCGCAGCAGCTCCACTGCCCGAGCCATAGACCCGCTGCCCCTGTCACCTGCGGCCCCCGCGACAACCGCGGGAAGCTCCTCCGTGGCCGGACCCTCAGCACGGAGGCCATCCTGGCCGTTCAGGCCCTCAAGCGCGCCGCGGCCGCCGGCGACGAGCCCAGAGTCCACCGCATCGTCTCCGTCGACCTGGGTCGCCTCATCAAGGCCGACCTCCTTGCGGCACTCGCGGAACTGCAGCGCCAGAACGAGTGGGGCCTCGCCTTGAAGGCCTTTACGGCCGCCCGCCGGGAGCCTTGGTACCGGACCGACCTCGCCTTCTACGCCGAGATGGTGTCCTCCTTGGCAAGGTGCGGTGCGCCGGATGAAATCGATGCCCTGGTGGCTGGTCTGCTTAAGGATGAGGAGGGATGGATCTCCTCTGAGAATACCAAGGACATTTCTCGACTCGTTAGGGCTTTGGTGGCGGCGGAAAAGGCGAAGCTTGTGATAGATGTTTACCGGAATTTGAAGAGCGGGGGATTCGAGCCGGACGAGTTCTTATTTAAGTTTCTGATAAGAGGGTTGAGGAGATTGGGGGAGGATGCGGCTGCTGAAGAGGTGGAGAGAGATTTTGAGGTCTGGTATGAGTGTGGAAATTTGCCAGTGGAGCCGCTGCCTATTTGATGAAATGCTTGAATGAACATTGAAGGTCAGTTTCTTTCTTGAATCCTACACATTGCAGTGTTATGTTATACCAAAATTATAATTGGTTGAGTAGAGACTGGAATATGATAGAATTTTTTCTCAAAAAAAAGTCTTTTAAGTAATAATTATCTATATAAATTTGAAGTAGAGATAGTTAAGGCATATCACATGGTAAGTGAGAACATGATATGCCTATATATATACCAAAGTTTCTGATAAGAGGGTTGAGGAGATTGGGGGAGGATGCGGCTGCTGAAGAGGTGGAGAGAGATTTTGAGGTCTGGTATGAGTGTGGAAGTTTGCCAGTGGAGCCGCTGCCTGTTTGATGAAATGCTTGAATGAACATTGAAGGTCAGTTTCTTTCTTGAATTCTACACATTGCAGTGTTCTGTTATACCAAAGTTATAATTGGTTGAGTAGAGACTGGAATATGACAGAATTTTTTCTAAAACAAAAAAAGTCTTTTAAGTAATAATTATCTATATAAATTTGAAGTAGAGATAGTTAAGGCATATCACATGGTAAGTGAGAACATGATATGCCTATATATATACATAATGTTAATATTGGTTTTGGAAGCAGAACTGCAAATATGTACTAGCCTTTCAATGGTAAATATTTTCTCCAAATCTGAAAGTAACACCAATTCTCTATCTAATTGTTAATCTTGTACATGTCAAAGAATTATCTGTACAGTACTTTCTTTCTTTATTGCATGTGAAAACTTCATTCAATTAAGTGGATAAACATATTGTATTTTCCACAACCCTTTTTGAAACAATTGGTGGGTAAATTATTATAATTATAATTATAATTAGGATATGAAAATTTGACACTCTGAAAAAAGAAAAGATCTTTGCAATCTGGACATGATAATTGTGGCCACAAGTTTCTGCAGATGCACCAAACAAAGAAGCTCCATGGAGCAGTTCTGCTTTGGAAAACTACAAGTATAGGGATTACTTGCTTTGGTACGAAATTTTAATGTTTATACCTGTTACACATTATTATAAATGTTCCTGAATTTATATTCTACAGTTAGATTTTTTTTTTTCTACTGTTGTTCAGGAGATTATATACATGCTAGTGGGATGCCTTGGAAGATGATGGTCTATTAGATTCCACCTCATAATGCGATCATGGAGCACAGGTTTCTGCATGTTCTTGTACTATAATTTGTTTTCCATTTCTCTTATTGTATATGCCCACAATACATCCCAACATTTTAGCATCAACATGCATATGGGTTTCAAAATGCTAGTTTTTTGTTTGTCATTATTATGTTCATCCAGTGTGTGTGTGTGTGTTTTAATGTGATCTGTTTCAGTAAGTTACAGTATTTATAGAAAGAGGTCAGTATAATCACATTTAATATTGATGATAAGTCTTCAATTTGAAGTTAAAAATATAAAATATATATAGGTCTCTCAATCAATATTCATATCATCATAATATATCTGCAAATTTTTAATTAGAATTTCAAATAACAAACGATTTAAAATTAATTAATTGGTTTTTCTTTTGCAAAAGGTAAATAATGAGATTCGAGGTCAAGACATTTTGATAAAATATTGGGTTTTACCAGCTAATTAGATTTGTTTTTATTGAAGCACATATAAATGGTTTCGAGTTTTGTAAGAATACAATCTAAATTTAGAACGATAATTATTGAAAAATATTAACTTTGGAGTGATTTATATTATATATTAATTTTATTCTTCCAACAAAAGGTTCGGAGAGAATTTTGCATGGTTTGGTAAATTTTCATGGGGGTTGTTATTCGCTGATCCAATATATTCGAATCTCCTGACCTTTCCTTCCCATCCCCCATCCCCTTCCTCCATCACAACCTCGCGCTCTCCCTCTTCCATCTCCCGTCTCCCTCCCTCGTCTCGCCATGGACTCTCATCTCAATCCCTTCCTCTGTTTTCGCATCTCTCGCCCTCTCCTTTACTAACGTGGTAGTCGAGATTCTCGCGCTCGATCTCCGCCCAAATTTGTTCAAGCATTTGCGCTGATCCAGCAAATGTTTCAGGCGATCGCGGAAATGGGGCCAATTCTTCCGCCGGAGAAGATTGGCGGTGGTGTCATCCATCCAGGCACCCAAGAAAGCCCCACGCCGGCGAGTTCTATTGAGGAAGTACGATGATTCTTTCTTTTCGAAACTCGTTTCTAATATTTTCTATCAGACTGCCAGAAAATTGGGCATTGCCTCATACAGATGCCCTATAAATCTTTTTCTGTAGTGGTACTACTACTGGAGTCCGAAGATGATGATTTTTTTTTTTTTTTTTGGTTTTTTCTTGGTACAGGAACGTTGGTAGCATGGAATGTAGATGGGAGCAAGCGTATGAAGGTCGTGATTGCAACCCGCAACTGGTTCGATCATCCGTAGCTTGAACTGAATGGGTACATTTGCAATCCTCATGGAAGTTTGGAGGGCTAAACCTTGGTTTTCAGGTGAGTTATGTTCAGAGATATTTCCTTTTTGTGTTATGCGGGTCAATTAATGCTGTGTGGATTTGGTGTCCGGGTGTGAGTTATGTATACATGATTCGGATTTGGTTTTTAGGCGTGAGATCTATTCATATTGTCTTTCTTTGAAGTACCAAAAGCTATGTTTTGGCTGCTTTGACGTGGAATTTTGGTGACTCCGTTTCCACTGATATGCTCCCTGAGCACAGATGTTCGGCACAAACATCAGATTTTTAGTTCTGGAGATAAGATGACATCACTGTCTACAAGAATGTCGATCAGCTTGATATGTGTATAGAATTATTTAAGGTACCTTCAAGGTTGAAACGTTAAGCTTTGCCACCGGTATGAAGACTGAGATTAGGAGAGGTTTCTCGACCTGGTTCATGCTAGTAACCCGAAATATATGAGTATGGACGTGAGTACTTAAAAAAAGTGACCCTCTTTTTTATTGTGTTGAAAATATGTTTTTATATCTGGTAATAAAATGGTGAAATATATTGTAGGAGGTAGTCTCTAATGGCTGTAACAATCTCTCTTTGATCCATGCAAGCGATTAAGGGAAGGGAGGGCCAACCCATAATTGACTTTCGTAGACTCTTTCCCATGTGGGTAGACGGGTAGAGGGTGGCCTCTATTTTTCTTCCACCTTTGACATCATCTGACAGTCACATGTTGGATGATGATTGGATGACTGTGTATTCTCTATCATTTGTCCCCCCCCCCCTCAAGGCGTGCTTCGAGGCTCTCGCGAGAGAGATCCGAAGTGCAATGCCTAGTTCATTCGACACATCGAGCTTATGTCTCTTTGATTGGTTCTCCAACAACGTGCATTAAGCGGATGCCAACAAGGTCGGAGGGTAGTCGCATCATGAATTGTTGATCCTCGTCCCTCAACAAGGGGTTGCTCCTCACGATGGGCCCTCGGTAGAGGATCCATCGACGTGAACTTGAGTCTCCTTTAAGTGTGAAGGACCATGGGTAAGGGGTGTGGGCATTGCTGGTGGTGATTCATCATTGACCTACCTCTTGTATTGTCGAGTGATGCACCTTGGCTAGATAAGGTTGAATTTCCCGACCTCCACGTATCTTCCTGACCTAGTTAAGTTTGCCTACTGCCACAACTCAGGTAGAGGAGGGGATCAGGTTTTTTACTACCATGTCTTAACGATAAACTTAGGCAAGGAGAGGGTCAGGTTTCTTAATTGCTTTACCTTGAGCGGAGGAGGGGGTCATCACTCAACCTCCATGATTCGAGCATTCTTTCCTATGCGCCTTCCAATGCGTTTTCCTGACTCACGTGTCTCTGACATATTTTGTCTTGTACCTCTTGTCATGGTAGGTTTCTTTTGATATGGGTTGAGTTTTCCCGACTCGTGTCTTAAGCATATTTTGTCTTATGCCTCCTATCATGGTGGATTTCTTTCGATGCGAGTTTGGTTTTCTCGACTCATGCACCTTCGATATTTTTTGTTGTGTCTCCTATTGTGGTGTGTTTCTTCTAATGCGAGTCAAGTTTTTTCGACTCATACGCCTCGAGAAATTTTATCTTATTCCTCCTGCCATGGGTTAGCTTTTTTCGATTCACGTGCTTCGGGCATTTTTATCTTGTGCCTTTTGTTGTGGTGGGCTTCTTCTGACACATGTCGGATTTCCTACACATCGATCACTTTTGCGCTATTCGAGGTGCCCCTTCATCAATTGATGTCCCTTTAGATTCGACTTGAAGGAATATTTATCTTTAATGTGGGAGGAGAGATTAATTCCTCCTTATAAATTCATCTTAACCATGAGAGTGAGACTTATTCTTCCATTTGCACCTCCAAGGCCCCCTAGAGGAGCCTTCTCTTCTTAGCCCTGATTCTACTATGCAAGGTTAGTCGAATCTTGGTTGCCTCGTCCTCCTAATGCATAGGCTTTGTAACACATTGGCCTTTCAGCATCTTATTCTTCCACCTTCGCAGGTTGGGATGTCTTTTCTGTTTTGCACAGGCTCCTCTTGATCTCATGGTCGCGGAATGGTTAAAGAAGGTTGATGCTCTATCCTTGGATATCCTAAGGGTGGAGGAAGTTCCGACCTCCCTCTCATTGGGGGAGTCAGTTTTTGTGAATCCAAATGTTCTTTGATACTTAGTCTATGAAAAAACACCTATGATAAGGAATTAATGATGAGTATACAATTCCTAGACTACTTATGGACCTGGTACTTCATCCCAATCGAGTTTAATATGCAAATCATTTGGTCTAGTCATCGTTTATTTGACCTCACGTTTATATTATTTTGCTTCTCTTCTGATGCTCTAAAGGTAGGACTTTGTTTTTCCCTCCATTCGGTGATTGTGTCTTACCTCCATGATCGAGGTATCGCCCTTATAGATAGCGCCAAACTCGTAGTGCTATTTAATAGTATTCATCGGGGAATATTGGCGTGTCAATATTACCCCGACTTGTAGACTCTTTATTGCTTGCTTTTAGCTATGCAATAGGAAAAGCGACTACTACATGGTCGCTTACAAGGGCTTCAGAGTTAATGGTGCCCTTTATAACAAGGGTTAGGAAGATCACTTATTTCCTCATAGGTACATGTTAAGATTGGGGGTTCAGTCTCGCTTGGTCGACATGCTCCACAAATAACACACTTCTCTTCTTATCGAACGAGGAGACGAATTAAGTGCTTTAATCGAGAGGTATACTATCTTCTTTTGAGGCTACTTGGAAGATAGATGAGGGCTAATTGGTCGACATGAGTCTCAACTAGGCTCCTTGGTGGGGTATGACCTAGACAACCCTATTTTCGCACTTCTTTTTGTACTTAAAAAAATTAACCTGTGTAGCCTCGTGACTTTGATGATGGCCTCTTTAGCTCCACTGGCTATCGTTCACAAGCCATCAATTGAGTGCTTGACTCGGTTCTGGAGGGCCTATGAAGCTCAAGGTCTTCTTCGAGACAAAAAGAGAGAATTAAAGGTTAATGTTTGACCTATGTAAAGTCATTAAAGGTTAATGTTTGACCTATGTAAAGTCCTTGCCCTTCGTTAATATTGTAGATAATTGACTTGTCGAACCCAATTCCAAATTCCAAATTCCAAATGCACTGTTGAAGTTGAGATGGGAGAGTCTGCGAGAAGAGTAAAAAATATAGGACGATGACAAATTTATGGAGATCCTGAGGATCCACACGAGCTACCATTAAAGTTAAATCACAACTAGTCCCTTCAGTTATTGACTATCTCTCTATCTTTAATTTGTAACATCATCATCGAATATAATTTTGTTCTTCCTCCAGGTATACCAATGATTTCTTCACTTAGTCGGCAGTTGACAATTTCAAATCAGGTGGAGTTATTTGTAGATGATTTCTCTCTCTTACAGAAACTTTAAGACTCTGTCCACATGCTTGAAGGCTTGTACTCAAATCAAACTTTGAGTAGATTTTTGACCTTCCAATCCTTTGAATAATCGTGTTGATCCCTGGCAGTGAATATTGGTCTTTCTCAGTATTATCATTGAGTCTTTTGTAATTGAAGACCAATCGCTCCTTTCCTCTTGTTTCCTGGCCTGTCTTTGGGTCCACTTCAGTACCGGACTCTACTATCATAGCAGTTGTCCTGTGTTTGCTCTTTGAGGGCCTGATTACTTTTAATTCTAGAAGCTTGTCCACATGCTTCTTCATCTGTTCCTTCATCTTTGGAGTCACGTGTTTGAGAGGTCTGTCTTCAATGGCCAGATCTGGATTTTTGATTTCCAGTTTGCATTTCACCTGATTTTTCTGCCAGTGTTTCAGAGGTTCTTCTCCAATATATCCAAGCTCCTTAAGCCTTTTAAAGGTGCCTGAATCTACTACCTCTTTGTTGATGTAAGCCTTTTCTTGTTCTGATAAGGCTATGTCATAGTACTCATCTTCATTTAGGTCTAATTCTTCTATAGCCGCGACCTGATGTGCTTCCCTCTGAGTCTTTATATTTGTCACGAGTTTGTAAAATGTGACAGTGTCTCCTTCGATCCTTACTCCTCCTTCGAGTGCTCTGATGAAATTGCATCCAAGGATCATATCTATCCCTTCTGATAAAGATATGTCCAAGGCAAAAGTCCTAGGGGTTCTGAAATACTGATCCCCTATCCAAATTTTTCCTTGCTTGATGACTTTTGAGGCTTTGGATGTCGAGTTCATACCTCTCAGGGTTACGTTGACCGGGGAATCTTCCATCATTTTCTTATCTACTTTTGATTCCCGTACTACACAGGTGGTTGCTCCTGTGTCGACAATTGCATTGAGGTATTTGATTTCCTTTTCTACCTCAATTCCAACTTTTACGTTGTATAGCCCATTGTATCTTGGGCCTGATCTCCCTGATGTTGAGAAAACCTTTTCATCTTCTTCTGTTAGCACTGAGATCTTTTCCTGTGATAGCCAATTGATTCTTTCCTTGGCTTCCTGTAGCTCTTTATTTTTCTGTGATAGTTGTTCCCTTAGCCATTCATTTTCTTTTTCAAGTACCTCCATACTTTCTTCATTGACTTCAGCTATTGCTACTGGGAATTCCTTCTGTTTGAATTCTTTTATTTGCTCTAGGGCTATGTTTAGTTCCTCAATTAGAGCCTGCTTCTCCTTTTCTAGTTTCCTGTTGATATCTCCCAGTGACTTTGCGATTTCCTTCCACTTGGGCTCTTCATGCTGTGTTGAGAAGCTTCTTTCCCTTGGGATGGTGATGTCAAAGCAGTAGTTACTGCACATGCAACATATCACCATATTGCATTTTCTACATTTTATCCTTTCTCCTTCTCTTGCTTGTACTGCGCATGCTCTGCACTTCTCGTATCCTTTGCTGCCATAATCCCAGGCATGAGTGCAGTCATATTCCTTTTTTGTTACTCTGACTTGGGTCCTCCATGTTCCAGGTTTCCCAATTAGTGTGTCTTCTTCTATTGAGAAAACCATTGCCGCTGTTTCCTCAATATTGCATTCTCCTTCTGACAAGGACCAGATATCAGATACTTCGTCCTCATTCTCTCCAACAGAGACTATCTCTTCATCATCCTTTAGGGCTATATTTTCTATAATATTTACCCTGTCAGTGTATTGCTTCTTGTTGTGGCATTCGCTTGCGTAATGCCCTTCCTCACCACATGCATAGCACTTGCACTTCCTGTTTTTCAAGTGCTTCCTTTTGTCTATCCTCACGTGGGTCTTGTGAGGCTTTCCTCTGTATGTGGTAGTCTTTCTCCTACCATACTTGTATCCAGGTTTCTTGTAATATCCGGGAACCGGGAATTCTTTGCAGAAGTCCAGGTTCTTCAGGGACCTTTGGTAAGCAGCTTCTCTGCATATTTCTTCAAGATAGTTCTGAGTAAAGGTTACCCTTGCTGGGATGCCGACCGTGTTTCCTGGGAATTTTTCTTGAAACGCCTTTGCAACCCTGTCACCAAGACCATTGGGTAGTTTGGTAAAGAATTCATCTGAAAGTTCAGATGATACCCACATCCTTCCTGAGGTTGCTGCCAGATCCATATAGCTGGCCATGTATCTCTTTATGGCTATACCACTCATGTCTGTACATATCAGACTTTTGATGGCTTTGTATGCTGCATCTTGCGAGGTGGTTGTGCCAGTCTTGGGATCCTCTAAGAAGAAGATTCTTCTTATCTGAGATATAGAGTTTTGAGTCCCATTTGATCCTAATGCTTGTTGTCTCATTAGGTCGTATTCTGCGGCATAGGCCATCCTCCATGTCTGGAATGTTTTCTTCTCCATTTCTCCTAAAAGATTTTCCAGATAGATGAGCTTATCTTCAGAGGTGGCAAAACTTTTATCAGCCATATGATTCAGCGTTGTTGATTCCCATCTTTCAAAGACCTTAGAGTCAAAATTGGGTGATAGAATCAACAGTGAGCCATTCTGTTGTTGGGCTGATGGTAACGCAAAGTATCCAGATGGATCTTTGTATCTGAAATTCCCTCTTGATGTCGAGGGGTAATTTGCACCCCATCCTTGCTGTGATGTGGCTGGTGCATATCCCGCAGGTCCCACCATGTCTACTTCTGGTGGCCTGTAATCACTTGTGACTGAAGAATTTACCAACTCAGCAATCTTCTTCAGTTCTGGATATTCTGAAAGCATTGCAATATTTAGATTTGGTTCTTTTGGTTCCAAATCATCAAGAAACTGGGAGATGATTGCGTCTTCTTCCTCTATATCCCCCACCATGCTTTCAGAAGATTGTTCCGGAGGAACATCTTCACTAAGATCATATCCAAGCTCATTAGCCAGAATGAGCCATTCATCAGTTTCTTCAGTGAGGACTGCAATAGTGTGCTCTTCATCTGAGTTAATCTCATCATCATGTTGATTGTAGAGTGGTGGTTTTGATGATGTTGATGCTTCATAATCAGCGAAACGGATCGAGATACTACCATCATATCTTGTAGATGTATTCATGCTTGATGGCTGCATTGGAACAGAGTTCTTCAACGTCCTTCTTGGATAATCAGCTTCTGTTTGTTGCTCTATGAACTTTGGTTGTTCGGAAATCTTCAGGACGAGTTCTTCAACGTCCTTCTTGGATAAAGGTCTTCTTTGGAACAGAGCCTCTTTGAGCTCTGAGACCTCCTTCTTGACAGTGTTCTGAGCCTCCTTTAAGCTCTGGATCTCAGATTTTTGAGCGTTTATCGCGCTTTTGCAAGCACGTACGCTATTTTGGAGCTTGATATTATCTTCTCGTAGCTCCTTTATAATTTTCTCCTTGGCAACGTGTGTTGCTGCGAGATTTACCTTCCCTGCAAGGTCAGATCTGTAGCCAAATATTTGTATGTTCCAGGCAAGATCTTTGTTTGTGACCTTATCCTTTTCAGCTAGATCTAAATAATCAAGTCTTGATTTATCTAGACTGTGAGAATTTTTCCAACTTTCGAGTTCTTTTTCCCAAAATGTTTGTGTCATAAACAAGTAAGTGTAAAGAGATGTCTTTATATGCTAAAGCAGATAGAGGAGTCCCTCGGGATGTTGTTATCTAGCCATAAATCCTACTCAGTTCCAGTGGTAGCCAAAGTCCTTACGTCTTACTGGTTTTCTTAATCTCCTAGGTTTTTACCGTCGTCCCTAAACTGTGTCAAAAATGGTTCTTAGTTTGTTAAGGTAGAACCTACAACCTTCCAGGTTACAAGAGTAACAAAGCTCATGGCACGCTTCCCCGAACGGCACCCTCGGCCTTATGGGTACTATAGGCCCCTCTTGCTCAAATACTGGAGTAAACTAGAACAGAGTAAGTTCTTCGGAACAAAGTTCTGAACCATTTTATTACTTCTAGGAACAACATTAATCACTTCGGAGATGTAATCATACCATTCGACTTATCAAACTTTGCTACTTGCACAAGTATTTTTCATGGCATAGACAAAACAGAGCCCTCAGGCCCCTATCTAAGGGTTTTACCCCATAAAAGACATTCTTACCTCAAAACCTTGCTCTGATACCATAAGTATGCGGAAAACCAACCTTTGGATCTTGTTCCTACTTCTCAGAAGATTTTCAGAACATATGAGGATTTTGAAACAAGAACTGAGTCGAAGAGTTGTTTATTTCAAGCTATGCTCAAAGTAGACAACAGAGTGTGTGACTCGATGCCTAGCAATGAGGTCGAGTGGTTCCTTATATAGAGCTCGAGAGCTCACCTTAGCATATGGCTGGGTGCTCATTGGGCCCCATCAACACCAATAATGCGTTAGGTGGCATATCACATGCTCTGAACCGAATAAAGTTTCCTTATGCGTGACGCAGCATCACATCTTGGAAAGCTAAAGTAGACATAAAGTAGACATATCCTATCTTATCATACACCTTTCGGTGCATGAGGCATCTTATGTCTCATCACAGCAGTTAGTGCCATCCTGCTGGCATGGGTCCGCCACTTCCGCCTTTAGTCGTCACGGATGATGTTTTGCTCTACCCAGGCGTCAGTGCTTACGTTTATTTCTTCGTCTTGTTCTGTGAGGTGCTGAGTCATGAATTCAGCGCAGATTTCCAGATATTCTTCTTCTTGTGATTTGATTCTTTGCTGAATGAATTGTTCAAGGTTATCAGCCCACCACCATGAGTGGCATTTATTATCCTTGCAGGTTATGAATTCTCTGTCTGGGTTTCTTGACGTTCTCGAGATCCTCTTCTCCGCTGGTATTGCACAGCCACAAAGAAGGACTGGTTCATTGTCATATATGTGCAGAACTTCCTGAGAATTCTCCTTCCAAATAGCCATGACTTGGTTTATTAATTCCTGATTTTCTTCTTTTATAAGGATGTGAACTAATCGAGACAGGGTGTCTGCGATCACGTTATCCTTACCGTCAATGTGTTCAAACCTTACTTGTACGCCAAGTCCTGAAATAAAATCAGAAAATGTTAGCCATCTTACCCTTGAAGGCTTGTTCTGGGCGATTTTCGAGTAGAAAGCCACAATCGCCTGGCAGTCCGTTCTGATGATGATTTCTCCTTTGTCGAGATAGTAAATCTTAAATTTGTCTAGGCTGTTGATTACAGCCTGTATCTCCGCATCTATTGTGCTTTTGATTGGAGAGAATTTTCCACTTGCATAAGCACAGTAGACCTCTAACCCAACCTCAGGGAAGTATTATTTCTCGCTGAAACATCTTTGCTACCCATAAAAATGTCGTATAATTTGGTGCAAGCTTAGAAAAGATCAAATTAGTAAGTCTTACTACCACTAATTTCTTGTTTCAGGGACAAAAACAGCATGCTCTGCAGACTGGAGAATAAGCAACAGCATCAGGTCAGTTTTAAGAGACGAAAAATGATTGTAGAAAAATAAGTTCACAAAAAGCAAATAATGACAAAAAAAAACCTCCATTTAACAATCATGTAAGTAAATAGTAATTAAACAACAACGTAACTACTAATACAGGAGAGTGATGAACATGAAACATACAACTCATTACATTGTCGTCACTGTATGTCCCTGCTTTATCCCTCATCCTTCTACAAACTATTCTGTTAATCCAAATCATGTCAGTGCATGAAAATGATTCCTGGAACTTTGATTTTTTTTTTCTTTTCACCCTTATGACCTAAAAAAAAAACGGCTAATAACCTTTTAGCCTACTGGAGGGGTAGAAATAAACCAAAATAGAAAATGGAGATCAGATGACAAGTTGGACAGGAATGCAAATCTACTCACCTGTTTGATTCCATTGGAGTTACAAAAAAGTAAATATGATACAGACAGGCGCAAGAACAGCGCCTCATTGCCCAACCTATATGGCCACCACGTTTCTACCACCAGGAGTCACCCTAACATCCCCCCTATTTAACCAGCCTCATGCTACCTGTCTCCCATGTCTGCCCGCCATGCCTCGATATTATTGAGTGCGCTCGCCCTCGCAGCATAATGCATTTTCAAGGCTGCAACCGGGTCGGACACCCCTCCAGCACCACCACCAACCAAGATTCCCCCCATCACGTTTGCACCCAGAGGGGCTACCCTGCCTTGCTGCTGAAACCCAGAGACCATCTCGATTCCTCCATTCCTCTTCTGCAACTCAGAAATGTTCTCTACCCGTTTCCCATTTGAGGACAAGTGCTGAATATAAGACTGCTGATAGTCTGTTAGAACTCCGTTGCCACTAGGCATGCCATCTTTGGCTGAATAAAGTGACACACCAGTCAGTGATCCTTGATACTTGGCCAACATAGCAGCAGTCTCCGGCAATGATGAAAACCCTGTCTGTATTCTCTTCCCGTCCCAGAAGCCATAAGTCCTCACAGGCAGGGCCTCCAGACCAACTTGGCCATTTCCAGCGTTTGGGACAAGACGGTTATTGTTTCTTCGGAAACTGGCACAATTGGTTGTTGAAGAACCATCCAACTCCGGTGAAGTTCTGGGATTACTTTCATGGGAGGAAGAGCTCGATTGCGGCAAAGGAGACATATGACTAAGAATTTTACCAAACAGTTTCACATCTCCAGTTCTGTGTTCCTCGATCTCGGAGGAAGCATTCTTAGTACAGGTTCTAAATTCAGCCTCTGACTGATTCTCACTCCTTGATGAACATAGTATACCTGAGTTGGAAGGCGGAAGATTGTTTTTGTTCCAGTGCTTGTCTGACATGAAAAACGGATTTGATTGGGGAACTACATTCTTCTTGCATTCACCTTCAAGCAGATTAGGCTTCTCGCCTGCTGTAAGGTCCACTTCCCTCTTCACATCTTGACTCAATGCCTGAAGCGGATAACCTCTGAGAATATGCATGTTCCGGTCAACTTGGTTCACTGACAGCTTTCTGGGCATATACTGCTTATATATACCTCTTTTTACCAAGTTCTGGTGCCATTTATTGCCCTGCTCAAAGTTCAAAGTAGTCTCAGATGATACATCAAGGGTTCCCCCAAAACAAATAGAAGATGGATCCGGCAACAATGAATTCAATGGTACAGGGTGGAGATTTTCCTGTTTCAACAGGATGGCCTGTGGTTGCTTCAGTTTGCGCTGCTGTAGATCCAGTTGTATCTGCTGCTGATATTTGGGGTCAAAGGCCAGATGATGACAAACATTAGCCACAGTTCCTGAGAATAAGGCCACAGCACTTGCATTAGAATCTGGCCCACAGCAAAGAAGGCCCTTTCCATTTGCTGTGAGGTTGATGTTTGTCATTTTTTTATTTGACAACCCAACCTCGCTGGACAGTGATGCTTCAGTTTTTACTACCACTTTCAAGCCCTCAGCAGGAGAACGTCCAGTGGCATCCACATTACAGACCGTACTAGCAGCTGACTTTGTTGACTCTACTTCCAAACATGCTTCAACAACAGGCTCAGTTTTTCCGATTGTAAGAACCGAGACATTTGGAGAAACAACATTAGTAATTCCCCCAACTTTTGTTTCTCTGTCAACTGAATCTGCAACCTCACAAAGTTGTATAGCTTCAGCACATCCCAATCCAGCAGCAATGTTTTCCTTTTGACGTGTATTAGATTGAAGATTATCCCCCTGGCTTGCCAGCTTATCATCATGAAAAATAGACACCTTCTCATTATTGACCTTCTCATCACCATCCACCAGATTCGGTCCTAGAAATACATCCCCGTCCTGTTCATTGGATCTATCAGTTCCGACATGGAAAGGGTTGCCTGCAGCATGAGCAATTCCCTCATAGCTGGTGTTTGCCACAGACTGGGAGACATCCACATCCACTTTGGAACAAGATTGAGTACTGCAGATTGCAGAATCCATCTCGGCAACACAAGCATCATCAGTATCACTCCTTGCTCCATTTGCGTCACTCAATGGCGTACCCCCAAGGACAGTACCTTGACGAATCACATCAAGACCAAGACATTTTCTAGCCTTACTGAAGAAAATCTTGCATTGCTCCCATGATCTTGTCTTCATGCAACTTGAGATCTTAGTGAAATCCTTGCCATATGTGCCCAAAGCTTGGATAAATATAGACTTCTCCTCATCTGTCCAATCAGCTGATCCCAATTCACAGCCCTCATCTGAACAGGCTTCCTCCTCATCTAGGTTCTGAGTAACTTCTGGGGTCAAGAGCTGGTCCATTGTGATCCGGTTTATTCTCTCAGCAGGATGAATAAAGCTGGTAACACATGAGCTCATTGTTTCTGAGGATAGAGCACCACAAATGCCTGCTAACACATCAGCGGCCACAAAGTCTCTTTCTGGACCTGATACATCAACACTGTTTTCCCCTTCTAAATAAGAAGACCCATAAGATACTTTCATATCATTACAGGTCTCATAGACAGCACTACCAGCATACTTTTCACTTTTTGAACTGCGATGATCATGTGCTACAACAGTCGATGCTGCACCCAGCATATCAAGAGAAGAGGCATTCATCTCATGATTCCACTTCTTTCCCGATGCTACAAGGTAGGTGTTGGCTGGTAAGCACTGTTGCTGCTGCTTTCTTAGATCCAACCATTTCTTCACTTCTTTGAAACTTTCTGACTTGTGGTTCTTATAATAAAACTCAATGCAGTCTGCTGTTGTTTTGTGGTTCAAAGATGAAGAGATCTTGGTGAAATCTTTACCATATCTGGCAAGCATCTCCATGAAAATATCTTTCTCGTCCTGTGACCATGGATTTATCATTGCTCTTTCCTTCTCAAAGCTAGGAGGATCTTCTATTAACCCATTTTGTGTACAAAACTTATTGTATTTTCTCTCCTTGTCATCTAATAATAATGTTGGCATCTTCAAATTATTTCTACAAAGCTTTGTCTGTGCATCTGACAGCAACTTGCTTGTAAAGTTCACTATTTCTGTTGTAGGAACCAAAGTTAAGTTACCTACTGTGAGTACAATGAAACTTTCAGATGGCGACAATCAGACATTAATAAGAAAGAGAATATTTACAAGATATTGATAGCCAATTGAAGACACTGATGACCAGCTATAGAAAGGAAAAGAGAAAGCAAACAAGCAAGTTCAAGATTACCATAAAACAATAAATGAAACATCATTGACAAAGGTCCTTTGATTCATTAACACTTTTCTTATATTCTTCAACATAGTCAATTTAAATAATTTTGAAACACCACATCCTAATATTCAGTTGGCATTTAAGTTTAAATTCCTCCATTAATGCTAATAGGTACCAAATATTTGCAGTTTCATCTGGTGTACATATCTACATGAACATAAAATCATCCAGCAACTAAACAACCCATATTACAACATGTAAGACTCCCCGTTGTAGATCAAATTGAGACCTATACTAGTCTGAGCCTTAACTTTTTTCCAATTTAAGAATAGAGAAAATATTTAGTTCCAACCAGTTCTAAAACTGATTCAACCACAGATCATTTCAACATAATCCAACTTAAATATTTAAGATTGCTCAAAAACTAATGTTATGCAATTAATGACATCGACAATTAGCTAAGATTATATTATCTAATGTGCATCAAAATCAGTGATATAAAAAGCGCTAGGCGCCAAAAGGCACCTATATATATATAATATAATTAATTAATTAATATATAAAAATATAAATATAAATATATATAATATAAAAAATATTTAGTACACTATTAACAATAAGTTAACAATGTACTATATATTTTTTAATGTTCACTACCCGAGAAGTTTGCTTGGGAAGACAATAAGGTTACACCAGATTTTTTTAGTGCTCTCTACTGTTAACTTAGTGTTAATAGTATATTGTTAACACTAAGTTAACAGTAGAGATGAGTAGATACGAGACGAGGCATTGACCGAGAGCGAAAGCTAGCAGCGAAGAGTAGTAGAAATGAGGTGACGAGCTGACTTGACTGAGAGTGAGGAGCAGCAACGACGGCGACGAGCGGTAACAGCTGCAGCGGTGACGATGAAGACCAGCGACTACAGTGACGGCGGCGAAGAGAAGCAACAGCGGCAAGGTGGCGAAGACAGCGACAGCAGCAAGATGTTGGCGGCGTAATCCCAAACGAGAAGATTAGGGTCGAAGTATATGTTGTTGCGTTAGTTGATTCGATTAAACCAACTAACGCGAACGACCGAACCAGGCTTTTAAGTCGAACCAACTAACGCGAACGACCGAACCAAGCTAAAAGCCTGGTTCGGTGGTCGCTTTGTTTTACCCGGGTGCTCACCCAAAGCGCCCGGCGCCTGGGCTCGGGTGAGCGCCTCTTTGAAGCGCGCTGCCTGGAGATCGAGCAAGGCGCTCGAGCCTCGCCTCGCCTTGCCAGAGCGCTTAGGCGAGCGCCCGAGCACCTATTTAAATCATTGATCAAAATAATTGAAATAAATTATGTAAAAATGTCCAAGAACCCAAAGCATCTTTTGGTGATGATCCATGATCTCTAGATGCCTAAAGCTAGGACCATCATATTAGCAACCAACATCTATGCGTTATAAAATGGAAAATAGTTGCAGAAACGTTGAAATCTAATGTACAATAGCCAATGAACTTCATCATGCATAAAATGGCCAATTATACATTGAGCAACCTCCCCAGGGTTTTCAGAGTGGTATCACAAGAAATGTGCAAACAAGGATAACATGCAGCACAAAGTTTTCCATATTAATTTGAGTTACATATAACTATAACAAAACCATAATGCATATAGGCACAATTAAAGCTAGAAATGGAAGCATTGAAACATAATGGACAAACAAGATATCCAGATATCAAAAAGCAAAATATATCATAGAAAAAAAAAACAAGTTTAAGACTAACCAGGTGATGCAAACCGTGACCGGGTTGAAGAACGTTGCTTTTGAGAAACATTTTGCGATGACCGACTCATAAGTTCAAAACGTTTGCTTGACTTTGTGCGAACTTTCTTGATAGACAGTAACCGCAAATCCTCCTTCCATAAGTGGTGCAGTGCCTTGAATTTAAGAGTAAGGACTCTTTCTTTGAATCTTAGTTGGCACTTACGAGTAGCAAGTTTTTCTTTGATTTTCAGGTCATTCTTCCGGCATAATGTGAAGTTAACCAATCCCCAAGTATCTGACCGGAGGGGATTTGTTAAAAAAGCTGTGCCGAACACCTTTGAGGCACATTTGGCAGCATTCGTATTAGAATCTATAATTGAAGTTATTAAATTAGAGTGCTTTCCTTGCATAGCCTCATCAAAGCTTACATGAACACTACTACAGGCTCCATCTACACAATTTCCATTCCCATCTTCAGATGCAACCATTATCCTCTCCCCACAATGTGAGTCGACAATCTGCTGCAATTCAGTAACCTTCAATTTTTCATCCTTGATCAGCAAGGGGCTTTCAGATAATTTCTCAATGGTTGAGTGAAATTTAGACGATAATGTTTCTGGATTAATAATGTAGATGTCTTTAATTACAGTATCCTGTTCGACACGACTACCGCAGGGCACATGCTCTTCAACAAATGCCACTTCAATAGCTTCTACCTTTTGATCCTTCGAAGGGTTAGATCCATCTGATAAACCAGCCAATGGCTGTATGCAAGGTTCCGAATTAGAATCATTAGCTAACTTGAAGGAACTTTGGTAAGAACCAGTTTTAGTATCACAATTCAGTGACTTGAGCTCTTTTTCCAACAAATCAATTTCACATTCTATCTTTTCCAATCCGTTAGAAATACTCCCCTTCAGTTTCAATAATTTGTTCATAGCAGAATCCCTTGTGAAAGTGGAATCACCAGTGAAGGCATCCACAGATTGAAACAAGTCAGCGAGCAGAGAATCTAGGGAACTGATGGGATTGACTTCCAAATGATCCAAATTATTAGAAATTTTTTCACAGAAAGATAGAAATGCAGATCCCGGTAAATCACTGTTTTGATTCATACCGTCATAATCATTCACAGTTCTGCTGCAAAGCTTATCTTCTGTGCCTGCCATAGAATACCAAATTCAAACCATTATATCTGAGTTAAAACAGATAGCTCTGGCTTTAAGTCTAGGAACTTTCTGCTTAAGACTTAGGTTAATCATTAGAGTTCTTTATAATGAAAATCCCAATGAATGGGACAAGTTATATTATGAAAGGAACTGAATCAGCAAGTAACAGAAACATGAAAGTATCATAAACATTAATACTAGCATGAGCGATTACTGATGATGTCATCGATGATAAGTTATGAGAAGAATCTTACTGAAAACAAAACTTCTCCAGATATTTATACATCTAATGAGACAATGCATTGAGGTTTTTAGGCACAAAATTTAGAGCATATATACTGCTGTGTCATTGTCTGTTTGAAAAGCTCACACAAAATTTAAGAACATACCAATAGCCAGGAAAATAGCAGACTAAAACGTAGCATTTGAACACCACTACCCAAAACCTCCCAATACTGTATGTTATATATCTAAGGGCTACAGTTTCCTATCTACCACCAAGACAAGACTTAAAGAACAATGAATGAACCCACACTCTAGTATATAATAAATACATTGAGCAACAAGGCACCGACTCCAAAGTGATCTGAAGGAGATGAAAATAAATTTGTATCAAACATGAAGGAACATGAATAAGGTACCATCCAATAACCACATGAACAGGAAACCGATCAAGCCAGATTAAGAGGTATGCATGCCAAAAAAATTTGACCCCTTAGAATTATTGAATACTGCCTAATCAAGGGTTGATAGCTATGCCTACTGAAGGCTCACAAGTACATATAAGATACATAATTCTGAAAAAGAAAATAGCTGAAATCTCCATTGCCAGAACATGTGTGGTAATTCCTAAGATAAGTTAACAGACACAACCATAGACTCATACCAATATGAGAAAGAAACACAACAAAGATAGCAAGAATGGTCTCAGCTCACCTGGTGATGAACTGCAAGTAGCAGAGCATGGAGTTGTTGGTGACAGGCATCCAGAGATACTAGTAACTTTTTGGCTGTCATCACTTAAAGACCTCTTGCCACCACCAACAGATGTTTCTACAGATCCTTCTACCTTTTGTTTCTCATACTTAGCCAGCCCTTGGCCCCATCCAAGTCGGGGCTTTTTCCTCGGAGCTACTTCATCAGGAGGGAGAGTAAGAGTTACCAGAGACTGGATTGGGTTTTCCTTTCCCGAGGGCAACACCCCCTCCAGGCATGCCTCCTCTGACTCAGATCTGCTTGCCTTCGTCAAGCCTAGACTACCAGGGCGGCTCCACTTCTTCCAGGGTATGGAACCCAACGAATGGTCTCGATGATCAAAGCTGTGGCCTGTGCCCAAGCCATCATCGACACCACCGGTCTTATCATTCTGTTCTCTCAGGGGGATTTGAGATGTGGAAGAGATCGGAGCTGCGACTGACCTCAAAGCGGTCGCATGAGGATCATGACGGTGCTGCCTCGAGAAGTCACCAGAATCCCAACATGGGGATCGTCTGAACGATCCCCGGTTCTCCCTACTGCTTCCACTACTGCTGGTGCGGTAGCAGCCACCATGTCTGACAGAAGCGGGCCTATAGCCATCGTCCTCGGACCAAAACCTTTCAGACCGCGAGGGTGTGCTCCCATGTCCTACGGAATCATCCGGGTGAACCTGGTGGTAACCACCGCCCTGACGGCAATGACCTTCATAAGAAGAAGCCTTTCAGAATTAGAACGAGAAGAAGAGGGCGACGACGAAAAAACTGCGAGTAAACAGGTTGAACATCTCAGATCTGGGAGGAAACGGGCTGGCTTACTTGAGAAGGGTCGTCGAGGAGAGACACGGAGCAAATCACGGGGACCATGGTAGGGGTCCTTCCACCGCGGAGCAGACGAGGAGCTGCCGCCGCCGCCTAGGGCATCACCTCTTTCGTGCTTCCTCTGGTCCTTGAAGGCGTACTCCTTCCGATCCCAGGGTAATGGCTCAGGAGGCATCAACTTTCCCAGCTCCAAAGGGCATCTAACCCTCTAAGACCACAACGTGAACAAAGCGGTGCCACGAATCCGAGGAAGCCTCCGTTAAGCCAAAGGCCTGCCTCGGATCTCGGCCAATCTATGCCACAAAGGTCACCGCCGGCGAGCAGATCCAAGCTCGCCACGAATTAGGGTTTCCCCTGTTGTCGGTGGAGGAAAACCAAGCAGGAGAAGAAGGCAAAAGGGCGACTTCTTTTGTGAACAAGGCAAAGGAGGCGCTGCCACTGCCGCCGCCCGCTGGCCTTCGCCGGAGGTCTCAACCCTATCTTCTTTGGTGGGCGGGTGGATGGCTGGGTAGACAAAGCAGCGGAAGAGAGAGAGAGGGGCAGAGAGAGAAAGAGAGGCAAAGAGCCGATAAAAGAGAGCGCCACAGCCTGGATTTCAATACTTCTTAACTCGAATTCAATCCCCCTTCACGTCCGCTAAAAAAATAGTACCAAATCTTTTCGCTGATTAATCCCCCTCCCCGCCGTGCTTTCCTTCCCTCCTCGCCATCAACCTGACTCCAATCTCTTTTTCTTTCCTTAACTGCCTCACAACTTTCCCGAAACCACGATCCAACCCGATACATCGCTCGGGAGTTAGGGAGAAGAGACGGGGGGCCGTTTCGGGAACTCAACTCCGGCTTGGAGATTCTTTGCCGCGGGGAAGCGATGGCGCTCCGGTCAACCGCCCGCAAGGCGACAGGGAAGCGAGCGTGCGAGCCCCCACGTCGTGCCGGCCCCGCCCCCACCGATCCCCTCCCCCCAAACCCACGCGTGCGTCCGTGCGCCCGAGAGCCTCGAGGCACGTGCGGCGCGGGCATACGAGGGCGGGATCGGGGAGGGGCGGTAACTCCACTCTCCCCCTCCGAGCGGGCCTTCATCGCCTCGCCTCCTCTTCTCGGAGGAAGGGGCGCTTTAGTTGTAGTTTATGTTTTAACTGCGTTGGGCTAATTAGACAAAGGGAATATATTTGAGGGTTGTCAGGAAATCAGATCGAAAGAAACAGAAGGAAATTATATTCTTTGTCGGGTTGACAAGTTTAGTGGGCTTTATCTCCCGGAAAAATAGATGCCGCGGGTGACCGCATGCGATGTGATTTTTATCGGTGGGCGAGAGGAAAGGGAGATGGATGTGGGGGAAGATATGGCTCCTTTTGGTCACGATCCCATAATAAATAAATAAAATAAGCTTCTCTTCCATTTAACAAAAGTAGAGATCATGGTTGATACATTGGTACAGCAACGCTGTCAAATAAACCAGACCCTTTTCGAGACCATCCCATTTCTTCAGTGTACATTTCCACCAACCAACCAAATATATTAATAAACAATTTCCTAAGCAGATGAATCTTCTCTCGGAGTCGATTTCTAATGCTGATTCATTGCACCATATCCACATTTTATTAGTAGATTTGCAATGTCTAAATTACCGAGTCTCTGATAAAAAGAGATTTGTAGGCATTGTTGTTTGGCATATCTCAGGGAGTAGATTTTACAGTGGGTATTCCTTGCTGTTCAAACCATTCAGGCATGTGAAACTTCTCATAGAGGACTGACCTGACATCCTTCTGGAGAGCGAGGTGCTTTAGAAGTGGAAGAATGACTCCCATAAGCTGGAAACAAATAAAAATGAGTTGAAAAGAATTAGATCGTGTATAGTTGTACAAGCATATAATTGACCAAATAAGAAAGCAGAATATCCTATTATTATTACCTGCCCGTCGCAAGGCTGTGCAGCAAAGAATGGCGCGCATGGTATTCCATTTAATGGTTGCAGCAAGAAACTATATGGATTGTTGTCAACAATGACAGCGCGGGAGAGATCTTTTGATACACAAGAAAGATCTTTGACATGTTCCCGATATTCCCTGATCCATAGAATCAACTTGTATGCATAAAAATAATGTCCATACATGAATGTAAACTTTGCATACATTTCCTAGGAATGCCACTCCAGTAATTGTAAGACATACAAGCATTCTTGAAATAACAGATTATGAAATAATATGAAATGAAAAGACAATTTAAATAACAGATTATGAAAAGACAATTTACATAGAGATAAATTTATATTTGGAGTAAATCACCAGAAATTTAATTTTATGATAAATTAGCATTCTTGGTTTCAGTTTGCACCTGATAGGATTTAACCACTACAAAAGCAACACATCTGAACCAAAGGACAATCTCCTGATATGGTTTTTTTTTTTTTTTTTTGAGGAAAACAAACTTATTGAAAAGGTACCCAGCAGCATCATCAAGGTGAACAGCTACTGTTGGCAATGATATTGGTCATAACCAACAATGCTTGGAATATAATCACGAGCAACTGCTCACAATTTATTAAAAAAAAGCATGAACTTATTCATGAGTGCACTTGTGAGTATTTGGAGGTAGAGAATTTAGTAGAATCTATGTTAATAGCAACTTGGATGTTTAAGAATTCTGTGATAATGAAAAGCACAGACAGTTGCAAGCTGGTGAAGACTTCTGCCATCACTTTTTTTAAAAGAAAATGTTAAAACTGAATCCAAGAGCTATTGAAGTCACAATAACTTTTGCTTACGTGCTCACAGTTGCAGGCCTGTATAGACGATGAGTTAATTTATTGTCAACATCTATCCTATCAATAACTGGACTAGCATAACCTGAAACAGAAGAAAGAACAAAGAATGATTTATGGACGAATAAGCAGAACATAGAAAGACAGCTAGAAATAACAGAATAGCTTATCATAGGTAAATGACAACAACCTTCAAGACCAGCAGTGAAAAGAACAAGGTCTGCAAATTCACTGCTCTGTTTTAGGAATTCCCGCAAACCAGGACGTTCAAAAACAGTGACATGATTCACCTTTTGTCTTCCATCAGCATCCTTTAGAAACATAACTCCAAATAAATACCCCTGCAGCTTAAGATTATGTACAAATTACCTGATTGCTAGTGACCAACATTTTCTGAAGAGACACATTCCAGGTCAAAGCACTTTAGACCTGCTTCAATAGCCTGTGAATGAACTGTAGATGGAAGGTTGGATGTCTCATATGCACAAACTAAAGTCTCATCCAAGTCAAGCACAACCTGCACATTTTGCAAACTTGACCTTGAACCAGACACACTCACAACAAAGCAATAAACAATAACTCCATAAGCAATAACTTCTACATTATTGGGTTGTCCTGAAATCATGAATTTTATTAGGAAAATTTGTGTGAATATTATTGAAAAATCAAGTGAAAGCATTTAGCGGTCAGTGTTACGATAGTCCATTTTGGTCCATGCCCGTGAATTTGTTCAATTCAAAACCTCATTGTCAAAATCTGCAAAAGTAGTTTTGTGGACAGTTGCAATATTGCAACAATGAATTTTGAGCCATCTATAATAAAGTTAAAAATGAGCTATTAGTACTTTTGCAAAATACAAGCACTTAAGTCACTTTGAATGATGAAGCACTCTTTTATTAAACAACTAAAAGCTACCTTAGACATGCTTTCCGTTAATTTTTTTTTTTTTTTTTGTGTCCCAGTGTTCCCATCTTTTGCAGTGTAAATGAAAGAAAGAAGAACCACAGAAAACAAAAAGGCCTTATAGTGCTCAAAGTAATAGTTCAAATTAAATTTAACCTGAATGCAATCGGTGGACGGTGAAGTCCACAATATCAAGATCGGTTATGGAAGAAGATAACAAGGAAGCACACAGCAGCAGTAATAAAAGCAAGATCCACACAGAAGCAGTAACGCAAGCAGGATCCGAAGGACATTGTGAAGTTTATGTAGCTATCTAGCAAAGAAAAGAACCTATTTGATTCAGGAATCCTTAAGTTTATGTAGCTCACTAGCCAAATTCTATTTGATTCAGGACTTAAAAATGCTTGAGATGCTAGTTCAATAAACAGAAAACTGCTTCATCCCAGTTTGGTAACCAATGCATCGATATGCAAAACAATAACCTAAGTTACAAAATTATAACAGCATACTAGCATCAATATCAAGCTAATCTACAAAATCAACCAAAGAATTGGACATAACTTTGAGGATTCCCAATGACTTAACCAATAACATCTGCTGATCTTAAGGCAGTTATAGTTTGGCCTGGTCCTATATTCTGCAGTTTTAATTTGCTTAACCTTCTTATTCTCCACCTAAACACCACTGTTGGTTTTATGAAAACCTAATTCCTTGAAATACATTCAAAATTGTCTTAAAATATGGCATAGGTTGAATAGCAGAGTGATCAGATCATGTGTATCACTAAATTAGTGATATATCATCATAGACCTATGTAAAACTTCAACTTTACATACCTCAACTTAGGAGGAGAGCTAAGAGTCCCAGAAGGTTTTGCAAGTCCAATGACATCTGTAGGTAATTCTTCCCCGATAAAACTCCAACCATTGATGCAAAATTTACTTATATCCTATATGCACTATAACAACTAGAATTGCCTATGACAACCAGTATAAGTATCTCAATAACCTATGTGCACTATATCCTTAATGTTCATTTTACATCCAAAAAGCTATTTGCAGAAATAACTAGTTTTCACAAGCGGGGGGACCAACAACTCAGAAAATTGGCATCAGTCATATCAAAGTGATGGACGAAGAAACTGGTCCTGA
Source organism: Ensete ventricosum (assembly GCA_029747655.1). Taxonomy (NCBI): domain Eukaryota; kingdom Viridiplantae; phylum Streptophyta; class Magnoliopsida; order Zingiberales; family Musaceae; genus Ensete; species Ensete ventricosum. The sequence continues at coordinate 7,761,329 of JAQQAF010000009.1, read as the reverse complement.
TGCAGCTAGTGAATCCATGATCCACACAATGAGAGAGGGGACAAGAAGAAAATTTAAGGCAGATATCGAAAAGGTCTTGTATATTTGGGGGTCGGGCACAGTATTTAGTATTCGTAGCTTAGATGTTTTCTCTAGAAAATCTCTATAAATGAGTACAATCTGATCACTTCTTCTTTTATTTTCAGTTTTCACTAATAAATTTATTTGAAGCATTATCATCTTCTTTTGCAACTCAAGTATATAATATATCGTGGTGACTAATTAAACGCATAGATGAAATAAGTTAATTGCGGCTGCTGAGCAACAACTTCTGACCAACTTAAAAAAGTCAGTGACCTTGGTTTGTCCAAGCAACCAAGAGAGATAGATACCCATGCAGTAAGGGATCAAACAGGAATAATGCAATTTGATCTTTCTGCAATCTGATAACCGATTCATACCGATGAGAGATCTCAATAAAGCAACACAATAACTTCAATCTTTATGCAATTTTGTCACAACCTAGAATCCAGATCAGGAAGAGTCATACCGTGAGCTTACCGAGAGGCTCCGACGCCGGGGCGGTATCGGGAGTCGGGCCATCGATCGGGGGATCTATGGCGAGTGGTTTGTAGCCCGGGCAGGAGGCGGAGGGGGCGAAGAGGAGGGTGTGGCGGAGGCCGACGAAGGAGAGAATCTGTGCCCACGAGGGGGTTCCCCGCAGGATCTGGAGCAGGAGACGCAACAGGATCGCCACACAGTTCACCAGCGCCCGCCATGCCTGGACGCTCTTGGTCGTCGTGTTCGCCGCAGCGGCGGCGTACCACGGCGAGCACATTCCGGACTGGGCCAGCTCGGCCATGGCGGCAACACCAGAAGTCGACGGAGACGGAAGCGGCGGCGCACACGTGCCGGATCGCGGTTGGTCGGAAGAGCGGCGAGGAGGTCGCGCGACGGGGGAGCAACGGCAGCCGACGGCGGGGAGGGGGGGGGGGGGGGGGGGGGGGTGGAGGAGGCGGGTCTCGGGCGAGCGCCAGACTAACAAATAAAGCAGGCCTCAATTGGCAGTTGGGCGAGGCTGTTGATGTCGACGTTTGCGTCGGCCACCGACGCCACGTCGACCTTCGAGATTCGTGTAGGGTGTGTTATGATGGAGGATTCTGGATTCTCCATTTTCCTTTTTATTTTGTTGTTTTCCTAAAATTATTCTGACCGTGATAAAAGGAGGAAAAAAAAACATAAGATTCTAAAATTTAATAAATAAATAAAATGAATGATTCCTTTCCTCTCTCTCAAGTTTGCTTGCAGTCTCTCTCTCCGTATCAGTCTCCGTTTGGATGCTGAAGCATTAAAATGAGATAGCCACCGGAGGTGGATGGGTCTGCTTCTTGGCATGTGGGGGTGCACGTGCTGCAGGGTGATGGACAGCTAAGTTTAGATTAGAGTATGACTTGGGCCTCAGGGATATCAAACTTCAATTAACTTATCGCTTCGAGTACAGTTCAGATCACTGGATCATCGGCACCGTGAGAATATTAGGGATGATAGAGGATTAATAATGATTAGTTAACTCAATTTTTTCCCCAAAAATATCAAAATTTATTACTAGGTTCGCCGTTGTCGAACCAATATATACCGATCATGCATTGACATACGATACATCAATATATATAAATGTTTCATAAGGGAAGAACAGGAGAGATAGACTCCATCACTTTTAAATTTTTTTTTTATCATTTTAACCGAACTACCTAAAGCGAGAGTCATCCGTAGATTGACGTATGCCCAAACCGATACGCATCGTACCATTTCAAACGATACAACAATCGTTGATGGCAACAGTCTTTTACAGTATAATTCATTCTCTTTTGAGCACAAAATAGACCAAGTCTAGAAGTCGAGTTACATAGAAGAACTGGTGGACACAACCAATTTTACTAACCAGTGAGCAATGCTATGAACCTCCCAAAATACATGAGAGAATTTGCACTGCATAAATTTATCAGTAGTATTCTTACCACAATTCAAAAGAAACTAAGGGGGGTCCTCTTCCATGTTCAAAATTTTGATCAGGATCCTCAGCATCCACGCCTATTAGATTCATTAATTAACTAATATTTTTTTTTATAAAAACAAATTATGAATATAAGATTTCATCACAAATCTATATTCTTCGGAGAACTCCCAAGTCGAGACCGGCATCTGGCGGTGATCTGTCTGCACAACTTCAGAAAAGAGATAAATTATTAAACCTAATGCTGCAAAAATATAAATCTAGAGAAAAAAAGTTCTTAAGAGAGTGAATTACTGGCATGGCATAACCATCATTAAGACATGATTGAAATGAAATGGAAGCTTATTTTTTCAAGGAAGATGAAATGGAGAATCATCTGGCTTTACATAATGAGATACCAATATGTGCTAAATTATTTGATTTCTCCATTGCAAATATGTGAGAGCCAAAACCTAATTGTTCTGTTGCCGTTCGAAATTTTCCAGGCTTCTACTGGCACCAGTAGAAAGACGAAATGAATTAGTAGGATATAATGAAACCCCAAACCTTTTGCAGTCCAGAAGTGATTTCATCGGTCTCCATGTGCTCCTTGTGATGGGAATCATCTACAACTGAGTGAAGCTTTTCATGAGCAAAGCCTTCCTCCATAAGCAGTGGGGTAGCATAAAGGTATTATTCTCAAAATACTTTGCAAGTTCTGTGGCACAAGATATAGGATACTCATGTCACTTTAAGGAGACAATTCATAATATCAAGTCCGTAAACATAGTCAGTAAATGACTAATTAGAACAGACAGAATCATTTATTACTACAGCAACAACAACAATAGTCAAGTTCAGAGTACTAACCGAGAATCATTCGGTATCATTTATTGCTCAGGTTAATAAAAAGGTGTGCATTCTCTGGGTTGTAATTAATATCAAATAAATCATTCAACCAAAATAAACTGGATTAAGAGAGAATATGACAAAATGGGATTTGTGAGAATTTTTGGCACCTGGTGAACGAGGCTACATCTCTCTGGGTGTCATGAGATGGGCAAACTTGAGATCGAGGACCAGCGTCTCCGCCTCACCACACATTCAAGCCAGCACACACTGACTTATGGTATGGTTGCACTGTTCAAACGACATTGAAGCCATCACAATTGCTGAATACTGTGTGCAATGTATCGGCTTTCCATGTATGCTTTGTACCACAGGTTCTCACAGTCCATCAGATGGTTGAGATTTGCTGGAGTTCATTGAAACAAGTGATCGGAAGAGTGCATTCTTACAGGATATAAAAGAAAACAGGTGACATGAAACTTAAACAGAAGTTGAAGATGAAAAGTAACACTCTACAAGTGATGATGGTGATAGAAGAATCCGCAGAAGATATTGTTGTGGAAGACCACCAATGGACTAATCTGAAGACGAAATAAAATTGGAGATGAAAAAGCAGTAAAAGTTAACATAGACAACATATAAAGAATCAGAAGAGACCAAATATGGAACCTACATGAAGCCAGTGCCACTACAAGCACTACAGGCCTGCATGAGCATTGTCCTCAAGGATGGTGAACCACTTATGATGAGGGAAAGAAGGAAACCCCTCCAATATGCGGATGGATGGTCTAGCGGGCTCCCAAGTGTGGCAAAGCTTCACACTCATACTTCTTAGTCTAGAGTTATAATAGTAGAATTACCTTTACTGTGTAGGTCATCGTTCTTAATCTTGTAGAGGATAATGGTTTTACGTGTATGCTAACGCATCACATTTGAAGTATATCATTCCATAAATTTACAATGTATAAGGTTACACAGCCATAGGCCTTTTTATTTTTGTCGAACAAGACTTTCATAAAGCTTTCAAGAAGTAATCAAAGGTAATCTTGTTTAAATAACGAGCTGCCAAAGATTGGAATGATAGCATCAAAAAAACTGAGCACTAGAGCTGAAATACCTTTCCTCAAAAGAACGTAAGGTTGCACCATCGTGTGTCGCGAGTTGCACCTACCTATCCTGCAGGTTACAGCAAAGACAGCATGGCAGAATATAATTTTAAGTATTTATGAACTTCTAAAACTAAAAATGCTTTCTGCAAAAACAGCATGACAGAATACAATGGTAAAGTACAAAATCAATCACAAAATCCACAACTATAATCATAGCATCCATCAACATCAAATCCTCCATGAAAAATAAACAATAGTGAATGTGCATATCTACATCAATTGTTAACCCTAAGCTCTTGCATCATCTTCACCATTCTTGAACATTGAGGTTGATGGTAAGAGTTAAACTTCTAATAAAATTTGACATAACATTTCTTACTTCCTGTGATAATGAAATACTTAATGACGCTCGAACAAAGTATTCGCAATATGAAGGCCACATTAAATACAAAATATTTCTAACCTGTTTGTGGCTTCCAACAAGCGAACTTTGATATGTCCCATTTCATGATACTAACAAGGCCATACAAAAAAAAAATGATCATCGATAAAATGAATGTTCTGGACATCATGCATAAAGCCAGATCATTGAGAAGGTTGACAACTCCCGCTGACCGAAAAAATAGGTTGACCATTCACACTCAGTGGATCAGCAATGTTAAACTTTTGCCTAAACTGTTCAATGAAATCTAATGCAATTTGTGTGTTCTCTTCGGATGTGCATCCAAAATCTGCAAACACAGCAGACTTTTTGGATATCAAATCATACTGCTGCAGCTCAGGGGTTGAATTCCAGTTATTATAGCTGACTTTTACTTTTGTGTGTTCCCTTCTGAAGTCCTTCCTCCACCTTGGAAGAATGTACTTTTGTGGCACCAAATACACACCTTTCACCGTGAGTAAAGTAATGATATGGCGACATAAAATTCCTTGAAACTCAAATAAACGACAACTGCATCTCACATCAAATTCCGTCTGCTTGAAATAAACAGTGAAACAGACCTTTTGGTTACTCAAGCCATTCTCAACAACCATGTCTTCTATAACCTCATACACACCAAAGTCATCTTCTTCTTTCATCGAATGCACATAACAGAACATTTTCCCCTTAAACTCCTCCTGAATTTCTTTAAATTTATTATTGGTGTATGCTTGTTGAAATTGTTTCTCGATATTGTAGTGACTTACGCAAGGACAATAACAGTTGAACGAGTTCAAATCTTCTTGTAATTCTTTCTCAACTTTAGTCTTTAGTGCTTTATCATACCGTTCCACAAACTGTTTTAGTGTGGTTTTCGAGTTCACATGTCCTTCAAAGAATTCATGCACATTTTCACTTCTCTGTGTTGTCGACATTCCTGCCCAAAAACTATCTTTCACATAAACTGGAACCCAACGATGACGGTTGTCATACAAAGTACACAACCATGCATTAGATTGAAGACTATACTTCTGAATCATCTGGCCCCAGTTGAAATCAAACTCTTCTTTGCTCATTGAGTCATATACAGCCTGCATCAAGGTGGCTTTCACTTGTTCATTGTTGGAATGACAGCTTAATTTTCCATGAATTTTCTTCATTATTTGCCATAAACACCACCTGTGTCGAGCCTCAGGGAATACGATCTCGATGGCCTTATGTATAGCCATATCTTGATCAGTAATTAGAGCCTTCGGTGCATTGCCAGACAAGCATGCAAGCCACTGCATGAACAACCACACAAATGTTTCGGTATCCTCGCCCGATACAAGCCCACAACCAAAGAGCATAGGTTGACCATGATGATTAATTCCAACAAAAGTAACAAATGGCAGATCATATTTGTTTGTCAAGTAGGTAGTATCAAAAGTGACAACATCGCTAAATGACTTGTAGGCCGCTCGACTCCTCTCATCTGCCCAGAAAATATTTCTGATGTGTCCATCTTCATTAAAATCCAGGGAATAATAAAAATTGGAGTTCTGCTCCTGCATTCTATTGAAATAGTTGCAAACTGCCCCAGCATCTCCAACACCAAGACACAGTTTCCTTGTTTTGTCAATGTTGTCAATATAGTTCCGACAAACCTTCTCTAAGGACGGTTCACCTTCATGTCCTCCGCATTCAACAGCAGAAGAAGTAAGAGTCTTTGCCACCGTAACTCCAGCTTCATCAATCTTCTCTCGCCGTCTTTTCATACTGGTACCAACACTCCTCCGGCGTGGAAGATAACGTGCTCTGGTCGGACTCAGCTCATGGTTATGCTCGAGAAAAACAGACGTCACTCGCACGACACCATCATCATACACTCTTGCATTGAGCTTTGCATTACACTCGATCTTCATCGTCAAGTTCGGATTCACCGACTTTTCTCGTTTACATCTTGACTTCCCACCACGACCACATGAAAGCGTGACGAAGTGCAACCTCCCTTGTTTATCATTTTTGGTCGACTTTTTGAACACCGGAAAACCTTCTTGGTTGCCATATGCTTTATAGTATTCATACAATTCGTCGATACAATTAAATATCATTCCGGCAGAAGGTGGCTCAACTAAGTCATTCACTTTTGAGCTAGAATCTAACTCGCCTTTGTTCCCATCTTGTACGACAATGACACCCATGCTTGTGTTCTCCTTGGGAGGCATACGTTGTTCCATCTCGTCTCCCATCCACTGTACACATATATATATGTAGTAGTACCTCAATCTATGCCATAGACGGAGCCCACATCACATGAAACCCAATGCACAGGCAAAACCAAGTCATGCGCTTATTATGTGAAAGGATCGGTGCTGACAAAACCCCAATTGATAGAAAAGAAGTAACCCCAATTAAAGCCCCAATTGGGGAACCACTCCCTCTAAACCCTAAATCGAGATTCCGGGAACCAGAGAATAGGATTACCTCGGTACGAGTCACAGATGGTGTGAGGAACTCCGGGGGAGGGAGGAAGATGCCCTAGACGCCTCTTGCAGCGACAGATGGAGAAGGAATGCGACTGATGGATAGAGAAGCGAGGGAGCTGCGAACGATGAAGAGAGGCCGGGCGAAGCAGTGAGAGATGGAGGAAACTGGGAGAAATGAAGAGTGAGGTCTGAGAGAGCAAGGAGAGGAAGTCGAGGAAGGGGGCGGCAGCTCAAGGCCCTGGGGAGGAAGAGGGGTCGTGTCCCGTGTTGGACCGGAAATCGCGACTTCATCGCTCTGAGCGTCCTAACTCGTAGACCAAGTCGCTCAAGGAAGCCACGATTCACCAGAAACTTTGTCGTGCCGATATCGGGTCTGTTGCTCAAACATACCACGGTTTGATCCCATGGATTTCTCATCCTACGTGGACCGCTCACGACCTCAAGGATGGGTCAATATGGCGTGGGACCCTCGAAAGGGTTGGAACGTAGAGCGACGGAGGATGATGAACCGAACCGTACCAAGGTGCGTTACGAGGCGCCGATACGAGTCCCCGAGTCGTGTCTTACGTCGACCGTCAAGTCGTGTCCGCCCTGGGGTGGGGGTGATCGCTGGCGTCGTATTCGGAGCGGAGCCGAAGAAGAAGACCCGAAGAGGGAAATCGCGGTGAGCTCGCGCTCGACGACGCCGCATCGACAACAAAGAAGGCAGGCGAGGCCCGAGCGATCTCCGCGATCGTTGTAGCGAAAAAATTGCGCCGAAAACGCGGTAACTCCGACCGCCCGCCGCCGGACGCGGCCGAGTCCAGGGATCAACGCAAGAAAGCACCGATGATATCTTCTCGGACATCTCGCCGGATCGTTGGGATCAGGTACGATGAATTATATCGGAGGTTCGTCACTTGCCCTTTTGCGTATGCTCCTAGAAATATTTGCCTTTCCGTGGGAAGGTCCTGCGATCAGTCTTCATGCTCCAGTGCACGCATGATGTTCGAGAAAAAGCACCACCATGGTTTCTCTAGAATTAGGCTTAATACATGCACACCGTGGTCGTAAATTGACCCAATTCTCTTGCTTTTGCTCCAGATCCTGTTCATGTAAGGTGGGAAACATCATTAAATGCCACTCCTTCCATGGGTTACCTATCCGATGCAGATTCGCAGGCCATGTCAAGAACAGGAACAGCACAAGAACAACGTGATTGATGGAGAAACAGAAGCAAAACCAGAGACGTATTCCCCGTCGCCGCATGCGCTTCCTTCCTCGTGTATCGTCATGCATGACATCTCCCTATGACGACTCACCACGTCTGCGGGAGAGAGAAGAGAGGGACAGGAACTGCTGCTGCTGCTGGGGTCATCTCCTCTATGTTTCACGTTCGCTTCCTACAGTAGACCGAAACTGCTGCTGCTGGGGTCAACTCCTCCATGTTTCACGTTCACTTCCTACGGTAGACCAACAGTGGTGCTCTTCGTTTCCAGTACGTCTCTCTTCTCTCTCTCTCTCTCTCTCTCTCTCTCTCTCTCTCTCTCTCTCTCTCTCTCTCTCCCCCCATTTCTCTCCATCTTATGACTCTCGGTGGCTCCCGATCTCCCCCACTCTCCCCACCTACTGCCTCAATATCACGTCATGCACAAATTCCACAGGCACAGCTGGTAAGCTTACGCCCCTTAACACGCCATGACCGGAAAAGGAGAATGGTCCTTTGCTGACGTTGGTTTTTGACACCCCCCCGCAGGAGGTAAACATACCTGTGGTGATGCATGCGTCCACCGTGATCTTATACAAACGCAGCATCGGCCTGCATGCCTCGCACAGGAAGAGGCATGGAAGTGGCACAGGAATGGCCGGAGCCCATTGTCCGGGTGCAGAGCTTGGCTGATGCCGAAGCCATCCCCAAGAGGTACATCAAGCCACCGTCCGAGCGTCCCAATCTGAATCCCGGCACGGCCATGGCGGCAGGTGAGACAGAATGCCTTCCCGTCGTAGACCTCGGCGGGCTGAGAGGTGGCGCGGCGGAGAGGCAGGCGACGATGCGCGCTGTGTCGGATGCGTGCAGGGAGTGGGGTTTCTTCCAGGCGGTGAACCACGGGGTGAGCCCAGCGCTGACGGCGGCGGTCAGGGAGGCGTGGAGGCAGTTCTTCCATCTCCCCATGGCGGAGAAGCAGGCGTATGCCAATTCCCCCGCCACGTTCGAGGGCTACGGCAGCCGCCTCGGGGTGAAGAAGGGCGCCATTCTTGATTGGGGCGATTACTTCTTCCTTCAGCTGTTACCGCAGTCCATCAAGAACTACGATAAATGGCCAACGCTTCCTGCTTCATTGAGGTACTCACACACGCACTCTTTCTCTTTCCTCATCCCCGAGAGGTTACAGCGCGATGGCATCGGAGCAGGGAGACGACTAACGCCTACGGCGAGGAACTGGTGAAGCTGTGCGGGGTGATAAAGGAGGTGCTGTCGTTAACCCTAGGAATGGACGAAGGGTTCCTTCACAGAGGATTCGGGGAGCCTGGCGCTTGCCTCAGGGTGAACTACTATCCCAGGTGCCTGCAGCCGGAGCTCACCCTCGGCCTATCTCCCCACTCCGACCCCGGAGGGATGACCATCCTGCTCACCGACGAGCACGTCAAGGGGCTGCAGGTGCGCAAGGGAGACGACTGGATCACGGTGCAACCGATCCCTGATGCTCTCATCGTCAACATCGGCGACCAAATCCAGGTTCGCTTACTTCCTCCTCCTCCTCCTCCTCCTCACCCAGCATGAGGTCACGTACGTAAGCGAGATAGTGCTCACTGCATGGGATACGCGACTCAATTACATATATAGTCGTCCTCTACGATTAGTTTTGATTTCCGTGTTTACCCCTTCAAATCATTAGCTTCTCTTCTGATATTTATGCCCCCTTTCGGTATAATATTTGCATATTTTTGGGAGACCGACAAACAAAACTCTTTTAATGAATATAATATATATATATATATATATATATAATTTTAGAAGGGTAAATATGTCATTTCAGCTAAAAGTTTTGCTTCGCGTGCATGCCTACGTTGCAAATGTTACTACGTTGCAAATGTTCCATACCGATCATTAAGGATATCTTATGACGTACATAATATTGCAATTTCCTTGCATGCTACTAATAATTTAGCATTTAAAAAGTATGAAATATCTATATCTTGGATTAGCTGCCAATAACAAGTAAGATCAAATGCCTCTAAGTGGATATTCTAATGATTAAAGCCTCATATACAACGAAAAGAATTAGGATGAGGAGTTGATAATATTAGATTCTTTTATTTGAACGTCAACTACTACTTCTATAAAAAAAGAAAATGTGACCTAAAAAAGAAGGCTCTACTTGAAGTGGCTACTCAATCAACTTTCTCTAACTTGCTAAGATATATAATTTGCACAATTCATCTTAGATCAAGGAACTTTGAATTCTATAAGGGTATCCTGAAAGCAAATAATCCATCAATTAATGTCGGGATACAATGTTTAAATGTTTGATCATTTATCAATCTATTCGAAAGCTTAGGAATATAAATGAAATTACGAATGGTTTTAACCTTTTTTCCTTGGGTGATTTGCATAGGTAAAGTTCTTCTTTCTTAGGAAAGAAGTATATATGCATTCCACGGTCTCATTTCCTTTTTCTACCGTGGCGTGTTCTTCCTCGGCATGCCACAAAAATTAGGTCAACTTTAAGAGATAGATAGCATCATCTTTCCACAGCTCCTCCTTTGGTCTAATGTTGACTCAAAAGAACCAACCAAAAGCCGAAAAGTTGGTCACGATAAGATCAGCACCGTAGTACAATCGATATAATAAATGAATAGTCTAATCATATTAAAACATATGCTTCGCGTGGTTGTAAGAATAATTGAGTTCGCTTCCAAGATCATAGTAGATATATATATATTATCACTCAAAGTAATGAGTCATTTGTTTCATCTGATCCCATGTTAAAATAATCTCAAGTTTCTACATATATCCATGGATTGAAAATAAGGTCTCCACATATCTATTTCTTCTAAATAGTATATTTACATTATTTCTTTAGAATATAAATGTTATTCTCATGCATCCCTTCATATATTAGTCCCATAATTCTCCCTATATTACTTCTTGTTAGCATTCATCAAAAATAAATATAAAAATTAAGTTTTTTTTTATCGAAAATTATGATCAATAATCAAATTGGGTTCACAAACCGGATTATATGAGTCATCAGAAGGCCAAAAGAAATCAATAATAGTTAATATGAGTTCATAAAAATGGATGAAAATTTGAGCTATCTTAATTTTTTTATTATCATAACTAAATTTGGTATAAATAATATGTATCCGATAAGGAATTTCAATTGATACTCAAATCAAAACTAATAGATATAATATATATATATATATATATATATATATATATATATATATATAATATTCTATAAGAATATATGCTACACTTGAATTTAGAGAAATAAGTATAAATATATCATATTTATTTATTTTTATTAATGAATAATTAAGTCATTTCTATGTTCTTCAATTGGAGTGAGGATGAATATCATATTTAAATTTTTTTTAAAAAAAATTTATACGAATTATATATTATTCAGTATATTATATCGATTTGATAGATTATCAAAATTAATATTAGAATAATATTTAGAATGTCAAGATGATGATGATGCAGGTGTTGATTGTTGAAATGCATATTGGACTATTTCCTAATAATCTAAGTTTTCCGAAACTTATAATACTTACGTAATTAAATTTTTAAGATGGTATCAGAGCAGATCATGAATTCCGAAGCTCGACTCGATGATGCAGGTGTTGACGAACGAGATCTACAAGAGCGTAGAGCACCGGGTGATGGTGAACGCGGCAACGGAGCGGCTCTCCCTTGCCTTCTTCTACAACCCCGACGACGACCTGCCCATCGAGCCCGCCGCCGAGCTGGTGACGCCTACCTCGCCGCCGGTGTACAAGACGATGACGTTCAAGGAGTACAAGATGTGCATGAGGATGGTGGGCCCCTGTGGCAAGTCGCACGTAGATCTCCTCAAGGCTGCATTGCATGATTGACGCGTGAATTGGATGCAATATTTACATTAAGCTCGGAAGGATTCGTCTTGATCGTGTCTCCTCCTCATTTGTCCTTTTGATTTGATTGAATAAGAAACGTATACTTTATGGTGCATTCTTCTTTCTGGAGTCATCATCTCGGCGCCTCTTCGATGAGAAAAAAGATCCCATCGATTCGACACAAAAAAAAAAAAAAAAACGTGATGATAGTTCTTCTGTGTCTGCATCACTCCCACTCCTTAGGAGTAGTAAACAACTTTGGGAGATTATTATGAAGAACTTGACATCGAGTAATATGAAGTCAAATGCCATTTACATCTTTTGGATCTTGTGGCATTACTGTATACATCTGAGAAACAGTCTCCATGAGGACCAGATCAAGCATCTCCAGTGCTACCACTGCTCCTATCTCGCCGGCGTCTTTCGACCTCCAAATCTCTCTTGACGTCCATGTGGAGTTCTTCAGATCCTCCTCTGTAAGCATGCAAGTCTTCTCCCAGATTTGGCACCAATCTGGACTCGCCTGCTCGGCCTTGCTAGATTTCTTGGTGGTTGTTACACTAGACAAGTCGGTTCCTCTGTCGCTTGAGCTCGTCACGGGATGAGAACTCGGAGACGTGGAGTTGAGCTTCTCCAACTTAGATGTCAGCTTCCTCTCGGCTTCTGCGTTTGCTGAAGAAAGTAATGAGCCAGTTATGGAGTTACCTGAGCGGGGAGGGTTGAAGCCGGGGGAGCACGCGCCATCCGTGGAAGGATGGGAGCTGCAACCCGCTCTGCTCTTCCTTCGAGCTCTCTCATCCGTCACCGGCGTTTCCTTTTGTTTCGCGGGCTTTGCATCGCTGCCGCCAGATTTCGTAGTTCCGCAGGCCTTATTTGGAGACGACATGACCGAGTCCTTGCCGCTGCAGTGCTTTCTCTGGGGCACATTCTGCTTCTGTATCTGCTTTCCTGCTGCTCGAGATCTCTGCTCCGTCCTTCTGATCTCCTTCTTCGCTCCGTTGTTCTTCCCACCCTTCTTCCTCTCCTTCGAATCTCCTGCTTTGACCATAACGCTGCGAGCTTTGTCCTCAGGCGTGAAGCTCATGACCAAGAAGTCATCGTTCTCCTGTCTCAAGTACGTCGGAGCTTCACGAAACGACGACGGCGTCCTGATCTGCGCGGCGCCGCTGCTCCTCTCGCTGCACAAGAACCCGGGCCAGCTCTCCACCGAGTTCGTAGACCGGCTGCGGGTCACCGTCTCCGGAGGAGTGTAGGGGAACACCGGCATCGAGTCGAGCCCCATCAGACGTGCCACGATGCAGGGCGTCGCCGGCGGCTTCTTCTTCTTCTTCTGCACGGCGATCCATTCTGCGCCAAGACTACTGCTGCCCACCCCTTCGTCCGCGCTGCAGTCTCCGTGCACATTGCTGCGAAGACTCGCACAGAGCAGCCGGCGCACCACCCCGGACAGGCACCCGACGCCGCCGGCGTCCGAATTCAAGTCTAGCGGAGGGTGAGAGGTGTTCATGAGAGCAGGAAGAACAGAAGAGAGAGAGAGAGAGAGATTTGAATGAGAAGGGAGGCGAGGCTGCTCTGCTGGGGCGGGCTCTGCGTTTGAAGACACAGTGGTCGGGTGATAGAATGGGAAAGCGGTGTGTGGTTGGGAAAAGGGTAGTTCCCTGGGGTCCACGTGGGTCCTTTCGCGGTCCGTCTTACATGTACGTGTCATTGCGTCACACGGAGAGAGAGAGAGAGAGAGAGAGAGGAGATGAGATGGGTACGTTGGTGGGAGACCCGAGGCCGGGAGATTCGGGTCTGTCAGCAGCCGATGTTTCTGACTCAGGATTTGTGTGGTAGGGAGCTGTCGACGTCGGGTGGGGCCCGGAGCTGCTTCCTTCTTCTTCGTCTTCCTCCTCTTTCTGCAGGCGGTGGTGCAGTAAGAGCAGAGTGAGAAGCATGGGAGCAAAGACAACGCTACACGAGGAGCCCCCACTTGTCTGATGTCAACAGCACAGAAAACGCGAGACACACAGCTTATGGATGACAGAGACAGATGAGACCTCTTCTCTTCTCCTTGATCTCAGGGGAAGAAGTTACCATGGGATCTGTTCATCCTCCACCATGGAAAAGATGAAATGACAGCAGATTGCGATGGCTGCACTATATTCGAAATTAAAAACTTAGTAGTTAACACTTGAATGGAAGAAAGCATTGATCTGCTCTGCTGCATTCTGTTGTTACTGCCTAACTCAAGAAGATGATTAGTGATAGAACATCATAATAGAGATACACATAGAATAATATTTTTTTTATTTTCATCAATCAAAGATTTGAATAACTGATTTGATTGCAAGATTTGAGTGATTGATTGAGAAGAATCTCTCCCTCAAAACATGTATAAATATTATCTCTTTCACAATATCTCAATTCTTCAATTAGAATTAGTTCAGCAAATACTGTGTGATAGTAGTTGAACAAAGAAAAAGACAGTGTGAAGCACCATCATGTTAACATCTAGTTTAAATAAGTGAAACAGGAGGATACATGGCTTCTTGTTTCTGCATATGGCCATATCTGATGTGGGTACCTCATCTGATAGACCAAGCTGCCACCACTCACCAGTGACATTTCCTGGACTGTGGGTGCATCACAAATGTCCTGCTGCAATTGCCTTCAACAGCTGATTGGTCCATACCCAGCAGCACATGAAAGGAAAAGGAAAAGTTTGTGTCCCCCGATATAGATGGGTGAAATGGATGTTTCATCCACCAAATGATTGCCACCAGCTTCATTGATGAGGATGCACTGTGATGCTTCGTGGTTGGAGAACTGCCTGTTCTTGTGGAGGATTTCAAAAGAGCACCTTCATTTGTGTAGCAATCACAGTGAGTTTTAGTAGATGGAACATACAAGAATGAGAGGTAGGCTTATGCTATTACAGATCCATGCTGTGCTATAACATTTTTCTGGCCAACTTCAACATATACAGATCTATGCTATGCTATTACATGAACGGGCAGCAGAGGCATCTCTTCCTTATACTCGGAGAAGAGAAAAGAATGTGTGGCCGGAGAGGAAGCCATCAGCAAAAATTCCAGCCTTGATGAACATGTAGGTTTCATCAAAACATGTATTATGCTATTAGCATTCCACAGATGCATTTGAGATGACCATTAATCTGAAGCACCCCTCAATCGGGAATCGGTCTGATAGTAGACAACTTCTCCAGTGTCATTAACATAATGATCATGTTTCAAGCTCCTCACCAGGACTCCCAGAAGGTGTAATGGCAGAGGTCCAGATTTGGCAGGTTCCCTGTAGTACTTCCCGACCACTGGCTTTGCTGCCTCGGTCTGATACGACAACGGAAGTTCGATAAGAAACTCCATAGAATAAATCCAAGTAAAACGAAGGAGAAAATAAGTAGTGCTGACCGCTTCTACTAGATGGTAGTGTGGTATCTGCGGGAAGAGGTGATGTACCACATGAGTGCCAATATCGTGGTGGATATTGTTAAGCCATCCATAATCTCGATCTAGTGTCGTCAATCCTCCTCGAAGATAACTCCATTCCTAGATGTAATGAATAAAGATGATTAGCTCATTAAATAAATCATCTTTAGAGCAAAAACACTGAGATTCAATCTCAATTATCCAGCTTTTAGTGGAAAATGTTGATGTGCACAACAACAATCATGACAAGAACAAAATTCGCTATTTCAATTCCCAAGAATCTATCGGATACATTGATCCATCTGCCATGTTGCTCTTCCGATAAGTAACTTATTCATGTATAAGAAGCATCAAGTGTTCAACACAATCACAGGATAAAACCAGTTATGTTCCCATCAAAATTTGGATAGCATAAAGTGTATATCTTAATCTAACTTCTTAACTTCTCTGGATGGCTAATCGATGCAATGTAGACAGTTTTGATCGACAACTTTATACCTCTCCACGATACCAAGGAAGCTTCTCCTCATGTCCATGATGATGCAAGTATGTCACGAGATCCAACCACATGACAAAAATCTGCATTCAGAAGCAAAACAACTCAAATCATCCATAAAATTAGCTGCCATGTATCTATATAAACATGGTAAGGTAAACAAGAAACACATACCCAATATGGAACTCCATAGAGCTTGAGCATCTGAATAGGACCCATCAAATAGGTTAGCCCTGAAAGAATCACCACCATTGCAACCCAGCAAACCGTCGATGTAATCACATCCTTCTTCTCATTAGGGACAAACAAATCACTACTGGGGTGGAAGTGAGAGCCGCACTTTCCTGGACTCCTTCCCCACTGTGAGGAGTTATGAGTTAAGACAACTGAGCTCCTAAATGATAAGTAGTCGACTGCAAGCAATCTGAGTAGCTGCTCACCAGGTAGAAGGGGTAAGCAAACATAGGGAATGGCAATGTGAAGCGAAGCTTCCTAGTTGAGGAGTCCAAACTTCTGTACAGCTTCTCAGACAACTGCAATTAGAGCAAGATGAAGAAAGTAAATTATACAGATTTCACAAGGGAATCAACAAGCAATCTATAGCCTATAGCACAAGTAGGAATGAGCTGCTAACCGGATGCCATGACTCGTCATTCTCGACGTGCCCATGGTTCTGGTGATGAGTCCTGTGGCTAATTCTCCTGCAGAGCTCAAAAGCATCACCTTTGTTTGCATTAGACATGGGAGAAGGCAACAACAGATCTAATTAGAATCAGAATGCTGGGAGTGGGAAATAGGAAGCTACCATCCATGGTAGGGCACGAGAATGGAGGAGTGGAGCAAATGCCCCACGACGCTGTTAAGCTTCGGGTTGTTCGAAAAGCTCCCATGCCCACTGCCAAAGATCCAAACTTGGTAAGAAAAGCAACGTGAAGCGAGTAAAGGCTGAATCTTGAGTCCATACCAATCATGGCCGAGAACGAAGAGAGCCCAAAACATGGTTCCCTGAGCAATCCAATAGAGCGGCCACACTATCCAGTTGTTGAGGGACGCCGCGACCGCGGCGAGCCCAAATACGACCACCACGTCGCGCACCACGTAGCTCATCGACCTCCACGGGTCCTTCACCCAGCAATGCTTGGGTATGGCCGCTCGGATCTCCGCCAGCCCGAACGGCGGCGGCATCCCGGGGTCGAAAGTTTCCCCTTTCCCGTCACTTCCCTTCAAGGAGGGCTCCCCGCTGCCCTCGCCGGACTCCGTCTCATCCTCCAAGGGCGCCACCTGCAACGGCGCGCTCACGCGGAGCGCCCACTCCCTGCGGCCGCCCAGACCGACGGCGCGGGAGAAGAGGGGCCTCCTCTTCAAGGGCTTGAGGCTAGCGGCGATTAGGAGGCCGGAGTTGGGGCGAGGGAAGGATGCGGGGAGGGGCCTGAGGCCACAGCAGTTAGACAGGACCCAACTCGCCATTCCCCCAAAGGTCGCGCCTTTCCGCCGTCCCCGACTCCTCCTCCCCGGTCTGAGAGGTCTTCTATAGGATTAGGACAGGAGAAGGCGGAGATCAGATTCCAGAGGCGGCTCGCCCTTCTCACACAACAGCCTCTCGTTGCCTCTGTTTCCTTTATGTAGACCAGATATTGCAATAGCCAATGACGGCGGCCTCGGGAACCACTCACACGAGTCCAGTGACGGTGGAGGTAAAAGGGAGAGGTTTTTATTGCAAACCCTCAAGGAATTATGAACACACAATTCCTTTTATCCCCTCCCTCATCTGCAGCAATCTGAAGGATTACAGCAACAGACCTCTTCAGATCTGTAAGCGTCGAATCCGTTCCCGACCTTTACCCCTCTCCCTCTCCTTTCCCTCGTGTTTTGTGTGTCCATGGCGAGCTTTGCGTGGAACCACAGGCAGCTACAAATCCAAGGCGGGCGGTAGCCCCACCAGCCTATCAGCAGCTTACACGTAGCAAGAGAGACCTTTGTGACTGATAGGATAAATTGTGGACCGACTCAACTAACTAAGACCCTTTTAACTTGACAAAAGACCATAGTAGAAAGTCTGATATAGATCTACCCAATATCATACTTAACTGAGGTGGTATAATAATGACCGAGCTGACATGATGATAGGAGTTGGATTGCAATGTTCATGAATGAGGAATGGTGCACACGCCCTCGCTCCATGTCGATCGGACGTATAACGATCATACGTCGATAATGATAAAAGTGGGAGTACGTTCGATGGATGTCTGATGAGTATAAAAATTCCTTTTATGAACAGGAGAGGGGGACTCTCGGAGACTCGACATATAAAACTCATTAGATTCCACCTCGGTCAAAACACTGACTTGCTCGTCGGAGGGGTCACATCGGGCATTCCACCTCAACGAGGCCTCTATGTAGGATCTTTCGGTGGACCCCGAGAAGGAGGAGCCTGAAGCACATCCCTGAGTAGGTCAAGTCAACATCTTCTGAGCTTCTCAGCCCTTTCCCGACTGATCCGAACAAGCTTGCACACACGGGCGGAACCAAGCCACATGGACTCCTCAACCACGACGTAAAGTTCCATAGTAGTGGTAAAAAGGCCATCGTCCCGACTCGAGCCATGACGCATTACTTCACTGACATGGCGGGTTAAGTAAAGGACCCTGCACTGTGGTCCCACAAGTGACCCTGGTGGGAGAGACATAATGGAGACGAAAATTTTGGTATGTTTAGAAAAATAAAAAGAAATATATATATTCATCTTAATGTCATTAATAATAACAATTATATCGAAACCAATATCAACTATTCTTCATTGTACTCGTGCGAAGGAGACGACGTTGTACCCAACACCACTACGTGGCTTGCATGATGCGCTTCCTATCAGCTCTTCTCTCCAACATGACGCGCTTCCCGTCAGTTGGTTATCGGGATTGGTAGCCTACCTTACGAAGGTAATTGAGTATCAATAAAGGATCATCCACTCTCGGTTTTGATCTGTGTGGGATTGGGCCTCTGATGCCCGTTGTTTGGCTGTAGCAACCATGTAAAAGCATGTGCTGGCCTTTAGCTCTTGAATCTCCTTCTGAAGATCATCAGTTTTATTGTCCATAGCGCTGGTAAGTCGACTAGCGTCATGAACTCGATCGATCAGGGTCATATAGTAATGTTGGCTCTGCAAAAGTAAGGGTCGAGTCAATGCATCAATGAATACGAAAAGAAAGCAAAGGGAGGACGAGACAAGACATACCAACACCATAGTTTTTGCGGCTTGGTTGTCAGAACCTCAGACGACAATGTATACAAGTCAGTTGCCAATTGGGGAATCTGCACCTCCCAAGCATACTTCACCAAAGTTGCCTCATGTTGCCAAATCTGGATACCGTGTGTCAAGGGAGACAGATGCATCTCCAAAGGGGCGTTGGGATCATGCTCGGGCAAACTGCTCACCCGAATGACATGGTAGTCCCTATCATCCACTCTAGGACGAGCGTTGCATAGCTCCCTCACCGACTTCGGCCTTGCTCTAAGAGTCAGTACTTCATCAACTGGACTGGTCGGCCCCTTGCCCTTAACAGCCTGAGACTTTGAGCCCTCGCGTTTTTTATGAGACTTGTGTCGACCTATGACTTTGGCCTTTTTTCTTTGGCTTGATGTTGCCTCAATCAGATGTTTGCCGGAAGCCACAGTGACCTTCTTAGTCACCTCCTCAGACGGGATCTCTTGGACTTTGGGTGGTGAAGAAGAGATAGCGATGGGTTGAGCTAGTGCTGGAGCAGTAGAGCTAGGGCACCCTCCCCCATCTTTGGCAACCCATGCACTAAGTTCAAATTCATCATATATGCAAAGTGCCTAGCAACATGTTGGGAAAAAAAAGCAACCAATACTAAAATGCACACACACAGGGGGTAAGTAACATACCCGGAGAGGCTGGACCGAGTCTCGCCTCGACCAACTAATGCTCAGTCATCATTCGGATTTCCTAGGAACCAGATAGAATTCCCCTTCAACCACCCGACCTGAGCGGATTCTGTGTCACTGAGATAAGGGGAGACATTGCTTATGGCATGGGCCGACCACTCGAGTCGAAAAATCCCAACCTCGATGGTAGCTGATATACAAATATCGCATCTTCCAACCTTTGTTATTGGAAGGCGCTCCCCTGACTTCAAACCTAGTCCGAGCGGTCATATAGTAATCGCCCTGACTCCTGAATACTCAGAAACAAGACAAGAACAAATCCTGAGACAGGATTATCCCAACTCCTCGGCACTCCCCTATAAACACTATCAAATAGCGTCAAGAATTCAACGCCATTTGCCTAAGCGAGATTCGCCACCAACCTTCGCCATCAGTGGAGATGTTGAAACCATCGGGGAAGGAGTCATAGGGGCGTTGCCTGGGTGCTGGAGCATGTAGACCATACTCGTTTGGGATGCTATAATGCTCCCGGATCGTCATTAGCAATTAGGCACTCAAGATCGAGTCACAATCATGACACGACTTCATGACTTCAAGGGCCTTAATGGCCCCTATGTCCATCGAGGTCAACGCACTCGAGGACGAACTCAACTCCGGTTGATTAACTGTAGAACCAGTAGAACGGACCTCTTCCGCGGGAGGCAAGGAGACCAAAGAAGTGGAAAAAGAAGAAGTAGAAGAAGAAGAAGAGATCGGGGAAACCATTCCGACCTGATCAACTGGGAAGGACGACTGAAGGAAGTCCGAGGGCAACCCTAAAAATTGAGACCCAGAAGACCAAAGACTAGTATGTACGATGATCATATGTCGACCTTACCCAACACGTCATCCACGATAAGGGCGGGAGTACGATCGATGGATGCTTGGTGAGTATAAAAACCCCTCCTATGAACAGGAGAAGGAGACTCCCGGAGACTCTTGATATATAAAACTCATTATATTCTACCTCGATCGAGGCATTGACTTGATCGTCGGGGGGGCTACATAGAGCACCCCACCCCGATGAGGCATTTGTGCATGATCTTTCGACGGACCTCGAGAAGGAGTCTGAAGCACGTCCCCGAGTAGGCCCAATCAATCTCTTCCGGCTTCTAAGTGCTTCCCGATTGATGCGAACGAGCTTGCACACACAGACGAAACTAAGCCACGTGGACTCCTCAATCACGATGTAAAGTTCCACAATAGTGGTTAAAAATTCATCGTCCCAACTCGAGCCACGACACATTACTTCACTGACGTGGCGACGGGCCCCTATGGTCCCATGAGCGATCCCGATGGGAGAGACATAATGGGGAATAAAATTTTGATATTTTTAGAAAAAGAAAAAATATCCATCTTAATATCATTAATAATAATAATTATACCGAAACCAATATCGACTATTCAAACACTCGACAGCTGCGGATTGACGGCGCTATTCTTCGTCGTACTCGTGCGAAGGAGACGACGTTGTACACAACACCACAACGTGGCTCGCCTGACTCGCTTCCGGTCAGCTCTTCTCTCCGGTGTACGCGTGAACGTCCGTCGATTCGCGTAGTATAAAGACGCTGCTCTCCTCCCCTGTACTCGTCAGTCATGGATTCGGCTGGCTTCGGCCTCGGCGGCTCCTCTGTTTCCTCGTCATCGCTCTGCTCTCTTAATCTCATCCGTGCCGCCTCAGGTATCATCTTCTTGCCTTGTTTACTACGCAGCGAAGAGAATGCATCGATTCCATCGGATGGGAATGAACAGGGTTGAGCGGAGGCGGAGGAAGGCGGTCGGTCACTGGTCGTCTCTTTGGAGGACTACAGCGGGCCACGAGCCAATCCCTGGCACCTTCCGAACCCCAAACCCAAGCCCATAAGGTGGCCTTACAACTGCACATCAACAGTCGTTCGATGCATGATGGATGGACGAGTGATGTCTTCCCCTGTGTTCAACTCCCAAGATGATTAATATATATATATATATATATATATATATATATATATATATGTAGATATATTTTTCTAGATCAAAGGAGAAGAAAGATGTGCTACCAAGAAGAACATGCATATCAGGTGAAGGATGAGCAACTTGTAATGCTGAGGTGCAGAGAACGACATGGCCACAGTGCTTTTTACCTAATAGAAACTGTTGTTCTTGAACGGATGAGAGATAATGGAGTTCGTGACAAAGCCATTACAGCTTGTTGGTACCAACTTTTCTGCCACCCTCCATTCTCAAGGTGTAATGATTACTTGGACCCAATCAATCTCAGTATATAAACTGCTTCACCACCACCATCTTTGTTGCTGTTTCCCTATGTATGTGGATTTCTCAAAGTGTGCAGCATCATCGTCCTTGATCACAACCAGCATAGTAGCACGGACTTGATTCCACCAGCACCAAGCCAAGTGTATCACTTTCAACATCAGCTCCTCGATCACGAGGATCTATCTACAACGTGGAGATCTACTCATATTGCTCAGATGAGTGTTATGCTTGGCAATGGAGCTTAGGTCTCGAACACCGCGCCTCGTGTCTCACCGAGAGAGAGAGAAGAAGAAGCTATAACATTCCTGAAGAAGGGTCATAAAGCTGCAATCCACCGAAAAAGAAACCATGAGCACCTGAGGAATCTATCGCATGCTCCACCGCCGCCCCGAAGTCCACTTGATCTGCACCTCTTATAAGATATTGCAACCCTCATAATTAAAATGGATAAAGATGCTGCGCACTAAGCATCGCTTCCCTGGTTTTTTGGCCTTATTGCACCTTGCTTGCTTGTCCGCTGGTCTACAAGCCAACGCATCCAATCCTTAATCACACTGCTCAGCATTGGCATGGCTAAAGATGCCGCCTCTTCCACCTTTCTGTGCGATGGCCTCGGCAGAGGGAAGTGATAAGTGGTTCTTCCAGCTCCAGCCAGCCTTATAAATCTGGGGGCGATGGCGTCTTCAGCTGCAGAGCTGCTTGCGGGCTTCATGCACCCGAGAGGTGGGTTGTGCAGGGTGGAGAAGCAGGGCACGTGCATGGCTTGCACGTCTTCTTCTTCCACCGGCGAAGGCTGTGCCTGTTCTTCATGTGCCCGTCTTCTCCTCCATGCACAGCCAATCTTATTTCATCCCAAGCACAAGATGGGTGACTTCGGGGTCGATGTCGCAGTTGCGTCCATTTGCTCGAAGATTGACCAGAGAGCAAAGAGGTTCAAGATTCATATGCAGCATCCACAGGCTGTTCTTTTTCTAATGCGTACGTTACAGGCGAGAAGAGAGAGAGAGAGAGAGATCCAGTGGCATTTCCTGTGAGGAGAAAGAAGGATACCGAGTACACTTCGGTTCTTATCAGTTTCTGTGAATTCTGTGCAGGTTTAGAATGCAAGTTTTCGAGGAAGACGACTCCATTTGCCTCTGAATCTTCTGACATGCTAATCGCGAGTACTCTTCAAGATATTGAGGCATGGCAGTAGGAAATAACATTGTTTCTTGTAGATCACATATCAATATATGCAAAAATTTCCCTTTTTCCCTAAAAAAAACCTAAGGGCAAATTCTCTTTAAAAAAAAAAACTCTTTTTTACGCTATGTGTTATTTATTTTCAGAATTTTCTGACCGCGCTCCTTTTTTACGTAATACTTGAAATACTTTTAGCCATATTTTTTTCTTCATTTTTCTATAAACAATCGAGTCACCGAAAATTTACTGTAACATAGTAGAGATATATTATTGTATATTCTTTTATATATTTTTTTAGTATTTATTAAAAATATAATAGCAAACATGAAAAAATTATAACATAATATAAAAGTATTACAACTATAATTTTTTAATATTATTGAAAATACTATGATACAATATACTAATATCGTAATTGGACCGCTCATACGAAAATAAAAGGAAAGGGAGGAAAAAGGATATGTGAGATTATTAATATTTCACCTAAGTGTTTTCCCAAAAACCAATCACCAAAGTCCATTTAGCTTGCTTCATGCTAAGCCGATTAATGCTAATTGCTACTTTTAACCTATATGAGAATATTTGTTGGTCAATGCAAATTTTTGACATCAATAAGGCATATATTTTTCCTAGCTTTATATGAATTATAACTGGTCAGTCTCACCTTCAGGTCTTATTATTAGAGGCTGATGCAACATTATGTAATGTATCATTTGTGATGTTATTATATTATTATTAAAATATTTAAATACAGATATGTGCCTTCACTTGTCTGCGCCAGTGTATGTGCCTTTCGGCTGAAGGCGCTACAAACTGTAACGGGAAGGAGGCGTCGCGATATCCTTCTTGAGAGGCATTGTAACGTTTATGGGCACGTATAACGTATCATTTATACCACTGGGTTGGTATCGGTTCATGCACGGGCTTAGAACACCGCCCGCCGCCTCTAAGCCCTAATCTTTCGGTGAACAGAGTGCCGGCTCATCAGATCGGTTGCTCTCGCTATTGACAATTTGCAGCTCTCGGTTGGGGTTCGATTCCTCTTGCTTCGGTTCCCATCAACGTGGCGTCCGATCTCCCCCCACCTTTCAGCATCTGATCCGAGATCGTCAAAGAAACCTTCTTTGATTTGGCAAGTCTTTGTAAAAAAGATCCAATTTTTCTTAGAATCGTATAGGTTTAGGAGGAAGAAAAGTTTGTGGTTGGCTGCGAAAGTAAGATTTCTCCAAAGCATTTGTTTTGATGTTTATAGTTCTTTAATTTGATTAACCATTGGTGAAGAAAGATCAAAGGAGAGGTTTTTTACAGGGAAGAATGTCGAGCTCTCTTAAAATGATGCACATCTGTCAAATTTCTCCACCGGCCGATCTCCCTCGGCTTTTTAAGTTGGATAAAGGACGGAGAATCTCATTAGGAGCAGTAATTCCAAAGATTTCCTCATGTCTGGTGACGGACCCACAGCAGGGGTCCGCTTCCGCGAAGCCGGTGACGAGGGAGAGCAAGGAAGTGATGGAGACGGAAAGGAATGTGCTTGTGGGAACCTATGCTCGAGCTCCGGTGGTGATCAAGAGTGGCAAGGGATGCAAGCTCTACGATGTGGACGGGAAAGAGTACCTGGACATGACGGCGGGGATTGCGGTGAACTCCCTCGGGCATGGCGATCCCGATTGGGTGAATGCTGTGGTCGAGCAGGCTACCACTCTTACCCATGTCAGTAACGTCTACTACTCGATACCTCAGGTAAAGTTAGCACATTATGAACCAGGCTGTGAGTTTGTCTTGATACTTGTTAGTTGTGGAATTTTACATGGATTACAGCTTTTCTTGGGTTCTTAATCAATGTAAATTGTTAACAATTTATTGGGATTTATGGATTAGGTGCTATGTTTCTTTGATCAATGGGTTCAGTACTGCACTTATATCTGCTGCTGTGCTTTCATTCTTTCAACCATCATGATCATGCCTCTGGTTCTTTTCTATTAGTATGGATGAGTACTAGTTTTCTTCAGTTTGTTCTCAGCAAACAAGGCTTTTACATTAATTTCCTGTAATAACTAGCTCTACTGTATTTGTTGTGGCATTTGTTCTGTTCTTTTTCTATATTTTTGTCCTCTGAAATACTATCCCTAGCAGTCAATTTTGAGGTGGATAAACTCTGAATTTTAATGTTCCTTTATCACATTTTCATATTTAGAATCTATTATGCCAGTTTGTCATGTGATTTTTATGGGCTCAAGATTTGGGCTTCTTCCAATAAGAGAACTTAAAAGAGTAGAACTGAAACTGGAATTTAGGAGGAATACAATTAAAGCGATCTGGGGAGTTTCGAAGAAATGATGAGAGCAATTCAGGAATACAGGTTCACGTAGAAATTGGTATAAAGTTCAAGGTTTCAGAATGAACTGAAGATGGAAACCTTGCAAATAACCTGGTGTGATAGCAAGCCAATGATACCTGCTCTAAAGTTCCATCTCACATTCTTTATTTCACCCTCCTTTGTGCTTATTTGCATTCTCACCTATTTTTTCTGTAATTATTGTTTGGTGCTTAGAATAAATTCTTTTCTATAATTTAATTTTGTATTTTTGGTGCTTCTATGTGTTGCTGGTATAATAGCCCAGCCAATAATAAATTCTATTTTTTTTTGGAAGCTAAATTTTTAGTAAGTTCTGTATTTTTAGTGCTTCTTTGTGTTCTTAACATGAGATCTATGTATTGAACTTTTGTTATTGTTCCTGACTTGTGACCTTTTCCTGCCCTCACGCACGGCTTATGCCTGTTTTCATTCGATTTGTGTCTTAAGCATTAAAATTTTCCTTTTCTTCTCCCAATTTCCATAATTTTTATTTCTTCAGCTGTTGACATGCATGGATGATGCAGGTGACTCTTGGAAAGCGCCTTGTAGAGTGTTCATTTGCAGACCGCGTTTTCTTTACAAACTCTGGAACAGAAGCAAACGAAGCCGCTATAAAGTTTGCTAGGAAGTTCCAAAGATTTTCACATGCTGATAAGAAGCTTCCTGCTACTGAGTTTATTGCTTTCACTAACAGTTTTCATGGGAGGACGATGGGTGCTCTTGCCCTCACAAGTAAAGAACACTACAGGTCACCCTTTGAACCTGTCATGCCTGGGGTTATGTTCCTAGAATATGGGAATAGTGAAGAAGCCATAAAAGCAATTCAACCTGGCAAAACAGCAGCAGTTTTTGTGGAACCTATTCAGGGTGAAGGTGGAATATACAGTGCCACAAAGGACTTCCTACAGGTGCTTCGCACCGCCTGTGACAATGCCGGTGCTCTTTTGGTATATGATGAGGTAGGCTTTACTTTAATAGTCAATGATTTCGTAAAACTATGTTATTGGTTGCGTGGAATGACCCCTTGAGACATTGTTTATCTTTTTTCTAATTAGGTTGTTCATCTCCCTGTGTTCTGAGATTTTTTACTTTCCAACCAGAAATTTATTACAATAGGGGCTTTTGAATTTAGCTTAAAGGTTCATGGATGACGTATTATCTTTTTGCTAACACTACCATAATTTCTGTAAATATTGTCTTTAAAAATTAACGAAGCTGGTTCACCTTGGTTAGTTCACCTGTGTCTTAAAAGATCTTGGTTAATGGACCGATATTGAGGTTGCCTAGCACCTTCATCCCGGTCGGTGCAGCTTGTGACTATGTAGTACTGGCACCCTTCCAAATAGGAGCAAGTTCAAGTAGTCTATATCGGGACTTGTGTTGAGAAATGGTAGTGTTCAAGCTGCAAGTGCCACATACATCTCCTAGCCAGTTAGGTGGACAGTTTTGGCAGATTTGCAGATGATCTAATTCCTATAATCCATTTCATCATGGAACAAAACCTGTCCTTTTCTCTTTATCTACACTTTTGCCTGACAGAATATCTATAGCTACTTCTCTTCTTACTATAGTTAACGTGGCATCTTTGATATTTTGGTGCCTAACATTACGATATCAGTTTAATTGCTAACATCTCACACTTGGAACTGGTTGAAGTGAAATAGTTCCAAGGGAATGCAACTTGTAAATTAAAGTTTTTACATTTTTCCTAACATTAAAGAAATTGATTAGCAACGTTAGATGTAGAGAACGATTTGCTTTCATCCTACACTTAAATTTTTGAAACTTGATTTTTGTGTTATTTTGTCGACATCAGTACTTTGTTTTCTTTAAGTTACCATGTTTCAATAGTATTCTCTTGTGCAGGTCCAGTGTGGGTTGGGCCGAACAGGTCATCTCTGGGCCCATGAGGCTTTTGGTGTGGTTCCTGATATGATGACCCTTGCCAAACCCCTCGCCGGCGGTCTCCCGATCGGTGTCGTCCTCACCACTGAAAGGGTTGCCGCAGCCATAAGCTCTGGGGACCATGGGAGCACATTTGCTGGTGGACCTCTTGTCTGTCATGCTGCCCTTGCGGTACTGGATAAAATCCAGAACCCCATTTTCTTGGCCGGTGTAACCAGAAAAGGACTCTATTTGAAAGATCTACTCCTTAAGAAACTAGGAGGGAACCTGCACATCAAAGAAGTACGTGGATTTGGGCTCATTGTAGGAATCGAGCTGGATGTCCAAGCTTCTCCCCTTGTTAATGCATGTCGAGATGCTGGCCTTTTGGTGCTGACGGCTGGAAACGGTAATGTTGTTAGGCTAGTACCTCCGCTGATCATATCTGAGACGGAGCTGGAACAGGCCACTGAAGTTCTGAGCGCATGCTTGCCTGCTCTCGATGCTGATGCTTCTAGTTAAGGTACAAGCTTCAGTTTTTAAGGCATGGTTCATGCACATGTTACGTGTACACTGTGTGATCCGTTTGCACTCATAGTTTATAAGATTCCAAGTTGTCATAATCGGCACAATGCGCCTTAACAGAAGGTAAACCAGCATCATGTCTGCCCATTTCGATTCGCTTTTTAACAGTGGAACAACCTAGATTTTGCAACCGGTCGAGTTCACTGACATGAAGGTTTATAATGTGTTTGAGCTGAAAGATATCTAGATATATGAGCAATCATGTTCTTCAAGATCATGTCTGCTGAGTTGGGAAGGATGGCTAATGAGTTTGTGGGTATGTAAATGCCATGTCTCACATCATAAATATGCACAAACAATGTTATTTCTCTGGTATGATAATGAAGTGTTTGACTTGATTCCAATGACAAAATACAAAGAGCTGTAAAAGTTCACCTGATATCTGCTGTAAAAATTCTGGTAGTATAATCACTGCCTATGGTTTCTGCTGTGATGTCTGTAGAGCAATATCATCAACCTCGCTGTGATTTCATTCAGTTCATGCAAGGATTTCAACACTGCATCACAGAGATGTTACCCACACTGCAACAAGATCTTACTAACATATGTGAAGCTGATGGAAGCAGTGTGCATGTTATCTGAAGAAGAAGAAGCTATGTGCCTACTTACAGTGAGCCCTGAAGCCTTCACCTCTGACATTCTGTGCTCCGCGTCGGCGTCGAGAAGAGACGGCGCGGTTGGGTCATAGGCGGAAGAATGCACGCCCACAGCAGCTCTGCCCGAGGGATCCACGTTCTTCGACCACTGCGCGTCCCATTCCACCGCCAAGGCGGTGCTGCACGCCACGCTCGGACCCCCGGGAACAATCGATCTCGCAGAGTTCTGCACACCAAACTGAGACCATCACCACCTTAGAGATCAATATGATCATGGGGTTTGTGTGCATGCTCTTACCTGTGGGAAGAACCTTTCGAAGATCCTTCTGTAGTAGTAGGCTTCTTTCGTCGCGGGTGTGTTGTATGGATATATGTGCTCTGCGTGCTGCATCATTTTGTCAGACACCTGTCATGCATGAAGATGAACGTTCCGGTTAGATCAGAGACACATCGAGGCAAATAAGGAAGACGACGTACATGCTCTGCTGCGTGGGCTTTCAGTCCATCGATCCAGCCGTAGCCGACACCGTCGCTGAATTGCTCCTTTTGCCTGTACAGAATGTGCTGCAGAGACATGATAGAAACTTAGAAGAAGAAGAAAAAGAAGAAGAAGATGGAAGACAAATGAATACCTTTGGTAGGTACGGCTTCGCCTCATCGTCAAAAGCCTTCCTCAGCACCCACTTCTCAATCCGCCCCAAATCAGGCTTGATCTGATCACAAACGCATCGCGTCAGAAAGCAGAGACTTTTGTTTTGCCAGCAACCAGACAAATCTAACACACCATTTTCCATTCCGGATCGATGCCCATTGCGACGTCTATGAATTCCTTATCCAAGAAGGGCACGCGAGCTTCCAGTCCCCATGCAGACGTTGCTTTATTAGCTCTCAAGCAATCATATTGGTGGAGGGCCTTGACCTACGAGTGCGATCGCACGGGTGAGAGCTCCAACCACAAAGATATGGACAGAACACCAATCTGCATACCTTGCGGCATGTCTCCCTGTGGAATTCTTCCTTGTTCGGCGCCTTGTGGAAATACAAGTAGCCTCCGAAGAGCTCGTCTGACCCCTCGCCGGAGATCACCATCTTCACTCCCATCGCTTTGATCTTGCGAGACATGAGGAACATGGGTGTGCTGGCCCTGATTGTGGTCACGTCGTACGTCTCGGTGTGATAGATCACATCCTCGATCGCATCAATTCCGTCCTGGAAATGTGGAGACTCATCGTCAGCTACGGTGAGTTGGAATGGTACAGAGCCATGGCACACGTTGTATATACTTGAACGGTTAAGTGGAACTCATGGTGAACAGTTCCCAGGTGACCGGCGACGTCCTTCGCAGCCTTCAGGTCCGGCGAGCCCTGCAAGGAAAGCGAAGATAATAGGATCGAACGCAGACTATCTTCTTCGGGCTAAAACATGAGACCTCTAAGCCGATGCAGAAGGAGTGGAGTTGGGTTCCCCATTGCTCTGCAGCTCTCGTTCCGGCAATGTGACGAGAAATCACAGCAGCAACAAGTGATGAATCAAGGCCACCAGATAACAGGACTCCAAATGGGACATCAGTCATGAGCCTTTTGAGGACAGCCTTCAAACAGGGAGAAAGATAAGTTCCTGTTCTTGAGGATGGTCAACCATGTTTTCTCCATGCATTGCGTCTTTACCTTCTCGAATGCCTCTCTCAGAACAAGGGGATCATACGGGCCTGATGGAATTGCCTCCATGTACCAAGGTGGATTATACCATCTCTCATGGCTGCCTCCTTTACTGGTGTACATGTGCCCGGGAGGGAAGGCCTCAAAGCTTTTGCAGTCATCTTTCAGTCCTTTCATCTCTGATGATATCCACACAGAGCCTGCATGCATGTACTCAGAACCAAGTTTCAGAAATCTCTACAGGGAATTCGATCACTTGGGAGGAGAATATGGAGCGAGAGCACCTTCGAGTCCCCAGCCGATGTAGAGAGGAGTGATTCCGATCGCATCTCGAGCAGCAATGAAGCTGTCGTCGCGCGTATCCAGCAACACGAACGAGAAGATCCCATCCAACATATCCACGAACCCGTCGCCATATTCCTCGTACTGTCAACGACAATGGAATCACAGAGGGGAAATGGTAGATGGAGATGGCAGAAGCAGGGGCTCAAAGCTTTTACCAGATGAGCGATAACTTCACAGTCGCTGCCTGTTCTGAACCTGTGACCGGGCAATCGTTTCCTCAGTTCTTCATGATTGTAGATCTCTCCATTCACCTGCCATCGAACAAATTCCCCTCCATGAATGAGCAAAACTAGCGAATTAAGGTACAAATAGCAACTCAAACAAGTGTTGCAGACCGTCACGACGATGGTTTCGTCTTCATTGTACAGAGGCTGGTCACCGGAAGCAGGATCGACGATTGCCAGCCGCTGGTGTGCCAGGAAGCAATCTCCGTGCTGGTACAGCCCGCTCCAATCTGGACCGCGATGCTTTAACCTGTACGCAGAGAGTTACCTCTCTTCCATCCTTTGATGCAGGTAACAACGTGCATGGAGAGAAGAGGCAGAGAGAGGTGGGAAGGTTGTATCATTGCCTGCGAGAGAGCTCGAGCACCCGAGCGCGTTTGGCCTGCGAGTCATCGGAGCAACCCAAGACTGCCAGAATTCCGCACATGATCACCGGCGCAAACCAGACGATCGATGGAAGACGAAGGGACCGACCGAGGAAGACGGCTATAAACCAATGCTTTCGAGAGAAGGACGTCGCCAGCGAACCGCAGCAGCGTCCACGTGTTCCGCTTCCCGGGGTCCCACTGTTCGTGGATTCGGTGCCTGTTTCTTTGGATCTCGGGATGTTCTCCAAGAACTGCACTCGCTATTTTGATCCGACGGTTCTCGTTCGATCATCATCGGCTATGGACGGCCCGATTGGTTTCTTCTTCTTCTTCTTCGTCTTCTTCTTCTTCCCTTTACGAGTGGGTTAAGGTGAGATACGAAGCTTCCGCAGTTCGATTACTTTATCAGAGACAAGGCTTCTGTCAATACGAGGATATACCAAAGAAGCACAAGCAACGCGATGGCGTGGGAGAGTTGGGTTTCTCCTGTTATGATCGAAGGATCTGTGTTGCCTTCCTATATGTAAGTTAGAGCGACCATTTCTTGCTTCGAAGCAAGTCGAAGTCGACACTCTCAAGAGCCTGTTCCAAGAAAACATCTCATTCTGCTTATATTAATGGATGACTGCAACCCAGATACTAAGGTATACTTTCTTAGGAATCAGTGTCAATCCTCTGATAGAAGCTGAAACAACTGTGAAGTACCTTCACAGATGAATCAGATGTTTTTTTTGTGATGTTCTGTACCTCTTTGGTAGAATAAATATTGGATTCATCGGTCCGAGTTGATAATGTCAATTCGAGAATTATATCGACTCGACCTGTCAATCTAATCATGTCGGGTCGATAATCACATCGACACTCCAAGGCTCTCGGGCCACCTCGACAATCATAGGAGGCATCTTACGCAGCGTCGTCGACTCATTAGATCATAATGATAATCGACAGACATCGAACGAGGTTCCGGGAATTGACGAAGATAACTGTCTACGTAGAATCGTACCCGTAGGTCGATCGAATGCATCGCTCCCATTAAACATCTCGATGTTGGGCAGATGGCCTAGATTAAGCCCATATGGGCTTTAGTGAAGCCCACGGCCCAAAACATCCTTTATATTAACCTAAAACCTAGATTAGGTGGTCAGGGTTGAGATTAAGATAGCAGCGACGGCTGAAAACGTGGGTGAGAGAAAGAAGACTGTAGATTGACAGTAGATGTCAGAAAACAAGAGATCCGGGAAAGAGAAGAAGACAAGGGCAAGAAAAGACTATTCTCAATCATTCAAATCTCAGGTTAGATCAGTTTACAGTGGATTCTTACTGTGATCTCTTAGGAAGGTTTTGAATATTGTGCTTAGGATTATAGTCCTTGTATCCCTGTGATTCTCTTGTGACTATTACTTTGGGCTTGGGCAAGAAGCCTTGAGATCTGTATATTCATTATTTTGATAGTGGATTTTCTCTGGCTTGTCCCGTGATTTTTACCCTTCGAGTTGAAGGGGTTTTCCATGTAAATCTTGGTGTTCATCTGATTGTAATTTCTGTTTGATTCCGCTGTGTGTGACGGTCTGCTAGTATTTGTTCGTATACAAAGTTTATTCCTATTTTATTCCCATCAACTGGTATCAGAGCAGGGTTTTGGTGGCATTTAATCTTTTGTATTTGAACATGGAGGTCGGTAATATTTCTCACATGATTAGTTTAAATGGAAACAATTGGATGATATGAAAACCAAGAATGGAAGATATATTGTATTGCAAAGATTTGTATGGACCTTTGCAAGAGGACAATACAAAGCCCATATCTATAACAGATGATGAGTGGAAGAGATTAGATCGAAAAACAGTTGGCTTTATTCGACAATGGCTAGATGATAGTATCTTTCACCATGTTTCTGTTGAATGTTCTGCTTACTCTCTTTGAAAAAAGTTAGAAGGTCTTTATGAAAGAAAAACGGCTGGCAACAAAGTTTTTCTGATCAGAAAACTTATGAACTTGAAATATAAAGAGGGTACTTCTATTCCTGAGCATTTGAATGAAATGCAGAGTATTACTAACCAGTTATCCTCTATAAAAATATCTCTTGATGATGAGTTACATGCATTGTTACTTCTCAGTTCTTTACCAGAAAGTTGGGAGACACTGGTGGTTTTCCTCAGTAATTCGACACCAGATGATATTATCACCATGAGTCAAGTAACAAGCAGTTTGTTGAATGAGGAATTAAGGAGAAAGAATTCAGGAACTTCTCAGATTAATTCACAAGCACTTGTCTCAGAGAACAGAGGAAGGTCAAAGTCAAAGGATAGAAGTGGTTCACGCGTGGGTAGAAGCAAGTCAAGATCAAAGAAAGATATTGTTTGCTACAATTGTGGTGAGAAAGGACATTACAAGAATCAGAGCAAGCAACCTAAGAAGAACAAGACAAGGGGGAAAGAAGTGGAGCATACAGAGTCAAAAGATAATATCACAGCTATAGTACAAGGTATTGATTATTTGATTTTGTCTACTTCCGATAATATTTTTTCTTGTGTGTGCCAGGATCTCGAGTGGATAATTGACATAGGTGCTTCTTATCATGCTATACCACGGAGGGAGTTCTTTGCTACTTACAGGTCTGAAAATTTTGGTGTTGTCAAGATGGGCAACTGTGACACAGCAAACATCATTGGCATGAGAGATATTCATATAAAGACCAACATTGGTTGCAAGTTGGTGCTTAAGGATGTAAAACATGTTATTGACTTAAGATTGAATTTAATTTCAGTTGGAAGGCGGGACGATGAAGACTTTGATGTCAGATTTCACAAAGGGCAGTGGAAGCTCAATAAGGGTTCTCTTATTGTAGCTAATGGGAAGAAATGTCATACATTGTACAGATTACAGGCTAAAGCTTGTGGTGAGCAGTTGAATGCTACAGAGAAAGACTTCAACATGGAGTTGTGGCATAGGCGACTGGGACACATGAGCGAGAAAGGGCTGCAAGAACTTTCTAAGAGAGAGGTATTGTCATACCTCAGAGGTACACGTTTTAACACTTGTATTGATTGTTTGGCTGGTAAACAACATAGAGTTTCCTTTATTAGTCTTATCTTATCTAGAAAAATGCATATCTTGGACAGTGTCTATATATATGTGTGTGGTCCTTTGATGACAAAAACACCTAGTGGATCTGTTAATGTTCCTAGTATCAGTGGTGCACTTTATTTTGTTACTTTTATATATGACTTTTTCAGAAAAGTTTGGGCCTATGCTTTGAAGACTAAAGATCAGGTTATTAATGTCTTCAAAGAGTTTCATGCCAGAGTTGAAAGGGAGACAGAAAGACAATTGAAATGTATAAGATCAGATAATGGTGGTGAGTACACATGATTGTTTAATGATTATTACAGGTCACATGACATCCAGCATGAGTTGACAGTCCTTTGTATGCCTCAGCATAATGCAATTGCAGAGAGGATGAACCGCACCATCATGAAAAAGATCAGATGTATGCTTTCATAGGCCAAGCTACCCAAAAGGTTTTGGGATGAGGCTTTGAGAACTGCAGTTGATGTAATCAACTTATCACTATGTACAGCTCTAGATGGTGATGTTGCAGAGCATATATGGTTAGGGAAAGATGTCTCTTATAGGCATTTAAGAGTGTTTGGTTGTCATGCATTTGCACATGTTCCAAACAATGAGAGGTCTAAGCTAGATGGTAAGACAAAAGAGTGTATTTTTCTTGGTTACTCACATGATTAGTTTGGTTACAGACTTTGGGATCCAGAAAAGCAGAAGGTGTTCAGAAGCAGAGATGTTATCTTCTTTGAGGATCAAACCATTGAGGATTTGAAGGAGGCACCAGCTAAGACCTCTAGTATATCAGGGTGATGGAGGAGATGTGCAGAAAGATGGTGCAGAACCAAATATTGATCTACCTGCAGGACATGTTGAGGAGGAAGAAGGAAGAGAGCAAGTTCCCATAGAACCTCAGTTAAGAAGATCTTCTAGACCACGCCAACCTTCCAGAAGATACTCTACAGATGAGTATGTGATGCTTACTGATGCAGGTGAACCAGAGAGTTACCAGGAAGCAGTTGAAAGTGAGCAGAAAAAGAAGTGGTTTATTGCTATGCAGGAAGAGATGGATTCTCTGCAGAAGAACCACACATATAATTTGGTGCAATTATCAAAGAGAAGTAAGGCCTTGAAGAACAAGTGGGTTTTCAGGTTGAAGACTCAATAATATTATTCTCAACCAAAGTATAAAGCTAGATTGGTTGTGAAAGGCTTTGGTCAAAAGAAATGTATTGACTTTGAAGAAATTTTTTCTCCTGTTGTTAAAATGTCTTCTATCCGTTTTGCTCTTGGTATTGATGCTAACCTAGACTTGGAGATTGAACAGTTAGATGTGAAAACAGCTTTCCTTCATGGTGATTTGGAGGAGAAAATTTATATGGAGTAACCAGAAGGCTTCAAAGTCAAAGGTAAAGAAAATCTTGTCTGCAAGTTGAAGAAGAGCTTGTGTGGGCTGAAGCAAGCTCCAAGACAGTGGTATAAAAAGTTTGATTCATTTATGATTGAAAATAAATATAAAAGAACATCTTCATATCATTGTATATACATCAAACGGTTTGATGAGAATTTTATTACTCTCTTACTTTATGTTGATGACATGCTTATCCTCGGAAAAGATATGTCTATGATTGACAGGTTGAAGAAGGACCTGAGTGAGTCTTTTGCAATGAAGGACATAGGGCCAGCAAAGCAAATACTGGGCATGCATATTTCTCATAACATAAGAAAGAGAAAGATTTGGTTATCACAGGAGAAATACATTGAGAATGTATTGGATAGATTCAGTATGAGTAATGCAAAACCAGTTGGTTCTCCTCTTGCAGGTTACTTCAAGTTGTGCTCAGATCAAAGTCCGTCAAGTGATGAGGAGAAGGAGAAAATGCAAAAGGTTCCTTATGCTTCAGCAGTTGGAAGTTTAATGTACGCAATGATATATACAAGGCCGGACATCGCATATGCAGTGGGTGTTACTAGTAGATTTCTTGTAAATCCAGGTAAAGAGCATTGGGCAGCAGTGAAGTGGATTTTTAAATATCTCAGAGGAAGTTCTAAAGTTTGTTTAAGCTTTGGAGGTGGACCACCTGTATTGACAGGTTACACAGATGCAGATATGGCAAGAAATATTGGCACAAGGAAGTCCACGTTAGGTTTTGTACTTACTTTTGCAGGGGGAGCTGTGTCATGGCAGTCCAGATTACAAAGGTGTATTGCTCTCTCCATCACAGAGGAAGAATATATTGTTGGTACAGAGATTTGTAAAGAAATATTATGAATGAAAGGATTTTTATAAGAATTGGGACTGAAACAGGAAAACTATGTGGTGTATTGTGACAATTAGAGTGTCATCTATTTATGCAAGAACCCAACATTTCATTCCAAGTTAAAGCATATAGAGTGCTTGAAGAGAAGCAATTGCAGCTTCAGAAAATTCACACATATGATAATGGGGTAGACATGTTGACAAAGGTTTTCCCGAAAGAGAGACAGGAGATGTGCCGACAGTTGGTCGGCATGACTTCACATTGAGAAGTCATGAGGCAGCCTCACTTATGGGCTGAAGGGGGAGGTTATTGGACAGATGACACAGATTCAGCCCATAATGGGCTTTAGTGAAGCCTGCAGCCCAAAACCTCACTTATATTAACCTAAAACCTAGATTAGGTGGCCAAGGTTGAGATTAAGAGAGTAGCGGCGGTTGAAAACGTGAGTGAGAAAAAGAAGACTGCAGATTGACAGTAAAGGCTAGAAAACAAGAGATCCAGGAAAGGGAAGAAGACAAGGGCAGGAAAAGACTATTCTCAATCATTCAAATCTCAGGTTAGATCAGTTTGTAGTGGATTCTTACTGTGATCTCTTAGGAATGTTTTGGATATTGTGCTTAGGATTATAGTCCTTGTATCTCTGTGATTCTCTTGTGGCTATTGCTTTGGGCTTGAGCAAGAAGCCTTGAGATCTGTATATTCATTATTTTGATAGTGG
Organism: Ensete ventricosum; assembly: GCA_029747655.1. Lineage (NCBI taxonomy): Eukaryota > Viridiplantae > Streptophyta > Magnoliopsida > Zingiberales > Musaceae > Ensete > Ensete ventricosum. The sequence goes on along the minus strand of JAQQAF010000009.1, from coordinate 7,724,057 downwards.
ATTTTCTCTGACTTTTCTCGTGATTTTTACCCTTCGAGTTGAAGGGGTTTTCCACGTAAATCTTGGTATTAATCTGATTGTGATTTCTGTTTGATTCCGCTGTGTGTAACGGTCTGCTAGTATTTATTCGTATACAAAGTTTATTCCTGTTTTATTCCCATCACTCGATACGATTTTCCTCCATCTCATAGGTATAAATCTCCCCACTGTAGCCCACTATAGCGGTGAACCTTTTTTTCGAAAACTTCTACTCGAAACTCTTTTCAACTTCTCAGCATCTTCGACTTCTAGTTTCATATCCTGAGAGCTAACTTAGTCATTGGAGGGGTCACGTCAGGTATACACCATTCCGATGAGAACCTTTTTGCAGGACCCAACCGAGGACCCTAGTAAGTCCAATGTACTTCCTAACTCGAGGAATTAAAACTGAGCGACACTGAACATCCTGACCAAACCGTCCCAAGTCTTTCAGTCTAGCTCGAACAATCTTACGCATGTGAACCGAACCATATCGTGATGACTCTCCGCCCACAACACTAAATTATCGGGACGATCTCACCACCCTATTGAACTGATGATCAAACCTATTATTATCAGCGAGACTTTAAATATATGTGTTTCGGTAGCATGCTCAGGTACATATTTTTCCTGCACTGATAATTTTCTGAAGAACTTAAAAGCTTCGATTCCCAACTCTGCAGGTTGTCTGCATTGGTTACAGTAAAACAACTGGTGATAAGCTGGATGTGCAAACCCGGTTTTGTCGTCCACTTGATGGTTGTCATGATCAAACTCCCATCGACATCCTTAGGTCGATGCATGCATCCGTCGGAGCATGTGACATCTCCTCTGTCCTTCTGTCAGCCATATCTCCCTATCCTCTTCTCTCAGTCCATTCATGGTTCTTTTCACCTTTTTAACCTGGAAAAATATATATATTTTCCCCACTTTTTTCCACTATCTTAAAAAAATTGAACACATGAATTATGCTAATAACTCTTGACATAGTCAACAACTCTATGTAATGAATAAAAAAAACAACTGTATAAAAAAAATGGAAATAAAGTTTCGTGATTTGACCTTTTCACCTCGTCCTATTTACCGACTCTCTACGTCTGCGGTCAACTATCAGTGTAATTTATCCTGGTAGTCAACTCCGCACCCCCCATCGACGTTGACCCTCACGTGCGGCGATCGCCCTGCGCCGCAGACACTAAGCATGTTGATACAATGGCGCACAGTGTGTGGATTCCCAGATCTCATCCCGAGGTATGTCGGCACGCGCCTCGCATGTGCAAGTGTTGGCCAACTTGACCCCTCGCCATCAATCGGCGAAACCGGCGTCGGGTGTATCTGTCATATCCATGGTCGGAAGCTGTTTCCCTCGCACGGTGGTATTCCCATGTCACGGAGCCATGACCACAAACCAACAGAGGGATATTTCTCTCCCCCATCACGTCAAGCAACGCAGCGGCAGCGGCGGGTGCATGCTCGGTGAGGTCAGCCACCATGGTTTGCCGGTGCACTGCTGTGCCCACTCTGTCTCGCTTTCCGCCCGCATGTGGCCTACACCGGCCGGCGTCGCCTCCGCAAAGGCAGCCCCATATGCTCTCTATCCCGTGAATTCTGCGCCAAGCTCCGTTCCGACCCCTTTTGGCTACGGAGCCAATTTGGCAACTCGATTCCTGCCGCCAGATCCGGTTCGATCGTGTCGGGATCTATCATGAACTGGATTAGCTCATCCCCTCGACCTTACTTGCTTCCATTGTTGGAGAAGGGCAACGCAAATCCACACGCATCACTATGCGCCGCCGGTGTTCGACAACTGGTCATCCTCCTGCCCATGGCTTGTGGGCGTCTCCCTGCTGTCCTAAACTTGCCCAACATGCATTGTGCGTGCCGCCAAGCTTACGTTTCCCCACCAAGTCGGCACAGATTCTAATCGGCTCGATCGAATCCAACCACGAAACCCGCGTCCATAGCATTAATTGAAGGGATCACCTCACCTTCTCCTTCCTATTTTGATTGGTTTGACCAATGATAACGCCGGCCGGCTATAAATATTTAGGCTCGGCATCACCATCTTCTATAGCTCGAACTCGAGCTTCTCGGCCATGGGAAGCGACGTACGGAGTTGGGTGAAGGGGAGCGCGATCGGAACTGGTGCATTCGGCGCCGTGAACCTCGCCTGGGACGAGTCCACCGGCCACGCGTTCGCCGTCAAATCTGTGAGCCTGAGTTCGTCCCCTGTTGCCTCGGTCCAATCTTTGGAGAGGGAGATCCAAATCCTCAGGTCCCTTCGCTCTCCCTACGTCGTCGCTTACCTCGGCGACGACACCAGCCAGGAGCCTCGTGCCGGCCCGTGCCGGAACCTCCACCTCGAGTACATGCCCGGCGGCACGGTGGCGGAGTCGGCAGCGAAGGCCAAGGGTCGCTCGCTGGACGAGGTCCAAGTGCGCGCTTACGCGCGGTGCGTGGCGCGAGCGCTTCGTTACCTCCACGATGTCGCCGGGGTCGTGCACTGCGACGTCAAGGGCCGGAACGTGCTCTTGGGGCGGGACCGGCGCGTGGCCAAGCTCGCGGACTTTGGCGCAGCGGTGAGGATTGCGGACGGGAGCAGGGGAGGGGACGGGCGGGGTTGGGTGCGCGGTACCCCATTGTGGATGGCGCCGGAGGTAGCGAGAGGGGAGCGGCCACCGCCCTCGTCGGACGTGTGGTCGCTCGGGTGCACCGTCATCGAAATGGTCACGGGTGCACCTCCGTGGCCCGACATGAGGACCAACGACGCTGCCGGAGCTATGCTCAGGATAGGCTATGGCGGCGAGACACCGGAGTTCCCTGCTCGGCTGTCGGACATCGGCCAGGACTTTCTCGCCAGATGTTTTAGGAGGGATGCGAGCGAGCGGTGGACGGCGGAGCAGTTACTGCGGCATCCTTTCTTAGCTAAAGAAGGCGTAATCACCGGCCCATCACCGAGAGGCGTTCTCGATTGGGCAAACACGGAATTCCTTGACGACGACGACGATGATTCCATCAAAGAAAGATGCACTGTTAGTTCTAGTTACGATCATCAAGCCGAGGAGATGATGGATTGCGCAAGAGGAAGAGTGAGGGAATTGGCTTCAGACAGAGGTGCCTTTCGTTGGTGCAGTGATGGTTGGGAGCTCATCTGGTGCTCCGAGTCGAAGGAGGAAGAGATCGGTGAGGAAGGGACGTGCGAAGGCCGTGGGGAATCGGGAGACGGGAACGGTAGCGCTGGTGAGCCAAGTGAGGGTGGGTTGTGCAGTGGAATGAGAAGCTCTGCTTCCTGCAGCAGCTGTCATTGGTGGTGCCGGTGTTACTGCTGTAATGGTGGTTTGGGCTGTCAGCGTGTGCTTGGAATGGGGAAGAGTTTGGTCTTTGGATGTCATCACTTGTTGTCACTAATAAATGGCAATACAGTTCTACATTTCCTTTTCTTCTCTCTTCTCTCTCTCTCTCTCTCACTGATGGAGGTGATGAAGAAGGTGAGGTCGATGAGTTCACTCTCACATCACTGTGCATGCTAACTTTCTTCTCCCCTAAAGCTCGTGGCGTGCTGCCAGTTGCACATGTGGTGCACAAGGAAAGCAATCAGAGAGGTTGCCTTTTTTTTTTTTCTTGTCGGAAATAAAATTTCATGCCATTAATGCTCCTGTTCTGTGCTCATCATAACCATAATTCTCCAACATCCAAAATATTCTCTCCTGTTCTCCAATATCAATTGTATTATTATTATTATTATTATTTAAGAATTAAAATAATAATAATAATCCTAATTTTCTTAGTTAATAATAATTTGAGTTTTTATTACGATTAAATAAAAGGTATATATATATATTTATATTTACCATATATTCTCAAAGTATATAGAAATATAAATACAAATATATAATTATATGCGAATTATATGCAATAAAAAAAAAGGGGGAAACGCGGTTTGGCTTTGCTTTAAAGCCACCCGTCGCCCTTTTTCTCTCTCTCGCTCTCGATCGACTGTCACTCCATCGGAAGGACTCTTTTACATTCCATGGCGAGCACCGACGTGGATCGCCCGGAGGAGGAGGAGGCCGCTGCCGACGCCGGCGAGGAAGAGGACACTGGCGCCCATGTATCACCCATAGTCCGCCTGGAGGAGGTGGCGGTCACCACCGGCGAGGAGGACGAGGACTCCCTCCTGGACCTGTATCACCCTAGACCCCCCTCACTCCTCTTCTTCCGATTCCCGCTGAATCGTGGTTTTTGGGGTCTCGATCTCGATCGGTTGTTCTGCTGCGGTTGCAGGAAGGCGAAGCTGTATCGGTTCGACAAGGAGGGGAATCAGTGGAAGGAGCGGGGCAGTGGGAACGTGAAGCTCCTGAAGCACAAGGAGACCGGAAAGGTTCGGCTGGTGATGCGGCAGGCCAAGACGCTCAAGATCTGCGCCAATCATCTTGGTCTCTTCCTCTGACGTCTCTTATTGCTTGAAAGATTCAGATTTCACACGGATCTATAAACTCCTTCTTTTCCCCGCTTTTCTGCAGTTGTTCCCTCGATCAAGATGCAGGAACATGCCGGGAACGACAAGTCTTGCGTGTGGCATGCGATGGACTTCTCGGATGGGGAGCTGAAGGAGGAGATGTTTGCGATTCGGTTTGGATCGGTCGAAAGTGAGCTTCTTCTTCCTTATTTCTCGACGACATACCAATTAGAAATGCCTAATGTTGACATTTGCTCTACCTGAAGCAAATGACCTAAAGTTCTATCCTTGGGTATACTGTTTTGCTATCTTATCTAATATTTTTGGTGCACAAAGCATAGTTATCAGAACTGGGTGGTCGGATGACCAAACCCGGAATCAGATTATTAATCGGTCCAATTCAATTATTGGATCCATTACGGTAAAAAAACAGAACCGGTTGACTTAGTCGGCTCTTGGATAACTTCAAATTTGGTCAAGGTTTTCTATTGACACTCCCCTTCTTATTAATTAACTCCTTAAAAATAATAATAATATATTATTTTATTATTTATAATCTCAGTATGACCCATTTTATCTGTTTTTTTTTTCTTTTCCCCACAACCCGGCGGTCTCTGTCAATGTTGAGGGTATTTGAGTCTATTTACGAAAAGGAGAGTTTAGAAATATTAAAAGTTTTTAAGATGGTGTTGTAAATAGTAAAGAGGGGATTGCAAACAGTAATCTCCTACTCAAATACTCTTTACTTAAAAAGTTCTTTTATTTGTTTTAGAGGGTATTTATGCTAATTGTGAATTAGGTTAAGGTACTAAGGAAAATGACCTTCTCATGTGAACACACAAGGCTTGCCCTCTCTTCCTCCAGCCATCTCTCCCCTTGGCTTCCCCATCTCCATTTCCATTGATTTTTTCTTTTATTAGGTAATCTATGATCCACTCCTCTTCCCCTAGTTGTTCTTGTTCCTAAGGTCATCTTATCATCTCTTCTTATTATACTTCAATGAAGTTTCATCGTAACTTTCATCATACATGTTATATCTATATCAATATTCTTGTTTAAGTAATTGAATTGCATATTCATTGTTTTTTACTTTTTGAATATCATCACATATCATTTGATATGGATAAAGTTTTTTTTTTATAATATTGGTTGATATTATTGTTTTTATCATAATCTTAATGACTGAAGTTGTATTATCATTTGTCTAAGATTGTGTTTATTTTCTTATTAATTTTGGTATTATAGATTTTACTACATATAATTTTGAATTATTTTATATATTTTAAATTATTTTTTAATCAAACATGCATCCAACTAATTGATCTAAGGCCTGGTTGGTTCACTTTCCAGTTCGGTTATGATAGCTATGGCACAAAGAGTTCCTGCTACATGGGTATTGAAATTTAGTGAGCTATTATTCTGCATTAGTGCATTAGAATATATCTAAGTGCATAAGTTTGGTTAACAAGATTTGACATAATATATCTGCTTTGTGCTTTTCGTTCTATGTATATTATGTAATATAAATGGTCTATTTTGTACAACGAAAATGTCTTCTTGATTGCTCTTACTATTGCTTCAACCAAGGTAACTGAAATAGTTGCAGATCATTTTAATGATGATAAAAAGTTTATAGAATCATCAATGGGTTTGACTGATGGGTATATCCTAGTGTTTTGTGCAACAAGCTATAGCTGTGTTTTCTAGCATATACGAGGAGTATACAGAATAGTAGAGTTAATTAGCTTAGTTGGTAAAGACTTTGACAGTATATTGCAAGGTCTTGGGCTAAAATTCCGTCTTTGCCACTTATCCTTGTAAAAAAAAAAAAGAGTATACATAAAAGTTATAACATTGTATTTGTTGTATTTCCTGTGAAACATCATCTTTATATGGATCCTCTGTAACTCTGGAAATTTCTTTTAGCTTGGCATGTGAGTGCAAATGCTTCAAGAAGCAACAGTACTTAAATGGGTGAAGTTTGATAATTTTTTAATAGCTTAATTAAGACATAGGAAAAATAGAACTTTTAAAGAATGTTCTTGAAAAAGTTTGAGATATCTAGTTTTATCCAAATTCAACCAATTGGTTAATAGACGACATCTGCTACAGGTTATATCTGTACCATCATGATATCTACTTTCTGCACTTTGAATAATACATGAAATTTTTCACAAGAATCCTCACATTTACCTGTACCATCTGATGTCAATATTTACATATTATGTTCCTTGTGTTGGTTAAAATGACATTTCTGCCCCATTTCCTCTTTAACTTTGTTTTCCAGCTGCTTGTGAGGACAACTTGCCTATTAACGATGTTATACTATTTTAGCATCTTCGAAATAATAGGCAAGTGTGTGCAAAGAATATCTGTCTTTTTTACCAGTAGGAAACATTATTGTATCTTTTGTTAGGCCACTTTTGAGTAATGAAAAAAGATCTTTGTAGGCCACACCAAGACAAAAGAAACTTTTCTGGCATAGGTCTCCTGCTTTCATCATCTAGACTTGGTTGAAACGATTCTCTCTGCATTAATCTCTGCAAACTGTGATGTAATACTGGTTGAATTGAATTGTTCTTTGTCACAGACACAGGAGTTCATGAAGCCTTTCGAGTTTTATCATCATGAAGTGCTTGAATATATTTTTCTTAGGATGTATTTTCAGTCTTCAACAACAATTATATGGGATGGACGGCTACATGAATCTTTTTTCCACTATAGAGCTCTCTATTTAGGGCAACACCACTAGTCACACAAACTTTTTCTCCCTCATCTGCATACACTTGCAATTACTTCGCCTGTATGTCTAAAGTCAATGTCAACCTTTTTTAATCAGACTGTAAGAAGTTCAGGGAGATGGTTGAAGAAATTGCTGAATCAGTTGACAAGATCGAAGAGCAAGAGAGCAAGGATGTATCGTCAGCTGCCAGCCTTATAGAAAAGCTGACTGTGAGCGCAAACAAAACCGAGGGAAACACCACAAAAGAGGCAGCTCATGCTGAAGACGAGAAGAAAGAAGTTCATGAAGAGAAGCAAGCAAACACCGAAGAATCATATTCGGCATCTTAGGTCTGGCCGATGCCCCCACTCCTGACGGATATAGTGACTATGTTTCTCCTAAAATCTGCAGCAAAATGGAGCCACTGCTTGCCTATATCGTGGTCGAATGGTCTTCGTTCTGGATTGTAATTTATATGTTGAAGACTATTTCCAGTTTCCGGTTGCTGGTCATGGTCAAGTGGTGTTGAAGAATGGAATCGTAAAGTGTACTTTTGTTTCTAATTTCGCCTACTTCATTTGTCAAGCAGTTTTGCCTGTATTTCGGTGATTCCGTCCCAAGTGGAACATGGAAAGTGTGGTGATGTTTGTCGAGATGGATTTGCACCCTCCATTGTTTAGTTGCTACAGCTCGAGTTTAATCATCCATTCGATTCTTGATTCAATTTACTTGTACTCTAGAAGAGAGAGAATTTTCTTGATTAGATTTGTTATTTGGGATCGCAGCTGGTGATGTGTCTCTGTGACTCTTCTTCAAAGCCTATTCTCCGGCCATAAACTAACTATTGTGACATCTCAGTTTGGTGGCAGAAGCAAAATTTCTCCTCAGTTGATTTATGACAAGGGGTTCGATAGGTAGACAGACAATCCATATGCATCACTCGATGCAATCCTCAGTTGATTTATGATAAGGGGTTGATAGGTAGATGATCCATAACTTGATGAAATCCTAGACATCCACATCGGTAGAAGAATTTAAATTGATTTATGATAACTAGTTCATCTCACCTCATTCTGTTTTGCTACACCCAGTCCTGTTGTTTATGCACCTCACAGTTGCAGATTTCACAGATCCTATCAATCACATTAATCAGTCACCATATGAGATGACACCAAGAGAAGTTTGGCCTAATCATCTACAAACATCTATAAATTTTGTTTCTCATTTCATAATAAACAAGTCTTGTTAATCTGCTGTTTTATGCTCATGTTCACTCAAGTACTGGAATCCTAGTTGTCTTTCACTCCAAAAACAATCTGTTCCTCTGCCTATTGCCAATGCCAAACCCCCCACAAGAAATTTTTTGGGTCTTATTCTTGACTACCTTATCCACAAGAGAGTAAGAGTCTTAATTCATTAATTGTATCATTTGCGACCGGAATATAAGCAAACAATATTACTCTTCGGGGAAAGAAAAGCAAAAGCACTGTAATAATGCTCTAGGCATACACAAAAAATCCTAACATAGGAAGGACCTAATAGTGAAAGAGTGTCTTTTCTGAGCTGCTTTCGGGTTCTAGCATTAGATGCTCAAACAAATCTGAATTATTAAAGATACCGAGAAATCAAAACGTATGCAATCTGAGCAATAAAAACAAATATTTAGAAAGATGATAAGGAAAGCATGTGCGTGAAGTAAAAGCTGAAAGTCAAAGAGCAATATAAAGAAACCACGATGACGTACCCGCATTTCGCCATCAGATAGCCTCCACTTTCTCGGCCAAAAATGTCACATGGTGGATTGCCTTTACGATACACTTGGAAGCGAAATATCAATAAATTGTGTAATTAACATAGACAAACAAGTTGGCTCGTTAGATTTATGCTCTAAGAGCTCTAAGCCCAAAGTGCAAGTATAGACATCGAAGCAGATCCAAGGACTAAAGCCACATAACATGCCTTCTTCAACTGAGAACTCGAAGACATGGCCTTGTTGTGGAAGAAATCTACAGCTATTAGATCAACAAGTGCCATATATATTAGGACGCCTGCAGAAAGAGAACCTAACAATCCTTCTGATATCAGGGCATTTGGGTTGCTGTCGTCATAGCCAGTCATATAGAAAACAATCATTCCCAATATTATCCCCATTGGTGTAGTCACTGAGAACATGAGGCACATGTAAGCCACTGTTCCGAAGCCAAATCCAGCCTGTAAAATTTATTACCATAGATCAGTCAGCCAGAAATATTTGTAGCATAACGACATAGTTCAATTATGATTCTAGAACTGCATACATCTAGATGCCCGATGTTTTATCTTCATGCGATATAACTGATTGATGCATATAGATGCTCGATTATGAAATACACACTTCTGAGACTTACACCTAAAGTTCAGATAACTACATCACAAAGAGGATACGATACAATATATAAGAAGTCGAAATCGGCCAGGTGGCATTACACCTAAAGTTCTAATCAGAAACATTCTTTGCAAGTGGATAAGTGGGATGAATCATCTTCTTTTTTTGTCTATGGGTTAAATAAAGTTAAAGGGTCTTCCGCATAGGTGTAAATATAGAAAAGTTTCTTGTGCAACGACAACTAAATCCAGCAAACAAGAAATTCCCAGACAGTACATGTTACCAAATTAGAAAAGTGGAATTCCAGTTTGCTGTATATAACTTGGTATTGTACAACTTTGTCTTCTAAGTGTCATGCAAATCATCATAATAATCAAACATAAATCATATGGATCTATATTGGCGGTGCCTAAAGCATGAACCACCGGTTGCCCACTGCAGAGTTGTGCAGTGTAGAAAAGTTAGAGCTCTCTTTTGTTTGTGCACTGAGTTAAAAGAGGATAGGGCTCTGTGTGTTCATCTAGTCATGCATCACTATACTGAAAAAGGCATGCTTTTTAGAAATCACAATTAGCCAGAAAGTGTGGACGTATCAAATAGACCGGGGGTAAAAAATTCTATGCTATATGGTAGAGAACATATAATTTAAATTGGGGGTAAATTTTGTAAGGGTTCTATAAAGAATATAGGTTTAAACTTTAGTCTAATTATCATTTTGAGTGCATCCGAGAGACTTAAAGCCAGATTAAAATTTTGGTACAGATTAAAATTTTTAGGGTTTAGATTGGAAGGATGCCAAAATAAAGTCACTACTGATGACCGAGAGACTTAAAGCAAACACTTTGACGGCATGAACTCAAGAAGCAACCAGGAAGAAACAGCCAATTGATCTGGAAAAATGCAATCTATGACCATAAATCTGAAGCAAAGGGACGATTTCTTCACCTGAGCGATGCATCCGCCGAGCCCCAACCCTTCAAAGATCTGGTGGAAGGCAAGGGCTACGACGAGCGGCCTAATTGCGCACTGGTTCTGCGACATCCCCATCGTCACCCCGATGATCACGGAATGGAACACAATCCCAATCTCCAGCACCTGCGACACCATCCTCTGCTTCAGTTTCGCCAGCCTCTCCTCCTCGCTTCCCTGATCCACTTCCTCCTCCTCCCCCTCCTGCACGTCCGCTACTCCGTGGTGCCCGTGGCACCCACCCATCGCCACCGCCGCCACCGACGCCGCCGTGGGCTTCCGCTTGCCCTCCTCGAGTTCCACGGGCTGGTACTGCTGCTTGCCGGCGGAGTCGCCGACAGCGTGGGAGGTGGCAACGACGTCGACGAGGAGGGCAAGGAGGGCGCCGATAAGGGTGAGGAGGCCAGAGAAGGGGAAGTCGCGCCAGGGATGGCGGACGGCGACCTGGCAGTCGGCGAGGGCGGCGAAGGCATCGGGGAGGACGTGGACGAGGGCGGTAGAGAGGACGACGCCGGCAGCAAAACACTTGATGAGGAGGAGGGCCCGGACGTAGGCGGGCTTTCCCTCGAAGAGGCGTGCGAGGACCACCGGCGACGAGATCCCGACGGCGCTAGTCACAAGGATGATGCCGATGGACACCAGCTTGAGCTGCTGCGCCGCCGGCCCGTTGCGGCACCACTGGGCGCGGCTCGCGTCACCGACCTCGCACTCCGACATGACGACTCCCCAAATCTCTCCCCCTTCTCTCTCTCTCTTCCTTCGTCGCCGCCTCTTCCTCCTCCTCCTCCTCCCTCCCTCCTCAAAGTCTCGGTTGGTCCGTTTTGTCTCTGTCTTCGCTTGCGATGGTAAAAGGGACCGAGGAGAGGGCGGCCCAGTAGTAAAAGGAAGTGGGCCCGCAGTTGACGGTGGGTTTAATGAGAGTGGAGATCGCTGATGTGGGAACTGCGTAGGTGTGGACTGCGTCGAAGTGGCCACTCCCGTAAACAGAAGTGTGTGGTTGTGCGGAATTCCATGGCGTGGCATTGACCCACTATTATAGTCGCTTGCTCGCTCACACGGTGGAGTCGATTAGTGTATTGATTTCGTTCTTCTTATTTGCATGATAGACACATTTACCATATGGGAGTTTGATGGGTGATGTAGCGGATTCTCGATCCACCAATGAACCTTTGCCGCGTGTAAACTATATATCATATTCCCGTCATTAACGAGAAGAAAAAGAATTTTAAGTCATGAGAAAAAGTAGGAAGATGCGAAGAAAAAGAAGAAAATTACTCAAAGTCTATCGTAAATCAAATCTCTCAATTTAATCATAATTATTTGATTTTTTCATGCTAATAAAATTTAAATACTCAATATTTCAAGTTGAGTAATATTATTTTACTAATAAATAAAATAAAATAAAGATAAATAAATAAAAATAAACAAATATTATCGTAGAAAGGAATTCCTTTATTTGGTTCCTTATAAGCCTAATGAGTAACCAAGAAATTAGGTTCCCTGTCTTTTCTAAAAAATATTTTTTTAATTTTTTAATTATTTAACAATTTTATTTTTAATTAAAAATATTATATTATTAATGTTATATATAGTTTCTATTTTTTTTTTATTTTTCCTAGTTGTAATACTTGATTTCTATTAGACTTATACCATAGTTGATTAAAAAAAATATTTTCTTCCTAAACTTATTTTTTAATTTATTACTATTTATTATATTTTAATGAATCAATACTAATGATTAGATGTTTTGAATATAGTTTATTTAAAATTATGAGAATTGATTAGGATTTAGATTGAAATCAACCAATAAACCAAACCCAAGTAGTAGGCTAATAAGGTCACAGCTCTTAGACTAGGCTTAATCAGCGAACTAAGTGTCGCCAATAAGTCAAGCCTCAGCCTGTAAATTAACTCATCCCAACTCATTTCGAGATAATTCCTTCATTCATTATCGAGATAAACATATCATAAGAGAGTGCAATATGAAGTTATCTCATTCAACACTAGAATATAAACCATACTATATAATAAAACCTCTCCTTTAAGCATTTGATATATATCACGTTACTTTATTTTTTATTTTCAAAACGATCTTTATAATATATAAATAAAAAATGTACATTTAAAAAAAATAGTATGATCCCATAAAAAAGTATGTGACATAAAATATATTTATAAGTTATGTGATTCTTATCATATGCCTGAAAAAAAATTAAGATCATTGATCTTCATTCACATACCTATACATATATATTAAACTTTAAAAAACCAAAGTTTAAAAATAACATATTTACCTAAAAAAATTTAATATCCCATATACATTCATAAAAAGCATACATATATATATATATATATATATTAAATATTTAAATTATTTACATATATCACTCCTATTAGCAGCCATCTAATGAATTAGCATTAACCATTAATGATCATGATTATCATTGGGTTTAAAAAATATTAATAATATTACATGCCTAAAATATCTCTTAAAAATTGTTTGACTCCCGATTTGGAATAAAATATCATTAAACAAACAACACACATACATACATAATCTTTTGGGATTATAACCCAATATAATTTAAGATATCAGTAGGCAACTGACATCTCTTGCAAGTTAGAAAGCTAATAGAGCCACAAGTCTCATATTACTCTTCTCTGAGCAACAAAACGTGGTATGTATATTGTATAATCACAGTTAGCATTTTGAACAACTTATGTGAAGGCCTACTAAAGCTAAAAAAATGACACATGCTTCACTTTTCACACCAGCTTTCTATGATCATATCCTTCTTCTCGTAGAACAAGAGAATGAATTTGTTGAGTTACAACAACTGAACATATTAAATTGGCATCTTGAGGCTTTATTCCCCAGAAGATGATTGAAAGTTATCCCTTTACATCGGAAGAAGCCGGGGAAGCCACTTTCTTTAGGGATGTTGGCATTCCTGAAGCCTCTTGAGAAGAGATACATGAAGGACGAGAAAGGAAGAGGACTACTATAATCAGATGAAAACTTACTGCAGTAACGCTTGTAGATATGCATTACATTCCCTGACCAATCATGACACAAATGTAAGCCAACCTTCGGCATCACATAACTCTGTTACCTGAATTGAAGAAAGCATCCAGCTTTTAGAAACCACAGCTAATGGCTAGATATATATTGTAGGAGAAGTACTCAAGCAACTTAGAGGTACAAGTTCTCTTGGGCACACTGATGGCAATAGAAGATGAATCCATAAATCATTCTAAAAAGACCATAAAGGAAAATAATTACTAAGATTCCCCTTGAATTATCATCATGACTTAATACTTCCTACAAATGTGGATAGAAAAATGGAAGGTTTGCTTTATATGTGTGGCACTAATATTAGTATGGCTATTCAAGAATGTAGAGGGATACTAAGCTGGTACCAGACAACTCACCATCGAATGGAGAATCATATACTAAGCCCATGTCGGGGAGGATGTTTTTCCATGCCCATGTCATGGAACAATAAAAGTTACAATCGGCTCGTACGATCAATAAGCTTGTCTTGGCAGCTTAAGAGGGTTAAGAATTAGCTTCTTCGAATTGACTAGACCACTTCAAATGACATAAACAGATATTGCCTTCCAAAATTATTCCCTACCACTAAACTAAAGAGATGTATAAGATAAAATATTACAGTCTGGAAGCAACAACTGAAATAATTGAGAAAAGCTGCTTAGTTGCTATCCAGCTTTGAAAGACATGCTAGGTTTAAATATACCAACTCAAGAAGGTGATTGTAGCAAGTTTTTAGCATGAACTAGTCAGCATTTCCCAGCATAACAGATGAATAGGAGATAGATCGCTTTAAACAGCACCTGCCAGTGGTACACCTTTTTTTGCTAAGGTTGCCGTTGTGAGATTCTCAAAATAATAGCTTGACTAATTTCTTTATTTAAATTTTAGAAGATATATACATAAAACATTAGTTTGATAGTAGTGTATCAGATCTACTTGTTAAGGGTTGAAGCTAAAACATCAATCTAATGGTATTGCACCAAATCCACTTATCAAAATGTTGGTCTAAGGCTAAGGTTGCCTTTGTGAAATGATCAATACAATGGCTTGTCTATTTTTTTTATTTTAATTTTAGAAGATATACACATAAAACATTAGTTTGATAGTGGTGTACTAGATCCACTTGAAGGGTTGAAGCTAAGACATTGACCTAGTGGCAATGTATTAAATCCACTTATAGACATTGGTCTATTGATAGCAAGGTCTAGAGATCAAATCCTGTTTTCATTACTTGTCATTTGTAAAAACAATGATTTCAACCATCATACTTAATGATTTTTAAATAATGCTTCGTTAGTTTTAGTCTGTTCTCCAATAGCCCATTGAGTTGGGATCTCGGCATATCATGATAAACAAAGTACCTCTTATGAACATCTTAAATATGCAGAATGAAATCGATTCCACAGTCATATGATAACTCCTAAATATGTGGAATGCAAAGCGATTCCACATATTTTCTTCTTTGTAATATAAAGGATTTTAAGATCAGAGCAACTCAAACTATTCCAAGTTGCTATGAGAATCAGCTTTTTTTCTTTTGAAGATTGTTGTTACCCTCTCACTCATGATCCCCAAATCACTTTTTGTTAAGAAAATTCATAGCCATTAACCAAAAAAAAAAAGGTAAACCGTATGCAAGTTTGGTTCGATAAATAACGTTGTAGTCAATCTTGCATCAAATGATTTGGAATTATTATCAAATAACTACGGGATAACGAACATCAAATAACTATTGGCCAAAAGCTGAAGATTGTGGAACAGGGCTTTGAGGCTGGTGTAGGTGAGAAGCAGTACGGATAGCATCTCAAAGTTGGATTTGCAATATACATCAAAGAGCTATTGCATCATGGGAATACACATCTTTTGAATCAAAGGGTTCGATTACATATTACAGATTCATGTATGTCAAAACCAACCTTCCAATTGCAAGAAACTCAAACTTCAAAGATGAAACAAAACGCCAGCTCGATCGAAATCGCATTTCGATAAGCTATCTGCCGAACTGAAATCGAAACATATTACCTCGTAATCGTCCCCAACGATCGCCCTCGGCGGCCGTCCAAGCCCTCGACTTCTTCTCCTCGGTATCTCGCCCAGAAGAACACCTCCGATCCCTATTCCCAAGTCGCTTCTGTCCGCCTCCATCTGCATCTCGATACTATCAATATCCCGATCATTGTTCGATTATATTCCCCCAACGTAACTATCCTACACCATCGTCTCGTCTTGCCTCGGTACCACTTACGTTACTTGTATCAACTTCCTGGTTTCCGATTGGACTAGTGATGGGTCCCAGGGGACGTTACGGCTTCTCACGACTCCAGTGGTGGGTACGTTTCTGTTAAGTAGGAAAGCATTGTTTACGAAGCAATGAGGAAATGCCACGTTGCAGCATATGAACGGTGGAGTTGAAGGAACAGGTTAAGCGATAGCCGCACATGAGGAGCACGGCAAGTACTCTTTCTCTGTCTCGGTCGCCGGTTTTGATTCTTTATGTTGGTTTTGGGGGTCCGAGTGCGGTCACCGCCGCAGCGTGCGGACAGAAACCGGCGTGGTCAGGCACCGTTGGGCTCCGAGTTGGTCGCACCCGACCGCAGGTGACGTTACCGCCGGGGGGAGGGGAGGAAGTACACATCATGCACGGCCGACGGCATTCCACGTTCCTCCTCACCGACCTTGTGGGGATTCCTCCCATTCCCCCCCTCTCTCTCTCTCTCTCTCTCGCTACCTCTATCCTGTCCCCAATCCTTTCCCCTTCCGTTTCTATCGAGCCTCCTCCTAACCCTGCCTGATCTTGTACCTCACGCCGATCCATGGATCCCGGCCGCCGTCCTCTCCACCACCACCACCACCATGCCGGCGGAGGAGGGCGGGAGGATATCTGGAGCGAGGACGCGACGGCCGCCCTCATCGATGCCTGGGGCGATCGGCACCTCCGCCTCAGCCGGGGAAGCCTCCGGCAGAAGGACTGGAAAGAGGTGGCGGACGCCGTGAACGAGCGGCGGGAGGCGGTGGGGAAGCCCCCCAAGACCGACGCCCAGTGCAAGAACCGGATCGACACCCTCAAGAAGAAGTACAAGATCGAGAAGGCGAAGCCTGGGCCGTCGGAGTGGTCCTTCTTCTCGCGCCTGGATCTCCTCATCGGAGACGCCGCCACCGAGCCCTACCACCGCCCGACGCCATCCTTAAGATTGCAGTATTCTCACCCCCTGCCTAAACGTCACCCTTCGCTCGTTTCAACCGTCAAGCATCGGAACCCTAACGGGGCCGTGCATTTGCGGGGATCATCAGAGAGCTCTCCCGAGTTCGGTGACGGCAATGACGACGAGGATGTCGAAGGCGACGCTGAGGCGGACGAGGAGGAGGATGATGATGACGATGATGATCCAGAGCGTAAGCTTAATGGGATGTTTGCTGGTGCACTGGCTGGGAAGCGGCGGAGAGACTGGGGGGTTTATGGTTGTGGCATGGGTGATGGTGATGGAGGCCACGGGCCGTTTAGTGAATTGGCAAGGGCGATCATGAACTTTGCTGATGTTTATGAGAGAGTGGAAAACTTGAAGCAGCGGCAGATGATGGAGTTGGAACTAAAACGGATGGAGTTTGCAAAGGATCTCGAGTTCCAGAGGATGCAGATGATCATCGAAGCTCAAATTGAGGTGGAGAAGATGAAGCGGCGAAAGAACACATCTGGATCTGGTGAGTTTGCTGGAACATTCAGACCTTTATTATTTGCAGCCATATTTATCGTAGGTTGCTATCACAGACTGTAAATTGTTCATGTTGGAGCTATCGTGTTGCTACTTATAGATATCACTAGGTCGGAAACTTAGTTTGCATTCCAATAAGCAGGGTATTAGGGAAGAATTGCTGAAAACCGTAACTGAGCTTGTAAAAAACCGAGCAACGTTCTAAGATCTACGAAGAAATTTAATTATGATGTCAAATATGACTTGTGGGTTATACTGGATGCATCCAACCCGAGAGGTTTGCACAGAGCACAGTGACGAGTATGTTAAGTACTAAGCTTAATAAGCGTAGGCGTACATAGTTGATACCTCATATTATAAGATTCAGTATAGCTATTATTGTCATACTTCTATGGTCTTAAGCTGTAAAATTGATGTTTTTTATATCTTCTAAACAGTTAGTGGTCTTATGTCCAAACTTTGAACATCATAAAATAGGGTCCTGAGGAGGAGGAAATGCACCTTTCGGTTTGCATCAATGAAGTTCTTTGTGAACCAGTCTTGTTTTTTGTCGGGTTCGCATCGTCTTTTTCGTGCTGTTTTGAGCATTGATATTCTATATGATAGTTCTTCTCTGCTAGTGTACGTCTGGATTCCAGCATCTTTTAGCTATATGTTGACACAGTAAATTGTTAAAGGGAGACAATTGGATCTTTTAACATCCTTGTTACTTTGCGTTTCCGTTCTTGTTGGTTTAGTTTGCCAACTAGTTGAGGGCAATAAACCATCAAATGTTTGCAAATACTTTATCAGATGGGTCGTGTTATGGACTTGATATGCTGTTGTGTGATAATTACTATTTAGCTGATGCGTAGATAGATCTATTGGAGTTGAGCCTTATTGGAGTGCAATTCTGGCCTAATTTCATCTTGTTCTTACAATAATTTTAGCTGATGTAAGGACAGTATGATATTTATTGATGTTTTTTGTTATTTGCTGCAGCATTTCGGTTTTAGCTAGATTTACAGTAACTTAGGTTCTTGGAAATGTACCTTCATTCCTCGGCTTGATGCCATGGTTACCATATCTTCAGCATATTATATTTTTGTCTTGGATTTTGAGAAGCAGAAAATTATATTTGCAGCATCATACAAAAATCATTATAGTCAGCTCTCAAAAACTATTTGTTCTAAATTAGTAAATGTTACACCCAAGTGGAAGGATGTTGTATTAGTTTACAGGACTAGATTCTTTGGCACCTGGGACTCATTCATCAGCTTTCCAACGGTGATCATTAGCTAGTTTATTAGTCTGACGCATATCTATGTTAAAAAAAAAAACAGAATTATAGGTCCTGCTGGATATTCAAGGATTATTTTGAAGAAGAAAACGTTGCCTTAATGACTCATCTATTTTGGGAGATTTACCAGGCTAGTATAACAGTTCTTTTCAGCTTTTGTAACATCTTAGAGCATATAGATTAATTAGGTTCTAGTATGGATGCTCTATTGATGTTAAATTGTCCGTCATCATGCAAGTGATCCATTGGAGTATTACATAATTTAACAGTGGTTCTAATACCCGATGACCACTTCTCATATTTTTGTTGACTTACAAGAAAACAGGTTGTGATCTCTTTGTCGGCATCTCCTTTTTCATCTGCAAAATTAAGTGCCTGCTCTTGACTCCAATATATCTGATCTAGTTTATCTGATAACCCTTTGATCGGCCAATTGTAGGTAGGACAAGGAAACATGGTCACTGACAAGAGGAATGGTGGGGTGTTTGAATTTTAAATATTTAGTCAATGTGAGGCGCGTAAATTGTGCATATAAAGAGGCTTTGAATAAACAGGTATCAGTGGGTTTGTCTTAGTTGGCCATTTTCTTTGTCATAAATAGTAACTTTGACAAAGATTTTAGATATGTTTTCTTTTTAAAGATGAGGATGTCCATTATGCTTACAGGATGACTGATCTGAGAATTCTGAGATTCAAGTTATTATTAGGAGAAGTGTTGCTAATATGACTAATAAAGTCAATTCAAATCACTTGTCTTATTATATCCAGGATTATTTTTAACAGGATTGGTGTATTTTTACATGCAAATTTTTTATTTTATTTGTAATCTCATGAGGGTTGCGAGGAAGGATTGATGTGCTGGTTTTTAAATCAATAATAATGGTTTAGGGAGGGTCAATGCCTGATCGAAGTCAATAAGCATTTTTAGCATTCCATTTTCTAAAGCAATAATTTCTTGTAATTGGATATGTCTGAGGCTGTCCCATGAAACGAACAAAGGAGCCTCGTGATGCGGTCTGATTGGTCAATCTAGTCCCAGTTTTTTTTTTTTTTTTTTGTTAGATTGGGATTCTAATTAGATTTAGGATGCCTTTTCCAGTTTTTCTGCATTTTCCTTAAGAGTGTCAATATGAGCTCAGATTTTGATTGAGATTGGTCTCAAGTTAGGTTTTTTAACTGTTAAATCTCTTGATGAAGGGTTACTTACCCTTTTCTTTACAAGAGTAGAAAGTTTGCCTTTTGCAGGGATTCTCTGAGCTTATTTTATTTATGACATTGCCGTCTTGTTGTTGATTTCTCCATCTCATGTCTGTTATACTTATTATGTTAAAATTCTAATACCCTAAGTTTCTGACGTATGATCCTGACTCCTCCCTCCTACAGGAAAGAGTTGAGAGTGCTTGGAAGTCGACCCTGCTGTTTGCAGCGTAAGCAAAGCTGTCTTTTTAATAGCTCATTTGTGACATCAATTTAGAACCTGTGGCATTTGTAGATAACGAGAAGGTACTGAATAATCTTGTGATTCCTTGAATAGATTTACTTGGCTATCATGATAACATGTCCGCCCCACTTTTTACTTCTTCTGGGTGTAATTTGTCTATACCAATCAACTTTGTTTGCAGATCCAATTTATGAGACTCTATCGTACTTCGGTCAACGCTTTAAGCTGCCAA
Organism: Ensete ventricosum; assembly: GCA_029747655.1. NCBI lineage: Eukaryota > Viridiplantae > Streptophyta > Magnoliopsida > Zingiberales > Musaceae > Ensete > Ensete ventricosum. The sequence continues at coordinate 7,703,807 of JAQQAF010000009.1, read as the reverse complement.
TGATAGGTACTTTAATTTCCACTGTTCATGATCTGTACCCTCCCCCGAGACTCTCAAGTTTTGAAGCCATCATAAACCCCATCAGTTCAGTTTTCTTTTATTTTTATTTTTTTATCATAAGTTGAGTTTAAAATGCAACTGCTGACAGTGTTAAACTTATAACGCAGACAGAATAATTCCCGTTGAACTTTAGCCCTCCTCCTTTTGCATTTCCCTTTATATCAAGGTGTGGTTAATCATTAAATCTCAAGTATAAAAAAAATCAAATAATAATAATAAATTAATAGGATATAATTATTAAAAATTATAGAATAATTAAATAGTATGTTTCATGCTTTGGCATTTATAGATTATCTACGAGGCTCGTGACCTTGTTAGAATCAATTGACACTAAGAGGGGGAGAGGAGGGGGTTGAATTAGTTAAGTGTTGAAATCTCGGTTTAGATCGTTTGAATTAAAATCGAGTTTCGTTCAAGTGAAAATTAAACCCTTAAGAGTATTTCACTTACAACTCACAAGAGAGACATTTACAAAGATTACAACACTTTTGTTCACTCCCTTCTACATTTTAGCACACTTTTTACCATAGTTTTCTTGCACATTTTTTGTCACAGTTTTCTTACCAAAATTATAATGCAAGAATACTTTTGGGTATTTATAAACCCCCATTGGCTTCAGAAAATAAACTTAAAAATTCAAACGTATCCAAAAAATTCGGAAACGGATGGTACAACCATCGGCACCGACGGTACTATCATCAAAAGTTATCCTAAAAATAGGGCAACAATGATACAATCGTCGACCTGGACGGTGTAATCGTTGCCCACCAATGGTACTATTATCGAGAATCTCATAAAAATGTTTCCTATATTTTTCTATTCTCGACTTGTACCTTCAATTAATCCCTTTTCAGGTCAACCAAATGAGCTTAACCTGAGCTCAATCTAAACCCAAACATGGACCCGGTTTGACTCACTTGAGTTAATTTGGATTCCTTCTAAACTCAACTCAATTATAACTCTAAACAAAATCGATGCTAACTACGACATACTAAGGCATACAAATACAATCAATTGGACCAAGGTGTCAAGTGACCTTGTCAACTCCCGACGATCTTTCCGGTGACCTTCGATGAATTCCTGGCGAGTCTCGATCATCTTCTAGCGAATCCCCGACGCATCCCCGAAAAGCTCCCGATCACCTTTAGCGAGTTTCTAACGAACTCCCGACAAACCCTCGATACCTTCGGCGATCTCCCGATGAGTTTCCGATGCCCAAATTTAACTCCGCCCAACATCTGATTTTATTACCATAACTTTATAACTTACTCCTCCTAATTCAACTCATAATTTACATGCATAACTAAAATAGTGCTATATTTCAATATACATTATTACTATCAATATGAATATAATATAAAAATATGTAATCTTAAAATTAAAACATATTAATTATTAATAAAAAATATAAACATAATAAGCGTAAAATTTATATATATAAAATGCTCATAAGTCATCGTCCATGAGCTTACACATGCTCCCTTCCCTATTCATTCACTTGGGTATATACTGGTATTCTTACTAGTATAATTAATAATAATATAATATAATATGACTTCTTTAACAAATATAATCATACAATATAATATATACAAAATAAGAATATAAAATTTTGCATTGAAATAATTTAGAATGTATAAAAAAGATAGCAAATTTATATACTTTTACGTCGTATGTCATAATGTTATAACACATACGTGTATCTCATATTGTGAGTTATTATACATACATATATATACATATATTCAAACCATACATCATAATACATACATACATGTCACAATATATACGTGCACTCTCACACCATACAAAACATATTTATATATTCTCATACTATAAGTAATTATATATGCATGTATACAAGATATTTTTATCACAATTTATATATTTTTATACTTACAAAATATCTTAACTCATGACAATCGTAACATTCGAAATATGCTTTTAAAAATATCATATGCATACAATAATTTATATAATTACTATTTTATATTATTTAACAGTCAACTAAACTTATATTCTTGGTTCAATCCCATTAGACCTCTTCTTCAGTCTTCTTTTTTTTCCATCAGTATTCCTTCCGACAGATCTCTCTCTTTCCTCCATTTGCTCCTTTTCTCTCTTCTTCCTCCTTCTCTTCCTCTTTTTTTTTTCCTTTTTTCCTTTTTTTATTCTCTTCTTTTCTCTAATCTCACGGTCGAACCCTTCTATCTTCCTTTCCTTTCCTTTCTCCCTTCTCTTCGTCTCTGTTCTTCTTCTCTGTTCTTCCTTTCTCTCCCTCTTTTTCCTTGTTCTCTATTCTTCCCTTCTACCCCACAGCTGTAGCCTTCTCTTCTCCTCCTCCCCTTTCTCCCTTCTTTCTCTCTTTCCTTCTCTATTTTTCTCTTCTCCATCACAGCTGCAGCCTTCTCTTCTCTTCTCTTCTCTTCTCCTCCCCATTCTCCCTTCTCTTCCACCGATGCAGCCTCTTTCCTTTCTCTCTTTCCTCCTTTCGTTTCTTCTCGTTCCTTCTTCTCTTTTCTGCCATCTCTTCTACCGAGGTAGCCTCTCCTCCTTTTCTCTGATTCCTCCCTTCTATTTTTCTCTTTTCTCCCTTGTCTTCCACATACACCGTTAAGAGATGCAGAGAAAACCCTCTCTTTTTTTCTGTTTACCTTTTGTAACTTAATTTTTATAATATCTATATTTACAAATAGATCCTCAAAAAGATAATAATATTATATTTTTCTTCTAAATGAAAAGTTTAGTCCTATAAACTTTTCACATATCTAATGTAAAAGGTAATCAGGATTGATACAGTAAAACTTATATAAAAATTTAAGACATCATCCATCTCAAAAAAAATTCAAATATAAATATTTTTATTATATACTAAATATTAAGATAACTTAATCTCATATTCAAGTCCGTTGGTATACCTACATATTCAGTCATGTATGAAAAGTAGATCTTTTTAAGTATGTCATCATACTTAAAAAGCATAGATATCATAAATCATATCATGACATGAAAGTAATATATATATATATATATATATTATTTATACTTTTGTCAATATATATGAGATTCGAGTACTATAATCATTTTTATTTTATATAAGTCCAATTGATTAACATGCATGGTAACAGAGTAGTAATTAAACCAAAGACTATAACATTTGACCAAGCCATGTAGCATATTCTGGCTTTGCCCAGTTTTTTAATGTCATCAATGGTGTTAGCATGAAACCATTTCTTTTTCTTACCACTCAAAACGATTGCAAATCCCGATTCAAAAAACATCAAATGAGGCGATTTGTGCATTAGCCATCTAACTGGGGTTGTTGGCATAAGTTCAAAGAAATTACCGGATTATGAGAAGGGGAGAAGAAAAACATGAAGAGAGGGGGACGTCGGTGATCATGACCGGCGAGCTTCTCATCTCCGATCTCAATGTCTTCATCAAGTCCTCCATTCTCTGCAGTCACCAACGGTTCCCAATAAGCTTAATTAGCTATTTAACGAAGCATCAGCCTTTTTATTTATTCAGCAAGTAGGCAAACGTGTCGAAAGAAAAAAAGTGAAAGAAAGAAAACCATCCGCATTATTAATCAGCACGATTTATTGCCTCTTCGACGTGATCGGCCGGCGTCACCGCCTCCAACGTGCAAACAATCAACCAAACGCCGTCCGATCACCACCTCGGGGGCTTTTGCTTTGGAGAGGACAGTGGGATCCACCCCTCCACTTGCGGAAGGACGAAACCTGGAGGAGCTCGACCTTGTCGGAGGACCGACCACAAAGAATCAAGCAATGGAGATCGAGAAGTCGAAGGCGACGGATCTGACTAAGTAGGTCGATGGAGGGCCATCGGGACCAGCGATCACAGACAACGTGCTCCATTCCCAAAAAGAAAAAAGAAAAAAAAATTGCAAGCGAAAACGTCGCTCTTACCCGATTGTGATGATGTCGCGGTGTCCACAGCTTCCTCCTATGCTTTTTGGCCGCCGTCGTACCTCCGGTCAGCAGGCAGTCCAAGGAAACGGAGGCGGGTAGAGGGAGAAAAAGAGAGAAGCGGAGTGGATCTCGCCCATGTCTCGCCAAGCGGAGCCGTCGCCTCGCGAGTTGGTGCGCCAACATCTTCATCCGGTCAATTTGGACTTTGGGCCCCCCCCTTTTAGGCCAAATTTTCTCGGGCGTCCCACCGGGAGTTTGTAAAATCTTTGATCTTTCTTTTTCTTCCTCCAAATTAAAGAAAAAAACGTAACAATAATCCTGCGTCTCACCTTAATACAAATAATTCGAAAAACCAAAATCGATAGCAAAAATAACCAGCAGATTAATTAGGAGCCTGGGAACGGAGAGGCCGAAGAAGCTCAATCAACTAGTCAGCTAACGTACCGAATAATCCCCCGTGGCGACGATTGCCTGGTTCACTGGTACACGAATCCGAGTATAGGGGACCCACCGAAGGATGCCAGCTTGACGAACCGATTCTTTTCACACAGAAAATGGAAATAATGGACACAGAATGATATCTGCAAGATGCTAGTACCAATAAACTTTAGTAGAGGAATTAATGCTTCTACCCACACGGTGGTTGCTTTGACCATGCCCAATAATTCCTAAAACAAACACAAGCGAGTCGATACAACCTGGATCGACCGGTGCAGCTTGGGCATCGACATGGTGACCGCCACACCTTCAAATCCAACATTTGCACACCCCATCCAACCCATCGGACCAAGATTCAGGAAATTTGATGAGTTTGACCTGACTGAACAAGTCAAATATCATCTCCTGCTACAAGGAACACAAGACAAATAAGACGTGGTTAAATTCTCTACTCTGCAGTTGTCATATACAAATAATGATTATACATTTTTAACTCTAGCAGCACCAAGATGCATATTCTGACTGATATCTAAGATATCATACAGAGAATTAAGTAGAGGCTTAGTGTTTCCAGAAGATAATGCCGACAGATGCGAGACTACCAGGCGACAAGGCTGGCTCTGAAGTCTAATCAAAAACCTACTTTGGCTATTTTTTTACATCAAATGGTCACCTCCGGTATAAGATCATACATATAACCATCCAACTTATAACCATAAAGTTCTCGAGCAACAGAGATCAACTTGAAAGTTGGAACCTGCCACTTGGTTTTCTCTTTTTCCATCCCTGAAAGAATCAAAGATGAAATAAAAACTATGAAACGCAAATTAAAGATCTAGATATATATGACAAACCACACACTTACAAATGCGGCATAGCAGAAGAGTGTGATAATTGCCAGAATAACAAAACCATATTGAAACACATTATACCTGCATAACAAAGATCAATAATAGAGACATCAGAAGAGTTTATGGTGTCCAAATTAGATTGACAATCCTGATCTTATGGGTTCATAATTTCTAGACATGATAAAAACAAACATTGTGCTCACTTGTATAGATATTTGATTCCACGTAGAGATTGCAGTGTGTGGCCAAAAATTTCTTGTGCGGCAGTTGCTTGTGAATAGTAAGCAAAAGCTGTGGCGCAAAACTGAATCACACTGCAAAGATGCCATTGAACATAAACACCAAAATAAAAGCTCGGTGAAGTCAAATCTTCAAAGACAATTCATGGAACTGAAACACTCAACACCTTCTATCAATGAAGGTAAAGAACAAGCATCTTAAATACACCAACACAAAGCTGCCATGAGGCGTAGACCTCCTAAAAGCTGGCTCTGAGTAGAATAAATTCGGGATTGGGAGTAGGTGTTGAGTGTTTCAGTTGTGAGTATCTCGCAATGTGCCACTGGCATCATTTTGTTATGGTTCCTTAATTTTATCTCGCAATTGCCACTCATCTTAAATTACTTTTATAAAAAAGATGGCTCTGAATAGAATAAATTCGGGATTGGGAGAAGAATCATCTCAAAATGATGCCAGTCTTATTTCCAGTCTGCTTTGACAAAGCAGCAGTACTAATAAAAGTTTGATCATGATACAGGTATCTCAGAAGTCATAGTTAGTTGTTCATCCTACCTAATCAGTAAAGTTGATGCTTCACTTCATTGCTGTTGAACAGTTTTGTGTATTCTCAAAGAATTCAAAAGAAAATAACAAATAATTGTAAGTTAAACTGCAACTCAATTATATTATCAGGCCTCTTCCTTGATTAAGATGCAAGGAGACACAAACAATTCTTAGATATATGTTATCCACATGAAGCTGAATTACATGGTAACATCATCTTAGAATACAAACCTGATGGAGCAAAGCAGGATAAGCCCCACATTAAAGAGAAAGGAGTTCATAAGAGTCCCTCCCCACCTGAATCAAGTTGGTTAGACATCAGGACTCTGAACAATGGAAAAAGAATTTGCATTCTAAGCTTGATGAGAAATGGAAAGGAACATGGTTAATTACTTCATTGGATGGATAGTAATAAAAACCAACTTCAATCCAAGCATCATCTCCCCAGCAATCACTGCAAGGAGTAGGTAGAAACAGAAAATTGCAAATGCTGCAGTCCCTAACAGACCTGATAAAGGAAGTGTTAGGCAAATCCTGGGAAGTCAAATGAAAAAATATTTGTTATTGGTTGACACAACATACCCCACACGTTATCCAACTTGATGAAAACTTCATTTAAAAAAGGAGAAATTGGTGGGCTGATAAGCAAGTATATAATAATATGTGCAACCCAGGCCACCGAAACAATCAACCTGAAACCAGAAAACACATGCAATTATGAGAGATATAATCATAAACACACACGTGTGAATTAATCTCTCTATTAAACAGACGATAGCTTGAACAAGTTCAAGTCATATAGAAACTAGAAAGCTATCAAAATACAATGAAAAATGAAACAGTCAAGAATGCAAGTGATGATGATCAAATATATACCACTAAAATGAAGCATCTTAAAGGAATCTAGGGCACAAAAGAATTTAATAAGGAAATTAACTTACAGCACCTACCCAATGATACCTAATACAAGCTTTCCCAAGTAGCCAAGAACAGTTAGAGCCCACAGAGTCTCAGCCTGTAAGGACAAAAGTACAGAACATTTGTCAAAGAAAAGGATAATTAACCCTACTAAATAAACAGGTTCTTGCAACTATCATCACCTTCTCCCCTTGTGGATACATTTCTTCTAAAGCTTTCATATCATCTTCCAAAAGAAGCAACTCCTAGATTTTAGATGAAGAACAGAAGAAAAACAGTTTACAAGAGATGTTTTATTACAGAAAACACAGACCAAAAGACTAAGGGGTAGAGTAAGAAGCTAATAAAAACTATGCAAATGCAGAGATGAAATAGAAAAATAACAATCTCTTTGTAGAGCTCCTGCTCAGAAGAAAATATATGATGATTTCACAAGTTAAATATTTCATTTCACAAAAAGGTTCCTGTTACCATTAAGCACTAAGATCCGAATGTCCAAAAAAAAGTTCTTGTGATGTTACCTAATGAATTTCATAGGGCCAACGGCTGACATCTATATACTAAAAATTTTCTTAAAAGCCTCAGTTGTATGTAAATGGCAAACAAACCTTTTCTATGCTTCACTTGCTACAGAATGATCAAATACTTCTATACAAGTTAAAAATGTACCAACAAACACTAAAATAAGAATAGTATATGTTTACAATTTTATATAGTGGTAAATGAGGAATTAGTCCTAGAAGTCACGTGAGAAAATAGTACAGTAGATACAGTTTGCTCACATGATTTACACTTATATTCATGGAAATTATACTTGTTTCAAGCAAATAAAAGTACTGTTCTCTCCAATTCTACTAAGTCAGTAAATCATACAGCTGATGCAAATTTCTGCTAATATATAAATTTTATTCAGTATTATATGAATCATTTAGAATTATTACCAATAAACTCCTTCAAGAATCATAGACACCCGTGGCTAAATGCTACTTAAAAATAAACGAACACCAGAAATTTAGCTCATGCCTAGATATGCGTAAAAAAAGTACCTTGTTCTTTTCATGCAAAAACTAGATACGCATGTGAGTGAATGGTAGTGACCACAGAATAACAAGGGTTACCCAAAATATATAAATTTATTCAGTATTATATGAATCATTTAGAATTATTCAGTATTATAAGACCATGTGTACTTGTTTAAATATTACCAAGAAAAGCTTTAAGAAGACTAGTATATAAGAACAATATTTAGGGTTCCAATAAAATATCAAATGATTGAAGTATAAGTCGAATCAATGTATATAATTCGATGAAAGATAAAGCATAAAAATTACATCAAAATGATCAGTCATGTTATCAAAGCTTAACTCATAAAAACAGCTGGTCAGTTTAATATTACAAAAAAGGCACACTTTTTCAGCAGCCTTCACATTTTTGCGCCATTTTCTCCCCTTAGAACCACTTCTCTCCTCCTGGTGAAGAGCTTCAATAGCTTTCTTCAATACTCCAGCCTTTTTTCCCAGTTCAGTGGCATCCTATCAGATCTCAACGAGATTACACATCAAAAATAGGCAACTAAAGGGAGCCAGTTAATGCTCATGTACTACTGTAGGCATTAGCTGATATTACATGCCAGAAACTGAGACATAGAATAAAACCTTGATATATTGTGACCGAGTTATGACAGCCTTGGGGCGCCGTATGAATGAAAAGATGAGGCCCAGTGGAAGGCAAGCAATCCCCACACCACCAAATATCTGCCCAAAAAAAACTAGGATAAAAAGAGGGGGTGTGGGACAAAAATTTACACCACCAACCATAAATTTTTGCACCAATGTTACAACCTCACAGTTCATACTACAAGTGAAGATCTTTCTATCACTAAGTAAAAGTTCAAGAAACATTTCATATGACAAAAAATTCATACACTACAAGCATTGACCAAACACTAGGATACTATTATAATATTGGAATATACTTCAAGGTGATGAAAAAGGAAAATAACCTAATGAATTAGGGTGCATAATAATGGAACATACAGTAAAAAGCACTGATCCAACAATTGTTGCAAGTGCAACCACATATTCTGGAAAGGTGGTTTGCATTGTCCAGGTTGTTTCAGAAGAAACAGGTGCTCCATATGCATCACACTGGAGAAAAAATGCATGAGCATTAGATTACATAAAGTAACAATAAACCTTCGCTGCTGATCATACAAAAGTGCCACACAATCAAATCCCAAATTCCAACTAGAGAAAGCTCATGGGTGCAAGAGTTCCTAGAAACATAAAGGCATTACTCATATGCAACCATATGTGCATGCCTATAAGTGTATCCTTGTACATGCACTCATTAATGCACAAGCCAATAAAAAAATAGATAATATTCATGTTTATTGAGCTTCTTGGACTAATTTATCTAATGGAATCTTAAATTACAAAGAGCAATTCTAAGGCTTTCCATCAAAACCAAGACTCAGAAATTTCCATAATATATTAGCTGGGCACGAAACAGCAGTCATTTTCACTCATACATAAAAGATATAATTAAATCTTTCTTCTTTCTGTTGGATTTTTATGAACTGAGGGCCTATGGGAAGTCGTTGCATTGCATTTTAGTGGAAAATCTAATTTCTAGAAAATAAGTAGAAGGTGCAACTGACTTACCAAAACAAACCAAATATCCGCCATTAGTTCAAGCCACAACTCAATCTAGATGATATCACAACCTCCGTCTCGAGTGAAAACCTAGAATTTTGAATAGTAGGTAGATGAACAGCTTCATATGGGTTTGACTAAGTTATACAAGTCCCGTAGTAGGTAATATGCATTAAAGGTTTTGTTCTTGTGTAAACAATGTAACATGGTATCTAATTGGATTTAAATCAACTCAGACAAATTTACTCTTCCAAATTTGCATATTCGTTAAATATTAGCAACAAATATCGTCGGCTATTTCAGCTTCGGGCTAAAGCAGGGTTTATTTCAAGCAAGATCGGTCATACCGTACCGTATCGGTGTACCGAGCATTGCTTGGTACAGTACGTCAGTACCGAGCAGTACACCCAAGCATACCGCTCGATACGTGTGTATATATATATATAATTAAAAGAAATAAAAAAAGGGCGACATCGCCTCGTACCTTCTCCCCACGCGGGGAGATGTTTCTTCTCCCCAAGAAGCCCGCGAGTCGCACGTCATTTTCTTCTCCTCGCAATCGCCAAAGATTCTCCCCGCGAAGCACTAAGAAGTCTGCGGGTGACGGATTGGGATCAGGAGAGCAGCGCTAGATCTCCAGGTTCTCCCTTTTCTTCTCCCTCTTCTTCTTCTCCTTCTTCTTCTTTCTCCCTTGGCTGATATTGCCCGAAATCGACCGTTACCATCCAACAGCGATCGACGACGATCGAAATCGATCGTTACCAACCGATATTGAGTGGTAACGGAGCGGAAACAACCCCAATCGATAGTACCCGCCCGGTACCGGGCGGTACGATTCAAAACGTCGAACCTTGATTTCAAGCGAAATGAAGTTCAAAAATTTTAATCGAAATATATTTAGAGTTGAAATCAAATGATATACGGATGAATTACATTATCCCAGAGGGTTTAACATTGTGTAATGCCAGTACATTTTCTTTGAATTAGCAATAACCACACTTAAAGATCTGATAGGACAGAAGTCCAGATCAATTTTAAAAAGGTTATCAATTTGATTCAAGTCTTCTTAACCAGTTGCAACCCAATAGAAATCTATGGTACCTTAGAATATGCTCCACAAAACATGCAAGATCAGATTTGAAACTACAATGCTTTATGTATCTTCACATGTGCACAATCAAATTTCACCATTAAATACAACAAAGTACATATAAATCATGTATATTTCCAAAAATAATAATAAAAGAAAATAGAGAAATATCACCAGATGATTCGTTGACCCTATGCAAGGTTGAGAACTTGAGAATGTTGACCAAGAAGTAGGGAAACTTGTAGCAGAAGAAGAGAGGTGCCTAACTGTAAAGTCCACTTTACCAACTAGTCCTGATACAATGAAAGAATGTCAATTAGAAAACTTACAAGCATATAACAGCACTGCAGAGTTGAGGTAAATGGATCTAATGGTATTTGAGAATTGAAAACTAAAGCCTGGAAAGCTTCAGGTGTAAATGAACTCTAGCTTTCTTTCCACTTCAACATACATTCGACTGTGATTATTCTTTTAAAATAAAAGCAGGTAGAATAGCTGATAATATCAACCTCCATGTTTCTGCATGCATTGAAGAAGTAGAATGGTGCTTTCAGATTTGAAGTCCTTAAATCTTATGTTCATAATAGTTGATATTATGAACATAATACATTAAATCTTATGTTCATAATCTCATGTTTATATTATGTTAAACCACAATAGCTGATATTAAACTGGAACAATTGCGAGCAACCATCATATTAGTACTGCTGACTCAAAGATTTTATTTGGTTTTAACAGTATTGCCCGAATATATGCTGCTGATGGGAAGCAAAACAGTGCTATACATACAAGAACCGACACAAAATCTAGAATCAATAAATTCTGAGTTACTTTCTTTTTCCAGATAGAAGTTTTCAGGCTTCATGACAACTGTAAAAGCAGCATAAAATGCATGGCAATCTGTTTTGACTTGAATGATGATGTGCCCGTAAATGGAATATCCATGTGTCTCCATTTAGTCCTCTGGAGGCCTAAAATACTCAAATACCATATCAGACTCATAAGCATTGAATTAATGAAGCATGCCACCCTGCCAAAGAATGAAGAACATTGACATTTCAAGAGTACGTATAACCTCAGATCACCCACTTAAAAATCCAACCTACAAATCTTATTTTAAATGAGACAATATTCTCGAACAATGTCACACAACAAATAACTGCAGTGAATGATAGCTGAATTGCTATCTTGTCTAGTTACCAAACAAGTTTAACAAGTGGTACACACAGTCATCTTTCAAGAAAGCAATTAATATCTACCCAACTAAGTTGAACTTCAAATTGCGATTATAGGTCTATCAGTAAAAACCAAAAGCATGAACCTTAATCTGATCACAGCAATCTTAAAATAAATCATGTGTTTTCTTTTCGCCTTCTCAGGAAAATTAACTTCCAAGAAAATGATATATTTATCGACAACAAAATACAGCAAAGAGATTTGGGAGAAAGTTCTTACCATAAAGAATCCCAAGCACAAGTCCACAGACAACAGCCGATGTCAGAACCCACAAGAGAGCACTCTTCAACCTCTTCCCAATACTCCTGCAACAAGAAATCATCAACACCACCAAATCCAAATACACGGTCAAAGTCGAGGAAACGAAAGTAGGGTTTCCCGTTACGAAACCGAAAGATTTACTTGTCCTGGTCGCCCTCGTAGTAGAACATAGCGAACGGTATGACCAAGAACACAAGGACGGCATCGGCGACGTATACGGCCAGCCAAAGGTCTTTCATGGGGAGGGTGAGAGCGCAAGCGCCATTGTATATAGCGTGCTGACAAGCCTGGCGATTGGCAACGTCCGCCGGGAGCATCAAAATGGAGATGGCGGCAACCGAGAGACCAATAACCACCACCAGCTTCGGGAAGTAGGCCTGGTTGGCATCGTCCGGGTGCTGGTAATTGACGAGGAGGTAGACATTAACGAGGAGAACCAGCACGCACACAACCACCGCCACGATCACCAGAGCCAGGTTGAAATCCCCCATCCTTCCTCCTCCGGACCTCGTCGATCCACTCGAACAACTTTTGTTTCTCCTCGCGCTTGCCCTACCAGATTTGCACTTGAATCGTCACCTTCTTCAGGGTGAAGAAGGAGGGGATCGAGGGGAGAACTAACCGGTACGCGATCCGATCTCGATACGACTGGGATTAGGGTTTCGACTTCGAACTCTCTCTCTCTCTCTCTCTATCTCTCTCTCCTCGGCCACGGCGAACGAGACCTTTTGGCGTGGCGGCAAGAGACGATGGAGGGAACTGTTTGACGAAAGGGAGGCGAATATAAGCAGCCAGGCTGGCGAGCGGGCCCAGTTAGGAGTTGGCTGGGCCCTGTTACGAAAACATTTCTGTTTTCTTGTGTTTCCAAAAACATGAAACAGAAATCTTTGTTTCATTTGTGACATTTGTTACTCGATGGCAAGCATAAAGCAAAAACAGAAATCTTGTGTTTCCAAAAAAAATACAAGTCATGCATCGATAATGTCATGTAAATCGATCAGATTTGTACCAAATAAGAAGGAATATTGTGTATACCGATAGAAAAATGGGTGCTATAAAACTTATTCAACATATTATAATCAACATGAATAAAAAAAAAGATTTTACAGTTTAGTTTTTCAAGGATATATAATAATATATGCGATTTTAGGACATCCAAATATATTTCTTCATTTATTCTCTCATTTAATCTTGATATAGAGATGCATTTTTCTTGGAAAGACTCCAATTTGTTCTTTTTGAACCATGCTTAGGTGATAGGGCTGATGATGAGTCAGTCCAGTCATCCGATGACACATCAGCCTTAGGACCTCAGCACCTTGACATGCTGAAATCAGGCAACATGTAGGCAATCGACTTGGCACAGTATAGCCGACCTGGCACTCCCAAGCCCGAGTTTGATAGCAACAGGAAGGAGGTGTGACGAGCGACGCTATCCAAGACAGATCCAGTGCCCGAGGACCTCAGAACCATGCAAAGTTGTGCGCCAACTCAACAAAGGACACCAACATCATTAAGAAATTCGGTACGGCTGTCCCTTAGCTCGCAGGTATAAAAGCCACCCTTAAGAATGACTTAGGGGGCTCTCTCTCAAACTCTCTTTCTTTATACTGAACTCTCAAAATCATCTCAGTCGGGGTACTAACTAATTTAATCATCGAAGGGGTCATATTAGGCGCTCCCATCCTGACGAGGCCTTCGTGTAGAATCCCTTGACATACCCTGAGAATGAGGAGCTCGAGGCGCGCTCCCGAGCAGACCCTATCAAGGCATCTTCCCGAGCAGGCCCAGCCGACCTCTCCTGAGTTTCTTAGCCTCTTCTCGACCGACGTGGACAAGCTTACACACACAAGTGGAATCAAACTGTGTTGTCTCCTCGATCACAGCATAAAGTTATACAACATTAATCTATAAACAGGTATAAACTATTAGATCTTTATGTCTATTTGGGATAAGAAATTGGTGGGACATATATGAATCAATCTCATATGAATCTCTTTCATAATCATATGGAGATATGTGTGGACCATAACATCATCTCCAACACATTGACAACAAAATGGAGTTACTAAGAACGGAGAGTTTGATACCGATAAGCAATAAATATGGCTCCTCTTGAGAGAGACGTGAAGCCAAACCATCATAATTTTAGGTGCTTTGATGGCCAATCCAATGAGGATTTTAAGGCGAGAAGGGAATCCACAGTGGGCGATGAATGATTTCTTTCTTTTAAATCTCAATATTTCGTATAGTACATTACGATCAAAGATCAATGTTACGTATGAAAATTTATTGATGGGGATGGAAGATGATTTGGAGGAACCTTTATGAGTCACTTTGCCGTCCTCGTTATCTTCTTCAGTTGAAAGCAAAGATGAATGCAAATTATGCTGGAAAGAATTAAGAAAAGAGAAAAGAAGACAAAAATAATAAGGAACAAATAAAGATCAGAACAAGAATAAAGATAAAGAGTAAAAAAGAAGGTAGTAAAAGGTCTGTTGACAGCAGAGAGGAAGGCAACTTTATCAGTCACTTATTTTGATGCTCAAACACCGGAGAGCAAGAAATTTTCTTGGTGTCAAAAATTTGTTGTCAGCACAAGTATCTCTTCTTGTTCTTTTTTGTTCTCTTCATGGAGATTGGGAAAAGTACTACCCCAATTTACTCATGTTGAAAGAATTTGATTTCTATGCATTTTGAGCTCTGATACTTTCAAAGCCTTCTTCAATACAAGTTCTTAATTGTCAATCCATCTTCTACTGTAAGGAATTATGATTTCATTGAGATGTGATTAAATCAAATCTCTCTCTCTCTCTCTCTCTCTCTCTCTCTCACACACACACACACACAGCTTTCTTGCATATATGTCAAAATAAGTGAGGAATGAGATTGAAATTGCTTGGACATATCAATCAACTTGGTTTATTTGTAAGAACAGCTTACATAAAATCAAATCAGGATAAAATATTGCGGTAAGGAACATAATTGAAGTTGTTGTCTTGTGTAGCCATCATCATGTTAGTGAGGGACCAGATGGTGGGGGGAAGTGGACAGCTTGATAGTAGATTAGAGAATGAAACCCAAGTGGGTCACATGATGATTGATAACAAAGACAATCTACAGATCATGACAGAATGAGAGTGTAATGAAAGCAAGATTTCAGCATATCCAAATGTTTCTGGTGCAGATAGAACCACATATTGATTCAAAGAATCAAGTCAATTACTTGCTCACAATCTGAAGCAATAGATAGTTTCAACCAAGCCACATCCATTGGTGTATTTGCATTTCCAACTTTAAACAACTTTAAACAGGAGGAGGACGACGACGACGACAAATCTTCCTATTGCCAAACACAAACTCTCTTCTGCAAGCCCAGGCAACCAACCACCACCAGAAACAAAAGCAATTCTTTTTGCATAGAACAAAAAAAAAAAAAAAAAAAAAGAGCTGTTTATCGAACATTTTGCTTACTAAGGATCGAGACGATTTCCGCAAACCGAGGTCGCTTCGCTGGGTTACTGTTCCAGCATCTGTGCATAAGTGACCTCAGAACCTGAGGGCAGTCTTCAGGTATCACTGGCCTCAATCCGCATGTTGCGATCCCCACTGCTGCTTGGACCGGTGAATAAGAAGAGTAGGCTGCCTCACCAGCTACCATTTCCCAGAGAACCATTCCATAGCTATACACATTGCTCATCCAAGTCTCTGAAACAATCTCGGGGTCCCCCGCGATTATCTGCATCATAATCAGCGTAAAACAGCATTGCTCATTGCATATAAGTATGTTCGATTTAAGCTAATCGGAGTAGATAACCGAATGAAAGCAAGCATCTTAAGAAAAAAGAACATAAGTTAATTATGAATCTCCGAGTTCTCTCTGAATACGTGCCTAAAAGTCGGATTAGGCAATTTTATTGCACTTGAAACACCATCATAATTTCCAATTATGAGGATTATTTTTCTTCTACAGCAATGTGCAAATACCAGTTTTAACAGGAGATTAGCTAAGCTGGCAATGCCTTGGAGTAGTTTATAGACAGACATAAGGTGCCATTAGCTACCGAGATAAAACATCCTCTAATGATCTTAGAAGTACTCATGAAATGAAGGCTGAGAGCAGGAGAAAGTGCATTGACTAGCTATAAAGGTCTTCGATTGCCCAAATTATATGGCCATCATCTTCTAAGATCTTAAGCAGCCAAGAAGACCATTAGCTTAAAAAGCTAGCAGCAAACAAATCAATTTGCACACAATTGTGGATGATCAACAAATCCACACAAAATCTTTATGTAATGACTAAAAGCAAGCTTAATCCCGGTGTTTGTACTCCATGATATATTCTTATTTCTACTACAATTCATAAAAAGCTCAATATTGATTTTGAAGCTCCTAACCATGGTTAATATGGTGGTTGAAGCCTTAATTCTGATCTTAATCAGACTCACACACTGTGTTCTATCTTAGAACATGTACGATGGAAGTGGTGAAGAACACTGACCTCAGGAGCTAGCCATCGGTAGCCGGCGGTCTCGTACTCGGTGACCTCGCCGGCGATGTTACAAGAAGTCACGATGCCCATGTCACCGAGGCAAGCATTCCTCTGCCTATCGAGCAGAATCCTGTGTGCGTTGAGATCTCTGTAAGCCACTCCATGATTGTTCATGAACAAGAGGCCTTCTGCAACATCCAATGCCATCCGCATCACCTCCCTCATCGGGACCTTCTTGTTCTTTTGCATGACATCGTGCGCCGATCCTCCATCCATCATCCTGGTGACGACACAGAGCCCCTGGTTCTCTTGGAAGAGGATGCCATGGAATCGGAGGATGCTCCTCTGCCCGCAGCTCATCAGCTGCAACAGGTCCTGCCTGACCTCCACATCGTAAGCGCTTCCCCTGTCGCACCCCCGCAGCTTCTTCACCCACACTCTTTTCCCCCTGTGCACCCCCTTGAACGAGTTAGGCCCCGTGCGGTCGACGAGCTCGACCTCGTCGGAGCTCAGGACCCACCTCCTTATATCGTCCCCGCCTGACCGGATGCTCTGCCACTCGTCGATCGAGACGACGAAGGAAGACATGGGGAGCGGGTTGGGCAGCTGAATCCGGTGGAGTCCCTCCCCGTCGATGCCTTGCACGTCGTCCCCGTCCCCGCGAGCATCCTCCTCGGCGCTCCTCGGGCGCTCCTCTTGGCGGCCGCACAAACCAAAAGGGAGCTTGACGCCGTGGTTTCTGGGCTTCTTCGCCGCCGCCTTCAGCGAGGCTTCGATCCGGGCCTTGAAGTGCCTCTCCTTCCCCTGCTGGACTAAGACGGAGACGACCCCGAGGGTCAAGCCTTTCTTCTCGAAGATCTGGATCTTCTTGCAGCAGATCATTGAGCTATCGAGCGCTTCCGCCATCGCCGGCCATGACAACGGCGAACCGCAGGCAAATGTGAGCTGGAAAACGGATCTCTCAGCCCCGCCATCGTCGTGAATCTCTTGAAGGTGGACTGCGGGATGGTCGCCTGCCGACGCCTGCTCGATCAATCTCACATGCAGCAGCACATCCTTCATATCAAATCCTGCCTGAGCGTAGCTGCGGCGCCCATGGACAAAAAAGAGGACTTTTTTCGTGATCACGGTTCACGCGAATGGAACCAAGAAGAAGGCGGAAAGGATCCAATTGCAGTGATCGAATACCTATTGGGCAACGAATCGAAGTGGCGACGGGCACTAGCGACGAGCTTGTCAGGGGGCTGGCCGCCGCCGCCACCGCCGTCGCGGAAGAGACGGTCGAAGCGCGCGGGGGAAGGGTCGCGGGAGGAGTCGAGGTTGAGGGAGCTGCGGAGAGCAGCGATGGCGCCGGCGAAGTTGCGGCCGATGCGCTGCCATCTCTTTGGAGGAGGGAAGGCGGCGGAGGGGGAAGGCGGGGAGGAAAAGGAAGAGGAGGAAGAGGATGGGGAGGAGTTGCAGACCGGGGAGGAGGCAGCGGAGCGGTGGAAGGCCTCAGACCGGTCTTGTGTCTGCATGAGGACCTGCTCCACCATGTCCTCGTCCGTGCTCGGACGTCCGGACCAGCACTCGAGCGCCGCTGCCATCTCTACTATCCAACTGAATCCCAAAGGCAAGCAATATTGATTTGGGCCCATGTGTGCTAACTCATCCGCGATTCTCTGGATACAGAGTTAGAGCTCGGGTCGGGGGAAAAGGACCTCAGGTCAGACCAGAGAGGTCGGCTTCTAGAGTTGTGGGTCTCAAGTCGAGTGGAATGATTTCAGCTCGGGTCGGTCGCTGGTTCCTGTAGGAAGGTCAAGTCGGGTCGGTTCCCGACGTGACCCCTCCAACGGTCAAGTTAGTTTAGTTGTGGATTTTACGATCCCCCTGCTCCGTAGAGGCACAGAAGCCTTTATAACAATAGTAACGGGGTATCCGTACTTGAATCTCTTATCTTCTTTATTGTTTATCATACCGCTGCACCTCACCACGTCGTTCGTGGTTCTTGCGACGAGGCGCATGCTTGCAATTGAGGGATGTCGACCTTGCCCACCTTACCTGTGTTAGGTCGGTCAACCGCTGACCCCTCCATGCCTGTGTCAGGCCGGCTTCCCTGTGTCGAGTCGGCCACGTTGACGGGCCAATTGTCCGAGGGCACGAGGACGTGGCAGCCAGGTCAATATTTATCATATCATCCCCCCCCCCCCCCCCCCCCCCCCTCCCCGAGGAGACCTTGTCGATGTTCCCTATTAGGGTGCTGAAAATGAGGTCTTGTGCTGAGTCGTCGGTTTGCGATGAAGTCAGACTAGTCCCGAAAGCCGACTGATCCGACTGGGCGGGAGTTGATCTGACCGAGCAGGGGTTCGGGAAATGATCTGATCGAGCGGGTCTCGGGAAAGGGACTGGTCGGGTTTTGTACCCGGGAGTTGAACCGACTGGGTAGG
Source organism: Ensete ventricosum (assembly GCA_029747655.1). Taxonomy (NCBI): domain Eukaryota; kingdom Viridiplantae; phylum Streptophyta; class Magnoliopsida; order Zingiberales; family Musaceae; genus Ensete; species Ensete ventricosum. The sequence goes on along the minus strand of JAQQAF010000009.1, from coordinate 7,684,663 downwards.
AGCTCAGGAACTGATCGGATCGAGCAGGGCTCGGGAATGATCCGACCGAGCAGGAGCTCGGGAATTGATCCGACCGAGCAGGAGCTCGGGACCTGATCGGATCGAGCGGGGCTTGGGAATGATCCGACCGAGCAGAAGATCGGGAACTAATCCAAGCAGGAGTTGATCCGACCGAGCAGGAGATTGGGAACTGATCTGAGCAGGAGTTGATCCGACCGAGCAGGAACTCGGGAATTGATCTTGAGATTTGACCGAGATGGTGAACTCGGGCACAAATCCTGGGGATTTGGCCGAGAGGGTGAACTCGGGCGCAAATCCTGAGGATTTAGCCGAGAGGGTGAACTCGGGTACAAATCCTGGGGATTTGGCCGAGAGGGTGAACTCGAGCACAAATCCTGGGGATTTGGCCGAGAGGGTGAACTCGGCCACAAATCCTGGGGATTTGGCCGAGATGGTGAACTCGGGCACAAATCCTGGGGATTTGGCCGAGATGGTGAACTCGGGAACAAATCCTGAGGATTTGGCCGAGAAGGTAAACTCGGGCACAAATCCTGGGGATTTGGCCGAGATGGTGAACTCGGGCACAAATCCTAGGGATTTGGCCGAGAAGGTGAACTCGGGCACAAATCCTGAGGATTTGGCCGAGAAGGTAAACTCGGGTACAAATCCTGGGGATTTGGTCGAGAGGGTACACATATATTTTGGTATCATCATTTTTATCCAATATTATTATATGTACATTTTTGTTATTTCCCTTGCGTCTTAGTGCCCTCAGCACAGGTTTTCATTCGATGCGGTGATGCATTTAATACATTGGGTGGTTTTTAGGACGACGCTTTGTTTTGCCTTGGGAAGCTGAAACGACACCCTTGGGTATTATAAATTTCATACGGCCAGGTTGAGACCTCAGTTGTTCATTCTGCCCCTCTTTTGCTTCTCCCTTGGATCCCCCTTAACCACCCAACGTCCCTTCAGTCGGTATTTTTTGAACAGGTCGGAATGACCTCCTCAGACTCTTCAAGTAGCGTCAGGGTCATCTCTTCTCCGGGGCCGGGGGGAGTGAGTTAGGGTGATCCCGAGGCCAATTCCTCGGGAGCATCTTCGGGGCCCCCGTCGTCGGTCGACGCAAGGGTCCTAAGGGATCTGGAGGTCATGAAAGCGGATCATGACCTAGACACGGTAGTGACCGAGGGTTCACTTGCATTGATTAGGGGACGGTATAGCATCCCGGTCGAATACAAGTTGCATGTTCCGCAGTCCGGCAACGCCCCTATAGTTCGGACGCGCCCGGCATGTGCATCTCAGTGGATGCTCTGGAGGCCGGTCTCCGGTTTCCACTGCACCCCTCATAGAAGAGTGTCTAAGATGGTGGAGGATCTCCCCCAGCCAGGTAGCGCCCAACTCGTGACGCTACCTCATCATGTTTCTGGGCGAGTGCCGAGGGGCCGGGATTATCCAGACTCGAGACTTGTTCATGACGTATTTTCGCCTTTGTAAGAGTCAGGGCGACTACTATCTTACCGCCCGAGTCGGTTTCCGGGTCAGTGGGGTGCCTTCCAACAACAAAGGTTGGAAATCCCGCTACCTTTTCATGAGTGGTCTGGTATGGGGGTTTAGGCTTGATTGGTCAGCACACCCGATCAACAATGCCCCTCCCCCCCGTACTTATCCGAGGAGGAGTTCTTCCTGGTCGACAAACTAAAGGGAATCCTTTCCTCTTCATGGGCGATCAAGGATATGACCGAGCTTTGGCTGATCAATGCGGGTCTCAGCCCGGCCTCTAGGGGTATTATTATGTTTGCCCTATTTCAACTTTCTAGGTCATTTTCTAACATGTGAGCCGGGATGCACAGGCATTCTTCAGCCCAAATGGCATCACCTTGTAACAGTAGGTGTCGTTATGAGTGAAGGTTGTATTTTCTTTATCTCTTGGGGTCATCCGGATTTGATTGTACCCCAAGAATGTATCCATAAAGGAGAGCAGTTGGTGTCTCGACGTGACATCTACCAGTTGATCGATGCAAGGAAGGGGATAACAGTCCTTCGGGCAAGCCCGATTGAGATCGGTATAATCAACGCACATTTGTCATTTTCCATTAGCTTTCTTGACAAGTACAACGTTGGATAACCAGGTCGGGTACTTCACTTCCTCGATGAGCTCCGCATCCAATAGGCGAACGACCTCTTCTTCTACGGCATTTTGTTGGTTGGGAGCGAACTTGCGCGGATGCTGCTTCACGGGTCGGGTGTCGGGGGTGATGTTCATATGGTGTTGGGCGATCTCCGGGTCGACCCCTGGCATATCCTTTGGAAGCCACGCGAAGACATCCTCATTCTTCCGCAAGAACTCGACCAGTTGAATTCGCTGGCCCTCCATGAGTATCGACCCGACCTTCACCAGCCTGTCCGGGCGGCTTGGATCGAGGGGCACCTCCAGAACTTGCTCTGTCGGGTGGGGATCCCGAGCACTATCCTCAGGGTTTTGGGGTATCGCAGTGACTGATTGGACCTTCGGCTTCTTGGATAATGCTATTATCGTTAAATAACATTGCTTGGATTCTATTGGGTCACTCCTGACCTCGCCAACCCCTGCTCGGGTTCAGAACTTTAGGAGCCGGTGATAGGTCGAGACGACCGCCTTGAGCCGGTTGAGTGTCGGGCGCCCAATGATGGCGTTGTATGGTGATGAGAGCTTTACCACCATGAACGACACTATAAGAGTCTTTGACCTCGGTTCTCCTCCGAACGTGACAGGAATCGTGGTCGCCCCCAAGGGAGAGACGAATTCCCCGGTGAACCCTGTCAAGGCAGATGTTAGAGTGACGAGATCTTTGTCGGTCAACCCCAATTTCTAAAGGCGCCAAAATATAAGATGTCGGTCGAACTTCCCGTGTCAATCATAACTCTTTTGACATAGGCGTTAGCCATACGGATTGAGACCACTAACGCATAATCATGGCATGAGTACTCATCGCCTCCTGACTTGAATGTGATGTCGAGGTCTTCATCAGGCGCCGACCTCTTCCCGACCTCAGATTGTGCATAGGCCTTGCGCGCCGATGAGCTATCACCGCCCGAGGCTGACCCTCCGAAGATGACGTCGATTTGCTTCTTGACCGGACCTTTGGTTCGGGGCGACGAGTCTCGAGGGGGTCGGCTATCGGGGAGTGAGGATTAGTCGCGAACATACCGACGCAAGTGTCTATGCCGGATGAGGTCTTCGATTTGATATTGCAGGTCACGACATTCCTCTGTGCCATGACCGTATTCCCTGTGAAAGCAACAATACCTCCTTTTGTCGCGTCTCTTGGAGTGTGACTTCATTGGGTTTGGAGCCTTCGAGAGGCCCTTCTCCCGAATTTGAAAGAAGATTTATGTTCGAGTCGAATTGAGGGGAATCAGGGGGCGGTCTTGACGGCAACATGCCCGACCTATCCTCCCTCCTCTTCAGTGGCGGCGGGGGGTGTCCTCAGGGCTGCTCCACTCGGGGGTGCTTCGTCTCGTCCTGCTTGCCTGCCACCAATGTCTCAGCGGCCATGTATTGATGCGCCCGTTGCAGCATCTCAAGTAGTGTTGCGGGCGGTCTCTCGATCAGTGACCAGAAGAATCTCGACAGTCTCAGTCCTGTCAAGAATGCCTGGATGGCTAGGGATAGATGGAGGTCTAGAATTCCTTGGACCTATGAGTTGAACCGTCCCACAAACTGGGAGAGGGGCTCGTCGCTCCCTTGGACCAACCCCAAGAGGGAGGCGGTGGTCGATTTGGGGCGTGCACTCGCTATGAAGTTTAATTCAAACTCTTTTGTCAATAGATCAAACGAAGATATAGAAGCGGGTTTGAGACGAGAATACCAGGTCATAGTCGGTCCTCCCAGGGTGGTCAGGAAAGCCCAACACATCAGCGCGTCAGACGTGTCGTACAGGGCCATCTGGGCGCAGAATGTGACAATGTACTATATCAGATTGCCGCTGCCATCGTAAGGCTCGAGGGTCGAGAGTCTGAAGGTGGCCGGGAGAGGCTTGCCTTGTATCTCGGGAGTGAATGAGGAACCGCCTTTAAAGCTTTCTCCAATCTCCCCTCTTGATTTAAGGACCTCCTTCTGGACCTCGTCGAGTCGCTGATGGACTTGGCAGACTTATTCCCTCAGGGAATCGATGGTGTCGGACGATAGGGTGTCGAAGTCGAGGCCGGTTTGAACCGGATCGCAAGAGTCACTTTGCGACCGAGCTAGCGCGGGAGTCGGGAAGGTTGCTTGAGCTTCCGCGACTTGGCGCGGTGGCGGCTTCGCCTCAAGCGGGGTCTCCCGGTTCGGGGCTATAGGCGACTCCGTTTATGGAAATGCCATCAGGGGAGCCGATTGATGAGTTATCGAATGTATGAGCTGGGGTAGGTATGGGACTATGGTTTGCACCATACCGGCCAGTGCTTAGACTTGGCTAGTGAGGCCGAGAAAAGCTTCGGCCGTGACGACGAATGGAGTAGGGTTGGACGCGGGTGAGGGAAACCCTGGGTCGGTCATCATTCTCCAAAAACAATTCGGGGTCCCCGCTGTTGTGGTGACCTCCTCGGTTGGCTGAGAGTGGCTAGGTTTCGGGCGATGCTCCGCACCCGAGTTCCCAAACGAGCGTTCTTGCGACATGGACCCTCCTTCGAGCGCCAAAATGTTAGGAAAAAAACTCTTGTGCTTGCCCAGTAGATGTAGTCTGCCTCTATGTCTGCTGGGCATGCACTACTGGTTCAGGCCTGTGTGCGCTAGCTCGCCCGCGGTCGTCTCAGCGCAGAGTTAGAGCTTGATCGGGGGAAAAGGGCCTCGGGTCCGACTGGAGAGGTCGACTTCTAGAGTTGTGGGTCTCAGGTTGGGTGGAATGATTTCAACTCGGGTCGGCCGCTGATTCCTGCAGGAAGATCAGGTTGGGTCGGTTCCCGACGTGACCCCTCCGACGATCAAGTTAGTTTGGTTATGGATTTTACGATTCCCCTACTTCGTAGAGGGGCAGGAGCCTTTATAACAACAGTAATGGGGTATCCGTACCTGAATCCTTTATCTTCTTTATTGCTTACCATACTGCTGCACCTCACCACGTCGTCTATGGTCCTTGCGGAGAGGCGCATGCCTGCAACTGAGGGGTGTCGACCTTACCCATCTTACCTGTGTTAGGTCGACCGTACGACCGCTGACCCCTCCATGTCTGTGTCAGACCGACTTCCCCATATCGGATCGATCACGTTGGTAGACCAATTATCCGAGGGAATAAGGATGTAGTAGCCAGGTTAATATTTGTCATATGAGCTCCGAAACAAACCAATACAAACCGAACCAATGAGAAGAACGGCGATGACTGCAACTACTCCTACTGCACAAAGTTCAGAAGAGCATGCAGGACGAATGGCCCAGCGGAGAGATCGCAATGGAGGAGGAGGAGGAGCTAAATCTGCATGTGATCATCTCTGCAGCTGCAGACTTAGCAGTGTTGAGTGAGTACTATAGCGGCAGCAGTAACAGTAACTTGGTAAGTCATTGGGAAAGGAAAGGAGGATGGATTCATTAGGATATGCTATTAGCAGCACAAAGCACCGGCGAGCGCAGGTTTGCAGCCTTTTGCTGTTCCCCTCGACGGTGGGTTAAAGAAATGGCCCACCACATTGCTATAAGTATCTAATTATTAGCCAAAATAATCTCGATAATATAATTAATAACATACTGATATGAAAAATAATGATGTAAGTATTAACTAACATCGACAGAAATGAGCCATCACTATCACCTGACCAATGATGTGAGCAAAAGGACTCCTGCCCCTTGCCTGTAGTCATCCACAGGAGTACTATTTTTCAACCCCTGCCCATCTCGATCTCCAAAGTATTGTGCGAGCCAACCACGAGGTATATTATCCTCGACAATTAGACCCTTTTTTTTTCTCCTTTTTTTAGGTCACCTATCGTAAGCTACCTATCACCCATCATCAGTCATGTTTTGGAAAGACTCACTCCACCCCAATTATAGATGCATTAGTCTCAGATAGCGTAGCTATTTTTTTTTTTTCCTTTTTTCAGGCACTTAACACATGAGACCGCTTATCCCAAAGAGGCTCCAACCGTAACAAATGATATTTCTGTAATTATTCGTCGGACGAGATGGGATGGGTGAAAACAACTTTGCCGGCTCACCCACAGCAACAGATCGGCCGTCATGCAATTAATGTTGGGGGTGTGATCGAGAAGAATGATTGGGCGTCGGAGGGACGATCGAGAAGGATATGGACCCAATAATGTCGTTGCCGCCTTCCTTTTCTTTTGGAAAGCAGGAAGGAGTCGGTCCATCATGACGGGCGTCGATGGTCCTTAAGTCACGTCCGACGCATGCGGTGGTGGCTCGCATGCGTCGACAGCTCTCCATCTCATCCACTGTAGCATTAAAAGCTCGAGTTCTGTATCATTAGTTCCATGTGTACTTCCATTTCGTGTTAGATTAATTCTTATGGTTTGCCGGTTAAAAACAAATTATACTTTTTAGATCATTTGGATATATATATATATATATATATATATATATATATATATATATATATAATGTCAAGAAGAGACCAATTTGTACACGTCGAAGCTTAAACGGCACGAACCGTTTCTTAGACGGCACAACACTTAGTAAGCAATTTGAAAGTTTTTATCGGATATACTTATTATTAAAGATTGAGAGTTTAAAACTTTATTGGATGATAATGAATGTAATTCATAGTTATAAAATCCTGGACCCGAAAACATGAGTCAAATCATAATCGAGTTGGTTTTTTTTTTGCTTAACAATATAAAAACGAGATTATTTTCTTAATATTTATCAAAATAAGATCGGACAACAATTTAATCAAATCTGGAGTCAATAAGTTATTGATGGATGGAATAGTATCCCTCCTTCCCAAAAAAATCTTATAATATAAATAAAAAAAAGGGTGGAACAAATGATAAGAGATTAGATAGTAATTGATAGAGTAAATAATGGACAGACTCATCACAAGCCACATCCCCAGTTGATTCTGTACGATTTCAATCGACACCAGGCACAGGTTCGACCAATCAAGCATAGGTATGATCGATCTGATGCAGTATGACCAACCTGGCGTAGGTAAGGTCGACCTAGCACAACATCTTCGTCTCCTCTGCCTAAGTATCCAATCATCGGTTTAACTTCCGGATCAAGATTCTTCCACTTAATCCTCGTAATCTATTGTCCCATTTGTACCACTAAACATTGGTTGACACACCCTGATAAGAAGCTCAAATTCGTGTTCACATGCAGTGTAATGGCAGAATTACTAGAAGGATGTAAAGGACTAAATGCATCAACTACATGTTTCCTCCAGCAACAAAAGCATGTAAAGGACTCACTCGTGTAACAGAAGCATGCAGGATGAGAAGACAACATGTTTCTTCAAGCAACCATTTCTTCTCCTTCACCTAAAAGCACCTGATCGAAATGCCACACTCCTGCACCCAAAAGAAGGAAAGCCTATAGAGATTGCTCTTGAATCACCAATCTAAATGTAAAATAATATCTTCTGCTGAATGAACCTTACCATGTTCTTTGCCCACCCTTCTTAGTTGAGCAACATACTCTGAGATCTTCTTTATATCTTCTACCTGCACAGTGCAAAGGTTCAAGGAAAAAGAGCCTTCCCATGTCAGCTGAAAGCACTTGAGGGCCGTCAACAGTGCTAAACATATACAGACTAAGACTCGCATATATCAAGCAAAGAAGGATATACAACAATATACATGAAACTTAAAGAACTAACTTAATCTTTTAGCAATAAGAATTGCCAGAAATCGAGTTTGAAAATTGTTTCTCAAGTGAAGTCACCACCATTTTTGATTCTTTACCACAGAGGACTAATTTGCGGATAACAATGAAAATGTTAAGTGAGTTGACCTGCTTTCCCAAAAACTCGGCCTCAATGAAGTCAGCCATCTGAATATCATTACACCGTTCTGCTACCTATACATCCAGGGAAATAATACGATAGATACACAAATCAGCAGATGCAGTTAAACAAGCAACTAATGAATATAGATCAACAGATTGAAGTTGCTTACTTTATGCAAATTAAGAAGCTTTTCATTTGTCAACTTCTCGAGAGACAAGGCAATCTCCATCGCTGAAATTGTGAAAGAAAAAAAAAGATATCATATACTTCCAAACAATGGAACATGGCAGATAAATAACAAGTAAACTAATCAGTGCTGAACCAATGCCTATCACCGTCACAAAAAGTCCAAATAAAATTATTTTATTGTTTAACATAGCAAAGCAAAACATACGAGGAAGAACTATAACTATCGTGGAACAACTGCTCAAGAAAGCCCAAAATGATAGATCCCGATAAAAATGTTTAGTTACCATCCCAACAAAACATTGATTGAAAGTTTGATATGACCCAATTAGTTGATCATAAATCTGCCAAGGACCCTTCTATTATTCATGAAGGATCGATAATAAGAGTTAAAGCTAAAAAGATGAAAGAATTCATAACTTGTTCATTGGAAGACATTTGGAATGAACAAACTGATCAAGATTCAGTCAAAATTCTATGGATGCAAGAAGAGTCAAAAAAGGTCAACATGATTCGGATAAATCCATACCATAATGAGAAAGTCTAGCCTTGAAAGAATTACAAAATTTAATCCATATTTTGGAGAATAAATGTGATTCAGCCATGGTGGACCATATTGAAATTGTGGACAATTTTATTTTGGATTTTTCAAGACAGAATTCATGAATTGGGAATATGAATATTATTTAATATATTTCATTTGTTCATTCTCTTCGTACTTTGTCTTGTTCTATATAAACAAGATCGACTTTCTTTGTAAAGAACAGCTTAGAGAAATATAATCATCTTCCAACACCGGTGAGTGTTTTGTTTTAAGTTATTGTATGAACTTTGGAATTTATCGAGCTTTTCTGCTTGTGGCGTTCACAAACCCTAAATCTTTGCTTTCCTTTTTAACTAATCAAACTTTTTAGTTTGTGGCGTTTGGGGAAATCAAAATATTATTCTAATCTTTTATCATTTTATTTTTTGTTAAAGTGATTAGAATAGTTCCTTTTACTTCAATCTTGAACGATCCGTCTTGTTTCGATTCGTTGGAGGGTATCAATTTGCATTCCATATGTATCGTAACTCTTTAGCTATTGGGGGTGTATGGTTGCTGAGTTGATAATTTCCACTAACGTTATTATTTGAGAAGCTGAGAGAAAGCCACAGAATGATATGAAAACATAGCAAGTGCTACCGATACTGCATTCACAGTTATCTCCCTGCTACAACACCCCCTCTAAACAATGTTTTCAAAATCAAGAAACTCGGTATGATTTAAAATTTAACGTTAAGTAAAATAAATAGGTTACTAGATTCAGGATCAAGATGGAAGTTTGCAAACACTAAGACATGTTGTTAATGAACTCATGTACTTAAATGGCACTTTGTACCAAGTTAGATTGATATGTTCTGGTGACACAACTAACATTTCCTGTGAGATAACAAAAGTATTGAAAAAAAAATCAAACTGTTTGTCTAAAATTCTACAGTAGAATTCATCTCTCTCTTTCTCTCTTCGGCACAAAGGCATGACAATTGACCTTCCAATATAATCTCTTTCCTCTTACTGTCCTTCCTTGTAAGCCTTGAAAACCAATGCTCCATGAAACGATTCCTCTGCCCGCAACTCGTCTAAGAATTCTACATAAAACTCACAGCTTCCTTTGTTCGGCACATAGGCATGACAGTCTAAATCCCAATATAATCCTCCTGGTTAAACCTATTCTTCCTCTGTAGCCTCCAAGATCCTATTACCTTTAGGGGTGGCAGCAAATCTGAGGCAAGAAAACTGTCATTGGGTGGAAGGAGACATATTTCATGAGATTCTCCGTTGCGAGCTCTCTCTAAGGTTTTATTTCCTTAGTGGTGAGATCCAAGAGATTGCAAGAAAGTGTCAGGCACATATAGAGTAATGAACCTTCAAAAATTGAGTTTCACAAAATCCAAAAAAGGGGACAAGAGGACACAATTATAAGTTGAGATGGCTAGTCTGCGTATGAGATGATTTGCAGATATCTGAAACAAGGTTTTCAAAAATGCATAGCAAGGATTGCCCAAGTATTCTCAGATAACCTTATTTCTTTATGATTGCATAAGTAGCAGTTAGGCAGTAAACATGGATACGAAATATCCTTGGAGCATTCATGTTTCATAAGAGCAGCTATCAATACGGAAATACAAGGGAACCAGATTCCTTTGGAATTCATGTGTGCATCTGAATTCTGATTTTTTAGAAAAGTGAAATAGATAATGTTGGAACTCAGACAAAAGTCTTACCATATAGTGCATCTCCTTTTTCAGGGTGATCAAACGCATTCGAGGGCATCATAATTGACTGGAGCTTCACTCTGCCTCCACGCATATTCTATTGGTAAAGATACCCAGAAAACAATCAGCACGCTAAAATTCATCTACGGTCCTGCATCTAGATATAAATAAGAGATTAAAAAGATAGAAACCTGGTACTCCATTAATTTCTCTGCATGTTCCCGTTCTTCATCACTTGATTCCTTAAAGAACCTACAAGTATATTTTTAATTGGAAAATGCAACTTAATCAGAATAAAGAAAACAAGGTTCTTGAAATAATCAAACACTTACTTGGCAAGGCCTTTTAGAGCAACATTGTCACGATCGAAGTATGCAAACAAGGCATGATAGACATATGATACATTGTATTCAACACTGCCAAAAAAACCCATCATTAGACATGGACTCGAATGCAAACATAAAAAATAATTTACATAATCACGTAAAAAAGGAAGCACAAAAGCATTATGGTCTTCCTCAATGAACAAATCAATGTTCGAGAAAGGGCAAGAGGAACTTTTTTGAATCAAAAGCGCATTTAGGCATAATAAATGAATTAAAGAACCAAACATAGACCATCCGCGTGGAAATTAGACAAACATTCACTTAGTGGAAAGAGAACCCACTTGATCTGTTCGTTGATTGCGGCCTCGCACTCGTCGGAGTACTTCTGCCGGGCGATGGACTTATCGGGCACGGAGGGCACGAGGTCCAGCTCCTTCTTGAGCTCCTCGAAGGGCTCGAACACCACGCCGGTGGTGGGGCGGCTGTTGGCCTCGCCGGCCGCCATGGCGACCACGGACCCATTCCTCGCTCGTTCCCTCGGAACTCTCAGGCCAGACCGCAGCCAGTACGCGGCGCCGCTGGGAGAGGTCTTGGGGGAGGGCGAGCGGAGAACGAGAGCGGAGGGAGCCCTCAAGATCATGGCTCTCGAGAGACGGGACGAAGGGAGAGGAAGGAAGAGGCCACAGTGGAGCGGCTAGCGTAAAGGGATATGGCTTGATGTCGTTTTACAGTCGGTTTTGGGTTCGTTACATGGGAGGCTGCGAGATTGGACACGGCGCGGCATTGCCAACGAATGCGAAGTAATATTGTCGAACCCGAACCGAAATGTTCTGGAAATTGGATTTCGGAGTCGGGTGGAGAGAAGTCCGGACTTCTCTGGAAGAATTCATTAGCTGTCAATGGATCCGAAAGTCCAAACTGCGAGTGTTACGGGTCGGACTCGGGACGCTATCGGGTCGGATATAAGAAATACCACATGCATATTGTTAACACGATAAGAGCTGATGTAGTGAGTTGAGGTGGAAAGCCTACAGGCGAAGGTGATTAGTCGGGAGTGGTTTGGCTCTAGTATGATGGAGTCCGATTGGAGTGCTAGGTTATTCTTACTGTTGAGGCGTCTCTTGATCGTATCTTTGGATGACATCGAGGGTTCTACACAACAGGTTTGGCTGAGATCATTTCGGCTCGATTCCTCTGATAGTTAAGTTAGAGAAACTGAGAGGGAGGATAATAATGTGAGTGAGAGAGTGAAAAGTTTTTGTCTAATTGCTTTGGCTTTGTCAAGCTAGGCTTTTATATTCGAACACTGGGTGGAACAAATGAGTATGCGTCGATGTTCCCCTTACCTTGCGAGGTAAAGATATTTATTGCAATCGGATTGCTAGCATGTGCCCCCAAGGGCAACGCTCAGGGAATTTGATTCTCTTGCTTCTTTGGATCAAACAGGGTGTGGTCTCTTTATCGTTCAGTCGAAAGGGAAGGCTGGTGAAACTGAGCTATGCCACTGATTATTAAGTTCACTTTCCAAACCGAGGGATCGGTGAAGAATGAGTCTCGTCAGCCCATTTCGAGAAGCTGGGTTAGGTGAAGATGATGATAAGGAATATGTGGTTTTTTGGACTTTTTGCTTAGGTGTTAATAACGTGACAGGAGTAGAGTATCAGGTGTTACTTACATGCGGGGAGGGGAGTATAAGGATTATCCCTATCATATTCCTTATCAAGAAAACAAATTCTTCCAAATTGTTAAATCCGATGCCTAACATGTCCGTGATCCAATTTTAGACCACTATGGACGACCCAGATTAGATGAAAATGAATCTGACGGTGATAAGAATTGATGATGGTCATTAGCGTTATTGTGGACAAGATAAAGAAACGTTGACCGTCCATGATATTTCATGGCGAATCTCGGTCGTCTATTAATTATTCCTAATAGAGATGATTCTTTTCCCAAGCTATTGGGCTTTAATTCTAAGTTCAGCTCAAGCGGCCCACTATTCGATGAGATCGCCAGGTTCCCGAGGTATTCAAAGCAGGCCCTCGTTTGGGTGCCTCCCACAAGGGAGCGGCGCCCGAGCGAGCAATTCTGGCTCTGGAGATGACGGCGCGAGATGTTGTCGGCCTCGGGCTTCTTGTTGCCTCCATTTTGTGGTTGGTGCCTCGACCCTCGCACGGGAGAGGCGGAGCTTGCGAGCTCAGCGTCCGCCACAGCGATGTATTATATAACTATAGCCTGGCGTCGCCCACCGACAAGTTCCCTCACGGCGTTCTCAGCGAAGACGGGTACTCCTTCTCCTGCCCTCACCCGATCTGCCTTTCCTGACGAATCTTCTTCTTGTGATCTTTCCCTCGCCATTTTGCGTGATTCTGCTGTGAAAGCGCATCTGCAGTTGTATATCCATGTATTTTACCATGATCGAGATGTCGGAGAATTTGACAGACGTGCCCATATCTGCATTGCAAATACATGCAACAAATTTGATGCCTATGTAGTGGTTGTTGCTGATTTCTTTATAATGATTTTACTTTCTCTTCCAAACTGATGTTAAATTGTGCCATAATTTTTTCTTCTGAAGTGCCTTAGTTTTCTACTTCTGTCAAAATTACATATAATTTGTTTTTTTTACTAATCGTTGAGCAATTCCCTTTTCTTGTAGGTTTTACAAAGTGACTGTAAATGAGTCATCACTCTGGTTTCAGGTTGGCTTCATCAGGTCACCTTCTCTTTGTAGTCTTTAGGTTCAATATCAATTTGTTAAGCATAACTATACATCCAAAATCTATGGACTTCTCCAATTTTATTACCATAAAATGGACAATGTCAAGGAGACCAAAAAATGTGCTGCATAAGTTTCCTGACTGCGTTCTATTAACAGGGTACTTTAGCATGATTCGTGTTTGTTTTGTTCCATGTCGTGCCTATGCAGGCATTAACCTTGCTAATTGGTTTGGTACTGGGATAATACAGCATTACAGTTGCCACCTTAATTCTAGTTTTGTGTACTAGACCAAATGATGCATATAGTTAGGTGCCAACACACATATGTACTGAGGCATTTAGTTTGGATTTGGAACAGCACACACCATATTCTTTGGTTTTGTGTAGAATATTGCTCAATATTACTGATATGTAACTAAATTGATATTTATGTGAACAGCTATGTGATCAGATGCTATTCAACCATGATCCCCCAAGATGTTATGATTGCCAGGTAACTGATTTCCAGAAATCATCACCCACTCCATGTCTCTTCCCTTTTAAACTTGTTATGATATTTTATAGTGCACTCAAGTTAGCTGTTAGTTTTTTTTTATTTAAAATATATAGTTTTAATTAATAGGTACTGATGAATATTAATCAAGAAAAGTTACTGGTCGTGATGTTCCTTTTTTTTTCAACCCCTGGGACCCATCAGTATCAGCACTGGAATAAAAATTTAAACCTCTCCAAAGACATTTGATTTTTTTACAGATCATGGTGCTCATATAAAAAAACTTCACTTTGTGTTGTTATTAATGAATAATGTGACTTTATTGATGATTGTAACTGATAAGCTAGAGTAAGCAAATATCAGGGTCACAAAAAGGAATTACAGTTATTTAGTCTCTATAGGTTATCCTCTTGTATTAAATTTGTTGTGTTTGATACTCTAATGATGTTAAATTGTGAAACTAAATACAAAATTTCTATACTATACTATTAAATAATAATTGTGTCTTCAAAATTCTTTATATATGTAAATAGGATTGTGGAGGTCCATCACGTTGTGGTACGATGTGCAGTGCACTTGTGGCAAACAACATAGGAGGTACACTCATTCTTTACTGTTCATACAAGTGGAAATTTATTTATTAAAAGTTAAGAAGCATATTGTGCATTGTCTCATTGTATGTGAGCATCAGTTGTGGATGAATAATAGTTGGAAAAAGTATCATTGAAGGATATTATAGGCCTAGGAGATAACTAACATATTATGCGGTAGGCATGGAAAACATGAGAATTATTAATTCTGTTTTTTACACTGTTATCTCAACCTCATAGCGCCACCTCAAAGAAAGTTTATTGTCTGCATCAACAGGTGTGTTTTTACATTTCAAAATAGGGTTCTTGATATCCCATGCTTTGGTAGAAGACCTGTTCGTCATGTCTCTAGTAGCAGCATGTTCTGCTTGGTGCTCTACATTTATGTGGAGCTCTTACAAATCCACTTCCTGCTGATCTCTCAAAATAAGTTATAAAAAGAGTGATGCTCCCAAAGTATTAATTCCATTCACTTCTTTGCTTACGCCTGGTTTGGTTCAAGTAACTAGAGGCCCTGGCTCAAGGAGCCTGCTATATGAGCTATGATTTGTTGCCTAGCTGAAAAAGATGATTGTCAAGGGATTTTGTGGGAGCATTATATGGTAACTGTAAGAAATTGAAGATATGGCGACAAGATAATATGTGTCAAGTGAGCTTAGAAATCTCTGATAATTAGTTACATGGGTAATTGGCCTAGAACAGAACATGGATGAGTTATCAGGAAGTCATAGCTAAGAACCTAAAAAGCTGATAAAATCTGAGTTCCTTGTAAAACAATGATGAAGCCATAATGTCCCAAACATTTGGATCGGCTACATGGATCTTTTGTCATGATTGGGAAAATCTGAGTTCATTGTATGACTATTAACTGGTTTCAAATTTTTTTCTGCAGCCCTAATTAATTTTTTACTATTGTTTCTCCTGCTTTTAGTTGTAAACTCATAATCACAACGAAATCATCAATTTGTTCACCTATAGGATGTTTTTTCCCCTCACTTACATCTAACTAGATGTCAACCACACGTTTTCCTTGAGCGTGATGAGAATCTATTCCTCAAAATTTGGTTGCTTTATGTCATTGTAAATGCTTTGTGTTAAATGAGTTTTCTTTATTAGTTATGCTGCATGATGCTATGATGAGAATGATCATAAGGCCTTTCTACCTATTTACTTTTTCTCTAAGAGTCATACATTGATGTTATCTAAGGAAAACTATTTTTCAATAATGATAAAATATTTCAGAACACAGTAGCTTCAGTTGCACTAACCGATATCGGTTGCATATGCAGGATACTTTGTTTGTACAACCATCAGAAAGGCTTCAAATCTCAATGTTGCTCTGATTGGTAACATCTAACTAGTTCTGTTTGATTTGAATCTCTTGCTATTTATTAAATGAAATTTGTCATACGGATTGCTAATTGAGAGGATGGTATGTTGTGAATGAATTAAACTCTAATATTCAAGTTCTACTCATCATCAAATCTCTGTAGCTATGATCACAATCAACCTTTTTTGTTATCCAAAGCCCTTTTGACCTATGAACAAAGAATTGCCTAGTTCCATACTGGATTGTGCTAGATACACCAATCATGTTTGCTCACTTAATGATAAATGTCCAGTTATCTTGGATTAATTTGGAGTTCTTATAAATTTTTAGGATGCTTCTTTCGCCATCTTCTGATGTAATTTATGTGCCCTGAAACACTGTGTTATTTGTCACCATTTTGTTCCATTTATATCACATAGCTTAATAGTATAATTTATATTGCTTTTTGTTGATTGTAGAACAGATCAGAACAGTCCTCAAAAAGGTGTTGTTGTCAAGACATCAACAATTGGCCCCAAGGTTAACTGTTCTCTTTCTGTTTCAGTCTTTTGTGATTCAAATGAAGCACAGGTGTGTTACTCCTATGACAAGCTTATTTTTACATTCATGTACATATATCATACTGTTTGTATCTTTGTGGTCTTTTCCATAGTGAAAATTTCTCAATTATCTTACTTGCAGGTGTCAGATACTTTCAACATAACAGGAAATTGTGAATATGTGAGTATGCCAATTTTTTTTTGGAAATCAAAATTTACCAATCCTGGTTACTCCTATATCGTTTATGTCTGCAAGACAAAAATGTATATGTATGGCAAAAAAACATGGTTCGCCTTATCGGTCTGTGCCGGTGTATCAATCGGCTGTCGGTATGGTATGTACCAACGTACCGACACATGATACGATGGGACATACCAATAAATTGATATGTACTGCCTATATTAGTACTTTATCGGATTGGTATGCATCGCTTGTATCGTGCGGTATGCTGTGGTACGGTGAACCTTGCAAATAAGCTTATAAATCTTTTTGGAAAGTACAAAAAGGGGAAACCAAAGAAAATATATTTTTCCCTTGTTCAATAAGCACAACAATTTATAAAGGCAAATAGCAAAAAGTGGGGGTCTTCTTTTTGGCAAGAGAGACCAACAACAACAATAACAAGCAATATAAGTTTCCATCCATCATTGAACTCTATCAAAAGCAATAATTAGTGAAAGTAATAGCAACAAAATCTCGTTATATTTTAACAAAATTTTCTTAGGTATTCTTCATCTTCTCCTTTCGTCACTAGTTCTAATTGGTTCAGTTCGTCTGAGCAGTTCATTTATATATCTCTTTTAGATATGTTTATACCGTCTTAAATAATTCTGTCATTTTATCCTCAACCAGGACTGTTTGGCTTCTTCATGTGTATACATTTTCTTTAAGTAACCCACAGTTGCAAAGTACATCATTATACTTTTCAGGGAATTTAGTGTGGGCAATTGATTTACATATTACTTCTGCTTGAATATTGATGTGATGCACAATTAACCTGGTGTCATTTTCCCTCCCCAGTCATCTTAATTGCTCCAGCTTGTTTTGTGGTGATTCTTTTCTTGCAATGTAATTTACTAAATTCCTGATTTACTAGTCTAACAAAACATGTTTGAACTGAATTCTACAGGCTGTAGTGCTCAGGCATCCATCTGGTTGTGCAAAAGTTATTTATGTAAATGGAAAAGGATGGGGCTGGTTTGGAACATTAATGAAGATGTATGTTTCTCCATATGCCACATTGATAGTTTCGTCCATTTATTGCTAGCAATTGCTGTATCAGTGATTGATTAATGTTGCTTTGTCCTTGCAGAATTTTGTGCCTTCTTGTAGGTTATGTTCTTGTAGGCACAATTTATAGGTTCTTTTTCCTGGGAATTCAGGGCATAGAAGTAAGACTTTCCAACTTTTTAGCTTTTACGGCTTATGATGATGCGTTTATGCACTGGACCTACAAAGTTTCATTTGGTGTTCCAGACAAATATCATTTAGTAGTCTGTTCTGTATTTACTCCGTAGTAGCATCAGGGAGCTGAATCTGGAAATGAAAATGCATAAAGGCGAAGATTTGGCTGTCACGTTCTTGTAGGATTGTTCTCATATATCGTGTATGACTTTATGACTGTTGTTGTCTTCTAGAGAAATTGTGGCTGGAGCAAGTTATCAGTTAGAGTGTAAGGAACTAGCAGCTAAATAGATTTGACTGTCCTTTTAAAAGGGGTTGGTTGAGCCTGTATAATTTTCAGACTGGCCATGACTTCACAGAGAGAATTTGATGACTTTTGAATGAATTTGGAGTAGAAGAGCTTTTTGAGAGAGATATCAGATTGCTCCCAGTAAGAAGTGTTTGAATAGAAAGGGAAAAAAAGGACTGAAAAGAATTAGATAAGAAAATTGAACAAAACTTAAAAATTTCCTGTATCTTTGCTATTAGAACTTAGAAAAAGTAGTAAAATCCTGTATCTTGCAAAACCTAATTTAAAGAGAGAACGAGGTCTCTTAAAATTTGATTTCTTAAACTCAGTAACTGTTCCTACCTAATTTAAATCAGGGTTCCTTCAATTAATCATTCTGTTTCTGTTCTTTATAGGAAACATGTATCATGCCATCTCGGTGTCATGCCTGTACAACTAATGCTTATAGTGAATTATCTTTCCACTTTGATGCTACTAAAAATATCAGCCAGATGCATCTGATATCTGATAATGTAAGAAATATTGATGTTATCTTCACCACAAGATTAACAAACAGTTCTTGTGGATTACTATGTTCCGATGCAAATAATTTCATGCAGAAACATCCCTTGTACGAAATTGAAGTTATCTTCAACCACAAAACATAAACAGTTATTCTTACAGATCACTATGTTCTGATACAAATTATTTTACATGTAAACATCCTTGTATGAGATCTAATTGTTCATGTTCCATTTTTTTCAGGCTATTCCGAACTTAGAATTTTGGCTCAGTCTGCCATATAGAGCAAGGGTAAGTTCCTCTATGATTGTCTATCTATCATTGTAAGTCAGACAATTTTTTTGTATTAGCGTATGCTAGGATACATTGGTTCCACCAAGAAGATCCTAACAATTGCATCAACGGTGCAGAGACTTGACCAAGATCAGTCTTGGTTTTGTGATCGCAGTTGCATTTTATGCTGGTACTTAGATTCTGGGTTTCTACTGTTATATTCCTTGCAGAGTATGCTTAGAGGTTTGGTGGGACGGTTCACCGGACATGGTAGGGATAGTCAAGGTTCCTACGCCCCAGTAAATTATTGAGGAGCATATGCCATCAGATCGGTAGCTCCTTGCTAGTTTTGTCTGTTGTTACAACCATTGTTCTGTGGATAAAATTCTTGACATGCAATTGGAGCATAGCAAGAGGCTTACTAAGATCATAAATGCAAGTTTTGTATCTTTGTTGATTGATTGATCGTCATCTCTCAGAAACTGCGAGTCCAACTTTGTGGTTTTTTGTGTTTTCATCAGTATATTTCCAGGTTGACTTCTGAACTTGTATGCTGTAAGGTTCCCGTGGTGTTCTAATAATAATAAGCACAAGCGTCGGTGGTGAAATAAATATAATATATATATATATATATATATATATAATTTTCATATTTATTTTTCTAATTTTGAGTTTAGCATGTATATGTTTATCAATACAAAATCTGAAGGTATTATATGTTTCCACATACATATGTGTTTGCATGTGGCAGCACAGACATAATCTGACTGTGTATATCGTATATTCCACTTCAGATTAATCAATGTTAATTATGATATATTTTTTTATTAAAAATATATCATTATAATACTGAAGATATTAAGTTTCTATAGCTTTTTTTATATATTTTTAGCTCAAACAATTATTAGCAAGGACAAGTTAATTATTAGTTTGATTCGAATTCGTATTAGTGTAATTAAAAACATAGTATAATGCTAAAACATTATTAATCTATGGTTTTATATATATTTTTTAACTCAAATAAGCTTCGGCCACGATTCATTCCATGGTGAATCCCATCATTAGGCCCCTCGAGCCCCCTTTGGTTCTTTCCACGACCTTCCGATCTTTATTCTACGGCCATGATTTGTTACGCGATTGAACGGTCCAGATTCCTCCGATCGACCGAGACGGTGAAGTGCGATGCGGCGGCTTCATAACAAGTAGCGCGGGGCTTCGCCTTTCGGATGCTAACCCTACTTGCGCGGCGGCGTGGTCACTGAGCTCGTTCTCTCCTCTATCTCTCGACTCCTCAATCGCCGGGTACCTCCCTCGCCCTCGACCTATCGTTATTAGCGTCTAATACAGAGCGCAAGCTGGCCTTCCGATCGAATCGGCTCCTCCTCATCGTTCTTGTTTCGATACAGATTGTTCTTCTCCTCTTCTAATTTTTAGACGATACTGGTGTTTTCTTGGTCTCACATTGCTCCCTTATTCTGGTATTAATGGTTTTAATTGCATCGACGTTTTAACTTCTCTTTGGAATTCAGGTTTAGGGTTTCACACGGTTGATTCGCCGTTTTTATATGCAGATGATTCTCTAATTAAAATCTTCATGGAGGTTTTGATCCGATGTTTGAGTTTATCGATGTGCATCTTATTGTGTTTTCTTTTGTGAGATCATGCATGTATATTATTTATTCTATGTGTTCTATGATTCCGGCTTAGAAACCTGCTTCTTGTATGGTTGGTTCATCATGAGAAGTTGATCTTCATGTTTTCATGCTATATTACTAATGCTTACAGTAGATCAGGGCAAGTTTTGTTGCGCCGGTCCGGTTTTGCCATCTATCATTTACTAAGATGTGAGAACATGACTTGTTGCTTGACATTGGCAGAAGAAATATTAGGGTTGGTGGGTAAGAAAAAGTTGTGAGTTAAATCATATATTTCTCATTACTGCCAGTGAGTGACGACAAAAAGAGAAGTATATGTTTGTAGAATCGGCAATAAGCTGATACATTTTTATAGTGATTTATTTTTTTATTCAATGTGGAACGCTTTTAATTTAAATTTTGGGTTCCATTCTTTTGTAGGCTAAGTAATAGCAATCAAAATGTTCACTGCAAGAAAAAAGATCCAAAAGGACAAGGGTGCTGAGCCTACGGAGTTTGAGGACACTGTTGCTCAGGCTAGAAATTAATCTTGTATATCTCGTCCCTATGCTTTTGTATAGATATTTACCGAGTGTTTTGTACCTTTTATTGCAGGCGTTCTTTGATTTGGAGAATGGAAATCAGGAATTGAAGAGTGACCTGAAGGACCTTTACATTAGCTCAGCCACGTGAGTTTGGCGTATCGGCTGTTTCTACTTTGTTGTTCGAGCAAGCATAACACTGCTTATCATTTTGCGCATTTACATGGTCTTCCGATGCAGTCAAATGGATGTAGCTGGCAACCGGAAAGCTGTTGTTATCCACGTCCCATACCGGCTTCGCAAAGCCTTCAGGAAGATTCATGTGAGGCTAGTTAGAGAATTGGAAAAGAAGTTCAGTGGGAAGGTACGGCATGCTTCGATGCACTTTATGTTATTATTGCTTAAATGATTTATGTTGGAATTGAACTAGTGAAATAAATTTGTTGTTATTTAAGCAAGAAATGTGATTTTATATCAAACACATGTTGGCGAATCTCTTCATAAGAATTTAGGGTAATATGAACAATACTATTGCAAATGTTAATTTGTATAGTGTGGTTAAACACAAATATCTAATTGTTTAAACTTTAAAAGTATGCTGAAGTGATTCCATGGCCACTATTTCTAAATCTGTGACATTCTCATGGTCATCAGATCCTATATGCCTTAAGTCAATGCAATCGCATGCTCCTGTACAACAGAGTCATCCTTCCTGATGGTTAGCATAACCCAAGGGATAGGGTTGTGTTTCAGTTGCTCTTAGTACTCTTTATGGGGAACCAGTATCTTTACACGACTTTGGGATAGGTTAACATCATGTTCCAATTATTCTTATTACATCTACTGGAACCACTATCCTCGCCCGTGATACCAATAATCTTGGTGTTCAAATGACTCCCATCAAAAGTAGTTCCTTGTTTCCCAGCCCTGAACGGACCAGGTAACTATTATATTTTGTATTTTTCAGGTTTGTACTTTGTAATTACGGTTCGAATCGGAACCGGGACCTGCGATTTCGGTTCGGTTCCAAACTGGCTGAAAGAGAAACAAAAGATGTTTAAAACACAATGAGTTTCATGGTGTAATGCTTTGCGCTTTAAACTTAAGGCATATAGGATCTGATGACCATGGTGGAAATCTTGGTGGAAATCTTTTATTTTAACCTTGAATCAGTACCAGATTCTAGAACCAAAATGGCCTAGAACTGGATGGTTCTATTCTCCACGGAACCTGAACCGAGATCAGGTCTACTTCTGAGTCTAATCAGCCTCAAGGTGGAGCTAGCCCACAACATTTAATCATGATTCGTTACGTATGTTGTTGCTGAATTTGAAGCCAGCGTATTTGATTGTTGATTGTAACTAAACATTTGATTGTCGTTTGTAAGTTCATCCTGTTACTATTTTATCTGATATCAGGACATTGTTCTCATTGCCACACGAAGGATTCTGAGGCCGCCTAAGAAAGGTTCTGCTGTTGTGCGCCCTCGTAGTCGCACTCTCACTGCTGTTCATGATGCCATCTTGGAAGATGTAGTCTGCCCTGCTGAAATTGTTGGGAAGCGCATCAGGTATCGCCTTGATGGCTCTAAGATCATAAAGGTATACTATTCTCGATTTTTAGATAACTTGCTTTTCTTGTGCATCTATTTTTTTTTAATATTTGAATAATGTCAAAGCAATTATGAAGAATTTCATCCGTGTAGTACGTAGATTATATAGAATGAATGGTCGCAATTCTTAATCCCCCTTAACTTAAAAATGGATATTATGACTTCCATCTTTTGTACAACACCAGTGGTTGGTTACTCTTATAACTTCTAGTCAAGTCAGAATTAAAGTTAGAAAGAAATTGCAACCCAAATTCATATGATTGATTTATCAATTTCTTTGTTGATGCTGCTTTGTTCACTGTCGTGTTTGAATGAACATTGAATAAATTTTTGGTTTCATCAGATTTTCTTGGACCCAAAGGAGAGGAACAACACCGAATATAAACTGGAGACCTTCACCGGGGTCTACCGGAAGCTTTGTGGGAAAGACGTAGTTTTTGAGTACCCCGTCACTGAGATCTCATGAAGAAACTTCTATGACTACATTTTGATTACTAATTTTATAAATGGAGACGACAGCTCTCCTTGGAAGGCATTTTGATTATTACGTTTCGCTCTTTTGATGTTTTGTAACTTGACATTTCTTTTCCCAAGTGAATCGTTTTCTTTGAGGTTTTTTTTTTGTCAATTTTCTGCTGCGACCTGCCATGGGAAGGTAGACAAAGATGCTAATTTAACGTGGGTTTTTGTGCCGTTGATGTTCTTTACCTACGGAACCACAAAAAACTTGCATTGATATCACAATTAAGACTCAGGTGGTCCATGAGATCGGGTATCATCTTCAAGTAAAAAGATTATTTAGATATACTAGTCTTATGACCTCGACTAATAGCCCAATTACGTCCGTGATTTGTTACGGGCAACAAAACCGTAGCATAATAGGGCTTCTACTGAGCGGTCAATATAAAAACGAAAATCCAAGGAGATTTGACATGTTCTATTGGTAAATGCATAATCGTCTGACCGACTAAACAACACGACCGAACTCATAATCAAAAGCATAGACCGGAACGAAGAAAAGGCAACAATAAAAAGAAAGCCATAAAAAATGGGCATTCGACACCGTGTACCTTGCCGGGTCTTCGTTGGCCTCTTTTGAAGTTTCAACATTCTCGAGTTTCTTTTAGAAACACTATCAAGCACCAATGTTCTCAAGATCAGCAGATTTATCCATCCTTTTCAAGATTCCGGCGATAACCTGAAGATGACCCTATATTCTTAGGAACATTTCATAGTGATGAAGACACAAAAAAAAGAATTTTAAAGAAAAAGAAAAATCAAGAAACTAGGAAGCCTAGTCCTCGAACACAAGGAAAGGTGTTCCTTTTACCTTTCCAGGTCCCAACTCATAGCTTTTCTTCAACCCTTTGTTTAACAGAGTTTTCACTATCGGTTCCCATTGAACAGGAGACGTCACCTGCACCACTTAAGAAGAGGACCCAATATGACAAAGCTATTTGTGATCATTATAAGTCGGTAGAGCAAATTTACACAGCGACCATGGAGACCTGTCGTGCCAATATTTTTTTGATCGTATCAGGATCTGAGTGTGGCTGGGCATCCACATTTGATATAACTGGAATCCTTGGAGTTCTGATTTCTGTTGTCGCAAGCGCAGCTTCTAATCTGGAGACAGCTGGTTCCATAAACTTGGTATGAAAAGCACCAGCAACAGCGAGGCGTACCTGGTGATAAAGGGTGATTATTTTCTTGTCCCAATATAGATTTTGTTTCTCAAAACCAGACTCCTATGAGAAAAATGTGACAGATTCAAACGCAACCCTACATATTCCACAACCCTCTAAGGTTTGTCATTTAACATGGCAGAGTAGGCATTGCTGGGTAAACGATTTAATTTATCTTCGATCGGTGTCAGACCTTTCATTGAAGTTGACAACAACTGTACTGGAGTAAGATGAAGCGTGATCTAGGTTGTGTCAACTGCATATTTATATATTTGAACAGACCTTAATCTTAGCAGCAAAATGTATATCTCAGTATCTCCCAACAAAGAGTAGGAAAATGCTGAAAAAAACACGCATCGCTACATAGGCCAGCATCCTGATATCATTATGAATCCTGATATAATTTATACTCCGACATAATATGCTATGGAGGAGCCCTGACCAAAGTCCCCAACAGAAAAAGATTATAAAAAAAAAATCTAATGCTTGCATGACCAATGAGGAGATAATCTCAAGTAATATCCAAATGTGTAGATGAAGATGCTGAAGTTGGAATGCACCGGCTGCAGATTCATTCAAAGACCATATGAAGATTATGGAGTGGGATGCTGGAGTGCTTAAAACTAGAATGAAAAAAGACTTGTACAACCAAATTACCAAGTAGAATGGTGAAGAAAAATGGATGGAAGATTTAGAGGAATCGAATGATTAAGAAATGAATAAATGAAAGTAAAGAATAGGTTTAAACACAATATTAACATGGTTGGAACTTAAATAAACATAAAAGCCATGCTGAAGTGCAGCAGAGTAACAATCTATGCTTAGCGACCCCGGTAACATATATGTAAAGCAACGTCTTCAGTTGAGAGGAAATCACCACTGATTAAGGCTATACTGTTATCGACATTTGTCTCTCTTATTCGGTCATCTTAATTTGAATGTTTGCAATACAAATAGGCTTCTCAGTAAAGTAAATTTCAGTCTTTTTCTTAGACCTGTTTGACCCAAAAATTTCTTTCCTCAAGCATGACCACGAACAAATATAAGCACATGAAATTCTTAAAAACAAAGGTGCCTGAACAGTAACAAGAAGAGATGATTATAATATACTATCATAAATAGCAAAGAAGACTAACCGTCATCCGAGCCTTAAAAGACTTTGCCTTGGCTTCCACTGTTTCAACTCCCTTCAAACCACCAGAAACAGCATAATTACCCTGCACCTCAAATTCATCTCTAGTCAAAGATTAGGATTAAAGAACACATTAAAATATTAAAACGAGCATTGAGAAAACCATACTGGACATAAAAAGTTTGCGATCTGAACTTTATTTTGGTCATCAACTTCTTCGTTGGCAGCATCACATAACAGCTGCACCTTTTCAGAGTCCAGTCCGATGACACTGACCATAGCACTTTTAGCAGCATCAGCTGCATCCTGTGGAGTTTTATTGAAATTAAAATAAAGTGAAGTTAGAGAAATAGCTAGTTCACAAATTCTGGTTTCGGCTGCTAACCTGCATTGCTTCTCCTCTTAACTTGACAAGCTTGAGACCATCCTCAAAACTAGTGAATATCATGAAAACAAACATGCTTTAACCGAGTGAAAGATGAAAACATCAAAGACAAAACCCAACACAACAGAAGAGTCTCACTATCTAATCTACCTGAATGCACCAGCAAATGCAAGGGCTGTATATTCTCCCAAGCTCAAACCACAAGTGACATCTACGGAATTGATTATATCCTGACCTCCATCACGTGCCCGCAATACTTCCACTGCAGCTAGACTGGTAACGTATATGGCTGGCTGCAAAAAAGTTGAATTTTATCATGATATTATCGAACAAATAACGAGGAAACCAGCTTCAGCATAAAAAAACAATTCAAGAAAACTAGATATATGACTAGACAAACATATAGAGCTGCATAACACTGAGTGAAAAATGTCCTCATAAATGGAAGTGGCATCTAACACTACTCTGAACCTCTAACAATTGTTATACCAAAAATAGGCTTCAATTACATAGATAATCTGCCAATAGTATTATACTCATACTATATAAAACATCAAGAATTTTTCACATTTTCGCAGAAGAAATGCTTCCTGGAGAGCACGCAGAAAATAAAATTATAGAGAAGCAAGTAACAAATGCCAGCAGAAGAGAAAAAATAACAGCCTGGTCATATACATCCATTTTGCATTATTGTACCTGGCTTATCACTGTTGAATCAAGATTTTCTTTTGGCCCATTGGCACAAACATCCAAGAGATCATAACTGAGGCAAAGGGAACAAAAGGATTAAATTTAGAAGATCAATATGCCATTGATAAGCATCAAGGGACATCATGGGCTTTGGGTCTTCTCCTTTTTTATGCTTAAGCTTTGTATTAGAGAAACAAGAGGAAGAATTTTGTACCCAAGTATATCGTTTGCTTTCTTAAACAATGCAGCAGCAGCATTCACATTCTGAGATTCCACCCCCATTCCAACAGTTTGCGCACCCTGATGCCGAAAAAGAAAAAAAGAAAGAGAAGTCCAATACACTCAACCCCTCATAGAAATCCAGAACATTAGGCACAAAAAAAAAAATCATAAAGTCATCGTTTTCATACTTCAGGTAGTTGCTCATCATAAACAGTATACTCATTAACAAGTCTCAAAATTCAAAACAATAAAGTTTTACATCAAAGTTACTCATCATAAACAGTATACTGGTAACAGTATACTGTTTAACAGTATATTGTTAACAATATATTAACACTATACTATTAATATATTGTAAAGTGTTAACAATACTATTAATAGTATATTGTTAACCGTACATTTACAGTATACTGTTAATATACAGTATATTTTTAATAGTACATTAACAGTATATTGTTAATATACTGTTAACAATATACTGTAAACAATAAGTTAACAGTATACTGTTAATATACTATTAACAATAAGTTAGCAGTAGAGACGAGGCGAGGCGGCTGACCTGACCGAGAGCTGAAAGTTGCTTACTGAGAGCCGCGACAGCGATAACGGAGATAGCAGCAACAACAGCGGCAGTGGCGAGAAGCGACAGAGGCAGTGGCAGCGACAACAGAGAAATGTCGACGGCATAATCGTGATTCGAGAGTGAGATTACAGTTGAGGAAGCATATATCGATGCTTTAGTTCGTTCGATCGAACCAACTAACGCGAATGCGACCGAACCAAAGCTAAAAGCCTGGTTTAACTCGGGCGCTCGCTCGAAGCGCCCGGCACCTGGGCTCGGGCGAGCACCTAGGCAGCGCCTCTTTGAAGCGCGCCGCCTAGAGATCGAGTGAGGCGCTCGGGCCGGGCCTCGCCTCGCCCGAGCACTTAGGCGAGCGCCCAAGCGCCTTTTGCAATCACTTAGCATAAGGAGTATGTTTCAGAGAGCAATGTAACGTACTGTCTTCTAATAGAGGATGGAGAGGCATCAATTTTCCAGAACTCGAATCTAAAAAAAGGATCAAGTGTTTGTGGACAGAAAATGTAGGAGAATATACGAGAAGGGGGTTCGGTGAAGGCATTGAGAGACAATTTCCAACGCCATACAGTCCTCAACAGAATGATGTGATAAAGCAGATGAACATGACCTTTTTGACAGGACCATAGCAATTTTGGTTACTACAAGTCTGGCCAAGCCATTTTGGGTAATGTTATGCTATAATCGGTCTCCCTCAACAAAGATTGAATTGAAGACACTCACAGAGATGTGGACCGGTAAATCAGTTGATTATTCTTCTCTTCATATATTTGGTTATCCTATATATGTAATGTACACTGCCCAGGAAAGAACGAAGCTTAATTCTAAGTCCAAAAAATATAAATTCTTGGGCTAGGCTGATGTATTAAGGGAAGTGTGCACAGTTGGTTGCAACAACCTCCCCACCTTCACAAAACGTACTTGGTTGCAGGAACCACCTGCTCGTCCCCACATCGTACTATAATCTCAACGAGACGTGTGTCACCGTCCGTGTGTAGGAGTTCTCGTGCAGGACCCTCGTGCTTATACAAGGCATTAGATGTAGAGGTGAAAACACACAATGAATAAACCAACTAAAGAGAAAAAAGAAGTAAAAAAGAGAAGAAGAGAGAGATGAAAATTGTTTTCTATTTCTCCTATTATTAAAGAGACCGAGTTGTGTTACTTCTTCTGTTAGAGAGAAGATTATACTCTTGTTAGTTTATAGTAAATTCCTTCTAGATTGACTGTGGATGTTAAGTAATTAGAGGGTTTTGCCATGTTAAATCTTGGTACCATTCTTCCAGATGTTTTTTATCTTCGATTTTGTTGTTTCAAACAATATACTGCTTGCCCGCATCCAATTTTGGTTTTCTCTTTTCTAACACATGTGAATTCAATATCCGGTGGTAGACCACACCAGCTAACCAACAATTGAGGTTTCAAGGCCACATCTGATAAAATTTTAAAGATGTCTACTATCTTACTTAGTAAAGATCTTCATCACTGATAGCACAGAGTCCTTCGATTGACTCCCGTCTTCACCATTAAACTATCTGGTTTTTGTATCCAGCAACGCCGTCTGATCACGACTCCTCGTCATTTGTTACATTCAATACAAAACATAACTCGAAGGGAATCTCATTATCTTCTCGCTGTCATCCGTCAATTCCTCACAAACAAATTGGACCTCATTAACTCAATTATTTCCTATATATTAAAGAAAAAAAAGGGCAAGGAACGATTCTTTGTTATACACAACGTCCCGCATTTTTACCCCATCATTTACGAAAATTTCTACTGTTGCTTTCCTTAAAATAACTATAAGTACCTCATGGAAGAATCCAAACAAAGCCACAAGCTCACAGAATGAGGGTCGGAATCGGATTACCTGGCCAGGAAAGAAGAAAGCACAGGAGGGCTTATAATCTTGGAAGAGGGCATCAGTTCCTACTGTAGCTCGCGATCCGACCGAGACGCTCATGGAAATCCTAGATCTCCAGGGGTTCCTGTGGCACAGGAACGATCTCCGGGCGCCATTAACTGAGGAGAACCGGTGGAGCGGGGCCAAAGGTATCAGAGCAGATGAAGCCGACGACATCGTGGATCGGGAAGAAAGCGGTCGCCGAGATCCGAAGCGAGGAGCGAAAGCAGCGGGGAGATTAAAAGAGAGAGCGGCGGAGCTCACAAGATGAGTTATAGAAGGGAAAGCGGCCCCCAACCCGTCGGCCTTCTTGTTTTCTCCGCCTCCGGCCCAGGCCGAGCCAATATCCGAGCCACCACAAATCCCCACAACAATTTTTTTTACAAAAAAAATCTTTATTTTAGTTTTTTTAACAGCGTTCGAATAATATCATCGACTTGTTATAATGTCTTAATCATTATAATAAAATATTATAAAATATATTTAAAAATATAATAAATCAATCAAATAAAATCAAATTATACTAGAGACTATGATTCGCATAAATAATTTAGAAATAACATAATCCAAATAAAAATAAAAATTAACTTGTTACATTAAAAATAAGAGTCTTAGGTAAATCATATTTGCCTAAGACTTGTTACATGAGATTCGAGCTCAAAATATTATGATAAATTAACAACATCTTCGAATGATATTTTTAATGAAATCTCCTCTAAAATTTAAGTCAGGAAGTATTCCAAGTGAAAAAGGTAAAAAGGCTTGTAAGTAGAAAGAAAAAGAGAGGTTAGATTCTACGCACAGTTTCCAGAAACTCTACATATCTCCATGGAAGGATAAGAGGTGCTCTATCCACTTGTGACTAGTTGCAGAATCCTACAACACAGGCAATAACTCCTGTTTGCACCACTCTTCTTCACCTCAGCTTTAGCTCTATCCCTTGCCAAGAGAAATAAGTTCTCGTGACAAAGATGACAGAATAAAGCAGATCCGTTTCAGAAACTACTACTGTGCTTACTGATTTGGAATAGTCAGTAAAGGGGGCATCAATTATGTGAGACAAGATATAGCGGCGATCATTACAAGCTACCTCGCATGCAACGCGAGTGGCACACCATCCCCATCTGCCAGTGCAATCGGAACAGTATTCCGCAGAAGCAAAAAGCTCAAGTTGATGAACAGAGATGAACAGACGAAGGACGAGGCTGAGGTCTCTAGTTGGAATAAGATTGTCCAGAGCTTGGCATCTTGTTTGATCTGATAACAAAAAGAAAATAAAAGAAGGCCCTCGAGATCCGATTTAGTTACGGGTTGACCTCCGCCGCCGTACTTGGAGGCTTCCGGCGATCCGCGCCAGGGACTGGAGGTTGCACTTGACGATGGTGTCGACGAACACCCGCGTCTCCTCCGTCGTATTCCCCGGCGGCACGTCCACCACGTAGGATTCCACCACGACCGTGCGTCCGCTGCCGTCGTCGTCCGGGTGGAGCGTGGTCACGGAACGGTAGTTGGCTAGGCGGTGCTCGCCGCCCACGATCCGGAAGCTGAGGACGTGGCGCTCGTCGTCGAGGATCTCGAGGCGCTCCGTGCTGGTGGCCGCCGGAAGGCCGGAGACGACGCGCACCTCCCGCAGGGTGCCGACGTCGCCGTCCCCCACGACGATGTCGCAGCTCTTCACGAAGTGCTTGTACGCCTGCGGCCTGTCGAAGCGCCGCACCACTGCCCACACCGCCGCCACCGGCGCCGTCACCGTCTGCACCACCGCCGAACAGCACTCGTTCGGCCCCACCGCGTGCTCGTGGTGCCTCGCCACCGCCTCCGGCACCTCGTGCGCCGTGCACCTCTGCCGTGCGACGCTGGACTTGGTCGCAGGAATGCAAGGCATAGCGTCGTTTCTCTCGTATCCCTCTCGACGGAGACTTCAAATACTTGGATATATGGGAGGTGGTGACCGGCAGAAGCTGCCACATAAATACTGATGCGTTGGATATCAAATTGGAGACTCTTTTTAGTGGTAAACTTACCACAAAAATATGTTTTTATCATACTTTCGACATTATATTTAAAATATATTAAAAAACACAAGTGATGCGCGAGTCAAAAAGCTAATAGTCAAAGCTAATCGCGAAAAGTAATAGGAGCATAATGGATAAGCTAAGCACTGCCTTGAGAACTAAAGGGAGTCCATTCTTGAGTTCACATGCGACGCATCGCTATCCCATTCCCCAACGGGACTCTTTCACCTTTTGAGCGGTCGTCCTCGCGCGAGTGGATCGCAGTGCCCGGCATCAAATTGATGACGTTCTCATGGGCTAATTATATTTTATCTAGTTATCTCGGATAGTTTTAATTTTTTAAAAAAATTATATTAATATATTAAAAGTAAAATATATGTATCTATTTATCCTAATTTAATAAAAATATAAAAAATATAATATTTCATATGATGTCGATGGTAAACAATCATATCACAGAAAGTCATGGTAGATATTGTGGATAAAGAGAACTATAATAAGAGACGATGGTAGCTTTGCATTTAGATTGATGTCGACATAGTTCTCGAGTGATTTTTTCATCGCTTTACATCTATATTAGCGTCGGTACATATATAATAGTAGTGAATTTAATGTTAATATTTTTCATCGCTTTACATTTCGAGTGATACAGCGTCGATGTAGATATAGAGTAACAAAAAGATTGTTCAAGAATTATAATAGCTTTAATGCAAATGCAGAGTAATCATGACCTATAGTCGTAATTTTGTTTATCCACAACAATCATTTGCGATCTCCATCGTCTGACACCACTAATTAAAATATTAACATTAAATTTTTTATTTTAATATTTTTATTGGTAAAGTCAATGATATTATAATAAATGGATCTAGTTGTTTTATTTTTATAATTATAGAGATATTAATATAGTTTTTAAATAAAAAATAAGGAAAAAGATATTTAATTACAGATAATCTATAATTAGCTTGAGATGAGTGGTGATCATCTTTATTATCGGAAATAAATAATAGGCATTTTTGAATACTACAATATGTGATTTTTTTTATCTAGTTAATTGGTACAATAATAGGCGTGTCCACATTATTCTGTCCAAGACTTCCACATCATAGCGTACACAATCAAAAGATCAAATATTAAATGTTTGACTACATTTTTAGAATAAGTTACACGCGAGACCGGTTTGACCGAGTCTTCCCGAGCAACAGCTCAGATTGAACTCATGGATGGTGATCGAGATATCCTGGCCCTTCATCTGTTATTACGAAACGGATAGGGCCGGTGGCAGACACGTGGCCTCGACGGTATCGCTGCACCTGAACCACATGCTGCACGGATATTATGGTCTACGTGTACGGTTCGGTAGAAAAGTTAAGCCTTCGTGGCTAAGTAATGGGTCACGTGATGGCCCGCAGCATTTGTGAAAAGTTTTGTTGACACGTGGCTTTTGAGACGTCACACCTTGCGACACGAGGTCGCCACCTAAGGAACCGAGGTATTCGTCCCCCCTATATAATGGTCTCGGCGCCGCATTGAGCTTCCTTCGAGACCAAGAAACACCCGATAGTTAATCCGACGCAGGAAGAAGAAGAACCGCGAGGAGGAGGAGATGGGGATGATGATGGTGATGGAGTCCGATAGGTAAAGCTACAATCCTTCCATGAGCTACTCATTTCTTGTGTGATGGTGGTTCCGTTCCTTGTTTGGTTTCCGTCGTTTCGATTTTTGCCGCTCCAGTTATTGCCATTGTTTTCTCGAGGCCCGTTCCTTTTCAGTTTCTGGGGTTTGCGTCCGGTTTTGTGAGGTGGATTTGTGATGACCATGTG
This sequence comes from Ensete ventricosum, assembly GCA_029747655.1. Lineage (NCBI taxonomy): Eukaryota > Viridiplantae > Streptophyta > Magnoliopsida > Zingiberales > Musaceae > Ensete > Ensete ventricosum. The sequence continues at coordinate 7,651,615 of JAQQAF010000009.1, read as the reverse complement.
AAGAAAAGCAAGCTAAGTCAAATGAATCAAACTCTTTCAGCCCCCAAATTTCGTGGAAATCATGGTAGTGACGAGTGGAAAACGGGGCCATTGACTTGTGGGTTTTCGTGATGGCTGGTAAAAGTGGGGCTCTTGAAATAAGGGTTTTGCATCTTCCATGACAATTTTCGTTGAAACGATGAAGTTGTCTTCCGTTTCTCGGGGATATACCGGTGCTGGTTGCGTTCATGATTGATTCGATGCAGAATCGAATGTTTCTTGTGACGGTGTTCCGTGTGTAGCACGCTTATGACGAGTGCTTCTAGTGGCTTGTGGTTCATTTTGATCGCAATAGGAGGAGATTTGAGGACGAATTGATGTAATGATGCTAGCTGAATGATACTACTACGATATCTGTTTGTAACAGGGATTTGTAGGTTAAGAATCCGTGGGATGATGGGAGCTACGCTTTTGATTCTTCGAGTGCCAAGTAACTAATAGAGTCGAGGGTTCATCAGTTGCAAAGTAAATTCTTCCGATGCTTCCAGTGACCTATTAAGATGCCCCAATGATTATTACTAAGGTTGTCCTTCAATTTGTCAGATAATTAAAGGATTTGGGGAAATTTGCAATCAGAAGTATATATTTTCTTTCTTGGGTTCCTGCCCAGGCGAGGGGATTTTGAGATGGAAGCAAGTAAATTCTTCTGATGCTTCCAGTGATACCCCAATGATTATTACTAAGGTTGTCCTTCAATTTGTCAGATAATTAAAGGATTTGGGAAAATTTGCAATCAGAAGTATATATTTTCTTTCTTGGGTTCCTGCCAAGGTGAGGGGATTTTGAGATGGAAGCAGAGTTGTGGAGGAGAAGGATCTTTGGTAATTTGGAATCTATAACGAGTAGGCAATGTAGTAAATCTGTTTGGATTATTCAGTGCATTATTCTATAGTTCAGTTTCTTTTATGAAATTGAATTGGCATTATCAAAGTGTCCAGTAAAAGTTGATGTCGTTCCTAGAGGCCTGCCAACATTGTTTCTCATACGAGCACCTTGTCGATGAATCAAAGAAAGCCTTAACATGTAATTGTCACCTTAATTTATTTGCTTGGAACTGAGCAATGTGTGTTGTAGTTCCTTTCTTCCTCACTGATGATGTGTGAAAAAAAAATGCTGGATGTCAGATTTAGCGAGAAGCATGGGGCTATAATCTAACGATCATTCTCTTAAAAGTCGAAGCAGTGGAGAGACCATGGAATTAGGAAGTTATTGCGGTCTGCTTTATTTTTTTGCAGAAAGCAGCTTTATTGGTTGTATTTTGCAACTCTAGTTGGATTCGAATTGCCTCGGGTTCAATAGCAAAGAACCCTTTGAGAACATAGAGACACTGTTATATCACATGTGTTTATGGTAGTCAAAGATGTGGAGAGACCATGGAATTAGGAAGTTATTGTGGTCTGCTTTATTTCTTGTCGAAAGCAGCTTTAATGGTTGTATTTTGCAACTCGAGTTGGATTTGAATTGCCTCGTCTTCAATAGCGAAGAACCCTATGAGAACATAGAGACACTGTTATATCACGTGTGTTTATGGTAGTCGATGTGGGATCAGAGTGCAAAAGGTAGCAAACTTGTTGGTTTGTATGGAGTTTCTGGGCATTATGGATTCTGTTCTTTAGTTGTTGCCTGCCCTTTACTTGAATTGGACATTTGAATTTCTAGAAACAGTAACATGAGTTTTTATACATTTAAGCGGGTTTGGTGGAATTCGCCTCGCTTGCGATAATAGTTCCAAATGTGCTTGTCTTGTGGTGGTGGATGTAGTGAAAGGGCACAACATGGTATGAGGACTTGTGCTGGTTTTTTGAACATTGCAGCCTGGTGGATACCGAGCTTCGACATTTACGATAATTGAGCTGGTCTGAACTTGAGGTGTTATATGATACGGATACGAAAACAGGGTTGCTATTGGCTGGTCACACAGGTTTATGGGAGGTTTTGAGGACTTGACGGCTTAATTCTTTTGTTGTTTATGGAATTTAACATGTTTGAAGACATTAGCTGATTTTTGTTCTGTTAAGTGTTTATGATTCCCTTTTTTGATGGATCACATTCTTTACTTATGTGGCTGCGGTTGTTTTATGTTTTATGATTTCTGCTGAAGTAGAATTCGGGAGCAGCAGGTGCTTGGTTGTATTGATTCTACTGAACGTCTAGGTATGTATAATTTGCGTATGGCTTGTTTAATGTACAATTTAGTTTGCTATTTTTTAATGTAAAAATTGGATTCAGCTTATGTTTCTTGGGTTTGAAAGCCACGTTCAGATGTAGGAGATGGTGCTCGAGCTGAGTTGCAAGTAGTTCCATCGATACTCCACCACAGTGTTACATGGGGGGGGATAGCTTTGTCTTATGCTGTCACTGCTGCTGTTGCTGTTGATTTGCATAGGTGGTGTAGTGCCAGCCTTAGGAGAGAGAAACAAAGCCTCTTTATCAACTTTTCTTTTTGTTGTTTCTTTCTGCCTTATGTTGTTGTTGTGTTCTTTGTTGGTGTTTACATTTTCGTGTGTGACCCACGGGGGAGCTTTCATTTCTTTGAGCATCAACTTTTTTTTTTTTTTTGGTTCGTTTGGCTGGAGTCCTTTCCGTGTTGATCTACCCTATGAGTAGATAAAGTTCTTGTTTGGTGCTGGTCTGACGCTGACCCTCTCTTTCTCTCAGGAAAAAAAGAGTACGTAGGGGGAAGAGCGGCGCTAGTTCCGTGGCAGAAACTATTGCCCGGTGGAGAGAACGCAATCGTCAGCTCGACTGCACGGCGGTGGATGGTGAAGAGCGAGTCAGGAGAGCACCTGCAAAAGGTTCGAGAAAAGGTTGCATGCGAGGCAAAGGCGGGCCAGAAAACCCTAAATGCAGGTACCGTGGTGTGAGACAGCGGACCTGGGGCAAGTGGGTCGCCGAGATCCGAGAGCCAAACCGGGGCAGTCGCCTTTGGTTGGGGACTTTCCCGACTGCCATGGAAGCTGCTCTTGCCTACGACGATGCCGCAAGAGCCATGTACGGTGATATGGCCCGCGTCAACCTGCCGGGAGCTGCAGACGTCCCTGCGGTGAGGTTTAGGGAGACACGCGAGTGGACCACAACTTCACGTAAATCCAGTGCGGTTGATGGCTCCATCGATTTGCAAGTTCCAAGGTTTGACCCGAGGGATGAGGAGGCTTATTCCTCGGACGATTGGGGCCAGGATGCGAGGCTTCCAAAGGTCGAACAGAAAGATAATGTGGTCTGCGAGGAGGAGAAAAAAGAGTCTACTACTGCGCGCCGGCAGACCGGTGATCGGGATGATGAGCAGCGGGAGGAAGAATTCTCTGTAGAGGAGATGCTGAGCATGATGGGTGTAGACGCCGAAGCAAGTATGCCCTGTCATCTCGATCCTGTGGGCAGGGACGTGAACTGGCAGGGCATCACTGCAGCCGACGACGACCTAGCGATGGAGTTGCAGAATCCAGATGATGCTACATTGTGGGGCATGGCGCAGAGTACGCTGGGGTTCGACTACGGTGATGATAGCCTTTCGAGGCCGCTGGGAGATGACTGGGAGTACGGCCCGGGGGAGGTTCCCAAGATGGTGGTGGAGTTGGGGACGTTTGCTGCGGACTTCTCGTCCAGCCCCAGGACGTGACAATTTCTCGGAATATTAGTTTGTTCTATTTTGAGAGCAGGCGCATTCCACAGGTGTGTTTTTTTTTTTCTTTCTTAAAATGATTTTTTTAAGAGGAGGAGGAGGAGGAGAAGAATAGCATGTGTGTGTGTGTGTGTGTGTGTGTGTGTGTAATGGTACTAGAAATTTTTATTTATTTTTTATTTATATTTGTAGGGCGGTGTAGGGGGATGTGAGGGGGTTGTAGCAGGTAGCAGAAGTCATAAGAGTCCAAGTGGCCTGGTGTTGTTTCTACTTAGTAGTGTTTTACTGTGCCTTTGCTTGTGGGGAAGGAGGAGGCGTGAAGCTTCTGATCTCTGCCAAAATGGCGTCAGACGAAAGTGTCTCAGGGGAGAATGATGGTTGCTGTCGGCGAGAAGCAAAGGCGCAGAAGAAGAAAGAATGGTTGCTGTTGGGGGCATTTGGGATTCCTTTTTTTGACATCTTTTTAATTTACTTGTAAATTATTCATCATTTTGAAAAATTATTCTTGGTGATAGATCATATATCATCATCATCATCATCATCAAATGAAAGGAAAAAACCATCGCTCTCGAGACGTCCGTGTCAAAGACAGTCTGTATGCATATACCTCATTTTTATACTTTTTATCAGTAATATGGCAATGGATAACACTTGTCTCTTGTTGATAAATCAATTTTTATCTTTTTCCTGAAAAAAGAAACAACATAAGATGAAAATAGATACGATGGCTAATTTGAACTCACCTACATTGCCGTACGAAAGACATAGCAATGTATCTACCTTTTTCCTCGATAAATAGATTATGAGACGGGATGGTGGGTCAGAACTTTAGGCTTAGCGATAGAAACGATGTCATCCAAGTTGGTTTCTACTTAATATTAATGTAATAGATACATCCGTGCGGAGTGGAAGAACCGAGAGAAAAATTGAAAAAAAAAAAAAGGACTTGCAACTCAACATGTGGCGCAGGAACGAGAGGTCAATCAATAGAGTTGTTTGCGGAGTGGAATTGAGTGCATCAAACTCCAACATAGTCTTTGGATGGACATTTCGAGTGCTATACAGCGACGAGAAGAAGAAGAAGAAAGGGATGGGCAACAACCTCAGGTGCTGTTTGGCTTTGCATCCTCCCCTGGGGCGCCTTCGACGTGGTTCGAGTCGCCCCACCTTGACGGCCAGGTCGAGGAGTACTACAGCCGCCACGTCTCCGCCGGGGAGAATCATGGCGGCAAACCTCGACCACTTCCTCACCCAGCCATGCTCTCAGGGCGTGGCGCGTCGGACCTTGGTCGTCCCGGAGGAGTCGCAGCTCAACCGAGGCCACATCTACTTCCTCGTTCCCACCTCGACCTCGCCGGCGCAGCAGAAGCAGAAGAAGAGCGATAGGCGAGAGAAGCCTGCGAAGAAGGCACCGAGCATCGATGTCGCGTCAAGTGAGGACCACGGTTGCTTGGCGGCGGAGAAGAAGCCAAGCCATCGTCGTCGCTGGAGCGGTCGGGTCGGAGCATGGCGGCCGTGTCTGGAGAGCGTTCGCGAAGAGAACTCATGAAGAGTCGGGAAAGCATTAATTGGATGGGCGCCTACTGTTCTTGCATGAACAAAAGAAAAGCTAACTTGATAGGAAGAGGCCATGACAGTCTCAATCATTCTCCTTCTACTGCTCTTCTGGTGTTCATGTATGTAAGAAAAGCTAACTCCAAACATGCAACGCTGAGGTGAAAAAAGGTAGAAGTGATGGTGGCTGGCACATCTCTTCGCTGTGATGTTATTGGTTTCATGAACTGGTCATTCGTAGGGATTACAAATTTTTTTTTTTGCCACATCTGTAAATTTTAAGGTATTCATTTTATGCAAATTGCAGAAAACATCCTCTGCCACATCCGTAATTTTTTTTTTTTGATAGGATTACAAAAATCTTTCTTAACATACATCATCAAAAGTTAAATAAATAAATACTATTTTAAATTATATATATATAATATAAATATTTATTATACTTTATTTATTCATCAAAATATAAGTGAAAATTAATCATAGACTATATTCATATCAAGATAAAATAATACATTAAAACATCTTAATTTATCTATCAAACATCATTTTATCCAGTTTGATATTACAAATATGCTGCACGATCTAAACAAAATCAGCTGACATCGTGACAAATAGGTCAAACCGGACGATCTCGAGCCATCCACCAATATGATTGCATACGACAAAGACGGACCTTAAATGATTCATTTATTCAAACAGAAACTGTGTCCATCGCTGAATTGTTACATTATTTATTGGAGTTCCAAGAAGAACAGAGTTGTATCAGTATAATCGTAGACAAAGAAAAAGAGATACACGGGAGAACAGATGCTGAATACTGAAACAGAAGCACTGGTGGCAGTAAAGCTCCCACAAATCACGCAAGTGTTGTAAGCATTCCAACTGAGATGATAAGACCAGTAAATAGGTATCAGCCACCGACAATAAGCGAGCAACACAAACAAAATATAGCGGAGTTAGCAATAGTATAGTAAATAGGTATCAGCCATGGACACTTGCTCTGTTTTTTGTAGCTACTGCTAATCTAATATATATTTTTCCTTTTCAGAATAAAAAAGCATTAGAGACTTCAATTAAGCAGAATAATGCGAATGGATCAGATAAGAAATGCAGCTAACTATTTCTTCCAAAAGCAAAAGCTATTTTCTCCTTCAGAGTAAGGATACACAAATTGCCAAATAAAATAATGGCAAAAAGGACCCAAACCGGAACATCTATATCAGGTCTGCTCTCACCACACTAAGCAAGAGAACCCAAGATACCATTATGTCACCATGCTTGACATGCTAGAGTTTTGAGTTGATTTTTTAGTAGTTTCAAAGTTTTAAAAAGATCCTTGTAGAACTTTAGCAATTTGTACCAAACATTTTAACTTCCAGAAAAAATGGGAAACTAATCATAAAATTACATGATAAATAAAACAAAGCATTCAATATTTTAGATAAACTAGCAATGTTCGAGCTCATCTATAATATCAACCTGGACTCTAGTCTAATACACATGACAAGTACTAACAACATGTTATGGGAGTTGGCTCACAAATACCATGAGAACCCTTTCTCACAATCTCGATGGTTTGATTTCTTTGGTGTATGGAGTGATTCAATTATCTGAAGAAGTTAATAGAAAGACTTAAGCTAGTACTGCTGGTTATGTAGGGTATTAAGATATAATTGGAAGAAAAAATGGAAACAGAAAGGAAGCAAGAACTCCATCCTAGAAGTGGCTACACATGGTTACAGATCATCATTCACAACTCAGTCATGCATTGCTACTAACTTTTTTGGTTTTCTACCAAAAAAGAAGTATTCTCACACTCATAAAATATACATGATTTACCATATTTAAGCATTCAAATATGCAATAACATTGTATTAGTCCTAGTGAGTGATTTCTTTCCCCCTTGAACTCAATAAAACAACAATCCAACTAGAAGCTCAATCTTAATAATGATGTGAAAGATGGACAGACACAACTCACTTTGATATGATTTCTTAAAATTCAAGCCTATTGGATCACGATTTCATGTTCATCTTCTCCTCATCAGAGTCTGAATCACTGGCATTGTAACCTAACATAAAAACAATAACATGAGCAATGAAAACCATGCAAAAGAAGAAGATTATGAGTTTACAAAAAGTACCAAGTATATCGCATCCAACAAAGATAGAACACAAAAAAAGACATACATACATACAAACATACCCCAAGACATTAACCTGTCAATGCAAAATTAGTAATGGTAAAAAGGATACAACATTACCTGGACGCTTGTCGCTAACCTTCCAAACGGATGAACGGTACTTGGATGCTTTTGAAATCCATGTATATGCCTTAAAAGCAGATGCTCATTAGGATTCTTGCAAAGGAGATTCTTAATCATTATTTCAACAATCTGAAATAACAAAATCATATATAGTTCTGAAACATTTTAATTTAATGGAACTATCCAATGATTACAGTTCTCTGTCATTGGACTAGTGTTCTACAACCTTCAAAATTATTATTTCCTGTAACTGCATACACATACCTTTACATGAATGTAGTAGATAAGTTAGATGATCGCTTTCTGGCTCAACAAGATTAATAAGACTAGCCCGCATCGTTTTCTGGCTCAACATGATCATCCTCGAAAAATTTTCAGGGTTAACTCTCACTGTTTGCACCCAGGTGAGGCCCCATATATACGTGCCTCGCACGTAAGGTGTTTGAGTGGCCGACATTTCTTCAGGGTCAACTCAGTCCACCTAAAGGGCGGCCTTTGCGCAGAACCAAAACATATAATATTTGTCAGAGTTTCTGAAAGAACTCAAGCTTCTCTTTCAGAGGTCCCAGCAACAAAATTCTGGATGATCCAGAAAGCCAAAAGACTATGATAAGGGAGACAAATATCAGCCAACAGATCCAAATGCAGCTGCCACTATAGTTTCTCCTATTTCAAAGCTGCTTGACACAATCAGCATTTCATGTTTTGTATGTTGTCAGATGCTGATGATTTCAGCAACCAAAATACACAAAAATTGCAGCATTTCATGTATTGTGCGTTGTCAGATGCTGATGATTTCAGCTACCAAAATACGCAAAGACTAAAAGCATCATTTTAAGGAATTCAAAGCATATTCTCTTAATCTTACGTAAGCTATTGGGTACTGTTACCAATCGAAGCCCTAGTTCCTAGAAAACACAAAGAGAACCCTAACGACGCCTCTTTACGATCGAGACCAGCAGGTCTCTCCAAATCACAGAACCTACATCTCAAGAAACTGCCGCGTCCAACAAATCATACTTCAAGAACGCTAAAAACGATCAGAACCCCTACAAAATCTCACCTTTTGCTCATTCCTCGGGACTCCGTAGCCGCTATGGTACATCTGACCAACAAGAACCTGCATCGCAGCATCCCCGGCCCTGGCCTCCTTGAGCGCGTCCTGGAACCACCGCCGGGTGCAGTCCGCCACGACGTCCTTCAGGGGGACGCGACCCTGCTGCCGCTCCCGTTCGTCCATCCACCGGCCAGGACCTCTAGAGGTGGCGGCCGCTGCCTCCTCCTTGCCCGAAGCCAGAGATTTACCGGCGTGCTTCGCGATCTTGGCTCTCCGGATCGTCTCAACTGCTAGGCGGGCGTATCTCTGTAGGTTCGTCGGCGATGGGAGTTGTTTGCCCATAAAACGGAAGGAGAGGGCAAGCAAAGGGAGGGGGGCGGACCCAAGAGAGGCCGAGGAAACTATATTATATTGCGGGAGTGGAGTCGAGGACAAACATTGAAGCCGAAGCTCGAGACTGGGTGAAGGTTGAGAAGCAGCTTATACGTACCGCGACGCACGCCATTACAGGTTCTCGTAGATCCACCCACTGATCAGCGTGGGGCCAGATGATTATGACCATCTGATCGAGATCGCCTACGTAAGGAGAGTTAAAAAGAACCGCATGGTGCGCTTACCGCCTTCCATTCCATCATAATAGAGTTAGAAGAAGAAAAATGCGATAGATGTAACAGATCTCAATACAACAACTACACTCTACCTCTACCCGGATGGCATATCAATCTTGATCTGAACAAGAACAGTAACGTTCATATATGTTACAGAGATAGTAGCAGTTCCATGAATGTGATTCTCAACGTTGAGCAACACTCCATCGATCATCTCAAAATGATCAGCAAAGTTAATCCGTTCCATGTTCTGTAAGTACTTATTATGGTCAGTGATTCCTAAGAATCACTCTTCCAGCAATCTTCTTTGTCGTCGTCATCATCATCATCACTTCCTGCACATGCCTAAATCAAGGAGTAATTTAGGAGAGGCTGTATGAAACCAGAAAGAGGGAACAAATGTAAGAGCAGATTAGTAGTTTTCCGATTGAGCCAGAGAACAGACCTGCCGGATTGCATTTGCTTTCTCTAAAATGGCGATGACCTTCACGTTTATTGGAGGGCCACCTTTGAACTTCACCGTCGGTGCCACCGTTGGTTTCAGGTTGAAGGACTTGACAAAGAATAAAATGCATCAATAGATGATAATTGAAGGTGTTTTGCTTTGAGACAAAGATTTTATTATTTAAAGCATGATACCGACCTTGTTCCTTATCTGTGCCAGGAACGATTCCCTTTCATCGGACTTTGGCATGGCAGAAGAATGAATCAGCTGGGGTGCCTTCCTCAACTGCAGTCATCAAATTAAAATTGACATGGTGAGAGCAATTCTTTAAAATGGTCCTGTACCATAGACAATGCTTCAACTGCAAAATCATCAATTAAATTGTTTTCCAATGTTACTTTAAAGATTATGCAGGAAATAAACTACATACCTTGCTTTTATCATGAGATGCAATAGCCTCAATCAAGGGGTCATTAGGCCTATTGATAACCAAGTGGAGTTTGTTTGTTGGTTTCTCATTCTCTGTAGTCGTCGGTGTGGTTAAATCATGTAACGAGGATGAATCCTTTTCCTCTGTAGAAAGAGATCCATGTCCAGATTTCTTACGTGTTGTGGATGGCAGCGGTGGAAGCTTAGCATTAACGGTTAATGCAGAACCAGGAACTTCGTGGGTTTCCTTGTGCTTCTCACCATCTGCAATACCATTCTGAGATCTCTTTAGTTCTAAATCTTGACACCTCTCGTTCAAAGCTGGAATTACCTCTGACAATGTTGGAGGATATGTTTTTGAACCTTTCAATACAGAAATGTCTAGAGAGCTTTCATTTTCTGTAGTTGATGGCAGCTCTGTTGGTCTCATGCAATCTTCTTCAAATGTGTTGCCATCATGCACCTGCTTGTCCTCTTCATGTGGCAACTCCAAAGCTGGGTGCACCAACTTTCTATCTGAGTGTAAGATATCTTCATAGCTCTCCTTGACAGCAACTGTTATATCACATGATTTTGGAGACTGCACCGTACAATCTGACCCTGCAATTTCAACTCCATCTAGTAACTCTCCTGAATGTTCCTTCTCAACGGTTGATAATGATATGTCAGTGTTTGATCCACTTGGAGGTTGGGCCACACTACAACTGGAGACAAGAGAACCCCGAGGGGGTTTTGTCAATCTCCATGGTACTGGTGGTAGTTCTGCAATTCGGGGTATCTCTTTAGTATCTTCTGATGTAACATTGTCCTCTGGAAGTGGTGCACTCGAAGCTAGTTGAGGCTGCTGTTCAGAAGATTGCTGCAGAGTAGTTTCAGATATTGAGTCCTTATTCAACCGGATTAGTGGAGCTGGTACCGAAACAGAACCGGAGGTATTTTTATGCAAATCAGAATTGCTTTGAAATGGAATAGATCCTTCAAAAGAAAGTTCCCCACATATGGTTTCATTTGATGATGGCATGTTAGATTCACTAAAATCAACATCACCGGTAATGTCATGACCTGATTCTTGTGGATTGCATTTCTGCAGTACATTTTCAGTAGATAAGATTATTCCTACAGGTTCAGACAGGACATCCGTGTTATCAGAAAATGCTTTATCTCCAGTACAGGTCCATGGAGATTCATCTGCCCCAGATAAAATATCCTCCTTACAGGTTGACATGTTAGATATGGGAGTTGTTCTTCCTTGGATCACAGCGTCGGCATTTTCATGTGGTAATACCAATGTTGAAGCTGCTAAACTGTCATTACCTGTGATGGCATTTCCCACATCTCCATCCAATACAGCAGGCTTCACAAGGCAACAAGCTCCTTGATCATGTTTTTCTGACTCTTGAGACTTTATATGGTTTGAGACTTCAATATCTGTGGTACCTATTTCAAGAGCAGTTTCATGTTGTTTCTGCAAGTGAAGCACCGGCCTGTTAGAACCCACCACATCATGTGTGCTTTGCTTCTCGATATATTCATTGGGATCAATTTCTTTAGGAATATCATATTTCACGAAGAGATTTAGGTCCGCCATATGGTATAGAGAATCAGATAAGATGCCAGGGTTTTTAGCAAAATCTCCATGTAACATGTTAATCTTTTCTTCAGAAGGGAGTTCGGAAGCATCTATTTTGCATGGTGACTCACCATCCAAATGGCTAAAAGCTTGGTCAGTTTTTCTCTCATAAGATGGGGATGTCTCCATAATGTTTAATGTAACCAATGAGGTTGTAGAAATTAAGTCTGTGATAGAAGATCTACAAAATGCTTCTCTGTGTACAGCAGATGGTGGAACATCTGATGCCCTTAGAAGTAAATGGTCTGAAGATTTGCATTTCACAAGCTCATTAAATGTCTGCTCAAAATGGGTACCCTTCATTTCGCCTAGACCAACATCCGAGTCTGGAGGAAAATCAGAGTCATTCTTGTTCTCTTCTAACAACTGAGCAGCCATATGACCTAATGTATCTGAGAAGGAAGGATTTGCTGTCCCTTTCCTGAATATTGTAGTGAAACCTGGTGATGAACCAGAATTTTTGATAAAATACTGTTGAGAATATTGAGCTTGCAACTCCTCATGTTCCTCATTAGCATCATTTGCATCAGAATCTGTCTCTTGAGATTCAGTGCTGCCAAAAACTGAATCTGTTTTACCTTGATTCTCAGCATCTGTTTCTAATTCTGATTCCACTGTGGTGAGTGCATCCATGTAATTGTCCAAGTCACTAGAAATCTCATCAGAAATATAGCCATCAGAACTGTTTTGTGATCTACATTCAGCATGAGGTGAAAATCCATTTTGTTCTACTTCTTGAGCAACTGAAAGATTGAGGTCTACATCACTAGGCTGAGAACCATATAAACGGCCTTCAGTTTTGTTTTTATTCTTGGAAACTATTACCTTTTCTTCCGGCATAGAATTGACAGGATGCACGTTTTGTACTTCACTAGTTGGCTCAAAGTGTTCATCTGAAAAATTCATCCTTTCTATTTTCTGCTTCTCCAAAACACCTGCAGTTGTCATTTCCTGCTTGGTGGGAGATGGGCTTTGGTTTTTTTCTCTGTTGGAAGATGTATCAACTACAAATGCATGCACCTCAGTGGCAGACTTAGTCAAGTCAGCAGATTTCATTCCGATGGATTGAACTATAGATGTCTCGGAAGCCACTTGCTGCTCTATTGGAAGCAAATCAATATGATTCTCCATGTAACTTCTTAGACTGTGACTAACTGATTCATTCAGTTGTCTAGGTTTCAACTTGACATGTTTTAAGGTTACTTCGTCAAGAACTTGGCCAGAAGTAGCAGGTTGCAATCTATATACAGCATCAATTTATGACAAAGAAAGAACCTCAGAGGACAAAGAGTTCTATGAAGGTATCAAGAAAGAAATACCTGGAATTGAAGTGAGACATTAAGAAAGATTTAGGTGGTTCACCACCACAGGAAAATGATACCTTCTTCTGGAGAGAGAAAGAAGTGGCAATTTTAACTGACAAAAGTTCTTGGAGAAAAGAATAAAAAAGAAAAGGCACAACCTAAACAATTCTCCAACAGAAGATTGGATATAATGTCAAGCTGAAAGTCATTCTGCTTAAGCAGAAAAAATAGACATAATAAGCATCAACTCCTTGTCACTTACTATCATCAGTTCATGCGTATTAAGCTAGCATCAACTCCAGATTTTATGGGTATTAGGCTGTAACTGAACTTACTATCACCACTGCATGGACATATATCAACTCCTTGTCACTTAGTGCTGATATCTCAGCTTTTGTCAAGTCAATGGAAAGAGATATTAATCTGATATTTGGAAAAAATGAATTCAATATAAGAAACCTTTAACAGTATTATTCTTATTTCTTTGGTCAATTTAAATAGGGCTGTCCCCTAAGGAAAACATACTAAGTAATACAGATCTTCAACATACCTGACACAACACTGAAACAAATACATGGAAAAGGGTTGGGTTTAAGAACTGGTGTCACTAAAATTATAATCTGCATAGGGACCCATGTATCTTATCACTCTTCCTAGGACAAAGTCAAAGTCAACATCATGTTATTTGCTCACTGTATATTTATTTTCTGTCACCTACAAAAGAAGCCAATCTAGTAGGTCTCATGGAAAATATATCCTACCTAAAAGTAAATGCAATGAGTATTATTCTTTGCAGATCATTTTTAGTGTTCTTTTAATTGCTCACCTTTGTTTTGCAAGTTCTTTTTTCTCTCTGAGGGTCATCTTCCACCAATCTGGAGGATGTCAATTCCATCATAAAAAGGGATGGATCACTGTATCTCTTCAAACATGCTCCATCACCACCAACATCAAACCTGAAGAATCAAGGAAGTATGAATTGAAAAAATAGAAGAAAATAAGCCATACAGTCTGGCTGGTAAGTAACTAGAACAATGCCATACTTGTCTAGCTTGAATAACTGTGGTGGACCACGACATTCTTCATACATATCCATGAAAAAATGCGGCATATCTCCTGCAGTGATTAAATGATGGTCCACTTGGATATTACAGTGCCAATTAATACCTGCAATATGATGGCATTTGTACTAATCATTAAGTGCCTTCTAAAAATAAAAGTCAACTTTGTTTTGTGCATCTCTAATTTACTGCATGAGCTCCAAAATGCTGCTTTATATACAAGGTTATCTGCAACTCAATAAAATTCTAACTTAAATATAGATTTCATCAAGTTTCCGGTTGCCACAAACATAAACACATCCCCTTTTTTTCACTTGACTTTGCAGTCATATAGTAAATCCTAGCGGGCTGGTAGTACCTTGGGTCATACTAAAAGTAGCGCAATATCTTTCAATAATGTGTCTATATGGTCAGCTATCCTGTTTGATTCTGTTTAACAGGTCAAAAACTAAATAAATTATTCTGTGAATGAAATCGAATTGACGAGAAACAAATAATCAAAACAAAGCAAGTGGATTCAGATAAAAATTTATGGAAAAATCTTAAATAAAAATTCATATTTAATAAAATGCATGGTTATCCACCCTACATTTTGTCCTTTCAAAAAATTGATTGGTACGAGCACATAAAGTTTCAGAATAAATACATATGTGGCAACTAAAAATAATTACATGCATCTCCAACTCCATGTTTATCACAAATCATGGCAATGACAATCAAGTGATGCAAGTTGCATATTCGAGAGCCATCAAACCTAAATATATATGAGGAAGTTAAAAAATATGCTGGATGCATGTTTAGCAAATGAATTAAAAAGCAGAAATAAAGTGCAAATACCTTTGGAGCAATGTAGCTAATGCCAAGCAGAAAAGTAAGATTTGTAGCTAAATTACAAAATATTACATCAACATCTTAAAATTTGGGCTTTTCCTATTTATATGGTGTTAGAGGTGGGCAAAACATTGGAAAACAGATGACTCAAGGAATTGGATGGTTCAAGAGGAATTCTTGAAACAACATCTGAGTCATCATATACAACAAAACTGCTTTGTCTAAACCATAACTGAAATTTTTTAAAGTGCAAGCTGACCTTCCCTACAAGACAAACATGAAGAGACACTCCCAGGAAAAAAGCCATTTGATATTGATGGAAGCTCTGCCTCTAGCTGTTGGACTCGAAGTATCATGTTATGACCTCTAGAAGCAGTGTTCATTACTTCTTCATGCAAATTGTGGAACACCTCCGTAGCAAACCTATAGTATAAAATGTGCTTGTCACAACACTGTGAATGGATATTAAGATGCAACGAGAAGACTGAATCTGTACAATTACATTCTATACTCAGAGCTAAGCAACTACACCATGTGCATAAACATATTCAGGAATACAACAGTTCAGCATGATAAATTGGCAAGAATAGTAGTTTCCAGATGTTATACAAAATTTCATCTACAAATGATCCATTGATGTATATGAAAATTTTATATATTTGAGTTTCCTATCTGTGGTATGAAGCAAAGTAATTATGTCTTAATGAAATTAAACATGGCAGAATTCTTGTTGTGGTTCAAGTCATCAATACTTAGAAGCTACTGAGAAAATCACAGACGAAGACCTGAATTATCACAGTTGCTTGTTGTATCTAAAGTTATTTGGCCATATACATATTAAGGAACCAAAAAAAAAAGCTAGTTAGATTGAATAACCAGACTTCTTGTGGGTAGTTGATCCTGTTTTTTCGTCATTGACAACCGTGTTGTGTAGTGCACCTAATAATGGTAATCCTACGACTTCACATGTATATGGAATTAGGCTTTGGGGATCAAAGTCTATTTGGAGTTACTTTTGTACAACCTTAATGGCTCTCCCTAAAATTTCTTCACTTTAATTGGTTACTCAGCCCAACTTCTCGGAAAACCTGAATAATAATTATACACTGTAAATCTAGACAATGTAGTCCATTCAACTTGTTAAATACATAATCCAAAGGTCCAAACACAAACTAAATCCTTGCTTACTTCAAGTAATTTTAAACTTGGAAGTCCTTTCAAATTCTTGAAGAAAGAGATGATGCTCAACCTTAGATCCATTGGTTTATATATGAAATAAAAAATAAGGAAAAGAAGGTTTGCCTGTGGATACAGATGTCGATACTGGTGGAGGAAGATGAACCTAACATTTTGTTATAATGCAATTCCAGAATATTCATTTATATTTTATTCAAAGTAAATTTTATGGAGCACCATGGAATTCAAACATGTTTCAAAACAATAAACAAGATTATGAATCATGAAGAAACTTCGAGAAATGTAATCAAGTGAAATGGTTAATTTATCTGAAAACGAGCAAGGGACAAATGTCTTGTGTGCGATGATGATATGAAGCACCAGGTTCATTTGCTTAGAACACTTTCCAGAATGCCATTGTTAAGGGGTTCATTTACTTAGCTAAAAAAAGACCAGTGAATTAACATTCTTACAATGTAATAATCATAAAAAATGTAGCTATCGACATTGTTCATCATGTATGCCATAAATTAAATTGCCCCTTGTTCCTCCCTTCCAGCAATTGAATCCATTAACTTAGCTATGACAAACACCTACGTAGCCCAAAGGCACCAGTAGACAATCCATTTCACATGCCAATTGTAGATGATGATAATCATATACAATACAAAAAACCAAAATTTCAGAATATACAGACCTCATCATGTCCCTAATCTCTCCCTAATCTGCACCACGATGTACAAAGAACATAAAAAAAAACTTCCGAAAAGAACAATAAAACAAGGATCAGTGTGCATAGATATTGAATCAACCACACCTCCCAGCAGAATACCACAAAACATACCCACCCACACGCATAAAACATCACACCAAACCAACACTACAGAGAAGATACTCAACAAACCAAAAACTGGCATGAGAAAACGAGGAAAAAGAGAATCCAAGAACGCGTGACATCGTCTCTCATCTTTCATTCTTCCCGAAACCACTCAAAGAAAAGAAAGGAAAAGGAACCGATCCAAATTCATGCTTGAGGTAACAACGAGGATGAAAAGCTCACTCTGGATGCAAGAACGAGGATGAAGCTTCGTTACCGAAAAAAAACGAGAATATAAACCTACTCTGCGAGATCGCCAAGCTGCCTTAAGAGGCCGACCAGTCCAGCCATGGCGACACCCTCGAGAATTGCTTCAGGGTCATTCTTGTCCGCAGCTCCATAGAGCTCCGACCCGCCCAAGCCATACTCGTTCTTTATCTTGTATCTGATCGTCGGCATCCCTATCCGACGTCCAAAACGACGCTTCGTCGATGACCAAACCAACCAAAGGTCTCCTTCTTCCTTCTGCTATATCCTCACCGTTGGAGCTCCGTTACAGAGGTAGCCGAAGAGACGAGTCTTGCAAGTCTCTCCTCTCCTCTCCTCTCCTCTCTCCACGCACACAGAAACTAAGAAGGCGTGATAGCGTTTTTAACGAGCGCTCGATCTGGCCCGTTAATTGTCCTAAGGACCCACTTCCATTAAGAAGACAGGACCGTAGATGGCGAATTTAATTAGCTGTTAAATAGTTAAGTACCACGGGGTACCGACCCGCTTCAATTACAAGTCGGGAGGAGTGTAAATGGTGAATTTAATTAGCGGTTAAATGATTAAGTACCACGGATTACTGACATGCTCCAATACCCTGCATTAAATGTTCTTATGTTGCAAATTTACTTGGCAACCAAAAAAAAAAAAAAAGCTTTATGTCCATGTATGGTTTCAATGGAACTGAACTGTATTTGACAGAAGCACTTAAAAGTTCACAATCACGAGAACTCCACGTTTTTTCTTTTTCGTTTCTAATTACACATGTTAATAATATCAAAAGATTCATCAAACCAACTTCGATTTTGTTATTATTGGATCAGAATTAGAAGCAATAAGAAAAACTAATTTAAATTAATTAATTTTTTTTCTAAAACATTTTAAAAACACAAACTTTATCGAAAGCCTAAAATAGTAGTAATAAAACAATGTTTAGGCAGCTCGATTGGTGATAGCTGGGCCAAAATGTTGCCAAATGCTAGCTAATAGTGTAGCTTCTATCACGTATTAGTGCTTCATCACCCGGGGTTGGCTGGGCAATATTGTTATACAGCGAGCATGACTGCGATTCCATAACCAACCTATCATTTCTGCAACGACGTGTGGCCCTCTTTCTTCCACTCTCTCTTTTAGTTTTATTATTTTACTGGAGATGGCATTTTTGGTCTCTTTGCTTTCAAGATTTTGTTACTTGGCAAACACTCATAGAAATGGATGTTCGAGCAAAATAACTTAATGCTTACCTGACGATGTCAATTGAGGAACAGTGGTTCTGGGGACTGCAAGCTGTATCCAGCAGAGGTTGTAGAGCATTAACTTTTCGATCGAAGTTTTTGGTAGCTGCACATATAGAAGTTAGGCTCTCACCACTTGAAATGCCATCTATATGTGAAGAAAACATCAGCATCAAGAATGTGATCTTAGGGAGCACACCTGGAGTCAAGAAAGTGGATCCTTTCAGGTCACTGAAGTCAACAAATGCCATTTGCATCAGAATCTAATTGGTTTCATGGCCAAATCTTATAACAATGACACTAACTGGTTTTTGGCATAGAAGACAACTGGGTTTTCTGAAGCATACAGGTTACCAGCCATCTTCTCCACCAGACCAATTTCCTGATTCAGGTTCCACCATCTGTTACTCATGGAGGAACTCAAGAATGATGGTCAACCTTCGGATACAATGCATATCTTTTGGAACGGCAGGAAGCTCATGCAAACTTGTCTGTCCTTGTTGGGAATGTGGAAAAACCTGTAAAGGATAAGTGCAAATTTACAAAGTTAAACAATCAATTACCTTGGAGAAGTTCAAAACTAGTAACTCGAGAAAATAAGTTCATAGAACGTAAGCGCTTCTGAGAACACCTTCCTACCTGCACAAACATAAGAGCTTTGCAGAGTGTCATGATAACTAATTAATACACATACATAAATAAGGTGTTTATCATACCAATTGCAAGTCAAACATTGATACTGCTTGTGGCACCCGATTTCTTGTAGGAAGACGCAAGGGCATTCTTCTAGCATATCTTGATAAGTATGACAATGATCACATTCTAATTAAGTGGTGTAATGCTCTCCTATGATAGGTTCAACAAAACAATTTTTGATGATTATTGAACAACTCAGGTTCTCATCATCAGAACATGTTCCAGTAACTGAGAAACCACCGGAGAAACACATCGGCAATGGATTTGCTCATTGCTCTTGCATCAGGAAGAACAAGGGCACCATCCATATGAAGTAACAGTAGAATTAGGAACTTGAATATTTCTTATGCTAAATAATGCACAGATTCTATGGTAACCTGGTCGCAAAACAAAAGAAATTTGACATCTATGGAGCATCAGGAGCAGATATGCCTCCAAAGCCAGCATTTTTTAGCAGCTGAAAGAAAATACGAAGTAAATCACACGGAATTCATGTTCAGAAAACATTAATATTTATGTGGAAAAAGAAGCTCTTTGCATATTGCAGACACTATATTGGGGTGATTATGCTGGTTGAAACTATAAGATTGAGAGGTATAATCACAGGAAACTTCATGCTTATTATAAAATTGGAACAAACACCACAAGAGCATTGTTGTGGAACCTAAAGTTGTAATCGTTTAATCATAAAATCTCGATACTTTAATCCTTTCATCTCTAACATTATTTTTCCATATACGCATCTAGTTTTGTTTAATATTTGCCTCCTGACTTGGCTTCCAAGATATCTCTAACCTCATCGTGCCTTTGTTTATGCACAGTGAATCTTCTACACCATGTATATTGCACATATGTGCACATATAAATGACCTTGAATACACAAAATAATTCCACTAGAAAAGGTTGTGTAGCCATAGCCAGTTGTATAATGTAGACAAGGACATGTTCACAAGAAAAAGTAATGCAGCAAATGATCCTTTATCTAAAAGATCTAAGAACTGATGAACATGGAAGCTGTAGCTTCAGCAAAAACTACCATACTTGACCTTGAAGTTTGGCTGTTCTCATTTTTCAGGGCCACCATATCCGATGTCCTCTCATATTGAGAAAACAAGCATAAAGAGATTGCTTCAATTCTGCCGTATACAGAAAAATAAAAGTAAATTATGCCACAAAATTTGTACATGCATGTACATGGCAATACCAAACGGAACTCAATTGGATAATGGTAAGTGATTGGTCATACCTTCTTTTTTTCCCTTCACTTTGGCAATTGGTGAAAGGTACAGATTCAACGACAACATCAAAGACCGAAGCAAGTATCCTGTAACCCAGTCTACAACAATGGCATAATACGCCGAACGCAAAACCAGCTCTCAAAGAATTCCTTTTACGAGGCGAATCTTGACATCTCTCTTGCTGAGATAGTCTGATCTTATCGAAACAGATGCTTCGTCTCGTGTTCCATTCGACATGGGAAAAGGCACGAAGACTTATAATTAAGAAAGTAAAAACATCATGAATAAACCCTATTAGCGGATAATAGCAATAAGAAAAAGAGTACGAAAAGAAAACATGTCACCGCCGAAGAACTTCTACCTTTCTTCTTGTTCTTCGAGTAAATCGTCTGCTTCGGAACGATATCTTGCTTAGGCACTGACGGCATACCGGGACGACGAAGAGCATGGCGCGTTGCATTCTCTTGCTTCCTATTCGGGGATCGCCGACCAACGGAGTCCGAGGAAGACAAAGTGTGGGCTTGTCTAATTCTACTCTGTTATCTATGAGCATTAGCAGACTGCGAATAGACCGGATCTGGATCCGATAGGAGCGGACTAGGTTCACAATTTCGATCCAAAAGCCTTGAAACTTCGGATCCGAAACCCGATATCCGACCCGGTTCTTTCTGTTTGTTGCCCTTTTCTTCTCTTCTTTCCCGTCGAGCCTAGGCAGATCCAAACTCCGAGAAATATCCGAATCGAGCGTGGTATCGGATCTCATAGCACTCGGATCCGATCTGATTACTTAGTTTGGTTGACCTTAAACGGCGAGGATCAGATCAACGCGGGCATTTAAATGTGGTAATCGTCTGCGATCGAGAAGGAAGCATCTCCGTGGCAGAAGAAATTTTTTTTTTTCTACGAGAATTAGTTGATCCCTTCCGCCCTGTCCGTCCTCTTCTTGCCCAGGGTAGAAGAATTAATCGCCAGGAAGCTTGTCTCTCTAAATGGGAATTAGTCGCTAGGAAGTTTAGGGTTCAAGAATTGACATTAGGTGGCGTCCTTGATCAAATCCTCTCACCTCGTGAGAAGCTTCGAGCGGTCTTCGTTCAGAGCCCTTCGTCCCACTCTGATTTAGTTCTTTAATCGGGCGGTAAATTTGAAGTTCTATGGTTTGCAGCGGGTATGCGAACTATTTTTTATCTTAGACTGGTAGGGTTTTTTGAAGTATTTATTTAATCAATGAAGGAATAATGCCTTTTGGTAAGTGAATTAATTGTGCAGCGTTAGAGGTGGGTTGAGACATGCCAGATCCACACGGTAGTTATTGGGGAATAATGATGATGGCTAATGGATCTATAGCATCGATAATGTTAGGGTCATTGTTCTGGTGTGATGGCATTGAATTCTTGATGATGTTGGGGTGTTTTGGAAAAATGATCGAGGACTGTCTTCCACATACCTCATTCACAACATGATGATTTGTAGTTATATATGAGTAGGAGATGTAGAAGTAATTGAATAGAATAACTTATGTTTTGAAGAAAAATATTTATTTATGATATTTTCTTGGCATTGTTGGTTATTTGATGCATGCAGATAGATTTTTCTATAGGTCACACCAATGTTTTTTGTCATCCATATTTCTCTTAATGCTGGCAATTTTCAGAATTGTTAGATGTCAGAAAAAAAAAAAAGGTAAAAGCCAAAGAGACATGTGAAGTTTCTGAAGTTATGGATCACACAGGAGTGGAATAGATGCTTTCAAGGGTTCACATTGCATATATTAAATTTTCATCTTAGGAAATATTAAATCCTTTACGTTATTGTGGTTATTATGATCAGAGGAGTCACTGTTGAATTCAATTAGTTGGTTAACCCTGTCTCAGTAGTAGAGGGATACCTCTTTAACTTATCGCATTGGACATTATTAAAGCTTTAACAAAATAACATGGTCCTCTTACTGTAACATCCCGATTAGTCTCACATCGAAAGTGAGAAAGATTAAAATTAATGTATAAGGGTCTGATGGGTGTACTACTATCAACTTAAACTTAAACATTTTGTGTTGGTGGTTCAAACTCAATGAAGTTAACAAGTCAGTTATCCTATCAGGTTGGGTCATGACAATTGGTATTAGACCGACCTACCTAGTATTGTGGCATAACAAGGGCCTTGAGTAGGACTAGTATGAAGCTTAATGTTGTCCACTCATGATATATTCTGTTTTTAAGCATTACTTCATGGTTAAAAGCTATATATGATGCTTGTAAGTTGTCTTTGATGCACATTGAACAAGCACTATTGGAGTTTAAGTTGCTACATAGGACTTCCTTCAGGCTAATTTAACAAGCATCTGTCTTTTGTAGCTGCTCTCTATACAATTTATCTTTCACTATGGCATTATTTGCTCAGAATAAATTTTTTCTATATTTTCTTCCGCTGGTGTATTCCTCACATTTACATTGAATTTTTTTTGTATTGCATACTATGTGTTCCTGGTTTTGTTACCCAAGGACCTGTATTCATATGGTTTACATACCGTACTAGATGAGAACTTTTTTGTGCATAAGTTCAGTTTCTGTCATATTTTTTTCACTTTTTCGTTATTTGTAGTGGCACTTAGTAAAGAATCAATTTCTTGCTTAGAGTTTTTCTTAGTTTTAAGAATTCATGGTCTACATGAATAAACCTAATGTTTATAGATGATCTGAGGATCTTATATATGATTTACTTTTGCATTCACTATTGGCAGTTTTCTTTTAGATGCATCGATTAAAGCCACACAACTGAGCATCAGTTCACTTTTCGTTTTAATTTATGCAGGTAGGTACAGAGACGTGGTGGGCATGTGGACATATGTGTTGAAGACAACCTACTTCAAATGTAAACATTTGGATTTAGATGTAATGTCTCAAGGTTCGCAGAAAATACAAACTATAATAATCTGGGTGGGAAAGGTTTATTTCAAGCAATTGATGCTCATAATGTTATAGTGAAGGAGTGCAGATTACAGATTTTCTTATCTTACTTTGGGGTTGCTGTGTTTCTTACGACTACCTTTTATTTAATTATGATGTAGGTATCTGCTAACCATTCTCATGGCTTTTATTTTGTGTATCTGTAGGTTTTATTTGCCAAAAGACATGTTTCAAGGTAGGATTTTTAGAATGACACTTCGAACAGGTTGTGGGCATAAACTTGCTCTTGCTTTAATTGCTGATGCCTCACAGCATTTTTGTCTAACACGACTTGTGTGTCAGCTCCATTTGGAAAACTCTTGTGTGTTTCCTCATGGCAAAAGTTTTGCATTACAATAAAGAATGGTGAAGTGTCAATTTTATTTTATTTTTGTATTTTAAGCTGCCTTCGATTCATGACTCCTTTCATGTTTGAATTAGTTAATTTGAATAAACAGAATACAATATAACTGTTGTTATATAATTAGAAACTGATGCCATATCAGATGTGATAACTGTAGTGCTACATTTTCGTTCTTATTTACATATTTCTTTTATGTTGTCGAACAACTTTAACAAGGTGAAATATGTTTTGATTGATGTTGAATGAATTTAACACCAATAGAAGGGCTCATTTGGTCTTAACCAGAGCTGTTTAGACAACCTGCATTCTGTTTTTTTCTTCGCTGGAGACTTTTCGCACCAATTTATGGTTTTTCTTGAACAATGTAGAATCCATGGTGATTATGCCAGCATTTGGTGTTCAACTTGAAATTCATTACTGGAGGTAAGTTCTGTTATATCTGGATGCCTTGACATTGCAGTGGTACATAGTTTTTTCTGTTCCTGTATTTTTTTTATCTTCATAACTGGAGTATTCTTAAGAGAATTAGATTTTCTATTTTTTTGGTTTCTCAAAACATTCTACTCTTTGGTTTTTCTCTAATAATATTACAAGATCTTTGCTATTTAAGCTAGTTAGCACCTTAAAAAATGTGGATAAGAGTAATCTCAAACTGCTGTCCAATAGTTCCTTGTATGTCTAACCAAAAGGTTGTAGGGAGTTAGGTAATCTCAACTAGTCATGAGTCTGTCCAGACTTTGGATTGAACTCTCTCCGAAGCATGTTTCCGTATGGCACTTTTTAAGTTGGAATTGTATGTGAACACTTCTGACCTTTTAGTGCTTGCCAAATTGTTACTTCTAAACATAGCACTTCATTGTTCCACCATGTGGTTCATTGGAGCCATTGGACATGCAGAATGTCTTCTCATAACATATAGAGCTGTATGCCTTTGCATATATTCTTGTCTAAATTTCAAATATCACTAGTTTCCTTGTTTTTTGGTCTCTTGATTAAATTTATACTTGTAGTTTAATTTACTGATGCTGTGTCAATAAAGAACCTTAAAGAAATTTTAAGGTCATTACCACAAGTCATAAAAAAAAGAAAGTAAAATTGATTCTTTCAGCTGATGTTGTGGCCAGACACTAAAGTGGATTTCCTATTGAAATTATTATGTTATATTATTGTTTTCTTTTATTAAGGCTGGACCATGTTTATATTATTGTTTTCTTTGCCGTTTATCTGTTATCTAGACTCTAAAAGGACTATGAAGTAACACATATGTTCCCTTGTTTGAGTTAACATATTGATTGAACCAAGACTTTGTGTTAAAATGACCATAACTTTATTGACCTGTCCTTGCACAAGTATTCTGTCTGCTGTAAGATACTAATTGTGTTTTCGCATACGCAGAATAGAGATCTGTTTCTTGATGATGACCCATGACACATGTGTTTTTTTTTTTCATGGATAGCACTAGACTTCTTATATCATTCTTTTCTTCTAAAGACAATCTTATCTTTCCTTAGTGGAAGGGTCATCCGCTGTTTTGTCCCTCTTAGCAAGATACTCAAACCAGTGTTAAATGAATATGTGACTCCTATGCAAGGATTGCCTTACCGAGCGATAAGGCCTTGTACCGAGTGGTACATACCGGTCCACCAGCTGATCGGTATACGGGCCGCCCGCTACCGGGTGATATCGCCAAAATTGATCGTTAGCGGTCGATTTCGATCATTGGTGGTCGATTGAGGGAGAAAGAAGAAGGAGAAGAAGAGGGAGAAAAATACCTTGCGCGCGCTGCTCTTCCCCGGTTCCTCTGCGCGGTCCGTTGCCCGTGGGCGAAGAATTGCCCGCGCGAACCATCGCCCGCGGGCGATTCCTTCTCCCCGCGTGGGTAGAAGGACCGAGACGCCGCTGCCGAGTATATCATATTAATATTATATTATATTATATATTAAAAATATTATATTATATTATATTATACCGAGTGGTATGCACTGTGCATACAACTCGGTACCGGATACCATACCATACCGAGATAAACTCAGTATGCTGATACGGACCAGTACGACGAACCTTGCTCCTATGACTTTTTTTTTTTGACTCCTATGACTTGTTACTGGAACCAATCAGTTCGTCGAACTTCAGCTCTTACCATATTCTACCTTTCAACCTCATCAAACTACTTTTAGGTCCATATTCATGAGAACCTAATGCTAAGCTTAGTTTGATAAACTTATAAATTCATGCAAGGGAAAAAGGTGCATTGAAGAATGTAACATATTGGTTGCCAAATAAATTTGGTATAGGCATATTATTTATCTATATACAAGCAAAATAGCAACAAAACATTTGCATGCCCAAAAAGTGCCCCAATAGTTTCAATCAACAAAGTTACAAATCTTTTAACATATCCAAGATCACAACGATGTTCGGTTGTAGTTGTACAACAAACAAACTTGCAAAAATATAAACTAGGAACTATTTTCACCAATCATATTCTAGTTAAAGGTGGTAGGTACAAAAAAAGCATCAAAGTTTGAAATCACCAGAGGCGCTAGGCGCTCGCCCGAACAATACAGGTAAAAAATATAAACAAAACAAGTAAAATTTTTTTTTAAGGGGAAAGACAATTATTAGAATATAAATTAGTCAATACATAAGTTTCATATCATTTCCTACTCAAAACGGCACTTGGATGCTGGTGTCGAGCTTACATAAAATTGAACTTTGATTTATAACTTTCTGTGGAAAAATAATATATCTAAAAAAGGTTTACATCTCATCAATTGGGACATTGTTATTAGCAAAAAAAAGAGTTGGGCGGCCTTCATATTCATGATTGAAGTATGTTTAAATTTTCTCTTCAAGCACCAAAAATATTAAGATATTTGAATAATGAACAAAGTCTTTGGTCCACAATAGTGCATACCAAGTACTTTAATCTTCATCCTTGGAAAACATCAAAACACTATCACTAACTAAAGCTAAATGGGGATTCTAATTTTTTCTTTTGTTTCATGCAACAACTGAAAACAGGATTTTTTTAAAACAAATTGGAGATGGTAATTAATACTATTGCTTTTTTATATGATCCATGGATATTTAACGTCTCTTTGTTTCAAACCTATTTTTATTGATATAACTACTTTATCCAATCTGTTAACTGGAACATTAAGTTGCTATTACATCATTGTGGTCCCTCGTTGGTTGATACTATTACTTCAATAGGGATTAGCCATTTGCCTTGTGATGATATATGGGATTGGTAGAGAAATACTATAGGTAAGGCTTCAAATAAGGAAGCTTATTACTTGCTGATCGTATGATTCATTTCTAGCTGATCATAATAGGTGTGATTGGGAGAAACTTTGGAGTTTACCTATTTCCCCTTGAATGTAGCTATTTTGTTGGAAGTTATTTCATAAAAAACTCCCCACAACTGGTGGGCTTTATACTTTCCAAATCAACCAAATTGTTGTTTGCTCGCTTTGTCGTCATGAACCTGAGTTATTACAGCACCTATTCTTCAGCTGCCCTTTTCTATCCAAGTTTGATCCTACTACCAGCAATATTTAAATATAAACTTTTTGTACTTACCAATCTGATCCCAAGGCAATTGATTAAAAGAGGGTTCCAATTTACCCAATAATTCTTTGCTTTTGTCTGTTGTTTCTAACCTCCTTTGGTTTCTTTGAAAAAGCAAGAAATGAATCACTGTTGAATAATAAGCACCCTCTGCATGGTGGGTTTGGACTTTAGCCTTTACTCATATTAGTTACTATGCTAGATCAACCATACTTGAAAGCTTACAAATGACAAATTCTCTACCATTGCAGTGGCATAAATCTCCATAGGGTTGCATTAAAATCAATACTGATGGCTTATCTTACTTGCAGGACTGAGATGCTGGATTTGTCTTACGTAATCGCTTAGGAGCATGTTTAGGAGTTGAGAAAATATATGTCCAACACAAAACGGACATATAATGTGAAGCATTGGCCATTAAAGAAGGGTTGTTGTTTGCTTCAAATCAAGGATTCACTCATATTCAGATCGAAACAGATTCCTTGATATCGTGCAACACATTTACCAAAGACGTTGCTCCACCTTTGGCATTTGCGGATCATCATTCAGGATATCAAAGCATTTCTTCAATAATTTACTTATATGTTTCTACACTGTGATAGAGAATGTAACCAAACAACTAATCGGGTTACCAAAAATACTAGAGCGTCTAATGTATCAATGGTTTCAAAGGTCCCGAGTTATTCTTGTATTTGCTCAACTACTAACAGTTCTTACAGTAGAACTTTTTTAACTCAGGAATCAAAGTTTATTTTTTTTGAAAAAAAATGCAGTGCTTTAATATGTCTTATATTTTGATGCAGTGTTGGATACGTATATATCTTTCACTTGACACTATCTACTTGGGAAAAGAAGCTATGTGGTCCGTCTGGCTTGGATTAAAGGTAATTTACTTTTTCAGCCTCTCTGTTTGTTCTTTTATTCATGGACGAAAGAAATAGTAGATGCACATTTTATCAGACATAAAATGCTAGTTTATTATAGAGAAACTAAATAATTATTGTCAGTCTGTAGGACACAGCTAAAATAACTTATAGTGAATGCAGGCATTAAGATGCGTACATTGCGATGCTGTCGTTGATACGGTGAATATAATGCACAGATTTTTCATCAATGCAACAACATAGAGGTGTTTTGGCGGTCCGAAGCTTGCTCTCATTCTTGTGGTGTTATTGCATATCTATATCTAAGTACATCATCGACATATAAAATTGCCTAAAGCTCAAATTTTCTTGTCATATCAGATAAAGTTGGAACAGGTTTGTTTCTTAGGAGAAACCTAGAAGACCATACATGAGGTGGACAAGGTATAAGCCAAAACACAGCCTCTCTTTCATACTCTCCACATTTAACTCTTCATGTCTCTGTCATCACAATCTGCTAGCAGCAGAAATGGACAAAAGCTAACAACTCATTTCACACGCCAACTCTGACCGACAAAAGTAGCTGGCTAGTGCTCAGATCCATGCATGAATGCTTTTATACCAACACTTGGGAATGGGTTCCCGTCTGAGGCTGTTCACCAGCAATACGACTTCTGAGGGGGGGAGACCACGAGTCAGTTTTAAGTCTGTCAGATATGGAAGGATGATGATGATGATGATAGCATTATTATATCTCCCATGCCCCTCCTGGTCCCATTTAACTCGGTTGGTGTTATCTGTCTCCAGTGAATCAGATTGCAGTACGTTCTGAACTATTCATTCATGGTATCCCAGACGAGCAGGAGCCACAGAAGTGGATGAAATGTTGAATCCAAGCTGTGAAGGGCTTAAATAATCCTCTCATGGACACACAAGCCAGCAGGATGGGGAAGTTTGGTCTCAGGTAATGCGTGCAGTATCTGCAGAGAAAGGTCCATACAATTTGATATTGGTTTCCTCCTAGAAACTTAGCTGTTATCTGCTGAGCTGAGCGGCAGCTGTTCATTATTAGTATGTGAAGGCAGCGGTGCTTCAAATTAAAGCTGGGCGAAGGGCTTTAAAGGCATTTCAGCCGTTTCGAAAACGTTGATGAAAGGTTCCTTCCTCATGTCACAATTTCTGCATCAATTATAGAGAAGCATATTACTTGTCCTGTTCGAAGATTATTATTAGCTGTTGTGGATGTGTTGGCGGGACAAATGGCATCTTAAATCCTACCGATGTCTGATTAAAAATTCACTGGAATTCGAGCCATCCCAGCTGTTCTTCCGAGGCCATTGTCTGCCTGAATCACCCACAGCTGTGTATGGGGCAATTAATTGAGCATATTTATGACACTGATTGCCTCCTCAAAATCAATCATAATACTTCAGAGGATCCGGTCATATTCATTGCACCAACAACCATCCGTGTTTCGCCCGAGAGAATAATTTCTATGATCCATGGATTGATGGATTTATTACGGTACTTCACATTTCTTATTTGGTGATATCGATGTGATTACAATCACAAGGTTGTTCAGATGGTAATTTCTTTCTCACACGAAAAATAATATTTTCTCGTCAGATCTCAACTCGCAGGGAGAAGAGAAGAATCCACCACCCCCTGCCTCCTCCTCTTGGACTGGATTGCACTTTTTTAAGTCGACACATCTCTCGTGGACGGACATGAATGGAATTAACAATATCTTCTGCTCCTGCACTGCGATATTTGAGGTAGCAAACGCAGTGGTTGTTTAATAGGTGGAGGCAGCAAGAAACACCGAATACAGACGACAGACAGATCGATCGATGCAGCCAGCGGTACTTTTTTTTTTTTTTTTTTTTGACAAGATTCGCAGCAGCAGATTTGGTAACGTGTCTCTCGCGAGTAATCTCCTCCGTCTCATCTTGTGTACCTTCTTAAATGACATGTCCACGTCCTGGGGTCATTCGCAGGCTTATCTGCCTGCCCATTCTTGCTCGTGGCTTTTGGGGTGCATGCACGCCACGTGCACGTCAATCAAATCCGAGGAAGAAATGAGCACTCGAAGGGAATGGTTGGGAGCAGTGGTTGAGAACTCAGCACGAGTCCCATCAGGTTATTGATGTGACGTAGCATATCTATAAGAGTCTAATCACATATGTGAGTTTGTTATATTTGATATCTCGATTTTTATATTTTTAAAAATTATATTAATATTTTAATAATTATGAAGTAAAATATATTTATTTATTTATTTTTATCATAATGATATTGATCTTATTAATAAAAATATAAAAATAAAAAGAGAAAAAATAATTTTAATTTTTCAGTTGATGGTGATGGATGATGATATCGTTTGGGGTCACGGATAATTATTGTGAATGAAGAGAGTGGTGGTGAGAGGTGAAGATCGTTCTGTATTTGTTGGTGTCGATGTAGTTGTCGAAAGACATCCCTCTATATTTGTATCGGTGTCGATGCAAATGTTAAATGGTTCTTTCATTGTTTTACATATATATCAATCGTAATATAGTTTGTTGAGCAAAGAAAGTGTTGCTAATGCAAATGTTGAGTGATCTTTTTGTCGTTCGATAATTGCGTTGACATCAATGCAGATATAGAACGATGAAAGGGTTGCTCGACAGATACGTCGATGTCGACGTAGTTGTAGAGCGATTCTTATCTCTCATCGTCATTCTTTTTATCCATAGACACTAACGACCCCCAACAATATCGTCGTTCACTATCATCAATATCATTCGATGTCAACAATAAAAATATTAAATTTATTTTTTGTCTTTGTGTTTTTGTTGGTAAAATCAATAATGTGAAAATAAATATATTTAGATATTTTATCTTTGTAGCTCGATCTTGAATACTCATCGAAGGCCAAGAAAGAGCAGTGAGAAGTGGTTAGGGTGGTGGAGGTCGAGTGGAACAGAGTCAAATTCGAACACATTGCCTACTTTCTGATGACGGAGAAAAGGTCATCGCACCGGTGCGGTAACCACTCGAGACCATTTGTCTATACATGAAGCCGGACTCGACTCATGCGTGCTCATGATTCGATCAGGTATGATGATGATACTGACACTATTAAAAAGCTTGATGACAACAACCGTATATACATATAACATGTGTACGAAACGTGGCCTAAATTGCTTCGGCTTAATCCCGTTGTCGTATTCCTTGGCACGAACGCTATAAATGCACACCACCGCATCCTCCCTTCTCCAATGCGTTCTCAGCACAGGAGCATTCAGCCCCCCCTGCCTTAGTGTCTATGGCGTCCAAAGAGGTGGTGGAGTCGCTATACGAGGCGCTATCGAGGGACGACGCGGCGGCGGCCGCACTGATGGCGGAGGACGTGGAGTGGTGGTTCCACGGACCCAGGCGGTGCCAGTACATGAGGCGGCTGCTGACGGGGGAGGCGGGGCACCGCGACTTCCGGTTTCGGCCGCGGAGGGTGGCGGAGGTGGGCGGGTGGGTGGTGGCTGAGGGATGGGAGGGCAAGCACGCGTACTGGGTCCACGCGTGGGTGGTGGAGGGGGGCGTCATCACCCGGTTCAGGGAATACTTCAACACCGCCGTCACGGTGCAGGAGCTCCGCCCGGCGGAGGCTGGGATGGACTCCGCGGCGAGGGGCGGCGGCTCCGCCGTGTGGCAGAGCGAGGCCCGGGCTCACCTCGGCCGCTCCCTCCCCGGCCTTGTTCTCGCCATCTAGCGATATATACTGTTGT
Organism: Ensete ventricosum; assembly: GCA_029747655.1. Taxonomy (NCBI): domain Eukaryota; kingdom Viridiplantae; phylum Streptophyta; class Magnoliopsida; order Zingiberales; family Musaceae; genus Ensete; species Ensete ventricosum. The sequence goes on along the minus strand of JAQQAF010000009.1, from coordinate 7,619,837 downwards.
AGTTAGTACTCGCGGTCGCAGCTGTTTTGGTGTCACATGGAAGTTGGTGGCTCATGTAGTTGTTGTATAGAGTTAGAAGCCAACGAAGGTTGCGTGTATTATTCCTACTGCCATGTCCCATCTTTTTATGCAGATCTGAGCTCGAGTTTCTCATAATCTGTTGATGCAACTGGTTACTTATATGATGGATTAATTAATATGGTAGAGAAGCTAAGAAAATTTCATCTAAAAGCTTAATTATAATGGATCATCACAATACCGGTATATACCCGACACAGATCCTAATTGTTTGGTATGAGGACGATGATGATCCGGAACTAGTAATGTTCCACTTTCGACGTGAGAGAAAACAATGGTATATATTATAATCACTTAATATCCGATATCATCACAATATAAAATCAAGGCCGAAATTCTTGTTGATCCCCTATACTACATCTCAAAATCAAAATCACTTTTTATATTTTAAAACTCGTCTAAATGATCCCGATTTCGCATCAAAATGATTTTCTATGTTAGAAATAAGATTACTTTGTTAAGTAAAATAATGGTCAAAATTCTATACCTCAAAATCAAAATCACCTCTCGAATTATAATTTCGCATCAAAATGGCTCATTTTGTTATAAATAAGATTATCCCATTAAGTAAAATAATTTGAGGGATTATTTTTTTATTTGAATATTAAAACTAAACAGTCCACAAGCCCTAACAAATCCTCCCTTCTATAATTTTATTCTCCAATCTCCATTACCCCTGTCTCTCTTCACCATTATCGATGTTAGTTCCTACTACTCCGATCTCGACTCCCTTTCGCTTTTCCATCGTGCCTCTCTTCTCCTATGTTGTGACGATCTCAGTTCCTCTACTATGTGTTTAAATTTTTAAGAGATAAATTCTTTAATTAATTAAGACAATTAAGTATATAACAAATAAAAATCATCATCAATCAATCTTGAAGTATACAATAAATTTACACCGTGTGGTGGAAGTTAAGACCAATTATTTTATAACTTTTATATCACTTAATATCATTGTATTAATATTTAGAGAATAAATTTGATGAATAATAATATTATAAAAAGATGTATTTGAATAACATCTTATAGTACATGGGATGTTTTTGATTTTTTTAGGTTCTATTTGTATAGTTTAACTATATTAAAAATCAAATAGACCCCTCCCAATTTTAAAAGCAAACGTCATTCCAAAATAATACGAAAGACCACTTTAATATAAAATCATAATACGAGAGATCACTTATATAAGTTCTAAAATACAAGATGTGACTTTAATTTTGAGACATAGTATAAGGGTCAACGAGAATTTAGACCTAAAATTAAATATTGCTTTGGTACTATACATTCGAGACTAAGCTCAATAGCAGCTCCACCATCACGAGAACAACTGTTTCCTACCTAAACCTTAAAACCCCTCAGCATGTCTGATAGTTTGACTCTGATATGATTAGTCAACATCCCACTTGATAACTGACATATTAGCTCTGTTTGGATCGAATCATGAACTCCCAAAAATACTTGAGCATAAAAATCTAAGGTTATGAAAACAGTTTTAACTTGGAGACTCGATATCTTCTTGTGTCAACAATGTAGCAAACGCCTCAAACATACTGATAAAAAGACCTAAGGTTGTTAAAACAGCAACTTGGAGGGAGACTCGGTATAGTACCTAAAGATCATTGTGAAGTCCAACAAATTTGTGTCAACTAGGTTCAAAACACCTCAAACATTTCAATCCATCTCATCCAGCAAATTCTAAGGCTAAAAACTAACTGGCTTAGCTGACATAAACTTTATTAAAAGTATTGTAAAGTCTGGGGATTAAAACTAGCATTCATCACTGACCATTTGCTAAAAATGGAAGAGCATATCTTAACTCAATCAATTACAAAGTAAAACACAAAACAGTAATATGATAAATAGGGCTCAAACAAAGTGCAACCAGAACGACACTAAGAGATCCAATTATTTATTCCCTTAAAAAGTGCCTTAATTAGGATACTGAGTTGTAGTATAGCTGCAATTTTCCACATACTTGGTAGTTTGGACGAGGCAGAAGGATCTAATTCGATCTTTGACGAGCAAACTCGAGAACGGTACGAAAAAATTCTTGAGGACGTATGGGTGGTTGTTCTGCAAGGGCCTGAAAAGAGAGTCGATGGTCATTACACCCAATTGGTGGATGCATCTTTTATAGAGTGACTCTTTCAATTGTCACATAGCAAGTGAATTACCTGATGAATCAAGACGGTGGATGGGGTCATCCCTGGTACGGTGTTAACCTCAATCACTAAAACCTGTTGATAGACATTTAATGGGTTATGAGAATTGCACAACAGACAGTGGATACGAAAAAGACAAATTGACAAGCACTTTTTAAAACGACTGCAGTATGTAGCAAATTATTACAAGTTACCAAAATAGGTCTACTTCAATATGATTGGATGCTGCAATTTACTTTCTATAGGATACTTACCATGCGGAGAGATAATATACTTCACTTACCACTGATTCCGCTGTTTAGATGAGGTGAATAGAGTAGGGGGGTTGGAATGGCTATATACCAGCAATTTCAACATCTACGGGGTAAGTTAGTTACTTTAAGATGGAATGCAATTTAAATAATGAAACTAGGAATGCAGGGATGGCCTCAAGAAGCAGCATAATACTTAGCTAAGCTTGGTCGCAGCAAAAGGCGTTCCATCAAATGGTACCACACTCCATTTAAAAGATGAATCTATCCGTAATAGCAGGACAAATGAAGCCCAATTTTCAGAGTAGTATGATCAATGCTTTTAGATGGACACGAGAGCTATAAGTACAAGAAATTACTTCAAACAAAAATATGCTAGTATCATGAAAACTGAGTTCAAGGTGAACAATGGTGGATGGCATCTTTAATGAAAACAGATCCATGATGTAAATTACCACTAAATAAAATGTAGAGAAACGGATCAACAAATTAATGAGCAGAGTATACCTCCCCACTTTGTACATTCATGAATGCATCAATCCGAGAAAATCCTTCCAATCCTAAAGTATTTGCAATTATTTCAATTCGTTGTTTACATCTTTGTAAGGCTTCATCACTGTGAGAAAAGGCCAAAGGAAATAATCAGCAAGACAAGAACACACTGCTTCAGAAAGCACATGTAGAAGAAGGAATATTAATTATGTCACCTAAATTACATTCCCTTCAAGTCATCCTGAATATACAAGACCAACATTAATTAATCAAGCTAATTAAAGACAGGTTCTACTTAAACATTTCGGGAGGATTCTTCTACCTTACCTAAAGGATAAAACATACAGAACTGCAAAGAAAGAAAGCAAACAACTAGCATTTTGGGCTTTTAAAAGATCTGTGCTATATTTGACATGCTGTGGAGAAGCAGCAGGACTTTGCAACACATCACCTCTACAAGTTCACAGGGATTTGTTCATGTGGATGAGACCAATAGCCCTACCCCTGTTTGATCCATCACATCAACAAACAAGCCAAAATGTCCCAACTATTTCCATATAAAATGGCTGTTAGCTGCCTGTGGCAACCCTCCTTTTTAGATGCTTTGGCCTGACAGTGAAAGAGATTCAACTCTTGCAGTTTGATAATTACTTGCAAGTGAAGAAAGTTATAATTTTTATTTTTTATTTTTGGATGTGAGCAATGATATCGCCCAGGTTAGAAAAGCACCATAACATAATGAAGCTGAATCATTATAGAAATTTCTTTGCCAAACTTACAAGAATTAACATGCTTTTTTTCACTTCTTAATGATCATTATGAAATGACATTGACAGATTCCCCTTTTTTTTCCCACAAAAAGTAAAGTGAACAATATGTTAGCTTGACCATATATGCCAAAATGTACTAGAATGCATGCAGCTGCAGATATTAAGGCTGACATGCAACCACCCATATTTGATCCAAAAGGAGTAAAAAAAACAATAAAGAAACTATAATAAAAACTGTAAATGAAATAAATCTCTATTATTAACAAATAACACTTTTGGTAAACTTTTAGATTAATTGTGGACAATTTAATGTGTTATGTGATGCAAATAAAATAATGTCCTATATTCTGTGGTGAGATGGTGCAAGAGACAATAAGCACAAAGATGTAAAAAAACCAAAAAAAGGAGACAAGAAACCATAAGAGAATGGATGGAAGGTGGAGAAAGGGGAAAGAATTAGAGTCATAGTAGGCAAGAATAAGGATAGATGAAGACAGAATAAATAGGGCAGATAAAGATTGATGATGTTTCTATTGTACCCTTCATCCTAGTCAATGGGAGCTTTTTTCTGGCATCGATTAAGAACAAACAGCTCTTTTGAATGAGCTCACGAAGAGTCGAACACCACATATCCTAATAATCATATTATTCCACTAGTTGCATGATATGCATGTTTTGGTATCTTCCATAAGGTCCAAATTTTTTTGTATGGTAAAGGCAAAGAGTCAGCAGTAACAGTTTACCAAAATAGGACATAGATGATTGCTAACGATAAACTAGAAATTCTGTACCACAAAAAAAGGCCAGAAAAAGACAAGCTATTTCAATTTTGATGATAATCATATATAAAAGAAGCAAATAAAATTCACAGTTATATAAGTCTAGATTGTTGGAAGGATCATTCTTGCAGTTCATACCTGCATTAGAAAACAAAAAGAATTAAAACATCATATGCTAGCAACTACATAGAGCTTCATAAGGACGTTGCCAACAATTAAAGGCACAATTTAGTCAGTTATAAACCAAAACAGTCGGACCTATATCAAGGTAATTGATGACATCAAAAAGGTCTCTAAAATGATCAAATGGCTGTATTTTAGAAGGATGATGTTCCAGTAGTTTAGCCCCCATAAAGATGCACTGACAGTGATACCACTGATATACAGCAGTGAGAGGACTGATGAATATTAATATAGATATATAAATCAAGCAAAAACAGTTAGCTAGTAGTTAAAATGATGAATTAAGTGAGACTACAAAATTTGAAAAAAGAAGATAGACAAGACAGAAACTAGATTGAGCATAAAATTAAGCAAAAGTCTAGTTTGGAGTCATATCATCAGATGGTAAAAACCAAAAGATAACAGTCGCAGACAAAATGTGCATGTTAATGACTGAACAACCTTTTCCAACTCTCGAAGTGCCAAAGGAAAATAACAGAGGTTTAACTGCTCTACCGAAGATGTGGCTGATATACAAGATAGATTACAAGACATGATTATTTCATTTGATCTACAGTCCAAGGTCTGCCGTTTCGCATCGTACCTTATGGTATGGGTGATACATATCGGTCCACCAATAGACCGGTACGTGGACCGAACACTACCAAGCGGTACCCTTGGCGTAGCCTTGTATCGGACGATACAGGGCTGTTTCCACCCCATTACAACCCAAAACAGGTTAGTAACGATTGATTTCGACCATCGGTGCCGCGACCGAGTGGCATTAGCCTGGCTACGACGAGAAACAGGCAGAAGAAGCAAGGAAGAAGAAAGAGAAAGAGGGACACATCTGCAGTCAGAGAACCTCGAGACGACGTCGCAAATGAGGAGAACCTCGCAAGGCGACGACTTCTTCGTCACGGTCTTCTCCTCGTTGCCTTCTCCTCATCTGAGGCACAAGGAAAAGAGGAGGAGGCCTTGGCGACATCGCTGAGGCTTCTCCTCATCCGTGCCAGGTGGAGAAAACGAGGCGACGTCGTCTCTCTTTTCTTTAATTTATATATATATATATATATATATATATATCATAAAAAATAAAAAAAGGCATATCGAGGGCATACCACTCGATATGCTTGTATCATATCATACCTAGCAAAGCTCAGTACATCGGTACGGTACAAAATTGCGAACCTTACTACAATCACAACTTTGAAAAGATTATCACAATTTACAGATTCCAAATTCTCATGACTTGGTACTAGTATCTACCTCACGAAAACTCACAATTACATAGCATACAAATTATTATTACTAGCAGCTTTGCACATAGCATCCAAAATTTGTCCACATCATAGAAACTCATAATCTCATTATTTTTTCAGGCTTTAGATAGTGGTCAATGTTACAATTTCAAAATTATGATATGCATCTCAATTATCAAATAAATGACCAAAAAATTGCAGTTATAATTCTCACGTGTAAGTACATTTGTCAATGCTTGTGTCAAATGTTAGAAACCATAAAATCAGCAATTATATGACAGGATTTTGAGATGAACCTTATTATTGCCGCTGGAGGTGGCGTCAAGTTGATGCCAGTACCACCTGCAAAATACACATATACTAATAATTAATTGTTAATTATAAACAATGACTGCTGCTTGCAGCATCCAAAATGATAACATGAATGAGATGCACATTATATAGAGTACTTAATAAAGTATCAACTAAAAACATGAGCAAAGACAACAAATAACATAAAATCACGGATCATTCACTATGATAGCAAAACCTTTCCTAGCTAACAGATGCCCCTCTTGCTTAATTAGGTGATTGGAACCAAGGTTTGACATACCGGTCTGTACTGGAATATCGAGATTATCTCGGTATGGTACAGTACCTGGTACCAAACAGTACACACAATGTGTACCGCTCAGTACATTATAATATAATATAAATATTATATAATATAATATATTAAACAAATAAAAAGCTGACGATGTCGCCTCGATCCTTCTCCTCGCACGGGGAGACGGAACGTCTTGCCGCGCGGAGAGAAGGAATCGCCCGCCGGTGATTCTTCGACCCACAGGTGACGAATCTCGCGAGCGACGGACGACGCAGGGAACTGGTGAAGGTATGTTTCTCCTCTTCTTCTCCCTCTTCTTCTTTTCTATTTTCTTATTTCTCCCTTAATCGACTGCTGACGGCCGATTTCGGTGGTACCGCCCGGTAGCGGACGGTCCGCATACCGGTCAGCTGACGAAGCAATACGTACCACCCGGTACGGGGCCTTATCACTTGGTACGGAGAACCAAGTGAGGAATAAATAAGCTTGATAAAGATGAAGATGATATATAAGCTGAAATTTAGAATTTAGATAATGTTCAGATGACATTGTAGCTAAGGACTTGTTGCTAAGAATAACATTCATGTACAAGCAAATATCCACACTAAGAAGTTAGAACAATTAAATGTTTTCAACTTTAAATCTGGTACAGTGCAATCTATAATGAATGGACATTGATATGAGTAAAACATAATCTGGATATACGAATATGATAATTCTTAAAATAGCAACATATTGCAATATAATAATGCTGTCTATAGGTGATTAAAATCTACATACAAAGATGTATTTTGTACAATTAGAGAATCTACATACAAAGAGCATTAGTAATACCATCAGGAGGTAATATGAATAGGGAAAAACATAGGAAAACATGAAGGCAACTATGGAAGGACAAAAGTGCAATATTAGAAAAAAAATGATAATCACTGTAATGATTCTCAATCATAGCTAAGACACTGCAGAAAATTCATGAAAGCACATTTGTTAATGCAAGTGGTGCTCATCTAAAATGCATGTCTTATGCACTTCTCACTTCTCATGCAATATAGTAAGCAAACAATGGAGATTAGGATGTCCACCTAATAAATAATATTCCAAGATAAAATATCAATAAGATCAAGTGTGGAAAGGAAATAATTAGTTAAATATATCCAGGACCTGTACGACAACATTAAATGAGAAACATACCTTGAAATTTCTCTTCAAGTGATAAAATGTCACCAGTTTCTTTGACAGTAATGCTAGGACTAAGTGAATGCATCTCACCGCGTGTGCCCATGACACCAACTGTCACTTCAACCCATCCAGTATGTCCTTCCCATATAAGATGACGAGCATTAGTATCCAATGATTTGGATGAAACAATTATTTCATCTGTTTCAATAAAAGGCTCGAAAATTAATGACTGCGGAGGAGGGCTTGGCATTTCGATCACCCCATGTGCCTAATACACAAAATCAAATATCAACTAAGAGAATCACAATTAGATTAGACACAATGCCAGGAAGTGTTCATTGACTAAAGAATTTACAGTTCAAGAAGAAAAAAATTTTAGACAAGCTTTCATTGGCTCAAGATATGTAATTGTTAGAAACAACTTATCACTTTTAGGAGTTAATTTGAAGGACAAGTACTTAAGCATAATTAAGTCAGCAACAAAACAGCATGCATAGTTTTTCTATGGCAAACTCAAATGTTACATGTTCATGGTGCTCAAAATCCATCAGTTGCAAAATGTTAAAAACATAAATTTATAGGTATGGAGAATGAGATAATATGGACGTAGGAAGAAGACAAAAAAACACTTGAATTGATATCCTTTAGCTAATGCTCTACAAAAATATAACTTCAAAACAATTTATTTAGATCATTCATCTGTATATATTTGTCAAAAAATTAAAACAGTTTATCTGTTAGAAGTACATAGGGACAAAATGAAATAAAAAATCACTGCATATATGCTAATATAGAAAATAGTATTAAGTTTCATGTAATCCATAAAAGATGATGACAAGTACCACAAAAGGAAGATATTATGATTCTTAACAAAAAAGCAAGAAGTGACTGTTATAGGGAAGAACATAATCAAAAAGGTATTTTCATTTGAATCTAAAAGCATAGCATTTTAAAAAAGTTTCTGAACCCATGAAAAATATATTGAACATATACACATCTTCATCCTGTGTACTATATACTCTGCCAGCCCAACTCAGGCATGTTAGAGAACAAGAACTGTGTCAATTTCCAAGCAATACAAGTTTACTAATACTCATTTCTGGCAAACGCAATGCACTACTAATTTCAATGATCCTATTTGACAAAGGTGTATAATTCTGTATATATGATCTAGCATCAACCAAGAAACATAGATAAACAGTCACACTGAAATATTAAAGTGAGTTCCTTGCTAGTGAAAGCATGTTTATGATCATTTTTTACCAATATACCACAGAGGTATACACCTATGTACCATGTTATTTCCCATAACAGCAAATAGGAACCAGCATGCCCATATATACATACATGGACATAGCTTAGTTAGCTAATGTGTCTTAGCATGTGATAAGACACCAAATCATGGATCAGTATTACATGCACAGATCAAGTCATATGGATCAAGATACCGTAAACCTTGAAATAAACCATATATGATGTCAACTAAAAGAATAATAAATCCTTTTGCTTTTAGATGTCCATTTATCGAAAAAATGGATCTAACAAAACTACGCTTTTATGAGTACATATCTTGAAAGTTTTAAATTGACAGTGAGTATTGCAGACCTTTAACAAACTATTAGCAGGTATACGTGGGAGCGAGTTCCTTAATGCATCTACATAGACTTCAAGATCTTCCATGGAGCTGCAAATACACTATTATCATTAAAACTGAAACTGAGAAGCAGATAAATCAAGTACCTGCTTATTACTACCAAATTTTAACCAAAACGACCGTGACAGGGTCTTCATACCATAATCTAGCAACACCAGTTGAGCATCCATCCCGAGCTGGTTTGACACATAATGACTTTGATTGCAGTTTACTTGTCAGAGCTTGCCAAGCATCAGGTACATAAGAATTCAGTAATTCTTCTTTTCTCTGAACAACTTTAGGTATGGTAAGTACTCCCAAACTTGTCAACTGTTTCAAAATTAAAGTAACAATAATAAAGATACAAACCCCAGGCCTCGTACCGGTTAAAATTAAGATACAAGCTACAAATTGAAAATCAGCTCTCCTGAACACATTTACAAAACTTAGGTGGGCAAGAAACCAGAATTGATGTAATTTGAAATCCATTTTTCATGTACACCAAGCCATTAAAAGGTAGGACTTTATGGCTTTTTACATATCTCAACGATAACAACAGATCCATATCCCACTAGTTGGGACTTTATGACTTTGTTGTGTTGTATGTACACCAAACCATTAAAAGGTGGAACGATCATGCACTAAAAATGACACAGAACATTTCTTTTAAGTACCTGAACCACTGATATCAAACTACGTGTCATGTATACCAAAGAGTTCATAAGATTCTGATGCTTCTAAATATTCCTAAGTTTTCATTCTTCATGATAAAATTAGTTAAAAATTGGCATTTATATGATTTGCCAGGATGAATGGTCCCAAGAAAAGTTTATAGACTGTAGTGCAGATAAATGAAATGTATTCATTAGTGAATATTCATATAATCTAAAGAACATGACTTCTCTTGGGATTAAAATTTTGCTTTCTTTTTTTTTCCCTCCCTTTGGACAAGATGGTCATTACTTATTGTATCAATATATGTTTCAGTAAACAATACAATTTACTGAACTTAGAATGTTTCTGGAGTAGACATCAAAATGCCGGACCACACATAAACTCTATGACGTGCAAATGCTAATCATTCATTTGATTATATAAATCAACAAAGAAAAAGGTGGTCTTAACTTTATCCTAGAATGTGACTTGGATATAGTTCTTGATTTCTATCGGAAAGACGGGGAGGATAATTTAACTTTATCCTTTTTTTTTTATCTTATTCTGCATTCCTTGAGTAATCAGCATATTTGGCTAATCCTGAATATATTGAATTGTCTTTGCACTCCTATCATCTTTGCTAATGAACTTACTACAGCCTCCTCCGACTGTTATGCCCATTTTTTTTTCCAATATCAACCATTATTTACCAGTTTGACCAAGCACCAGTACTGGAACCATAAGCTCAGTGCCACTCAGTATAGCAGTATTTTTGTTATTGATGCGGTGTAGGTTGATATAAAGGAAAATATCATGGTACCCTATCAGACTAGTCGATTACCGAATGACTATTAGACCGGTATTTAAACACTAGTTTTGTCTATTAGACCGGCACATTTACACTTAACATCCTAATTAAAGGCTATTACACTTGACAGAAGGCTAGAGAGAGATTGTTATATTAAGGCTACAAAAAAGTTATTATGTTTTTGCTGAATAGTGAATGGTCCAGTCCCGTAACATCATTTCTGCCACAATTAGATGTAAAAGTGATCATACTTTCTAAGGTATGAAAAGGTAGCAAATTTTCATTATTCCTGGTTTCCATAGAATGCCACTATGCTGTCATCCTAAATAACTAATTTGCATCACCACATATCATACTTAAGATCTTTATTCAAAATGAGGTTTTTAACCAGGATGCAGACCACCCCTTTCAGGCAATATAGGTTGTTTTCTTTTTATAAGGTAGTGGGTTTAAGGAAAAAATGCCTAAGGAAAAATGTGATTGCACATGTTTTTCTCCTGCCTCATGCCACCTCCTGTCCACCCGCTAGCACTGGCCTACTGTATCTCCCAGTATTTCTCCTCTACCATAGCACTTACTGTCGTACTACCATGTGTCAGTATGCTATTATGGACCGTACCTTTACCGATCTAGCCAGGGACCAATACAGGTCTGTCTAAAATTTCAAACTATGGTTCAAAATATTTATAGCTAGATGGGGAAAGTACTCACCCCAACCATCAGATAGGAATTTTGACTAATTTTTATAAAGTTATATTCATACGAACGATTCTCGATACTTATAAATTGAATAGCAGATTTATATACTGGACTGGAATCAGGAAAGTAGTTGACATGTTTAAGCAATTGGCAAAGTGTGTGCATATCAAAGAGATAGGAATAGTAGTTGGGAAAGAGATGATAGACGACGACTTCAAGGTTATCATAGTTATAGGGCTTCCACAAAAGAGTTTGCTCCAAATTCATCCAGAATTTGGAAGTTTCTGTATCCTGGACACTGTAGGAGGAGGCCTTTGCATTAAACTACAACAAGAAGCCAAAACCCACAATATCATGATTGTTTGGAGTTGGCTACATCAATCTTTTCCATCCATTGAGCATTCGTGTCAGGCAAAATTCTACAAGTCTAATTCCTAGTCTATTAGTTTGGATATAGGAGGTATAACACAAAATTATTATCCACAATTAATAACATAGACAGTAGAAAATTTGTCATCTGACCTTCTTAAGTTTTAAATGTAAAACTAAACCATTTCTCAGTTAAGCTTTTAGGTCAGAAACTTAAGCTACTGATGCAGGCAGAACATTATAAGACAACAAATTTGTTGTCACAGAACTGTTGATAAAAAACAGTTGCAAGAATGAAAAGACAGTCACAAAGCAAAAAAATTATGCAGTACCATAAACATAGAAATATTACAGATACATTACTTGGCTAAGAGAAAGAGATGTTTGCATTTTATCCATACATATTTTGGAAGCAAAAGGTCCTGGACCTGCATTGTTTGAAATTAGAAACCCCAGCAAAATACTAAAATAACAAGTTAGAGTTCAAGAAAATGTTGTTACAGGCTTATTACCTGTATAAGGAACTCCAGCAGCCTCTAACAAAGATTGCAGAGTACCATCCTCACCAATTCCACCATGCACTATAATAGAAGTAGCTAACAATGATCAAAGAAATAAAAGAGTAGTAGACTCATGATATCAAAACATATATAAAAGAAGTTGAAATCTTTTCTTTTTATTAATAACAAAAAGTTTGGACATGTCACCCAAATTAAGCAAAATGCAGCACTTGATCTGAAATAGTGGTCAAATAACCAAGACCTAATCCATGGCTATGGATTCTGCAGCACATAAAATAAAAGGAGTAAAATAAAGAAAAAAGGAGAGATGCTGAACTAGCCCACCCTTCTAGATTTACTAAAAGAAAATGCTTTGAAAATGATCATGGAAGGAGTAAATGAGCAATCTGCAGTGGGTAAGGCATATTATATAGAAGTTTGTGGCCATTATGGTCAAATCTGGAAAATGAATAAAACTATTTGTCAATGTGATTTTGTAGATTTGACTCATCCACCCAGTGTATCATGGTGCTAACTGGCACTCTGTATCCTAATAGTAATATAGAATGTACCAAAAGATCTAATGTTGTCATTTAATAAACCTCATAATTATCTAGCTATTTTATCTAAATATTCAATCAGCTTAAAGTGCAAACACAACACTAACTATGGGAACATAACTTTGTAGGTCAAGTTCTCAAGTGATGTTTAACATCGAAATACTAATTCTAGTTATGAGAGAGAAACTACTAAAAACTGCTTTCACAGCCAAGGAACAAGCAATGATGAAGAACAAATTTTGTTTGAACTATGTTAGAACTTAGAACACTTGTTCATGTTTAGTATCACATGGGAAACTTAAAAAAGTATGGAAGTACCAGATAATTGTATAAATGCATGGACCAACATGAAATTATGTTATCAAGTTCCTGTGATTAATAAACATTTGTAAATCTGCATTAGTGACAATAGGATTCATCATCACCTTAATGTTACAATTTCTTCACAGTACATATTCACAGAACATTTGCTATATTCATTCAAGAATAAATTCAAATTAGTGGCTATTAAAGCAAACCTTTACTAATAGTATTGACCACCCAATTAGGAACAATGTGCCTCAAAATTATGTGGCAGACTGTAGCCTAACAGAGAGTAGTTGAAGAAATAACACAAAAAAGCCATCAACCCAACTTCCACTTATTTTTTGTGCACAATGATTGTTTTTGACTAACAATATAAGTTTTTTTATCATATCTTACTAAATAAAGCCATTTGCATTTTATGCTTATTTTCTTCAACATACCTTAGCAGTTGATCTAGTGATGTTGTGTTATTATTATACCCCATAAAAATTTATCACTTCATTGTTTAACTTATCTAAAAAGAAAATTGCAAAAATATACTTATATCCGTCTGCACAAATTTATTTGTCCTTGCATACTATATGTAACTACAGCATGAGCTCCAAAGAAGACCTGCCACCTCTTCATAAATGTATATGGTCATGTAGCCAATTTGACATACATAATGATTATATATGCATATGGTTCGGAACAGACCTGCAATAAAAACTATTGCCTGAGACTCTTTAGCATGCTTGATCCAGTTTTCCAGTGTAAAACTTGCAGGTAGTTCTTCATTGATGTCAAAACCAGAAAACCAATAATGTTTACTAAGAGCTGCTGATAGTTCACCCATGACATTGTCACGTAAATGAGATGTTAACAAAGCCCTATCTGGTTCAACCGCCTCAATGCATGCTGCCAGAACTTCCTCCGTGGTATGCCGTAGTACGAGAGAGTAACTGTAGAACATGGGATTTATTAGCATGTAGAAAAAGGATACAATGGCATATTGGTAAATTGGAGTCTCTATAGAAACTTAAATATTTATTATGCTAGTATATCTACTGTGAAAGTTCTTCCACCTAAAATAGGTTCAACAAATAAACTGGAGATTTTCAAAGAAATTTGACATGATTCATAATTAACCTCTTTAACAAAAGAATACTGAGATAATACCATTGAGTGTTATGGATACAGATAGTGGAAATGGTTTCCACACATGCAGTCAACAATAAGCAACATGTTTCCTTTTATTTGGAAAACAAACCAATTATATAAACATTCAAGAATAATATACTAAACTTAATAGATAAGTTAAAAATAAAACATGCTTACGGTAAAGTCCAAACAGTTCTACAAATCTCATGTTGATCTGCATCCTCAAGTTCAGCAGATGCATATCCATTTGCAGGAGCAAGCAGGCAAGGAATCACATCAAGCTGAATTCAAAAGAAAGAACACACATGACACTACTTCAATAATGAAATAATTCAGGTAGAAAAGAAACTTATAAGTCAGGTCATCATTGAAGTGCATAAACATCCACTTATTATAGGAACAACAATATACACCCCGAACACACAATAGTCAAATACATAGTAAAAGAACTAAGGAATGGATGGCCATATATATATATACAAGGAAGCTCATCTTAGTTTCAATTGCTCACCTTCTTGCTCTCCCAGTTGTTAATAGTTTATGAATACATTGTTCGCTAACATAATTAGTTATCTGTTAATTTTTTTCATTTTTTAAACAGAATTATTCAAATGAGAGAACGACTGATAGTTATAGTGGCCCTGTAAACAAGTGCTTATAGTTCTATACACTAATTTTGTTGAGACAATTCCCTGACAGTTTCATTCATAAATCCTCATGTCAAACACTTAAAAATATTTTTCCTTTGTGTGATTGACTAGTTAATCCCACTTAGAAATGTAAAAAGCAAACCAATTTTTTAGAGAAAACAAAACTTTTACAGTCTCACGCCTCAACTGGCATGTGCTTACATGCGATTAACACAATTGAGTACATACCATTGCCAGTTGGTGACAAGGATGACTATATATGGTTTTCACATTAATCACTACTTTGATTGGGTCTGCACCTACCTTGGGAACCGTCGTTGTGTGCACAACAATTGAGCCAGTTGGCAAAAGCCTTTCGTGCCTAATTGCTTTGATCGAGTGTAACCCCAATTATCTTACCTCTTTTATGATTTCTCAACCAAGTTCTGATCGATGCGATCCCATGCCCCATCCTCTAAAGTTCATGGCCTTCTATACTTTCTCAACTAAGTTCTTCTTGGATAGTAGAGTCCACTTAGCTTCCATGTTGTTGTAATGCTTCGCCTCTTCTGACGAGTTGCTTCTACACATTCTATGTCCCAGGAAGCAATTCCTTCCATATCTTTTACAATCAAATTGTAACCTTTCAAGGCAGCCACCACTATCAACGTGTTGCAAGGCCCCTGCCAACTCTGATTCTTAGGTCATTTGCTTGGCATTAACGTTCCCTCATTTGATCTTGCCCAAAACATCATGATACCCATGAGCAAAGATAATCTCTAGAACAGTCTGCCATCCAGTAGCTTATCTAAGAGGCCCCAGAGGTCCTCTAACTTCGAGAATGATTCAGAATATGGATGGCTGACTGTACCTAAAACTCAAGCTCGAACTCCATGCCTCTCGATTCATTATGTTGTGACTGGCTCCTATATCCACCGATGTCTACCAATGCATAAGTCTCCATCTCATTCAGTTTGATTGCCATAAACATCAACATATTGTCATGTGTCCTTGTCTCCTTTGGGGTCTTAGACTATTCCCTCACTTGACCTCCTAATGTATTCACCAATTACACCACCTCTTTACGTTGTCATTATGATGATCCTTTGCTTGATTCCGACACACTGGAGCTAGAAAAGTCATCTTCTCATTTGGACTACTTAGGTCTATCCCAAACTTGTCATCGTAAATGTTCAATTTGCTAAGTCTTGACAACATTTTTATTTTATAAAACATGCTAGTGTTTTAGAATAAAATGTCATCACACGAAGGGGAAAATAATTGAAATAATTTGTTTTGGCATGACACGGGGTAATTTTTTAGAGGCAATGTTGCGGTGAAAGCATCGGTCATCTCAACACCCTAGAGCCACTCTTAGTGGCACCAAACTAGATGGAGCCTCAGTTATATGTTTGAGAGGTGATACAATGTTTTTAATGTATCTTTTTTGCTCAACAAAAGTTCTAAGTGAACAGTGAATCAACACCTGCCTTCTAACCCCCTTTTTGTGCAATCGTTCAGCTCGTTTGCGAGAGCCTTGGTGCTTAGTAAAATCTAATTTCTTAGTATAGTTTTCTTGTCCTTATGTGCGACGACAACTTATTACCCACACATTTGCCTTTCTAATGTTTTCTTCTTTGTGCATAACTTTAATGGAATATAGAAATTTAAGGTATATGCTGACCCTTATGAGCATCTATCATTTAGGTGTCGCATGCCTAACTGTAGTCGTCATTGTGTGTTGATACATCATAGCAATCATCATAGTCATCATAGTGGTCCGGCCATGGACATGCACAAGTCCAGTACCCAAAATTGCATTCCTTGTATTAGATTATGCCAAAGGAAGTCAAGGCATTAAGATAGATGTAAAATATGATGTGAAGAATGAACCAATAAATGATTTCTAGGTATTAATAAAATTGACAATAACACAGTGACCTAAGAATGGAAATAATATTGATAGGTCAAGTATCTTCCTATTGAACATCGAAAAGACAGTACTTCGAGGAAGAGATCACATGAGTATATATTGATATTATAAAAAGTTGTAGAGAAACACTTGTAGAGTTTGCAATAGCAGCACACTAAAGACACCAGTCAGACAAAGGATTGCAAAATCAAAATTCAAAGGCAGAACGAGAATTCAGAAGGCATTCAGAATTAGCTGAGACCAGAACCATGCTACATATCCAATCGATCTTATGTGCAGTAAACACATGATACATCAATGCCATACAACATAGGCTTGCAGATGCAAAAGTTAACAAGAAAAATAAAGGGAAAATTAGAACTGCTGACTGTTTGGTTTGGGTCATCTCGGGATGGTTCAAGGATGACTGCATGGGACACACTAAAGAGCATAAATTTTGAAGGAAAGAAAGAATATCTCTTTTACTTCCTGGACCATTTTGACACAACAACCCAATATTAGGTACTAATTCAAGCAATGAGTACAAATAAGTCTATGATTAAAACCATAGTTTCAAATACAGTACTGACAGGTATCTATGGTCCGATAAACGAACAATATCCAACCTTACGATCTGGTATTACTCGGTATTACCATGTGTTGTTCTTTTTGATAGACACGGGGTGATAGACTTTTTATAGAAAGTCTATAAAGGCTTTCTAAATTTCCCATATTCAATTTACTGACGAGCGATGATACAATCATCTTAGATCGAGATTTAAAATTCTGACTCAAATTTATGCATATCAATTTGAGTTATGATTATCTTCGACATTTCTAAAGAAACCCCAACCTTCAATAGCATAAGAAATATAGATAAATAACAAAAATAAGCTTATTATATGATAAAATCAAAGAAGCACTCAGAACTTGTTAAAGACCCATTTATCACTGAAACTTCACCTATTTTAATTGTACCATTACGAAAAAACATCCTATCTGATTTACATGACCTCCCTTTAATAATTCTAACTAACTCTATAATTAATGTTCAACTCTCAAGTAATATTCAGTCATTGACATGCAACATAAACTTTGGAAAATGTAACTCGTATGTTTGCATCCTAAAACCTCCTTAAGAAAAAATTAATTATTTGTATATTATAAATATTCTCATCATGGCATGCAGTCATATGATGAATAATCTGAAGGTAAATTTGTATATCTTAAAAGTCAAAGTATACACAGGAAGGTCAATATTTCAGAGGAAACACATACAGTTGCTCAGAGCTTGTTCATGAATGCAGAAGTTCCATAACTTCGTTCCTTTTTTTTGTCATCGTCAACTTTGAGGATGATTAACCGTTGATGTTACAATCATAAATTCTTATAAACTAATAAGTAAGGTTTGACTTACCGATTCGTACCGGTGTACCGAGATTATCTTGGTACCGGTATGGTACCAGTGCTGGGAGATACACATAGTGTGTACCATATTTAAAAAAAATATTAACATATTTAAAAAAAGAAAAAGAAAAAGGGCGACGTCGCATCGATCTTTCTCCCCACACAGGGAGACGTTCCGTCTCCTCGTGCTAGAGAAAAAGCGCCCGTGAGGATGGTGATGGCGTGCGAGCGAGGACGGCGACGGCGTGCGGGCGAGGGCGGCGTGGAAAGTAGGTTCTTCTTCTCCTCTTCTTTTTTCTTCTTTTCCTCTTCTTCTTCTTCTTCTTCCCTTTTTCTCCCTCAATCGACCGCCGATGGTCGATTTCTCCCTCAATCGGCTGCTGACGGTCGATTTTTGGCGGTATCACCCGGTAACAGACGGTCCGCCTACCGGTAACCTGATGGACCGGTATGTACTGCCCGTACCGGGCGGTACAGATCAAAATTGCAAACCTTGCTAATAAGTATAATTGATATAAACTTAAAAAGTGATGGCTGCATAACAGCAAGAGAAAGATTGTAAGTCAATAGCAGCAATTAAAAAATGAACCTTTGACAGGAAAAGCTTACATCTATTCATTCAAAAAGTTGCAATCATTAATAGAAGTGCATTAAGTGGGCTAACACATCTACTTGGCTTAAGCAAGATATTCAGACAAGAAAAAGAAAAAAATTAGTCACATGTTTGTGTAGAACCAGTGATAAATAACATGATTGGAAGAAGTAGCTACAGTATGATTTATAAAAACTCAATAGAGGTACCAAACAGTGATAAGTTCAGAACTTACATCATCATAACCTTGCAAGTTGAGCCAAATATTTGTTCCACTCATGAGAGAGACTTGACGTTCTGAAGTTTCCCCTCCAAAGAGCACAAAAACCTTCTGAGAACCCTGGATCTTGGAGGGTACATTGCTATGCTGAGCACATTGCAATCTTCTAGATAATGTATTCCATGCATTACTGCATGATCTGAGAGAAGGATATCGCAAGCAAGCATGCTGGATAATGGTTCGAAGGACATTTGAATGAGAAAACCCAACCTATTGAAAGAAACAACTATCAGTGGAATACAGAAGAAAGACAAAATCTGTGATCAAAGAAAGAATATATCTTCCATAATACCTGTGCCTAACTGTAGATGACTAGTTGGGTAAGACAGCTGCAGATAGTAGCACTAACAATGCTATCATAGATTAAAATTCATATCAGGGTTTAAAACCATATCTATTTGTTATCTCTAATGTTGATATGGTTGGTTAATATTTTTCAGTACAAGACCAAGATCTTTTTCTCCTCCATAAACTTTGACAAGCTCAGTGTGATTTGTTTCTCTGCTACAGTTCTCTATATCCAGTATATTCTTGTCTAAATAACAATCTCAGGATTAATGCAATCTCAGGCCTCAGCTATGAATTTTATGGAGGCAAGAGGGAAAAATGGATAAAATTGCATCCAATAACTGCACTAAGATTAACAATTGGAGAAAAGTCAGTTTAGGTAGCAAGATCAGCAGAAGGAACTATGTCTATTGGGTCAAGATGCAGATGAATGTAATCTATCTTGAGCAATGCTGGTTGTTTATATATATCAAGCATAGTTCAAAAACTAGTCAGACAGGTAAATACAAGTACAGATCCTACCAGTATTTATTGGTCTAGCCAAAAACCAGCACTTGAACCTGGCAATTTCTTTCACTCCTTTCAAATTTGTTTTTTCTTTTTTTAAATATATATAAATAATATAAAAATTAATATATAAAAATAATATAAAAAATCTAAAAAGGAGGCGTATGCTGCCTCAGCGACGTCGCCTCCTCCTCCTCTCCTCGTCGCCTCATTTGCGACATTCAGCAAAGAAGGCAATGAAGACATCCAAGGTCGTAGATGTCTCTGGCCTTTGGTGAAGAACGTGGCGAAGGCCACAGATGTCTCCGGCCTTTAGCGAAGAACGTGGCAAAGAAGAAGTCGTAGTGTCACAGAGGAGGCGATAAAAGAGATTGCCTCTTCCGCTACTCTAGCTGTTGCCTCGCCGTTACCTCCTGGATCGGGATTGTCGACGAAGGGCAGCACCGGATCAGGATCGATAAAGGACTTTACGTCGAGGTTCTCTCGATTCTCCTTCTTCTCCCTCTTCTTCGAACGCCCTCTCCTTCCTTCCTTCTCCCTCGATGCTTCTTCTTCCCTCGTCACAGCCAGGCCATAGTCAAGCTGATACTGACACAGGAGTGCCTACTTTACTACAGTCAGCTCAAGTAAATCTTGTTGATCCCATGTTATTCTCTACAACTCACAATGCTTGTCTCATAGCCTTTTATCCAAACCTCTCAAATATGATAGCTCATGAACATTTTCACTAGAGAAAATTAAAGTTGCTTCATTAATAGGTGGTTTGGAAGGTAGAAAGTTAAAGTTATTTCAAGTTACTTTTCTTCATAACCAAAGAATACATTAAAGGGGTTAGTTACCAGCTGTAAGGCACTTAATGTCATAGTTCCCTATGATGAAGGGTTGTTTCATGCATTAGTACTTATTTTGGTATTTTAGAATTAGAAAGAAGCTTAGTACCTGATTTGTATTGGCAGAAGCTTTTTGGAGTCACTCTAAAACTTTGTCTCTCTTGAATGATTCCTTGAGTGGTGAATCTTTTGATTCAGTTCTGTATCCTTGTTAAATTTCCTTGAGGTGGTGAATTTTTTGTATCCTCTTGTGACATTAAACTTGGTGGTGAACTTTTTATCTATTTTATGTAAGTTATGTTTTGAGTTTGTTTCTTTTCTACAACTCAACTTTTCGTTTCTCTTGTTTCTCAAATTTCATTCCTCTTTCTTCCTTCCCCGGTATCAGATACTGCTCGGTAGTGGGCAATCACGGTCGAAATGGATTGTTACCGACCTGTTTTGAGCGGTAACGGTCGAAATTTCGATCATTACTGCCCGAAACAACCCCGTATCATCCGATATGGGGCTATATCGAGTGGATCGCCTGGTAGCGGGCTATTCACGTACCGATTCACAAGCGGACTGGTACATACCACCCAGTAAGGGTGGTACAATTCGAAATTTAAAACCTTGATATCAGGGATTTTAATTTCAACCATACTAACCGATGGAGACTAGCATTTACGAGTCCAATGACCAACCAACACATGAACATGTTAACTTTGTCCAATTCAATTCCACACTAGGCATAACACCCGATACACTTATCATACCAAGTGAACACTTAGTATACTTGGCATATTGGTGGTGATCAGCCAGTACAAATCCGCTATCTATATCCAGATATAAACACATGGTTACCCAGCTGCTTGCAATGTTTGAGCCTTTTCAACAAGGTTTCATCTTGACTAGCACACACTCTCCCTCTCCATCTTTGGATACTTTGGCGTCGAGCAAAAGATATCTCTGCATACTTAACTCTGCTTTCACAAGAAAGCTAGCAAATAGGAGCAAAAATTCAAGGTATTGTTGCAGTAGCAATAATTACTAGACATAAATACCCTTTTGGTAACATCATTAACCATGTTACGGCATTCACTCTTTAGTTATGCCATGTTATGGCATGTGTCAATTCTAACTAATAATAGGATACTATTTTCTACCACCATTTTTATTAACTAGTGAAACATATGCATAGTTCTTAATTAAGGCTATTTTGATTTGTCTAAATTACCCACTCATTTGCTTGAAACTTCAGATACCAATTCCGTCTTTCACACCATAAGAAAAGATTGTTTCTGGGTTAATTTTTCAATTTTAAAACAATTCATTTATACTGGCCATCTGTCAAATGCCAACATGCAACTAGGTTGAATTTTCCTTAACCTAAACAATGTAGACTATTCCAATTTGGTTCTTATGGGACACCATCATCATATGAATACTTATTTATCACTGCATAAACAATATCCAGCATGATACTAGAGATCCTTGCTATTGTAAAGAGAGACTATCCAGACAGACATCATCTTTACTTGATCAAAAGAAGAGTTAGATAATGGATTTTTTCTTAACTGTTACATATACTTACATATCCAAATAACTACAATAGTATAGTAATGTATTTATTATCTTGAAAGAAACAAAATGGTATTTGATCATGCTACCAGGGTTTGCCATGCTGCGATATACCGCTCGGTATGGGCAATACCGGTCCGATAGGGGACTAGTACACAGACCACCCTATACCAAACAATCTAGTTAAATTAATAAAATATTCAAATAAATGGCGGGACTCGTTCAAATCAGCGTAAAAAGAAAAAAATTATGGCTCAAGAACGCGAGCCCTCTTCTCAGAGTAAGGCACCACCGCCTTAACGTCGCCACTTCACGTCTGCTACTTCGCCGCCACATAAGGTGTCATTGCCTCGCCGTCGTCACTTTGCCATCGCGTAAGATGTCGCGGCCTCACCATCGCCCATTCCCCACCGCTGCAGCTGTCGGTCACTGTCACGTAAGATGGCACCGCCTCGCTGTCTTTGCTTCCCAGGTACACTGCCATTGCTCTTTTCTTCCTCTTCTTCCCTCTTCCTTCTTCTACTTCCTCCACTTCTTCCTCTTTCTTCTCTCTTCCTTCCTCCCTCCTCTATTCCTCTACCACTCCTACTTCTCTTTTTTTTTTCTTCACCGCTGAGCCATTGGTACGCACCGGCATACCGTGTTGGTATACCGATACAAACCGGTACATACCATTTCAGCAGTTTGCCAAAACGGGTTTGGTACCCGAAAAGACAAACCCTGCATGCTACCACATTTTTTCAAATGATTCTATTAAATTCTGAATTTTCAGACACTAATGTATTAATTTTAAAAGTATATGCTTAAAGCCCAAACAATATAAAAATAATATGAGTCTCAACCTAGATACCCCCATATTGCATTGTCAACAGTTACTGTAATTGATGGTTACTTGAGGTAAATAGGAACGTACCTTCGAGCCTTGCTGAAATAAGAAGCTGGTTTGCTCCATCCCGCTTATCTGCATTCAGTAAACCAGCACCATTGCAGTAGCAAGCAATTTAGCAAAGTGAAATGTAAGCCCTACAAAATCACAAGAAGCCAAACTTTTCACATACCAGGTTAATGTCTGTGAAAATGATGTTACCGGATTCTGTAATTCCAAACTTAGCATCTTTTGCCACTGTCGAGAACATATTAGCATTACCAGGTAAAAACCAACCATCGATCCTGGCAAAATCACGAAGACCAAAATGCTGGAATAACAATGATGCTCCTTGTCTTATACATTCAATGACATCAGCTGGGAAACGAGGAGGGGTGTGATAAGCAACCTGCAAAAGTAAATCCATAACCTAAAAAGTTCTTTGTACTGCAAATACTAGAGGTTAACAAACAATAAAAAAAGCGATGGAAACAAGGAATGAAAATGAGCCTATATGACAGTCAAAACACAATATAGCTAACAAAGAGACCAGTGATTTCTTATGCAATGGCATCATCATAAAAAGATTAAATATAGAATTACAAAATAGTATACATTCTAGCCCACTGAGTGTGTGCCTTATGTCCAAGAACAAAACTTGATAGTTTCTGCAGATCAAAAAACATTTCTCAATGGTGTTTACACATTTTTATCTGAAGCCTTCTTTTCATTGCTTCTGCATCTAAAAATAGGTTATCATGTAGATAAGGGAAATGAATTAAAAAATATCTGTTCATGTTTGGCATTTGAGAACATGATCAAAACTCTCTTTGTATGTCAAAAAGGAAAAGTTTTATAAGCTTACAGAGATTCAGTAAATTGGTATTTGAGCAAGCATGTGTAGAGCATGAAATATGATCTGGTGTAAATATTAATGTCAGACAAAATATTATCAAGCTTTTTCAGAACATCAAGATTGATGCAATATTTATTCTGCTTAACTGGGAGTTTAGGAACATACTCATAATGTGCAACCCAACACATATGAACAATAAATACACATAATTAAAGAAAAACCAAAAAGAAAAGATCGAACTAGGGAAGTATTGATACGAACCATTGGTACCATACTATCTTGACTGAGGATCGATATCACTACCGAGCCAAGATCTAAAACTGTGATTGGTATACACTGGGGGTGAAACTGAAATTCCTTATTCATATACAAACTGTAACTGTGAACGATCGGGGGGTGGGGGGAGGGGTGTTCATGTGAACTACAAGCATGCAATGATTAGTACTTGCATATCCTCCTCACAGCAGATAAAGACCAGTTGGCACATGCATGGCCAAGCAACATCATCTTATATATGCATTAAATATCAAAAGAAGTATACGTCTTACCAAGTAAGTCATTGCAAATTAATGTTAAAATTTAATTAATAGTTTCAATCTTGGGTCAGACTTTATCAATCCAGTTTGGCATACATTAGGTTCATTGCCAATTCAGCTTTATCTTAAGTCATGAAGCAGACATATTAGTGACTACAACTGAGAAAAGTTCAACTAATAAGTATAATGATATAAGAAGAAGATAAATCTTCCTCCAATTATCTTGCCTGCTGTGTTGGAAGATACTTCCTCCTGTAGCTAAAAATTGTGTCCTCAGACTGATCATTTTTGGTCAAAATTTGAAGCTCCACCTGATATTGAATAAGAAAAATAATTAGTAGATGCTTCAATGTTCAATAGTATACTCCTTTTGCATTGGATATAGACAAATGCATTCTAAAACAGACTTCTAAAATCAAGATAATGACATTGCCAAGCGTGTACTAATAGACACTCGGCATGCCACAAAATGCCATATCAGAAACCAAGAAAAGGTGTGCCTCATAATGACACCCATAGCATATAGGACCTTCTGTAAGGTAAGGACAAGAAATATGTACCGCCCGTACCAGCAACCTGGTGGTAAACATCGAAATTGCAAAAGTCGGTCGATTTTTGGTGGAACTGTTCGGTAGCGGGCGGTCCGCGTACCAGCAACCTGGCGGACCGATATGTACCGCCCGTACCGGGTGGTAAACATCGAAATTGCAAACCTTGGTTCTATCAATTCCATAAAGTTGATAATTAATTTCTTGACAGTGGTATCGTCTTTGAAAGTTAATCTATTAAGCAAAAGAATTCTACAAGATGTACTAGAAAGATAGTATGTCTAGGATAGCCTACATACTCTCAAGAGTCAAGACAATATAGATAGTTTAGATGCCTTACAAGAAACAAACTGTTGCTTTCTTCTAAATAAAGAAAAAACAAGTATATCGACCGACTTACTTCAGTTGGTAGTAAAACAACAGGCTTGGCATCATTATCAATTCCAACATCAATGACAATTGCTGTAAATTCACTCCCTCCTTCCAGAAAAACTTCAACAAGAACGTTATCATCAATGCCCTATTTGCCACAGAATGAGCTCAGGCTAACACAAAAAAATTCATCCCTATGAAATAAATTTCCACAATAGGTAGCATAAAGGTAACCACCTCTCTAATTATGTTAATTGCTTTCTCAATGGCATCATCAACACCATAAGCAACTGTAACACCTATGCTTGATCCAGCCAGTGTGGGCTTCACCTAGGGTACATGGAGGTTGAAACATCTGTATGGTACATTTGAATAGAAGAGAATCATTATCTTACCACAACTTTTCCTGTTTCTTTATCCAGAAGATTGATTTCAAACCACCTTATCAATTCAGACCACTCTGGTTGGTTTCCCTAATAACAAAAAAGAGAGAAACATATAACTGATAAATTGAGAGAATTCACAAAGCATAATGGTCAGGAACCAATTTCAAATTTTAATTACTAAAAAAAATCAATGTCCTTAACCAATAATTTTACCATCAATAGTTGACTTGAAAATTTAAATAAAAAGAGTAAATTGACGAAGAGGGATTGTTTAGCAACTTGATATGGGACTTGTACAAGTGCATAGTGCTTTATTTTGTTCATTACACGATAAATTGAACTAGCTTTTTTTAACCAGATGTCCCAAAAAATGGAGTTTGATAAAATGACCTATATTAGCTCACTGTTATTGTGATATTCGATCAACATTAATTGATCTTCCTACCTTCCACCTTGAACTGAGGTACCTTCCACTTTCATGCTTTATTTGCAGTCAAGTGAATTGTCTTTTATCATAAATATAGCTAAGTGAATCGAGACAATAACCTGTAATATTGTGAATCCATTATCATATACCCAATTATAACGAACTAATTATCATATAGCCAACTAACAAAATTAGCTCCCAAATAGAGGATCAAATATATGGTAATGAACTTAATTTAAACAAATAATGGCATAATAGGGTTCCTGCACATGGAAGTGAAACAACACAAATAACTTTACTGTCCTAAGATCTGCATATATGCTTTCAAAGCTGCAAAATAAAGAGCAGTGCAAATTTGGAACTGAATGAAAGAACAAAAAAACAATTACTTGGTAACGTGGTTCACCTTACCAGTTCGTACTGATGTACTGATCGACCATTGGTACGGTATGTACCAATCCATAGCAACACAACGACATCTGGTGTACCAACAGACAGATATGTATTGCCCGTACTAGACCCTATTAGACTGGTATGTAACGCTCATACCGGGTCATTGCAACCATGTAGGATAATAGATTGGTACTTGGAAGTAGGGTTTACAATTTTGAATGAGGGCGGTACGTAGTGGTCCGCCAACAAGCCAATATGCAAACCGCCCGCTATCGAGCGGTACCGTTGATCTAGCCTCGTGTCAGATGATACGGGGCTGTTTTAGGCGATAACGATCGAAATTTCGATTGTTACTGCCCGAAACAGGTCGATAACGGTCGATTTCGACCGTCGCCGCCTGCTACCGAGCAGTATCAACCTGGCTACGGCGAGGGAAGAAGAAGCATCGAGGGAGAAGGAAGAAGAAAAAGAAGGCGCTTGAAGAAGAGGGACAATCGCGAACCTTGATGCGTCCCAATCTAGTGCCGCCCTCCCTCGACGATCCCGATCCAGGAGGTAACGTCGAGGCAACGGCTTGGCTTCTTCTTTGCAGCGTTCTTCGCCGAAGGCAAGAGACTTCTACGACCTTTGACATCTTCGTCGAACACCGGAGATGAGAAGACCGTGTTCTTCTCCTCGTCAAAGGAACGTGGAGAAGAGGAGGCGACGTTGCAGAGGCAACATATGTCTCCTTTTTAGATTTTTTATATTTTTATATATTGATTTCTATATTTTTATATATAAATATATTTTTATATTTATATATATTATATATATAGACGTATCGCTCGGTATGCCCGTACAGTACCGTACTGAGCAAAGCTCGGTATACCAGTACAATACGAAATTTCAATCCCTGCTTAGAAGCATATGAAGTAGCAAAACAAACAACAATGACTCCTAATCAAACATGTGCCACAAGATTCAAACGTAAAATTTTCAAAAGCCAAAACACTTTCTCATAGAAACATACAATATTTAGAGTAGCCTAACATTTTTAAAGATAAAAGTTAGTGCCACACCTGAACAAGAAAACTGGGCACTGTGAGGAAACCCTGTTTGATAAGTTCCAAAGATGCATTGTACTGCAAAACAATTTGAAAAATCAATAAACAAAAAAGAAATATACAATAAGCAAGATTTTCAGTGAACCTGAACCAGCATAACAATATCAAATATTTGTATGCCAAAGAATGTTGAAAGAAGAATAAAAGGCAGGCCACAAACATAAGCATCTGATGGAGAGCAGTGAACACACATGTAAACTAAAAATAATGACTACTGAATACAAGCATTGGATGGATATCATAAGGAAAAATAATGAATATATAATTTAATTGATAACAATATGAAAATCATAATATAGCTGCAATCACTATCTAGATGGCTAACCTTGTTAAATGCCTGGCGGCATTCATGAGAAGCTGTGCCAACAAATGGTACATTTGCTTTCTCCAGCAGCTCCTAGACATTCAAACAAGACAGCTGATTTAAATCATATGGTAAAGAAGCAAATACTCCATTTCAGCGAGTATACAGACTCCAAATTGGTCTACATATTCTTTGCAATATGCAAGTTCTGGTGATTCCCAGACCAAAAAAATCTATTGATATTACATAATTAAGCAATTCATGGCAATTAAAAGTGAAAGTGACAGATTGGCATTTCCTGAATTATATGATTAAACATAAGAAAATCTTAATGTGGGATGTTTAGTTGTGTCTCATTTATCCATAAGACAGACCTGAATGCCCCCATCTTCACCAAAACGGCCATGGATAACAGGAAAAACTATATCCACAGAGACAGCAAGATGCTCTACGAAGGTGTGTAAAGAGCCAAAACCTTGGGCAAGGCTGCAAAAATTTGGCTATGGAGTAAATCATCTACAAAAGAAACACCAGCCATTGAGCAGTGTAAGATGAAGCCAAAAATCAGAATGGTTACCTCTCTAGTTTGAAATCAAAATCTGCAGGAGTGTTGGAGTATAACTGCAAATCCATTAGAGGAAAGAATTACTACAGACTCTACTACAATGAGGACATAAAAACTAGAAGCATTGAGAAGTTTACAGGATTAATGGACACCACATCAGTGGACGCCACAAAAAGGATGCACGTATGATTGAGATAAGTATAAAGACATGACCAACAAAGCACTGATACAATAATAAATATATAGCTTCCATAAGGTAGTACATTTGACTGTGAACAACAAAGGAACAAAAATATATTCGCTAATAACATTGGAGTAACAACCAATAAATCTAACTTTAAGACACTATAGCACAGGAGTTACACTACAGGATTGCAATTGCATGTATCTACAATTTGACATCCAACGACTTTACTTATAGTTGGTACATCAAGCCCATACTACAAATGAATTCATTATCCAGTTCACTAACCTGGGCAGGTGATATTGCATATGCATTGAGACTGCAATCAATATAATAGCAGCTGACATGCAAATCTTCTCCCTGTAACATAACCAGAAAAGAATTAAACGTCAGTCACAAGATGAACAAAGCTATTGATTAAGATGTTCACTACAGCTTTATTATGCTTGTATTATAACAAATATCAATGTACAGGATTAATATAGTTACTAAAGTAAGATAAAATAATTAACTAATAAAAGAAGAGGGAATATTTTCTCCACAAAAGAGAAGTGTTTTTTTTATTTTATAGAAAAAGTTCAGCCTGATGAGAATCACAAAGACCCTAGTTATGCATCACATTTTGTATCCAAGCAAAATAGTGCAACATAAAACCTCTATATACAGCATTTGAAAAGATACAATCACAGAGCTTTTCAAGTAGATAACCCAAAGCTGATCATATACTCAAATATTTGACATAATCCATCTTTTAATATAAAAATAATTAAGTTAAATAAACTTTAAGATTTAACCTTTTAGTATGCCTAACTAGCACATATTATTTCAAATAACAAATATCAAATGCATTAGACGAAGGATTAGAAAACCAGCCTTGGTACTTAATCGTTCTTAATTTAAAGTTTTTAAGGTTTGTCCCATAACTCAAAATTAAATTTGATTTCATTTAAACATCCATCAATCAAAACAATAATTATCAATGAATAACATACACCATGTAGGTATATTCTGTAAATAACTAATAAGTTCCTTTATTACCAAATTAAAAATAAGTATTAAAGGCAGATCCTTAATATAATCCTATAGTAAAGGAGGTTTATTATTATCTAACAGATAATAACCCAGTTTAATAGTTAATAAATATAATGCCAAAAAAATAAACCCAATTTAATAGATCATTATTGTCATTTTGGCAAGTACCAATTTAAATGTATCCAAGGTAAGTAGAAAATCATAACATGCACATGCTTAAATCAAATTATAATGCTAATGTTTCATGTAATTTATGTAAATCATCTACTGGCAAGAATTCTTGCAAAGAGTATTATATTCTTTAAATCAAATTCTACCATATAGATTTTATGAGCTCAACTATTCTCAAGTTGATTATTTATTTTTTTTGCAGGGTTTGCCATTTTGGGTATCGGACCCATCTTGTAAGATTTGTCAGTACCAAGGTTTTATGTACCAGTTTGTACTAGTGTATCGACATTTTTTGTCGGTACCGGTATGGTACCAGTACTGGTATTAGATATTTTTATAATATAAATTATATAATATAATATTAAAGAAATATAAAATATAGTTTAAAAAAGTAAATAAAGGGGCGACGTCGCCTCGATCTCTCCCCGCACAGGAGACGTTCCGTCTCCCCGCGCATGGAGAAAAGTTGCCCGCGAGCCGCGGGCGGTGAGGGTGCACGGGGAGAAAAGTCTCCCGCGAGCAGCGAGGGCATGCGGGCGAGGTACTTTTCCTCTTCTTCTTTCTTCTTCTTCTCCTCTTCTTCCTCTTCCCTTTTTCTTCCTCAATCGATCGCCAACGATCGATTTCTCCTTCAATCGACCACCGGCGGTCGATTTTTCCTTCAATCGACCGCCAACGATCGATTTTAACGGTACCGTCGAGTAGCGGCCGGTCTACGTACTAGTTAGCTGCCGGACCAGTATGTACCGGGCGGTATGGGCCTTACCGCTTGGTAAGGAAAACCTTGGTCAGTACGATACGTACCGATCTATACTAGTGTATCAATACATGGTATGTTGGGACATGCCGACGAGGACTCGCACGAGCTACGTCTCAATGAAGGGTCAGACCGGTATATACCATATCGACTCGGGCGGTACAGAAAACCTTGACTTTTTGTGCTAAGTTGTCTGCTTATGAGGAGGTTTAATCCCTACTTTATATTGAATCAAACCAAGGCCTGAATATTACAACATCAACACTCATAAAATGGAAAAAAAATGTTCAATATTACGGAAAAACATTAACAAGCCAACTTGTTGACCATATAGACCATAACTACTAGTCAAGACAAACTAAGCTCAAGCTCTAAACTTCTTAAAATTCCCTACAAGGTATTGTATATAATGACAAAAATAAACTTAACCCAATTTAACATATCATTATTATCATTTAGGCAAGGTAGCAATCTAAATGTATCCAGGGTAAACAGAAAATTATACCATGCACATACTTATAGCAAATTACACAACCAAGAAATCCCTCAAATAAAAAAACCAATTCAACCCTTATATGTTAAATAAAACCCTCAAGGAAACAACAGTAAACCTGTTACATAATCAAGAAAACCTCGAAGAAAGAACCATGGAGCTGTATATGATGGCAAACCCTCAAGAAAAAAAGAAAATAAGAACCAGTATATGATCAATAAACCCCTCACAGAAACAACAATTAACCTGTTACATTATCACGAAAACCTCAAAGAAAGAACAATCGAACTGTATCTGATGGCAAAACCCTCGAGCAAAAAAGAGCAGGCAACCTGTATATGATCAAGAACCGATCGTGCAGAGTTCAACGATATGCCACACTCCGCAGACGGGCCACCGCAGATGATCCCGACTCTCAGAGGCCTTCCCTTCTCCTCTTCCTCCTCCTGCTGCCGCACTATCTTCGCCTCCTCAACCGCGGCTCGAAGGGCTCCCAGGCGAGCACCTAACTCCGCCGACACAAGGCTCCTCGACACGCGCCTGGAGCATCCGAGATTGGGGGAAGAACCACACGCCGCGCTCAGAAGCGATATTTTGGAACCGGCGGGGGTCTTCATGAGGCGGCGAGATGCGGCATCGAAGAAACCGCGATCCAGGAGGCAAGGCCGGGATAGGGAAGCCATTAACGGGAGGCGGAGGTTTTCGAGGCGATCAACCTAACACAACTCCAAAGATTCTTCGAACGAGCGAGAGAGAGAGAGAGCGTTGTGCGTGTCATTAATATAGTCGAAAGAAGAGAGTGACAGACAACCTGCCTTTGTCGTGTGCGGGTCATTAATATAGTCGAAAGAAGAGAGTGACAGACAACCTGCCTTTGTCGTGTGCGATGGGGGAACGAACGGATGGATGACGGCCCGCCCGGGAGAGGATGGCCAGTATGGCCGGCTCTTCGATGACACTATTCGAAGAAATATTCACACGATTAAATAAGAGAGAGAACAAATTTTGGTTGATGACTTCCCATAACAGTTTTCTTCATCACACCAAGAAAATGAGAACGATAATTCGAAAAGCACTTGGCATTAACATTAAGGAAGAGTATATAACTCATCCATCGTTAGAATAGAATGTGTCCAGTTTTAGTGCTAATTACATATTTCCACATCAATTTTGTTAAAATAAAGTTGGTTTGAATCAATTTATATTTGGTTCAATTCGAAAGTGAAGCGAAGCAAAATTGGTTCATCCGAAAGTGAAGTAAAATATGTCCGAAAACTGATTTGATTAATCCAGTTCAATTCATTAACTAGTCTCATTCGATTAACCGATTAATTAGCTTGTAATTTCAAGTAATTTAAAGAAATATATATATTTTTTAAAACAAACTGATTCAGTTCAATAAACTAATTAAATCAAATCAGAACATTGATCCAATTAAACTGGCATGATAAAATTTATAAAATTATATAGACGTTATTTGTGAAATTATTATATTAAAATTGAGTCAACATCATAGAACTTAAATACCAAAAAATTATAAAATTGATTAGGTTCGATCTGAATCGGCTAATCAAACTAAAAAAATATTCTCGAATCGAAATCATTTAAAACTCGATTTTGGATCTATTCGATTCAGCCCACACGCAAACTGGGCTCTTAGTAACGCGGCCCGTTTCCGGCCCTCGAGAGGCTGCTGCAGCCAAAATAAATGGAGTGTGCTCGTCGATACAAGCGCGTATCAAATTCCTGCGATCGGCTCCCCCCTCGGGCGATATCCGTCTTGGAACGCCTAGCTTGTGCTTCCCTCGAGCCCACCAAGGTGCGAATTTGACCTCATCCTCATGCATTTCTTCTCGATCTTCTTTGCCGCCCCCGCTTGATTTGGATCCTCGGTTGGCAGTTTTGTTTTTGCTGAACACATGGGAAATTTCGACCTAGGATCCTCGATTCCACCACATCTTTGATTGATTATTGTTTTCTGATATTGTCAATATGATGCATATTAGTGTGAACTTTAAGGAAAAGTGGATCTGCGAATTGGTAGCTGAGATCCCTAAGTTGAGGTTTCATGTGCTACCTGTTTTCGTGTTCGCCGAGATCCGTCGCCTACTTTTATAGGAAAAATGTGATATGAGGCTAATGTTTTAGCTAATTAACGTTGTACAATTTGGAGTTGACAATCGAATGATCTACTGATGTTATCCTGGCGATTTTGTTGGTTCTACTAAAATAATCCAGTTAATGAAGAGAAAAATTATTTCCGTTGGTTTAGTCATGGATGCGTAATTGATGAGAGTATCAGAGTGATCTTCCATCTCCTATACAAACTGCTTGCAGAGGTAGACATCTTCTCAATAGGGAAAATTTCATTTCTGAGAAGCTTTTTGCTGAAAATGGCATTAAGAACTGAGAATTTCAATTACCAATACACTTGATAATAATGAGAAATGTGTGATCCATTGAGTGACTGATGTGCGGTTTATTTAGATATTTAACCTACTTGGTTGTCTTCTGAGACAATACGGAGTAGCAACATACACTTCATGTGATCATGCTCGATTTCCATTTAGAACGTAGTATATCATGGCCTCAATTTTTTGGAGCGTATCTCTCATTGTATTCTTAGAGGACTTTACCACTATATACACTTGTGATTCAGCTTATTTCTAAACATTACAATCTGCGGTAAATTTGTGCTGTCATTGCCTAACCTATTCAAAATCCAATTGCTTGGTCTTGTTAGTTGTCGTCTTTAATTTCAAGTGCTTGATGGTTTCTAAATTAGCTAGCGACGATTAGTATGTTTCTTACGAACAAGAGTTATAACAACGGTTTTCCACGCATTTTGGTTTCTGTGAAACCGTCTTGTTGTCCTCCTACAATTTTCTGCTTCAGTGTTCATGCAGCATCATTTTAACTGATTTAGTACTGTTATAAATGTTCAAACTGATCATCCTTGAGTCAAGGTCTTTTAGCATACAGTCCTCATGTTCTTGCCACTCAAGTTCTGACCAGATAATTAAATCATCACTGATTCTGGTCATTAGCAATCAAATTTAATGAATGCACCAACAATCATATGCACATGTAAAGACTTGATACAACCTTTTGGTACTATCTTAATTGGGCATCAAAATTCCCTTTGTTTTGTTTTGGTTCGATGAACAGTTAATATGGTTGCCAATGGCGGTGCGCCACCCAGAGGAAGTGCAGCAGCTGCTGCTAGCATGCGCAGGCGGAGGGCAGCAGGTGGTAGTGCAGCAGCAGCGGGTGGAGGTGCCAGTACCATGCTCCAGTTCTACACTGATGATGCCACAGGGGCCAAGATGTCTCCCAATACTGTTCTCTTCATGAGTATCGGATTTATTGCTGTGGTTGCTCTTCTGCATGTCGTTGGTAAGCTCCATTTTGTTCGTCGCTAGAGCTTCATGCGCAGCAACTCTAACTCGGTAAAAGTGTACTTTTCCAAGCAACCCCAAGTGCATGTACCCCTGTTAGGTCATTTATCAGATGTAGACATGATTCATTTGGTGGCAAGTGGTTTTAGCAATTTAGTTTAGGATTAGCAGCTATTAGCATTATGAGAAATCTAGAATGGATGTAGTTCTATATGTATGTTAGTTTTAAGAGAGATCCAGCCTGTAGCTCAATGTTTAATTTGTAACAGAATTATGCTTGAATTAAAATGCATATTTGATTATATTGGGTTGAAGTTGATTATATTTGATCTTGTTTAATTTCAACAAGATCGACAAGTTGTTTGTCTTCTTACAAAAAAACTTATACAGAAATGGTATTGCTCGGAGGTTTTATCACATGTCTTGCCAAATATCACATATGCTTGGAGTTGCATGAAGCAGCAAACTGGTTGTGTCATCTGGGCAAAAGCTTCTTATATTACAGATCAACTACAGGACTTGGGAAAAAGAATCCATATGGAGAACCAAAATACATTAAAACTAACTAGGCTAGTATTGCCGGAAAGTAAGATTCAGGCGGCCAGGCAGCATGCCAGTTTCTTCAATGAGCCAATTTGGTGCTGTGATTGGGATGATCGATGAAACCCCGTGAAATATATGCCTGGATTTTCCACCGAATATTAGTACATCACCAGACTCAAGTTCAACTTCCTGAGCTTTGTTAGTATCTCGTTGATCTCCATATAAAAATTTAGCCGTGTCTCCCAGTGAAAAAGAAATGACAGGTAATCCTCTTCGGAGACTCTCTTCGCTCTCGTCTCTGTCCTGCACATTAAAAGAACATCAGCATCTTCGGAATTGATTACTAAAACATTCATCCAAAAACATTAGGATTTTGTCTATGGTTGAAACATGTGCCTGCGGTTCTTTCAGTGTTTACAATTACATAGTTAGTTTGAATCCGGAGCCTACATCACATTCTTGGATAAAAACAGATAGTCCATAATGCTCTGGCACATCTTTAGATGATAACAAATAATCCAAGTGTTAACCAGTTTAAGGGAAGTCTCAGCTAAATTCCGATGAACCTCAGAAAGCTATATTCAAAAGTTAAAATCCATTTTATATAAACAATAAAAACTTAGGTACCATATTATGGTTTGGAAGTAATTCATAAGATAGCATGGAAATACAGCATTAGAAAAAACAAATCGGCGTTTTGCAAATAGAAATGTAGGATAATACCTGATGCAGTCCAAGACGACCATTGTTATCGTAGAAATTCACAATGCAGAGATCTGGTGATATATTTGGAACTTCAGAAGCAGCATTAACACAATGAAATTGTGTATTCAAAAAGTCGTGAGATGACTGAATGGCTCTGTCAACAATTTCTATGAAGTCCTCTGGAATTTTGGGTGGTTCCGCACCATCTACTGATCGCTTGCTATCGTACGATCTTGACTGCGGATCCCAGTTCATACCCAAACACATCATTCGCAGATGCAATTTGGCACCATCTTGATAACCAGGTCTGTAGAATCCACCCAAACTGACACCAAGGTCTCGACATTTTTTAATAATTTTTACCTGAAGAACAAAATAGAGAACATGGGCTTAATTTAGAAACCAAAGCACTTGAGCATTTGCACATTATGATTGCTCCATCTCTCTTTTTGTATGATTATTTAAAAAACAAAATAAGATGTGCATTTTCAGTGACAAATTTAATGTGTGTTATTTCCTATCTCCTAACTACAAAATATAAAGAGAAAATTCCTTAATAACCAAGTCTGAAGTAGTTTTACATGGAGAAGATTAGTTTTGAGTAGTGTCACTGAATTAAGAGCAGAATATGAACAACAGACTGAACGTAGATCAACGTCAAAATATACATTTGAGTAAAGAGAACACAAGCCTGATCATCGTGACCAAGGTAATTTTTCAACAGAATCATCCCCGGCCTCAGATGTATATGCTGAGGAACAATTTTGGCTCGTTCAGCTTCTATTCTTTTTTCCCGATTTATTTGCTGAAGAGATCTCTTTAGTATCACATGACCCGCATCTTTGGCCTTGCAGATATCAAAATGCTGCATCTCAGCATCACTTTGTGGACTTTTCATGGTGTTTCTGCCAATGCTATCTGGAGATGCTCGACTGCGTTGGCCTATGACAGTATGTGGGGATTTAGCATTGCGGAAGACGTATGGAGACTCGTATGTTGATTTGTCAGCACTATCTGGAGAAGCTCGACTATGTCGAGGGATGACAGTGTTTGGGGATTTAGCACTGCGGAAGACATTGGGGGACTTGTACATTCGATCGCCCTGATATATTGATTCACCAGAGCTCTCTGGAGAAGCTCGACTATGTTGAGGCATGACAGTATTTGGGGATTTAGCACCGCAGAAGACATTGGGGGGCTTGTATACTCCATCACCCTGATACATTGATTTGCCAGCAGAAACCTACAAATCCAATCCAAAACAACAGTAAGCATTACCTCCAACTCAAATTTGCTGCATGATTATTTAGATGTCAAAAAGGATAAGGCACTCAGCCAAATTTCATAAGCAAAGAATTTAAGTAACTTGCAAATCAGCAAAAACAATTTGTGAACCAAAGAATATTTAAGCACACATGAAATGATGAACCAAAATATGTCTAGTTCTATAGAGTCTATCAAATAGCATGCATCTTTTGTGACATATACCATTCACATCAGTAGTTGCAGTGCCTTACAGTGTCGCTCTGTTACGACATGAGCAACCAAAATGTGTACATCCGGCTGCCCTAAAAACATTACTTGCAGTTTTCATCTCAAGAACACACAGGGTTGCTTAGATTCCTTCGAACAGAATCATCATGTAGGATTGAGTTATGGTCCTATGATAGGACTAATGATTCTTTGCATCAATCAAAGAAGCAATGTGTGTAGCATTATTATTACAATACGATCAGGCGCTCACAAAACCAAGTCCACTACATATTGAATCCCTGATTAAATTACTATGTGCTGCATTGTGTTGATGATGGCATGCGTATCTGACCAATGATTTATAGTAAGGTGAATCAACATCGACGAGTTATAACGTCGACTTCGAGGACGAAGACGGCGGCGATCATCAAATGGATCGGTCGACGCAAAAAAAAGGAAACGAGTCTCTTCAAGAACCAACAAAACCCAATCAAACATATATCATCTCGACAGCAAAAGGAATCGACCAAAAGTTCGTGAAAGGTACGAAGAAAACCTAATCAAAACTGTATCATCTCACCGATCCGTAGTATCGACACAGGGATCGGTTCAATAGGGAACTCACGGGTTTGCGGGGATGAGGAGAAGCTCGGTTTCCGGAGAAACCCCCAGGCGTTCCCTGGCCGGACATCTTCGTCGTCTTATTGTCGCCGGAAGAGGAGAAGAAGGGGATACGCCGGCGGAGCACGGAGAAGCGGGAGGAGCGCAAAGCGACGGAAGAGGTGATGAGCCAAGATCGGAGCATGGGAAACATAAATCGAGAGACAAGGGAATGGGGGGGGGGGGGGGGGGGGGGGGGTGGAGTTGGGGTTCGCACGCCTACTTCGAAGTACAGATGGAGGCCGTTGGCTCTTTGGGAGTCGGAGTCGAGCGCTTGATGGGTGACTTCCTCGCTGCGCCAAAATGGGCTTTGCAGTTGCTGCATTTTGGGCCTCATAAGCGTTGGGCCGTATTATGTTTCGAGATCCTAATTACAAAATTAGATCCTATTATCTTTTTTTTTTTTTTTTTGAAACATTTAAATTTTATAAAATTCTTTTTATTTTTTTATATATTTTAATAAAACAAATTTTAATTACAAAACGAGGAAAATATTTGGTGATTTCCAACTTTTTCTTTTTCTTTTCTCAAAAGTGCATTTATTTTTGTTTTTCTAAAATGGCATCTCATATTTCAAACAACATCTAAAATATTCCTCACAATTCTAATGATACTTTTTTCATCAGTTTTTCTATCGGTTTTGTTATTAGTTTTGGACTTTTTCATTTGGCTCATTTACATTGTTTTTCAATACCGTTATATTTTTTTTACTGATGTATTAAAAACACTATTGGTGTTTTTGAAACACTGAAGAACTATTAAAAAAATACGATAAATGACATCACATTGTGTATTTTTATTGTCATTGCTCATAAATTATTACGATGCCAAATTTTTAGACCCGATGTTGATTTGATTCGGGTTACGAGTCCATTTATGTAATTTAAAATATTTTTAAGATATTTTTATTGTAGTTTAACATGTTAAAATATTATTTTTGATGTAACTTGAATAAGAGACACTAATTAAAAAATAACAAAAAATATAAACTACCTTTTAAACGAAAAAAAAAAAGAAATATTTTTCAGTAAGTCACCCAAAATATTTCATAATAATATGATGAGG
Source organism: Ensete ventricosum (assembly GCA_029747655.1). Lineage (NCBI taxonomy): Eukaryota > Viridiplantae > Streptophyta > Magnoliopsida > Zingiberales > Musaceae > Ensete > Ensete ventricosum. The sequence goes on along the minus strand of JAQQAF010000009.1, from coordinate 7,580,603 downwards.
AGGAGTTCAACAACAACACTTTTTTTTTTTTCTCTTTTCTTGACGAACATATCATGGCATGATTCGACTTTGCGTGCCAACAACAAAAGCAAACACCACACTCGTGCCATTGGCACGAACACGCAGACACACAAACGCCATGGACGTAAGACTTCTCAGGGACTCAGCCGATCATGCATTCGCCACCCGACAGTTCTCGCGAATCTCCCCATCGCTCCCCGTCAAAGGGCTTATGCTCCCCAACTTGATCATCGCCGCGCCGAAGTCAGCCATGAACTCGCCGGGGTTCTCGCTGTAGTGCTGCACCAGGGCGTCCGTGTCGCCGCTCCCGTCCCCTCCCAGCAGCTGCTGGTCCGAGTGCAGCAGCCCCTTGTTCTGCAGCAGACCTCGGTAGTAACCGACGTCGAAGACCGCCGGCGACGTTTCGTCCAGCGGCGACAGCTCGTCGTCTCCGCCGGTCCGCGGGCATATCGCCTGGAGGGCGCTGGCGAAGTCGCTGTCGATGGTGGAGGTCTCGTTGTAGAGCCGATCCCGGAACAAGGCGCACCGAGCGTACCCGAGGGTGTGAGCTCCGGAGAGGACGACGAGGTCCTCGACGGCCAGGCCGTGGGACTGGAACTTCGCCAAGAGGTCTGGCAAGCCGGAGAACGGAGTGGGGATGTCGGCATTTGCGTCGTCCTTGCTCGCCGTCGTCGCGTCTCTTCGGCCAAGTAGCACCTCGTACGAACCTCCACCTAACTGTAACGGACCATGCCATGAACAATGAGTCAATAACATGCGATGCCATAAAAGGACAGCTACAACTCACCGCTACGATCGAGTCCCTCGCGGCGACGGCCAAGATATCAGCACAAGAGACTACGTTTCCGAAGCATGCCACGTTTACGACAGCTTTGATGCCATCTATTACTTCAAATCCTCTCAGGGAATTGTTATTCGGTGCCGCCGTCTTCTCTCCGACGAAGGTGGCGGAATCATCCAGCAACACCGAGCCATCGCAACCCTGTCACCATCGTCATCCGCATCAGGTAATAACTTCTTCTTCTTCTTCTTCAAACAATATCAGAAGGAAGATGTGGCCTTACATTTACGAAGCAGTCGTGGAAGTGCATTCGGACGAGGGACGCGCCCAAGCGTGGCTGGAGAGCGACGGCCGCCTCCACCACCGTTCGGATGGTGGGCAGTGCTTGCGGGCACACAGCATCATAGAAATCCGGGGTGAGCTGCCCCTGAGCCTGGAGCATGACGACGAAGAAGATGGTGAAGAACATTTGAGCAGTGGCCATGGAGACACCGACGCTTCAAATCGAGCACCTTCGACAAGGAAATGGTGCTCGTGTGCATATGTAGTCTGCGTGCCACCAACTTCACCTTGTTTATGAACCTGCCATGTACATAAAAATTGAGGTTTCTTCTGGGATTAGTCACTTCATGGAAACTTAAGAGAAGACTCGAAATCCAAAGGCGTATCCAATCTATGCATCCAAATGAAAGATCCGCCAATAATAAAAGGTTTTGATGGAAACAGATCAGTTGGCAACTATGAAGACATAACCCAACGACCATAAATGACAAAACGTGGAGACTGCTTCCTTTGGACGATCGGAATTACTATAAAACCTGCTTAGGTATAGAAAGTAATATTATAATGATTTAGTAGGTTCAAAATGATCTATTAATGCTAAAAATGACACGAGTAGGTTCTGCAATTACTCTTTGTTCACCAAATGCAACGAGCAATTAATGTTTTAGGTGATGTATATTATACAAATATTGAACGCAAATAATAAAATATCAAGATCAGGTTAAATATGCCATAATAGGCCGGACCGGCCCAAGAGGCTCGACCCACCCATGGCATCAAAACCAGAGGCGATCCCCATCTCCTCCAAGTTGGTGGCACCCTCGCGGCATGGGTCGTGCATGGGGCGGAGGCGCTGACGGCAGAATTGCACGGTGGGCATGTGCGGCCACCGACGCAGCAGTTAAAAGAGAGTTCAGACGCCCTTACCGGAGCCGAGGAAGACGACCGGCAAATAGTCGAACTTCTCCTTCAACCTTTTGCCCGTCTCGTGTCTGGGTGAAATATGAAACCAAGTCCGAGCACTCGATGCGACCGTGGCAGATTGGTCGCGATGTGGACCAGACTCACCGTAGCTTTTGCCACCGTAGATTCGTCCTACAAATTTCCGTTGGTCGGTCGACTGTGGGTGCCGGCACGACCCGTGCGCACAGCGACAACGCACGTATGTATGTATCCACCTACCAGAGAGAGAGGTAAGGTGGGCGTTCATGGCTTGGCATCTTTTGTGATAGAGACGAGCGGGTACCAACCACCGCATCCGTGGCCGCGGAGCTGCGGCCATCGGTGCAGCTTCAAGGAAGGAAGAAGGAAACTGGTTTTGGCGGAGCACATCGTTTTGGATGATCAGAATCTTTAGTTCCCAACCACTGTTCTACGTATATAAATTTGGTACGAATACAACATGCTTCGTTCTTCCTCCGACGAACTCAACCTGATAAATTACCATCTAATCGTACCGTCCCGAAACCCGAGACAGCCGCCCATGACGACCTACGGAGAACGCTCCACCCACCATCGGTATCGATGCCGACAGGAATGGTCCACCCGCCGTCGGTATCGCTGACGACGGGCCAAACCCTACGCGGCGGATCATGAACGAACCGTGTTCATGGCTGGTCGATGGCTGCTCCGATAGCCTCTCCGTGAGAGGTGTCGACTTCGGATGACGACCTTCGTGCCCACCGGGCGGCGCGGAGGAGCACAGCTTCTTTCCCATGTTCGTGTTACACATGTTACATGTTGGACTCTCACAAAGTGAGGAAGCAAAACCAAGTTCGTTCTCTCATACCAATTCCTGACCGAGAAACCGGTGAAGCAGAAGATATATTTGGCTGCAGGAGGTAATGGAAGGGTAACATATCACCGATTGCTTAGCAGATGAAGAAATCAGATAAATCATTGGAATGTTTGATTTTAAATAAAGTTAATTATATATTACGTCTATAATTGATTGATCTCTGAGCATATATATTGACTCTATGATTACGTAGAGCGAACAACCTCATATAAAGCAATTATATGCAATTATTATTGTAGTAGCAAATGTAATTGACAACAAAGCTTAAGGAAAGAAGGAAACTCCGATAAGTCTGAGTTGTATCAAATTCTATTTGGTTTTTTGAGCCGTCCATGCCAACCTGCTACATAGGAATTTACTGGTTATTACCACATATTATAAGACAATTTGCACTCCGAATTGCCATTTATGGTCCTCTCAAAAGTCCACTCTTCCCTCACGGCTGCTCCAAAGTTCTAATATAAGATTCCCCCACGGCTGCCAGCCAAATATATTTGTGTATATATCATCGATAGGACGCCGAGCGTTCCTCGCTCCCCCTTCCGTCTTCCTCTGCTTCACTGTTTCAGGAAACGAAGACGCGAAGGCGAGGCAGCCGAAGAGCATGACCGAGACCGGGGGCGGTGCCCCGCCGTCGCCGGGAAAGGTCCTATTCGGCAAGTACGAGATGGGCCGCCTGCTCGGCCGCGGCGCCTCTGCCAAGGTCTACCACGCCCGACACTGCGCCTCCGGTCTCGGCGTCGCCGTCAAGGTCTTCCCCAACCCCCGTCGTCCTGCTGGTTGCTCTGCCGCTGGCGACTCCTTCATCCGCGAGATCTCCGCCCTACGCCGGCTCCGCCACCCCCACATCGTCCGCCTCCACGAGGTGCTGGCCTCCCGCTCGAAGGTGTACCTCGTCCTCGAGCTCGCCAAGGGCGGCGAGCTGTTCTCCCGCGTCGAGGAACGCGGTCACCTCCCGGAGGACCTCTGCCGGCGTCTGTTCCGCCAGCTCGTCTCCGCCGTCGCCTACTCCCACTCCCGCGGCGTCTTCCACCGGGACCTCAAGCCGGAGAACCTCCTCCTGGACGAGGCTGGCGACCTCAAGGTCTCGGACTTCGGGTTCGCCGCCCTTCGCTCCTCCTCCTCCTCCTCCGCCGACGGCGATGACGGTGACCTCCTCCTGCACACCCAATGCGGGACGCCGGCGTACGTGGCGCCGGAGGTCCTCACGAAGAAGATGACGGGAGGGTACGACGGGGCGAAGGCGGACATGTGGTCGTGCGGGGTGATCCTCTTCGTTCTCAACGCCGGCTACCTCCCCTTCAACGACCCCAACCTCATGTCCCTCTACCGGAAGATCTACCGCGGCTACCACCGCTGCCCCCGCTGGACTTCGCCCAATCTCCGGCGCCTCATCGCCCGCCTCCTCGACCCCAACCCGGCCACCCGCATCTCCGTCGACGGCATCCTGCGCGACCCCTGGTTCGCCAAGGACTTCGACGCGGACCAATGGACGGCGCTGATGCAGCCCCGCGGAGATGCCACCGATCCCTCGGGCAAGCCCCACCATCGCAGGGAGCTCAACGCCTTCGACCTCATCTCCTTCTCCCCGGGGCTCGACCTCTCGCCCCTCTTCGAGGAGGCTACCTCGGACCGCGAGCGGTTCGCGTTGGCCGAGCCCGTCGACTCAATCGTGGACCGGCTCGAGCAGGTCGGGAGAGCGCAGGGGTTGGCGGTGAGGCGGGAGGGCGAGAATGGGTTTTGCGCGGTGGTCGAGGGGCAAAAGGGGGATTTCCTTCTGAGGGTAGAGGTATACCCGTTGACCGCCAGCCTGACGGTGGTGGCGATCGAGAGAAGCGGTGGCGCTGGCGAAAGCCTGTGGAACGAGAAGCTGGGGCCCGCGTTGCGGGGCCCGGTGAATTTAGCTTTAGAAACCCCCAGTTTTATAAGTACGTGAATAAAATAATATATATATATATTTTTTCCTTTGGAATTAATCCTAACTAAAATAGATGTCATCGTAAACAAATAAATCGATCACAATTCATATTCTCTCTGTATGTGCACGTACAGCAGCCGAAGCCGAACGCATACACGACGCGACGGGGTCTTCCATGGAATAAAGTCGCCACCGTCAACTTTCTTTCACTGTCATTACCGGCGGAGCGAAGTCTCCACGCAACTTACGACGGTGACTTCCGTAGCAATCAATCGATCGATCCGCTCGACGAAGGCAAGAGGTTATCGGAAGCACACGAGTTGTACCTTAAAAGTACAGTACGCATGAATATGTTGAAAATGAATTTGAAAAACAAAATCCAACTTATTAGTGAGATTTTAACATTTATTTATATAAAGATGAGAGACGGATTTTTCTTAACCTAGAACGAGATAATCTCGTTAAGTTAGAAAATTTTGTTACAGCTAACATATCCACGTAAGATCGAGTTCCTGTCAAAGACGTTGATCTTGGATCGATAAAAGAAAAACAGTTTATATGCTAGAGACTTCGTGAGGGAGTTAGCCAGTTGGTCAGCTGTGTGGACATAAGAGACACGGAGCTGCTTGCGGGCTATTTGATCCCGGACAAAGTGAAATTCGATAGCAACGTGCTTCATGCGGGAGTGAAAGACTGGATTTGCACAAAGATAAGTGGCTCCGATGTTATCACAGTAAATAACAGGCATAGAAGTAGAATGGATTTGAAGTTCCTGAAGCAAGTGGCTAATCCAATTGAGTTTAGCAGCAGCGGCGGCAACAACCCGATATTCAGCCTTAGTAGTAGATCTGGCAACTGTCTTTTGCTTTTTAGAGCTCTAGCTTATCGGATTAGCACAAAGGAATACAATATACACAGATGTAGAGGTTTTATCATCAACGTTACCGGTCCAATCCGCATCAGCAAAGGCATGAAGCTGAGAGGGAGAATTCTTGCAAAGAAAAATGTCATGATCAATAGTCCCTTTGAGATAACGCAAAATGCGTTTGACAGTAATCCAGTGCAAAGTAGATGGTTGATGCATAAATTAATATAATTTATTAATCGAAAAGGAGACATCGGGACGAGTGAGTGTTAGGTATTGTAAGGAGCCAACTACCTGTTGATATAGAGTGAGATCTGTTACAGGACTACCATCATAGAGATGCAACGATGTACTTGGAGATAGAGGAGTGGAGACTGCTTTAGCGTCTTGCATGTTTGTCATCAACAGTAAATCATGAATATACTTCCGTTGTGACATAAAGAGACCAGAAGATGTAAATGTAGCCTCAACACCGAGAAATTAATGCAAGAACCAAGATCTTTGAGGGAGAAGCGGTCTGCCAATTGCGTAATAAATGTCTGAACCTCCATTGAGTTATCACCTGTGATAATAATATCATCCACATAGACGAGGAGATAGATGGTTCTTTTACGATGTTGGCGTAGAAATAAGGAAACATCAGACTTAGAGTTGATGAAGCCAATTGAAGATAAGTAGAGACCAAGTTCACTATACCACGCTCGTGGAGCCTGACGAAATCCATAGATGACCTTTTTAAGTTTACAAACATGTCACAGATATTGAGGATATATAAAGCCTGGAGGTTATTCCATAAAGACATCTTCAATGAGGGTTCCTTGTAAAAAGACATTGTTAATATCTAACTGACATAAGCACCAGTCTTTCGATATTGCCAGACTTAGAATAAGCTGAATGGTAGTAGGTTTGACAACATGACTAAATGTCTCAGTGAAGTCAATGTCAGGTCATTGATGAAATTCTTTGGCCACAAGACGTGCCTTATAGCGAGCAGTAGAACCATCAGGAATCCGCTTAATCTGGAAAACCCGTTTGCACCCGATAATATTTTGTGTGCAGAGAGGAGTGAGAGTCCAAGTAGCATTGTGAAGAAGGGCATCATACTCCTCACACATGGATTTACGCTAATGGGGATATTTATGAGCTTGAGAGAAGGAAGTAGGTTCAACAGAGTCGAAAGAGGGTTCGGTGCTAACATGCAAATCTAGAACTCGACGTGGTTTAAAGATACCACACCTGGAACGAGTTTACATAGGATGCCAAGAGGGGACAGTAAGGCTATGGGTCAGTACTGGTGGAGGCAGACGAAGGGACAATAGAAGTACCCTGGCGTGGTGAAGACAAAGACACTGAGGGGGGAGGAGTCGGAGGAGAGGGGAAGAGGAAAACTGCGGAATAGAAGTAACTAAATAGTGTGGATCTAAAGAAGATAAAATGGAGGAGGAAAATTGTTCATAGGGATCCAATGAAACTACAGATTGTCGATGATCTCGAAAGAGAAAGACAGTCTCCACAAAAGTAACATGTCTGGAGACAAAGACTTTAGCAGAGTGAGCGTCATAACATCGATAGGTGTTATGTTCAAGAGAGTACCCTATGAAAACACAAGGTCGAGATCGAGGTTGCATTTTATTAGAATTGTAGGGACGTAACCGTGGATAACATTGACAACCAAAAACCTTTAAGGTTTGGATGTTGGGGTGTTTATGAAATAGCTTTTTAAATGGTGAATGATATTATAGGGGAGGAGTAGGCAAGCGATTAATAAGATAAACATCAGTTTAAAAAGCGACGGACCAAAAGATAGAAGGCATGGAAGCCTGATGGAGCAATGTGAGACGAGTCTCAACAATATAACGATGCTTACGCTCAGCAGAGCCAACCAGTTGAGGGGTATATGGTGGGGACTTGAGATGTTGAATACCAGAGGTAGCTAGATAAGACGCAAGGGCTTGATATTCATCGCCACCATCAGAATAAACAGTTTTAATAGTAGTTTGAAAATAATTCTCAACCTAGTTCTTGAATTTAGAGAAGACAACAGCAACCTCAAATTTTTGACAAAGATGATATAACCATGTGTACTTTATAAAATAATCTACAAAGACAACATAGAATCTGAACTTGTCAAAAGAGACAACTGACGTAGGGCCCCAGACATCAGTATACATAACCTCAAACGGTTTAGAGCAGAAAACATAAGATGTACCAAATGATAACTGATGACTCTTATTACTAAAACAAGCATCATAGTAAGTAATAGTAGAACCAAATTTAGAAACAGGAATAGAGTAGCGAGAAAGTAACTTTTGTTGAATAGGGGTTGAGGGATGACCAAGACGTTGATGCCACATGTCGATTGGAGCAGCGGTGAAGGCGTTAGTAGTAGGCTGAGTGAGATATAAGGTAGATGGCCATTCATAGATATTGTCTTTATTCGGACCGCAAACCAACGATGCCCCCGTGCTCAAGTCCTTGACAAGAAAATAATCAAGAAAAAAATCAATAGAAGCATGGTTTTGTTGGCAGAACTGAGAGAGAGAGATGCGATTTCTTTTAATGTGGGGTGCACACAAAACATTATCGAGTGCAAAAGAAGTGACATTGGAAGTAAGCTTTGTTGAACCGAAATGAGTAATAGGAATTCTATTACCATCACCGATGATAATATCTTCAGTTCCGCCATAGTTGTTGTGGAGCGACAGGTTCTGTAGATCAGAAGTAATATGATGGGAAGCACCAGAGTCCACAATCCAATTAGATTGACTGTTAGAGGGAGTCGTCATGACATTTGCCCGAGGCTAGACCGACTGAGGTGGAAGACGAGGTCGAGACCGACAAACCTTTACCGAGTGACCGACTTTATCACATAATTGGCAGACAACTAGTTGCAGAAGCATGGAAGGAGGACAACGCGATTGAATGGCAATGTTGAAGTGCGGAGAATGGGGAGGCGACAGTGATGGAGAGGGACCCGTAGAAGTAGGAGAAAAGTTGGTCACACCTTTTGAAGCATTCTTACGGTATTTACGATTTTGTTGGTTGGACTTCTGATTGAACTGAGCCGTGATAGGAGGTCCTGACAAGGAACCTGACAGTCTATCAGCACGCTTTAGGTAAGCTTCATAGTTGGTGAGCTTGTCATAGAGTTCTTCAAAGCAAATCGGAGAGTCACATGCTCGAAGTGCGGCTGCCAGTTCTTTGAACTCGGGACTCAATCCATTAAGCGTGTGGATAAGAACTTCTTCATCAGTTAGGGAATGACCTATCAAAGTTAGGCCACCAATAAGCATTTTGATATGTTGTAAGTAATCGACAATAGTGCTTCCCTCCTGCTTAAGGCTCATAAGGCTGGAGAGGAGTCCAAGCATGCGAGTCTGAGAGCGATTCGTAAAGGTAGTTTATAACTTGGTCCAAGCTTCCGCAGCAGTGACACAGGAGGACACAAGCGGAGCAATAGATCCCGCAATAGAGGCTTGAATTGCTTGGAGTATTAGCCGATCTTGATGTAACCAAAGTTTGTGTGCAGAATTCGGTACTGGGCTGGGTTCTCATGGAACATGTATCATCACTGGTGGACAACTAAGAGAACCATCAATGTAACCCAATAAATCATAACCAGGTTCGAGAATTGGGCCGGTCAGGACGCATAATTATCACCCTTGGATAATTTAAACGGAATCAAGGAGGCGACATTGATGGAGGTGAGTCCTGAATGTGGAGAAGGATTGCCAACAGGAAAAAGTGTTGGAGTATCGAAGGTAGAGAAGGAAGACATCAAGGAACCAATAGCAGGTCAAAGGGAAAACAAGAGAGAAAGGTAGGTAATCTCGCCGAGAAAATAGTTGCAAAAACTGTTAAAAGATAGAGTAAGAGCGAGAGTAGGAAGCTGATTTTTGAATAATATGACTGAAGCATCCAAGAGATTGATGGTAAAAGAAATGAGGAATGAAAGGTAAGGAGACTCTACCGTCGTCCTGATACGATGAATAGCAATATTCAGGTGCAGCAATCCTACTGGAACCAGCCCTTCCGAATATGACACAGTGAATGCAGCCACTGTTAAAAGAGATCACCCGACACTCCCCTCAAATCCAACAAAATACACTCTTCAACTAGATGAGTTGTCGGGATCAAATAGACCGGGAGGGAGAAGACTTCTTGAGTAACTTCTCAGGGACTCTGAGGCTCCTCCTTAAATCATCAGATTGGTCTGGCGTTCATAGCTGACCAACTCGCTAAGACGAACCACGAGAGCAGGTTATTCCGTCTTAGGTGCCATGCACATAGAAGCTGGTGTAGCAGCACGTTAGAGCAGCTTTAGCACTACGCACCCGTAAGCAGAGTGAGGGAGAGGGAGCGGGCAGGAGAGGCAACGTTAGTCCTGGGAGACACGGCTATGGTGTTCGCGTTTGGATCGCTCTTTGGAGCTGCTAAGAGGGTAGCCGCTGCTTGGTGTTGGAGGCACAGCGTCCAGAATGGGTCGTGGATGCAGAGACAGCAGGCGTCAAGCAGGACAGCATTTGCTATAGTAGGAGCAGGGCACGGCTATAGTAAGAGCAGAAGAAATGGGTAGAAGAGTACCAGGTAGCGGCCGAAGACGGGAAGGAGAAAACTGTAGACTCTCTTCGACGATATCACCTGGCAGATATCACTGTCGAAATTTCATACTAGCAGGGCGTGAAGATGCAGGCTGGGAGCAATTCATCCCCAGAAACCAAACATCGAGGAGTCCGATGGACGTAGCAACAGAGAGTGGTCTGCTACAGCCAATGGAGACGTCCAATGTCGAACCACGACGAGAGGAGAGGAGTCTGCCACAAATCAGGACCCCTATGGATGCTAACGGGGCGAGCGGCTGCTCGTTCGTATCGAGAAAACAGAGAAAAGGATGCTCTGTTTTGTTGATAAAACAGAGATCCGGTTGTCTACAGAAAGCAGCGAGAGTGTTGTTGGGGCTGGAGACCGCCGATGCCAGGGTTCACAGGAGGAGTCGACCGACGGCTGTGGATGTGATCAGCAACGGTAGAATCGACAATGGCGGCAGCGAGTTGCTTGGATGTTGCCGTGGTTGGGAAGCAGGGGAAAGATCGATCTCGGCTGGGAAGGAGCACTGGCAAGTTTCTCCGGCAGGGGAAGCAATTGCTACTGCATAGGAAGGCTTGGCTCCACCGGGACTGAACAGGTCTCCGGACCTGTTTGGGGTAAGCAGGCGCCGAAGAAGGGACGTGGCTGCGAAGCAACGGTAGAGGAGGCAACGACGTCAGGGTAGGGCAACACTGCTGCTAGCAGCGTGGGCTATAGGAAACGACGGAAATTAGGAGTCGATGGGCAGTGGCCGGAGTTGATGGACGATGGCCCTAGAAATGCTATGATATCATGTTGAAAATGAATTAAGAAAATAAAATCACACTTGTTATTGAGGTTTCATCATCTATTTATACAGATATGAGAGACAGATTTCCCTCATCTAATCATCTAGTTCAGTTAGAAAATTTTGTTAAAGCTAACATAATCTTATTCCTTTTATGGATGGGGTAATTAATAGTGTCTATGAATTATATTTTATATAATATAAGTCAGCAAATCCATTTTATGTTCTTCTTCATATATCGATAATATTGTCTTATTAAGTGGCACTTTCCGGAAGAAGAAGAATAGGAGCAGATACAAAGGTCTGATGGCAGAAGCAACCACAGACTTGCACTCTTCCATTGACACAACACCAAGCAAACGATGGGATGGTGTGTTGGAGAAGACGACACAGGTGGAGGAGATTAAAGCCCTCCACCGATATGATGGCTTTGACAGGTAATAAAGCAACACGGCTTGTCGGACAAGGGATACACTGATCCACAGCAGGGGACGAGGGTGGTGTGTCTGTCAGATATGAAGAAAAGAGGGGAAGTCCAGATCGAATCTATACACAATGATTGAATCTTTACATGAAAGAGTTAGAAAGAATAATCTCTCATCAAATAATTTTTACATAAAAAAAAAATCGAGGAGTTATAATGATTGATTACTAGGTGAAATAATTCTTTCAAATGGATGACCACACTCATCTCAAGAACCCAGAAAAATAAGAATCGAGGGAACATAAATGCTCGGAAGAAGAGGTGTGTAGAAGTAAGTTTATGATACTTTCGGGATTGATTTTTATTTTATTTTTTTAGATTTATGTGTTTACCAGCGACACAAACTCTGGTTTCCGACGTGATGCGTTTATGATCTCAGATGAAGGGTTTATTTTAGATAACGAGTTATTTCATCCGTCTACATCTCTTGAGCATATTCGTCGTCTTCCCCAACATTGTCGTCATCGTATGATTAGATGTTTCTTAATAATTAATAAAGATAGTGTTAGATTGTATTATCTACTTAATTAGATAAAAATATATTATAGATATTATTAGATTATAATTATAATTATCATTCAATAATAATAAAAATAAATAAATTATAGTAAAATTTCTTAAGATATGAATTTAATGGAAATGACTCCACTAATTAATTATTTTAAATCTTATGTTCTCGCTTATAAATAGATATTATTATCTCTTGGGATATAAATAAGTGATGTGATGTTATCTAGAAACTATAGATATTTTCTCATCACCCTTTAGTCACATCAAGTTATTATGAGATTATATTTTTTTAATATTCTTTTTATCACTAATTGATCGCTCATAATAGTTCTATGAAAAATATAAAGATAGAAAGATAAAAGAATATTAATTTAGATTTTCTTACATATTGGTACCATTATGACTTTCGAATCTAACAATGATCTCCCTACATATAAGATAAAGTTTTCTAAATAGCATCGAAATACACGCATCGTATATTTGATTCATTGTGATTTGATTTTAATTTATGATAATAAAATGTTTCATAAAATAGTAGCATAATTATAGTTTTCATGTTTAAAATTGATATAAGAGCTATTTTTGAAATCAAATACTTTATATCATAAAAATATATTTGATATATTTTATATTTATATATGTTTATTAGTATCATTCGCTTACAAAAAAAGTATTATTGGGTTATATTTACGATGCTTAAATGATCCATTTGTGTTATCGATATACTTTCTATTTAGTTCGTCATATCTCTTTATTGCATGCGATGAGAGATTCCTCATCTTTGATAGTTTGTTGTCGATGACAATATTATTGAGGGCGATGACCTTTATTGGTCATTAGTCCAATCCTAGGCAGTAGTTGCATACGCAATGAAAGCACCATGGGATGCGTTAACCTTGCAACGATCAACCTGCCTTAGTAGTAGGCGACACTTTCAAATATATATAAATGAAGTCGAGAAATAATTAGATAAAAAAAATAAATTTATCAAATCTTAGAGGGGTGATAAATTTTATGGTAGTTATGATGAGCCCGATCATAATTATGATTATTTTATTCAATTTCCATAAAAATAAGATATTCAATATGTCTTACTAGGTATACCATAACAAAATAAAATCATTAAAATATGAAATTATACTCTTATTTATATGGTTAGGAGCATGATAAGTTATTCCTCTATCCCTGCATTAATGTGAGGAGAAACTCTAAGTACTATTATGTATATCTTGACAGGGTTCATAGTAAGATAATTTCATAAATTTTATTTGAGTTATAGATTGTATTTACATATTTTAGGTTATCGAAAATAGATAAGAGTATTCAAATAATATAAATAGATGATTCAATAACTATTTTTAAATATATTATTATTTATCTAAAAATTTAAAGGAATATATATTTTATTATCATAATTATAGTGCGAGAATAATTGAATCTTGCAGTTCAAGATTTCTAGAAAATAATGAATCATTCAAAATTTAATCTTGATATTAAAAAAATATAGGTTGAAATTCTCTTATCACTTTCGAAGGATTATTGTTTCTTAAATTATAAAATAAAATGAAAAGGGTGAATAATAAACCATAATATTGATATCATCGTTAATAACCTTGTATAATAATCATAACTGGTAGTTTTGAGAAAATCTCAAAGGAAAAAGAGACTTATTTTTTTTATTATATATGATGAATTTATAAAACTTATATTATGATATAGGAATAAAAAAAATTGAAAAGCGATATGATACAATAAAAGAAGAGTTGAAATTAATCGACTAAATTATTGTATAAAAACTCATCGAATCGTCTAATAATTGTAAAAGAGTATATTATATAAATATTACTCAAATAATAATATTGTACGATATAACGGTCAAGTTTGTGGTCAAAGGTCTAAGTCACAAAGAATGCATTAACCATAATAAGATTTTGTATTTTTAAATAAATTCATTAACCATGACATTAATAGCTTATTGTGATTTTGAATACATCGTATGGATATGAAAACAATTTTTTTGAATAAAGATATGAATTTATATATATTAACCTAACCAATTCATAGAGAAAATAAAAAAATATAAATTTTGGTATGTAAATTTAGAAAATCTTACTTTAATCAAGTTTGTAGATAATGGTATATAAAGTTGGTAGTATCATTATTTTTTTCAAATTAAAAAAATACTGTCGATGAATATTTGTATATGAAGGTTAGTGGTTAACTTTATTATAGATCGATGATCGATATCACTATGACTTTCAAATCGATATGTATAAATTTTTTTGATTAATATCCAAAGGTACATATTGTAGATTTGATTAATTATTATATGATTATAGTTTTTGGTATTAAATTTTTTAGTATAATATTAGTACGATCATGATTTTATACATGAGTACTGGTTATTCATTCATCTTAAACTTAAAGATAAAACGTTGTCCGACTACATTTAGAGATATATGCTTAGGCCTTAGCGGGTGCTAATTAAGCTACCTCAGCATTGCATGAGGCCGAAGACATCGGTTTCATGAGGTCCTCTTCGACTTCCCTGACGTCGCCGAGCATTGACACATCCGATCAGAACTGCCCTCCCTCGAAGGTCTGCCCGAACTGCCACCCGACGGGCGCCACGTCGATGCTGCTGACGGTCCTGCCGTCGCTGGCGGTGACCTGAAAGGAGAGGCTCTGCCCGTCAAGGTAGCCGTTGCTCTGCCAGTTCTGGCCCCAGTTGCGCGACATGGCCTGCCACCCGGTGTTCGACGCCTTGATCGACACCGCGTGCACGTCCCCGGCGCCGCCCACGTTGGTGATCAGCACCAGGTTGAAGTAGGAGTGCCCGTCGATGGTGAACCGCATCCCTCCCTTCTTCACGCAAGCCACCCTGCGAGATTACGACATGCACGGCTCAGCATCACGACAGTGGACTCGTGCGCCTTGTGTCACTGCTCACCTACGGAAGGAGACGGGGACAATGCCGGCACGGTACTGCGCGATCCGCAGGAAGGCGGGCTGGGCGAGGTCGAAGTGCGGCAGGGGCAGGTTGCACCAGCCGCCGTTGTCGTTGGAGAGGGCGTAGTTGGGCGGGCAGAAGTTGGTGGCAGTCACGACGATGGAGCCGGGGAGGCACCAGCGGGGGTCGTCGGCGCACCGCAGCTCGTAGCACGAGCCGCAACTGAGGCCGTCGTTGAAGAGCGCGGTGCTGAGCGCCGCCGTGCTCGTCCCGTATCCCTGGCTGTAGAGGTTGCCGTACCCGCAAGCGCCGCCTGCAAACACATGCATTCGTATGTCGGTATCGATCATTTGCGTCGTTAATGGGGGGGTTAAACTCACCCATGGTGCCGGAGGCGTCGCCGCCGCCGTAGAAAGTGGCGTGGGCATTCTCCCATGCAGAGTCTGCGAAGGCCGTGGACGCGAAGACGCTAAAGGAGGAGAAGCAGAGGAAGAGAGCACTGTAGAGAGAGAACTTTGGGTTTGCCATCTGGTGGTATATATAAGATGATTGAGAGAAGAGAAGAGGTTAGTTAGAGGGGCGGTTGATCCGGGGAGATGAACGGAGCTATTTATATAGCGAACAAATTGCCTTCGAACAAAGTGCACTAGTCAAACCAAATCATGAGCGCATGATTTCGTAGGAGTAGGAGCTGCCTCCCTGTCTCTCTCTCGATCTATATATATATATATATACTCTGAGCTCACGAATGCACGCACGGTGGATTGACACGCCACGGCGGGGAAGGCACGGGGTTCACATGAACCATCAATCCGTGCGGTTGGCTGCCGACGTGGTTGGTTGGAGACAGTAAATTGCTCGCCGCGACGTGGATCACGCCGGCCGTCCTCAGCTTTTGACGACGATGTGCGAGTCTTATCTTATACTACTCTCTTTCTCCAACCAAACCATTCGGCTCGTGAGGCCCAACCATCAGTGATCGTTTGAAGTTGTGCTCATCCAATTGGATGGGATAACTAATTCATTATTTCATAGATCCAAAATAACAATTAAACCACATAATATACTGCAGACACTCTCGACAAGCATCCATATGAATCGAGTTCATAACCGAGTAGATAAACAACAGACATCAATGCATGTACATCAAATTAATTCCATGGACTGTATCCACAATCTTTAACGCTTGCAAAATTACAGCTAGCAGAACGAATCCCTTTTTAAGTCAACAGACTTCCTGAAAGAGAAGAAACAAGGGAAATGACCTCTACCCCCCCCCCCCCCCCCCCCAAAAAAGCCCTCTCACTAGATTGATTATACACGAAAAAAGCCGCCATTGTACTTGATTATATGAATACACATAATAATCAAACGATGGCATCCGCTAAGACAATAAAATACCCCACATTATTGATTGATCCTTCCAAATAAGAATTTTCTCTTGGTCAGTCAAACAATGGCGGATGTGTTTCTTTGAATGTTAAATGCCACTGCAGCAAAACAAGAGTTAGTTCACCTTTCTTGGATACTTAGATTTAACACACTATCAGTTCAAAATTATGTGCCATCACTTCCCCGAGATCAAACTGATATTGTTAAATTAGAGACTTGAATCAACACCTCCTGGATCATTCCATAGTACTTGTGCACTGCCAAAATGCATTGATGACAACAACATTAACCATTGTTTCCTTGGAATGGGAAGCAGCACTGCAGTTGACCGTGAAGCACACCTTCAGAATTTGAATGCTTTCACCAAATGAGCTGCTCATTCAACAGAGACTTGAATAGAACTCAGATGATGATTTCAAAAACTCAACATCTTCAACAGTGTTCCCAAACTTATTTAGCATTTTTGTTTCCTCTTTAATGTCTGTATTGCAGCCCCATATGTGAATGGCAAGTTGTCGACATTTTGGAGACGGTGGTCTCAAATATTTCTTGTACCAATCAATAACATCACTCTTTTCTAATGTCTTTAATTCTTCCGCTTCCACTTTCAACATGTCAAATAAGTACCTAAAATTTACATCCTCTAAGTATTAGCCACCAAAAAGATCTCCAAGAATTGTTAATACTTTTGTTACAAATCACTCAAATACAAAGTGACCACCGGAGCCATAAATATTAATAGATTTGACCAAAAGAGTGCATATATTTTTTGGTGACACATTGCATAACACTTACTAGCAAATCATCTCAATTTATGCAAATGGTTGGTACCAGTGCATAGCTTGTGTTAGGGAGACCATGACTGCATTTTGTAAATGGAAATAACCAAAAAGCATAGATAATAGTTACTCTATACATATGAATTCTCAGAATTAACATTTTCTATGAAGCAGAAGGGTAGAATTATCAAAATAGACACAAAAAATTGAAAATATGATGCCATATATAATAATGCAAATTATAATGCATAACCTGATTTTGATTGAATCTAATGCAACCTTAAATGTAAAGTAACCGTGTTTTTCAAGCATGATCATGAAAGCAGATATCACACAGCAACAACATGACAGTCACTAAACATACTAGCGAAATAGCAAAATAGGTGCCAAAGAAAGTCGAAAAGACCTTTTTTCCACGATTTGACTCCAATAGTGTCCAGTCTCATATGTAAGTGATGGGTCCTTTTCCAGCTTTTCTGCTATTAGGCCGCTTCTATGACTTTCAAATGATTCATCATCAAGACAATCCTGTAGTGAATGGATAATTGGTTATAACATATAAAGTAGTTGCAAAAATGGATGATAAAATATTATGGCACTGGATCTTTAGCTACTTGAATGTAAAATTGCATAACTTGCAGAACATCTGATCAGCAATAGAAATTACAACATAATGTTTTGGATTAACTCGATAAAATCGGCATCTAATAGGTGAACTCCTTCAGATACTACCAGATGAGAACAGATTATTATGGTATAATCAATTAAACTGCTTATTGATCTAACGTCTTCAGTAATTACTAATCAAAACAGGACTCTGTAATAGGGTGCAATATGAGAAACTGTCAATGACTGATCTGGTATAATTGAAAAGTTGGAAATGATGGAAATAACAATTTGATGAACCAAGATGTTTGATTCAATTTAGTTCCGAATCGACGAAACAAAGTGAAAGAGATGTTGAACACTATATTTTCATGATATCTACTACACAAAATAAAAAATTGGCTAATATGAATGTCAAGGCAAAAAAGCCAACTATTTGTTTAGGAAAGTAATATCGAACAATATAGACTTACAGTGTTCTAAAAGTCCTTTAAGATGGGACTCGTGGGATGATGAATAAACAAAAAGTGTCCCATAATTCCTCGAATTCATAGTCTTAATATTTTACAATTAAGAAATTACAAAGGGTAAATGTTTCAGAAAAACTAGTTCTGAGTTCATGAAGTTTGATTGATGAAAAAGTGATTCTCCTCTCATCTACCTTCTTTCTTCATTTAATTCACTCTCTACCTCATTCTCTTTCCTTTCTTTATTTTCTAAAGAATGTTTGATTGAAGAACTTTATGTATCTAGAGAAAAAGGAATAGTAATACAATCAGTGATTTCAAAAGCCACTCGGGCAAGGCGAGGTGAGGCCCGAGCGCCTCATTCAATGTCCAGGCGACGCACTTCAAAGTGGCACTGCCTAGGCGCTCGCCCGAGCCCAGGCGCCGGGTGTCTCGGGCAAGCGCCTAGGTTAAACTAGGTAACCGAACCAAATTTTTAGCTCGGTTCGATTGCATTCGCGTTAGTTGGTTCAGTCGAACCAACGCATCAATATCAGCTTCCCACCTCCCGCTCACGACTTCCTCAACTTCGAGCTTTTTAAATCATTGAATACGAACAGCAGAAATGAAAACACCAAAAAGGAGGAAACAATAAAATGATAAACAAAACATATTCTCATTTAGTCCTAAAATGATAATCCACACTGTAAACATTTAATTCGAGTAGAATTTCAAATAGTACAAAGTTGTGTTATTTGAAAAATAAAAGTAACAAGAGATATTCTGAACCACATCACATGTATAACATTAAATATTGTCTATAACATGTGTATAACATTGTCTGCAAGATAAAATCAGTAGAGTACCAGTAAATCTTGAAGACCATTGATGAAGTTGTTTATTCTGTCATGCAGATACAGTGGACCATATTTTGACGATTGGATACGAAAGCAGTATCCCAAAACACGGTATGTCATTCGTGGACCACTCTCAACAACATACCCAAGCTGCTCCTTTGTCCTATGATCAGCATGAAAAACATAAAATTTCTATCAAATCATCCAAATAATAACAAGGCCCGATAGTTCCAAATGAAGCATACTTTACCAATTTCAAACTGATAGACATGGAAGTAAATAAGCATAAGCCTTAGGGTACAAAATTATAGTGAAATTTGTGATTCTGATGCAGAAATTAGTATCATGACATTACCTAAGCTGATCAAAACATGGTTCTTCAATAATATTGCTGAAGAGATCTGTTATGGCTCTCAATCGAGTAGCTGCCATCCCTACATCTTGCGCAATTTGGAAATAAAGCTGCCAATCCAATTACATAAGTATAAACAGCCTGCATAAATTAACAAAATCCAGTCGAACTAAAACTATATTAACAAACTTACAAGGCAAGCGCTAATCTGTATTCATGCAGATAGCAACAAGCCTTAGTCAAAGTGCATTCGATCAGACTGATGGAGATGCAGCTGTCTAAAACAATGACAGTTAAGAGCTGATATACCCAGAAATATTTATGTCCAGAAATATTTATGTGGGATAGATAGAGGGCCCGACAATCCCAACAAACCAATTATTATTTGACATTGTCACAAGTAGTTAATGTTGCAGTTCCAAATACTGGTCTTGGATTATATCGTCAAGTACCCGCCTGGTATTTAATTTTTTAATATATTTTAGTTGATACCATACCGGTCCCATAGATTACTGGAACCGATAGCGGCCCAAAATCTAAAAGTCCTACCTACTGGTAGACAACAGATATCACACAATCAAACAATTGAATTGTATACCTCAACCACAGAGTTCACTTCGAGCTCATTCTTTACAGAGACACTTCTGTTGAGGCTACAACCAGATGGTAGGCAAATAACACGTTCTTTATGCCTCAACCCTGCAGGTATAGGTTCTACAGGGAATGTATTTGTAAAGATGTTTGATATGTTGATTGCCTCCTCTTCTGACAGATTCCCATGGCAGAGGCCTTCAATATACAACTGCAAGTCAACAGAGACAATTACTTATTAACTTTTATCAATGAACAATTAGGAAAGAACAACAGAATATATAAACAACCTTAAATGATAAAATTGATATTACCAATAAATAAGACACCAGGCTGCGGACTTAAAATAAAAAAAAACATCCTTAGGCTACCTAAACAGAGTTATTAGGTTACCTGAGATAGGAGACTTGGAATGAACTCCACTAAGTCAGAAAGAGAGAAATTTAGGAGACAGGATAGCTTGTCATCCACATCCCAGAAATTTTGACGCAGTACTTGTAACCTCAAGTAAGATGAATGACTCAGAGGTTTCATATTGGTATTTCTGTATGCTCTCTCCATATCCTCCTTTATAACCTAAATAATTTTGTAGAAAAAGAACTTTAGTTAAGAAAGAAGACGATCATGTAAAGCCACAATATCACACACATTTTGCTAAAAAAATGTTCACCTAGCATTGATACTATACTGCTAATTTAGAAGTTAATGAAACACTCGTAGTAACATATAAACTTTCAGCTCGTTGTGCCTTCAACAAAATAAATATAATGATGGCAAACCAGGAAAGCAAGAACATAACTGCAAAGGTTATTTCAATAGAACTTTACACTGGTTAATATTTAAATTATCTGCTTTTAAAAGGGGCATAGTTTATAAAATCTTGGTAAATAGAAAATTACTGGAATAGTTAAAAAAGAAATAGATCCAGAGTGAAACAGATCACAAAAGGAAGGATTGAAGACTGTAAATAAGCTCATCTGAGACAAACAAAGGATGCTTAAAAAGGAACATCCAGCGGATGGGCCTTGCAGCAATGATAAAGTTGATCCAGTGTGACCTATGTGTCGCAAGTCCTTATCACAGAAACAGTTTTCTGCATGTGGTCATAATGCCCCATAACTGTTTTCAATTTGCAGCAGGAAGCTTGTATAGTGGAAGCACTATGTGTTATCATTCAAGACTCCTCGTGTAGTACATGGCAAGATACAGAGCACAACTTATGAAATGAGGGGGGAAATCTATCAAGAATTTGATGATGTGCTACCAAGGCAATACACAGAATTTCTGAAAACCTAAAGCGTTAGTTGTTTGATACAAAGATATATAATTTAGGCTCATGCAACCATAAAGCACAACTCCATAGGCTTAGAAATTTTGAGAAGTATCAAGAAGAAGCAAAAGAAAAAGAGGAAATATGAGAGTAATGAGGATAAAAAAGAAAAACATAATCCATTAGACAATAGGCATATACGCCAAAATAACACAAAGTGTTAAATAGCACTTCATAAGGTTGCAAGCATAAAACAACATCGGCCATATTGAGTTACCAACTAATTGGAATCAGCTATAAAAAACCTTTCCATCACAAGCTCTGTGATTATTCTTTATAAGGAAGATTGTCCCTTTCATCTAAGGTCTTCGCAGCAGTTAAAACAACACTTTGAATGTTCCACTGAACTTCAACCATCCCACTTTCCATTTAGAAGCTTATCGCCATAACTTTAAAATTTTATTATTTGACTCTCGTCATTTAATATAATTTCCATCAGCAAATAATATATCATACGGAGTTTCATTTGTATAAGACTGTAATTTCATCCATAATAAGTATAAAAAAAGACAAAGTGGATCTTAATGTAATTAATAAACTCATTTGTTTCAGACTAATGATTGCTCAATCATAGACAACTTTGGCTGCAAACCGCAACTCTTAACACCTTTTTGTAAGTGAATAAAACCATATGCAAGTCTTTCTTATTCTTTTTATACTAGTTGCCATGACAAACAAAAAAACTTCTAGAAGGATCTTCTTAGCAAGAAAACCAAATTGATTTTATAAAGTACTCATTGCTATACAAAAATATTTGTTTGGATACCATATCTTGAAGTTCTATGATATATTTCATATATTTATTTCACAATTATTTAAGCAGTTCTAACTATTTCCATTGTTCTTAGACATTGTTACAGGACATTTTTCAACCAATATCAAGCATTTTCAATTTGCACGACATTCTAGTTAAATCCTTGTCTCCAACAGTGCTTTCCCATTACAAAGTTTCCTTATTTGTACCAAATATTTATCTGGTATTTGCAGCTTGTGCAGATTCTTTTAACTTGTTACTCTATTTAGTGTGAACAATTATGTTGATCCCCTTTCTAAGTTGTATCATCCAACTTTACTCAGTTCATTACAAGTGTTTCAATTTCTCAAGTTACTAATTGAGCATATGGTGTTGACTGAATCATGTGTCCACAAAGACCCAACATAACGTGAAAAGCATTGCACGGTTAACAATAAGTCCAGGCAACACCGTAATGTGTTTTCAGTTTATCTCCTGGACCACTCATTGTTTTCATCATCATACACTCATTGTTTTCATAGATATGTTACAATATCACATTTTTTAAAGCACCATGCAAGAGAACTCTAATTAAACAAGTACACAACAGAACTTGAAATCTCAAAATGAATAGTAAATAGACATCCATTATGGTAACTGTACTGAATCATGCACATCATGGACAAAAAAATGTTTTGACTATGCAAGAGGTCTATGAGCAGTTATGTCAACAACCCTGGAAATGAATATTATGGTAAAGTTGCAAAATACAACAATTTCTTATATATTCAGATAATGATGTTGCAACTCTGAGTTGATATTTTAGACATTATTATCTGAAAGATCTGTAGCCAATTGAAGCCAAGGACCGACGATTTCTCAAGAACCAAAAAGGTGTGCCTTGGCCTTCTGTTACCTTAAGCACATACTGAACACTTTACCAGCCAAAAAAGCCACACATATGAGCTTGCTTTCTTCTTTTAGGTATAGATATCATAGTTACACTGCCATACAAAGCTCACTTCATTCTGGTGGCAAAGGGTTAACATGGTCTAGATATAAATTTTGATAACATGGTTTTCTCCTTCTTAAGTTTCAATGAGGATTTAGTTTGGTTTCTACCCTTTGGGTTTTTATTCTGGTGGCAAAGGGTGTCATCCATTCAACTTGGTCCAAACTGTTTAGGTGGATACCCAGCATTCCTCACACCTTTGTTAAAATATCTATTCTGATAGATATTTCATGTAAAAGGGTCTGCTTTTACTATTGATCTGTCCTCTATGTATGGATTTATACAGATTGCTTTCTTGATCATCCATATATACCAATTAGTTCATTTTTGTTGTTTGACATGAATAGCAAAATTTTTGTTTATCTCAATCTTTATAAAGAGTAATTTGTCATCCAGCAAATCTGGCATATAAGACTCCAAAGTTAACCAACTAAAACATCATTTGGAAGACTCCTAATTAAGGCAAAAACTAGTCCAATATACACTCGTACTTAGGCACAAATGATAAGAAAATATCAAAAGTAACAAAAAGGTCCAGACTGAAACAAATGATAAGAGGATATCAGAAACAGAAAAAAAAAGAAGTCCAGATTCTTTTAATCTCAACCTAGATGCTACGTACACTGTGGACTCAAACTAAACCTAATTGTATACCACAAATGCAACCAGATCTTAAATCACTTTCCATGGTTAAATTGTCTACTGGTTACATGACAATAATGTCTATGTTAAGTTAAAGATACACTTCTACAAATTTTTCTGATAAAGAGGGTTCACCTAATGCTTAAGGATGTCCACTACCAAGCACAATATGGCACATCAGCCATATCAAAGAGTGGAACAAGATGATTTTAACCTAGAGGTTAGGGTATATAATTCATTTTATACCTGTTAAATTTCTGTTGCAACATGGGAAAAGAATAGTTTCAAGCAGCAGATTCATCCTGTAACAAGAGTGATCGATTATCGCATGCAACATGACACCTGCTCCTTTGGCAATTCTAAGGGTTGCCTTGATCAATCAGAATTTCAGCATGATCAGCTTCGCCGCTAATGCAATCATAGGACTTGCCCACGAGGATTTAGATCTCAATTTGAAACCAATTTCGGTAACAGAATGCACTGGTATAATAAAGGCGTAACACCTTGTACCATCCAATATTGCCAAATAATAATGATAAAAATATTGACTAGTACCAACCTATATTTTATGGTGTCTAGCCAATATTAACAAAAAAAGAAGATACTAACCAGTGCCAACCTATATATCCGGTACCAGTCCCTTGTTGGATGGAAAAAATACCAGTATGTGCCAAATGATATAATCAAGATTTGATTCCATACTTGCCCACTACTGAAACATGGTTGGCAACAGGCAAGCATTCATGAAAGCAAGGTTGGCCTTACTGGGCGGTAAGGCCCCGTACCGGGTGGTATGTACCCGTCAGCCAGCTGTCCGGTACGTGGGCTGTCTGCTACCGAGCAGTACCGCCGAAATAGACCGGTAATCGACCATCGGTGATCAATTTTAACTGTCGACGGTCAATTTCGACCATCGACGATCGATTTCGACCGGTATTAGCTGAGGGTGGGAGAAAGAAAAGGAGGGAGAAAAACTTAGTTCCCCTATGCGCTGCTCTTCTTCGATTCCCCCTTGCCCATGGGCGAAGAATAGCCCACGCGATCCGTCGCCCGCGAGCGATTTCTTTGCCAACAGGCGATTCCTTATCCCCGCGCAAGGAGACAACAAGGTTTGCAATTTCGATCTGTACCGCCCAATATGGGCAATACATCATCCCGCCCTCCAGATTACCGGTACGCCGACCGCTCGCTACCGGGCGGTACCGCCAAAATCGACTATCAACAATCGATTTTGGCCGTCAACGATCGATTAAGGGAGAAATCGACCGTCGGCGGTCGATTGAGGGAGAAAAAGGGAAGAAGCAGAAGAGGAAAAGAAGAAATAAGGAGAGAAGAGGAAGAAAGAAGACGACCTCATTTCCCGGTGCCGTCCTCGCCCGCACGTCGTCACCGCCCGCGGGTCGCTCGCGCGCCGTCCTCGCCCACAGGCGATTCTTCTCCCGCTCGAGGAGACAAAACTTCTCCCGACGCGGGGAAAAAGATTGAGGCGATGTCACCAATTTTTTTAATAATATTAATTTTTAATATTATATAATAAAATATTATATTATAAATATTATATTATATTTAAATATACCGAGCGATATACACTATGCGTACTGCCCGGTACCGTGTACCAGTATGTCAAACCTTGGGAGACAAAACATCTCCCCGAGCAGGGAGCAGGAACGAGACGATGTCGCTCCTTTTTAATTTTTATATTTTATTTTTTCATATTATATTATATTATATTATACTAAGCGCTACATCCTATGCGTACCGCTTGGTATCAGATATCATACCATACCAAGCTGAGCTCGGTACACCAATACGGACTGGTATAGCAATCATTGCATGAAAGTCAACTTACCATGTTAATGTGTCATGCTACAATGTTATGTTATGCCAAGTCAAATTAAAATATTGCCGAAGCATAGTATCTGTTTATCATGGCTTACGAAGATAAACCCATTATACGTATCAAGCTGGGAAACAGAAAAAGGTATGGTCAACTCTAAAGTGTAAGGATCCAAGGATAAAAGCCGAAGCTGGGAATAGTCTCAGGATTGAAAGTTCAGCTACAGGAAAATGATTTTTTTTCAAAAGAAATAGTGAAGAACAACATAATTTCAGAGACTTAAAAAATAAACAAACAAGTTAAATTTAACATGCTATGGATTAGAAATATATTTAAATGGAAGAAAAAAAGGTATAAGCAGATTATGGAACAGGGAATACAGGGAAAGCATGCACAAAGATTCATGGCATATAAGCACTAATTCTAGATATTAAACAGATCCCTGCAAGTGAGATAAAAGCTTAAAAAGTAGCCAATGACACTTAAAAACTTTAATGGATCTTCAGATAGATGCATCGATTCTATACATAGGATGCTGCATGGATTGGACATCTAACTCCATTGCTATATCCAAATTTTTAGCACCACCAAATACAACTATATAGAACAAACATAATACATGAAACTATCCACAACAAAATGAACAGTACAAGCAAAGCAACATATAGAACTCCACTGGACTATTAATGAACTGTAGAAGAAGGTACAGGATTATTGAACGTACCTTAAATCGATCGATATTAGGCATAAATGTTTTAGATAATTTCAATATCTTTGATAGTAAGATTGGTAGCTTGTCATTGAAACCATAAAGCTTCAACTCAAGCTTGTCACCAACAAAAGACAAAGATGTTTCCAGCTTAGCAACTCCAGCCTGCATAGCCAGAAAAAGGATGATTACTGAAACAGTCTCAAAAACTAAAAGACTGCAAAACCTCATGTGAGAAGTTGAGTAGTGATTACTAACATGAATAGAAAAACAGTGTGAAATAAGTGATGTAAGAGATAAATTCTATTGTTAAAAGATACACTTATTTTAGTATCTCATATGAATTTGGCCTCAATGGAACCTTGGCCTAGTGGTTGGCTTCCCACTTACATCTTGAATATGTACTTGTCTGTAATCATTATGGATTTGGTTCCTTCTTTGGTGGGTATCATCCTTTCCATTATTCTGAAAAGGATCATGACCTCTTCCAAGTATATAAAACAGACAGGCTGACACACTACAGAATCAAATTCTGCTTGGAAATATCATAACACCAAGATGAACCCCACAGTTGGGATATTGTAAAAATTACTTAACATCCACATAGCATCATTGGTGCACCCAATATGTTGAAATCATCTAAATGGCAATCAACTTTAACAGCATGTTTCAGGCTCATAGTCATTCATGGAGTGTCATAAAGCAATTTAGAGGATTAGCAATCACAAATCACAAAAGCATTTAACAAGAAGCAATTAAGAGAATTAGCTAAAGAAGAAAAAGTAATCAAAATCAACTAACGAGTTAACCTATAACAGATCGAGAATTGAATTTTTTTACAGACTTCCAATTGTATGGAAGTGCTTTAGTCGTCAGTCATCTGGTTAACTAGCACTAAGAAGCAAACTTATCTCACCCAATGTAAAAGGAAGTAACAAGTAAAACAATTTGAACTTCTCTGTTTTGTTGCAAAAGTTCCCACTATCAAGACCTAGATAGGATTTTCTGCTTATACTTGAGCTTTTGGTGAAAATGTGATCCAAGACCTTAAGAACAACCACCAAAAATTTCAACAGCAACATGAACAGACATTTGTTAGTATTAGTTTCAGTAGCATCATTTATTAAACTAACATATATGAAATATGAAACTGCTAAATAAGATTAATAATATCAAGATGTACCCAAATGATGAGGCCATCAACTACAACCTAAAAGTAAAATATTTAATGGAACCCAGATCAACACCAACAGAACATATTTGGGACCAGCTTTTTCATTACCAATGACCAATCCTGGGTACATTTCTAGATTTACAATATGCATCCAGTCTAATAATGGAAATAGAATCATTCTTTTTATGCAAGTAGCATAGAGGAGAAGAAGTTGCTAAATATGTGACATAAATTGATATCAGAACACTCGGAACAGTATCTTACACTCACAGAATAAAATATTAAAGAGAATATTTTGAAATCTTCCTTAAAGTTAAAATTGTACCTGATATATGATCTCATTTAGCTCATCTTTGAGCAGTAATACAAAAAGTTCTGTCAAAACACAATTCCTTAGGCTGCTAGATCCATCCTTGACAGTGATCAAGAAGTATGTGTTTGCACGAGGAACATTAAACGTCAAGTCAACCTTGTACCAGAGCTTCATCAATGGCTGGTCAATGATGCACCGTGGATTGCTAGTATTTGATACAATCTTTGTCAAATTAGCACTTCGGAGCGCAAAATCAGAAGGAATGAAGTCATTCCTTAATGGCAAATGCAGAGACGGGTTAATTTCAGGAGGATTTCCCCAAAGTTTGAGAAGAGATGGTGAGATGTCCTCTTCAATGAATCGTGATCCAAACCATGGCTCATATTGGATGGCTGCAATCAAGAAAGAAATCATGCATTAACTATCTTGATTAAATAGCTTGTAAGTCAAATCGTAAGTACACTGCCAGTGAAGCAGTCACAATGATGCAGTATGATATGTTATTGACCCCGACTTTGATATTGCATGAGAAAATTACGTAGAGATTATGACCTCAATGTATAGGGAGACATTGCTACATGCAATATCATTTGTGATTTGCAATGAACATTTGAGAGAATGACAAAACAAACATCAGAAGACCGCTGCTCTATTACAACCAGCACAATATCAATTTAGTCATGTAAATAGCCTTTCTGAATGTGAGAATAAAACTATTATAAATAATTGCAAAATAACTCGAATCCTCAAATAAGTTTGCTTGGAATTTATATATACTAGTTATACATAGTTATTAAAATATTCATAAAATTTCTGATTTTATTCCAAATCAATACACCATAAAATTCTCACTTTATTTTTTAATTATTTATCCAAAATTTTCTCCTACTTACACATAAATTATATCAAATTCTGATTTACTCGGAGACTTGACTAAGGTGAGACAGAGAACAAGTTGCCTAAGAGACTGAACAATCTACACTAGAACAACTAGAAGTGTTGACCAATGTCAATTTGTAGCCCCAGCTTTAGTTCAAGTATGCTTATCCTTAAATCTTCAATGACAAGTCATCAGACAACTATCCCAACAAAGCCAGGAGGAAGAAACAAAGTGTGCTCTCAAAGAACACGGGTCCTTAACAGAAAACACAATCTTGAACCATCCAAGATCTCTCCTCCCAAAAACAGCAGCAATCTTGTGAAAAAATATTCAAGAGGGACCACAGAGATCATACATGAGGAATCAGACAACTATCTTTTCTAAATAAGATATCCTGCAGTGAATGTAAAGCATAAGAACCAGCCACATAAAATCTTTGCATCTAGGAGGATTGAATGCCTTATCAATAACACAACAGAACAGCCAAAAAGCACCTTGAGAGTAAAGGCAAAGGTCAAAGGAAACCACCCAGAAATAATGGTTAGGCATCAGTTTGTATAACAGAAAATTAGGCTCTCACAACAGAGCAGAATTAGCAACAGATGTGGGGAACGAGAAATCAACACTTAAAAAAGAGGGAGGGCCCAAAGCAGGGAGCTAGAAGACAATAAAGAAAGTAGGTCACCACCAAGAACTTGGGCAGCTGTTATGTTCGGCTTATGGGCTCATTGGAAAAAGAAGAATGTCGTCCACCACATCTCTGTTAGCCAACATAACCTCGAAAGTATTTATCAACAACTCCTGTTACTTGCTAGATTCAATGCTTTGGTGACAGTTCAATCCTCGCAAGCACTATGTTCATCCATGGATTTATAATTATACCACAGATGAGATTTCTAGTCCCATATTTTTTTCCACAACTAATTTCATTAAAAATTTTCAGTCTCTAATACAAAATTAGATTTTCAGACAGTGTTGAGATTGGAAACACAAATCACAGACAACCTTTATCAATTCCGAAACTATAACATTGGACAATTCAGATCATGTCCTATGCAAGTCTATTGGGCCCACGTTCTCCTGAACATTTCTGACATCAATAAAAATAAAGTGGTGAATGAAGAAGTTCTAATGATCAAAATACGAACTCACTTTTTCGTCAACATAGAAATAGAAGCCCCTGTACCAATTCTTACTTGATAGCCATATCAGTAAGGATAACGAACTTACTCTAAATCTACATCTAATGAAACATAAATGTACAAAGCAAATAAACATATCACACATGATAGCTGTGCAATGGATCAAAAGAAACAAAGTAGTCATAAGTTATTGAATTGATCCTATAGCCGAACTCCATATGCTCATGGAAAAAATCAAGATTTGCAATTTTGTACCGTACTGACATACCGAGCTCTGTGCAATACGATATGGTACAACCATACCAAGCAGTATGTCTTTTTTTTATGATATATATATATATATAACATAAAAAATTAAAAAAAATGACGTTGCCTCATTTTCTCATCCTGGCTCGGATGAGGAGGGCTTCGGCAACGTTGCTAAGGCCTCTACCTCTTTTCCTCGTCACCTCAGATGAAGAGAAGGCAACAAGAAGAAGACCGTGGCCAAGAAGTCGCGGCCTCATGATGTTCTCCTCATCCGTGACGTCGTCCCGAGATTCTCCTACCGCATACATCTCCCTTTTCTTCTTCTTCTCCCTTTTTGTCTTTCTTCTTCCTTGCTTCTACTCCCTCTTTTTACCTACTAGCCATATCGGTGTACCGACATTTTCTCGGTACCGATACATTAAAATATATTATCGCATTATATAATATAATATTAAATATTAATATATTAATAAAAGTAAAAAAGGGCGATGTCGCCTTGATCTTTGTCCCCGCGGGAGAGAAAAATCGCCCGCGAGCGAGGGCAGCGACGGCTCGCGGACAACCCGTGGGCGGCGACAGCATGCGGGCGAGGACTACGCAAGGTTCTTCTTTCTTCTTCCACTCTTCTTCTTTTTTCTTCTTATCCTCTTCTTCTTCTTTCCTTATTCTCCTTCAATCGACCGCCGATGGTCGATTTTGGCAGTACCGCCCGGTAGCGGGCGGTCCGCGTACTGGTAACCTAGCGAAACGGTATGTACCGAACGGTACATATCGAAATTACAATCCTTACTGCCCGGTAACAAGCAACGACGATCGAAATCAATCGTTACATACCTGTTTCAAGCGGTAACGGGGGCAAAAATAGCCCTGTATCATCCGATACAAGACTACGTCAAGGGTACCGGGCGGTCCGCATATCGGTCTGCAGGCGGACCGATACGTATCGCTCATACTAAGCAGTACGATGCGAAACGAGAAACCTTGGAAAAGATTATCATTTCTAAAACCAGACAAGCAAAGAGGAAGAGGATTATAGCATGAAGCATGAGCACAATAAAACAATGACGAACAAGGGTCTTCATTGAATGAATGAATACATGGCATTAACTAATATTATATTTTTGTGTAAATAGTTTGACAATACAACTCCATGTCCCAAGACAAAATTAACAAATACTCCGTTATGCAATTATAGATTAATATATAAATATAACTACAACGAGGCTAATTTACAATTATAGCATTATAATTTTCAGAAAATATTCCTCAGTCAGCATCAGAAATGTCAAGCTGCCAAAAAAGAACACCAAATAGATATGAGAAAAATACCTTCTGACTGTTTATCAAATGATTTGGACAGTATGTCAATTCTCATATTCTCTGGCGAGAAAAAGCTCAAAACATACTGTATCAAATCAGGATCCCACTGTTCAAATGCATATTCTCCATAAATAATGTGCTTTTCAGAGTATAAAAACATATTTTCTGCAAAAAAAACATTAATTATTTCTAGTACCACAAAGAATAATTGCAGCATCTAATCCTTAAAAATCATAATTTAATAAACAAATAGTTTAGCAATGTATTTCCAATTAGAAAATCATGCAATACAAATCAAGAGGAACTTTAGAAAAGCAAAGATACATCTGCAGGGAACTTTCATCAACAAGCACTTGTCATACCAAGTGCAATAATAAATTAATGTAATGCAGAATTTCAAGGCATTGCAACTAACACATATGGCTCATATCTAAATAATATATAACCATATATTTCGTGGTAAACCCTGAAGTTACCAGCAAGATCTACTGCATAATCATCCTGAGGTTGCTCCTCGGCAAATCTGAATTCCATATTTCCTATATCTTGGAGTTCCTTAAATACCCATTCTTGTGGAGTAGATTGGCGTAATAATTTAAGATACTGATATACAAACCCAATCACCTCATAAAACTGCAAAGTATTAAAAAAAAGTTAAAATCTAAGCCAGGTATCTTTTTTGTACAATTTTTGAGAAAAACAGAAGGATACAAGCACATCATTTTCCAAGTTGCTTCCTAGAGTAACTTTAACTAAACAATTCAAGAAAATCACGAAAGGGTGCACAGAACAATAGATATTTTTGTATTCCTCACATCTCAGAAGAAAACATAAACAAGAACTCTTTAGTCTTCCAAGGAAACCTATTTGGAATTCTAATACTTCCTAAGCAGGCAACCTGAATAAAAAAGCAACTCAAAGGAAAAGCAGTGTGTATTGTTTCTGAAGAAAGTAATCAAGAGATATGAAGACTGATAAATAACAAAATGTTGCAAAAACAGTTTGCAGATAACTAAACAAAAGATGCATGAAACATTAATATAAATTTTTAATTATACAGAATAATTATTTATATACGAGCAGAAGTTTAACATGTAATAACCAGTACAAGTTTTCAACAGAATATGACAGGGGCTTTATAGACAGAATAGCCTTCAGCACAAATTAACTACTGTGTCCAATAACAGGAAAAGCCTCTTCTTGAAGCAAAGATAAGCTGAGGCCTATCAGAATCTGATAAACAAGGATCACAAGCAGTGAAGAGAAAACAGAATTAAGAATTCATTCTTGTCCATCTTATCCATAATTGAGTAAATAAGTGTAGAAAAGGATAATTAAACCTCGAGGAAAAAGTTAGACTTCAGCTCAACATGAAGAAAGTCCATTTGCATGTCAAAGTAATGCATGAGGTCACTAAACGATAGTAAGTTTATATATATTTATATATATATATATGAAATTTCTTCCAATTGAAAAAAATCTAAATCAAAATACCAGACAAGTAAATAATTCTTGGCAAAAGTAGAACTAGTTTTCAAAAAATTTCAGAGATTCCAAACCCACAAAGACAGGACAAATGCATATACCAACAAAGTCGTGAGAAATACTTAAACTACATTGTCGCTAATTGCATAAGATTTCAACAATTAAGTTCTAATCAAGGTTCTCTATTTCGATCTGTACCACCCAGTACGGGCAGTATGTACCAGTCCGACAAGATATCAGTACATGGACCGCTAGCTATTGGGCAGTATTGTGCGTCTCCCCGCGCGGGAATGAGGCGACGCCTCGCCTTCCCGTGCGGGAACGAGGAAACAAGGCGCCGCCTCGTCTTCGAGCGAAAGAACGAGTCGACACCTCGTCTTCCCGCACGGGGACGAGGCATCATTCTCCTGCGAGGCAAGGCGACGCCTTGTCTATTTTCATTTTTTTATATATATTATATTATATTATATTATACCGAGCGGCATGTACTGTGCATACCGCTTGGTACCAGGTACCATACCATACTAAGATAAACTCGATACACTAGTACGGACCAGTATGACGAACCTTAGTCCTAGTATCTAGTGGTTGAATGAATAGTATGTATGTACGGTGGTACATGAAAGAAGTGGAACCACCCCATCAGACAAAAATGATCAGTAGAGAATATTTAGAGGTCAGTTTTTAGAGATAACTAGAGATAACCTGAAACTGATAACCAAGTAAAGCCCATCATGATATGGGATTATAAAATATCCTTTTCTTTAGGTGTTCCTTAAGTTTTGTCTTGTTAATGAACAATGGGAATATAGCTGATAAAGCATCACTAGCGTGTGAGTTTAGGTTGTATATAAGTGGTTACCATTTAGAAAATTAAAAAAAATAGTGTAATATCCCAAGTATTTGGGGTCAGCTATAGCTGTCACTGAGTCCTGCACAAAGTAATATCTTCAGCTAAATTATCAGAATTTAATTCCTTATTTATAGTTCTTAGTAAATCTTCTTAGGACGACTCACTCTACCCTCCTTGCAACACTAATACTAATTGTCTCACATCTCCTAACTTAAGCATCTGTTAATCTACATTCATACCCTCTTAAGTGATTCTCCTTAGTCTATAAGAGTACAAATAAATGAAAACATTCCTTTTTCTAACTCCACATATCCACCTCCTCTAACAAACTTTTTCTTTATATTTCAATAATCGCTTCATGCAATTGTTGAATTAAAACTCAACTAAGAACAAGTACAATTGTGGCAAATACAACTTATTTCATATAATTATGCATACCTTCTCTAAACCTGAATCAGTTAGGTAGATGGATATGACAAAGATGTACGCAATAGAAGACCTGCGCATTCCTTCATCACCAACGCCAGCAGACAAAGAAGATGCCAATCCCTTAGATTTTAAGAAATAAAGCAAGCTTCCCCTGCCCTCTGTAACAATTTTCCCATTTTGTAAGCATAGAGGTGAGAAGCATATCCAAAAGTACATATAAAGGATTCAATAAAAACTAATACTAGTAAAATCCTGAAGAACAAGACAATCAAATGTACCTTAATAAACTTCTCAATCATGAACAATTAGTCATAGCCTCTTTAGAGGATATAACAAAAGCACAACATTTAAGAAAATATAAACATGCTTATATAAGAACTATACTGTAGATGCTTTGATTAGATGAGGTGAACTGATTAAGATTAGTGGTGTATGGAGCGTCCAAAAGCAGAATAATGAAATTTGATAAGAAACTATTGACTGCACTTAATTCAACTAGGGATATTGCCCTGGACTCCATGGCAAGAAAAAGACCATATAGCTGGCTTGAAGTAGTTTGGAGTTTGGACATTGCAGAGTGTTGTTGCATGGGTAGTTACACGCCACTTTGATGATATGCATCAAACAAATAGTTGTACATCAACCATCCAAACCACTCACATGACAAAAATGCATCGTGTAAATTACAGTATTCAAGCAAATGAAAAGAGAAACGACACAACTTTGCCAATTGAGCTGTCTAGTGAGATGTTAAACCAGTACCAAGCAATTGAAGACTACAGTATGAGATTACATATGCCAAAGTGAAGTATCAAACAATTAAATTTCATCATGATCACAAAACTCTTATGGTATCATGAGGTACTAACCATGGCCCAAACTTACACGCCACTTTGATGATATGCATCGAACAAAGAGTTGTACATCAACCATCCAAACCACTCACATGACAAAAATGCATCGTGTAAATTACAGTATTCAAGCAAATGGAAAGAGAAACGACACAATTTTGCCAATTGAGCTGTCTAGTGAGATGTTAAACCACTACCAAGCAATTGAAGACTACAGTATGAGATTACATATGCCAAGTGAAGTATCAAACAATTAAATTTCATCATGATCACAAAACTCTTATGGTATCATGTGGTACTAACCATGGCCCAATAGATGTGCTAAGTAATCTTCTGGTTTTTTCAGATATTCTTTGTGAAGACATGGCAGTGTCCAAGTCAACTCCAGAATGTGAACATCCTTGACCGCCTCTAGTCTATATAACTTACCCACTTTCCAGATACGCAAATCGGACTTATAGCTCATCCTTAGCAGAGGACCTGCCTTGATATTACTGAATAGCTCCACTACCCATTCTTGTAGAACATCTAAGGGTTCTGAAAAATAATGAATAAACATGTCAACCAAAGAGACCTAGCTTATCCTAGATTGTTTCCAGTCGATTAGCAAATGTGACTAACAAGTAATAACTGACAAAGGATGGATATTTAAATTGAATACCATGCACATACTTATGCAGCAACCTCACCTCCTCCTATTACAACTAATTTCATAATACCACCATGATAATTTTCTGCATACATTTTCAAGATCTCTTCCCTCAGATTGATACCATTTTCCATAGCATCTAGCAAGCTCTTCTTATTTCCTGCAATCATATCAAAGAATGACTATGAACAAGAGCAAGAAAATTGGTACAAGGGACTATTGTAAGATTTTGCACTGAGCATACCCCAATAAAATCTGTTGAAAGGGTGACCCACAGACGATGTATGGCAGTGAAGCTGTAGTAGACGACAACTGTCACTTTGCAATACTTGATTGAATTCTGTATCACAATATTTTTTGAGAATATATTGTAGAAAATAGGATGCATAAATCGAAGAGTTCATAATTTAAAGCCAGCATATTGCAAAATGAAGGCTGATGAAGTTTGAGCAAACAGTTAAGGACCTGAATCAACAGCCATGACTTCACGTTCCATAGCTTCCGCCTTCACCAATGGTGATATAAAGAACTGGCTAAATCTGTAAAATAAAAATGATTTTAAAAAAATACCCCTGCGCTCTTGAAAGCTAGGCGATCATCAAAAAATCTTTCTGAACCTAATATAAAAGGACAAGCCATAAAAGTAATGCATCTGTATTGCATAAAAACAAAAGGAAATTACCTTTTTAAGGCACCCTTCAAGTACTCACGATTAACTTCAAAGTAATAACAGGTGTATTCAGTCTCAGTGAAAGCATTTGTTGAACCTCCATGCTTGGACAAATAATGATCATACTAGATAACAGAAGAGCAAATTAGACGGTAATGACTAATCCACCACTAACAGTTGAGTATCATTTGCAATTGATATCAAAATAGAATTGTAAAAGAAAAAACAAATGACTCTAAATTCATAAGTTCTTTTAAATCTTCACTACTTTGTCATAATCTTCATATCACATAGACGAACACAAGCTTGGAAACTGTACATAAAAAGAAATCTTGTGTTACTACACATCAATCATATAGTTTGAGTGTAATCATTTCCATCTAGTATTAATATGGTTCATGTGAGACTTGGTGTCATGGTAAGGTTGCTACCATACAATCTTCCCTACAATTCAAGTTAGGGGTGCACCCTATTTGCTTGCAAGGGTAAGACAACATATATTAACCCTCCAGAGAACAGACAATGGTTATTCTTGTGCGCTTGGTTGCTCTTCTTCACTATCCATATAGCATAGGTCAGTTTGCAAGTCCGATAATTTGAGCTGTCTCCTATGCTAGGTTGTTATGGTGGTCGAGTCTTACAATGGGTGGGATTGTGACAGCCCAATGGTCCCACACTAATGGGTCGCATTTGTAAATGTGAGCAGATGGACCTCCTATTTCCAACTTGGAATAAAGTAAATTGGGTCACATAGTTAAGACTCTTTTGATCAAACTTTCAAGCATCCATACAACATTTTATGAATAAGCTTAACCAAATAGGAATTCAATGATTCAAAGCTTAAGAAATGCTGCTAATATTACTATTAGTCAAGAGTGAAGTAGAGGAATAGTGAACAACAAAACATAAATGTTTAAAGGTAATTCAAATCATGGTTTAAAGGTAATGCAACTTGATATACCGTGTAATATACCAGTATCATACTAGTCCCAAGAGGTATCAAAACCAGTATTTGATCGAGATAATATCGCACAGAAAAATATAACAAAAGAATGAATATTGACAGAGACCAAGCAATATTGTGTCAAACCATGGTTCTTGTTCCAAATGGCAAGTATTGGTTGTGAATACTGATCAAGATCAGTATTCAAAACCCTGCTTAAAAATTCATAGCATAAATTAGTGTTAAAATAAGTTATTGGCAAACATAAAGAGCAGAGAATAGCAATGTATGTGCAATAAAATAGACTCCGCATATCATGTGCTATGTAATGATGCAAATAAAATAGACTGGCCACGGAGAGAGCATTCAATTGAAACCATAAGCCACACATAAAAAGCATAATCAACAGTCGTATAGAAGATATAAGAATATACAGACCTCATTCTCGTCTGGAAATTCTGAACTTCCCATAAAAAGCATGTGCTCTACAAACCAAGACTCAACTCAGTTTAAACTTTGAGAGAATATACTGATTTTAAAATTGTAATTCAGAAAAAAATTCAGATAAAAATTATTATTATTGAAGTGACTAAGGTCCTTAGAATTAAATCAAACAGAGCTTAACAATATAGTAATAAAAGGCACAATTTAATTATAAATATATATATATATATATATAAGTGGATCTTTGGCAAGAAAATATTCATATTACTAAGATGCATTTTTCCATTGAAACAGATTTTTTAAAACCTATAGAGATTTTAGGCAATAAGAGATCTTCCAACTAGCTAAAGTCCAATTGCTCTTCTCAAAATCTGAACACGGTTATAATATAGTACATCAAAATTAGAATACCAAGGCCCTCATGTTGCTTCACTTCATGGTTTGGCTATTCAGAAGCTGATCTCTGACAGCTTGGCTTCATGGCCGAACTTATCATTCAAAAGCTTACTTCTTGTGTCCTTCATAAGTCAACCACTCATGCTTCGCTTCCTGTTCATGATGAAACGTCTCGCAAGGGCAAAATGATAGTGCGATCCTTAGACTTGACTTCTAAGCTATTACTATTGGTGAACGAGCAAGGTATTTTTTTTATACTTATAGAGAGCTAATCAAATAGAATATAATCCATTCTATACTTGTATAAGACTTGGTAGACAGGTGTCCCAATCTAGTATTTTGGTGTCATGTATTTTTTTGGCCATTAACCTCAAAATTCCAGCGCATAAATAACATTATGTACATCAACTTCCACTCATGCAATGCACACAACTGTACCCCATGTTTGTGTGTGCCTCTTATACGTATATATTTAGATAATAGAGGAAAATCATCCAAAAAACCAGGATGCTAATTTCTTTCCAATAAGTAAGCATCAGGTGATGTTCATATGCATCCGACGATGGGGTAAAACAATCTAAACTGTGCAGCAACAACATAGGTAACCATGTTCCATAAAGTGCATGACATGATACAAAAATGGAGTGAATAAAGACACTTTAGCAGGAAATCATTTGGTGTTCAAATATCAAAACAAGCAAGCATATGAACAATTTAAAAGAACGAGTAAAACCAAGATTTGCCATTTCGCCCTGTACCACCCAATAGGGGTGGTACGTATCGGTCCGACAAGGTACCGGTACATGTACCACCCGATAGGGGTGGTACGTATCGGTCCGACAAGGTACCGGTACATGGACCACCCTATACCGAGCGAAATATTATATTTATATTATATTATATTATATTATAAAAAATAATATTATATAATATAAATAGAAAAAATATTAAAAAATAAGAAAAAAAAGTGCAGGGATGAGGTGCTGCATCGTTCTTACATTGGAAGATGAGGCAACGCCTCGTCTTCCTGCGCTGGGATGAGGCGGCACCTCGTTCACCTAGTGGCGTCTTCCATCGCCGGGACGAGGCACTACCTCGTTCTTCTACTAGAAGGCGAGGCGACACCTCATCTTCCTGCGTTGTGACAAGGCGACGCCTCATTCTCCCGCTGGAAGACGAGGCGTCGTTAGGACGAGGCGTTGCCTCGTTCTTCCACTGGAAGGCGAGGCGCCTCATTGTGGAGCGAAGCAAGACGAGGCAATGCCTCGTCTTCCAACACTGGGACAAGGTGTTGCCTCGTTCTTACGCTGGAAGACGAGGCGGCACCTCGTTCTCCCGATGGAAGATGAGGTGCCGCGTCGCCTTCCAGCAGAAGAAGGTAGCAACATAAACGAGGCGCTGCCTCATTTTTTTAATATATTATATTTATATTAGTATTATATTATAAAAATTATTAAATTATATTATAATGTATCGGGTGGTACACACTGTGTACCATCCGATACCGAGTACCCGTACCAAGAAAATCTCGATATGCCGGTACAGACCGATACGGCGAACCTTGAGTAAAACAAACAGAAGAACATCTTCTCTAAACTAGGGCAGAAAGTGTAACCATACCTAAGAAATGTGCAAGACCCTGGGCCTTGGAAGGGTCAGAGAAGCTACCCATTCCTACACACATTGCTGCAGCAGCCTGGAAACAGAGAATTAGAAGAGTTGTTTTTATTACAACAGGCAATCAATAACAAGAATCCTCACACCAGCAAATTTTGGGAAAGCGATAGCATACTCAAGTAAATAGTACAGATATTGTGAAAAACACAATAAAATCTATAAAATATTTGGCTCGAAACACTTGAAATGTGAGTAATATTTCAGTCTACATAAATGTCTAAATTGTGTCGTATTTACAAAAAGTACTTCAATTATGGATGAAAAAAATCATATGAATATATGCACTTGGAAATACCATTTTGGTTTCCCGATTGGTGCAGCCCTGCATCGCCAGAAAATAGTGAGATAGTGGAAAAAATTCATATTGCTAACAGCTGACTCTATTATGCAATGCAAAGTGATACTGTCCTGGAACGTTTTTACTAAGTACTCCTCAAAATGACTAAAAATAACATCTCCTTTTCACTAAAAAAGGAGTCCTTGATGAGCCAATGATGCTTGCATTTCTAGGCAAGCATCATGATAGAAACCTGAAAAAAGGAATCTAGTGCATTTCTAAGCAAAAGGAATCTAATGATTACTCAAGAATACTTTAAAAAATGATCCAGAAGAATTTTTGTATAAGAAAAATATAGTGGGAACATTTGAAATATTAAAAGAAGGGGTGTCTTCTTTTAGTCTCAGCCCAGTAAAATATTCAGATAACTAGACAACGTCTCACTGTAATTCACCATGAAAAATCATGGTTTGAACTTTGAACAAGTTTAATAGAATATCAAGAAACTTGAAAAAAACAAATCAGAGTCCTTAAAGAAGTCCTTTTCTTCACAGTGCTAACATAGGAAAATCAAGAAACCTAAAGAAACAAGCTTCAATTGATCTCAAATATTGAGATAGCTAAACAAAGTCAATTGAATTAGCTAAACAAAGAACATCGTCTGAACAGGTGTCATAGAGGATCAAAAAACCCAAAAGAAAGAAAAGATATATTGCATAAAGAAATATATTCTTTTTGGGTGCTGAGAGGAGCGAACTCAAGAAACATAAATAAACAAACTTACAGTTGATCTCAAGTATCAAGATACCATAAATGATCATTATTTTAGCAGGTTTCCAGATCATCAAGAGACCTGGAAAAAGATAAATAAACTGCTAAAAGAAATCTATTCTTTGGGGTGCTAAGAGAATGAAACCCAAACCTGAAGAAACAAACTTCAAGTTGATCTCAAATATCAAGATAGCTACAGAGTCACTGGAATTCACCACGAATGATCAGCATTTTAGCGGGCATACTAGAGCATCAAGAAATTTGAAAAATAAAATAAAATCAAACTGCTTGGATAATCTCTCTTCTGTTTTGCAGGTTTTAAGACGGAAAAATCTTAAAGAATTAGGCATGTTGTTCGTCTCAGATCAGCAAGAAATCAAGATGATATCATTCAAGATCTCTTCGAATCGGTCACCTTTTTGGTGGGTGAAGCCCCCTTCTTGTTCTTCTTCACCAGCTGGCTGCCATCCCCATCCTCTTCTCTTTCTTCTTCCTCCTCCTCCCCCTCTTCCTCGTCCCCATCTTCTAATTCCTCGTCGTCTCCCTCGGACTCGTACTCATCGTCCTCTTCATCGCCGTCCTCGTCCTCATCTTCGTCATCTTCCATCGCACCGGCCTCCTCCATCGGGCTCTCGACGCCCTCCCGGGTTGGGTCGATGCCGTCGGGGTAGATCTCGGGGTCGTGGACGAGCACGGCGCAAAGGCCATTGGGGAGGTGGACGATCCTGTACGATCTCCGGTCGGTGGGGGGTTTGATGACCACGTCGTCAAATCTTGTCGCCATCGACTCAGCCCTTGGTGTCTTGTACGAGAACGAGTGGGAGGCGGAGAAGAGAAGAGGAGGGCAGAGGAGGAATTCGAGGTCTTCCTCGGAACTCCCAGATGGGGTATTAATAGTATTTTGCTGAGAACAATTTTGACCTAACGGCAATCGGGTGAAGACTTGGGTGTGCGGGGGGGGGGGGGGGAGAATCGAATCGACTTCGCGTCCTGCCCTCACGCCTCCCAATTGGCTCGTTAACTGACGACTCACTTTGCCCTCCTTTAAATACTCGCGAATGACGGCAGCAGCATAAGTGCTCTCGCTACCCACGACGACTTACCCATCGGCTACCTATCATGTGATTGCTTAGAGCCACATAGCCGACGTGGGTCCCACACGACGGTATTTCTCAAGCTTCGCAATTGGCTCGTAACCGCCCTTTTACGCACGCGAATGACGGCAGTAGCAAAAGCGCATTAAAGGAAGCGCTCTCGCTACCCACGGATGTTTACCCGTTGAATACGTACCATGTTTTTGCATATATACACCACTTCGAATGTGGGTCCCACTGGGCGGTCTGTCCGTCATGTGACTCGGGATTTGTGGCGTACGAAGCACGCGTATGTCATTTGCCGTGCCTAATAGCATCTGTGTGGTGACGCCGTAATGGTAGGTAATATTGGATGAATGTTTTTTCCGGTGGGATAATGCAAATTGCACGATATATTGTGCTAAAATTTTGTTTATATATATTTTATTTATATATATTATGTTTGGTGATCAGATGGATCAAATTATGTTTGTTATCTCATTTTATCATCATTATTTTTAATATATTATCCAATCATATTTTGTCTATGATCTAATTAAAACTTTTATTTAATTTAATTTTACATTATTACTTTAAATTGTTATGCACTCTTGTCATTTATTTTTTGTCTATCTCAATATAAATTATGAATCTTTATGTCGACATTGTATTGATTTATATTATTATATGTATATTTCATTGTTCTGTACTTCTGATATATACCACTTTTATTGTTTATGTTCTTTTATACTCCGGTGTATGTGGGATAATGTGAACTTTTGTCAGAAATGGTAAAGGGAGTTATGCTTAGAGCCCGTGTGCTCTACCGATCCCCTATGACTTCAATCAAACATAGGTGGATGGAGCTCCCAAATGTGGGAGACTTATGTTTAGTGGTCATTCAGCGATGGATATTTCACATTATGTTTATGGCCTCACTTCACCCTCTATGTTTTTTATATTATATCCAAAGCATTGATTTTGAGTTATTTGTGAGCTTTAGATAAAAATAAAATGAATATTATGTTTGATATGATATTAATTTTTTGTTCCTCAACGGTTCACTTGATAAGCTTTGAGATTATCCATTCACCAGTGACATGCATCGCAATATGTTTCCGTA
Source organism: Ensete ventricosum (assembly GCA_029747655.1). Classification (NCBI taxonomy): domain Eukaryota; kingdom Viridiplantae; phylum Streptophyta; class Magnoliopsida; order Zingiberales; family Musaceae; genus Ensete; species Ensete ventricosum. The sequence goes on along the minus strand of JAQQAF010000009.1, from coordinate 7,537,615 downwards.
TTTGATATGCTCTGAAATGTTCCATATGTCATTGTCATGTTTATGAAATGTTTCAATTGCTATTGATGTGTTCAGAAAAATTTCGCACTCCATTGAAATATTATTAAATATTTTATTTATCATTAATATGTTCTGAAATGTCCTATATACCTTTGATATGCTCTTAAATACCTGTTACATTATTAATATGTATTCTGTTTGTTATGAACCAAATATATTTTGAATGAATGACATTTGAGATTTTGTATCTATTGAGTTGACATCGATGAACTCTTATACATCTGCTTTGTATCTTGATATCAGCTTATTTAAATGTTATCTACTCTTGTCTTAGAATTTTTTAAACATTTGCTGAGTTTTCTAGCTCACTCCTTTATTATCAAATCTTTCAAGTCAGTTTGATACTCATTAAACTGTCAAGATTGTGCTGAGGCAGTGAAGAACTATACAGATGGAGGACAAATATTATCGGATGATATATCATTATTTTTGTATAAGTATATTTTATATGTAATAAAATATTGTCGATGAATTTGATTGATTTATTATGTAAAAGTTTTAAATGATCTCTTACATTTGGAGTTATTTTGGAATGTTGAGTTATATCTATGATAAAGTGAATTTGTGATAAACGATTGGTTTGGTAATTGTATAGGTTTCTTCGCTGATGAATTATAAGTGTGATTAATATTTGTTAAGTTGGTCTTGAGTTTTATAAATATTTGAGTGATGCAATATATGATTATAAATTGTAGATATTTTATGTATGTGAATTTTAAAATTTTGATTATTTCTGGATACTCCATCACATCGACATCAATAGTGTTTCCTTACCCAATGTCGTGAGATTTGCTCTTTCTCATTGTGCCCCTCATCTCCGCACACATCCTTCCCGATCACTCTCACCTTCCTCGTGTGAGGGGAGATTGCTAGTCCTTTATGATGCTATTGACAACAAGTCAATCACTTAAGCTTTGACCATCCCACAAAGAATAGTAAAAAAGAGGGGCGCTCTACGATAAAGATAGTGTTAACAAAATCGATTGATCATATTTGTTATCAGCTTTACATAGGTTATTTGTTTCCCTTTGCTTTGTGGATGGACGAGGAAGTACAATCAACATTGACGAAATGGAGATACCCATAAGGAAGGAGAGAAAATATATTTTTGAGATTAAAAAAATCAAAGGTGCTATACCGAAAAAAAATGAAAATAACAACACTACATGAGAAAAAATAAAAAAGATGAGAAAAAAATCACCCTATAATATTTATAATATTAATTAAAAAATGAAATGTGATTATATGAACCAAGAAAACACAATGAGGGCATGAAAGAGACTTAAAATTCCCTTTAATCATTCAAATATATATTTAAAATAAATAAATATTAAGAATGCATACAATTTATTTTAACGTTCAAATTGTCTAATAAGCAGAACAAACAAGTTTATAAGTTAGCAATAAAATAAAAATATAACGAGCACCATGTGCATGATTGTGACCAATTTATATCAAATAAGTAAATATAAAAATACTAATTTTTTTACAGATAATATAAACTGAACTTTAATATTCGCGTTTGGGTGTGTGGACGGTGGGATCTCCGTCCTGGCGAAACCGATACTTGCAACCACCGTCACTTAGATGCCTTCGTCCTCAATGCGCCTCGTAGCAGAGGCAGACTGACCTCAGGACACGATAACACGAACGTGCCATGCATGCAAGAGACGTGTCACGTCCACGCTCAACTCCCGGACCCTTTAAGGCCTGCCGTCTCCTCTTTCGCTTCACGCTACGCTCGCTTGAGGTAGCAGATCAAACAAAGCGACGATATCTATGGGGAGACGAAGTGAGTTGACGCTCTTGCTGCTGCAGCTGCTGGCGGTGGCGTCTTTTTGTTCGATGGCAGTGACGGGCTACCGAGAGAGGGAGATTGGAGGAGAGGAGGAGGTCCGGGGCACGACTACGAGCCCTTTCAAGCTGGAGAAGTCGGAGCAGGTGGTGAAGACGGAGGGTGGAGAGGTGCGGGTGGTGAGGGGCTTCGGGTCGTCTTCCAAGTGGGGTTGGGGCGGTCCTGTTAGCCCCATGCACATCGGATTCATCTTCATGGAGCCCAAGACTCTCTTCATCCCTCAGTATTTGGATTCGAGCCTCATCCTGTTCGTTCACAGGGGTAAGCACCCTCTGTTCCTTCCTGTCAGGACCTTCAGAACCCTAAGTAGTATACGATCTTAGAAACATGAGTCAGAACACACAAAGTGATCGATGTGTTACAGGGGAGGTGAGGGTTGGGTGGATATACAAGGATGGTTTGGCGGAGAGGCAACTCAAGATGGGAGACATCATTCACATCCCTGCTGGTTCCACTTTCTACATGGTCAACGCCGGCGAGGGTCAGAGGTTACAGATCATCTGCAGTATCGATACCTCGGAGAGCATGGATTTCAGCCCTTATCAGGTGAAGCAACTCCTGTCCCCTCTGACTTTGGGTCAGCCAATTCAACCCTACACTTGAATCTAATTCCATTGTCGCCCCCCCCCCCCCCCCCCCCCTTCTTGTGCTGTGTTTCTGCAGTCGTTCTTCATCGGTGGAGGGATGTACCCGACTTCGGTGCTTGCAGGATTCGACATTGGAACCCTCTCTACGGCATTAAATGTAAGCCGACTCAGTTACAAAGCTGTAGGGATCTGCGAGGTGATATCTGGGTCATGCGCAGGTCACCGAAGAGGAAGTGCATTCAATCCTGGGGTCGCAAACCGGAGGGCCAATAGTTTTGTTGACCGGTGAAGCGGCCGAGCGAATCGACCGCCGGCGGCGGAAGGGCTTATTAGAATTCCACGACGGCGACGAGGAGGATGGGAGGTGGACATGGAGAAAGCTGCTAACGGGCATACTTGGAGGTGGCTTCGGTGATAGCAACAGAGGAAAGAAAGGTCCGGTTCGCTCGCCCGATCCTTACAACGTATACGATCGGGATCCCGACTTCAGGAACGATTACGGATGGAGCCTCGCCCTCGACGAGCACGACTACCATCCTCTGAAACACTCTGACATCGGAGTCTACGTCGTCAACCTTACTGCGGTATCATTCTGTACCTTTGAGCGGTTTAGCGTTGTGATCAACGTCCCGTTACGAGATGTCATTGTGCCGTCAGGGGTCGATGATGGCGCCTCACGTGAACCCGAGGGCGACGGAGTACGGCGTGGTGCTCGGCGGATCAGGGGAGGTTCATGTGGTGTCGCCCAACGGCACCGGCGTCACGAAGGCGGAGGTGGCGGAGGGTGATGTGTTCTGGATCCCGCGCTACTTTCCCTTCTGTCAGGTGGCGTCGCGGAGCGGTCCGTTGGAGTTTTTCGGGTTCACGACGTCGGCGAGGAGGAACAGACCCCAGTTCCTGGTGGGGGCGAGGTCGATCCTGACGGCGATGATGGGGCCGGAGCTGGCCGCAGGGTTTGGGGTGTCGGAGGAGCAGCTGAGGGACGTGGTGGACGCGCAGAGGGAGACCACCATTCTCCCCTCGCGGCCATGGCCGCCTGTGAGGAGGGAGGGGAAGACGCCGGTCAACAGGTGAGCACTGCAAGCGTGCAGGAGACTTTGGATGTATATATCGTTCTGAAATGATGTTTTCTAGCTCCTTAATAAAGAAGGACTACAGGTGTACTTTGAATCCTTCCTCAGCATAAACTCGGTAGTATTTTTCTTGGTTATCGTCTGCATCTGCTGCTCTTGGTGATCACTTCCGCTGGCTGCTGCTGTTCATCTCTCTGCTGGTTTTAGAGCTCCTGATTTGGGTGGCTCGATGCAGAGAAGCAGATGATTTGAATCCTAGTGTTTGCTTAAACAAACAACAGGAAGATGCCTTGCCATGCCTTCTCTTCCGTTACTCCTGGAAGTGTCGCCGGTTCCATTAATACAGCAATGATATGCCTCTCGCAAAGGACTGAGAAGAAGAGGCCATAAATGTGATGACAAGGGACCAGTGAGCGCCACCTTTGGACTTGCAAACACCGACTACACTCCGAGATCTTAGTAGAAGGCACTAATTAAAGAAGATGTGCACCATAATATTTAATTCATGGAGCATCTCAAAGGTTTAAGAAATACTACAAGAGAGGAAACAGATTGCATTCATGTGATGAATTGGGCAGAAAAGAAGAATGGTGAGTCCAAAGTTGGAAGACAGAAAACAGACTCATAAACATTGTTAGCTTACTAGTAAAGATTCCCAAGCTACTTCAGACCTGCAGTGATCTGCTTATACGAGACGATTACTCAACTTCTGGATGTTGGACAACCCAGACGTCAGGTTAATCGAGCTTCTAATGTATCTGCTAATACACAAATGAACAAACTAAATTTTCTCTGAATCATGTCAGAGAAAGCTTCTACATGTGAAGGCTCTCAGTTTCACAGTTCCAAAGGTGTGTAAGAAAGAGATTTAGTAAGTGCTACTACTGTGGCAATCATCACACTGCTTGATTCCATCTGCCACTCCCAAGTACTTCTACTCTTTTACTATTTTACTGAAGTGATAGGATCTCAGCCAAACTTCTGTTGACTTTACTGTCTGAAGCAGCATGTTATTTATTTGATACAAGCTGTTAAGTCTGGGTATGGATTATTGCAGCTATCACCTTCTAAGCACATGAAAAGAAGACTCAACTCTGCAGACATGGATAATTTTATTTTTAAATATTTAAAGATAGAAGAACAATCTTACCAGTGTTAGCTAGTCGATTCAATAAAAAAACACAGAGCAACTATTCTTCAGAGGACAAGTTTTGCTGGTGGGCACCTTATTTTCTCTGTAGATAGTAGGACTTCCTTTTGGTGCAAAAAGCAGCAACCAATCAAATACTGACGCCATTGATGAGGGTAAAGACCTTCAGGAAAAGAATGAGAGTTGCAATAAGAAGAAGAGGTGCTATCACTCCAATAAGAAGAAGAGGTGCGAGTTAAATCAAACCTTGAAGATGAACAAGGCTTTATAAGTTTCTATGTTCAGAATGCAAAATGTTACTGATGCAGATGTTAGGGACCAAGTCACCCTTGAAACCAAAACACTTCAGTATGGAGTACCGCATGCTCAATAACAATCAATACATTGGAGGTGCATTATGAACATTACAGGCAAAAAAACATGGAAAGAGAATTGCAGAAACAACCATTATAAGCAATTTAGGTAAGTGATTGGTAGGAATATGATGCATAGAAGAAAAAAAAAACACAACCATTATCATGCAGAAAAAGAGTAAACAGAAGCTAAACCGTCCAGATTGATCACTTAGATGGTACTTGACGTACCAATGAAGAGTTGTGGATCAGCCTTTGGCCAGCCAGCATCACCAGAAGGATGCTTTGCAGTGAACAAAATGATATCCAGATTTCTTCAGAAGGGTTTCTGGTGAAAGGTAATCCAGTTTTCAGAAGCATATGAAAATTACTCAAGGAGCGCAAAAAGGAAAACCTCCTCCACTAGCAGAATGCAAAACAACAAAATTTTACAAGGATTTGAGCTCATCAATCCGATTGATTGTCATGAGCCAGCAACTCTTCTTCAAGGAATTCTTTCCTTCTCATTTCATTGGAATCAGATTCCACTTCCACAGTATGTCATGATGCAACGTCCTTGTCCAGCTAAATGATTGTGTCATAGGACTTCTAAGGGGAGAAAAATAAGATATTTGAGCAGAAACCCTCAACAGAAGTCCTCTTCCTCGGGGCTATCCTGAGGGCATCTGATCAATTCTAATATGTTCACAACCTCAGACATTTCTGGCCTGTTAGATGGTACCTGTGAAGTACATATCAAACCCAATTTCATCACTGGAATGGTCTCTTCGAGGGGAAATTTCCCGCAAAGTCTCTCGTCCATGCATTCGTCCACTGTCCCTTCATCTAGTGTCTCCCTCACCATATCGGACAGCAGCACCACATCGTCTTCCATGTATTCCACTGGCCTCTTTCCTGTCAAAATCTCGAGCACTAGCACTCCAAATCCATACACGTCGCATTTATCTGTGATCTTCACTGTCTGACATGCAAATTCTGGTGCCATATATCCCAAAGCACTCTGTATCTTGCTGCTTAGCACGTATCTATCCAGCATCGGTAGCAGCTTTGCCAGTCCACAGTCCCCCACTTTGGGCTCACCAGATCCATCAAGAAGGACATTGCTTGATTTAAGGTTGTAGTGGATTATTTTATGCTGATGGAGATGTGCTAAACTTCTAGCAATACCAAGAATTATATCAAACCGCTCTTGCCATGAGAGGGTGTTAGAGGCAGAGCACTCATGGAGGTGATTGTACAGACTGCCGCCAGGCACAAACTCGTAGATAAGAAGTTGGAGGGAAGGAGTCCAGTAATAGCCTTCGAGGGCCACAAGATTTGGATGTTGCACTTTTCCTAGCCTTTTCACCTCTTCCTCGAAATCCTCCTGTGACTTCACTAAGCTCGAAACTGTAAGCTTCTTGATCGCCACAGATCGGCCATCTCTGAGGACTGTCTTGTAGACTGCACCAAAACCTCCACGACCCAGTTCACAATCCTTATGCAGCACAGCATGGGCACCGGCACTGAATTCAGGGTCACCACCAGCGAACATCACAAGCTTGCCAGAGTTGGCGTCAGTGACCGGCGAATGGGTAAGGTATTCATCTGACACGGCCAATTCCACAGCAGAATCGGAGGCAGATGCATGGGCACGGAAGTTCAGAACAGTGATGGTGATGACACCCAGCGCAATTACAGCAGCAGCTGCAATAGCAATGAGGGCAGAAATGCTGAAAATAATCTTCTTGTGGCTGAGGTTGCCAGGTGATAACATGGGGTTTGATGATGGATCAGGTGAGGAGTTGGGGTCAAGTACAATGGGCTTGGGGAGGACTCCAGGGCAAGAGCGGTTGACAGTGGATCCACAAAGATCAGGGTTGTCTGTTAATGAAGAAGGAGAAATGTTGTTGAAGAAGCTTCCTGCAGGGAGGCCTCCAGAGAGTTGGTTGTGGGAGATGTTGAAGGAAAGGAGGTGAGGAAGGTCAGAGAGCTGCTTAGGAAGGGTTCCTGATAGCCGGTTGTGGGAGAAATCAACAATTTGTAGGTTGGTAAGATTAGCTAATGTTTCAGGAATTGGACCGGTGAGATTGTTTTGTGACAGATCCCTGCATGAAAAAAAAACAAAAAAAAAAAAAAATCCAAACAAGAGATGTCATGTAAGCATGTAGTTCCAAGCAATATGATTAACCACTAGAAATCGAGACGGACTGCATTCAGGGCATCTGATTCAATCTGTATTTACATGACCAATAACAAGCAAATAGAGTTATGATAAAGTTATACTAGACATGCCATCCATAAGAACTAAAATGGAAGAAATGAGAGGTAAGAAACTTACAGATATGCAAGTGAAGAGCAACTCCCTATCTGAACCGGAATCTCTCCGGTGAGAGAATTCTCCTTTAGCTTCAGCTCTCTGAGGGATGTTGCAAGGCCAACCTCTGATGGTATCCTCCCACTCAGCAAATTCCCACTCACATCTATAACTTCCAAAGACTTCAACTCGCCCACATCAATAGGGATGGAATCGGATAGTGAGTTGGATGAAAGATTCAAGAATTCTATGCTTCTAAGACTTGAAACTTCCTTCGGAAAATTGCCAGAAAAGGCATTGCCAGATAAATCCAGTACTTGGAGAGTTGAATCAGTAATGTGAGGAACATCGATCGGTCCACTTAGTTTATTCCCCGGCAGCAAGATCTGCCTGAAACCTGATTCGAAAACCCATGATGGGAGATTCCCTGTCAACGTGTTCCGACCGAGATCCACGTCCAACAAGCTCCTGCAGGCAGCCAGTGAATCTGGCACACTGCCGGAGAAACTGTTATCAGAAAGCTTCAACAGTTTCAAGAACTGCAGATTGCTTAATGAGCTTGGAACCCCACCGGAAAACCTGTTCCTCGACAAATCTAGCGTCTCTAGGCTGCTCATATCCCCAATCCATGCTGGAAGCTCACCGGACAAAGAGTTTGAGCTCAAGCTAAGATAGGTACATGTTGAAAGGTTCCTCATCGATTCTGGGAGGTCACCGGAGAGCCGATTCTCTCCGACGTCAAGAGACTTCAACAGCAAGCATTCGCCGGTATCATTCGGCAACTGGCCAGTAAGCCGGTTGCCTCTCAAGCCGATCATCCTCAGGTTGAACATTCTGCTGATTCCGATCGGTATCTCGCCAACAAGAGAGTTACGAGACAGGTCGAGCGACCTCAAGGCATTCAAAGACCAGATTTCGCCAGGCAAGGAACCAGAAAGCTGGTTCGACGATAGGTTCAGGGACGCAAGGGTCGAGCAAGCGCCAACGTCCGATGGAATCTTCCCCGAGATGGAATTTTTCGCCAAGGAGATGTCTCGAATGGACCTACATTGCCCGAAGAACCCATCCGGGATCGTGCCGGACAGGTTATTCGAACTGAAATCCAGCGTCCGAAGGCTCTCGAGGCGGAGGAGGTCGGGGGTGAGGCTGCCTGAGAAGTTGTTCACGGAGAGGGACAGCATGACGAGGAACTGAAGCCGGAGGAGGCTGCGGCTGAGCTTTCCGGAGAGGGCGAAGCCATCCAGCGCGACAACGGCGACGCGGTTGGACTTGGGGTCGCATTTGATGCCGTGCCAGTTGCAGGGATCGTTGTCGTTCTCGTTCCAAGACGCGAGCTTGGACCGGGGGTCCTCGATCCCTGCCTTAAAGGCGATCAGGCCGAGGACGTCGTCGTTCAAAGTTGCAGCTCCGGATTCGGCGAGCAGGGGAAGGAATGAGAGGAGGCAAATGACACCAAGCCGAAGACTTTTCATCTTCGACAGATATCCCTCTGCTTCCGCTTCAATCTTTCGGCCAAAAGGGAGCTCAGATTAAGCTGTTCCAACTAAAAAAAGAAATCTTTTCTCGGATTTAGAGAACGGAATGAAGAGAAGGAGAGACTTTTACCAAGAAAAACGACGTAGAACACCGAGAAATGGCTCTTGTTTTGCGCCCACAAACCGTGAAAGAAAGCAACGGATCGCTCGCAGAGCTAAAGCCGGGAGTAGAATGCCATTAGGGTATGTGGTATGGAGAAGAGGAGTTGAGGTGGGATGGAGGGGGGTTCGGTTGCCTCCGAAAGATCACAGCTTTTCTGCACTTAGCAGCTCAAGCTCAGAGGTCGGTGGAAGAAAGGGAGCACTCTCACTGTCGGAGTGGGGTCGAAGAAGGGTGGCAGAATCTATTGAGGTCAATCAATGCTTCCAAGGTGAAATGACAAGTAGACTCTCCAAATGATACCTTAAACCCCGATTTTGCCATCAATGGATAAATTGAGTTCTCATGCATTCTGTTGATGAGAATAAAATCCCTAAAAAAATGTAATTGATTTCATCCTTAATCCCTTTATTTCATCCAAATATCATTCCTTTTACATTACATGTTTCCAAAATAAATAATCCTATGTAAATAATTCTATCCAAACATCAAAAGACTTGCTTTATTTACATCAGTGTATGTGTGAATATGATATGAATTTGGGAACTTGGGCACCATATGGGAAACATTGTGGGTGTGTGATGGTGATGGAACTCTCACCACACCACTTTCTGTCTTCCATCATCATCATAATGCCCATAATAAAGTCCACCAAAGCTTCTGCTGCCAATGTTGATGTGGGTTGGCTTCTTCTTTTGAGGCTAAAGATCACTTCTTTTGAGATACTTCATGTTTATTTTTTATTCTTTTGATGCTGAGGTATATATTTGTCTTTGATAGGTCAAGCTTGAAATCATTTTTTATTCCTTAACAACACAATATCAACTTGTGGAGTGTGCCAATTTTCTATTTGATTCAAAGAAAGGAAGGCACCTACTTCTAAATAGATGCCTTCACAGTGGCATCAACCTGTTCTTCAACCAAAGAGATTACCAAGCTGTGGTCGATTTGCCAAACGGATTGCACTCACTGGTACATTTCTATCATCAAACAGCATATTATTATTACCAGGAGGATGTAATTTGAGAATTCATTTATATCTTCATCTAACAAAAGTGCTAGAAAATGACATGGCAAAACCCATGCTTGCTTCCTTTTGTTACTTAGCTGCATTACTGCAACTTGATTCGTGTAACCCAATTGTTGCTTCTTCCACGGCCATGGTGGATGTCCCATAAGCTGTACCCAGCAAAGGCTCATCAAAGGCCACGTCTATGTTCTACAAATGTCTCAGATTCAATTCCTAATAGATAAGTGAAGTCGATAGTACATAATATCACTTATATTAATCTAAAATTTAGATTAGGTGATTATAATTGAGATTAAGAGAGTAACGATGGTTGAAAACGTGGGTGAGAAAAAGAAGACTACAGATTGACAGTAAATGTTAGAAAATAAGAGATCCAATAAATGTTAGAAAATAAAAGATCCAAGAAAGGGAAGAAGATAAGGTCACAAAAAACTATTCTCAATCATTCATATCTCAGGTTAGATCAGTGTGCAGTGGATTCTTACTGTAATCTTTTGAGAAGATTTTGGATATTGTGTTTGATATTATAATCCTTGTATCCTTGTGATTCTCTTGTGGCTGTTACTTTGGGTTTGGGCAAGAAGCTTTGAGATCTGTACATTCATTATTTTGGTAGTAGATTTTCTTTGACTTGTCCCGTGATTTTTACCCTTTGAGTTGAAGAGGTTTTCCACGTGAATCTTGGTATTCATCTGATTATGATTTCTGTTTTATTCCGCTGTGTGTGACGGTCTGCTAGTATTTGTTCGTAAACAAAGTTTATTCCTGTTGTATTCCCATCAATTGGTATCAAAGCAGGATTTTGATGATATTTAATCTTTCATATTTGAACATGGAGGTCGGTAATATTTCTCGCATGATTAGTTTAAATGGAAATAATTGAATGATATGGAAACCAAGAATGAAAGATATCTTGTATTGTAAAGATTTGTATGTACCTTTACAAGGAGATAGTGCAAAGCCCACAACTATGACAGATGATGAGTGGAAGAGGTTAGATCGAAAAACAGTTGGCTTTATTCGACAGTGGCTAGATGATAGTATCTTTCACCATGTTTCTACTGAATGTTCTGCTTACTCTCTTTGAAAAAAATTAAAAGGTCTTCCCATGATTTTTACCCTTCGAGTTGAAGGGGTTTTCCACGTAAATCTTAGTGTTCATCTGATTGTGATTTATGTTTGATTTTGCTGTGTGTGACAGTCTGTTAGTATTTGTTCGTATACAAAATTTATTTCTATTTTATTCCCATCAACCTCTTCTTGCAGACTTGTCTGTTCTAATTCGAAATGAAGTAGGCATTGTTGTTCTGCAGGAGAAGAAGCTCTTGATTCCAACTTTGCAGAATGGAGTACATCTACAGTCAATTCGCCTTCAATGCGTAGGTTCGGAGACCTTGGATATTTGGCACCAAGAATCTTCTTCTGACCATACGTTTTCCAACAATGATCATCGTGTAGTGGTGTCGATTGTTGAAAATAATCCAAGTAGTTAAGATGATGATGAGATTAGTTTAGATGAGGATAAGTTTTATTTAGATATGATAGATTTTTTAGTGTTTTAAAATATCTGTATTATGTCTTTTAATCAATATAAATAGGTGCTCTTGGTTCATTCTAAAGCATTGTAGACTGTTGAGTGAAAGTACTCATGGTATCTTCTACTATTCTCTTCTCTTTCTCCCTGAAGTTCTGCAGAAAAACCAATAGTGGTATGAAAAGGAGTACATTGGTCAAAAAGAAGGGAAGATTAGTAGATCGAGAAAAAAGAAAAAGAAAAAAAAGAAGGTGGTAAACCTTACAGTAAGTATTCCTAATCAACTTCTTCCTATCCTCAAAGGTAATAATTATCAGTTTTGGGCTATTAAAATAAAAATTTTACTTATTTCACAAGGATTGTAGAATTTGGTAGAAAATGGTTTTGTTCAGTATGATCTGCAAGATCCTAGTATTACAAAATATCAAAAAAATCAGATTAAATAAAATATACAAAAAGATGCAAGAACCATTTACATGCTAAAACAAGCAATAGATGATTCTCTATTTTCCAGAATCATGATGGCAGCAACATCAATAGAAGCTTGAAAGATACTAAAAAATATGTTTGGAGATATAGAAAAGGTAAAAATTTAAAAGTTTCAAATTCTTCGTCGTGAATTCGAAGCACTTATGATGAAAGATTCGGAATCGATTGTTGTTTTTTCTCAAAAGTTTATTCTATTGTGAATCAAATGAGGTCTTATGGTGAAAATATAAAAGATCAAATTGTAGTTAAAAAAGTTTTACGAAGTTTATCTCCGAAATTTGATATGATCTCTACTGCTATAGAAGAAGCTAAAGATACAAGTATATTATCTATTGATGAATTAATGAGTTTTCTTTTAGTTCATGAACAAAAAGTAAATAGATCTTCAGATGAAACCTTGGAACATCTTCTTTAAATGAAGATAGATCAAAAGAATAATCAAAAAGATAATTCAAAAATCAGATCTCAAGGGAGAGATCAAAAGGACAAAGGATGAGGCCGACCAAATGAAGGTAACAAAGAAACTCAAAAATATTTTTATTGTAAAAAAATAGGACATATTGAAAGAGATTGCTGGTATAAAAATAAAAATCTAAATGTTCATCTATGTTCTTATTGTGGAAAATATGGACATCTTGAAAAAGATTGTTGGAACAAAAATCAAACAAATTATCATGAGGAAAATAATAATGACAAAAGAGATGAAGAAAATATTTTGTTTATAGCATATGATGAAAAATATTCTAGATCTGTTTAATTTTTGGATAGTGGATGTGGTGATCATATGATAGGGGATAAAATCTATTTCAGAAGCTTGATGATTCAGTCATATCTACTGTGCAGATGGAAAATGGTAAAAAGGTTCAAGTAAAAGGAAAATGAACAGTTGATGTGAACACAAAGTCTGGTAAAAAAATTATTGATGATGTGTTATTTATTCCTGATTTAAAATAAAATCTCATTAGTATAGGACAACTAATAAGAAAATGATATTATGTTATTTGATGATGAAAAATATCTGATTTATGATAAGAAAATTGGTAAATTGATAGCAACTGTAAGGATGACAAAAAATAATATTTTTCCTTATTATTTTTAGATTTTGCTACTCTTACCGATAAATCAACATTATGGCATAAAAATTATGATCATCTAAATTTATGTGGATCTATGCAAACTATCTCAGATGTTGCAGGTCATAATGTTGATGATACACATGTATAGAAAATGGGTTAAGCTTTAAACTCTAAGGACAATAATGAAAATATACATACATGATTGGTAGAAGTTTATGATGATGTGAAGAAAGCTAAGAGAAAAAAAAAAAAAATGAAGCTTCCGCATATAAAGGGATTCAATCCTACAAATGCAAAGTCTCCATCATATCATCAAATATGACTACCGAAGAGTAAAATGTCAAGAGAAACGATAAAATATTTCAGGTCAGAAGTTCTCAAAGATCTATGGACAGAGAAAAAAGATAAGATAGCCGCTACATCAACGAAGATCAGCTTACCGACATCTTCATAAAAATGTTGACAAAGAAAATATTTCTTTAAAAATAATGTTAAATTATAACTACTTGAATTAAGGGGGTGTGTTGGAAATAATCCTAGTTAAGATGATGATGAGATTAGTTTAGAGGATGATAAGATTTATTTAGATATAATAGATTTTTTAATATTTTAAAATATATGTATTATATATTTTAATCAATATAAATAGATGCCTTATGGACAGCTATCTCTCGAGCACAGGTTTAGGTTCGGCCTCAATGGGAAAATGGAGCACCTAACAACGCATCTTCACAGACCAAGAACTACGAGATCGCCCCTTTCATTCTGAGGTGACAGAGGGATCGTACCATTCGAGCATTTTTTTCATGCTTTTCCCGGAGGTCTGGAGAAAGCAGCAATCAATAGGATTTCCCTAATCCTCCCTTCCCGAAAGGAAGAACGTGAAATTCTTTATTCATTCGAAATCATTACAAAATATTGATTAAAATTACTCCCGATATTTTCTATTATTCTCTTCTAATTCTTTTTTCCCCGTATCTTCTATTATTCTCTTCTAGTATGACTCTTCTAATTCTCCCCGATGTATGCAGAAAATCCAACATCTATGATATGAACATATGTGTCTCCTAAATGTTGTCGGCAAAAAACACAGTTTCGACGAACTTTCTACAGCCAATGAAAGAACCTTCTCCTCCGGCACTGTGTTCGGTCGTAGTCGTCTCTTATGGTCATTACACGGCATGCTTTGAGGTGAATCCACTTGTAGCTTATCGTAGAGAACCATATGTGGTCATGAACATATGTGGTCATTACACGGTCGTCCAGGTTTCGTCACCAGGGTGACTAGGAACAGAGTTGGATGTGACTTCGATCTGTAGAGAACCATAGCCTTTTATTAGAACCTAAGCTACAAGGTTGGCCAGAAAGGAGTCGTCTCTAATCTTATCTTCTAAGCTCTCATCGTTTTTATCAGACCATCGATTACTCCCCATGCGCGGGCGAGAAGATGACGTCCATGCTGCTGCCACTTCTCGCTGAGTTGAGCATGGCATCCGCCACGGAGCAGTCGACGTCTCTTCCACCCTGCACTTGCGCTGCTTGTCTGCTGCTGCGGCTGCTTACTCCACTATGAGCAACGAGGAGGGCTCCTATGCTCCTCGGATTGCCCTCGAGCCAGTTCTGCATATGGATCGGAGTAGACAGCGATGCCACCGGCTGCATGGCTTCCAGGCCCAAGGGCGCGCCCTGAGGGTTGCCATTGCCACCGTCGTCGTCGTCGCCGTTGACGGAGCCGCTGGGCACCAGGGTGGGGATCAGCATCGGGATCGGAGAAGCTTGGCAGGTGTGGCCGCTGCAGTAGGTCACTTCGAACGTGGACGGATCGTCGTCCGCCTTTTGGACCTTCTTCTTCGCCTCGCAGCGGTAGTGACTCTTGTCGTTGCAGCGGTAATAGCTCCTGCGGAAGTCGAATCATGCTCTTGTATTATCAAGCAGATCATGAGTAGCTCATCGAGAATGCTATCAGGACATCGTAAGCTTACCTTGGAAAGCTCGAATCGAGTATGTTCTTCTGACCGTACTTCCTCCACGGGTACCCATCGTCGGGAGGCATCTCCATGTTCCCTGTTCGAAGGACCGGCACCCTCTGCGTCACAGTGCCTTCCTTCCTGCCAATTCAATCAGTAACGATTAGTTCTCCCAACAGTTGACCTCAAAGTAGCTTCTCAGATATCTTGGTCATCTTTGCTGTGCACATCTCTGTCGTTGTTAGTCTCCTGCGTGAACATGGTGGCGGCGGCGGTGGTGGATGGTGAACAGCACGAGCTCAAGTGCGAGGAAATCAACTTCTGATCTCGTGGATGGGGATCCCACCTCTTCCTGCAAGATCTTTGCGGCAAGGAACCGTCCGCTCTCCGCCCGGATGGCGCCACCGGAGCCTCTCCTCTGCCGCCCACGAGCGCATCCACGCCCGTGTCGGGGGTGTTGGCATAGCTCGAGCCCCCCATCGCAGCGGTCGATTGGAGTTCCGGCACCAGCTGCGGCAATCCCGACAAGGCCATGTCGTTCGCCGACGGCCCGCCGGCACAGAACGCATGGTCGCCTTGTCGGAGCAGATGGATCGCTTGCACGTAGCCTTCTCCCGAAGCCTCCCCGAAGAGTAAGTGGGAGGTGTAAGAAGACGGGGCTCGGGAGCGTATCACATGGACGGCGTCGCTGAAGGCACCGGCGATGTCCTCGCAGGAGAGCAAGAGGAAGCCGGGATCGATCGGGCCTGCGGAAAGGCGGAGGCTGCTCTCCAGATCTCCAGCTAGCTTGCATGCGTCAAAGACTTGAGACAAGATGTCGTCCATGGTCTTTGCTTCGGCTCTGAGTCCGGAAGGCATAAGATATAAATAGGACGAGGTCAATGGGAGGCTCATCTTCCATACGTTAAGGAGGAGGGAAAGTGTCTAGAATGGGTTGCAGGCGTTGAATTGGTCGGAGTCCTCTGCACCATCACACGACTTCTCCGGTGTCCCACACTCCTTCAATCATTGTGTTAGAGCAAACCTCTACCGATAGATTAGCGAAGAACACTGTATTCTCTCGAGAAGACGGAGGAAGAGGAGCGTAAGCTCTGGGCGGTGCATGCTCTCGAGACCATGGACTACAGGAGTCCTCCGTCGCAACCGAGTCAAGATTGGCTGCTCGCAGTCTCTGCAACCTCTTCTGGAACAGCATCTGTCCTAGGTTTGGCCATCAGCGGAGGCTGGAACTGATGATGACTTGGGGTGGGAATCAGTAGATGTGCACGTTGCAAGAACAAGAGACCATAAGGTTTCTAATGAGGCTCGATAGTGCCCTTGTATTTGGCCTGTTATCTTAGTTGCTGCCATCCATGATGGACTCTAAGGCATCATTAGGCTTGGATCGATATTGTTCCCAACACCATAAAGATTTTTTTTTTTTTTTGTGTTTTGATATAAAGCGTATGATTTTATTATGCTTATTTTATTATTGACTAATTCTCTAAACCTTTCTTGGGTGTAGGCTACTAAAAACTGTCATCCAAGTCTTTTTCCTATTCCGATCTAATCTTCATCCAATTGAGCCAACCCCATTTACTTATACCGGTTCAACCCAAGATCTGAACCGGTTTAAAGTAATATTATATTTTTTAATATACATTTTTATTTAATTTAAAATCATTTTATTTAAATTTTATCGTTTTTATTAATATATATAATTGAATTTAAAAGTAATTATCTAAATAATTAATGTATTATTAGAAACTAAATATGATATAGTATTATTTTGAACCGGTTTAAATCTTGGGTTGAACCGGTCTAAATGAATGGGTTAATTCATTTAAAGGAAAAATTGATTTGAAAAAGGAGAAAAAATAGTGAAATTCTTTTGTAACACTTTTATAAAATTGTCAAAAAAATCAGTGCTTTTTCGAATTAGAAATGAAGAGCACTCTACTCTATGAAAAACAACTAAAATAAAAATTCATATATATATTTTTTCTTATATTTTAAAACTATTATTTATTATATGTATATCTAAAGTTTGGGATCTTTTGCTCTATATAATACAACTAAATATCAATATCATTAGCATATTTTAATTTGAGTTTACAGTGTCCAAACATAGCGAGGTAATTATTATTTAAGTTCATTTGCTTTCATGTCATTAGTTTTACTAACAAAAATATGAAAATAAAAAATAAAAAAATATTAATATTTTAATTGATGATGATATTAGTTTTATCAATAAAAATATATATAAAAAATAAAAATATTTATATTTCAGTCGATGGTGATAAATGACATCGGTGGTAGGTGGATGATGACGCAACTGGAGACACAGGTAGGTGTTATAAATGAGAAAAATGATAAGAAGATGAGAGATTTATTTTGTATCTTATATCTATACTGATGTAATTATCGAGCGGTATCATCGTTTATCATTATTAAATTTGATATAATACTTAAATTATCTTATTATATATTTTTTATTAATAAAATTGATAATGTTAGGATAAATACTTAACTATGAGAATATCAATATTTTTTTTAAAAAATATTAAAACTAGTTGACCGAGCACCAAGAGATCAATTGTGTTCGTGATTTACTTGTGCACAAAAGTCAAAGTCAACTATTGCATCTCCTCACCAAGAGCCAACTAAAGTGAAGAATCATTCAAGCGATTCACCCACTCCACAGGCAAAAAAAAAAGTGTCACTAACATTGAACTTCCCATCTTCTTGTGACCATGTCAGATGTCAATAGAGTGCAGATGATGGTTTGGTTGACTAATTAATTCCAGCTTTTCTTAGCTATACTGTCGAATTCCGTCTATGATCCACTTGGCTCTTAAATACAAAATTCAACTCTCTCTCTCTCTCTCTATGTATACACACACATATATGTATTATCCAAGAGCCAATTCAGTGGGATAGTGTAAAGAAATGTTGGAATGAATCGGTGAATTAAATATGTTATCTGCCATGTGGCCAGGAATTCTGAGAGCTTCTTAGAACAAGTATTGGCAAGTCAAACATGTTCTTTGGATTATACTATTACACTCTTTATCTCTGGAAATTAATGTATGCCACATGCAACAACAGCTAGTTTGTGTGGTATGCAAGATTCAAAAAGGGGCATAACTTGAGGGGCAAAAAAAGGTAAATTTTAATCTTAAAATAATGACTTGTTGTGGTTTTATTCTTGATTAACCATATGTTATTCACCAACAATATAGGTAATTAGAAATAGTATATATATTAGGTTAAATCTAGGCAGTTTTGATTTATATTAAAATGAGTTATATATTTATTCTATGTTTGAGTATCTTCAAACCATGGTATGCTTTCTCATGACTTTGTCTACATACATCCCAAAAAATTACTGTTGTCACATCAGTCTTAGTGGATCCCATGAATGTATATATGTCACATAATTAATGCAAATAAGAATAATAATTAAGGAACAATTGGGGCTTTTGTCCAAGCTTAGTGGCACAACTAATATTGAAATATCAAAAACATTAATCAACCTCAGTTTTGCATGCATGTCTATTTGATTACAATTAACAGCTGTCGCTAATATATTACCTATTGGCAACTTTGATCCAGTCAAAGCCCAAACGGCCAGGTCAACTCCGTCAGGCGATGTAACGTTGATCCTGGAGTCCTACCGTCAATTATTAACGGTCGCCGTCAAGTTCTGTCGATATAACCAACCCACCGCCTTTGCTTGCTTGCCATCCCCGTGTGGAACACCTGCTCTTCTCCCCAGATCGGCCCGCCATCATGGATTTGGTCCTCCTCGAGAAGGCCCTCCTCGGGCTGTTCGCCGCGGTGACGCTCGCCATCGTGGTGGCGAAGCTGTGTGGAAAGCGCTTCAAGCTGCCGCCCGGTCCGACCCCGGTTCCCATCTTCGGGAACTGGCTGCAGGTGGGCGACGACCTCAACCACCGCCTGCTCACCGACTTGGCCAGGCGCTTCGGCGACATCTTTCACCTGCTGATGGGGGTGCGGGACCTGGTGGTGGTCTCCTCGCCGGAGCTCGCCCGGGAGGTGCTCCACGCGCAGGGCGTCGAGTTCGGCTCCCGCACCCGCAACGTGGTGCTCGACATCTTCACCGACAAGGGCCAGGACATGGTGTTCACGGTCTACGGCGACCACTGGCGCAAGATGCGGCGGATCATGACGGTGCCCTTCTTCACCAACAAGGTGGTGCAGCAGAACCGGGCCGGGTGGGAGGAGGAGGCCCGGCTGGTGGTGGAGGAGCTGAAGATGAACCCCGCGGCCGCCACCGAGGGGGTGGTCATCCGCCGCAGGTTGCAGCTGATGATGTACAACGACATGTATCGGATCATGTTCGACAAAAGGTTCGACAGCGTGGACGATCCGCTCTTCAACAAGCTCAAGGCCATCAACTTCGAGCGCAGCCGGCTGTCCCAGAGCTTCGATTTCAACTACGGCGACTTCATCCCCGTCCTGAGGCCCTTCTTGCGGCGCTACCTCAACAAGTGCAAGGAGGTCAAGGACCACCGCCTGCAGCTCTTCCACGAACACTTCGTTGTCCAGAGGAAGTGCGTCCTACAACTCTCTCTCTCGCTCGCTACAACTTCTATGACAACAGTTACTTACTGGATCATTCGAACTAAACAGGAAGATGATGGAGGAGAAGGGATCAAAAATGGAGCTCAAGTGCGCCATCGATCACATCTTGGACGCAGAGAGGAAGGGCGAGATCAACTACGACAATGTTCTGTACATCGTCGAGAACATCAACGTCGCCGGTAATTTTTAATCTTTGTCATTACATTAATCTCAATGATAGGATTATGAGAAAGAGAAACCACATGACTTCATGCCATAGGAGAAACAAAAGTTTTATCTCTCACTCATGCAATGCATGCATGCATGAATCATTAGATGCTTCCATGTTGAAAAATATCAAATTAGGTAAAAATCAAAATGATTGTTGTCTTAATTATCTATAATAATTTCAAGGTTTTTATTTTCATTTTTGTTTTTTTATTGATAAACACATTCGGATTCGTCATTTCTCTTGATATTATGTTAATTCTAATCAAACACACTATTTACTATATCAAATGCTCTTTAATTGTTTATCTTAATTATCTTAGTTCGTGTATTCAAATAAAAAAAATGAATTTGTTGATAGTACTGACTTAAAGAAATAATATATCTTAACAGATGAAATTTTTTATTGATTTCATAAAATTAAAAAATAGTGTATTAAAATTAAAATTAGTGGTGACTTGTCTTATTTCATGTATTGAAATAAAAATAATGATTTTATTGATTGTAATGGTTTAAAGAAACATGTTCAATCCTTGTCCTAAAAATTAACTCACAATTTGTCTTAAAATTTTTTGACATATAGTGATGATTAACTTACGTAAAAGCCTTATCGGTAATTATATTAAATAAATTATTTGTCACTATAGGTATAATATCATGATTTAAATATTGATTTGGTGATGATATAGCAGATCCACTTACCATATTCAGGTTTGAAATCTCATCCAAAAATATTTGGAATGTACTGATTGACTTACTTGATAAAGACATTGATACCTTTGTCGAAAGGTACTCCTACATCAGTCATCTTTTTGTAAAAAAACTAAAATATTTACATGAGAAAAAATATAATATATTTTAGTAGAGGGAAAATTGTTTGTATGGCAAAACAAATTCAAAATTTGACCAAATCAACAAATTCAATCTTTTAGTATAAACACAATACGCAAAATCGACAAATCATAATGCGCAGTAGCCAAAAGATATATATATATGTTAATAATACAATCGTGTCGTGATCCGATAACTATTAGTCTATACTTATAAGACTATAAAATTAAGGGAACAATTGTTATTTCAATGCAACGCAAACAAAGAGGATGGCGATGTGATGTGTTGGTGAGCATATCATCAAATCCATGTCGAAAGACGTGGGAGCAGTTATCCTTTACGTAAAAAGAAGGCACAAAGTTTTCATGAGAAAACAACAGCCATTACTAAAGCACGTACTTTGTGCCAAAGGTACCAGTGACGTTCAATAATGTTGTCATGTCATCCATTGTCTTTGGATAAGATCAATTCATGTCATGACCATAGAGACATTTTGCTCAGTCAACAAAAGTTCTCCCATTTTACTGTTTCATTTCTCTAATATATCGTAACAATGAAGCTTAATTAATTCTACATGATTATGAGACTATATTATAACGGTAGATGACTTGATATATGATGTAGTTTAATGGTGGGTGGGTTGATGCAGCGCTGGAGACGACGCTGTGGTCGATCGAGTGGGGGATCGCGGAGCTGGTGAACCACCCGGAGATCCAACGCAAGCTTGGGGCGGAGCTGGACGCGGTGCTGGGACGCGACCAGATCACGGAACCGGACCTGCAAAGGCTGCCCTACCTCCAGGCGGTGGTGAAGGAGACGCTGCGCTACCGGATGGCCATCCCCCTCCTCGTCCCCCACATGAACCTCAACCACGCCAGGCTCGGGGGCTACGACATCCCCGGCGAGAGCAAGATCCTGGTCAACGCATGGTGGCTTGCCAACAACCCCGCCCACTGGAACAGGCCCGAGGAGTTCCGCCCGGAGCGCTTCATGGAGGAGGAGGCCAAGGTGGAGGCCAGCGGCAACGACTTCCGCTACCTGCCCTTCGGCGCCGGCCGCCGCAGCTGCCCCGGCATCATCCTCGCCCTCCCCATCATCGGCATCACCCTGGGCCGCCTGGTGCAGAACTTCGAGCTGCTGCCGCCGCCGGGGCAGGCCAAGATCGACACCGCCGAGAAGGCCGGACAATTCAGCCTCCAGATCATGAAGCACTCCACCGTGGTGTGCAAACCCAGGGTGTTCTGATGGCAGTCGCTCCGGGGAGTCGCCTCCAGTACTCACTCCTCTCTCCGTCTCCATCTTCGGTTCCACTGAGTTTGCCGGTGTGTTGAAATAAGTCAATCCTACTGTATTACTTTACGTAGATGAATCTTTTGAGGACTTACTGCTATTATGCGATTGTTATATTTGAAATGGTTTGATAGATCGTCGTGAGCGAATGCTAATACATCCTTTGTTTCTTCTTCTTTTGTTATAAGAGCGTGAATGTAATCTAATATATGCGATATGACTCGAATCAACTTAATGCAAGAGTCGGATCTTGAGTCGCACAAGCCGAGATCCGCTTGGGGCCGGATCGGGTTCGGATCTCTATTAAGTCGATTGCTCCTGACCGTCCGATCTATTCGTGATTTGATCTGTTCCCACCGTGTAACCGATCGACCTATAAATATGCAAACTGTACGTACAACACCCTGGCGAGCAAATTCCAAACCTCTCTCGCTTCTCGTCGAGTTCCGATCTCTGCCTCAGAGTTTGGATTTTTGGCTTTTTCCTTCCGTTTTACCCCTTGTTTGGCGATTTATTCGAGTGATGATCTGAACGACGATGTAGAAGGAGCTTCTGGAGACCTTCGAGGCCGCGAAGGCTGCCGCGGGCGTGGCGGATTGTCGGAGGTGAGCCGGCGCGTGGATGCGCTCACCAGAGAACTCGTGGCCACCCAGGTAATGCCTTTTCGCCGCCACTGCATCTTGTGTTTGGAAGCGTTTGATTTGATCTCTGTGATCGCGGCTGTTTTCTGCAGTTTTAGGAGAAGGTCGTAATCTATAGTGTTTTCTTTTAGACATTTTCCCATTTTTGCGTTCAAGACGTCGGCCTCTTCGTCAGAGGCATTAAATCAACAATCTTAGTGTAACATGTTGTGGTGGTAGGCATCCAAATCGGATATTGTGTTAGGAAGTGTTTGATTTGATTTCTGTAATTGCGGCTGTTTTCTACACTTTTGGGTAGAAATTCGCAATCATTGGTGTTTTCTTTTAGACACATCCCCAATTCTGGTAGTGAAGATGTGGGTTTCTCTCTTAGAAGCATCATGACACCAAGAATCTTACTTTAATATGTTGTGCTGGTAGGCTTCATAATGTGGATTTTGAATCTTCCGTGTTGTTATTCTGTTTTTTTTTTTTTTTTCCTTTGTTTTCACAGTATCTTTGTATGGAAGTACGGCTTCTTATCGAAGCGAAGAAGACCATAAGAGATTAAGAGAATATTTTTATTATTTGTGACGATAGTGTGATGTCGGGACCCATTGGTCTAGGGGTTTTAAAGGGAAAATTTGAATGTTCATCTATGATGATTGAGTTGTGATTCATGAAACTTGTTGTTTATAACTTACATGTCCAGTGTCTTTATTCACATGGAACTTGGAACTCAGTAGGTACTGAGCTAGTCATGTATTTTTGGATCACATAAGGATTTATGAAATGCAATGAATTCAGTTTACTATGATCCAATTTTCTTGCTGTAAGTGTGACATGCTTACACAAAGTAGGATGACCTCTTGCTTGTTAAGGCATAATTTTCTTAGTCTCAATCTGCTTTATTTCTGTACATTTTTCACTCAGTATACTTCTTAAGGAAACAAAAATATTGTCTTTCATTAACATAAGGAAAATATTTCTAACATAATTGTCTGTCACTTGATTTATCCCTGATACTAACATGTCAAAATGGACAGGAGGAACAGAATATTATGATAATATGTATAAAACAAGAATATTATTATTGATTAAGCAACAATAACAAGCCATAAAATTCGAGCTATTTGGGATTGGCTACATACATTACGGTCTATCTCAGCCCTGCACCAGTCCCGTGCCAAGATAAGAGGAGGGGTAATATGTAGTAACTGATAGCCAACATAACATTTGCCTAATCTTGAGATATTTTAAGGGATATAATTTCAATTACTTAGGATTGCTTCAGTTATGGTCTACTTGGTCAAAGAATACTTATTCTGTTGTTGTTTGGTTTTAGAATAAGTTAAATAAGAGCTACAGTCTAATGTAGAAAAAATGATAATGACCTTCTTGTCAATGAACATGATAACAATATAATTAATAATTATGTCTGCTTATTAGACTGATTATTTGTTGGTTATGCTTGTACCATCTGACCGGATTGGCTTATCCCTTTGATTAATTAGGACAAGTGCCATAACCTAAGGCTGCACAGGTCATTACGGGATAAATCCATATTCTATTACTTTCTCTCTCAAACCGAACGATCCCTTAGTATTTTATAGCATTTAACGATAATCATGTTTGTTGGACTCCTACATGTTTGAACTTGTAGCAATATATGGACCCTTCTTAGACCCCGCATCGACATGAGCCTCGTACAGTGGATTCTCCCTTTTCCTTTATGATACCGATTCGTTTGAATCCAAGAAGGCATGTCGATAGAGAGAAGCAGTCTGGGGGTTGTATTTATTTGAACTTTTGCTGATCTGTGCCTCCAAGATAAATATATGATCTTGATTGCAAATCTTATCGTCTTCCCTCCTATAGGGCCTGCTTTTAGAAACTTTTTTTTTGTTCTGGGGACTTGACCACATGCTTGAAACCTGAGAAGAAAGAAGAGGCAAAAAGAAAATTAAAAGAAGCTCCTAATTTTTTGAAGTTACAGAAACAACCCAAAACGGTGGGGAGGCTAAAATTGTGAGTGTTAGTTTCATCAATCGCATCTCTTTCTATACCTGCTCCTAGGATCCATCCGTCATCCAACTCAGAGTTGGTTTATCTTATTTACAGTGACATGTAATTCATTGAACTCTTCCTCTATCTGCGAACTTCCAATATTGCTCCTTATCACCAGGAATTAAGTTGCAAGGTTGATTTTTTCCTATCCCCGCCTTGGGTTATAGATTTTCGACGGAAGTTCACTTTCTGTTCTTAAGTTTACTTTGGCCAAGACTTTATTAACGAAAGAAAGTTGACTTGTTTTGATACATGGTAATATTTTAGTATCTATTAAAGTCATCGTCCCACTCATATTTTTACATGTGAATTTTTGGTGTTACATATTTTTACATGGTAGAAATACATGTGACTATTGCATTATTCATCACTTGATTTCTTGCAATTTAGAGCAGTGTAGTCATTACTACGGCATTGGAAGTCGTCGGAGCAAAAGTTTCCAGTGATGATTGTCTTTAACACTACTCATGTTTCTTCTCATCATTAGAAATCAACATCTCATTCTGTTGATATTCAACCTTCTGAAATCCCTTTATTTGGACAATAGCTACAAATGTTTTTTTGTCTTGCGTTTCGTAACATTTCAGGTTGGCAAACGACTTTGCTGTTTGACGAAACACTCCCAGCAGAGGATTCGTACTGTTGCAATTCTGGAAGAATGTGGTTATCCAGGAAGACATCAAAAGATGATAGAAAAAAAGGATACTCCCACCAGGGTAAGAAACTCTCAATCGGTCGAGAAGAATGAGCAAGCAAGGAAAGTCAAGGCAGATAGGATTTCAGATGCTGGATCCGTGAAGGGAAACATTGTTTGACAATCTGAAAGTGTTGTTGTCGAGAAGGTAGATGGTTTAGCGGGAGATGCACAACGTCAAGGCATCTAAGTCGGAATCTTTCAAAATATAAAAGGCCAATTCTTGCAAAAAAGGAAGTTGCGGAGAAAAACCGACTCGTAATAAGCAACCCTCATGCCCTGCTGTTCCTATGAAGCTGACATGCATTACAAAATGTATGTGAGGACAGGCTCTGAGGGCTTCATGTCACAGAAGCCATGGCAAGAGTGTCCAAGGAAACAGCTGACAGCAAAAGAGAACAAGTCTATGCATGCGACCCAATCCGTGTAGTGGAGTCTGCTATGTTTGTTTGACAAGTTGGGCTCTTCGACCGCTCCTCACAAACATAAATACCGATCCGTAACAACAGCAGTCGAAATTTCCGAAGAAGAGTTCTGCTTGGGCATGTGAAGCCCCAAGAAATAGTCAGATGTGTGATGAGAGGGAAGTGTTTGTTTGAGTGTTAAAGAGGAGGAGCTGCTCCTAATGCAATGGACAGACAAGACGAATTCGAATGCTACCGAGGTGGGCGACCGAAGACCACTTGCTATCAGCTGTAGATGAGCCGATGTGTGAACTGCAACAACCACTGGAAGCTCTGTCGGTTGCTAACTCGATTCCTTTTCATCTGTTGATTGCTAACAAGCCCCTGATAGCGATCCCTGTTATTGTTATACGTCGTTTGATATCTCATGCTATGTAGACACACAATTTTCGTGTGGTGTTTTCTTGAGTTCGACGTGAACGGAGGTGAAGAACTTGTTGTAAGAATGACAAACAGGAAGGTTTTCTAACTTACCACTACTACATTGATGTAAGTCAAGCGATTCATTCAGACAAACTGGTGAAAAGAGAACAACGAAAGATCGAGAGAAAAGACAGCATAAACAAAGTAAACGCCAGACAGGGAAGAAGAGGATGGAAGTTTGGAGAGAGGGGGAGGCTGAGAAGAGATGCCTGAAATCAGAAGCTATTTTTTCTCGTTCCCTAATTGTGTGTGGTGGGTTTGGTGTGCGTGGAAGGGATCAGAGCACGAGACGAGTTGAGTGGAAATATAGAGATTCTGTGCCCAGTTTCACCATAAAGTGAATGCCGCATTTTTTTTTGTAAATTTTTAACTAAATTACATATCGATGCCTTCACAGTTTGTAATATTTATATCTGTCACGTTATATACATAACTTATTTAAATAACAATATTAAATCTAAAGTAAGGTAATCGATCAACCGGCCTATTAGCTCAGTTGGTTAGAGCGTCGTGCTAATAACGCGAAGGTCGCAGGTTCGAGACCTGCATGGGCCATCATCTGTTTAAATTTATAAATTAATTTTATATTTCAAATTTTCAAATTTCTTATAATTTTTTTAATTTGTAATTTAATTTTTTTTTGTCAAGCTAACATCAATTATTTTAACATTTTTGGTCAAACCCCTGGTGCTCGCAGAAATATCAAAGCTTTCGACATGTCTGTTGGCTTATTTATTAAGTGTGATATGATCAAAATGGAAATTGCATGTTGCAATTGTGTTGTGAATTTAACTATGCATAAATTAATTTATAAATTGATTTTATCTTTCATATATTCAAATTTCTTATAAGATATTTTTAATTTGTAATTTAATTTTGTTGTCAACCTAGCATCAATTATTTTAACATTTACTGACAAGCATTTTAGTGATACCGCGGAAAGGTCAAAGCTTCGAGATGTCTGTTGGCTTATGAATTAAGGTGTGATTTAAAATACACTTCGTTATGTAACTTTTGATTTAAAATCATATTTATTTAGCAAAATAAATAAATATTCATGTTCATCCAAATCGTGCTCGAGTCACAGAATCTGAAACGAGGTTGAGTTAAAAGCCAAGACAAATTGCCACAACAAAAAAACTTGTTTCGACAGTCAAAAACAGATTATTACTAGAGTTCCTGCCCTCGGTTACCGATGACATAATAATAAGTTACCACAGGATCCGAAGACGGCAGACTCCTCACCTGAGATTACAATGGTATATGGCTCATCTAAGCTTCAGTTTCCAGCATTGCTATATAGATGTAGATTCAGTTGGTGTAGCATGCAATTCCCATTGACAAAATTGTAAGCAAATCAATACAAAAAAAAAAAAAGAGTTGAATATAGTGTCTGTAAAACGTTGAAGAGCAGCAGCAACACTGGGAAGATGGAAATCAGGTGCCAGCTTTTCTGCGGCCTACGAGTGCAACAAAACCAGCCTTGATGGGTGCAACTGATCTTGAAGAGCCGCACTGAAGAAAATGATCAAATTAATCATGCCAAAATAACTTGAATGCTGGAAGAATTAGCTAGCAAGAGAAATAAATGTCGACGGTCGAACAAGAAAACTCATGAAAATTGAAGGCTGGCTAGCAGTTCAGGTTTTTTGACCTGATGCGCACCAGAAGATGGAGCACAGGAAATCTAGAACAGCTTAATCCAAAGCCAGATGTATTTTGTAAATTTGTACACAAATTGAAATAAATCTAGAACGATTTTTTAAAAAAATAACAAAAAAAACTTGAGGAGATCATTGACGGACATCTAAAAACACCAGGCAGCGGAACTGCTTCTGCCACAGTATGATGGATCTCTCAAGAAAAAGAAGAGAAAAAAATAAAAGGTGGTGCGATGAGAAGCAAAACATGAGAGAGAGAGAGAGAGAGAGACTTTGAAAAAGATACCAAAACCAAATTTGAATATTTTTCACATTTGTACTAAATCATATAAAAGGAAAGATGAAAAATGAAAATAAAAGTTCCTCGTGCTTTAAACCATCTCAAAGGCCTCAGAACAACATTAGATTATAATCATAATGCTAATCAGGCAATGTAGGCAATATATTAGTTGACAATCATAGGCCTTGAGGATAATAGAAAGCACGTAAAGCCCATTCATATACTGAATTGGAGTAAATGTATAGAGTAATTGATGAGGATTTGAGGGGTTTAGATGATCACCTGTTCACAGCGAAGAAAAAACAAACGATTTTCCTTGGAAAGTATCGTGTCCGGACTTTTGCAGCCATTGCATATGACATACTCATCTGAAGATAAAAAAGGTGTTTGTTAGACGAGATGTCAACAATCAACCCTCTCTTTAAGTTCTAGTTCTAACTGTCAAAATTTATAATGTATCAGCATGCTACAATTTTTTTGCGACAGAATTTGAATTACCAACCATCCTTTTACTAAACATCATAATGAAGAAGGAAGATCACACTCAAATATGAATGCCAAACTAACAATGATGAGGAGACTATATAACATTCGGCATGCCTATCCAAAATAGTTCAGCAATCATATAGTCAACTTATTAACAAATATTTGACATCTTTATTATCTTTTTTAGTTTTTACAGATTTTAGCTACCTTGCGAAATAACAACTGAAAAATCACAAGGGGAGTTTGATGATTTTAGCTACATTGGACATAACCACAGCCCAATCACAAGGATAGTGCAACCAAGTTTGTTATACAAATCATCATGTTTTGAGAATCTTTAGAATCAAACATATACACCATAATAAGATAGAGCAGTGTTATCAACATTTTAACTATATTTTATTATCAAGATATAAATGTAAGGCCACTGGTCAACCCTCTAAAATTGGTATCAATCCCCAGATTAGTCAAACTTAGGCAAGAACATGATTTGCCAAACTAATAAATAAATACATATGAAAACAAACAATTTACGGAAGCACTCTGATATGTTCAACCTATTGTTCAATGAAGTTACTAATACTTCAAAAGTTACAAAAAACCAATATAGACAGAAAACAGAAATTGGTAATGATTATATTAACAAAGCACTAAAATCTAAATTTGGCAGTTCATGTAGAAACTTACTGACATATCTTCTGAGGATGCCCTCAAAATTTTTAGGTGCAAATCTTCCCTTGACAATCAATCTCTGCTGCCCATCAAGAGACCCATTTGTGCCCATTTCAGCAAGTAAGAAATTCATAACATGCTCATGTTGCCTATGCATCCTGAAGATCAGAAGCTTTCTTTGAGAAGGCAGCTCATTATGACTGAATTTTGCAAATATGGAACTAAGAACATCAAAAGAAGACGATGGTCAAGTAGGCAAACATAGAATGCTCTGCTAAAAGTGCCTTTATGTCGCAAAAGAATATCAAAAGAAGATGATGGTCAGCCAGACAATCTCTGGTTCCATCAATGAAGACCATTGTGCCTTTAAGTTGCAAAAGATTTTCAAGGATGACCTTGATCAAAATGCAAATATCATTCAATGTATATACCCTATAGACAAATCACACAGTAAAGTAAACAAGAATTTCCTACACCATCAAAATGGTTGTACATTTCATCAAAATGACAAACAAGCATGTTCGTCAGGTGATAGAATAAGAAGTTATTTATACCAATTTAAGCTACCTCACTATGGAGTCCTATCGTTTGGTAATTATAATAACTGCACTACCAAGTTCCCTAACATAGTTTAGAAATTACTAAATGTATGACAAAAAAATCATAAACAATCATATATCCACTTTAAAATTAAAACAAAGAAAAGTGACATGAAAAGCTTACTTGAAATCTTTTCTTAAAATTACCATTACAATAGAAGTAAACATGATAATTAAATCCATAGAATTTTACCCCAATGCAGCAAACAGTTTCGTACAAACAGAGGAAAACATATTTAAGCATATCTTTGAGAAATATGCTTAAATAAGTGACATTCTGACAACATAACAGAAAAGAAGTGTCATTCTGACAACATAAACAGCAAAAGTGCAGTAGAAGCTAGGTAGATCATAAACCACTAAAAGAAAAAAATTAATATACGGAAGGTAATTGGTTATACGTTTTGCATAGATCCATAAAATTAACAAAAACTGTCTTCTTTGTTCCTTCTCTAAGAACTTGTGGAGGCCTCATCACAGTTCTACGCCTATCTCCAGCAAGATCAGGGTTATTCTCACGCAAAATATTAAACACCCTACCCAGAAGCTGCATCAACAATAGCAAATATCAGATTTAAAATCTAAATGTTTTGAGAATTATGATACCATTAGAAAAAGATGTTATGGTGAGCAGCTCACGTTGAAACAAGTACCACAAACATATTCAATATTCTACCACATACTCAACATAAAAACAGATGTGATTCAGAAGGAATAACCAACTGTGCTTATTATTACAAGCCTTGTGAATGCTCATGTAGAAACAAGTACGACGAACAAATTCCAGATTCCACCACAAACTCAACATAAAAAAGAGATGTGATCCAGAAAGAATAACCAACTATTCTGATTTTTACCAAGCCTTGTGATACTGTTCCATACAGTCAGCAGATCAAGCAGCAACTAGAGTACCCAAAACATGTTGTACAGGGTAGGAAACAAAAACGTAAAATGCAAGTGCTTGGTTTGGTGTTTTGGAAGATAGCATGAGATCCAGCCAAAAGGCCCAAAATCATCTACCAGATCATATCAATGTTAATATTACACTATTTCATTTGGTTTTCCTCCTCCAGACACCTTGTCATCACTCTCACTTCCCCCCCCCCCCCCTTTTCTTCAACCCCTCCTCTCTTTGCTCTCGTCCTCTCATCTCATCCTCCATCCCTTCCTCTGCCTCTCACTTACACCAGCACACCTATGTCGGCACGCCACAATGTCATATAGTTCCAACCGAGGATTGTCGTTTCGATATTGGGCGGTACATACTGATCCGCCAGCTGACCAGTACGCAGACCACTCGCTACCCGGGCGGTACCATCAATTAGGGCTATTTCCGCCCAGTTACCATCCGAAATCGACCGGTAGCAGTCGATTTCGACCACCGATGGCCAATTTCGAACGGTATCAACTGAGGGAGGGAGAAGAAAAACCTAGAGTCACGCTGCTCTTCCCCTGCGCTATCTGTCGACCGTGAGCGAAGAATCACCGACGCAATCCATCGCCGGCGAGCAATTTATTCTCCCCGCATGGGGAGAAGGAATGAGGCGACGTAGCCTCCTTTTTTTAGTTTTTAACTTATTTTTTATATTATATTATATAATATTATATGTTAAGCAGTATGCCCTATGCATATCGCTCGATACCGAGTACCATACCATATCGAGCTGAGCTCAGTACGAACCGATATGGCAATCCTTGGTTCCAACACTAGTACTAATCCAAGCAAAGGCCAATACCGCAAAAGACTACAACATTGAAATCATTGGTTAGAATTACGTACATAAGATACCTAAACTGCTAAAACTAGCTACAACTTTTAATCGGATACCTCTCCAAAACCACAACTTAAGTGTTTTAGCAACTTCAGTAGATCCACT
This sequence comes from Ensete ventricosum, assembly GCA_029747655.1. NCBI lineage: Eukaryota > Viridiplantae > Streptophyta > Magnoliopsida > Zingiberales > Musaceae > Ensete > Ensete ventricosum. The sequence continues at coordinate 7,505,752 of JAQQAF010000009.1, read as the reverse complement.
TAAAAGAATGCCAACTTTCAGGACCATCACCATTAAGAAAATGACCACTAAACTATGATAAGCATAGAAATTAGCTTATAACTGAATAAGAGTGTAAAGGGTCTAATCCACATGCAAACAACTTGCAAGCCGCTGAAGCTCAAAGTAGTTTGATCAAACTAAAAGATAAATCCCATTTAGCCTCCCCTAGCAAACATGAAGATGTCACCTGATGCCTAAAAGTATCCTAATCCATATAGCCATTTTGATATGCTCCAAGCACTAGTTATTGTGGTAATATCAAGTCATAGGCAAGACTCATGCAAACCAAGAAGGGGATGGAAAACATGACTGAACTGCACCTACACTTGCAGAATACAACTTCGAGTGTCATTTCTAAAGTGAATTCCAGGCAAAGAAAAAAGCAGTTCAGTTTATGAAAGATAAAGTGACCACACCTCTTCGTACTTATAATCACGATCAGTTCCTTCCCAAGGGTATCGACCAACCCCAAGGATGATGCCTTCTCCTTCCTCCTCCTCGCCGACTTGATCACCTGGACATTAATTACAATATTACCTGGTATAATGCTCAAAAGAATCCAAATTAATGTGTGCATGAATTTCAATGTACAAAAGGTCAATGTACAAAAGGCCTGCTGGATGAAGCTTTCCAGATATATTCATCTTTAAGTTGAATTCTACATATTACATATACAGCAAATTTATTAAACTGAATGGAGGTCATTGTTTATATTCGAATTTTGTTTCTCCCACCTGCAAGGACTAATCTTCAAATGTTATGTTAATAACAAAAACTCATGGTTACTCAATTGAAAAGCAAGTATAGTATATTTCACAAATAATTACTTTTCTTAGCAAGGATCGTTCATTGTTGGAAATCTTAGAACTAAAGTGACCAAATTCAAATAATCTGAAATGACTACACAGATCTTACCAGTATGATCATCTACCACATCACCATTTTCATCATTCAGAAAGTTAGTGTCAACCTGAATGGTCAAAACAACATATAGATCATATCATCATCAAAAGGAAGCTGCAAGAACCTAATCCCTAGACATCATCCTACTGCTTCCCCCAACTAACCTGTTTCTTCTTCTTTTTCTTCATGCCAGCAAAACTAGGCTCACTCGAGTCAGCAACTGCGACGGCATAAACATATCAGCTTGCACTACCCATAAATATTCTGCGCTTAACAAAAAGTGAGAGTCCAATGACACTACTTCAACAAGAAGTATACCAGTTAAAGTCTCCGTTTTCTCGGCTAATTTATCCACCACCTCAGCAGGATCCTGAAGAACAACCTTCTTCTTTTTCTTTTTCTTGGTCGGATCAAAAGGAGCCAACTGCAGGCATTATTGCCAGAAGTAAATGAATCAGAATAATAGGCAAGATCTACTAGTAGTAAGAAAAATTCGCATCGACCCTATCACGAGTATAAATCTCGCCAACCCGAGACAAAGACGCACATCGACTCTATTACCTCCGAAACCTCCTCCTTCACATCTGAAGGATTCTCGTCCGCCATGCCGTCTCACGGTCACAGATTCTCGAATCTGAAACTTGCAAAACTCTAAAGACAGAATCCAAGTCGATGCAACGGACAGCCTCCACCACCAACTACAACCGGAAAATTGATTTCGCAAATGAAGGGGGAAATAATTAGATCTCAAACATATTTTCAGTCAAAAATTTCTTGGAAATGGATTAGGAATCGATGAGTTCCTCAGTATACCTCCAAGGATGCGATGACAGAACAATGGAGGCTTCGTTCGGCGGATGCGTCCTACCACCGCCTCGGCTTAGCATTTATAGCCAGGGTTACGATAAGGGTAGGGTTAGAGAGTGGGCGGCAATTCTTACCCTGCGGCGATCCGATCCGATTCGACCTGTACGAATTGGGTTAGGTTCGACCCAATTTGATGAAGGGCTAATTGTATATTATCTCCGTAGTTAAAGTTTTTTTAGTATCTCAATCTCTATATTTAAAAAATTATATTGAATTTTTATAATTATAAAATATATATATATATAGTTTTATTTATCCTTACATCGTTGATTGTATCGATGGAAGCATAAAAATAATAGATAAAAATATATTTCTAAAGTCTTAGTTATGTTTTTTATAGTAAGGAACGAAGTAAGTGCTAGTGAACAGTAGCATCGCTAGGAGTCACAAATGATCTTTGTGAATATGAAAGGAAAGTAACGATAATATGTAAGACAAAGGGAGAAGAGGAATTGGAAGACATAGATGCTGATACTCTTCATTTGCGTTGAATCTCTAAAGAGTGATAAAATAGTCACTTGACATTTGCATTCGTATCGATATAGTTATCGAGTGACCCTCATATTTTATTATCGTTATTCTCATCCACGATAGTTACTATCATTTGCTATCACTAAATATTTAAATTATCTTTTTATATATTATTTTTTACTTTCATAGATAAAACTGATAGTATTATGATATCTGAGATAGTGTTATGATAAATACAACTAGATATTTCAATTTCATAATTATATGAATATTAATATAAATTTCTTAAGGACCGGAATGCTAACGAAGTCTAACTATATAAGGTAATATGTAATTAGCCCCTTTAATCAATGATAAGCATGAAAATTTATATTTGATTCATAAATATTATATATGATTATTTATATTTAAAGTTGCATGGACAAATATTTATATGGTTGATTGTTCTTTGTGAAATAAACTGATCGATAAATCTCCTTTTTTTATTTCACTCTTTTCATTCATATTAAATAAAAGAGATTATAATGGGCAAATTACGGATTTTTTTCTAAAATTATATTCATTTTCATTATCCCCTAATCACATCCTTTTTTTTATTTAGTACATAAAATACCCCCAATCATCTTTTTTTCTCTCTCTCTACAAGTTACTTTATAGAATAAATCATTCCAAGTATAATATTTTATACTTTTAGTTTAAATAAATTAAAAATATATGTTTTACTGTGTTATAGTATTTTTTTTAGTATTAATGAAAGCACTATGACATAGTATAAAAAAAACTATAATATATATATATATACTTGTTGATATTGTCAAAAATATTGTAATCAAAACAGTTCACCTTGTGGATTGATCCATATAAAATAATAATAAATAATAAATGATTGATTGTCAAATCAATAAAATTTTATGTACTAGGTAAAAAAAATATTATACATTTTTGTTTCATTAATTTAGGAACTAGGTAAAATTATTTTTTATGTTTATTATTATTACTAAGTAAAAAAATAATCAATAAGAAATTTTTCGATGGATTTTCGAAAATTCATCGGATTATAATTGTCAAGAAAGAACCAAAATTCTTGGCATTTTTGTTTCATTAATTTAGGGACATAGGTTGCCTTCATGTAATGCATTAGTGTGATGTATACGTTATGCCATGTATTTACTGCAATTTACTTGTAGGTATTAGGTAACATAATGTTGTGTTTACACAGTTTTGGGACGAGCTTACTCACCCAATATCATCCTCACTATAATTATTTACCATGGATGTCAAATATTTCCTACCAATTCCCTCAACAATATCATTTTATTATATTTATACTAAATGTTATTTATACTCTTATTTTATTGTATTATAAAATTATTAAATTTTATTATATATATATTTGTTATCACCATTATATTATAACATAATTGTGATAAAAAAAAATGTTTATAATTTACATATAAATTATAATTACATGAAACTATGATAGAGAGATCGGTCTTTCTCACAGGAGATGCTTAATATGCGGCGTGACGACGGCAAAAGTATATTAATTGATGTGGGCTCCACCTAAATACTATGTTTTTATTGGTCGCCTCGTCCGCGTTGTGATCCACCACCACCGTCAAGTCTACGCTCTCTTTCCGGAGCTTTCGTGTTCCCTATGTTCATGTGTTCATGTCGGATTCGGACGCTTTGGCGTATACCTACCGTAGAAAAATACGTATTCGAACGAATCAAAGAAGCCCTGCGATCCAACGGTTCAAGTTGGAAGATCTTTTGCTGGACCCACCATCACCCCGTCCATCACTGGCTCCGTTGCGACAACAGCTGGCGTCGGTAGGTCGCCGAACGCGGTGAGCGATGTGCGTCGCTCTTAAACACCTCTTTCCGTTATCTACCCGGTTGCATACCGTTTCTGTCACTGGATAATAAGTGGGATCCACGAGAAACCGGCCTCCGGTAAGGATCCCGGGAGAGCTCTCGGTTCCGAAACGACGGCTGTATCATATAAGGGATCGACTGATGAAGCACTTTGCATTAGTCTAATGGTGAAGGAAATAAATGGCGAAGTAGTTGATGGCTTGTAGGAACTGAAGAGGTGTTCTTCCCTCACCAAATATTCCCCGCGGTTCTTGCAGCCGTCGGAGCTCGTGCAAGGTACTCACGTTGCTCTTTTCCGTCGATCTAGGCTTCCGCTTCATCCGGTTTTGATTTATTTCAGCTGCGTTTGGTAGATCTGTTGTTGTTCTCTTTTCGGACAATTTTAAGCCAAATATTCCGTCTTAGATTTCAGTACTTCTGCAGGAATTCCGGTTTATTTTCCTATTTCTGCGGATTTCTCCTGTGAATCCAATAGGAATGCAAGAACTTGAGGGAAATCTTCGGTTTTCTTCATCAAAGATCCGATTTTTGCTGTAGCTTGGGCTAGAAATCCAGTGTTGGTCTTCGGCTTGATTGCTAGTTTTCTTCCCAAAGATCTGTTCTCCTGGGTGGTGCATAGTGTGGTATTTCCACATGAGGAACCGTTTCAGGTCGGCTTCCTTGCTCCTGTTCTTGGCGATGGCTCCGATCTTGGTCGCCGCCGATAACTCCACCTATGTCCCTCGGGACCACATCCTCCTCAACTGTGGCGCCTCAGGGCAGGTTGATGATACCGACTCCCAAAGTTGGACCGGCGACGCTGGATCTAAGTACGGCCCTTCTTTGAATGCCGTCGGCTTCACAGCTCCCCAGCAAGACTCGTCGGTCCCGGAAGTCCCTTACTTGACGGCCCGGGTCTTCACCTCCCCGTACACCTACTCCTTCCCTGTCGGCCCGGGCCGCAAGTATGTCCGCCTCTACTTCTACCCTTCCGATTATGGCAACCATGCTGCACCGGATGCATTCTTCTCCGTCACTTCCGACACACACACCCTTCTCAGTAACTTCAGCGCCTATCTCACCGCCGATTCACTCAACTATGCCTACCTCACCCGCGAGTTCTCGGTTAATGTCTCTACCGGTGGCCTCAACCTCACTTTTACCCCATCAACCACCCATCCCAATGCTTTTGCTTTTATCAATGGTATCGAGATCGTGTCGATTCCGGATATCTTTAGCTCTGCAAGCCCTATGCTCGTCGATGGTGGAAGTTCAGTGGCCTATACAATTGACCAGGACTGGGCTCTAGAGACAGTGTATCGGCTCAATGTGGGTGGGCAGTCCCTTTCCCCTACCCAGGACTCCGGCTTGTTCCGCTCTTGGGACGATGATTCGCAATACATTTTTGGGGCTGCTTTCGGTGTGACCTACTCCAACGATCAGAATGTCACCATCTCATACACGGCTAACGTTCCAAACTATATCGCACCGGTGGATGTGTACTCAACTGCACGGTCAATGGGGCCAAATGCAAATGCCAACCTGAATTATAACCTCACATGGATTCTCACAGTGGATGCTGGCTTTTACTATCTCTTAAGGTTCCATTTCTGCGAGATCCAGTATCCGATGACCAAGATAAACCAAAGAGCCTTCGATATCTACATCAACAACCAGACTGCACAGGAAGGGGCTGATGTAATTGGGTGGAGCGGTGGAATAGGTATTCCCGTTTTTAAGGACTATGTAGTGCTCACAACAGGAAGTGGACTGATGGATCTATGGGTTGCACTCCACCCAGATACCCAACCCAAACCACAGCTCTATGATGCTATCTTGAATGGGCTTGAGATCTTTAAGTTGCAAAACAGCAACGCAAGTCTCGCAGGACTTAATCCACCACCAAGGCCTGATCCAGAGGTGGATGCTAGCAAGATTTTTGATGGGCAATCCACAAAATCCAAGAGTAGAACTGTGGCAATTGCTGGCGGGGTCGTTGGAGGGTTCGCGCTCTTGCTTGCTGGTTTCTGTCTTATCAGGATCTGCAGGCGCCAAAAGAAGAAAGGAAAGGATGCTGGTAGCAGCGATGGGCCTTCTGGTTGGCTTCCTCTCTCCTTGTATGGAAATTCTCATTCATCCGCATCAGCTAAATCAAACACTAGTGGGAGCTATGCCTCATCACTCCCTACAAACCTTTGCCGCCACTTCTCATTTGCTGAAATAAAGGCTGCCACAAAAGGTTTTGACGAGTCTCTCCTCCTTGGCGTTGGTGGATTTGGAAAGGTTTACCATGGGGAGATAGATGGTGGGACAAAGGTAGCCATCAAGCGTGGTAATCCGATGTCCGAGCAAGGTGTTCATGAATTTCAGACTGAGATTGAGATGCTTTCCAAGCTTCGCCACAGGCACCTTGTCTCTTTGATTGGTTACTGTGAGGAGAACTGTGAGATGATCCTGGTTTATGACTACATGGCCCATGGGACCCTCCGTGAGCATCTATACAAGACTCAAAAGCCGCCCCTCACCTGGAGACAGCGACTCGATATCTGCATTGGGGCAGCTCGTGGACTGCACTACCTCCATACTGGTGCCAAGTACACCATCATCCACCGAGACGTGAAGACCACAAACATTCTGTTAGATGAGAAATGGGTCTCAAAGGTTTCAGATTTTGGCCTTTCCAAGACTGGTCCGACACTGGATCACACTCACGTCAGCACAGTGGTGAAGGGAAGCTTTGGATACCTTGACCCAGAATACTTCCGGAGGCAGCAGCTGACCGAGAAATCTGATGTATACTCGTTCGGGGTTGTGTTGTTTGAGGTCCTGTGTGCTCGGCCAGCTCTAAACCCGACACTTCCAAAGGAACAAGTGAGCTTGGCTGAGTGGGCAGCACACTGCCAGAAGAAGGGAATACTCGATCAGATCATTGATCCCTACTTAAAGGGTAAGATTGCTTCTCAGTGCCTAAAGAAGTTTGCAGAGACTGCCGAGAAGTGTGTGGCAGATGTTGGGACTGAACGACCGTCAATGGGTGATGTGCTGTGGAACCTCGAGTTTGCCCTCCAGCTGCAGGAGAGTGCCGAGGAGAGTGGCAGCATCAGTACTGGCATCTCAGACGAGGCAGCACCACTTATGATATTCGGAAAGAAAGTTCCTGATGACCCGTCTATGGAATCAAGCACCACAATAACCACAACCACCTCGATAAGCATCGGAGGGCGGAGTGTAGCTAGTGAGGACTCAGATGGGTTGACCCCTAGTGGTGTGTTCTCACAGATCATGAACCCAAAAGGTCGGTGAGCTCATCATTGTAAGGGTTGTCTCGATGCTACTTCAATCTTCGATATGGAAGTTAGCCCTTTGATTTATCTTATTAATCTCTTTATTAAATGTATTTGCTGAGTTTGTCCTGTAACATTATTCAACCTTGAGCGTTCATATAACCTCCGATAAATTTGTATTGTAATTTGTACTTCCAGAATGAAACTGCTGTTGTGAACAAAATAAACGGTTGGTGTTATCGATAGACAACTTAAAAGTCATCTTCTTTTGTATCTGGAAGTTGGATCTTGTATCCTTTGTTCCAGAAGGATTTGATGGATTGAACAAAATATGACCTGTTCATATATGAAATGGACTCTTAGTTTCTGCTCTTGGATTCATGCTGAGCTGATAGATTTCTAGGGTTGTCGTTCTAGCGATTCCTTTTGTGCAAGCATCCGATATCTAAGCACCAAAAACCAGTTCTTTATCTTCTTGTCTCTATCAGAGCGGTGGATCATGTTCTGTACCCCACCGCGTCCTTCTAAGTTATGGGTTGGCAAGCTCAGGAAACATTTCAAGCCGTGCACGTTACAGCTTAATCCATGTTTTGATAGTGTTGCTGGATTTTGTGTAGCTTGCGCCAAGATCGTCCGAGTTGGATAAGAGGACTAGAGTGGCTCAATCAGGTCAAAAGGGGAAGCTATTGGTAGGGCTTGGTGGGGAGCTCAGGCTCTCAGTTAGTTAGTTTTTATAAAAGATAGGATTTAAGATATGATTTTTTCATCTAAAAGATGAAATCTCATAGATAAGTTGAGGAAAATCCTCCTCCTCACATATATAAATGGATGATGAATCAAAGAATTTAATCGAGTTTTTCATTCTCATTTTCTATTCTAAGAGCAACACCGATGCCTTCTTCCACGACAGTTGACTTCTCCATTGATCCCCCTAGCATTGCCACCTCTGTCATCACCATGGTAGCCAGTTCCCTCAATCGCTCGTGGCTCTTCGGCGTCGCCAGCGTGTTCTTCCGTAAGAGAGGCGCCACTCCCGCTCTCTGCCACTGGCGCCGACTCTTGTGGCCTCTCCTCCAGCTCGTAGCCATCAAAACAGAGCAATCGTTGCTCTATTTTTTTTGTTGCTGGAATCGGCCCAGCAATCCTGCTAAGGGCCACTACCCATCATCTCCCTCCTCTACCTAGTCGCCTGCGCACCCGCAGTTGCTTCCTTAGGTCGTCGTGGACTAGCCTGCCTCCCGGCTCCTGGCCGCGGTCCATCCTCGGTCACGACATCTATATTCTCCTACAGGGGTCCGTCGCTGTTCTACTTCTCCTACGGAGCGCCCTTGCTGTAACCATAACATCGGTTCGAGATCGGCATCATTGATAGGAGCTCGATCTTACGAGGGCATGATATAATATAAGATTTAAGATATTTTCTAGATATGATATTCTCAACTGAACGAGGAAATCTCGTAGATCAGTTGAGGAAAATCCTCCTCCTCACTTGTATAAATGGATGATGAATCAAAGAACTTAATTGGGCTTTTTATTCTCACTTCCTATTCTAACAGGTTCCTGCAAGAAGGCTGGGGGTCGAGGCTGTGTGCCCGACGTGACCCCTCCGATGGTTAATTTAGCACTTGGGGTGAAAGTAGGAGATCGTGGTTCACTGTATTGAGAGTCGGGAATCCCCCCTTACTGTTAGTTACAGTCGAAGTATTTATACCTGAAGGACGGAGGGAGACTGTACCGAGATGATTAATGAAAGCGACACCTTCGATCAACCTGCAAGTATGGCTCAGCTTGGGCTGCTATCCTCGTCAGTTCTTAGGACCTTGTTCAACGAGAATATCAATTGACAGTACGATCAAGTATCGAGTCGACAACACTGCGTCAGGCGTCATCGGTAATTGCTGCCATGGTCAGAGGGTCCCAGAGTACCGACGTGATCTTCGGGTTGACGTGACTGAGTTGATCAATCGGGTCGATGTGGCCCTTGGGGAATGAGCCTAATATTTACCATATCAGATAGCATAGGACAGTAGCTAGAATTCTCCATGACCAACACCAAGTTCAGCTGCTCTCCATTTATCTCATGTTCTTCCTCGAATTCTATACCTTTTCCTTTAGGATTGATTCCAGTTCAGTTTCATATAACATGCAATCGCTTCCTGTTGTCGGCATATCGAAACCAAAAACATCAACAAACAACAACAAAAAAAAAACCCAAATTAGCCGCATTTGTGTTGTACCAATTGAGCAACTTAGATTAGTAGATCTGAAGCTAAATAGAACAGACAGCATTTAACGAGGCTGCATTTGGCCATAACTAACAAGCTCGATGAACTCCGATATAATAATGTTATGATTCTTCATTGAAGTTAAAAAGATCATTACATAATAAAAATTGAAATATGATATGTTCTCTCCTCCCAATTTAAATATACATATATCCTTTAAATATTTTAATGCGCTCCATTTAGTTATGATTTACCAATAAATTTGGTTTTGTAGAATATCTAACTCTATTTTATCATCGTTTCCTAAACTTAATTGTGCTCCACGTGTCACTTTGACAGTAACTCATCGAAAAATAAATTTATTAGTACGGCGATTTCCCTAGCAAAAAATCATCATTTGGGTATTTTTGGAAAAATAAAATAAAATGGGTAATTATTTAGGAAATACGTAAAATAAAGATACTTTTTATAAAATTCGTCCTTATTAATATATATTTAAAATAATTATTATACGGAGATGAGCTTCCAGAGAATGCTTGTCGATCTTGCCACGTGTCGCTAAAACGCTCTTCGAGTCCCAGCGGCTGCTTCAATCTTTACCCCCCCCCCCCCTCTCTCTCTCTCTCTCTCTCTCTCTTTCTCGCTCGCTTGCTCGGTCTGTGTCTTCTCGACCATCGAAGCATCGCGAAGAACGACGATGAAGATTGTTCACGTCGAGTGCTTGGAAGATAATTACGCCTACATGTGAGCACCGGTTGATCCTTTCCCCCGCGATTTCTCGTTGCTTCGAACCCCTAGATTTGCTTTTGATCCTTTTGTTTTCTTGATCCCTTCCCGTTTCGGGCGACTTCCAGAATCCTGAATGAGGTGTCCGGGGAGGCGGCAGCCGTCGATCCCGTCGAGCCCGACAAGGTCTGCCGGACGGCGAAGCAGATCGGGGCCGATCTCAAGCTTGTCCTCACTACTCACCACCACTGGTTGGTCCAAATCCCCGCTCCTTTTTTATCCTTTTTGCTAGTTCCGAGATGTGTAACCCCTTGATTCCAGCAATTCTTGACCCACGATTCACCAAATTGTTCATCTACTGTGAGAATTTGGAGCTGTGCAGTACTAGGAAGTCGTTGGATTAGATTGGTAGCCTGTTATGTGTTGTCTTTCTGAAAGTTTCTGGTTCGTGATAGGGATCATGCAGGTGGGAACGAGAAGATGAAGCAGTTGGTGCCGGGGATCAAAGTCTTTGGTGGATCAAAAGACTCCGTCAAAGGTTGCACGGATAATTTAGAGAACGGGGACAAGCTGCCTCTGGGGCCGGATCTGGAGATACTGGCGCTCCACACACCATGGTATGGGGTCGCTCCTGTTGTATCACATCTTGCTCTCCATACCCTGTGTTCCTGTATGATCTATGCATTCTTACTTGATTGTTTGTGCGTACTATGAAGCGACAAGATAAAAATCAAAATCACAACCTTATGTCGGTCTCATTTGAGAAGCTATTATTGGACAGTGATATAGCACATGTAGAACTGCCATATGTTGATGTCGAACTAGGTTGTGAATGATTCTGAGACATAGGATAGCAAGTTGTTTAATTCACATATGGAGGAAAACTATGGCTGCGTTTGGAAACACATTTGCATTTCTAATGTACAGTTAGAGAAAAGGGTTTGAATAAATGTGTAGTTATGGAATGAGCATTTGGTAAGCAATAGATAAAAACTGTATTTTTAATGTGTATTGACGTAAAATTTGTTTGGTAAAATTATATTTGGAAAATTCATTAAACATTTTTTATAAATTTACATTTCTAATATTCTTAATGTTTGTTTAAAAGTGAATATATATATATATATCATTTAAATTAATAAGTAAATATTATATATATAATCTTATAAAAAAAATTAGGATGGCCCAAATATATAATAAATAAATATAATCATATAAATATATATATAATAATTTTTAGAAATAAATAAATGAAATTTCACCTTATAGAAAATATAAATCATATTTGTTTCTCATTAAATCATTTTGGTAATATTGTAATTTGTGATAAAATTATAGGATACTTTTGGAATTTGAAAAATTACATTGGCATCCTATAAATGTTGGAATGCTAATGCTACCTTGTGGTAGCATCAGCATTTCCAATGTAGCATCCAAACCAGATGCGATTTGACAAAAAATTAGCAAACATCAATTCACATTTGACATGTGTATTGGGCCCTCAATGCACATTTCAACTGTGTTTTCAAACGCACCCATAGAATTGGAAATATAAATGAATCATTTTGACAGCCTGAGGACATAAGATAACCAGACTTCAAAACCGGCAAATAGTATGACGACATTGTTAATTAATTGTCCTTGAGCCACTTCTATTGAGAACTCAGAAAAGATGTGATCGAACAAACATTTTCTTGCGCTGCCTCAAGTTCCAAAGTGAATTATGCATTATAATTATTGGTGGTTTGTGCTAGATAATCTGGAACATCAAGAATATCTATATCTTTGGTCATGGCGCTGGAAAGAATTATTGAGCATTAGTTTCTGACTAACATTATCAGGAAGCCATTGATTTCTGATTAACGTGATAAGCAAACCATAATATGTGATGTCATAAGCAACTATTGATGATGGCAGCATATACCATCTGAGAATGACTTTGGTGATAATATGAATGTGACAATACATATTATTTGTTAAAACTAAACATCCTAAGTTTTCATGGATTAAAGGGCAAAGATTTCCACATTTGTCAAAATGCACATGTGTACTTTGAATTAGAGTGCCAAGTCAATAAGATGGAATTCTGTGGATAGCAGCAACATCTTCTCTCAGAAAATGTTGGTCGAGTTGGTCACTAGAAAAATGCTGAACTGTGGGGTCTTGGAGCTGGTCAATTCTCCTTGCATTCCCTCATGCATTTCCGGAGCGACTGGTGGAATATCATCGAACAAATAAAACCTCTGACAATTTAATAATCTTTATTTAGAGGTTAGAACCTGTCCTAGTTTGAGCTTCGAGTTGTCCATTTTGCATCGTCTAATCATTTCTTGCATCCTCTATGAGGAAGCACATTGTACCTTAAGATGCTTTGTAGTGATCACCGTTGATGCAGGATGAAAAAGTAAACTCAAGTCCCTGAATTATTTATATTACTCATAAAGGATGAAGATATAATCTATCACTTGGCGTTGCATATTTTTTCACCTGAAAAAGTACTTATGATCTGGTTTCATCAGCCACACCATGGGTCATATTAGCTATTATGTCACCAGTAAAGGGGAAGATCCAGCTGTCTTTACGGGAGATACATTGGTGAGTCGACATCATGTTCTTTTTTCTATTATGTGGACGCATTACATTCTGATAGGATGACACTCAATTATTCCTTTTTGGTTTTTCAGTTTATCGCTGGTTGTGGTAAGTTTTTTGAAGGCACTGCAGAACAGATGTATCAATCACTATGTGTGACATTGGGTTCACTGCCGAAGCCTACTCGTGTTTATTGTGGCCATGAGGTGTGCTTTTTCATAATCCTAATTTCTAATATGAGAACCTTTTCCTCGGGATAGAATAGAATGAAGTCATGAACATTAGAGTTTCTATTTTGATTCCTGGTTTGACTAGTCATGTCAAACGAGGTTGTTGAATATAGGTAATGGAAATAGTGTATCAGAAGGTACTTAAAACACATCTAAGTTCGATGCATTCCAAGAAGTCAAAAAGGTCATTACTACTTTACTAGACTAATCCAGGAAATGCATAGATTGCAAATGTTAGCTGATTGTTTTTGTTATGCGATTGATGAGATTTTGATTAGTGGAAAAATATATCCTTGGGGAAAATTGTACATCAGATGATGTATGTACGATGCTGATTCCTTAAAGTTGCTATAGAGCAGTGTAGTCAACATAAGCAGCAAATGTGGCATACAATTTGATTACAGCTGTAACATGGTAATTTTCAATAAAACAGTTTATCATGTTTACCTCCCCTGCTATACCTGATAATACAGATATCTTCATGATATGTCATTTCCATTTAATAAATCATCTATGATGTAGGAGGGAAACCATGTCGATAGTAAAGAGATAGGTGTAGTACCGTGAAACATACATCATTTTATTCTTTTTATATGTTGAAACGTATAGTCTTTCCCTTTTGCTTTTGTTGGGAAGAGATGATGAGGCTAAATTTGTGATTTCCTGCAGTACACAGTGAAGAACCTGCAGTTTGCGTCAACGGTTGAACCAGACAATGAAAAGATATCACGGAAGCTATTATGGGCTCAAAATCAGCGGAAAGCAGGGCAGCCTACCATTCCTTCGACGATTGACGAAGAACTACAAACCAATCCATTCATGCGGGTTGACTTACCCGAGATACAGGTTTTTTGCTTTCTTTTTGATTCATTGTATTGATTGAGGGAGGAAAAACAAAAAAAGGGAACGGGCATATTACATTAAATTAGTGGATGACTACATAAATTGCTAAACTGATACAGAGCTTGATTCTCTTAGCAATGGTCTTAAGATGCTTCTTAGAACATATAGATGATTTTTAGCTAGTGAACTTTAGACTTAGAAGGTGGATCGACAAAGCATGAACGAAAGAGTTAACATTACCAGTATACTAGCTGTAAAATGAAACAGTGCATTTGATGAAGATAATTGATGGCTTTATTGCTAGAGTTCAACTAACTGTCAGATGGACTGTTCATGGGATGTGAAATGAATTCGTCTTTTGAAGCTTGCACGTTCAGGTCCTCGTCGGTATTTTAGCATTGGATGCTTATGGCTGCACATTCTTTTTTAGGTGACAGCATATTGATATGAAACGGGAGCCTCGATGATGACTGCGTTCTCAGCATCATGCTTTCCTGACGGATAGAAAATAATGTTAATGAGTTGCACAAGATTTCTCGGCACTTTGTTTTCCTGTATAACCATTATTACTTCCATCTGCCATATCGACTATTGTCCTTTGTTTTTTGTCATATTTCAAATATCTGGATTTACATATTTGTTTTATATTCTGGATCAGCTTATAGACTTGAACTCGACAATTTGCAGGCTAGAGTTGGCTGTGGGACTCCAGTCGAGGCGCTGAGGAAAATTAGGACAATGAAAGACAACTGGAGAGGTTGAAAAGGAGGAGATCAATCCTCGGAAGAGACGACGATCGAAAGAGTCGTACGGGACCTGGTAAAGCATAGATGAAGACATGAAACGGTAACGTGTTGTTAGAACAAGGACCATGTTTTCTGTGGTTATAGAATCTCGCTCGATACTGCAATAAACCAGGGTGTGTGATTGCTCCTTTTGTGATGTGGAGACATAGGATAGGTCGCATTGCTGCCGACAATATGTTCATGGAATGTATCTCGGGGAACTAATGTTGTGAGAGAATCCGAGATGCGAAGACACATGCAATCCCGAGAGTTGGTAATGGTCATCAAAGATGCGATGCATGAGACATGCACAATGACAAGAAAAGGAACACAGACTTCCTGCAATGCTCGGACAGGCTTTGGTTTTCTACCCAAACCATCACTATCGTCGGGCATTCGCCGGTCATCCTGACGGAGGTAATTGCCTTATGTTTGTCCTGTCATCAAGCGTTCTCTATGATCATGGCGTGCCTTATGTTTGTCTTTAGAGGTGATATGAGTCACTGCTTGTGCTGGGTATGCATACAAGAGTCTGTGTGCTCTATGGAAAAAGTTGCAGTAGCAAAGAGGGAGGAGGGGAGCGCTTTGATTTGGAGCTTCTTTGGGCTATCGTGTCGGCAAGGCTCTCAGCTACAGACAGCTTATTAGTCATTTCGGCGCGGAAGAATCTTACGACCGGTGCCCGCCGACATCCATATCAGATGGCACTAATTGCGGTTGCTCTCTCCGTCACTATAAAGATATTTTTTATAAAAAAATATATTTATATCTAATATTTTTAATCATCATTACACAATCGAAAATAAATTCTGATCAACAATTAGATCATGTGGTTGTCAATAGAAAATAAAAGATGGAGAGAATATTTCGTATATATCATAAAATATTTTTCTTTGATTGAATTTACTATAAGAAATCTCAGATCATAATAACCGGTATTAATGATTATTTACTAAAAAAAAACTTTTTTATTTTAAAATCAATTAGAGTATCTAAGAGATCATGTTGGAATCTTACTCGACCTTTCGTACGCGATCACCCGAGCCACCTTCAACCTATGTGTATGAACTACTAGATTGGACAGATCCTGTCGTCGTAAACATCTCTCACGTTAAATACCAATCTGGAACAGATTACAACACAGTCTTCCAGCTCACGGCATCACATGGCAGTAAGCAATGGTGATAACAAACCCTTCTCTTCAGATCTAGACCAATCTATGACACGTCCAGAGGACCGTCATGCCTGCAACTCCGCATTAACGTGTTGCCCACGCTGTGCTCTCCTTTGATGTCAACTTAGCTTCGAGTCCTGGAGTTGTGCACCGCCTTCCCAACTCAAGTTTCGTCATAAACAAGCGCGTGATGTGAGCTGTTTACCGGAAGATGCTAAGTATCAAGCCACAAATTTATTTATTTGACTTAGGGATGGTCAAGGGAACCGCGTTTGCGATATTTATGATCGAATTCCCGGTTTCGATAAAACTTCGTATTTTTTGCTTTCGACCAGCAATAGATAACATTCTCTAATGATTTTAAGTAAAGGAAAATAATATTATGCTAATGTAGAAACATTTCTTAAGATATCTTTTCGAATAAATGCGAAGCCACGACGTTCATCACAAACTCTCGTCTTACGACACAGTCAGGGACATGTGACTCACGTCAATCATATCTCTAGTGTCAATATCATCCTTGTATCGAGAACAAACCATTTCGTATTCAAATTATTATTTTCGTAGAAGAAGCCGTTTCCGGGTCCCATCGCACGCGGACTTTCCACGTTTCCATCACTTTATATGAAGAATCGCCCTCGAAAGCTTCTCTCACCCCTCGCTGCCACCAACCTCTCTCAGCTCGCTGGTTGTTGTCCACGTGAAGACGCCATGGAGGGAAGGGTGGCCGCTCACCGCCAGCTGCCGACGCCGGCCCCGACCCTTGGCCGGCCGTCGCCGTCCTTCCGGCTGCGCACCGAGAGCCTCAACACCTTGCGCCTCCGCCGCGTCTTCGACCTATTCGACCACAACGGCGACGGGGAGATCACCGTGGCGGAGATTGCGCTCGCCCTCGACCGCCTCGGCCTCGCCGCCGACCCCGCGGAGCTCAGTTCCGCCGTCGCCGTCTACATCCCTCCCGGCCGCGCCGGCCTCGCCTTCGACGACTTCGAGGCGCTCCACCGCGCCCTCGGCGACGCCCTCTTCGGCGCTCCCTACGCAGCAGGCGAGGAGGAGGAAGCGGCCGAGGAGGTGGTGGAGGAGGACATGAGGGAGGCCTTCCGGGTGTTCGACGAGGACGGCGACGGTTTCATCTCGGCGGCGGAGCTGCAGGCGGTGCTCTCCAAGCTGGGGCTGCCGGAGGGCCGGAGCATTGCGCGTGTCCGAGAGATGATCTGCTCCGTCGACAAGAACTCCGACGGCCAGGTCGACTTCGGCGAGTTCAAGCACATGATGCAGGGCATCACCGTCTGGGGCGCCTGATTAACGGCCCATGATGCTCTTCCTTTTTCTGGTTCCTTTCCCTTTCCCTTTCAGTTTCTCTCTTCGCTCCGCTCCTCTCTGTAAAGCGGCTGTTGGTCGCATCACATCATGGACGCGTGGAGGTCTAATAGCCGTAGACTGACGCACCTTTTTCTTATCCGCTCATAATTTGTCTTTGGATTCTGTGTCGAGCGAGCGATTGATTTGAGCTCGTGCTGCGATGTGTGATATGTTTATATTTGTTAACCTGTTGAACAAAAAGGAATCATCGTCGATCAATAACTCGTGCTACAGTATTTGTGATTTACCAAAATATTGCCCCCTCATAGGGCCATTTCTTTTTACACCTAGGATATTAATCTAAGAAACTTCATCAATCAATCTTAATTTGAATTTAAATATTTTAGATTATCAAATTAAATTATAGCAAAACTATCATGTTAGAGCATTTAAATGCCAAAAATATAGTATTAAATATTGACATAGTAGTAGTATATTTTTTTAAAAAATATCGGATAACTTAGGTGATAAAATTTTAATTTTAAAAAAACAATGATAATATAATATTTATTGCAAAACCGTTTCTGAAACGATGGGGCCACTTGCCATCCAACAGTAAGCCCCCATGATTCGTTAGTCCAAGTAGGCGGCTTCACAGTAGACCAATGACAGGAGGAAGTCACGACATATGCAACATACAAACTCTTGCTAGATTTTGTGTCGTGAACGATTAATCAACATGACATAATTTAATCCATATGTGCAGGATCGATTTGACAGGATCCGAATGAACTTGTGGCTCCTCAAGTTGGGAGTCGATAGAGTTGATTTTGAGAGGCATATGGGACATCAAAAAAGATCTTCATCCCGAGAGGAGGGGGGGACATAACTAAGTTAGTATTGAGAGTTAAAGATTCTGATTGAGAATCTGAATGTCCTGATCGATTTTAGAAAAAAGAGGTCGGGAGTCCAAAATAGAATCTCCACTATAGGCTATAGTGAGAGGTATTAATACCTGTCGAGCAAAGGGTGATCATACTATAGTGTTTAATGGGTGCAACGCCTTCGACCGAACCGCGGGTATGATCCTACGCATAGTGACGCTTTCGTTGACTTTCAAAGTATCGATCGACGAGGACGAGGACGACGATCGTTAGTACGATGCTCAAAGTAAATGACGTTATCTTCAACTAGACATGCCTAGGCTGTCGAGTTGACGAGGTGGCCATCCACGTAGCCCTCGGGCTAACGTATTGAGATTGACTGATCATAACGACGTGGCTGCAGACATGACCCTTGACTTGGCATGGCCATGCCAAGCCAACGAGCCCAATATTTACCCTTTCAACAACAAACTCCAGTAATTGTGGATCCAATATTTAAAGGAGGAGGGGTTTTGGCACGGCGTACCTGATCGCAGATGTGTGGTCGGACCACTGTTCAGTCGAGAACGACTTCAATTAGTGTCGACTCGTAGCCGGCCGGAGCAGCAACATTCGCAAGCCCAGCATCTGGTAGATCCTTCCTGAATCGGACGCCCGGTGCAAGCCCACGGCCTCCAATCGCAAGTGGAACCTGCAGCACAAAAGTATATATAATGTACTATGCCACCTATACACACACGTATACTTAGGAACATAAAACATAAAGAATTCACAACTACGGTCATGATTTCATACGAATGGCGATTCACTCAGGACAACAGAAATAATACTTGTTTTTTATTTAATTTTGTAGCGGGTAATTGGTTGAGGTCTTGTTATATCAACCGACCAACTAGGCTAGCTGATATGTTCAACAATTTATCGGCACACCGTACTCCTGGTTTCAAATAAGTCTTGAAAGCTATAAGAGTGAACCAATCTAGAACGCTGAAATTTTTGAAAGCTGGCATGTTTAGCAGCAAAGAACCAAGTGATGGTAAACAATGTTGATGTCTTGAGAACAAAAGGTGATCTTGAGAACTTACCGGATGAAGTGTACGGGAGGTGAGACTTTGGATGTTTCCATCTTTGTCAAGAAGGGGTTGGCCAGACTTAGCCCTTTTGACCATGTACTCAGCATTACCATGATCAGCGGTCACAACATAGAGACTCCCTCCACCTTTTCTGTGGCTTCGATTATTATCTGAAAGGATTATTAGGTCTTCGTGCTAAGATGTCTACTTGCAAATATGCCATGATGATGACCATTATGTAGAAAGCTCGAACTGCAGTCATGGCATTATTGTTCTGTAACAATGCGATGAAAACATCTGATGTAGTGAACATAACAATGTGAAAAACTACTCTTAAGAGGTATATAAGCTGCATCAGTAGAGATGAAGATGTCACCAACAACTACATTGTTTGAAGAAACCAAAAGCAACAAAGAAAATGTAGTAGCTTGACATAAAAAGGAATAACAGTTTCTCTTGTCTGGTGGACTAAAAAAATGCCATGCACTAAAACAGAACATTTTGCAAAATCCATCTAAACTACATCCGAAAATACTTCCCTTGCCATGCTGTATTTGACCCGATCCACTAAATATTTTAGGTGGATCAAGAAAATTCTTAGTCATAGAGTTTGCTAGTTGTGAGTCATGACTAGCCAGCCCTATTTGATCGATAAATTAGTCCTATCCCAGTTTTGGAATTTATGGAACTTAAACATTAGCTCTCCGAAGATTTATAAGCTCAAAATTTTACTTCAATGTCCAACAGTATTTGAACACAACCCCAAACATTTTATGCAACGAGTAAACACTAACAACATAAGAAACACGAAATTCATAAATTTACCTTAACAGCTTCATCAGCTGCCTTACATGCCACAATGGTAGCCTTGATATGTCTACAGTATGACCTATCATGTCTCCATTAGCTAGGTTGATGCATACCTGCAGAAAAAAAATCATAAGAAAAAAAATCATGTAAAAAGAAAAACTTGCAAGAGTCCAAATGCTAATCACCTGGTGGAACTTGCCACTGAGTATAGCATCTCTTGCTCTTTCAGCAATTTCCAAAGCTTTCATCTTGGGTTGAACATTAAAGTATTAAACTAATCCCCATGTCACTGCTTATCTCAACATACTCTTCCATGGATGGATCACGATATCCTGACCAATTACCATTCCGAAAGAAGGTGACATGACCAAATTTGACAGCCTCACTGCAGGTCACAAAAAAAAAGAAAGACATTTGGCATGTGGATTGATGTTATAGGTAGCAAGCAACGGCCCCATACAGAGTTAAGAAGGAATTAATGTCTTGCTCTAAATGACTTCTTACCATACAAACCTGGTAAGGCAAAGATGAGAAATAAGTACTCACCATGTATTAGAATGTATGTGTGAACTATGTTTAATTCCCTAATATATAATTTTCAAGAGTATAAGAACATTTAACTTAAGCTCATAAACAAATAGTTCATATTGAATCCAGAAGTATATCAAGAACAATCATCACCAACTCAACAGTGCATGCTGCATAGGTATTGTTCTGCCTAGCATTTTATATTGACTAGAATGACTCTTCCACCTTCCATGACATGTAAGACAAGAAATTTTCACTCTGTTTAGGAAAATAACATTTGAAATATCAAAGGATTTTGTCAAGACAAACAACAAACTCTGACAGATGATATAGAGTAATATTATCTGAATCTCAATCATAAATATTCTTGAGATTAAAACAGTAATTCATAATATTGTCTCACCAGCACAAATAGCCTTGTTCAAATTTGGTGTTATTGCAACATTGTCCTTTCAATGTTTGTTTTCATTTATTAGCTGTTATAGATCGTAGGGAGTTTGTCTGCAGTTATCAGCTATTATAATTCATAGGTATGGTTGACAATAATTATTCTAAATCTGAAAAAGACAACAGTGATAAAGAAAACTGACAACAGCCATTATAATCCATTGCCGGAAGTTATCCCAGTTCCAGGGGTTTCCATTATACATGCTATGATGAGAATCCAAATCTTGAAACTATTAATCACCTTGGTAGGCCTCACCAATTTGTATCCCAAGGCATGAAAGAGAGTAGACCATCTAAGGTTTGTATGACTAATTAAGTTAATCAACTTTATAGTCAAACTATAGACTGAGACAAGAACTAAAAGTTTACGGACAGTGGTAATTTATGGAAATAAAACCAATATCTCTACAAATAGAATGCTTTATGTATTGATAAAAAAGAAACAAATTATGTACAATTTTTTAAAGTTTATCATGATAATTAATAATTTCTAGATAACAGCATCGAATAGTACCTGCAGGCAAAAGTTTTGATGCCATTGTGCACTAAATATTCACCAGATGTTCTTTCTATATTTGGAGGAGAAACAAGACAGTGGCTTGGAAGCTTCAATTCCCCATCATATCGAAGCATCCCAGCATATCGTATCTTTGGATACAGAACCCAATCGAACTCATCAAAATTTTCACACTCTAAAGCTTTTGCAATCATAGCCATCCGATCTGCTCGAAAGTTGAACGTTACAACTGCATCTCCATTTACCGTAGGTCCAACTGCTTTACCATCCTCAACTATGGCAAAAGGAGGCAAGTGCTGATCATTGGCTTTTGGGTCCTCCCTCAACTTTTTAATGGCTTCAAGAGCACTTCGGAATTTGTATGGTGCTTCACCAAGAACCTGTGCATCCCATTCTCGCTTAACAATTCCACAATCATTCTGCATAAACAATAAAAGGACATTTCACCAGATGAGGTAAAGGAACCAATGGCCGGGCTTTGTGATATTAAAAAAATGGCAACTGTATATTAGAAGTTAATTATTTTTCCACAAGCAATCTTGTTTGGTGCCATTGAACTTGATCAGCATACAAACTAGAAACCTTTGCACTTACCTCATAACGGTCCATTGTCACATACATCTGGCCCCCACCAGATGCAATTTGTGCATCAATGCCTTTCTAACGCAATTTCGAAAGCTCATTCTCAAGTATTTCTACAAATTGTACACTGCTACCATCCAAAATATCACGGCCTTCAGTAACAACTGCAAGAATGAAGTCGTCGATGATGATGAATGATTGAAGTTTCTAAGGTACGAACCAGAAACAGGAAATATGTACTAGTAGTTGATCAAGCCGCGAGCAGACGCCAGCATCCCTCAATAACCCAATGAGATGCAAAGTCCCTTTGTCAAAACACTCTTTGATATATTGGTAACCTTCTCCTTCTTATATTTTCCCAGAGGCAAATGCAAGATCCACTAAT
This sequence comes from Ensete ventricosum, assembly GCA_029747655.1. Taxonomy (NCBI): domain Eukaryota; kingdom Viridiplantae; phylum Streptophyta; class Magnoliopsida; order Zingiberales; family Musaceae; genus Ensete; species Ensete ventricosum. Next base: position 7,483,246 of record JAQQAF010000009.1, on the reverse strand, counting down.
TTAGCCCTGAAAATGGGTAACATTTGGCTTACAGTGGATGAACCAATACAAGTGAAACATACAGACAACATGTGCCACACATAGCACGCATATATTGTGATATGGCAAATGTAGACCTGGTCGCCACGTCCTCGCGCCCTCGGACAACTGGCCCGCCGACGTGGCCGACCCGACGCGGGAAGCTGACACAGGTAAGGTCGACACCCCAGCAGTCGTATGGCCGACCTGACACAGGTAAGGTCGACACCCCAGCGATCATACGGCCGACCTGACACAGGTAAGGTTGACACCCTTACCTGCAGACGCATGCCTCACCGCAAGGACGGCGGGCGTGGTGGAAGGGTACGACGACATGGTAAGCCATAAGGGCAGTAAGGTTGCCAGGAACGGATGACCTACAACACTCACTATATAAGCTCATGCACCTCTACCGGGCAGGGGGATGAGAAATAAACCACAAAACTAACTTAATCGTCAGAGGGGTCATGTCAGGAACTTACCCGACCCGACCTCCTTGCAGGAACCGGCGCCCGACCCGACCTGAGGCGTCTCCTCCCTTCCCGAGCTCCACCACTCCAGCAGCCAACCCCCGTGACGGGGTACGAGGGATCCATCCATCTAGCCGAGCACCGACTCCGTCCCGAGATGACCGCGGGCGAACTAGCGCACAAGGGCCTGAACCAGCAGTGCTCACTTAGCGGATACGGAGGCAGGCCGAATCCACTAAGCAGGCACCAGATTTGGCTCTAACATTTTTGGCGCTAGAAGGAGGGCCCGATGTCGCAAGAATGCTCGCAGTCGAACAATCTCAAGGTGCGTCTCGGAGAGATCTCAACTACCCAACAAGCCCGAGCTATGCCTTGGGCAACTTACGAGCCCGAGTTGTGCACCTCGACAACTTACGAGCCCGAGTTGTGCACCTCGGCCACTTACGAGCCCGAGTTGTGCACCTCGGCCGCTCACAAGCCCGAGCTATGCCTTGGGCAACTTGCGAGCCCGAGTTGTGCACCTCGGTCGCTCATAAGCCCGAGCTATGCCTTGGGCCACTTACGAGCCCGAGTTGCGCACCTCGGCCGCTCACAAGCCCGAGCTACGCCTTGAGCAACTTACGAGCCTGAGTTGTGCACCTCGGCGACTTACGAGCCCGAGTTGTGCACCTCGGCCACTTACGAGCCCGGGTTGTGCACCTCGGCCGCTCACAAGCCCGAGCTATGCCTTGGGCAACTTGCGAGCCTGAGTTGTGTACCTCGATCGCTCACAAGCCCGAGCTACGCCTTGGGCAAGTTAAGAGCCCGAGTTGTGCACCTCGGCCACTTACGAGCCCGAGTTGCGCACCTCGGCCGCTCACAAGCCCGAGCTACGCCTTGGGCAAGTTACGAGCCCGAGTTGTGCACCTCGGCCACTTACAAGCCCGAGTTGCGCACCTTGGCCGCTCACAAGCCCGAGCTATGCCTTGGGCAACTTACGAGCCCGAGTTGTGCACCTCGGTCGCTCACAAGCCCGAGCTATGCCATGGGCAACTTGCGAGCCCGAGTTGTGCACCTCGGCCGCTCACAAGCCCGAGCTATGCCTTGGGCCACTTACGAGCTCGAGTTGCGCACCTCGGCCGCTCACAAGCCCGAGCTACGCCTTGGGCAACTTACGAGCCCGAGTTGTGCACCTCGACCACTTACGAGCCCGAGTTGTGCACCTCAGCCACTTACGAGCCCGAGTTATGCACCTCGGCCGCTCACAAGCCCAAGCTATGCCTTGGGCAACTTGCGAGCCCGAGTTGTGCACCTCGGTCGCTCACAAGCCCGAGCTACGCCTTGGGCAAGTTACGAGCCCGAGTTGTGCACCTCGGCCACTTACGAGCCCGAGTTGTGCACCTCGATCGCTCACAAGCCCGAGCTATGCCTTGGGCAACTTGCGAGCCTGAGTTGTGTACCTCGATCGCTCACAAGCCCGAGCTACGCCTTGGGCAAGTTAAGAGCCCGAGTTGTGCACCTCGGCCACTTACGAGCCCGAGTTGCGCACCTCGGCCGCTCACAAGCCCGAGCTACGCCTTGGGCAAGTTACGAGCCCGAGTTGTGCACCTCGGCCACTTACAAGCCCGAGTTGCGCACCTTGGCCGCTCACAAGCCCGAGCTATGCCTTGGGCAACTTACGAGCCCGAGTTGTGCACCTCGGTCGCTCACAAGCCCGAGCTATGCCATGGGCAACTTGCGAGCCCGAGTTGTGCACCTCGGCCGCTCACAAGCCCGAGCTATGCCTTGGGCCACTTACGAGCTCGAGTTGCACACCTCGGCCGCTCACAAGCCCGAGCTACGCCTTGGGCAACTTACGAGCCCGAGTTGTGCACCTCGACCACTTACGAGCCCGAGTTGTGCACCTCAGCCACTTACGAGCCCGAGTTATGCACCTCGGCCGCTCACAAGCCCGAGCTATGCCTTGGGCAACTTGCGATCCCGAGTTGTGCACCTCGGTCGCTCACAAGCCCGAGCTACGCCTTGGGCAAGTTACGAGCCCGAGTTGTGCACCTCGGCCACTTACGAGCCCGAGTTGTGCACCTCGATCGCTCACAAGCCCGAGCTATGCCTTGGGCCACTTACGAGCCCGAGTTGCGCACCTCGGTCGCTCACAAGCCCGAGCTACGCCTTGAGCAGGTTACGAGCCCGAGTTGCGCACCTCGACTGCTCACAAGCCCGAGCTACGCCTTAGGCAACTTGCGAGACCGAGTTGTGCACCTCGGCCACTCCCAAGCCCGAGCTATGCCTTGTGCAAGTTACGAGCCCGAGCTGTACACTCGGTCACTCACAAGCCCGAGCTACGCCTTGGGCAAATCACAAGCCCGAGCAACAGTGCTCGGCCACTCACGAGCCTAAGTAACATTGCTCAGCTACTCACAAGCCCGAGCTATGGCTTGGGCCAGTCATGATCCTGAGCTATGCACCTCGGCCACTTACGAGCCTGAGCTACGCCTCGGGCAAATTATGAGCCCGAACAGTAGTGCTCAACCACTCACAAACATGAGCCGCAATACTAGACAAGTCCAGAACCCGAGCAGCACTGCTCGACCAGTCCAGCTTCCGAGCTGCTCTGCTTAGCCAGCCAACCTCCGGGTATCCAAACTAGGCCAGTTCAGTTCCCGAGCCCCATGCTCGGTCAGATCTGCTCCTCGGTATTTAAACCTGACCAGTTCATTTCCTGAGCCCCAGCTCGGTCGGATCAACTTTCGGGTACTTAAACCCGACCAGTTCATTTCCGGAGCCCCAGCTCGGTCGGATCAGCTTCCGGGTACTTAAACCCGACTAGTTCATTTCCCGAGCCCCAGCTCGGTCGGATTAGCTTTCGGGTACTTAAACCCGACCGGTTCATTTCCGGAGCCCCAGCTCGGTCGGATCAACTTCCAGGTACTTAAACCCGACCGGTTCATTTCTCGAGCCCCAGCTCGGTCGGATCAGCTTCCGGGTACTTAAACCCGACTAGTTCATTTCCCGAGCCCCAGCTTGGTTGGATCAGTTTCCGGGTACTTAAACCCAACCAGTTCATTCCCGAGCTCCTGCTCGGTCGGATCAGCTCCTGCGCCATTCAAATTCCCGAGCTCCTGCTCGGTCGGATCAGCTCCTGCACCATTCAAATTCCCGAGCTCCTGCTCGGTCGGATCAGCTCCTGCGCCATTCCAATTCCCGAGCTCCTGCTCGGTCGGATCAGCTCTTGCGCCATTCGAGTTCCCGAGCTCCTGCTTGGTCGTATCAGCCCCTGCACCATTCGGTCCCTGAGCTCCCACTCGGGACCAGTCCAAAGCCACCACGGGCAAGCAGCTAAGCACAAGACCTCATCTTCAGCACCCTCATCGGGCACCTCGAGATGGTCTTCCCTGGGGGGAAAGAATGATATGGCAAATGTTGACCTGGCTGCCACGTCCTCGCGCCCTCGGACAACTGGCCCGCCGACGTGGCCGACCCGATACGGGAAGCTGACACAGGTAAGGTCGACACCCCAGCGGTCGTATGGCCGACCTGACACAAGTAAGGTCGACACCCCAGCGATCGTACGATCGACCTGACACAGGTAAGGTTGACACCCTTACCTGCAGACGTATGCCTCACCGCAAGGACGACGGGCGTGGTGGAAGGGTACGACGACATGGTAAGCCATAAGGGCAGTAAAGTTGCCAGGTACAAATGACCTACAACACTCACTATATAAGCTCCTGCACCTCTACCGGGTAGGGGGATGAGAAATAAACCACAAAACTAACTTGATCGTCGGAGGGGTCACGTCGGGAACTTACCCGACCCGACCTCCTTGCAAGAACCGGCGCCCGACCCGACCTGAGGCGTCTCCTCCCTTCCCGAGCTCCACCACTCCAGCAGCCAACCCCCGTGACGGGATACGAAGGATCCATCCATCTAGCCAAGCACCGACTCCGTCCCGAGACGACCGCGGGTGAACTAGCGCACAAGGGCCTGAACCAACAGTGCTCACTCAGCGGATACGGAGGCAGGCCGAATCCACTGGGCAGGCACCAGATTTGGCTCTAACATATTGCATTGGCATGATACTACTAATGACATTCTTATATAGTATAGTTTTAGAACAGAGCTTATGTCGCCCAAAACAGTAGTTTACATATCTCGTGCCATCATATTGTAGTGAAATTGTACTTCATCAAGATATACAACAAAGTTGTTAACGAGGGAATCAAAGAATGTACCCTAAAACATAATAGCAGAACAAGGTCAAAGATTTCTAATAATCTGCAAGTGATTTTCCAGATAAACATTTAGGATCATTACTTGAGTGCAATCACCATCAATGTTGATGTAGCATAGTCCGAAATAGGTTCAGCTGTGAAGCATTTGATTGCAATCAGACAAGATGACAACATTGCTGAAAATGGTTCATAAATGAAATGTTCTCTTGAATCAGCAAAAATATTCATTTCATTCGAACAATACCTTGATCATAGCAGAAATCCATGTCTGATAATACTTCTATGTAGGTCAAATTGTATTGTGGTCATATAATCATATTCACATGTCATTACCCAATGCACACGAACTTTCTACCATACAAACATATTTGTAATATAATGGAATATAAAATATTAGCAAATGAATCAAATATTAAAGCCTGCCTAATGCTATTTTCCTGTTGCAGCAGAACCATTTGCTGCATCAATGATCAGGATAAGCAGAACAATCAGAAGCTAATAAGCAGTTAATCAGGTTAGTGTTCTTCTGGTAAACCATTTATAACTAAGAGTACAAAACCAAGCAAGTTATATGAACACAAAGAAGCAAATAAAGAAAAAAATATGATTTGTAGCTGAAGCAATTTACACCTGGGCATAGATTCTCCCTGCGCCTAGTGCATTGTGACCAACTTCACTGTTACCCATGTCATCATCATTAGGTAACCTGACTGCCGTACCAGGAGCCCTCAGCAATCTCCATCTCTCCGGAGCACCATATGAAATGGTGAAGAATGTTTATCCTTTTATCCATCGAGTAAACATGAGCAAACAACTCAGTTGAATAATCCAGAACATTGAACATCAAGAACCAACCAACCATTTGCCATCCTAACTTTTTCTCTTTAACTGATAAATCATGCATGCAATTACCAAATGGCAAAATTGGGATCAGTAAATGCATTTGGTTTGGCATAGAGTAATCATCTTTTCTAGCTTTTTCCTAACAATCCCACCTGCTAAATTTCTCCAAAACAACAAATTCTTCTCACCACCTATGACCTAACAAGTTTTATTGCATCCATATACAGAGCAGCAGCAGAAAATAACTAAGTGGTCACAGATACAGCAAAATTTTCTGATTAAACAAAATATAAAAACGGGTTAAAAATATTGGCCAATTCTAGTACTAACACATCAAATTGGAGGCATCCATATGGCCCATTTAAATTAACCTATTTCTGAAGCCGGGTACTCCAATTATCCATCTTCAACCCTATACGTTCATGAGCACAAATTGCGTTAGGCCCTAACCCGCATTCCCAATGCCGACAAGTAGAACTACAAGTTATATGTTCGATACTCACACAGCTTCCCGTATCCAGGGTACCAGATTAGAACAGAACTAAACATCGATAAGTACTAAAGATTCTACCAGATGCAGTCTTGCTCAAACAACAAATCGTCGCCGGCAGGGATTTGGTGTACCTTTTTGAGCGAGTCCATGGCGAGCGTGTCGGCGACATGGATGCAGTTGTACTGGTCGGGGTTGGCATCCCCCAATCCGTCCAAAACCACCACGACCACTGTCTTCCCCTTGGGAAGCCTCGGGTGGTCCGCCAATTTCCAAGAAAACTCCGGGCTTCCCATCCTTCCGAACCCTCCACAAGACTACACACCAGGGCGATCAAGACAACGCGCCACGTCGAACGAAGGGATCGTTTCCTGCTACAACTCCAGAGCAATTTAATCGATCGATCAAGAGGCGGTGATGGAGGTGTGAGAAGGCGCAGATGACACGGCGACGAGTTAGGTAGATAGCTGCTGTTTGAAATATTTGACGTCCACAATGAGCCCGCCTTTGGTACCTCACAATTTGATTGGGGACACGTGTCGTCGTCTCACCGGGTTTTATGGCCTTGGTAACGAAATCGCAACGCATGGATCGACCGATTCATCTCATCATTAGCAAAAGTTCGATTCGTATGAGAAAATGTTATAGGATCTTCTGCGAAGGCAAATTAAATGACAATAACTATATAAGATGTCGCATTAACCTGTGAAGTATACACCTGTTAGTGGAAAATCTTCGTGTCTGCCCAGTTGGTGCAGTCTATGCCTCCATGTCTGCTGAGTGGGCATGGCTAGTTCTGGCCCATGTGCGCTAGATCGCTCGCGGTCGTCTCGAACGGAAAGGGGGTGGAGCCCGGTTGGGTGAAAGGAGCCTTCAGGTTCCGCTCGGAAGGTCGACGGTCGGTGCCTTAGAGCTCGGGTCGGGAATTTACGCTTGTGGCTCGGGTCGATCGCGCATTCCTGCAAGGAGGTCGAGTCGGGTGGGGCTCTCGACGAGACCCCTCCGATGATTAAGTTAGTTTGGTTGTCGATTTGCGATCCCCCTGCTCCGTAGAGGAGTATGAGCTTTTATAGTGGGTGTTATAGGTCATTCGTACCTGAGATCTTTACTGCCTCTATAGCTTACCATGCTGTCGTACTTCTCCACGCTGTCCATGGTCCTTGGGGTGAGGCATGCGTTTTGCCTGCTGCAGCTATGGCGTATCGGCCTTACCCATGTCAGGTCGGTCGTACAATCGCTGGCTCCTCCATGCCTGTGTCGGGTCGGCCACGTCGAAGATCTAATCGTCCAAGGGCATGTGGCAGTCAGGTCAATATTTGTCATATCATTCCCCCCCAGAAGACCTTCTCGAGGTGCCCGATTAGGGTGTTGAAGATAAGGTCTTGTGCCGAGCCGTGGGTTTGTAGCGGAGTCGAATTAGTCCCGAAAGCTGATCCGACCGAGCAGGGGCTCGGGAAACGAACTGGTCGGGTTTAAGTACCCGGGAGCTGATCCGATCGAGCATGGGCTTGGGAAATGAACTGGCCGGGTTTAAGTACCCGAAAGTTGATCCGACCGAGCTGAGGCTCAGGAAATGAACTGGTCGGGTTTAAGTACCCAGAAGCTGATCCGACCGAGCAGGGGCTCGGGAAATGAACTAGTCGGGTTTAAGTACCTGAAAGCTCATCCGACCGAGCTGGGGCTCGGGAAATGAACTGGCCGGGTTAAGTACCCGGAAGCTGATCCGACCGAACAGGGGCTTAGGAAATGAACTGGCCGAGTTTGAATACCCGAGAGCTGATCTGACCGAGCAGGAGCTTGGGAAATGAACTGGCCGGGTTTAAATACCCGAAAGTTGATCTAACCGAGCAGGGGCTCGGGAAATGAACTGGCCGGGTTTGAATACCTAGAAGCTGATCTGCCCGAGCATGGAGCTCGAGAACTGAACTGGCCGGGTTTGAATACCCGGAGGCTGGACTAGCCGAGTAGAGCGGCTCGGAAGCTAGACTAGCCGAGCAGTGCTGCTCGGGTTATGGACTGGTCTAGTATTGCAGCTCGAGTTTGTGAGTGGTCGAGCACTACCGTTCGAGCTCATAATTTGCCCAAGGCGTAGCTCAGGCTTGTGAGTGGCTGAGGTGCATAGCTCAGGCTCATGACTGGCCCAAGGCATAGCTCGGGCTTGTGAGTAGCCGAGCAATGTTGCTCAGGCTCGTGAGTGGCCAAGCACTATTGCTCGGGCTTATGATTGGCCCGAGGCGTAGCTCGAGCTCGGGAGTGGCCGAGCACTGCTGCTCGGGCTTATGATTTGCCAAAGGCGTAGCTCGGGTTAGTGAGTGACCGAGGTGCATAGCTCGGGCTCGTAAGTGGCCGAGGTGCGTAGCTTAGGCTCATGACTGGCCCAAGGCATAGCTTGGGCTTGTGAGTAGCCGAGCAATGTTGCTCAGGCTCGTGAGTGGACGAGCACTGTTGCTCGGGCTTATGATTGGCCCGAGGCGTAGCTCAGGCTCAGGAGTGGCCGAGGTGCATAACTCGGGCTCGTAAGTTGCCCAAGGCATTGCTCGGGCTTGTGAGCGGCCGATGTGCGCAACTCGGGCTTGTGAGCGACCGAGGTGCGCAACTTGGGCTCATAAGTGGCTGAGGTGCACAACTCGGGCTCGTAACTTGCCTAAGGCGTAGCTCGGGCTTATGAGTGGCCGAGGTGCACAACTCGGGCTCGTAAGTGGTCGAGGTGCACAACTTGGGCTCATAACTTGCCCAAGGCGTAGCTTGGCCTTGTGAGCGGCCGAGGTGCACAACTCGGGCTCGTAAGTGGCCGAGGTGTACAATTCGGGCTCATAACTTGCCTAAGGTGTAGCTCGGGCTTGTGAGCTGCCGAGGTGCATAACTCGGGCTTGTAAGTGGCCGAAGTGCACAACTCGGGCTCATAACTTACCCAAGGCGTAGCTTGGGCTTGTGAGCCACCGAGGTGCATAACTCGGGCTCGTAAGTGGCCGAGGTGCACAACTTGGGCTTGTGAGCGACCGAGGTGCACAACTCGGGCTCGTAAGTGGCCGAGGTGCACAACTCAGGCTCGTAAGTGGCCGAGGTGCACAACTCGGGCTCGTAAATTGCCCAAGGCATAGCTCGGGCTTGTGAGCAGTCGAGGTGTGCAACTCGGGCTTGTAAGTGGCCGAGGTGAACAACTTGGGCTCGTAACTTGCCCAAGGTGTAGCTCGGGCTTGTGAGCTACCGAGTTGCACAACTCAGCCTCGTAAGTGGCCGAGGTGCATAACTCGGGCTCGTAAGTTGCCCAAGGCGTAGCTCAGGCTTGTGAGCGGCCGAGGTGCGCAACTCGGGCTCGTAAGTGGCCGAGGTGCACAACTCGAGCTCGTAACTTGCCCAAGGCATAGCTCGGGCTTGTGAGCTACCGAGGTGCACAACTCGGCCTAGTAAGTGGCCGAGGTGTATAACTAGGGCTCGTAAGTTGCCCAAGGCGTAGCTCGGCTTGTGAGTGGCCGTGGTGCACAACTCGGGCTCGTAAGTGGTCGAGGTGCACAACTCGGGCTTGTCAGCGGTCGAGATGCACAACTCGGGCTCGTAAGTGGCCGAGGTGCACAACTCAGGCTTGTAAGTGGTTGAGGTGCACAACTTGGGCTCGTAAGTTGCCCAAGGCATAGCTCGGGCTTGTGAGCGGCCGAGGTGCACAACTCGGGCTCATAACTTGCCCAAGGCATAGCTCGGGCTTGTCAGGTAGTTGATATATCTCCGAGATGCACCTTGAGATTGTTCGACTGCGGACGTTCTTGCGACATCGGGCCCTCCTTCTAGCGCCAAAATGTAAGTGAAAAATCTTCATGCCTGCCCAATTGGCGTGGTCTGTGCCTCCATGTCTGCTGAGTGGGCATGGCTGGTTCTGGCCCGTGTGCGCTAGATCGCTCGCGGTCATCTCGAACGAAAAGGGGGTGGAGCTCGGTTGGGTGGAAGGAGCCCTCGGGTTCCGCTCGGAAGGTTGACGGTCGGTGCCTTAGAGCTCGGGTCGGGAATTTACGCTTGTGGCTCGGGTCGGTCGCGGATTCCTGCAAAGAGGTCGAGTCGGGTGGGGCTCCCGACGAGAACTCTCTGATGATTAAGTTATTTTGGTTGTCGATTTGCGATCCCCCTGCTCCGTAGAGGTGCATGAGCTTTTATAGTGGGTGCTATAGGTCATTCATACCTAAGATCTTTACTGCCTCTATGGCTTACCATGCTGTCGTACTTCTCCACGCTGTCCGTGGTCCTTGGGGTGAGGCATGCGTTTTGTCTGCTATAGCTGTGGCGTGTCAGCCTTACCTATGTCAGGTCGGTCATACAATCGCTAGCTCCTACATGCCTATGTCAGGTTGGCTTCGCTGTGTCGGGTCAGCCACGTTGGAGATCTAAACGTCCAAAGGCACGGGGACGTGGCAGCCATGTCGATATTTGTCATATCAACACCTATTAAGAAAATCTAATTGTATACTATTTCGCATCTATCTCAAGAGGATGTCTAGATAATTGAATTCTTAAGACATCATATCCTACAAATTATACCAAGACATGCTTAATACTTACATAATGAGAGTTGTGCCTAATAACGTATATTGAAGGGTCTTTTATAGTGTGAATTTTAGATTATTATATTCATAAATGTGTATTGAAGTCGTGAAGTAATATTATATAGAATACAAGTGTTATCATCTTTATGTCGTGGTCGAGGTGCTGATAGAACTTGGTCCAGTCCGAGTATGCAAGACTGCCAATGGTTCCGTCAAGCTCGCAAACATGTATTGGTGGGAGGATCCGACCATAAGGTTGCCCATTCGTTCCCCAAAGCTCTTCCATCTCGAGATTGCTCATGCATTGTACAAAGGTCATAGTCGAACGAAGGGATTCCAACTTGATTTCTCCGAAGCTTACGTTAGTTGGGGCCATAGCCTCAAGAACCCGAGGAAGCCTCAAAAGGTAAAGAATTGTCGTATGGAAGTGTTGAGAGTCCCCTCTCCCCCCCCCCCCCCAGAATACTATTCATAAGGGTGACTTTTATACCTGTGACCTTGAATCGACTTACATGGTTGTTTAATGATCACCAACGTCAACGTACGTAGATGTTTAATGTGTGTTGACGCCTCAGTTGGTCAGCCCACACATTTGGTGCTGACATTGCCTGGACAGTGCAGCGCTGCTTCCTGCTTCTTGAGTAATGGGATATGAGGCTACATTGTTGCATACTTATCAGGGGGCTGCCAATATGGAGGACAAATAGTTGACTCGTCCCAGGTTCGCAGTGTTAACTTGGCTCAGGATGCTCAGCTAGCTCTTTATGACAGTTTGAGGGGCCCCATGGAATGGGGTGCCTTGATATATCATATTATTCTCTTCCCCTTAAAGGAGTCATGCCTTGGGGCTCGGGGTCCAAGCTAGCATGTTCGTTGGTCTCGCTGGTAGAATAAATTTCGTCAAGATATGCTTAGTTCTATGTTATCGGAGGGAGGCTTGAGCATGCGACAATGAACTAGCTGACATTAAGTTGGCAGTAGATTGGCCGAGACTAGGTCGGCAATGGACTCGTCGAGGCTAGTGGCCTAGACAAGACTAGGTCGGCAATGAGCTGGCTGAAACTAAGTCGGCAACAAATTGGTCAAGACCATGTTGGTGATGGACTGGTCGAGACTAGGTTGACATGGGTCCACACCTATCCCCCTTTGGTGAATGATTAATTCGAGGAAGTTGCCCGAGCCAACCTCAAAGACGCATTTGGTGGGATTGAGGTGCATTACGAAATTTTTGAGGGTTCAAAACATCTTGGTGAGGTCCTCCAAGTGAGTCTCGACAACCTACTCTTCATAATCATGTCATCGACATATACCTCCATGTTCCTGCCGACTTGATGCTTGAACATATGACTCACCATCCTTTGTATGTCACCTCGGTAGTCTTCAAGCCGAATGGCATGGCCTTAATAGTAAACTCCTCTATCAGTGATGAACCCAATGTGTTATCAATCCTTAGGAGCCATACAAATTTGGTTGTAATCGGAGAAGGCGTCCATAAAAGTGAGGAGCTCGTGCCCCCAGGTTTGATCAACTAATTAATCTATCCTCAAGAGGGGGTGTACAATACTTTGGGCACGCTCGATTGAGATTAGTGTTATCAACTCACATCCTACAACTCCTATAATATTTTTTGACAAGGACAATATTGGACAGTCATTGAGGGTACTTGGCCTCAACTATAAACCCTACATCCATCAGATGATCCACTTCATCGCTAATCACCTTTTGTTAGTTCAGTGTAAATTTTTGAGGCCTTTACTTCATTAGTCATGCCTCAGAGAGAATGCTAAGATGATGTTGAGTGACCTCAGTGTCGATGCCCGACATGTCCTTGGGTGACCAGGAAAAAAACATCAGCGTTCTTCGTTAGAAAATTAATAAGCTGAACCTAGTCCTTCTCTGGGAGCTTGGACCCGATCTTCATGACCCAGCAGGTCGGCACTAGTCGAGGAGGACTACCAATACTCGCTCCACCGGCTTTGGTCGACATGGGGTCTCAAACTTCTCCCGAGAGTCGATCAAAGGTCGATTGAAAAGCGGTTGCGGCTGCTCTACCTTCTCCAAGGTCAAATGATCGAGCTTCGACTTCTTTGGTAATGTGACCTCAATCACGTAACATTACCTAGACTCCCGAGGGTCGCTTCTCATTTCTTCGATCCTCGTTTGGGTCGAGAGCTTCATCACCCAATGATAAGTGGAGATGACCGCCTTCAACTTATCGAGGATTGGTCGGTCAAGGATGACATTGTATACCGATATGAGGTTGACCACCATGAAGGTGACCATCATGGTCTTGGACCTTGGCTCTTGTTTGATGGTGACCACCATGAGTCTTCTTTTTCATGTTTTTTCCTATTGAATTATTTGTTTATGTTAATAAGATTTGACATTTTTATGTAATTATTTTAACATTAATCACATGATTTGATCTATGCTCACTGGTTTACGACAATTGTAGGGCATATTCTGACTCGTTTAATGTATACTTTCACGTTGCTCTCTAAAAGCCAAGTAGATATGATCGACTCAGTTCAGATTGAGGTATCGGGAAGGAACACCACCCAGGACCACCGTTCGAGGGGCTAGGCCCAGGCCAGCCACCTAACTCCATCATGATGTCTTCTTCTGTACGTACATCTCATACACAGTAGGAGGACCTGTTTCAACTCAGACAACGACCCACGGAAGGATCGTGTCTATTACAGATACGCAATAAAAGCAACTAACACAATAGTGAGAATTGGTAGACAGGTCAAGGTTCAGCCACTGACCAGTATACGTAGCCGACTTACCACCCACGCGCATTAACCCACTTTGTACGATTTCTACCTCCCAAGGTAGTATAAAAGGTGCCCAAACAAATGAGCGAAGAGACCTTCTTTCACACTAGATATAAGATACAGAACGATTCACCTAGCTGACTTGACCGTCGGAGGGGCCAGGTTAGGGTGGCCCCATTCTCTCGATCATGACCATGGTGCAGGCGTCAACGACCAGGGAGCCAGCTGAGAAGTGGAAGGACACACTGGCAAAGAGGGAGGCTCCACCCATGGAGGACAACCAAATTAGGTCCCCCGACCGAGGATAAAAAACTCTCCCACTAACAGTAGATGGTTGCAGCTTCATCAAGGACTAGAAGCCGACTCCAACATGAGGCGACCAACTAGGTCCCGACCTACCAGTCGATGTCCCGAGGAGCCTATACATCCCTCGGACACCAACAAAGAATTTCTGAATGCCCATGTGCATGCAGACAAAATCAAGCTGAGGCGACACGTTAGCCTCGGTATAAAAAATGTATAACACTCCATTCTTTCTTGATGATGAATATAATGCATCTTTTCTCACTTAAACGAACATATGGAACGAGTCATTTCTTTATTCAAGACCGGTAAGTTCGAGCTTTCTGATTGAAACTTCTATGGTCAAAGTGATGTAGGAGATGCAGAATTCTAGATATATGATAGGGTAAAAAATATCCTAAAATCAGTTTTTAGGTGGTAACTATGCTCAGGATTTAAAATTTTTAACAGTACTTAACAAAATGATTGTGATTTGATTTACATAAATAAGCATTAATTAATTTGAGTTTTTGGGTATGTCATTTTAGATCTATCATTTAATGAGCATTGATGAATTTTGTGGAGTTGATTTGTCACAATTGTTATTTATATGATTTTATGTATGATGAGATCGATATAAGGTTATAATATTAGGATTGGTGGGTAATATTAAAACTTCCATCTCCATTTAGTATTTTTTTTATTTCTCATATCTTAGTGATTAGTGTTTATATCTTGGCTAAGGTGTTGACACAACTAAGTCCAATCCAAGTGCACGACTAGTGTTTATAACGATTTTGTTGAGCAATCTAGTGGGTATTGATGAGAGGTCTGATCACAAGATGACACGTTTGCTCCTTCAATCTCTCCCACCTCCAGGCGTCTGTGCTCTATACAAAGGTCAGAGCTAGGTGGAGGGATCTCGACTTGACCCATTCGATGCTTAAGTTAGTCGAGGCCGAAACCCTAAAACCTCAGGCAACTTCCGAGGGAAGAGAGTCGTAATGTGGAAGTGTTGAGAATCCGACCTCCTGTACTGTTTATGGGGGTGACTTTTATACCTCTAGCCTTGGGTCAACATACGCGGTTGTTTAATACATGCTAGCGCCTTAGGCAATCAACCCGTACACTATGCTTCGACGTCACCTGGATCGTGTGACGCTACTCCTTGCTTCTCGGTTGACGAGATGTAAAGCTACGTTGCCTCGTACTTGTCAGGGGGCCGACGCTGTAGAGAATGAATGGTCGAGTTACCCCGGGTTCGTAGGATTGAGTTGGTCCTAATGCGCGATTGACACTACCATGACGATCCAAGAGCCCCTAAAATGGGGCCAGGATATGCCATATCAAGCGGAGTCTGCTTGATGTGTAAGAGATTTCGATCATGTCATGTTGCCTCACTCTCGTGCATGGATCTTTTAAGGTTCGTCTAAAGTAATATAAGAAAATACATGTCAAGATTAGCCGGCAACCCCTTTTGATGCTTAGGTTTGTTCACTTGCTTTGGGAGTTGTCTCCTTCATGTAGGAGATGTTCCCCATGAGAGGAAGATGAGGACTCTCCGCTGGGGCTTTTGATCTATTTCATACGGAATCTTTTATGGAGTAAAGAGGGGAAGGTCTATATCTCTTGCTAAGAGAGAGAGAGAGTCTTGTATTATACGAGAATCGTGTCATATCAGTATATATTTCCACATAATATATATCATCTAAACTTAGAGTTATTGTGGTTTTGAGTGTCAATTTGGTGTGATTTTATTGTCACCTAACCGACCGAGTCCCATGAGTTTGAGGTATGCGTTTGGTCTTGTTGATTAACATCCTTTGGTTAATATTAACACATGTCATTGTTCGATTGATAGTGTTAACGTACTTTACGTCATGGCCAATGAGTCAACATGGCTTGGTCCATCGTAAAAACGTCAACCATAGCTCCGTGCCGATGAATGAGAATTTAGGAGAGACCTAATCGCGAGATCTCTGTGCCAACATCTCGTGATATGGAAGACGATCGCCTCCTCCTCCCAAGTCGTTGCGCCTTGCACAAAGGCCAGAGTCGAGCGAGAGGGCTCTTCGACTCGATCCCTCTGATGGTTAAGTTAGCGAGAGCAGGAGCTCACTGAGAAATATCATAGTAGTCGATTATGTATGTCCTCCTGATATTGTTCATCGGGGTGACTTTTATACCTCTTGTAGAAGGGTTGTCGTATGAAGATGTTTAATGGATGCTAGCACCACATATGTGGCGTTAAATGTGTGTTGGCACCTCAGTGGAGATGGACCATACTTCGAACGTTGATGCTATATGGATTGCGTCACACCCTGCCGAATGGCGAGCCAGATCGACGACTTGTCCCATGGTGCCGTTTGGATTACGTCACGCCTTATCATGTCTCAGATGTCGAAGCGACGAGTTGTCCTAAGGTTACGGTCAGAACTGAGTTGACGGTACCTAACTGGTTTCACTGTAGCGGTCTAACGACCCTCGTGGAATGACGAGCTAAAATATGACAAATCGGATAATATATATTATTTCATTATATATATATATATATATATATATAAACTTTGACTGATTGGTAGGAATGACGCGGTTAATAGTTCTAAGTTTTCTTCAATTAAAAAAACACGGTTTTTAGTTAGTGGTTGTGTCAGTTGGTGAAGGTGTAGGGGTTGTAGATAACAGTCTGGTAACCACTAAAGCCTAATTAAGCCCAGCTTACGGAACAATGGGACTAAAATAGCAGCCCTCAATGCCACGGCCTTATATACAGCCACCACCACCTTTCTTCCTCATCTCTTGTACCTGAAGCCCTCCCTTCTCACCCATCGTTGCCGCAGTTGGAGCCAAGACATGACGGAAGGGAACAGCACGGTATGCCCTCCCTCGGATATGATCCTGCTGAGCGGACTTTGGGCCGATGAAATCGACATTGAGGTGTTGTCGGAATTCCTTTTCCCCGTCCTCATCATGCAGACTTCGGTGATATTAGCGCTCACTCGCTTCTTGGCCTACGCCCTCAAGCCCTTCGGCCAGCCCAGAGTCGTCGCCGAGCTCATCGTAAGCTCGACTTCTTCTCCTCTTATTTTCTTTCTTTGTTCCGCCAGCCTCACAAGATTAGCTTCATTCCATCTGTGGTGGAAGAAGGGTCTTTGCCAGCGGCTAACTTGGAGTTGCCTGTCTATTAGGGTGGCATACTGTTGGGTCCGGCGGTCTTTGGGAAGCTTACATACAGTAGCGCCTCGGCCGAGAATGCAGGGAGCCCGCAAACATCGGTGGTCAAATCGCTTTACAGATTCCTTTTTCCCCCGACGAGCTACACCTTGATCGAGGCTATCGGCTTCTTGGGGCTCATCTACTACGTCTTCCTTGTCGCAGTCGAGCTCGACGTGAAAGTGTTCAGGGTGATGGGCAGGAAGGTGGTGGCCATAGCGATGGCCAGCCTAACCCTCCCTCTGCTTGCGACCGCCGCCACCGTGGCGGTCTTCGGTTTACCTGCCCCTATGGCGAACAACAGCTATAAAGGGTCCGGCACGGAGCAAGCCGCTTTCGTCCTGCTCCTCAGCTTCGCGCTCTCGATCACCGCCTTTCCGATCCTTGCGCGGCTCCTCGCGGAGCTCAAGATCCCGAATCCCGAACTCGGTCAGGTCGTCCTGCCGTCGGCCTTGGTCGGCGACGTGGTGTCGTGGCTCCTCCTCGCGCTGTGTTTTGCCGTTATTGGGCCTGGCGACAAGGCCGCTGCTCACTTTAATAATGAGTACCTTGCGCCCTTTTGGATGGTGCTCGCCGCAGCCTGTCTTGTGCTCCTGTGCCTGTACGTGGTGAGGCCGTTCCTGGAATGGACGGTGCGGCAGATGCCGGAAGGCGAGCCGGTGAACAACGTGTACATGGGTTTGGTGCTCATCTTCGTGTTGGGCGCCGCTCTGGCCTCGGCGACCATCGGATTCCACCCTGTGTTCGGCGCCCTCGTCTTGGGGCTGGCGGTGCCCAAGGGGCCGCTCACCACAGCGCTGATCGAACGGCTCGACGACTTCGTCATCGGCTTCATGCTGCCGTTCCTCATCGTCGGCAGCGGACTCAAGGTCGATGTGGCATCCCTTATTAGACCGGAGGGAAACGAGCCGCCGCACTACGTGTTCTGGTTAGGCTGCATCGTCGTGGTTGCGACGCTGGCCAAGGTTGCCGGATGCATGATCGTCTCTTCCTTCTATTCGATGCCGCGCTCTCAGGGGTTGTCGCTCGGGATATTGATGAACACGATGGGCCCGGCTCAGGCGATCATCCTCAACATGGGCAAGAGCGAAAAGGTGAACTCCGCTCCCTTCCTCACCGTCTCTCTCGCTTCCAACCCTGGTGTGCTGCCATCTCATGGGCATTATTTGCCTGTGCAGGTCTTTAACCAGAAGATACACGCGTTGCTGGTGGTCACGTCGGTCATCTCCACGGCACTGGTGAGCCCGCTGGTAACAGCCCTCGACAGGAAATGCCGCGGCCCGGCCATTTACAAGCAGCGCAACCTGGAGCTCTCGAGGCGGGAGTCCGACCTGCGCCTGGTGGCGTGCGTCCACACCGTCCGCAACGTCCCTTCCGTCATCAGCCTCCTTCAGCTCTCTAACCCCACCTACGACTCCCCGCTCTTGGTCTCTGCCGTCCACCTCGTCGAGCTCACCGGGCGCACCCCTCCCATGCTCATCGTCCACGAAGCTGGTGCCAATGGCACCCTCACGAGAAGGAATAGCGACAACACGCCCCCAGACCTCGTGCACTCCGAACCGATCGTTTCTGCCTTCGAGAAGTACCAGCAGCACGCCGGATGCGTCACCCTCCAGTCCCTCACTGCAGTCTCCGCCTACTCGTCCATGCATGAGGACATCTGTAACATCGCCGCGGACCACCATGCCACCCTCATCGTCCTCCCCTTCCACAAGCTGCTCACGGTGGACGGCGAAATGGAGGTCATCAACCCTGCCATCCGCGCCGTCAACCAGGGCGTCCTCACCAACGCGCCCTGCTCCGTCGGGATCCTCGTCGACCGCGGACTGGGCGAGCACGGGAAGTTCGCCAATGCGGGGCATCAGACGCCCCTCCACGTTGCGATCCTCTTCTTTGGCGGCCCCGACGACCGCGAGGCGCTCATGTACGGGCGCCGGTTTCTCGATCAGCCAGGGGTCGTCCTCACCGTCGTCCGGTTCCTCCCCAGCTACGATGCTGAGGCGCCCGCGGCAGCGCCGGCCGTATGGCCGGCCAAGGTGGACCGGCTGTGGGACGACGAGTGCATCAGGGAATTCCGGCTTCAGTACGGTGACAACGCGTCGGTCTCGTACACCGACAAGGTGGTGAGCAACAGCTCGGATACAGTGGTGACGATCCGGTCCATGGGCAGCATCTACGACTTCTACGTGGTGGGCAGGGCGAGCGGGGGGGACTCGCCACTCATAGCAGGCATGAGGGAGTTCACCGACTTCCCTGAGCTGGGGCCGATCGGGGACTTGCTGGTATCATCGGATATGGACGCGATGGCGTCGGTGCTGGTGATGCAGCAGTACGTAGAGGAACGGATGGGGTGAGTGTCTGAAGGAGTCAACCCGGGGGAAACAAAGGGTTTCGGCGGGGGACGGCCACTGACCCATCTCTGACTGTGACTTTGTAGAGACCGTAGGCGGCTACTGACCATTTTCCTTTTTTTATCCTCTTAATTCTTTATTTTCCTTTCCGATAATTTAAATTCTGCTGTCATTGGGTTTTTTTTTTTTATTAGTAGTCCCGTCTGCCTCTGTCTCTTTTAGAAGAAAAATCCTGAGGCCAAAAAAATTATAATCACAGTAAGAATTCTGATAATTTGCGAATTTAATTGATCATGATCCGGCTCGGTCAGATAATTATTATACGTTAAATTGCTAATCTTACATTATTTGATTTGGTTCCATAATTCATTAACTTGATAGATCAAAAGATTTTATTAAATGCTGAGAGTTCATTATATTATGATCCATCAAGAGATTGCCGATGCTAATCCTGTCACAAAGCGAGAAAACAAAACACAAGCAACAGTAGGACGAGTGTGCAAGATTTGATATAGCATTGAAGAACCACTTACAATGAATATAGCATACAACTGGTCGTACAAAAAGCCACTTATGTATGCAGTATACTCCCCCTCTCTCTGGGATTAATACTAACGAGTTGGAAGGAAGGTGGGGATCAATCAGCTCGCAACCCTGCAATCAGACATAGGATGGCGGCTTCGGCAGGTCGGCGACGTCGCCGCAGCACAGCGTGTTGTCCGGCATGTTGTACTCGTCCCTCAGCGACCTCTCCGACGACGTGACGCTGATGTAGAGCTGCTGCCCCAGGTAGTGCCTCTCCCACATCTCAGACCGCAGGCTCCACATCCCCGCGTTGTCGAAGGTGAGCATGATCGCTGACCATGACCTCGGGTACACCTGTATCGTGTGCCGGCTCACTGCGTCGAGAAGATTACACGTCTTCCTGTTCTCCGGCGTCCACTTTCCGTGCCCCATCCTGCAAGCATTACATCAAATATTTGGTTCATTGGCGACATGGAAGGTGAGTACTGAGACTGCTCGAAGGCAAGTCGGTTGCGGCCTGGGCGGCGCGATGAGATTACCCGACAGGGAAGAAGGAGTAGCCATCCAAGTGGTAGCACTGAATGCTCCTCTCAGGATTCTCGAGGATGATCTCCATGTAAGTTCTGTAAGTGGCGTTGAGGACGCTCGTCGTGGCCGTGATCGGTGCGCTGGCCGCCGGTGGTTCGTCATTGATACTGTCGTACTTGAACACCTTGTCGGCGATGCCGTAATATCCGCAAGCTTGAGCGGGGTGGGGGATTCCACATGCGACACGCCGTTGAGCGCGAATCGGCGCTTGCCGTTGACTTGCCCGACCGAGCTGGCGAGCTTGATGGTTCTGGTGATGTTGATGTCACTGTAGTGGTAGGAGCCCTGGGGGTTGGGCCGGGCGGCGCTGGCCGTGAGGTTCCATCGGAACGACCGCCACTGGTTCAAGGACCAGGCCCAGCCGACAGGCGCCGCCGGCAGCTCAGGTGATGGTGGGACGCTGGAGCCGGCGTAGCCGATGACGCCCGTGGCGGTCCGCATGTACTTGGTGAAGCGTGTGGAGGCGACCATGTAGTAGTCCTTGGGGTCTTGGTTGGCCGTGACGAGCACGGAGAGGCACTGCCCGACGTGGACGTCGAGGGACTCGTAGTCGTTCTGCACGGTGTGCGACCCGTCCATCTCCACCAGCTTCATCCGGTGGTTCTGCGTCCGGAAGTTGAGCGACACCTTCATGCCGACGTTGCAGATGCGGTAGCGGTACGTCTTTCCGGCCTCCATGGTGAAGAGCGGCGCGTCGTCCCTGCCACTGGCGTCCTTACCGGTTCGTCCGTTGATGAGGACGCCGGCAGGGTTGCCAATGCCGTGGCCGGCGTCGAGGATCGCGGCTAGGGCCTTGTGGCTCTTGGCGTACCAGTCGCCGATGAGCATGGTGTAATCGTCGGCTGGGTCGGCGAAAGGCACGGGGATGAGGAGGCGGCTGTTGACGCGGAGGCCGCCGAACGCGCCGGCGGCCCTGTGCATCCCCATGGAGGGGAAGTAGAAGAAGCTTCCGATCTGGTCCTTCACCTGGAAGTGGTACGTGAAGTTCTTCCCGGGAGGGATGGGGCAGTTGGTGCCGGGCATGCCATCCATCCACGAGTTCTTCCTCTGCTGGATGCCGTTCCTGATACACGAGCACCGGGTCAGCATGAACGAAGAAGAAGAAGCTCATCAGCGACACGCTCAACGAGCACAGACAACAAACCACGTCAAGAGGAAAGGCTCATCCAGGTTGTTGAAGACATTGACGACGATGTTGTTGTTGGTGGTGGAGTTGATGTTGGGTCCCGGGAACTGGCCATTGATGAGGATGACCTGCCGAGGGACGCCGAGGGGAGAGACGGTGCCGTACGTGACGTTCACGTGAAGAACAGGTACGGGTCCTCGGCGTGCACCGCCGCGAGGCCAAGAAGGCATAGGAACACACGGAGCGCATCGCGACCCCCTCCCATGATCGCTTGTTGCTCCCCCGACCTCCCTCTCTCTCTCTTTCCAACCTGTTACAAATCTTTCAGGAGTCGACCTTAGGTGTCGATTCCACCTATTTTCGTTCGAGTGTGTAAGTCTGTCGATATCGGTAGGGGTCAAAACTTTTTGTATAGATTAATGCTCCCTCGAGGGTCCTCGACGTAGGGCTCGGTTGGCTTGTCCCTTGGGCCGTCTCAGGGATAACGATCCTGCACAAATGTCTCTTTAGAGATGGGAGGGGTGACTCAGAGAGGCCCCTCCGATGCCCAAATTAGAAGGAATCCCGAATGACCCTCTCGGAAGAGTAAAGTTTGAGGTTCTGGGGAAAAGGGAGTCGGATCGAGGGAGAGAGCCAGTCCCCTTTACCTACTGCCGGAGTAAGTGTTTTATACCTGTGGGAGGGGAGCTTGCCCGTACACCCAGCCTTACCTTTGTTGTCCCTCGGAATATGACTGAAACGTACGGAGGACGTGCGGCTGTAGCGGCATGGGGCGAGGGCATGACACGCCATGCCACATTAATAGGCGTGGGCTAAGCAGTGTCATGTTTGGGCACCTCCACCTCGGACTCCAGATCGATCGCCGACTTGGTCCCTCGGGCTGACGTGGCTTCCTCCGAAGTGTCGTCGTGGCCGTCCATGTGGCGCGGGCTTGGATGAGTCGGACCGACCCACTGGATACCCTATCATTCTTCCCCTCCCGGGAGGGGTCTCACTGAGGCACTTCGTGAATCAAGGGGATGACCCCGAGCTCTGGTCGCCTCTGGTCCATAGGGAAGACTGGGGTGGATGAGGTACACCGTTCGGCGAAGGATCGATCGAGATTCGTGAGTAAAGGACTGGTGGACTGGCCGAGACACGTGACTCGGGCAAAGGACTGGTGGACTGACCGAGATATGCGACTCGGGCAAAGGGCTGGTGGATTGGCCGAGATACATGACTCAGACAAAGGACTGGTGGACTGGCCGAGGTATGCAACTCGAACAAAGGACTGGTGGACTGACCAAGATATGTGACTCGAACAAAGGACTGGTGGATTGGCCGAGATACGCGACTCGGACAAAGGACTGGTGGACTGGCCGAGATACGTGACTCGGACAATGGACTGGTGGACTGGCCGAGATATGCGACTCGGGCAAAGGACTGGTGGACTGGCCGAGGCACGCGACTCGGGCAAAGAATTGGTGTACTGGCCGAGATACGCGACTCAGGCAAAGGACTGGCGGACTGGCCGAGATATGCGACTCGGGCAATGGACTGGTGGACTGGCCGAGATATGCGACTCGGGCAAAAGACTGGTGGACTGGCCGAGGCACGCGACTCGGGCAAAGAATTGGTGTGCTGGCCGAGATACGCGACTCGGGCAAAGGACCGGCGGACTGGTCGAGATATGCGACTCGGGCAATGGACTGGTGGACTGGCCGAGATATGCGACTCGGGCAAAGGACTGGTGTACTGGCGTCTAAATGCCATTCAAATATGGCGGGCGCAGCCCGCGCATGCAATGTGAGATAACGAGGGGTAACACGAGGAGGAGGGACAGGCTGATGTGGCAGTGTTTACTCTTATTTATATGTCGTTGAAGGGGCGGCTCGCATATTCCCTAGGCGGTTCCGCCGCCTCCTCGGGAAGTCAAAACGACGTTGTCCATATAAACCTCCCGTCAATGGTGGTGAATGATCACTTCTCATTCTCCTCCTTTCTGAGCCTTCGGACCTCACACCTCTCGGTCGCTCCGTCCCTTTCTGCCTCCTTACCGATCAGGTCGAAATGGCGTCCACTCCTTCCTTCTCAGTTTCAAGTTTCTCCTCTTCTCTTTCCTCTCATGTTCCTCCATCCCGAGAGAAAAGGCGTAGGTCCAATGATTCCTCGAGGAATCAGTCAGTTCCCGAGAGCTCGTCCTCGGGTGTGAGTGTGATGACTGGGGCTGAAGCAAAGGTTCTTCAAGCCTTGGAGGTTATGAAGTCGCTTCATGACTTCGATTCAACCATTTGTCTAGAGTCCTTAGGGTCGGTTCGGAGGCGTTTTAGCATTCCGAACGAGTATGTTCTCCATGCGCCTAGGTCGGGGCAGCGACCATACCACCCTTGCCCTAGGGGGTTCAATATTTCCATTAACGCCTTAGAGGCAGGGCTAAAGTTTCCTCTTCATCCCGTCATTGGGGAGTGTCTTAGTTGGAGGCGGGTGTCACCCGGTCAGATCGCGCCAAACTCTTGGCGCTATATCATAACCTTCCTCGGGGAGTGTAAGGGTTCGGGAATCATCCCGAGTCAGGACTTGTTCCTATCCTGCTTTCGTTTGTGTAGGGGTCAAGGGGGTTACTATTTAACTGCTCGGTCGGGTTCAGGGTCGGGGGTGCCCCTTCCAACAACAAAGGTTGGAAGTCGCAGTTTCTATTTGTAAGTAGGTGTCAGGGATGAGATTTTGGTATCGAGTGGTCAGCCCATCCTATTTGCAACGTTCTCCTGAACCTTTCTGATGAGGAGGCAAACGTGGTTGAGCGACTGAAGGGCATCCTGTCCGTGTCTCGGTCCGTTAGAAACTTAACCGAGGAGTGGCTGGTCGAGGTGGGCCTCAGTCCAGCTTCTCGCGGTATGCCTTATCTTTTTCTAAACTTCGCTATCTGATTTCCCGACTTATGGTTGGTTCTGCAGAGATGGTGAGCATGAGCTTGATGCGTGGAAATCCCCGGGTCGAGGGGGGACGTCCTGGGACTGCGCCCTCGGTTCCGGCTCCAGCACCGCTGCCTCCATCAATCCCGCCCAGCGAGTCTGGTTCAGCTTTCGACGTACAGGAGATCCATGACGAGGAGGCCAGGGGGCGTCAGAAGCCTCTCGGAAGTGTCGGGGGGGGGGGGGGGCGATTCTACCGGTCAAAAGAAGAAAAGGGCCTGTCGACACCTCGGTCGAACCTCCAGCCCCAAGACAAAGGCCCAAGTCGGCGAGGGAGCTGTGCAGCGCCCGAGCCGGGGTTGATGGTCGCGACTATCACGCCATCCGGATGTGCAATCTTCCGGAACAAGCCTCTGATGCCCCCCTCGACCCCGACCTCAGATCGTTGACGCATGGAACGTCGGTTTGGCAGAGCGGGGGGGCCTCGGCAACATACATATGAGGTGTGTTGCTCCCACGGCTCGCGTCGGACCTGTACACCCTTCCATCTGAGATGCTGATGGATAGGGCGGCCAAGGCCATGGTGTTGGTAAGTACCTTCTCAGGCTTTTCTTGCACCCTCTTCTTTTTTCTTTTTTTTTTACTGACCGACCACTCGATTTCCAGAACCAACACTATCAGGCGGCCTTGTTCGACCGAGTGCACGACGCGGGTCGTATGATCACTTCCCTGGACGGGAAGATGTCCCTCCTACGCCAGGAACTCCAAGATTTGAAGGAGGGGGGAAACCCAGATGTGGTTGCTACGGTCGAGGTCCGAGCCGCTGAAGCTCAATCCGTAGCCGAGCGCCTCCGGATCGAGCTTGATGAAGCAAACAGTCGTCGGGCATCGGTAGAGGCGGAGCTGGAAAAGTCTCGGTCGGAATCGGCCAACCTGGAAAGGTAGCTCGCCGATCTTCGGGAACGACTGGGTGACTTCGAGGGCCAACTCCGGAGTGCGAGGGCTCAGGTACGCCAGATGGAGACCGAGCTGCTAAATCTGGCTCGGTCCAAGGAGGCTCTTCGGGAGGACCTACCGAAGAGGGCGATCGAGGAGTACAAGGAGTCGCCCGGATTCGAGATGGGCCTCATCCGGATGGGGAGGGTATCGCTGGAGTACGAGTATCAACTGGCTCTGGCTCAACTCCAGGCTCGACATCCGGCGGTAGAGATCGAGCTGGACCCCTTTGTCACCCTTCCCGAGGATGCCGACGTCACGATGGCCGACGAACAGCCCTTCGACGACTCCCTGCTGCCGCCCGAAAAATGAGTCGTTGTTTTGATTTTTCTTTTGGTATGTCGGGAGTTCCTCTTCCTTCCTCTTTCGTATGTCATACCCCGAACATCAGTTGTACCTTAGATCAATATATGTCGTACCCCGAACATCAGTTGTACCTTAAATCAATACAAAGCGCGCTTTTATTGAAAACACTTTTTTTATTGAAAACCCCGAACAACAACTTAAACATAGAACTTTCGTAAATTTGAAATGTGTCAAGTCCTCGGCAACCTTTTCCCTTCCATAGTAGTCAGGGTGAAGGTGCCTTCCCATGGTGAAGCCTCTACTCGGTATGGTCCCTCCCAGTTCGCCGCGAGCTTGCCCCGGGAACGGGTTGGGTCACTGACATCGGCCTTCCGCAGTACCAAGTCTCCCACCTTGATCTCTCGAGGGCGTACTCGATGGTTGTAAAGTCTTTCTACCACCTTCTTATACTCGAGGGCTCGCAGATGGGCCATGGCTCTTTGTTCTTCGAGAAGATCGAGATTCTCTCTTAGTCGGTCGGTTGACGGCGACGTCTTCGTAGAATTCTACCCGAAAGGTTGGGTAGACCACCTTAGGCGGGAGAACCGCCTCAGTCCCAAAAGTTAAGCTGAACAGTGACTCGCCGGTGGTACATCTGGGGGTTGTCCGGGACACCCACAGGATGCTCGGGAGCTCATCCACCCAAGTCCCTTGCGCACCTTGTACTCTTTTCTTCAGCCCGTCCAGGATGGCCCGGTTGGTGACTTCGGCTAGTCCGTTCGTTTACGGATGAGCGACGGAGTTGAACCTCAGCTGGATCTGATAGCTCCCACAAAACGCCCTGAATTTTGAGTTGTTAAACTATGTCCCATTGTCGGTGATGATCGCCCTCGGGATGCCGAACCGAGTAATGATGTTCTTCCAAATGAACCCTTCTACTTGCTTCTCAGTGATGGATGTTAGTGGTTCGGCCTCCACCCATTTAGAAAAGTAGTCGACTCCGACTATGAGGAATCTTTGTTGCCCCGAGGCTGGGGAAAGGGGCCGAGCAAATCAATTCCCCATTGGGCGAACGGCCAGGCGCAATCAAGGGTGGACATCGAGACCGCCAGTTGGTGTTGGATCCTGGCATGCCTTTGGCATCTTTCACATTTCTGCACGTAAACCTGTGCGTCTTGCTGCATAGTCAGCCAGTAATACCCTTGCCTGAGTATTTTGTGGGCCAAGGTCCGAGCTCCGACATGCTCTCCACATATCCCCTTGTGGATCTCGGCCAACGTAGTTTGCACCTCGGTCGGTCGTAGGCATCGGAGAAGCGGTTGTGCGAACCCTCGTTGGTAGAGATGTCCGTTGAGGACGTAATACCACGAGCTCGCTCTCTTTATGCGCCGAGCGGCGCTGCGATCTTAGGGAAGCATGCTATCGCCCTTGAATTTGAGGATCTCTTCGACCCAATCGTGGTCAACTTCGGTTGCAGCCACCTCGGCGGCCGTCGAGGGCTTCGCGATCCTGGCCACCCATGTCGGGCACGGTGTCGAACCGCTGGTTGAAGCTAGTCTGGCCAGGGTGTCGGCCTGCATATTGTCCGTCCGAGGTATTTTTGTTATGACAAAGCGGTTAAACCATTGGATGGCACATCATACCTCCGTCAGGTAGAGGATCATCGACTGGTCTCGGGTTTTGAATTCTCCGCTGACCTGCCCGGCGACGAGTTGAGAGTCGGTGAAGACTTCAATGTCCTCGATGCAGAGTTCGGCGGCGAGATTCAAGCCGAACAGCAATGCCTCATACTCAGCTTCGTTATTTGTGGCCTTGAACTCGAGCCGGAGCGCATGCTCGAAGATTTGACCGTCCGGGCCCTGGAGGACGAGCCCAGCCCCTCCGTGCTCCGCGTTGGACGAATCATCCACGTGCAGCGTCCACTTCGCGCTCGGCGGCAGTTCCTCCCGACTTGTTGATTCTGATATGAAGTCGGCTACGACCTGAGCTTTTATCGCGGTCCTTGGAACATACACGATGTCGAATTTCCCGAGCTCGACTGACCACTTGAGCATCCAACCTACAACATCAAACTTTGAGAGTCTCTGACGCAAAGGTCGGTCGATAATTACCTTAATGGGGTGAGCTTGAAAGTAAGGTCTTAGCTTCCTTGAAGCTAAGATTAATTCGAGGGCGAGCTTATCAATTTGTGGATACCGCTCCTCGGGATCGCTCAGGATGTGGCTGTAGTAATATACCGATTCCTGCCCGTCTTTTTTGAACCAGACTACGACCGAGCTGACCGCCACCTCTGAGGTCGCTAAGTAGATCCCGAGGGGCTCTTCAGGATTGGTTGAGGTGAGGCGCGGGAGGTGGCCTATATGCATCTTTAGTTGTTGGAAAGCTTCTTCGCATTGGGAGTTCCACTCGAAGTTTTTTGCTCGTCTCAAGGCTCAGAAGAAGGAGAAACTCTTATCTCCGACTCGGGAGATGAACCGGCTCAGTGCTGCCAATCTCCCGGTGAGCCATCGGATGTCTTTGATCGTTCGGGGAGAATGCATTTGGAGGATGGCGTCTACCTTCTCTGGGTTTACATCGATCCCCCTTTGGTGGATGATGAACCCGAGGAACTTCCCGGATCCGACCCCGAATACACACTTGGTCGAGTTCAGTCTCATTTTGTATCGCTTTTAACGTCTGGAACGTCTCGGCTAGGTCATCCAGGTGCATGGCTGCTTCACAGCTTTTGACTATCATGTCATCGACGTACACCTCCATGTTCCGCCTGATTTATTCTTTGGACATCCGATTGACCATTCTTTGGTAGGTTGCACTGGCGTTCTTTAACCCGAAAGGCATGGCTTTGTAACAATAGGTGTCGTGGTGGGTAATGAAGGTCATGCTTTCCCGATCTTCCGGGGCCATCCGAATCTGATTGTATACCGAGAAGGCGTCCATGAATGAAAGTAGTTCGTATCCCGAGGTGGAGTCGACCAAAAGGTAGATCCGCGGGAGGGGATAACAATCTTTCGGGCAAGCCCAATTAAGGCTGGTGTAGTCAATGCACATCCTCTAGGTTCCGTTACTTTTCTTGACCAAAACAATATTTGACAACCAAGTCGGATACTTTACTTCGGAGATGAGTCTCGCATCTAGTAACCGGGCGATCTCCTTTTCGATGGCCTTTTGTCAGTCGGGGGCGAACTTCCTCGGCCACTGCTTTACGGGTCGGGCTGTAGGCTCTATGTTGAGATGGTGCTGAGCCACTCTAGGGTCGATCCCGGGCATGTCCTTTGGAGACCAGGCGAAGACGTCCGCGTTTTTCCCGAGGAATTCAATCAGTTGAATGCGTTGTTCCTCCGGGAGCATTGAGCCAATCTGGATGGTTTTGTCCGGGATCCTTGGATCTAAGGGAATTTGGACAACCTTCTCTGTCGGTTCGGGCTTCGAGGACGCCTTGCTTGAGTCTCGGACGCCATGGGTAGGAGGCAAAACTTTAAGTTTTTTGGGAAGCGTGGTTGCCGTCAGATAACACTGTCTGGATTCCCGGGGGTCGCTTCGGACTTCTCCTACCCCAGCCCTGGTCGGGAATTTCATGACTCGGTGGTACATTGAGACCACCGCCCTGAGTTTGTTGAGCGTGGGCCTGCCAATGATGGTGTTGTACGCCGAGGGGAGCGTCACCACGATGAACGATATCAAAAGTGTTTTTGATCTCGGCTCTTCCCCGATGGTGACTGGGAGGGCGGTTGTTCCAGCGAGAGAAACTGAATCCCCCATGAATCCTGTCAGTGTTGTTACCACATGAAGCAAATCTTTGTCAGTTAAACCGAGCTTCTGAAAAGCACCAAAATATAAAATATCGACCGAACTTTCCGTGTCCACCATGACTCTTTTCACTCGGGCGTTGGCGATCCGGGCTGAGATTACTAGCGTGTCGTCGTGGTCCAGGTAAGCGTCGTCCCCTTCTCCGAAGGTGATCCCCGGGTCCTGGTTCCTTCTTGGCCTCTTTTCGACTGCGGACCGGGCGTAGGCTTTCCTGGGCGAGGAATTGTCTCCCCCGGATGCCGGTCTGACGATGACATCTATCTGCTTTCAATTGGTCGATCCGGTCGAGGAGAGGGGTTCCTGTCCCGACGGGGCTGTTCCTCGGAGGCCCGTCGATCTCGGACGAAGCGATGGAGATGCCCCTGGCAAATTAGGTCCTCGATCTGGTTTTTGAGGTCGTTGCACTCCTCGGTGTCGTGACCGTAGTCACGATGGAAGCGGTAGTATCTTCTTTTGTCACGGCCCCCGATCTTTGTTCTGATTGGGTTCGGGGTTCTGAGGAGTCTCTTGTCTCGGATTTGAAGAAAGACCTCAATCCAGACTGAATTGAGCGGGATCGGGAGAGGCCTAGGGGTTGGTAGCTCCGGCTTGTCTCTTCTTCTGGGTGTCCCGGAAGATTGTCATTGAGGCTTATCACCTCGGGATTTTTTTTTATCTTTCCGCTTCCAGACCACTAATGACTCGGCGGCAACGTATTGGCTCACTTGTTGCAGCATTTCTGACACTGTGGACGGGGGCCTCTTGATCAATGACCAGAAGAATCGTGAGGGTCGAAGTCCCATGAGGAATGCTTGGATTGCAAGAGTGGGATGAGTGTCGGGAATCCTCCGGATCTTTGTAGAGAATCTGCTGACGAATTAGGCTAGTGGCTTGTCGTTTCCTTGCGTGAGGCCGAGCAGTGAGGCGGCCGTCGGCCTCGGGCAGGAGCTTGCTATGAGGTTGAGCTCGAACTCTTTGGCGAACTGATCAAAGGAGGAAATGGAAGACGGCTTTATCCGGCTATACCACATCTGAGCCAGTCCACGAAGTGTCGTGGGAAAGGTGCGGCACATCAGTGCGTCAAAGGTATCGTAGAAAGCCATTTGAGCCATGAACTCTGCGACGTGCTCAGTCGGGTCAGTGCTCCCGTCGTAGGGCTCCAGAGCCGATAGTCGAAAACTGGAGGGGATTGGTTTGTCCAGAATCTCAAGGGCAAATGGGGATCCGCCTTTGGTGGTCTCTCCGACCTCCTCCTTGGACCTGACGAAGTCTCTTTGGACCTCGTCGATCCTCTGGTTAACTTAGCGAAGTTGTTCCCTCACCGAGTTGGTTGAGTATGAGGAAACAACATTCGACTCTAGTGGGAGACGCATAACATCTCGGGAGCGGTTCAGGGGTTGACTCACCGAGGCGTTCGGGTTCTCGATCGCGGCCTCAACCGGCGGGCGGGGTGCTCCGCCGGGGTGTTCTCCTTGGGACGGCCTCGACTGGGGTGCTTCTTGCTGCACCGTCTGCCGGGGGACATGGGGATGTTGGTGTGTTGGTGCCTGGGCCAGTTGAGGGATGTAGGGGACAATGGCCTGGATCATCCCAATCAGCGTTCAGACCTGTTGGGTGAGACTGAGGAACACCTCAGTCGTCACGACGGGAGGCCCGAGGCCTGGCGTAATGGGAGAGAGCCCGGGGTCTGGGGGAGCAAGCCCCGGGTCGTTGAACAACCTCCAGTAACGATTCGGTGTGGGTAGCATCGTGCTTTCTTCTTCTGCCGGTGCGTGGGGGGCTTGACCGAACGGTTGTAAGGTTGATGGGAAGACGTGGATGGACCCGCCGGGGCGTTCCGCGTTTGGGTTACTCGTCGGGCGTTCTTGCGACATCGGCCCTCCTTCTAGCGCCAAAAATGTTACAAAACTTTCAGGAGTTGAGCTGAGGTGTCGGCTCGACCTGTTTTCGTCCGAGTGCGCAAGTCCGCTAACGTCGGTGGGGGTCAAAACTTCCTGCGTGGATTGATGCTCCCTCGGGGGTCCTCGACGCAGGGCTCGATCGGCTTGTCCCTTGGACCGTCTCGGGTATGGCGATCCTACACAAAGGCCTCTTTGGAGATGGGAGGGGTGACCCAGAGAGGCCCCTCCGATGCCCAAGTTAGAAGGAATCTCGAATGGCTCTCATGGGAGAGTAAAGTTTGAGGTTATGGGGAAAAGGGAGTCGGATCGAGGGAGAGAGCCAGTCCTTTTACTTGCTGTCAAAGTAAGTGTTTTATACCTGTGGGAGGGGAGCTTGCCCGTACACCTAGCCTTACCTTTGTCGTCCCTCGGAATATGGCTGAGACGTACGGAGTACGTGCGGCTTCAGCGGCATGGGACGAGGGCATGACACGCCATGTCACATTAATAGGCGTGGGCTAGGCAGTGTCATGTTCGGGCACCTCCACCTCAGACTCCAGACGGCCACCGACTTGGTCCCTCGGGCTGATGTGGCTTCCTCCGAAGTGTCACCGTGGCCGTCCATGTAGCGTGGGCTTAGATGAGTCGGAATGGCCCACTGGGTACCCTATCACCGGCCACAAGAGCTAGAGAGAAGGCGACGAGCAAGGACGCTCTGCCTAGCGATGGGAAAGATAAAGAGGTCTCTACTCCGAACGGATGGAAGACGAGGAGGCCGAGGGTGAGTTCGTCTTCGGAGCTTTATCGTCGGGCGAGAGGGCCGATTTATAGAGGAAAGCAGGGACGGAGCAGGCCGCCCGTCCAAGGCCCTCATCTCCGTTCCTCCTTTCTCCTTGCTCCGTGCTCCGGGCTTCGCGCTCGGCCCTGTCTCTATTCTCCGCTGCAGGATGATGTCGCCCGCGTTCCTTCCGTGTGTGCGAGACGGGTGCGTGTGAAGTTGGTCAATCAGATGCGGGCTCGGTCTTCGCTATCTGAACCGGAAACGGCTCCGATTTGGTTTTTCTCCCATGTTTCTGAACCGGACGGGAACTATAGAAAACTCCCCGAACCGGACCGGGCAAGGAAGCAGATTGGTTTCTGGGCCGTTTTCTGAAGAGGGTTTCTTATTTACATATATATTTAATTATTATTTTTTTATAATGAAGAGTTTTCGTTCCCCAATATCTCTGCCGCGGATTGAAGGTCACACTCCCACCTCTTCTTCTTCTTCTTCTTCTTCTTCGTTGCCGTCGGAGAGCTCGTTCGCTTCTTCAGATTTCTTGGGTACTGACTCCTCCCTTCCGTCTTCGCTCGAGCTGTCTTTCGTTTAGACGATTAGGTGTGTCCTCCGACGGACGGATCTCGCTCTAGGGTTTCGGTCCAAAGTGGCCCAGTTTGCGTTGAATCTTTTCGGGGTTGTTCTGCGAAGTAAAGGGTTGCTCCTCGATCGCTCGTGATTTGCGTTCTTTTGCCCGTTCGCGAGATCTAGAAGTTGGAAAGTTGGGGATTCGTCTACTCGTTGATTCGATGTGTCCTGCAACCTATCTCTGTTCATTGATTTCGTGAAACCGGGAGTGCAGTTTGATGCTTCGTTTCTTTGTCTAGAGAAGTTAACTGTGAATCTCCATTGGTTTGTCAATTGCAGATGCATGTTCACACTTTGGAAGAGTGATTGAATATTGGTTTTGAGAATGAGATCAATCAGAGAAGTTGTTTATTTGTTGAGATAGTTAATGGAAAAATATACAGAGAATAAGAAAGATTTGCACATACTTTGTCTTATAAGTGCTATGATAGAGTTTTTAGATTATTATTTATTACAGTTGGTTTTGGTAAAAAAAAATCTAGTAATCATAGCAATGTAATAAAAGATAAATCTAGTAATCATAGTAATGTAATAACTATAAGTTTACACCATGGATCAACAGCAACACAGTACCTTTTCATATTTTTAATGGAAGAATATTCTGGTCATACAAGATAGACTTCTTATGGTGCATGTTACTTGTTGATGATATTATTCTGCTTTAGAAGAGTTTAACTTAAGTTTTCGGGACAGATGTTAGAAAATAATGGTCTTAAATTAAGTAGGCTTAATAAGTATATGAAATCAATTGTAGCAATATTAAAGGAACAGTTGAGGTGTAATTTTTATTCGTACCTCACAGAAAAAAAAGAAGAGGAAATTATCTTTTGATCAAGTAA
The DNA here is from genome assembly GCA_029747655.1 of Ensete ventricosum. Lineage (NCBI taxonomy): Eukaryota > Viridiplantae > Streptophyta > Magnoliopsida > Zingiberales > Musaceae > Ensete > Ensete ventricosum. Next base: position 7,449,738 of record JAQQAF010000009.1, on the reverse strand, counting down.
CAGCTGAGTTCTAAAACTAACCCCAGAATTCACTGCTGATTGTAGTATTATCTTATGAATTTGCAACTCATTACATTTCAATTATTATTACATGAGATGCACAAATTTTTAATTAATTCTGTAAATCTAGACTTTTGTATGTTGAAACAATTTCTTTACAATGATACCTTGGTATTATAAGTTCAAATTGCTTCATATGGTTTCCTTTCTAATTTCATAATCAAAATTTGTTTTATCTTTTCAGCTTAGGGCAAAGATAGCAGCCAGCACGACTAGAAATCTTGAAAGTGTCATCACTATTTGGCAGAATGTGGCATCACTACATCTGGAACTGAGTTATTCTTGAATGCTTACACAAACCTATAATGTCTGGGCTGCTTAATGTAATTTCTGCTTGCTTTGACTTGGCAATGCATCTTACTTGCATTATATAACTTGTTCTTCCCCATATTTCATCATCTATGTATTGATGGACATTTGGCACTTCTATATTGACGCTTCATATGTGTGTATGTCTATGTGTAAGATTTTATTTATTTGCCGATGGAACTACCATAGAATCATAATTTGTTATTTCTGGCTTGTATTTATATTGTCTATATATAATTTTGAGTTCTTGATAGCTTTGTGATGAGTGTTACAAATACTTGTTACTAACTGTAGATTGCATAGACATGAATTTGAAGGGCAGTCACAGAGTGTGTTAGTATATATCTTAAGGATCACTTCACTTGGCTTATTAGCTGATAAGGCCTGAGATATAAGAATACTGAAGATCAGTTTCCTGTTCTATATTCTTATCATGATCTGGGGTAATTTTTGGAGATTTCACCATAGTTTCTAAGCCTAATGTGCGATTACTAAATTAAATCTTTCTATCTCCAAACGATCTTTTGTATTTGTCATTGAGTTCCATCACCTAAATTTACTTGGATTGGAATTTTAAACCAGCTTCAGAGGGTTGACATCAATTTAACAGCTGATCATAACATGTTGACCAAGACTTCTGTGGATCCTTCTTGACTTGAGTTGTGCTTTATAATGTTACCTCTGTTGATTGAGAAAGACCAGTACTATTCTGTTTTCCGCAAAGGATTTGGGACTCTAGTTTGATTGATAATCCTTTTGAGATGCTTGTTTGTTATTAAATTATGCGAATGTTCATTGGCAGTTTGTGTAAAGAGCTAACTGGATGAGGCTTTGTGCCTGTACCTTGTATTTTTTTTTTCTTTCATATCATCTCTATCGAAACATTGATCTATGCTAGTGTCCTCTTTGCTTCCCTTATAGTTATACACATGTTGTGCATGCACGTCTTGCTTTTCTTGGTTACAAAAAACTGGAGCTTTTGTTTTCAGACAACCCTTAATGGTTCAGCATCAAATATTCCTGACTCAACGGGCCGACCCTACACGACATCATTTTCTGCTCAGTCTGCTACCAATCCTGGATTTCATCACTCTGGTGAGCAGTCTTATTCGGTTAACTTTCTTGAATAGATGTTTGCTAAATTTTTGTAAGTGCTAACTTGTACAATAAAAGGTGGTCTGCAAGGGCTGCACAACATCCATGGAAGCTTCAACCTGCCAAACATGCCAGGTTCACTTGCATCAAGAAATGCAGCAATGGGTGGTGTTCCATCGGGCAGTGTCCAGCAACCAGGCGGAAGCATTCCTAGTGGACGGTTTGCATCAAACAATCTTTTGGTTGCATTGTCTCAGGTTTAGAATCTTTTTTAATTATAAGCATATTAATGCATTTGCACAAGATAACCTTTTGGTTGCATTATATATGGTAAAATCTGCTTCGGTAGATGCACGTCTTCCTGCCCTGAGAGAAGTATTAAAGCTTACTATTTGATCCTTTTGTTCCTTCTTATACAATATTAATCTGAAGCTTGATTGCATATTCCCATTTTTCATGCAGATGTCTCATGGTTCTGGTGTTACCAATAGAGGGGGTATCAATGTTGTTGGAAATCATGCTTTTAGTAGTAGCATGAATGGAGTTGGTGGGTCAATAACTGGTATTTCCTCAAATTCTGCTACTGGCAATCGTAATTCAGTTCCAGGTTTGGGAGTTTCTCCAGTTTTGGGTAATGTAGGCCCAAGACTTACAAACTCTATGGGAAACATTGTTGGTGCTGGTAACATGGGAAGAAGCATTAACTCTGGAGGATTATCCATTCCTGGACTGGCTTCCCGCGTAAACTTAGCTTCCAATAGTGGATCAGGGAGCCTCAATTTGCAAGGACCAAACAGACTGATCAGTGGCATGCTTCAACAGGGTAGTTCTCTTAATTTCCTTGAAGATCTTTGACCTTACATGATTTAGATTACTCATCTTAGTTCACTACATCTATTTCAATAAGAAAAACTCTCTCGGAATGTATATAATTTAGTGGCAAGTTGCTTGAAGTAAGTCTAATTTCTCTCTAGGTAATGTAACTATTGCAATTCATGCTGCCAATGCACCTAACGTTCATGTTACCAATGCATACCTTGTTCGAGAGCAATGTTTCTGTTGTTATTCTGTGAGGTGATTATGAAACTTTATTGTTCTCTTGCCCAGACATTAGAAAGTATCGACAACACTCTGATATTCTTTTTGTTACCTTGTTATTGTACCAATGGTGTTGGAACTATTTTACAAAGTTACTTGGTGTAAACTTTTAAAATATCGACCACATTGGCTTGCACTGGTATGACAAAGAAGTGGCAGCTCAATGCATGAAATTTCCTCTAATATAGTAACCAAGATATTCTCAATATTGTTTAGATGTATATTTGCAGATATATATAGATGGGAAAGGTATCTGCATATGTAATGGCTTTATTGATTCATGTGCTTGAATTGAAGCATGCTCATGAGTGTGGGACACTTGCGGAAAAGTTTAATCCCTAATTAAATGCAACTGACATTTCTACTAACCTCAGAATTTGTTTTTTGGTTATTGGTCTATTTATCTGACCTTCTGTCCTGATCTTTGACTAGTATTTTTATCTGTTGCAGTAGAGTACATCCATATATAATTTTGTACTTTAGACTGCATGTTGCATCTTATGAAATATTTATCAAAATATATTAATAAAAATGCCTATAAATTTGCTAACAAATTGTTTCATTATTATTATAAGCAGCACCACAAATGATTGGTGTGCTTGGGAATTCTTATGCTGCATCAGGAGGATCCTTATCTCAGGGTCAAGGTGGGAGTAACCCACTAAGCTCTATGGGAATGCTGAATGATGTCAATGCTGCTGACAGTTCTCCTTTTGATATGAATGATTTTCCTCAATTAAGTACACGACCAAGTTCAGCTGGAGGACCACAAGGGCAACTCGGTATGTAAATGAGTTTTGCTGGCTTATTTTCTTTTCTTTTTATTTATTTGCTGTGGAATGGAGCATATGCTGACCCATAAATTTTTAGGTACAACACGGAAGCAAGGAGTTGGCGTTAGTTCCATTGTCCAGCAAAATCAGGAGTTTAGCATACAAAATGAAGATTTTCCAGCTTTGCCTGGATTGAAAGGTTTTTCTTTTCATCTGGAATTGCTCTGCATTGTTTCTGTTTTCTTTTCTCCTCTTAAGAGGCAAGTTTTATTTCTTTGATCGTATTCTTTGTTCAGCTTTTGTCCTATCTGGTTCTGCCATTTGATGAAACTTTGCTATGTGCCTTTTCTTTTATTCACCAACATTTGTTTAGTTCCAGTCCTTGAAGAAGCCACTCTGGATTAGAACAACTTGCTTCCATTGTTTATATCACATGATGTGACATCTTTGAGAACATTTGCCAGATTAAATTGTTATTCATCTCAAGCTAGATGCACGTGCAGATCAGGTTAATATATTCAGGATGACACTTATATTCTCCCAAGCTAAGCTTACCAAGTTGACATGGACTCTTTGAGGGTTTCATGTTTCCCATTGGGTTTTTGATATAGATACATACGAGTCTTATAGCCAGCCCCATTTACATTGAAGCCCACTTATGTTTTATCTAGGTCAGTCTTAAATTTGCAATCACTTATAAAGAAACTCTGTCAATTAGGTGATTGATTGTGGAACACTAATTTGAGGAATTAATAGTTATCCTTTTCTTTTGTTCACATTCCAGGTTCCTTCATTATCGATTACTGTAAACCCACATCGTTCATATTCACAGTTTGACCTGGAAAGTGCAAAAATAAGAACTTGTCTGTTACTTATAACAGAATATTCTTGTTTATATTCATTTTTGTAATAATTTTGAATTTATCACGTATAATGACTAAGCTGTTTTATCTCTCTCTCCAACAACCCCACCACCACCACCACCACCACCACCACCTTGGATACAATCTTGGGACACACGAGTTTATCTGCATGGCTTTTTCAAAGATTTGACCATGAGATACTGTGACCAGTTTAGTAAGGTTGAGGAATTTAATGAAATTGCTGCAAATGAACATTTTTAGTTACACTTCTTGTCGAGTCTTGAATTCCAACTTCCTGGTCAGCCAATTTTTATTCACATTTTTTTTATCAGCACATTGAATTTTCTTTAGTCTCTAATGTCGGATTGTATTTGTGCATGCTGCTTGATGTAGTTGTAAAATGGTGGAGATCAGAAGTACGTAAAGAAATAATTGATGAAATATAATTCATTCTGGTCTAATCATCACTCACTGTGATGTAACAATGTTCTGAATTTCAAAAAGCCTTCTTGCCGCCTTGGCTATGTTAGTTGGAAGAAGTTATAGGATTTTGTTTTTAATATACCATACTGCGACAAACACATTTCTTCTACAGTAAACTGTTTTTTAAAGCTGATTATTAGTCATTATGGACTTCCGATATACATATTCTGTAGCATTAGAGATAATTACATTATCTAAGTAGTAGCTTAGGTTTGTACTAGTCTATAATCTTTCCCCAACTTTCATGCTAAATCATTATATTTTTCTTTCTCTGTTAGGCGGTAGCTCAGACTTTTCTGTGGACTTGCATCAGAAGGAACAACTTCATGAAAGTATTTCTTCAATGCAGTCACCACACTTACCTGTGAGTTGAATCATGGTGACTTTATTTAATCTATTGTCCTTTCTCATTGATTTAATTTGATGAAATATTGGTGTTTATTTCATCGAGTAGATGGCACGATCTGTTGGATTTAGCTTAGGAGGAAGTTACCCACCTAACCGTCAGCAACAACATGCTACTTCAGCAAGTAGTGGTGGGCTACCTTTTACACCTGGAAGCAATCAAGATCTTCGATTAAATGATAGTGATTTCTTTCCATCTTCTCATGTAACCTATCACTCACAGGTATATTCATGTCTAGTGGATCTATCTGTTAGTCAATTTAATTTTTAAAGTACTGATATCAATTAAGTGGTTTCCACTTGACATGCTTTATTTAGATTCAAAACAGTGGTACTCCTGGCATTGGGTTGAGACCGTTAAGTTCTCCAACTCCAGCTTCTGGTATGGGAGCATATGAGCAGCTCATTCAGCAATATCAGCCTCCACAAAGTCAATCTCATTTTCGACTACAAATGTCTGATGTTAGTCAGTTATATAGAGACCAGAGCTTAAAATCCACTCAGGGGTCACAAGTAGCTCCTGATCGGTTTGGCTTGCAGGGTTTGTTAAGTGTTATTAGGATGAATGATCCCGATCTGACATCTCTTGCACTGGGCATTGATTTAACTACATTAGGGTTGAATTTAAACTCCTCGGACAATCTTCATAAAACATTTGGTTCTCCCTGGTCTGATGACCCTGCCAAGGGAGAACCAGAATATTGCATTCCAAGTTGTTATTATGCCAAACCACCACCGCTTCTACATGTAAGCCTGTTTACTTTATGAATTTTTTTAATGAATGTACAGTCTTGATCTTATGATCTTATTTGATCTGTCATTATGGGTGCAGCAAGGGTATTTTTCGAAATTTCAGGTGTCAACCCTCTTTTACATCTTTTATAGGTATGTATTTCATGTTGTTTTGTGTATTCCTTGCAATAACTGTTACTTAAGTTCCTCTGTATCATTTTCCAGTATGCCGAAGGATGAAGCTCAACTTTATGCGGCTTCTGAACTGTAATCCCTCCTCCCTTTCTCTCTGTTTGTGTCAGTCTGGAAGCTTGTTGGGGGTTTTTTTCCCAATTTTTTGTGAAGTCACCAAACTTGCAAATCAGTCTATCAAGTTTATCCTTGAACATTTATATTTTGTTTAGTTTTTATTTGGCACCAGTTCATAAAGGGAACTAGATGTTTTTGTGGTAGACTTTTGTGGCTATCCTTGTAAATAAAGGGGAAGATTTAAACTTACTGTTTGTCAGAAACAAATTATGCAGGATTTGCATTTTGTAGTGTCTATCTTGCTGTCTCTGCTTATTCTTCAAATAAATGAATACATAATCTCTAATTTTTTTCTCTGGTGAATTTTTCCATTTGACCTAGGAGTTTAACTACATTTTGTATGTTGTCTGGATGTTCTTGTAGTTGTCTTTAAATTGCTCAATCAGAATCTTTTTGCAGATATGCACGAGGATGGTTCTACCACAGAGAGCATCAGTTGTGGTTCACAAGAGTTCCAAATGTGGAACCTCTTGTTAAGACACACGCATATGAAAGAGGGACCTACATTTGTTTTGATCCTAACACATGGGGAACAATCCTGAAGGTTTGGAACAATCCAATTATACGTTCTATTATTACCATTAGTTAGTTACTGAGCGTCCCTGTTGTTGGATTGCAGGAGAACTTTGTTTTGCTTTATGAGGCAGTGGAGAAGAAACCAATGTTCCCCTCTGATCGCCCTCAGCTAGCTTAAAAGTTTGTTCATGTAGAACATGTCTTGTCACTGTTAGAATAAATTGATCAATCTATTCTTCATTTTTCTTCATCATAGTGTTCTCATTTACCAGCTTGGTCATAGTTTTTTTCTCGCGCGGTCACATATTTGATAAAGTGTAGGGTTTGGCTCATATAGGTAGGATATATGTATTCACCATTTGTAGTTGAAGCTCCATGGGAAAGGACTCAAAAGAGGCATTCTCTCGCTGGGTAATTTAGGTTGAATATGTTCTGGAGATCACTGACCTCTTGGACTACAAGCAGAATACTCGATTCTTAATCGAGGAGCTGGAACTCAGTTTTAGCAGCATTCATGCGGGTATTTGAGGGACAAAAATAGCATAGTTGTTATTCTTGGATGGATGGATCTGATAGGGTCTTTCGGTCTAAATAATTTAAATCGTCTTTTGTCTTTCTTGATTGTTAGATCACTTTTAGCTTATAAAGATGGCATAGTTGCTTTTCTCTGATAGTCAAGTTGCAAAGTGCATAATTTCTACAGAAGTAGATGACCATTAAAGGTGAAGAAAAATGTTGCTTTTGATGGATGGGTTTGATAGGGTCTTTAAGTATAAACAAATTAAACAGCTTATAAACATAGTTACATGGTGCATAATTTCTCTGAAAATAGGGTTTATTGTGTTTTTGATTTCCATGTTACAGGATTATCCATGCGGATGAGGTATGTGAATCCTGACTTTGCATGAAAATTACTTGGGTAGTATTTCCTAGATTTCCTGCTTATTTTGAGGTGCTGCCTAAGATCCATGGATTATATGCTTTTGTGCACATGCCTCTCTGCATGATCACATATACATCTTAACTGGTATTGTAAAAGAGATGTCTAGATGTGCTTGTGCAACCAGTGAGTCAACCAGGTGGGAAAGACTTGATTGATTTTTATGAGGAACGTCGGAAGAAGAACATGTGACTTTGTGATCTTGCTTTTGACAAATGTAATATTTTTAAATTGCTGTGACTAAGGTTTGTAATTTTATATCATACCGGCGTATCAATCAACTGTAGGTATGGTACATATCGAGCATACTACACATGATAAATTAAGGTACAGGGTTGTACCGAACATACCGAATATACCGAGCGGTATGATACGATATTGTAAACTTTGGCTGTGACCATACGGTTTCCTCTGTTTGATGAGCGGTTTTAAACATGCTGTTGGTTAACTCAATCCTCTGTGTGTATAATGATTTGGCTGAATTAGAGTTATGCTTCAATGGATTTACTTATACTCTGGTAGCTGTTGAGCTTTTCTTTTCAGTCTATTGAGATGTCTCTCAGACGCAGCTGGTAAAGCTGCCTTCTTCTTCTATGCTGCTAAGGTATTTGACGATAATTCCGTGAAACTAAGCTGTGCCAGATAAGAGGCTCTGTGGGCTGCTGGTGTGGATCTTCCTTCGAGAGTTTATGTTCATCAGGTAACCCTGGATGTTTCATCATGTTCTAAGTTTATTATGTCTGTAAACACTGCTATGCACATGCTTCTAAGACAATTGGGCCTTTAGTTAGATATTTCGAATGGCAACACCTTAAAAAAAAAAAAACCCTGGCAAGCTCAGACTTGTTTCTCCCGCATGTGATTTCTGTTGTATTACTTGTGTGCACAAATTTGTCTTCGGGAATAAGTATGATGCAAAACGGATATAGGGTTCCTCTTGCGTCGTGTTTGTTATTACATACTGGGTTTATAGTTGTATTTGATTGTATACTTATTGTCGTGTCGGCGGCCATTGTGCGTGCACCGGTCGTTGGCCGACTTAAAGTGGCACTCCAAAGTCTCCATCTGCTTTTTCTAATACCAAGTCCTCTCTGGTAGTGTTAATGGCCAAGCCAATGCCTAAACTTTACAGGACAGACTGTTTCAAGCCCGTTGACATCCCTCGCCGATCTCTTCTGACGCCCTCGACTTCCACGTTAAAGAAACGCGTGCGCACGTGACCACTTCAATCGTATAATCCATCAGACAAAAACCCAGTCAGCGTACCCACCATTTGGGACACGACACGATCGCTACTTGTAGGCAGTGGTGACATGATTCGTGGACATTAGCATGCATCTCAAAGTGTTGCGGTATAATTACCAGCGAATTGCGTCCGCTCAAATCGCTCCTTTCTTGGGATCGGAGGGAGGGAAGGACAGAGGAGAGAGAGATCGCGAGGGAGATCGGTCTCCATCCCGTCGCCTTCCAACTCTTCCTCTCGATCTCGATTTCATTCTGTTAAAAGTACGCTGGATCCGTCGCAAGAGACGCCGTTGAAACCGCCGACGCCGACACCGACGTCGTCGGGCAACGGCCTGATCCGGTACCGGTCGCCGTCCGCCCCGGAGCTCAGCCGTGCTGCCCCAGCGGATCTGGAAGCCAAGATGAAGCGGGCACGACAGGAGTCCATTCTCGACAAGATCCAGCGCTTCCGCGGCGTCATCCTCGTCTTCGCCGTCCCCGTCCTCCTCGTCTCCTTTGTCCTCTTCCTCATGCCCCGCTCGCCAGCGGTTATCTCCTTTGCCGGTAGAAAGACGGTGCCCGGTGGCGGCGAGGCTGGATCTAAGAGCTATGCTGTTATCTTTGACGCGGGCAGTTCGGGAAGTAGGGTTCACGTCTACTGCTTTGATGAGAATTTGAATCTGCTGCCTATAGGACAGGAGCTGGAGCTCTTTGAACAGGTACGGGAAAATTGACGATGTGTTTTTTCTTCAATTAGCTGTAGTTACATAAGTCGCTCTGCATTTTGAGTAATATATGTCTGACTACAGTAGGTACTGATTGTTTCTGAATTGATTTCTCCATGAAAAGTCGGTAGATCTAAGGTTTCAAAATTTAAAATATTTTATAGTTCCTCAAATTTTAATTGTAAGTACCGGAAAAAGAAAAAAAACGGTATATCTCAAATCTGGACGTTTATTTACAATTAATGAAGATGCGATGGACTTTGTTTTGAGTTACATAGGGCAAAAAAAAAAAGCCATTGTACATGGATTTTGTTGAATTAACAATGAACCTTCTGAAGAACTCCTAGAGATGCATGTGATGGGTTTAATAAGGAAAATGATCTTTAATAGATATTTTGACCTAACACAGGACTTATATGATAAATTAGTATATGATAATATGTATGGAACCGGTGGTTCCCGATCATTGTAGGGATCGATCAAGAATCAACTTTTAAGTCCTTATTACACCTGTAGTGGATGAACTCTATAGGAACTCTCAGGATGAAATTCCATGGTGTAGGTATTTTGGTTATGACACTGGTTAGACTTTAGATTTATGATGGTTGAGTTAATTCTCAAGATGGAGCTTTAGAGTTAAATTATACTCTAGGCAATATAATTAGGTAGGACTAGGAGTCTTAAGACTGAATATTAAAGTAATTTTTTTTAGTATTATGCATTGAAACTCATTGTGATAGAAAGATAAAAAGTCATCACTAAGTAGAGGTTTTTAGTGTCCTTGATATCTGACTCAATAGAAAGAGAAGATTGTAGGAAACATTCAACATAGAGATAAAGCGAGATGGTTTAATTGGAGAGGGTTCCTCTGTATTACACATGACTGTTGCAATTTGGTAATGTGACTTGAGGCACAAAAGATTGAGGTGGGGCACTTCAAAAGCACATTACCACCACCACACAGTTTTTCACCCTGTGATCACAATCATGACATCTGCGTCTGGTGCCAAGTGATAGCTTATGCCACAATGTGTTGTTGCACTCAAGGAAGATAGCATACAAATAATCTCTATCATATCATCAGATTTTCAGGTAAGACAGAATTTTTTGTTATGTTATGGTTGAGACGTAACAAGTAGAGATGGGACACAAGAGGCATCAGATGACGACAATTGACAACATACACTCTTAACTTTTTATTGCCTAATGGACATGTTATAAATGGCATCTGATATCTCTGACAGTCAAAGCGAGAAGTCTACATTTGAATGAATCCCTAAACAATAGCTTTTATCTTTAGCTTAAAAAGAAAATTCGGTGTCCTCCTGTTCCATCTAATTCAATCTAATACAACAAGTCACCTTGACATATTAATCATCTACTTACTAACATATAAATTTCAAGTGTTATGAAACATCCAGTGTGAAGCACTTTTGTTGTTTGTTTCTTCTTTTACATGCAGAAAAAACCAGGCTTGAGCTTCTATGCTAAAGATCCTCAGCAGGCTGCACAATCTCTTGTTTCGCTGTTGGAGAAAGCTGAGAGTGTTGTACCAATGAAATTGCGACAGCAGACACCTGTCAGAGTTGGGGTAAACTGTACTTCTTTAGACTAGAAGCTGTTGTAGTTCACATCAAATTCATGTTTAAAAAAAGTTGCATGTACTGCTGCCTGGCTGTCTAAGTGTGGTGCATATGCAGGCTACAGCAGGTCTGAGAGCTTTAGGAGCTGAAACATCTGAAAAAATTTTGCAAGCGGTAGAAACTTCTTCATGTTCTAATATGATATCCTGATTCAACTGAAGTTTACTTAGACGTTTCCAAGTTTTTCAAACATTTTACCACCATTGGATGATGTGTCAGTGAGTTTGGGTCATTTGCACAGGTTAAAGATCTCCTTCAACACAAGAGCTCACTAAAGTTCAAGTCAGATTGGGTGACTGTTCTTGACGGGACTCAGGAAGGTGCTTTCCAATGGGTATATCAATTGGACTCTGATAATATCTATTAAAATGTTATATTAGAAATTACTTACTATCACTGGACTTGTTATTATTTAGTTAGTTGAGTTTAAGTAGCTTTATAGATCAAGAAGGATTAACCCTTTGAAGAAAAATTTCTAGGTTGGCTTCTTGAGACTTTATTGGTGAACTTGATGACTTAATGCTAAAGAGTATATTATAAAAAGGGCGATGTATGAATTCCCAAGGACTCATTTATTAATTTAATATTATATTTCACAGAGTTACTGTGAAGTAAATAATACTGTTTGGTTTTTTGACCACACTAGCTATCTTTCATTGGTTGGTGAAGTAAAACTTACAAGGGTAATGCATTGTACTGCTCTACAAGAGCCTGTATAATACATTGCAACTATAGTATATGATAGAGTTGTTAAAGCTGATGACAACCCAACCCTAATGTGCATATAGGCCTTTTGGTAAATTGGAGTATCTATAAAGATTGTTATAATTTAAAGGGCAGTAGCATCTGACTTACTCAGAGTCTGAAGGCTAAACTTATCTTACATGAGATTCATGTGCGTTTATATAATGTTTTTGTATAAAATTTCTTTAAAGTATAACTTCAGCTTGTACATCTTTGGAAATTTCACTCTTTACCCAAAGCCTACAATTGTTCTGGAGGTATGGAAGGAAATTTTTTTAATGCAAGCTAATTTCTGTTTTCTTGTATATGGAAGATTAATGCTTGAACGATTATCTGGTTAACTAGTAGCTCATCACTGTAACACAACCAGTCCATACTTTTCTGAGAGCTTCTGATTGCTTAATTATCTGAGATACAGTATAAAGTTATTTATATATTTTAGCTGCTCATCCAATCCTGTCAATTTTCTTCTACTTCTACCTTATGGCATTCTTGACATGCTTAGATTTATCTAATCCTAGAAACTTATGTTGATCACGTTCCCAAATCTTTAGACATCGAAGTCCTTATTCCTATCTAATATATATCCTTTTTATGGTCTCACAAAGAAAGTGTTTGCATGTAGGTCACTATCAATTATCTATTAGGAAAACTTGGGAAGTCTTATGCAAATACAGTTGGAGTAGTTGACTTGGGGGGTGGATCTGTTCAAATGGCTTATGCCATTTCAGAAAAGGATGCTGAACAGGCTCCAAAAATCTCAGATGGAGGGGATTCATATGTGCAGAAATTGTTTCTAAAAGGAACCAAGTATTACTTATATGTCCACAGGTTCAGCATCTTTTTCTGCCAACTTCAGAGTTCTTCTTTTCTACTATATTCTGAAACTAATTTTTGTAATGATTGTAAGCTGATGTGCATTTGAACATCTAGATCATACCTGTTTCTTAGGTTAAACTGACTTGTTGTCTCCCTTGTAGTTACTTGAACTATGGTCTATTGGCTGCTCGTGCAGAGATTTTGAAGGTCACCAAGGATGACAGTAATTGCATTTTGAGCGGCTACCATGGTAATTTGATATACTCAATTAAGCTTCCAGATTTTAATAATAGTTCTTCTTCGCATTGCTCTGGACCTATTATCAATTTATGATGCTGTTTTGTCCTCATCGGTGACAGAACTGGTGATTTGTTAATTACCAATGTGTTTCCCTATATATATAGATAGGACACTAACTACTCCGGGATGTGGAAGTTCACAATATACTTATACAAGAATTGTTGCTTGTTGTCTTCTTGTTTGTCACTGAGAAAACCACTTGAAAATCTGAGGTCAGTAGAACCGTATTACATGCTGAAATCTTCGGGTCCCTCAGGTGATTATTAACCCATTTATCAATATCCAATGGATAGAGTGGCTGCTTCATTATAACTCCAGCCATTCTGCTGGAATTCAGATGTTATAATGTGAATAGGTGATACAGGACATGATTTGCAAATAATTTTGCAGTTGTCTGATTATACAACTGTTTTGGATTCACATTATGTTCTCATTTGATGCTTAAACACAAGTTTTTCATGCAAAGCACCCAGCATGGCAGCAGAATCAAGCCCATTGTTGCACTTAACCTTACCTATCTCTTACATGACCAACTAAAATGTCCAACAAATTGAATTTCTTTGGTTTTGGAAACTCGTGTGTATATTTCAAAACCAATTGATGCTGGAAACCTATGTTGGGTTAAGAAGGCTTAGATAACTCTTAAGATAAAGCTAGTATTTCACTCTGTACTTAATTTGGTGATGGTTTTTCTTCTCCAATTTTTTACTTGGTAGCATGTTTCGACTTTTCAACCCTCGGAGTTGATAAATGGATTACTACATAGACTGCTGGTGTCGACAATGGCTTTGGTTTTATGGGATAAAATTGCATAATATAATCTCTTTGCGTGTCAACTTAATATAAAAAGATAATTCTTTCTTTCTTTTCCCCGCATCTTATTCTCAAGGTCAATTTCTGTCTGTCTTTCATTATCTCACTAATAGCTTCGTTAAATTGTAGTTGCTTCTTCTAATTATTTTTCTTGCTTTACTTAAAGGGTCATACAATTATGGTGGCAATGCATACAGAGCATCAGCAAAACAATCTGGTGCCAGCTTTTTGAAATGCAGGGAGGATGCAGTCAAGGCTCTCAGGGTTGATGAACCAGCGTGCACTCACATGAAGTGTACATTTGGGGGCATCTGGAACGGTGGAGGTGGAGATGGGCAGAAAAATCTGTTTGTCGCATCCTTTTTCTTTGATCGGGCTGCCGAGGTAATATCATTGTATGATGATTTCTTTTAGAACCCAAGATGTCATCTTTTTCAAAAGAAATATTCTCTCTCTCTCTCTCTCTCTCTCTCTCTCTATATATATATATATATATATATATCCTGCTAGCCTCTGAAAATATTATCTAATTCTGGATATTTGTCAGGCTGGCTTTGTAGATCGCCAAAAGCCAGTTGCAGTGGTTAAACCTTCACATTTTGAGAAGGCTGCAAAGCATGCTTGCCAATTGAGCATTGAGGATGCCAAGGCTGCCTATCCTGGTGTCCAAGAGGACAACCTTCCTTACCTGTGCATGGATCTCGTGTACCAGTATACTTTGCTAGTAGATGGGTTCGGTATGTGCAATTTTCAAACCTAAAAAAGAGTTGCTATTCTACTAATTCCAGTATCGATGCCAATTCATTCTTTCATATAATGACAGCTATAGACCCAGATCACGACATCACACTGGTAAAGCAGGTCAGATATGGTGATGCCTTTGTTGAGGCAGCATGGCCGCTTGGTAGTGCCATTGAAGTTGCATCATCTGCATGAGATAACCGAAGTTTCATTCTGTCCTGTCGTAGCTGCATCAAAGATCCTAAATCTAATCATGGTAATCCGCAGCAGCGATGTTGCTGGGTGGGATAGTTTTTGACCAAGCTTTGTATCCTGGTGCTTGAGAATCAAGGTCGAGCTGGAGCTAGGGGTTCCGAAACCACAATTTTGCATTAAGATTAATTGCCTTATGGTTGTTAGCTTAATAAAGGGGATGGAGGGCTGCTACAATTTGCTGAACTCTCATTCTTTTTCCATTTCTCTTGTGGTTTACTTGGATCAAATGTTGCTTTGCCATTTGTGGACCTCTTCATAGATTATATACACATTGGTCTCTAATTGTTTCATGGTATATTATTGACCCAACGCTTTCCTTCGCTACTTCACAATAGTGCGAGCATGGTTTGTTTGCTGTATTTTTTTGAGGTAAGCAATGATGGTCCAAAGAAATGTAAATGATATTATTTGTTGTCGTTGTTATTTTGTTTCTCATATCCTTTTAAGAAGTTGGCCAAAATTTTTGCTGCAATTAATAAGTTGGCCAAAATTATTATTTACTCACCTACTATGTCTCAAAGTCATTCACGTATTTTAAAACTCGTCTAAGTGATCATATGTATCATATCTCAAAATTAAAGTCATCAATCATATTTTAAAATTCGTCTAAGTGATCTCTCGTAATTTAAAACTCATATAAGTGATCCATCGTACTATGTCTTAAAATCAAAGTTATCTTTATATTTTAAAATTAGTCTAAGTGACCCATCGTATTACGATTTTACATCAAAGTGACTCATTCTGTTAGAAATAATATTATACTATTAGGTAAAATAATTTAAGGAATTATTTATCAATAAAATAATTTAAAACTAAAAAAAGTACATATATTTTTACTTTTAATTTATTTATCAACAAAATTATAGAAATCATAGATCTGAAAAAAAAAAAAAAAAAGACAGAGGAAAAACGAACAAACTAACGCCGAAAAAAATAAGAAAGATAGAAAGATAACGAAAAGATGAACAAACTAACGTTGATAGAGGTTGATGAAGGAAAGTAAAGATCGGAGTTGTAGAAAAAAACATCGATAGAGATTGGAGAAGAAAAAAAGAGAGAAAGAAATGGATTAGGGATTTGGGACTATTTAGTTATAATTTTTAAATAAAAATAGTTTATTAAATTATTTTACCTAATGACGTAACTTTATTTATAATATAGGGACCACTTTTATACGAAATCATAGTACGAGAGATCACATAGACAGGTTTTAAAGTACAGATGTAACTTTGATTTTAAGACATAGTACGGAAGGTCACTTAAACAAGTTTTAAAGTATAATTGGTTATTTTAATTTTGATATATTTTGAGACATAGTACTTAGATGAATTTTAAAATATGAAATATTAATTAAACAAATTTTAAAATATAAGAGGGGTGAATTTGATTTTAAGGGGGAGTAAATAAAAATTATAACTTTATAGTGAATTTAATAAGTTTACATCATGTTACATGTGATTGAGATGATTCCTAATTTTCTCAAAAAGCTTTTCTTGGGCTTTAATACACACGCATTTTACTTAAATTAATGGTCACATTTCTCGGGAAACCTTTCCATCGCGTATGAACAATTCAGATTAAATGACTTTGAGAATTCAACCATTAGGATGGTTCCACGTCAACACAAAACCACCTCCCCCCTCCTCTCTCTCTCTCTCTCTCTCTCTCTCTCTCTCTACACGTTGAGAGCCGCCGTTCCACGTCTCAATTAATACCAAGAGAGAGAGAGAGAGAGAGAGAGAGAGCCATGTTACATGCACCGAGGCAGGTCGTCAAGTCAACATATGTATCATATCATCAGCACCTATCCGTAAACTTTCAACTCGAGGAGACGTCACATACGCCCTTCTCATCCTCCCGAGCAAACCATAGCATGTGATTTCCCCTCACCACCAAAGTGCCATTTCCCTCTCTCTCTCTCTCTCTTTTCTGTCTACATCATGGATGCTTGCTGAACTCATCTTATCATCCCTTTGGCAAACTACTCTGAGATCGATCGTGTAAGAACCGTGTTATTATTCATCTAATTTCTTTGGTAGTCCCAAGCAACCGTGTTATTGTTTGCTTTTTTGTATAATTTTAAGAAAAAAAAAATAGAAGATGACATCGAGAGTAATTTCAATCAATAGTCTACAGTATTCTAGAATAAATCAATAATACTTATTTATATTAATTAAAAGATAGAATATAGATATTTTAAAATATTAAAAATTCTATCATATCTAAATAAATCTTATCCTCATCTAAACTAATCTCATCATCTGAATTATTTTCAACACACCCCCTTAATTCAAATAGTTATAATTTAAAATTATTTTTAAAGAAATATTTTCTTCGCCAAATTTTTTGTGAAGACGTCGACAAGCTGATCTTCGTTGCTGCAACGACTATCTTATGTTTTTTCTTTCTCCATAAATTTTTGAGAACTTCTGACCTAAAATATTTTATCGTTTCTCTTGACATTTTTCTCTTCGGTAGTCATCTTTGATGATATGATGGAGACTCTGCATTTGTATGATTGAATCTCTTTAAATGCGGAAGCTTCATTTTTCTTTTCTTTCTCTTGGATTTCTTCACATCATCAAAAACTTCTACCAACCATGTATATGTATTTTCATTGTTGTCCTTGGAGTTTAGAGTTTTATCCCTTTTCTGTATATGTGTGCCATCAACATTACGACCTACATCATCTGAGATAATTTGCATAGATCCATAGAATTTTAAGTGATCATAACTATTTTTTCATAATGTTGATTCTTCGATAGAAGTAGCGAAGTCCGAAAATAATAAGACAAACATTTTATTTTTTGTCATCCTTGTAGTTGCTATCAATTTACCAATTTTCTTATCATAAATCAGACATTTTTCTTATCAAGAATAACATAATATCATTTTCTCATTAGTTGTCCTATACTAATGAGATTTTGTTTTAAATCAGGAATAAATAACACATCATCAATAATTTTTTTACCAGACGTTGTGTTCATAGCAACTGTTCATTTTCCTTTTACTTGAGTCTTTTTACCATTTCCCATATGCACAGTAGATCTAACCGAATCATCAAGTTTCTGAAACAGACTTTTATCCCCTGTCATATGATCACTACATCCACTATCCAAAAACCAAACAAATTTAGAATATTTTTCATCAGATGCTATAAACAAAATATTTTCTTCATATATTTTGTCATCATTATTTTCCTCATGATAATTTGTTTGATTTTTGTTCCAACAATCATTTCAAAATATCCATATTTTCCACAATAAGAACATAGATGAACATTTGAATTTTTATTTTTGTACCAACAATCCTTTTCAATATGCCCTATTTTTTTGCAACAAAAATGTTTTCGAGTTTCTTTATTACCTTCATTTGGTCGACCTCGTCCTCTGTCCTTTTGATCTCTCCCTTGAGATCTGATTTCTGAATTCTCTTTTTGATCTTTCTTCTTATCAATCTTCATTTGAAGAACATGTTCCAATGTTTCATATGAAGATCTGTTCATTTTTTGTTCATGAATTAAAAGAGATCCCATTAATTCATCAATAGATAATGTATTTGTATCTTTAGCTTCTTCTATAACAGTAGAGATCATATCAAATTTTGAAGATAAACTTCGTAAAACTTTTTCTACTATAGTTTGATCTTTTAAATTTTCACCATAAAATCTCATTTAATTCACAATAGAAGAAGCTTTTGAGAATAAATCAACAACAGATTCTGAATCTTTTATCATAAGTATTTCAAATTCACGACAAAGAATTTGAAATTTTGAAATTTTTACCTTTTCTGTGCCTCCCAACATATTTTTTAATATCTTCCAAGCTTCTGTTGATGTTGATGCCATCATGATTCTGGGAAATAAGGAATTATCTATTGCTTGTTGTTGTAACATGTAAAGAGCTCTTGCATCTTTTTGTATATTTTATTTCATCTGGCTTTTCTGATCTTTTGTAATACTAGGATCTTGTAGATCAGAACAAAACTATTTTCTAAACTAATCTCATCATCATTTTGATCGATGCTTTTCTGCATAACTTCAGGGAGAAAAAGAAGAGAAAAGTAGAAGATACTAGGAGTACTTTCAATCAACAATCTACAATATTTTGGAATAAATCAAGATCACCTATTTATATTGATTAAAAGATATAATACAGATATTTTAAAACACTAAAAAATCTATCACATCTAAATAAATCTTATCCTCTTCTAAACTAATCTCATCACCATCTTAACTACTTGGATTATTTTCAATATTTATTAATAATAATTACCATCAAATATATCAGGAACTCATAGCTCGACTGCAATAGTGTGTGACACTCAAAAGTCACAAGTAGTCTCCAACACGAAACCAACGAGATGCGTAGTTCTTAAAGGTTTTTGTTTCCTTCTCTAGTAAGATGGTAACACACCATGTCGCGTGCATGCATTAGAAAGTGCATACGAGGCCTCGTGATGTGGCCATTAATTCCAGGAAAATGTGATACATATGGCTTCGTTCGTTTCAGCAAAGTGAGGCCCGTGTCTTTCTTCATGTTCATCCAGTCGGTATCCCATCAGCATTTCCTGCAAAAATGGCAACAAAAAAAAAAAAAATAAGTTGCAGGTCGGCAGGGACAGGTAAAGAGAGAGTTCCATTTCTCCAAAAGAACCTGAGGACATGGTGCCTTCACTTGCCACGATAGCCCTTTGCATCACCGTCGTCTTCTGCTCGATGCAGCCCTATTTAGGGATTTCATCATCCTCCTCGTCAGTGCGATCTCCATGCAGCCAAAGGCGGATGCACCTGTCGCTTCGAGGTGGAATATATGTGATGAGGGAGGAAGACGACGCCGCCTCGGGCTTTTGTCTTCGTTAACTCTTTAGTTAGCGTATTGCTTGTAGCTTCTCATGCTGTCCGATCTAATCATCTTTTATCTCAGAAACCCTTTCGAAAACAGTGATGGATATCGAGGAGAAATCATAAAGTGACACATCTTTTGACTCCCATCTCATAATTGTATATATAAGATATTAAACTCAAGATTTTGATGGTAGGAATACTCCTTAATCAAACTCATGTCCGTGTCGGCACAATCTTTACTTGTTGGCCGATGTAACCTGGAGAAGGGAAGGGAGAAGAAAGCTTGCTTCGTGTTCCGCCTCCTCGACGAAGAAGATAAAGGAGACGACGAGTCTCCAAAATTACTCCTCTGTCTTCCAGCTTCCTGACGCAAACGAGAGCTCGACCATGTCGGATCCCGCGTCTCTTCCGCCCGGCTTTCGCTTCCACCCCACCGACGAGGAGCTGATCCTGCACTACCTACGGAACCAGGCGGCCTCCCTGCCGTGTCCCGTGTCCATCATCGCCGAGGTCGACATCTACAAGCTCGATCCATGGGACCTTCCTGGTTGGTAACCTGACGAGTTCCATGCGCGCAGGAAGGTGCGTCTTCTTCTGACTCCTTCTGTGGATTGGTGGCGTAGGCAAAGCGGTGTTTGGGGAGCGCGAGTGGTACTTCTTCAGCCCCAGGGATCGCAAGTACCCCAACGGAGTCCGGCCGAACAGAGCCGCCGCCTCCGGCTACTGGAAGGCGACCGGCACGGATAAGCCCATCCACGACAGCAGCGGGAACAAGCGCATCGGGGTCAAGAAGGCGTTGGTGTTCTACGAGGGAAGGCCTCCCAAGGGGAGCAAGACGAACTGGATCATGCACGAGTACCGCCTCGCAGAAGCTCGTCGGAGCCACTGCTACAACAAGCTGAAGCACGACTCCATGAGGGTAACCGTGACCTCACCTCTCCCCTCCCACCATCTCTTCCTGCGCTCGATGATGGCGAGCTACTAATGGTGCACGTCGGTCACAGTTGGACGACTGGGTCCTCTGCCGGATCTACAAGAAGAACGGCAACCTGCAACCGGTGCCGCCATCGATGGACGACCGAGAACAACAAGATCCAGCAGACTCTGCCTCGTCCAGCTTTCACGACATGAATCGAGCTCTGTCCATGGCAGATCTCATGGAGGACAACTACTCAGCGCCGTCACACCTGTTCGCTAACCTGCCGGTGATGCAGGGATCCGAGCTTGGCTTTCTCAGGGCTCAACCGAGGATGGATCATCTGCTCTTACGACCTGGAAACAACGACGGCAGCAGCGATGTCGACTACGAACTCGCTCGAGAGAGGAAACCCGGCGATGCAACCATCTACTCCGCTGAGTTCTCCGGCCAGTTCAGCTCGCTGAGCCAACGATTGCTGGATCAGCAAATACTGCCCGGCTCTCATCTGGGATTACATTGAGTGAGACACACAAAGGGGTTAACACTAGCAATCGACGAGAAGCCATTCTTTATCTCCACCACCACCACCACCACCACCACCACCACAAAGCTTTACGTTGGTTTGCAGATATCATGTGAAAAATTACACACATCAAAGTCATAATAATGTTTCTAAGAACTATTGGTGTTGACAATGTTATGGAAATGCAAACACCAAACTTAAGTTTATCTTTTACCCAATATATTTTATTTAGTTTAGGGGTACTTCGCATGTCATAATTTATCACATGACACCATCAGAAAAAGGAAACAAATGTAGAAAGAAATCATTCTTCAAATCAAATTAACAGCATCATATATTTTGATTTGATTGCAATTGTAATTATGCTTATTTCTACATTATTTTTCCTTTGTAATTGAGCTTATAAATTCTTATATTAAAAATATATTTTAATATTGTATACCTCCTCCTAATTTACTCATTTTTGTATCCAAACATCTAAAAATTAAGTTTATTACGTATATAAAAGATTTTAGCTATTTTTTATTTGAAAAGATAAATATGCAAAGCCCTTTTTGTTAAAGTCATTATTGTTCCCATCAATCTCTTTGGGAATCGAATCCTCTCTCCATTTCATAAGCTATCAACCCGTGGATGTATTAGTTAGTGGTCATGCATTAATATACCATCGGCAAAAGAGTACACAGCTCAGTAGTGGGGAATATATTTTAAAAAGATGTATTATTTTTATTATCACTTATATAATTTTAGGTTTTAAAATTTGATATTAATAGGAAATATACTCGTCACGTAAATGTCACATAAGACTGTGAAATGAAAAAAAGACTCATACGACTCAACCCCAAAAGCATTTTACACTCATAATTCAGCCTTAGCGACTTAACAAAATTAGTTATCATGTCAAATAATATCAAAACCTATTTAGTGTTAGATATTATAAGAAGCTCGAAACAAATCAAAACTATCTATAGACGGCGTATGAAACTACTATTGGAGTGAGGCAAATCTTGTCGACATCATTTAGTTGTTACAATTGCAATGTGCATCCACCTGTTCTATTGGGAACCCTTCATATGGAAACGAGCAACGACGGGAGAGAGAGAGAGAGAAGCACGAGTTGGGAATGATGTCTTTAGGTGAAGAATAGTTTTTGATGCTATTCTTATTAACCCTCTCGAAGGTGGTGGTAAAGAATGAAGGGAGAGTGATGGCTTTAAAGTTCTCTATCCTTCGATTAGGAGGATCATGCATTATTCGATCGAAGAATGAAACTAGGATGAGCCAATCTTTTCCTTTTTTTTTATTTTTTCTTTTATGTCTAAGAGATTACCAATTGCATTGAGGATAAAATTTGTGGTGTAGGATTCTATGTCGTGGTCGATGAGTTAGCATGGCTTGGTTTCGCCCATGTGTGTAAGTTTGTCTGTGTCGGTCGGGCACGGGTCGACAAACTCTGCTCGGGATTGCACCTCGGGCTCCTCCTCTTCTGGTCTCTACCTCGGGCTTCTCCTCCTCTGGTCTATGCCTTTAGCTCCTCCTCCTTGGGTCTGTGCCTCATGCTCCTTCTCCTCGAGTCCATTTGCGGGGGTCATGCACAAAAGCACCGTCGGGGTGGGGGTGTTCGACGTGACCCCTTCGACGATTAAGTCAGCGACCCGAGTGATTTTAGTTTTTTGTATAGTAAAGGACTGAGTCCCCCCTCTCCTGTTCTCGGGGGAAAGGGTTTTATACTTTCCAGGTATCTGACCGATTGTACTCTCGATCTTACCTCTGTCGACGTGTTGGGTAAGGCAGATGCGTACGATCGGTGTGGCGCAAAAGTGTGGCGTGTCATCCTTCATTTATGAGCGCGTCAGCCTAGCCTCTACTGTCGTGGCGATCGAGTCATCACGGTGCCACCTCGACCCGATCCTGCGCCAGCTGAGTTGGCGTCGGATCTTCACACCGCCATGGACTGCTAAGTTGGATCTTAGTGAGCTGGGCTGATCCATTACTTACCCTGTGAACTTGATTATCAAGAGATTATCTCAATCGTCCATTTATTTTTTTAAAAATAATAATAATAAATAATTTAAATGAAAGATGTTATTTGATCATAATATCTTATTATCTTAAAAGTTAATATGCAAATTTGGATGGAGGATTGGCTATAATGGATAGATCAATTGAACTCTCATGAGTTTATAATAGGATTTCGGAGTAATACATTATCTTTTGTTTTTAAGAAAAAAACATATCTTCTATTTTATAAAGATAATTCGAGGTAAATCTAATTTATAAATTTTCAAGATAAATCGTAAAATAAAAAAATATAACCTAACGGGAACAATATAATTGTTGATGCGGGTATGACATGATGCCAACATGACGTCGGCATAAAACATATCAAAATCCAATTTTAACTTTCAACCCAACAATAAAAATAGGAGTGAGTCTTTTAATGTCTTTGATCATCCTGAAAACAAAAATAAAAAGCTTAACTTGCAAGTGTCATAAGAGAAAACTTACGCCATGCCATCTACTCCAAAAAATTCCATTGGAGCGAATAAAAGAAATCTTCAATCCGATATCTGAATCACTTAGGGACAGAGTAGTAGGTAGATAGATAGATGTTCACTCTCACCTAAGAAAGGATTTGGCTTTGTAGCCAATTAATATCCTCTTTTGACATTAATTAATCACCCCCCTAATCCAAATTACATTAACTAAAATGGTTTTACAACCCCCAGTTAAGCTTTAAAAATAAGATTTATTTTTTAAAATAAATATAAGAAGAATAAGATTAAAAAAATATATAAATTTTCATGATGTAAGGGAGTATGCAAAGCGATTTATACTTAAAGTGGACAACTCAGGAATCTTGTAATTGATGTTGATGTCACGGAATGAAAGAGATGAATGGGCTGTGTGTAGGGTTCTTCCACAAGGATACAGGACACAGTAAACAAACCCCCACTGCCGAGGTTGGAAAGCATCAACTCTTTGTCAGATGACTTCTTCTTGGATGCTTCCCAGTTCAGTTCTGCCGCAAGCTTCTTATCCATGAGCCATCAGGCTGTCTGCTACACACAAGTAGTAGCTCCCCGGAGCTCTTCCTACTCGTTATCAGGGAGCTAGCTACTTGAGAGCTTTGGGTGCCGAGGAAAACGATGGCTCGTCTGCCATCAGGAGGCACTGCAAGGTGGAGCAGCACTCCAACAAGTCGATGGGCTGTCCTTCGAGGCTGAGTACCTGACCACAACACGGAGATCTCCTCGGTGGTGTCGAAGCCCTACGATGACCCTTCTTCGACTGCACCATTCTTCGATTTGGAGGACATGTCGATGCATCAGGGCCACCGATTCTTCATCTCACCCTGCGTGTTGGCTAGATTCAATTACAAGGTATGTATCTCTCATTTTCCATCGCACCCAAAAGGACCAGCTAAAAGGATGTAAGAACTCAGTTAAAGGTGTGTGTGTGTGTGTGAGAGAGAGAGAGAGAGAGAGAGAGAGCGGTTAAGGTGCAAGTGGAGGGTGATTCTTCAATTCTTATTTTCTTCAGCTAATAGCTTACTTTCCATTCAAAGCAAAGCGTTTGCGTTCATCACAAAGGTTTGGTGTGAGGAGAAGAACCACCTTTCATGCATCAAAATCTGGGGAAGAAACCATAAGGAATAATCTCATATCTCGAGAGTACACAACGTATATATGTTTTGAAGCTTGAAGGTTAAGCACCTTCACTCCAGAGATATGAATGGAATGCCTTCTTCCTTCCATGCCATGAGATAAGTATCTTGTTAAACTTCGAAGCTAATCCAAGGCCAATCTCTACGGTGCAGGGTGGAAGGACTCAGAAGGAGATCAGAAGAAAGTAGCATCGCCTCCATATTCGACAAGAAATCTGATACTGAGGTGCTGTGGGTAGGATGGAATGGAGACAAAAAGATTGATACCTCGGTATTAATCTTGAAACATCCATGACCTTTCTTTGGATCAAACTATCGGATTTACAGTTTGTATCAAGGAATCTGAGTAGCATCTGTCAACTAGTCAGATCACGGTTGAGACATGATTCTGAAAGAAACAAAAGAAGAAGAAAACCGAAGTGGTGTGTGAGATTTGTCATCAGTATGCTTCAGAGCAGCGGCACAAGGGAATGAATCTTCATCGATCGGTGTTTAGACTTGAGGTGGTGGTGGTCATCAGTATAATTACAGCACAGAGCAGCTCACTGCGGCGAACATAAAGAGTCGTTCTCGGGCTGTGGATGTCAGGCATGCATCTGGTGATCGAACGACCAAGTGGAATACGTAACTGCTTGCGCAGTGTTCTTGGATTTGTGTTGTGGAATTAGAAACTTCAAAGGATTACTATGAGGTGAAGAAGAGATTTTGAATCTAATGAGTTCTGTGACTTCAACTCATGTTTGACTGGTGGATGAGCTGAAGCAATCCTTTACGATCATCTCTCCTTCACTCTTCTTCTTATGCTCTTGTAATCTCTTCGATGTCTTATTTACCACTGTTTTGGAAATATTAGGGTTTGAGACGGGAAAAATAAAAAATTTCAGTATCACAGATATATATATATATATATATATATATATATATATATATATATATATGAAAAAAACTTATAATTTTGGATTTTTCTTGAGAAACATCCATTATTTTCAAAATTTTCAAACAGTAAATATTTTTTTTTTCTGATACTTGGAATATTTTTGTCCTTCTATTTTTCTGTGGATCGATCTATCTGATGAACCGATTTAGTTATATTATTTTTACACTATATTGCTAATACCTATTTTGAATAAATTTATAAAAATATTATATTTGTAGTTTTTTTACACCACATTATAAAATATTCAGTAATACTAAGAAAACAATATAACGTAATATGAATTCATTGTAACACAGCATTTTTATACTACTTTATAATGTTTTCTTGATATTACTAGAAAATATCATAACATTGTGTCAAAATATTACAACTGGACAAATTCATCTTACGAACTCATTTATAGGTTAAAAAAAGATAGATGACCGAGTATTTTAAGTATTAGGTAAAGAAAAAAATGAATACTATTTTTATCTCATTTTTTTTATTATTATGATCATATTTTTAATTTTTTTAAGAAAGAGATATAAATAAGCTTTCTTCTTCTTCTTTTTTTTTTTTTTTTCTTTCTTCCTCCTTGCAGGACGACATCGAAGGGGCGAGGAGCCAAGCAAGGATAAAATCAAAGGTTATGGGAGAAAGAAAAAAAAAAGATAAAATATATAATACAAGGATAATAAAAATTTTTTTTTTAAGAAATTGTCAATAGTAAGCTTTAAAGAAAGGAAAACTCAAAAAATAAGGTGGGTCCCACTGTAACAAGAAGCGTGGGTCCAGGGTGCGTTAACGGGTCGAGTGTGGAGGTGTGAGTCCTACGCGTGTCTTCAGTACAACTGTCACGTTGCTACCATCCTCACCGTCTACAGCTGCCGCCGCGGACCCACCTGCATCCATTAACGGAGGAGATCCAATACAGCAGCGGGATTGGACAGAACGAACAACAAGAAACGGTTTGTTCAATATGTTTTCTTTATCCTATTCTTATAGCAATCGACGATCTTTTTGTGTTTGTTCTCCTCGCAGTCTCCCCCAATCATCTCCAATTTCTCCTCCTTTTAATCTGGTTTTTTTTTTGGGGACTTTTTGGTTTTTTGTTTTGATCTCGTTGGGAGAAAGAAAAAAAGCTTCGACCTATGGAATCCATGGCGGAAGCTTTGGCTCAGAGGACCCTCCTTTTGCCTGGCGGGCATCTATCTTTGCCGCCCTTTTGCGGGATGCGGAGCCGCCCTTCTCTTGCGGCGTTCACTCTGGTTTCACTTCCCAAGGTTGAGCCCTTGAGGTCTTCTTCTTGTGATGGCAAGTTCCATGGGAGGAGACTGGTCGTTGGGGCGCGGAGAGGGAGGCCCTCGAGGGCACACCTCGGTTCTGGCTCTAAACAGGTGACCGGAACCTACAAAATCTTAACCTTTTTCTGGGTTTTGGTTCTTCTTGCCATCGTTTGATCCTTTTTAGGTTTTGAGGGGACTTTTCCTGTTTCCCCCCCGCCCTTTTCTTGTTCCCCATTTTTTTTATCTTTTCAGCTCTTTCTCGAAGCAAAAAGATGCTTATTTGATCATTTACAGTTTCGTGTGTCTCTGGATTTTGAGAGTATCTTCGATTTGCGTTCGTGGTGATGACCTCTTCTCTTTTGTTTTGATTGCAGATGGCTCTGTCGTTCAAGAAGGCTACGAAATGGTGGCAGAAGGGGCTTCAACCCAATATGTTGGAGATCGAGTCGGCTGAGCATCTCGTGGACTCCTTATTGAACGCGGGCGACAAGCTTGTTATTGTGGATTTCTTCTCCCCAGGGTGTGGAGGCTGCAGAGCGCTTCATCCGAAGGTACATATATGATTACTCCTTGAACGCTTACAAGACAGTTTCTCTGTAGATATTGCAAACTAAACATCTTCTCTTTCTTCCCCTGATGTAATTTGCGTGTTTGTAGATTTGCCAGTTCGCCGAATCGAATCAAGATGTTCTGTTTCTCCAAATAAATTATGAGCAACATAAGTCGATGTGCTACAGCTTGGGTGTCCATGTTCTCCCCTTCTTTAGGTTCTATCGCGGACCACACGGGCGCCTGTGCAGCTTCAGCTGCACCAATGCAACTGTAAGATCCATCTCCTCCTACCTTCCTTCCCTTCTGTAGACCTCAATTACTTCGCATTATCACCATCAAATGGTTAGTATGACGATCATGTAATTCTTGTTGCAAACATTGATATGGAACATTCAAAATTAGTGCTTCAATTTAAATCTGTTTTAGGCTGATGGGATGCTACTTGCTTGTAGGGCTCATCATATTGTTGATCTCTTAAGTTTGTGCTTAGTGACCCCTTCTGGTCACTCATAAAGTCTCTTTACTTGCTACAACCCAGAAAAAGCATTGCTTTAGACGATGTGTATGTAAGAAACCTATGTTTTTTCTACTCTTTCCTAGTTGATCGGATCTTGTTTTCCTTGTTTCTCTAGCGGGAGACAATCACACATAATGAGCCATATTATTGAATTGTAGTGGTTTGGTTTAGAAACAATACTGCAAGCCTTTGTATGCTCTCTCTTGCTTGTGTGTATAAGGCCTATAGTTTCAATCTTTTTTGTGGAAGCTGATACCGTCCGCAAAATCAGTTTTTATTTATTTTTTTTGGGCTTCTCTTTGCATGTTGTAAGTGACCTTTGATAATTTGTTCTAAATCATTGTTTCATGCATCACCAACAGATTAAGAAATTTAAAGATGCTTTGGCCAAGCACATCACTGACAGAAGCAGCCTTGGGCCAGCTAGGGGGCTGGAGGAGTCAGAGCTCTTGGCTTTGGCCGCAAACAAAGATCTCTCCTTTAACTACACAAGCAAGCCGGTTCCTGTGCCTGAAGAGATTCAAGAGAGAATTCCAACAAGCGCAAAACTCCCTCTTCATGCTGGCCATAGACTTGCCCAGGAATCCGAAGACAAGGCCCTGGCTGCAGCTGGGAGATGAGATGGTGCTCAGTGATGTCTCATCTCCCATTAGCTGTTATACTACTTTGTATACTTCGTGGACACTCTGTATACTTTGCTGTGTATATATGTTTGACGACTGATGTAGTGCAGGCCATGTTTTTTGGTTTAAGCCTGCTGGTTGGGTATGGGGTTGGAGATGATGAGATCCTTTGTGTTTCTATATGTTGCTCTATGCTAGAAGTATATTTGCTTCTATAAGTTGGAGCTTGTCGTTGAGACGTGGTTCTGGTCGCTTGTCTTCTTCGTAAACCTTGTGTCTCATGTGAAGTGTGAAGTGAAAACATGAAAGCTTATCCTAAAAGATGTGATGCTAGTTCCTTTTTCTCTGGTGTTGCTGATTTTGTTGGGTGTCATGTTCTATGACAGGGACAATGGTTAAATTGAACTGAAAGAATCCATGAGATAGAGTCTGAGGTTTGCTGCTGTTGTTTCAGGGTTATAGCTTGTGGATAAGGAGCTCCAAGGAAGTTGCATGGTCAATTAGGCAGGACATTAAACCAGTCCTAAGAACTGGCTGCAATCACAAGGAAGCATCTTTGGCGAGTGGCCATGACTTCACCCAGCACCAGAGGATAAAAGGTATCCAGGAGCAGCGGCGGCATGGTTTCCAGTGGCGCAAGATTGAACACAAGGAAAGATCTTTGGTGAGTGGCTATGGCTGAAAGCAGCATAAAGGGATAACGACACTCTTTTTTTCTTTGCCTGTGATAACATATTTGAGGGGAAAAAAGCATGATTGATCGACCGAGACAACAGGGGTCGGCAGCAGAAGAGAGGACATCCTTCGGCCAACAAGCTGGCAGCTGTGTCCATGGAGAACCGGAGGGTATGAGCTGGAGAAGGAAGACGACTCCAATTGGGGACTGCAAGATTGCAGGGAAACTGGAAGCCGGGGGAGGGCTACTGCAGAGATAAGGAGTAGTTATCTCTATAGTATCTGATACTTAAATTTTTAAAAAATTATATATATTTAAATCTCTATAGTTATCAAAAAAAAAATTAACTTTTTTATTCTAATATTATTAGTTTTATCGATAAAAATATATAAATAATAGATAAATATATAATTTTAATGTCTCAATTATGTTTTTCGTGATGAACAATGTTGTTAGAACCGTAAGTGGATATTGTGGATGATAAGGAAAAGTCATGACGAGAGGTGAGACAAAAAGAAATGAAGAGTACGACACATATACAAAGTGATGAAAGAGTCGCTTAACATCGATGCTAACAACGATGTAGGATAGCACGATATTGCTCTAGATCTACGTCGACATTAATACAAATGTCAAACGATCCTTTCATCATTCTACATATGCACCGACACTAACATAGATGCAAAACATCAATATCTACATCGTCGTCTTCTTTTTTTTCTTTTATCTCATATTTCATCATTATTTTATTTCTCATCTATAATAGTCACCCACATTATCATCCATTATCATAAAAAATATAACTGATATATTAAAATTATTTTTATATTTTTGTTCGATATAATAGAGCTAAGTATTTTATTTTTATAACTAAAAAATAAATCTGATCTCCGTCGACCACGGAGGCTTTGGGGGCGTGAGAAGACTGCCATGTTACAGGAAATATCGGGTTAAAAGAGAACTTTCGGGTCGGGTTCGGGTCTTGGTTATCGGATTAATAAACCGGCGGGTGAAAGAAAAGCAGAGTCGAGGCTACGTAAACCCCATTTTCGGGTCGGATTCGGGTCTTAGTTATCGGGCTTATAAACCGGCGGTTAAAAGGGCTAAGAAGAGTCGAGGCGACGGAAACCGCCCACGGCCGGGGTTAAAGCCGCACGCCCTTCGGGGCGCCGCTGCAAGACCGACCGGTGGTCTCTCGTGGCAACGCCTCGGGGCGGGGCTTGAGAAGGCCAAGATCATCGGACACTCGGGTATCATCTCTTCCTGTATGTGATTGTACGTTCTCCATCTGCCGAGGCAGGGTTCTTGGAGGTTTTGTGGGTGTTTCTTGATTTCAGATGTAGAGTGAGGAACCAAGAATGCAAGATCAGTTAGTACTCTTTCTTTATTCGGATTTTGAGGTGCTTTAGGAAATTGGAGCGACTTATAGGTCATTTACGCTGCGATAGTTCGTTTCTCTTGTGATTTAGAGGGGAAAAGGTCGATTCTTGTAGGAGGAGCGCGTCGAGGAGGTGGTCGCGCCCGCGCGCGTCCGAGATCTTTCGGCACTCTGGTATCCTCTCTTCCTTCTATCACTAATCGTTATACGTATGCAGAAGTAGAGTTTTGGAATTTTTGTCGGTGTTTCCTGATTCGAGAAACCAAGAATGAAATAATAATTAGAATGCTTTCTTTTGTTTCTTGAAATGCTTAATGAAATTTTGAAGCCCTACCGGGGTTATTTAGGTGGCATTGGCTTTCTCCTTTTCTGCTTTAGGGGGAAATAGGTTAATTTTTGTTGGAATTTTGGTGGTGCTACAAGCTCCTTGTTCTTTTCCTGTAGCCTAGTGTCTCTCAAGCATTATAAAAAATTGGTTGTTGATGGTTTAAATGCATCAGATGTTGAAGTTTTGTTGCGCTTCATTTGATTCTTGGAACCCTATTTTAAATTTAAAGAGGTAATTGGACTTGTAAATCATTATGGTGTCTACTCTCTGTTTGTGGAAATTCCTCGGATGGCAATGCTATTTGCTTACTGGGATGGAATCCTAGGGGCATGTATTTGGTTCGACCGACATGACTCATGGCACCAAGAAGGCAAAATCCAACCAAATAGCAATGCAGGGCACGTGTGGGGCAGCTAAAGAAATTTTTGTGGGTGGAAAGCGTGGGCATCATAACAATGAATTCGGTCTGTTCATTTGCCTCCATATATGCAAAAGTGATTGTGCTTTACCTTGACAGTAGATGCAAATTTGAATTTTAATTACTCAGAAAATGTTTCTTTTAGTAGCACAGTTTTTTCAACTTACAGTAGAGGAATGAGGATTATTTCTAGGTTGTAGCTGAAAGTCTTTGACTGGAAATTATTGATGCAAGACAACAATTTGATGCTATTTTCTGCAATAATTGCTAAACTTTTGCAAATCTTAAAGAAAATTGTTCCGTTCATGTTTTTTTCCCTTTCTCAAACTTGTTTTCTTAACCTTATATTCATTGGAACTTGTAGTCCTGGAATTTGCTATACAGCATGGATGTCCATTTTTCTGCATTCTGGATGTACCACACAATATTTACGGTTTGCTCACCTAATAATGTTTTGCATTTTGTAAGTACTGCCTGATTCAACATAAATGTGCACTTTATATATATGTTCATCTGGCAAGTCTCTCCCTGCTAATTACGCTCTTGATGCTCTTCTGTGATGAAACTTTCACAATTTCTTTTTCCACTTGATAGAACAACTGCCTTTTGTCTACAATGTTGGCATCCTTTTCCTAATTAAGATAGACCACTGCCGATACATTGATCAAATCAAAAGGGGTTTGATTGCTGAGGATCTACATCTTATGATAGATTATTATCCACTAATCTAGTCCTCTCCTTTAAGACATTGACTTATAAGCACCTGCTCACCACACTATTAAGTTTTCAGCCAACATGACTCATAGCATTTGGTAGTCGCTTATAATCATCGGAGATCAAGCTTTTTGTAAACTAAGCTTCTTATCATCCATCCCAGGTTGTCAGTGGGGTTTTAAACATATAGATGCTTATCATGACAATTAACTAGACATTGAAGATTTTGCCAATATATTTAGCATCAAATTACATGATCCATCTTTTAGAAAGGGAGATAGAGTTGGCATGTTATCATCCAGAATGTCAAACATATACTACCACAATCTATTATTGTCTTGGATGGTATTATGGGGTTAAATTGGTTTAATGGATTATGTACCCCACTGTGGTCTATGACAGCTTTGTGACCATTGTGGCTTGCAAGGGTCAGTGTTTTTGTGTCCAGAAAATGGAAACACAATCGATCAACTTGATTTCTTTTTCAATTATCTGTTCACACACCTTGATTTATTATGATAGCTTTACTTGTGCTTAGTATGTTAGTCCTACATATAAGTTCACAAATCACATGTTTATTTAGGTTTGCTATTTTGTCATTCCTTGTCATAATGTAGTTGGTATTTCTGTTATTAGATGCAGTATATTATTCCCCTATTATTTCATCTGTGAAACTCAAGTCACATTATGCAATTTCGTAGTTGTATAAGGTGGACCAATTACCCCTGAAATTCTTCAGAGGTGATATGGCCTTCAATGAACCTGATGTGTGTGGGCTCGTGCGTATGGACCCACATGCCAGGTCTGTGAGGGGCACCTAAAAAAGTGTGATCTGGTTCACCGGAAGAGCAAATCTCTCTACGAAAACATTTATATCCTGTTGCCTTGATTCTCTGTTTTAGGTAAATTTTCTTCTAGGTGGTTGCCTAATGATACACTCATCCACCTAGGCTACTAAGGTCAAACTATCTGGTTTGAGAATCTTGGTCGGAAACCTTATTCTTGATGTTGAGGTTAAATTTCTCTAACATCCAACATCTCAACTGGGATGTGGTTTCAGACATCATGGGTAGAGGAGGCAGTACTTGTTTAGCTTACTGCTGGCTTTGATGGCTAGGTAATATGGTGCATGCACTGTATCTTAACTTTTCAACATTTTAACTCAGATGATTGCTTTGATACACACAGCTAGAGAGAGAGAGAGAGAGAAGATCAATTTTGGCTTGTCAAGTTAGGATAAATGTTTGTAAATTTTGTATTAGAAGTATGATTGATCGGTGCAGATAACGTGGAGGGTAACCATTCACTCGATGGTGATGCTCCTTCCTGGGTGATCAAGGCCCCCCCTTTTTTGTTTTCTATAGGTAAAGGATCCAAGTGCGTATACTTGTTGCTTGTTATGCATTATCATATGTTGCATGAAACAATGTCTCATTCATGTCTTTGGTACAATCTCGTCACTCCGTTTCCGAAGCTTGATCATTGCCATCAGAAACATTTTCTGGGTGTTTGTTTACGGGTTATTGTCATTAGGTTGGCATTGCCATTTTATCGTACCGCCCTTATGAAGGGCCTCCAAGCATGCCCCAAAAATTTGAAATTTCATTTAGCATCGGAGAAGCTGTGTATCATAAAAAAAAAATTGGGAATGGGATTATCATAACTTCACGAGTTCCAGATCATTCAATGATGTTCTAGCAAATATCTTCTCATTTGAACACCGTCGCCATCACTTTTCTCCAGGTGTGATTTTTTTTTTTTTTTTCCGGAGCAGGAGTATCATGCCATACTGATGAATCATTACTAAACATTGAGATTTTGCACTCATCCTGGTGCCATTCTATATGGAAGTCAATAGTTTGTTTGTAGCATTATCATATCTTTTGAAACGCCTGCTGCTCATTCATATGCTTGCTTGGTATTCCTCTGTTGGTGCTCATAGTTGATTGATTGGCATCTTGGTCTCATCATGTTGTTCTGTGGCTGTACCTGGAAAACAATCATCACCCTAGTAGGCAGGCAACACATGTTGTATTGCAAGTGATCCTGATACAGACATTTTTTTGTATCTCAGTTGAATGACCCCAGAGCTACCACCGAAATCTTTAATTGATCTCTCTCAAGCAAGGCCAGCATAGTTTTTAGTTCTGTCGGTTCTTTTCTCTGTAGCGTCTAATAAGATGATGAAAGTTCCAACAACTACAAGATACTGTTACTTTGTGTTGGTAGCATCCATGGTCGGTTCCACAACCAGGAAATAGCTGTGTACCACTCAGTCATGCATCCTACTATTTATTTTATGTTTGTGTTAGAAGAGGGCTTAAACAGACAGTACCTACCATTACTTTAGCTATTTTGTGTAGATATAACATGGCATTATTACCGACCAGAAGCAGTCGTATCATTCTAAAAGTACAATGGATGAGCCGTGAATATATGTCTCTGTGTGGGCTTCTTGTGTACAACCCGAAGTCTGACTCTGCACATTGCAAAAGGGAGTGATTCCATGCTTTTTTTTTTTTTTTAAGTGCTTGGAGAGTCGTCCAAGTGATGACATTGGTACTGTTTTGTTTCTTAGTTTAACCTGGGTTAGCTAAAGAAAGTCTTTGAATATATAGATATATATATATATATATATATATATATATATATGGTTCTCCCAAGTCAACAATTGCTGCGGTTTCAGTTTGGTTAGTGCCTTGTGGCTATTCTGATAAAGTTAAGCAAACATCTTTTATATAATAATCTAGTTGTTGGTATTGATGACATCGTACCACATATGGGTTTAGTGGATCCTTACCTTTAGAGTTGGATGTGTGCGCTTTTGCATGGAAAAGTAGCTGCTGCCCTCTTTTACTCTTTTTTTTTTTACTTGGGGGAGTAACCAAAGATGAGGAGGCACATACATTAACTTAATTATATCAGTCTGCAGGTGCTCATTACTTTTCTCTTTTTTTTTTCTTTTTTTTTTATCAGTCATTTTGCTGCAGTCTTTGTGTGCCTATGACGAAGAGGCCTGCTGAAAGACACAAGTCTCTCCTGGCTTGTAGACGTCTTTCACAGGTTCCCAAGAAGACATGTGACTCGTGTAAACATAGCTTCCTAATGATCTGTGTTTTCTTTCTCCTCTTAAGTGCCAGGTTGATGATGAAGACATGGCCCCGTTCTCTCTACCTCTCATTGGAAGCAACTGTTTCACCACCATGATTGTAAGCTGGGGAGATGGGGCTGTCAGCCTGCAGTCAGCACCAGAGCCAACACAAAAGGTCTCTCTGCTTGCCGACCCCTACTCATCTCTTGCCGGATTGGGCAGTGAGAATCATGAGGAAACGCCCCCTCTCCCCCGAATTTTGTGTCAGACCAGCTACAAAACCCTCCACCGACCAGGGGGGAGGGAGGGGCGGTTGCCACCGGGAGGAAAGAGCCTGGCCGATGACATGACGTGAAAGTATCAGCACAAGCAGAACCCATCGTCGGCCTGGCTGGCTCCCACCGCAGCACTCAGAGCCCCAACGGGGAATGCTGATCTCCCTTCTTTAACCATCGGAAATTAGAGCTCCTCCCGTGGGGAAGCGTGTCGCGGAGGGGAGCGGGAGTTCAGATGCGTACTCCGTGCTGCTGTGGACTCCATTGTTGAGGAAGTGTGTACTGGGTGGGCTAATCGATCTTGTTACAAGAGCAATGGAGAGAGAGACGGGCGTGTTGCTAATGTAGTCCGTAGAATGAAAATTGATGTCGAAGATGACAATAGAATTATGATAGAACACTTTATTTTGGAGTGTCTTAACTCTTCTACTAAATTTGCTATGTTCCTGGATGACTCCAGAGCTAATATTACTGCCTGCTATTCGAGCCTAATCTTTTGGATGACACAGGATTCATGTTTTGGATTCTTTTGTAGAGGCATCCTATATCATCGCCTGGGGTTTTGTGTATAGACTTGATTGACGCTTATCATCAGAAATATATGCACATTATTTGGCAAGAAACCTCTGTTGTGATATGTATCAAAGTTATTTAAGTAGCTCAGTGATTTGTTTTGGAGATTGTCTTTTAACACTCTTTTCTTTGTTTTGTCTTGTAATATACTAGAAAATTTTGTACTTGACTCGAGAAAGCATGGATCTTGAACACACATTTGTCAGGTTTGGAAAATTATGTTTCGATCAGTCTGATGAGGAGTAGGGCTTGATCATGCGTACAGCATCAAAAACAGCTTGCTTATTTAGTGAACGATGCATGCATATATCGGGCATGCATTATGACTAATTTAGAAAGTTCATCACAACAACTCAGATCATATCTCAGAGACTCTTCCTGGATGTAGTCATGGTCAGCAGGATGAAAGCATCGTCTCTTTTGGTTTGATCTGCAAATTGAAACTAAGCTCACGGCTGTAGTTGACTAAAAATCTCGGAGGATCAAAGTTCTTCGATAACAAAGGAAAAGCTGCTGTTTCAATGAACAGAAACCCCTCATCTCATCATCACCTTCACCTCTCTCTCTCTCTTGCTGACCTCTCTTCTCCCTTGTTGCTTTAGAAACTACATGTGCATTAGGAGGATGGAGCCCTATCTTTCTCATGTTGCTCCAACACCTAGGAAATCAATGAAGGCCAATCCACTTCCATGTGTTGATTCACCACGAGGCAGGCCATTGCTCATGTAGTAGGCCACTGAAACCTCCTCAGAAGCTGAACCGGTGCAACCAGGCTCATCAACCCCAGGGAGCAACATCTTAGGCACACGAGGAGAGAAGGCACCACCGGAGTCACCAAACCTCGCAACACATCCTTTCCCTGCAGCAGCCCACCATCTTTTCATCAGACATAAACCAAAACCGATATAACCCCATAAGCCATGGATAATAGTTGATTATGAAGATCTATACCATTTGCTAGTATTTGAGGGGGGATGTGTCCATCAGGGACGCTACGAACAATCCTGCTGGTGAAGGAACTGAGAGAAAGATCTGCGCCAGTGGAAGCGGACTCATCTCTGGTGCTGGTGATGGTCGACTCGCCACTGCACGCGTTGTTGTTGTTGTTGTTGTTGGGGAGAGATTGAGGAAGGGGAGCGCAGGAGGGGGAAACAGATGGCCTTCTTGATCTCCGGTAAGCGTTGGACTGTTCCCTCTGCTTCCTGGCCATGATCACATGCCAGTGGTTCTTGACTGCGTTGTCTGTCCTGCCGGGGAAGAGCCTGGCGATCAGTGCCCACTTGTTGCCGTAGAGCCTGTGGGCGGCGAGAAGCCTCTCCTCTTCCACCTCACTGAACGCGTTCCTGTTGATCTTTGGGTCCAGCTGGTTGAACCATCTCAGCCGGCAGCTCTTCCCTGCCCAAACCCAAACCCGGAAACAAGAAGCAAGAAGATGAATCAGTCGAACACATCGATGCGTCGTCCTACAAACACACGTAGATGCATCATCACCCGGTCGGTCATGTTGGCGTACCTGATCTCCCTTCTAGCTTCTCAGCAATCAGGTTCCAGTTCTGGGGGCCATACTGGGAGACGAGCTCCTTGAGCTTTGCGTCCTCGGCTGGCCTCCAATGGCCCCTGGCACATAGCCTGTGCTGCTGCTGTTCGTTCCCGTGAGGACTGCCGTCACCGCCTTCTTCCTCCCTGCCTTGGCTGTTGCTCTTGTCATCCCCCGCAGGAAATGGAGATGCTACCGGAGGGAAGAAACCCTCGTCAGCACATCTGAGGTTTACTTCATTTGGAGCCATTTTCTTACCCAGGAATGACGAGATAAGAAGACAACAAAGATGTGCGCAGGCAAGGAGGAGTCGAAGAACAGCTGCTCTGGTGTCAAGCTCGATGATAGCAGACCTCTAAAAATGAGGAAGGAGGGAGATGCTGAAGGACCCAAAGAGGAGCTGTTCACCAAGAAAGAAACTCAATACAAGGACAGCAAGGAGATGAACGTTTCTCTCTCTCTCTCTCTCTTTCTCTTTCTCTCTCTTTATGTGCTTGTTGGGAAGCACAGGTTCAAAGGAGAACCGCTCGTGTGGGTCTGGGAGTTTGAGTCCGTCTTCCCCACACACACTTTTATACGTGATTGCGCTGCGCCCTGTCTCTCTAACACTCAACAATGGCATCAGAGCTTTCCACCCCCAACTATTCTTGCTGTTTCCAAGCCAAGAAAAGGTGCCAAAAGAAAACATGGAGCTAAGGGGAACAGTAAAGTAAGAATTTAACCCATCTTTTACTGCCATTTTCTCTCTCTTGCTTCCGATGTATTACTTCAATCTAGTGGAAGATTTGTCCTGAGCTTTTAACCTTTTCTCCTCTATCATATATATCTGAAATGATTTAAAGTTGTATTAGGCATTGTTTAGGTTTCTCTTCTGTACTTTTGAAAATTGAACAACATAAATATATCTTTCAAGCAATCTATTTGGTGGTCACACTTGAATAGTTTATAGACTGTGATTCATGTAACTTGTATTATTTTAGATCTCATCCATCAAAAGTCATCATTCTGTCTGCTAAAATTTTGGCTAAATGGTTGCATCATCTCATGATTTTTTTATGCTACAATTAATAAGCGTTCTAGAAGGTCTAAATTAGTTGAAGAATTTTTTATCAATGAATTATGATTTATTTGTATACACATCCTTTGAGTTAAGGTTTTGATGACAGAGACAGACAATATATTCTGGGAATTCCTTTTAGTGGATTAAACAGATTAAGATAATAGATTATTCTAAATTTAATTTTCTTGGTGAATATAGGTGAAAGTTATTTAGTTACATTAAATCTTATATCAATTATATTTTTTTTTTCTCTCTTGCCGTCATTTTTTTTATCTTAGCTAACAACAAAACAAAATATATAGCTGTAAAAGAGAAGGAAAGATGAAAGCTTGTAAATACATGTCATCTAAAGAAATATGGAACTTCTAATTCCAAAGTAAAGTTTATTGTCACCAAAAACTGTAACTTAAGAACATCTCATCAACTATATATGCAATCAGCCTTGTTTGGTCAAATATTCTTATGCTGTAGCTAATCAACCTTCACAGTTATCTATTCATATGCTGTTGTTGACAACCAAAGAACTGCATACACTGTGAGGAATATATCCATAATGCATTATGTTGTGATTCAATCAGCCTAATATTCCACTTTTATTCTCTTCCACTTCTGCAGTTTGTTGGCTTCTCTAG
The DNA here is from genome assembly GCA_029747655.1 of Ensete ventricosum. Lineage (NCBI taxonomy): Eukaryota > Viridiplantae > Streptophyta > Magnoliopsida > Zingiberales > Musaceae > Ensete > Ensete ventricosum. The sequence continues at coordinate 7,410,360 of JAQQAF010000009.1, read as the reverse complement.
AAGAATATAAATAAATATATATGTATATATCCATTGAATATTGAAAGCAGTCACCTTTTGCTGAGTGAATTTTGAATGAATTAAGTTAACCATAGTTAACCAAAACACACAATATTGTTCTCCACAGGCCATGTTCAGGCTAAAGAACAGCCGACCTAATTATATTAAACTTTAACCTTCATTGACATGTCACAAATCATTGCTAGATTCCTTGGTCAAGCAAAAGCTCATTGGACATGGTGAAGAATCCAAAGTGAAAACTCAAAACCTCCTTTGCTTGTAGCTCATAGAAATCATGTCTTTTGTGCTCATTGTAGAGAAGGAAAAATATAAGTGCATCCCAGTAGAAGACACAGACACACCCAGGTGATGGATTGTCACCTCAACCATCTTTTCTCAGCCAACACATCCTCCTTTTTTTTTTTTTTTATGCTGTGATAAACGTCAACACACACAGTACTGCATCTGCATGACTAATTGACAGCCATTTGCAAGAAAAAAAAAAGAGAAGCAAAGGTCTTGCAGAAGCTCAAGCTATCAAAGCTGGTTGCAATGAAAGAGAAGAGTAGGTTTTCCATTAGCGTGATCATAGTACTAATGAGATCTATCTATCTCCCTTTAAGAAATCATTTAACTTGAAAGATCCGATTGCAGTATGGAAGACACTTTGTTCCTCCTGCAAAGCCATGAGTAGGGTGAATGCTTCTTGTTGCCATGGTGGTGCGTGCATGCATCTACTCCACTGCTTCTTTTTCAAGGGCATGTGATGTTGCACAGCATCGCCTTCATCTTTTTCTTCTGTCACGGTTGACACAAGCAAAACGAGCTCAATTTGATGACTTCTCTTTTCATTACCTAAGCTAATCTACAAGCAATTATTTTGTTCCCACCTTAATATTCTTTGCCAAAATTATTTCATATATGTATTTAAATAAAAAGCATCAAAATATTTGTTACCTATAATTAACTATTTTTTGGTATTTCCTATATTTCTATACATCATTAGTAGAAATCTTTGTGTAGGCAAATAAATGCTCGGTCACTATCAAACACCGTTGATGAATGGATCATTCGACCCACATCTTACTAAGGAAACTTTATGAACGACCACATTGTTTGTATGTTGACTTGCTACGTTGATATTGTTTGCCGTCTCGTTGATATCATGGATGGCTTGCTAAGTTGCTTTGATAGGTGAGTGTTGTGGTAATTTCTATCGTGGTCAGAGTACTTAGTATAATTTGGCCCCGTCTGTATGCGTAAGTTTATCCGTATCGATCAGGAAAAGATTGGAAAGCTCGAGAGATGTTGGCTAGGCCTGCTCAGGAACATGCCTTGGGCTCCTCCTTCTCGGGGTATGTCGAGTGCTCTTGCATGATGGCCTCGTCAAGTATTAAGTATGTATAAAGAGTTACAAAGAGAGAGAGAAAGCCCCCTGAGCTATTTTCAATGGGGCTTTTATACCTACGAGCTTGGAGACAACATATCGGGTTCCTTAATGTTGTCGGTGTCTTTTGTTGAGCTGGCGTATGACTTTGTATGGTTTTGAGGTCCTTGAGCGTAGGGTTCGCATCAGACGATGCAACACCTATTTCCTGTCGCCGTCCAACACGGGTGTCGGAGCGCTAGGTTGGCAACCATTGCATCAGGTCGACGATCACTGCGCCAGGTTGACCACCACTATGTCAGGTCGATTACCATTACGCCAAATCAACTGCCTATGTGTCGTTTGATTTTGATATGCCAGGGTGATGGGGCGTTGTGTCATTGGATGATTAGGACGATCAATTATCACCCATATTAGTGGGCATGTATACTTCTCTATCTTCCTTTTTTTTTTAATATTCCCAATAAATAATTGTATTTATTTTCCCCTATATCATCATATTTATCCGTTGATATTAAATCAAAATAGAAAAAACACAAAAAGATGACAGAAAAAAGTAGAAGAGATGTGATGCGAAAGCGACGGATGGAAACGGGTCGCCGTGAGCCGCGACCGACACGAGCTTTTAAAACGGCACGCCCGGGAAACCATAACGGGATCGTTTCCTAAAGGTTCTACGCGTTCAAACAACGTTTTGTCGTTTTATGCGGAGCGACGGTGGCTGGAAACGCGAGCGGCGTCGTATCCGCCGCGCGGCCGAGCGTCTCGTGGTGGGCCCGCCGCCGCCTCCGCCTCCTTTTCCTCCCCACCAACACTCTTATGGCAATCAAAATTAAAAAAAAAGAAAAAAAAGTTTATTAGTCTGATAATTATCCAAAATTATTATCCCAATTTCAAATGTGACGAAACGACCGTCAAAATAGAGAGAAAAGTATTTTGGATATCTAAAAATCTCGAATCGATGGAGAGTTGTCAAGTTCATGAATGCCAACCCCAAGTAATCTAACTTACACGGAGACGGCGAAGCTGCTCGACCACACGCGGGGGTGGTGGTGGGGTCGGTCGTCGGTCGTCGGTGCCGTCCCCCCCTCTCGTCCATATCTCATGGAATCAAAGCGGGGTAGAAAAATGAGAGAAGACGACACCATCGGAGAAGATTTAGTTCGTTCGGGTTTGTGAGGGGGACAACAAAATCCAAAATCCGCGGTGAGATCGGCCTCTTTTTCTCTCTCTCTCTCTCTCTCTCTCTCTCTCTCTCTCTCTCTCTCTCTCAAGAGAGAGAGTGATTGACACAAATGACAAGACGTGCATGGAAGCCTGACAAGCACTGCTCGAACAGCTGCGTTTGACTCGAGAGTCTGTGCGCAAAGTCGAATGCTATTTATTATAAATCAAAATTTTCAAATCATATCATCAAAATTAACTCTTAGATTATTCGATATTTCGATTCCTAATATTATTTATAAAATAAAATTCAAAATTATTTCCCAAGGTTTTTTATGTTATAAAACTTTCATAATACTTTGTGAATTAAAATAAATCTGTGAAACTATACACAAATAATACGGATGACTGTAACGTTCGTTAGCTAATTGGCTTAACCAAATCATTTATTTCTCGCTCTTAAAAACGTATAATTGTGGACACACACAAAAAAAAAAAAAACATATCAAATCGCGATGGCCATGCAAACGTACGTACGTACGTACAGGACGTGCAGATTCCTTCCACACGTCGGAACCGGGTCCTACCGTTCAATCGCTCACTTAACGCGTCTCGGATGGACGAAATCCCTGAACGCTGGCTGGTGGCGGTCACTGCATCACCACCGCGTTCCACCGACAACGGGGTCGTTTCTCGTGTCACGTCCGCCTCCACGCACGTGCGACACACGATCCCGTCTTGTCTCGTATGCGTTTTTTGGCACGTGCGTGGCGTTTTAAGTCAAAGTAGGGGGGGGGACGCAATGGTCTATGAATTGAGAGGCCACAAATCTTGCAATCACATTATTAACTCATGCCGACAAGCTCTATTGCTTACGACTAGAATGTGATTTTGATGGACATCAACGACTTTGAAGAGGGTGATAAAAATGATATTTAAAATATATTTATATATAAGGACGATATTACATTACATTCATCTTCTTGAACTTTGATAATAAACATATTATGTATCGATCCTAGAGACTCGATGAAACAAAGATTAGATTCTTTATTTTTTTTGTTAATCTTGTTGTGACTTAAAGATGATATGGTTGGAGATGAAGTTTGATTTAGGATTACAATCACCATATTTGACCAAAAGTGCTGAAAAAAAAACGTTTTGACATCAAATATATGATTGGGAACGATCAACGATATTAGATTGGATGATACGAGTCGATGCGAGCTCTTCGTGAAATCTTATTGTTTCAACCTCACGTCAAAGAGTTTCTATGAGACTTATGTTGGGTGCGTATCTCGTAATGTTTTTTCGACGCTTGCCCATACTCGATAAAGTAATATTAAAATTTTTGAGATGAGTTATGATAGTTATAATATCTTAATTGAGACGAGTGAGTGACAAAATATATATATATATTAATCATTCGACATTAACTCATATTTCTAAATATCCTCTCTCTCTCTCTCCTTAACATACAACCATTGAGAATTTTGAACTACCGAAGCCTCCATCAGAATAGACAAAGTTAGCAACCAAAAATTGAAAGGAGGGAAGCTTCACATGCCAACCCCACTATCGAATGAATGCCTTTAGAGTCACGGGCACTACACACACATCTAATAAAACTATGCCCTTTTCTCGGAATGTGTCATACACATGCGAAATAAATTTATAAAAAAAAATATAGTACACAAGAAATGATATGAATCACTGAGTAAGGGAAGGGAGGTCAAAGTTGTTGCTATCGAACTAAGGACTCATGCGTAGGGTTAGGTTGGATGGGTCATTGGTTTTTGTTTGATTGCAACCGTGATTGATGCACCAAATATACTTTGTTTTCGCTTTATGACGCCAAGTCGGTGGACGAGCAACTTCACGAGGGTAGGGGTCTAATCTTGTGATCAATATTGTGATGGATTTATCACGATAAAATGTTGTTTAGGACTATCATGTCGTCGTGCGATGAGAAGAGATCATATATCATCTAACTTAGTTAGTAGAGACTTAGATTATTAGTAGTATTATGATCACGAAATAAAGTTTCGCTTCGCTTACACGAAAAAGAAAACAATACTTAAAAGGCCCAAGAATCAATTTTAGTTTTAAGATACGTTATCGATGAGTTCATATGATAAAACTCGAGGATTTATTAATGCACTAATTTGGAATCAGATTCGGTTGTTTAGGTTGTGAAGGTGAATACTATGTATGATCTTATCTCCCTTCTAAAATTGTAATGAGTGGGTATTTTACTCTACTTGAATCTGATTTGGATCTCTAATTTGACTTGACCCAATTGATTCTTGGGACTTTTAAGTAGTGATATTATTATTATTATTATTATTATTATTATGGTAAGTGAAGATAAAATTTTATTTTACGATCTTGCTATTAATAATCAAGTCTCTACTAGCTAAGTTGGTTGATATCTTCGATATCTTCAAATTTATAGAATGATATTTTGAGTCCTTAACTTAATGCTGATGGATTATATATATTATTATCAAATTAAAATTTTAAGATAAGGTTTTAGTTTCTCTTGATATAAATGAGTCATGTATATTATTATTAGTAGACTAATGTTTTATGTATAGAGGAAATATAGAATCCTTAATCTAAGTGAATGATTTAAGTCGATTATCGTCACTAGATTAATGTTTTAAGTGTAAATAAATTTATAAAATAATATTTTAAATCCTCAAACCTAATGTTAGTGAGTTATATATATCATCGCTAGACAAAAAAAATAAAAATAAATAAAATGTAGAAATTTATACGATAAGTTTTTGATTAAGATAAGCGAGTTAACATGCATCACCATGAAACTAATATTTTAGATGTAAAAATAAATTATAGAATAAGAATTTGAATTATCAGGCTAAGATAAGAATTTGAGTAAGATATACATCATTATTAATTAGACTAATATCATAAAATAAAGAAAGATTCTTAACAATGTAATGTGTAATAGGAAACAAAGTGAGGCTTAAAGGGGCCCATGTTGATGTCCAATTCACAAATCCTAAAGCAGCCCATCTCATCAAAATAAAAACTTTTTTAGCATATCCCATTCACAAAATTATTGGATCCATATCTAAAATTTTCGATTAGATTCATGATGGACAAATGTAGATGAAGTCGAAATGACTAAGTATCACGATGAGATGATTGACTTATTAATTTTATTAAACTTAATCTATTAGTTCAAAAATACTTAAATCAAAATTAATAGCAATGCACTCTTATAGTTTAATTTTTTTAAAAAATAAATATAGCATGATGCATCATCGCTATGACAAGTCTTCTAACCCTCCTCATACCCAAGTCGATCCTAATATTAGTTATTTATGATATCGACTCCACTAAATATTTCACTCCTCAAGCATAGATTTGGGTCATTCATAAATGGCTTGAAATAGATCGAACAAAATACATTTATCATTATAGTCCAAAATATTTACTTTTCTACGTTTATCACATAGATATATTTTTTCATTTTCTTATCAAATGATATAAATAATTCCTTTCGTTGGAAAAATTCTTCTTTTTTTTTTTTTCTCTCTCTCTCTCTTTGTCATCCTTGGGTTCTCCAAATCATATTATTTTGATCATTATAGATTTTTTAAAAAATAAATAATGAAAGTGAAATGAGCATTTTAATGATCTATCAAAGTTTTACCGATTAAGCTATAACTAATACATATGAAAACACAAAAAAAAAAAAAAAAAAAAAATGGAATGAGGTTTTGAGCCCAACCTTTTGCAATAGTTGAATTGATGGAACTATCAATATTGGCATTCTAGGTAGGATGGTCGAGCTCTTTTTCCATATCATGGCTCGAAGATTAAAAAAAAAAAAAAATGGAGAGTGAGTTGCCACTTGCCTTGAGGAGGAAGGCAAAGCCACATCAGCATACCTTTATAATATGCATTAGTAGTAGAGAGTTACGTGCCGCGTATGACTTTGACTTGGGTTACGTACCCATTTGTTTTTATATGATAATTCTATCGCTCTCACCTTATCCCAAGCGTTCGTATGGTCAAACGTCATGGGAAGTGAATGATCGCAAGAATCATGCAGGCCGTCAAGTAAACCAAATCACCAAATTATCTTTAAAAATTTATCCTATGGATTTCTGATACGATAAATATTAGATCCGTTGGCTCGGCTCTATCATGTTTGCTCAACGCATCAGTCAATCACATCAGCTCGAGAATAACGTTAGCTCTATGAGGAACTTGGGGCACGTCGATAATCACCTCGGCAAGCGTACACTATCTTTACACAATGTTGTTTGCTCGGAAGATCGTACTGATAGTCGACGGTCCCATCGAATGAGATTTCGAGAATCGATGAGAGACAACGTCCCACACAAAGCAATACCCATAAACATCTTGATATGACATTCCTCCGCTCTACATGTATAAATACTTTCACTGTAGCTCACAGCTAAGGAGACTTTTCTCAAATAACTCTTCCTCAAAACCTTCAGGATATTCTAAATCCGATCTTCCGATCTCCATTCACGAAAATCTAATTTAACTGTCGGAGGAGCCACGTCGGGCAGACACCTCCCAACGAAGACCTTCTTACATGTCTCGACCTCAGACCGAAGCCGAGTCGACATATTCCTCAACTCGAGGGGACGCAATAGAGTGAAAACCAACAACTTCCTCTTCTTCCTCAGATTCAACTCGGGCGATCCTACGCACGCGGACCGAATCGTATCGTGCTGACTCCTCGTCTATGACACGAAATTCATCAATAATTTTTTTTCTATAATTATTCCCTATCTCGAATGTATTATATTACATCATCGAACGACAATGATCCCGTTAAATACATTTCTAATATTATTTATAGTCAAAATGTTTCATTATGCACATCCATTTTGAACTAATAATCCTCATCTATTCTTATTAAAAATATAATACGAGTAACCTTATAATTTGTTAAACTTAGTATAGGTAATATTGTTCAATCAATAGTGAGATGATATGACCTATTCAATATCCAACCCACATGAACATCAGTATAAAATAATAATCTATAAAATATTTTGATAATAATATGATATTTTTTTTTCATTTAACTCGCTACAAAATGGTATCTTGGGTATGATAATCGAGATCAATTATCGTAAAATATTTTTATTATTTAACTCATCGTAAAAGATTACCTTAGGCATGGTAATTAAGATCGATAAAGACTATTCACTTAAAGACTTTTAAAAAATTCTCTATTTTAAAATTATTTTAGTAACAATCCATGATTCCTAAATTATAAATGAGTACCTATGTGTCAAAAAGAAAAGAATATTAAGCACTTGCAAACTCCGTAACTAATCTCATACTATATATTATTCAGATGAGACGAGTCTTATAAGAGACATTTGAATCATGAGAAAGCCATCTCCACGACATCAATTAAGACCATTCATGTCAAAAAAAAAAAAAAAAAAAAAACCTAAATTCAATATAATAATATATATATATTATTAATAATAATAATAATTATTATTGAGACTAATGCAATGAGCACAGGAAGTGATCTCCCACGTCCGACCCCGTGAAAGGCGTGCGTACTTCCCGCAAGTACAAATAACAATTGTAGATGCCGGTCCTCCGTTGACGACACGCGTGACTCCCACTGCTCTCCACGTCGCGTTTCGGCAGGTGCGGTGGTCCAATTCTAACACCATTTCGGAAGTAGAGTCATCAGACGCCGTACAATTAATCGACACTCTCATCATAGAATAATGAGCCAAATAATAACTTACTCGCATCGAAATCCTACATGACCATATGATATAACTCGATTTGCTCGATATGGCATTGGTTAACGGTGGATGGGAAGGTAAACGGGGAAATATACATACACTAACACGGAGCTGCAACGCTTGTTTGCGGTGGTCGTGAGAAGGGCAAAGAAGAAAATTAATGGCGCGTGACTCCTCGTGTCATTATTGTACCACCTCCTCCTCAGCCCCCATGTGCGTAGTGTCCACACCTCCGATCCCGATTTGGTAAACCCGCGCCGCACTGCCGTGGTGTCGTGACCTCTGTCGTGGGTATCCATTCACTCGGCTCGCGCTTATGCTACCCGATCTTTTGCTTTCGCCCGAGCCGTATACCTGTCTTTGGATTGGCAAGAAGAGTGGGGTCCTGGCAGGCCCCACCGTAAAGACGTGTCTTTTCAAGATTGCGGGGTGGGTTTACGAAACAATTAGTAAGCCTCCCTCGCCTCCCGTTCGTGTCTTCTGCCCCCTCGCACAACACCCGCAGCACTGTGGCCGACGTCACTCGAGTGGGTCCCACGCGGTAGTCGATATCCTCGCGATCTTGTTCGTTAAAACGGTACCAGACGCTGTGAGCTCTCTCTCTCTCTCTCTGTGCTCCGTCACAACGCCGCGTTGCAGCACCGGTCATCGTTTATTTAGTTTCTGCGTCGTTCGGCGAAACCGGTCACGGCTTTGACTGCCACCACCGGACATCAGCCATCTGAATGCGAGACGAGTAACATTAATAAAAGAATTCCAGTCGTCGGCAACAGGAACCTTCCCCTCCGCCTCCGCCCATTCCCTTAGGCTGCTTCTATGCAAAGCTGCTGTTCCCCCTCCTCCCAATCACCACCCCCTAACCCCGCCTCCAAGCTCTCCCTCCCTCTCCTCCCCACCATGGCTTCCACCGCCACCGCCGCCGATCCCCAGGATGCCCGCCTGATCTTTGTCGGCGACCCGGATCGGTCGGCGTCCCACGAATCCGGCGTCGGCGCCAGCAACGCCATCCGCACCAACAAGTACACGCTGCTCACCTTCGTCCCCCGCAACCTGTTCGAGCAGTTCCGCCGCGTCGCCTACATTTACTTCCTGGCGCTGGCTCTCCTCAACCAGATCCCCCAGCTCACCGTCTTCGGCCGCCAGACCGCCTTCATCCCTCTCGGCACCGTTCTTGTCCTCACCGCCATCAAGGATGCCTACGAGGACTACCAGCGCCACCGCTCCGACACCACCGAGAACAACCGGCCCGCCGCCGTCATCCCCGTCCACCGACCACAGGCCACCGCCACCGTCAAGAAGTGGAAGGAGGTCCGCGTCGGGGAGCTCGTCCGCGTCGAGGCCAACGAGACTCTCCCCTGCGACATCGTCCTCCTCGCGACCAGCGACCCCACCGGCGCCGCCTACGTCCAGACCATCAACCTCGATGGCGAGTCCAACCTCAAGACCCGGTACGCCAAGGTCCAGACCGCCACCCTCGACCCCGAGGCCATGGCCGGCGCCGTCCTCCGCTGCGAGCCACCCGACCTCAACATCTACGGGTTCCAGGCCACCATCGAGCTCGGCGACGGCCCCAGGATCCCGCTCGGGCCCACCAACATCGCCCTCCGCGGCTGCGAGATCAAGAACACCTCGTGGGTCGTCGGCGTCGCGGTCTACACCGGGATGGAGACCAAGGTGATGCTCAACAGCTCGGGCGCCCCCTCCAAGCGCAGCCGGCTGGAGACCCGGATGAACCGTGAAATCATCGTGCTCGCCGTCATAATGATCGTCCTTTGCTCCGTCATCGCCATCTGCACCGGGACCTGGATTCACAGCAACAGGGATAAGCTCGACACGTTGCCGTTCTACCGGAAGATGGACTACTCCAAGGTTCCGCCCAGGGTCTACCTGTACAATGGATTGGGGCTGGAGATGCTGTTCGCGTTCCTCAAGTCCATTTTTAGCTTCCAGAACTTCATCCCCATCTCGCTCTACATATCCATGGAGATGTCGAGGTTGATACAGTCGTTCATGATGACCCAGGACAAGAGCATGTGCCATGAGGCGACCGGCAACAAGCTGCAGTGCAGGGCATTGAACATAAACGAGGATTTAGGGCAGATCAAGTATGTGTTCTCGGATAAGACCGGTACGCTCACGGAGAACAAGATGGTGTTCCAGTGTACCAGTATTTACGGGGTCGATTACAATGACGGAGTACCTCTGTCACCGGGCGAGATCGCTCCTCATCCCACCATTGGTAAGCTCTACAATGTTCTTGGTCAATGAACTGTAACTGTTCGATGATTTGCTTCTATCATGTTGCTAGGAGTTGGTGGTGAAGTCCTGAGGCCAAAAGTCATCGTCGACACCGATCGCAAGCTCCTGAGACTGTTGGAAACAGGGAAGGATACAGAGGCAGGACTTCATGCTCTTGATTTCTTCCTTGCATTGGCTACTTGCAACACCATCGTGCCTCAGTTAGTGGACACATCTGACCCGGGAGTGAAGTTGATAGACTATCAGGGTGAGTCGCCCGACGAGCAGGCCCTCGTGTACGCTGCTGCAGCCTATGGTTTTGTGCTAATCGAAAAAACATCTGGGCATATCACCGTTGATGTTCTTGGGGAGAGACAAAGGTATTCTCCTAAATTCTGGTCATAGTAGTTCTGCATTCTTGATACTCTATAAAGTGCTTGATGTTTACTCTTACTCTGGATTACACCAGATTTCTATCATTCAGGAGAGTTAAGACATGTTGCAGGACATTTAGATCATAACTAGGTTTCATTGATCCGTGTGATTCCTTGAAATTAGGGTGGTCTTCCAACGACTCCAAACACTCCACTGTATCATAAAATCCTATTTTCCAAATCGTCACTAGTATGGAGTAGATTAATTTATAAGTAAATTACCATCATCTGTCTCGATGTTCTTCATTCTTTTCAAGTAGGAGTTGCCTTTGTCGCCTTCAATAATTTCTTCTTTTGAAATTTGATTTTCTTAGCTTCTCACAAATCTTGCTTTATTACTCTCAAGTACAGTAAGGAAGCCTGTTTCATTACAGTAAAATAAAAATAGTAAATAGAAAGCTCAAAGAATTCTACACAATGTGATTCATGCCAGAAAGATGATTTCTATCTCGAACGGCTATCTCACTAGTTCATGTGCTTCATTTGTTTTTATCTGCAAATGTGACCCATTTGTTTTGAAAATGGCAATTGACCGAATGATTTGCTGCACCAGATGTTTTTATCTGCACAATTCAGTTCTGTTCTGCCATATCTTTGCAGAAGCCTTAATTTTCTTGGATCCTGTTATTGTTGTTCATGCAGGTTTGAGATTCTGGGTCTTCATGAGTTTGACAGTGACCGAAAGAGAATGTCAGCGGTAATTTGCTGCCCCGACAAGTCTATAAAATTATTTGTTAAAGGTGCAGACAGTGCAATGTTCAGCATTCTTGATAAATCCTTCGATTCGGAGATAATACAGGCGACTGAGATGCATCTTCATGCCTACTCTTCCTTGGGGTTAAGGACTTTGGTAATCGGTGTGCGGGATTTAAGTGGCACAGAATTTGAAAACTGGAAGGTTTCTTATGATAAAGCAAGCACATCATTAGCTGGAAGGGCAGACCTTCTCCGGGATGTCTCAATCAAGGTTGAGTCCGGTATTCGGATCTTGGGAGCCACTGGAATTGAAGATAAGCTGCAGCAAGGTGTGCCTGAGGCCATAGAATCTCTCAGAGAGGCTGGAATCAAGGTCTGGGTTCTAACAGGGGACAAACAGGAAACTGCTATATCTATCGGCTATTCATGCAAGCTTCTATCGGACAATATGACCAAGATCATAATCAACAGCCATTCCAAGGAGTCCTGTAAACAGAGTCTTGAAGATGCCATTTCCAATTGCAACCAACTGACAAAGTTGAGAACACGGACTGATGAAGGTGGCAATGATTCTGCTAGAGTTCTTGTGGCCTTAATTATCGATGGCCCTACTTTATTTCACATTCTCGAAACTGAATTAGAAGATGAGGTAATTGCTAAATAGGTTATTGCCTTTTCTGGTTCTGCTTACTTACTGATGCTATCTGATCTCGATGAGGCAGCTGTACAGGTTAGCCACGTCGTGCGATGTGGTTTTGTGTTGCCGAGTGGCTCCACTGCAGAAGGCTGGTGTAGTCGCGCTTATAAAGAAGAGAACAAACGAGATGACACTTTCCATCGGTGATGGTAAGAATCCTCCGTTGCATTGTTTTTATTGAAGTTGTTACTTGTTACATGATCTTTTCCTCATCGACCAGGTGCTAATGATGTATCAATGATTCAAATGGCTGATGTTGGCATTGGCATCAGCGGTCAGGAGGGCCGACAAGCAGTCATGGCATCAGATTTTGCCATGGGGCAGTTCAGGTTTTTGGTTCCTCTTCTACTGGTTCATGGTCACTGGAATTACCAGAGGATAGGTTACATGATCCTCTACAACTTCTACAGGAATGCCGTGTTCGTATTCATGATTTACTGGTAAGCATCAAAAGTAATGCTCAAATTGGTCGACTCTTTTGCGTTTATCATGCTATGCAGAAATTCTCACTGCAATTGTTGCCTGTTCTACTTCAGATATCCTATTTGAGTATAAACCTTTTTTGTATCTCAGTCACAAGGTTTTGGATAATCTTTCACTTGTAATCTCTTTGAATTTATGAAATCACACTTTGTTTTTATTTTGAATCGGTAATCAGGCAAAAACTATTTTATATAAAAAGAAAATCCCTAACAATAAGTGGATTAGATTTTAGTCTCATGATTACATTTAATCTTTCGCTAATACTCCTTGTTTTATGTATGAGTGTATGTGTATAGGTCTCAACATTTTAAGATTCTCTTGGAAGTATGGACACCATTGACTTGTTGGAAAAATACATTCACTAAACGTAAGTTGCTGTTAACTGCAGGTACACATTTCTCTCAGCAGTCAGTTTGATGAATCCTTTCAACGAGATCAATGGGTTGCTGTTTTCAGCTGTTTATACTGCACTTCCGACCGTAATGGTTGGAATATACGACCAGGAATTGAGTCGTAGAACGCTGCTTGCGTATCCGCAACTCTACGGACCAGGGCTTCGAGATGAACATTATAACCGGAAGCTGTTTATTCTGATCATGATGGATTCAATTTGGCAGAGCCTTGTCTTGGTCTTTGTTCCCTTTTATTTCTATTCACAGAGTTCACTGGATGAGGCCAGCTTAGGAGATATATGGATCGTTTCAGTGGTTCTGTTGGTCAACATACACTTGGCTATGGATGTGTTCAGGTGGAACTGGATTCTACTTGTGACCTTTTCGGGTGTGACTACCATAGCAATGGGCTGTATTATCGCGATAGATGCATCGCCTTCAGCGCCTAGTTACTGGTAATTTCTTCCGACACTTTCCATGCATGACTTCTAGCTCAGTATCACATTTTCATGTAATCCTCGGTGTCAATTCCGTTACCATACTTGAAAGTCAATCGGTGATTACATATATACATACATACATACATACATACGTACATCTAATATACATTTATTTTTTTTCCGTATTCCAGGGCAATCAATAATCTAATGGCTACCGGATTATTCTGGCTCTGCTTAATTTGTGTCGTGGTGTTGGCATTGCTTCCGCGAATCGTGGTTAAGGTGTTTGCAGCATACATACTGCCCGACGATATCCAAATTGCAAGGGAAATTGAGAAGTTTGCGAAGCAAGACAGTGACAGTGCTTTGGAAGCTCCATTGCAGTCCTCTACAGATCCTCAACAGGAGAATACCTAATCTTTTTTTTTTTTTTTTTTTGCTGTTGTAATTTCGAGTTTACTTTGTACATCGGCAGAATATTTAGCCGTTAGATACTTACTGAACTTTGTTTACTTAATTCATTAGGGCGATTGCATCCCTTTATTTCATGTACTAACTAACCCAAATTTTGGATTAGTTTCATTCTGCTGCTACCTGAGGTTTGGAGCGTTTCTTGTTGCAAAGCTTGTCCATTTAATAGTACTAACTAAACCAGATTTAGTGTACTTACCATCCATAATTGGATGAGCTATAAATCCATAATTATTTCTGTGATTCTCTCAAACATAAATTAATCTTCTATTGGCTCTTCTCAAACACAACATTAATCTTTCTTCTAATGGCTCTCCATCACTCTATATATAATTATGTTTATGATTCTCTCAATCATAAATTAATCTTTTACAGCTCTTCATCACTTCTCATTAGCACATCAGGGGTGAGTTACTTGCATTAGATGGTGACGCAATAATTCCATGTTATCTTTCACCAGAAGAAGAAAAAAAAAAATGAGCCCGCACTGCATGCCATGAGACCACGAGAGTCACATCTGTCATGCAAAAGGGGTTATACGTAGTGTAGGTGATTCCGCCCCTCCTTTTAAGTGGTGGGTTGTATTATACTTTTAATTAAAAATTATTATAATTTTATACGAGTTAGATAAAGAAATATAAAATTATTACATGAAAATATCTTACAATTAATAAAAATAAAAAAGATATAAACATAATACCTTATGCGTTAGTCGTTGATAGTTTGATGCATGTTATGATACGCACATAATCCTAAAATAGAGACTAGATTTTTTGGTATTATAGGGGTACCTTTAAATTATGTTTGTATTTTAGCATTGAAAAACTTGTATTAGTTGACTAAGATATGGTTATGTTTGTATTTTAGCATTGAAAAACTTGTATTAGTTGACTAAGATATGGTTGGTGATATTAATTCCAGAAAATTTATCGCTCACTCCTTCTTCCTTGATCTCATATTGATAGTCAAAACTAGAAAAAATATATTATTAACTGAAGCTACGTATAACTGAGTATATAAAGCTTGTATAGAACTTTTATGTATAAAAGTACTCAGAAGAGTTATGACTAAGTAAGAAAAGTTCATTGTACATTATGACAATCAAAATTTTATTCATTTCATAAAAATCTAATTTATTTCAGATCCAACCATATTGATATCAAATATTATTTAGATATTCTAGAGAAAGTTATTTGCATTTTGAAAAAAATCCATATTGATAAGAATGAATCATTTATGATGACTAAATTATTGTCTTGAGAAAAATTTATTATTTAGAGAGAAGTAATAGGGATGGAGGCTCTCCCCACAAGGCTCTCCACTTAAGTGGTGGGATTTATTGGGGTTAATTAAAAAATTTAAACTCTGATTAAGTTAGATGAAAAAAACTTGTAAGGTGATGTTACACTGAAGAAAAAAGTTTTTGTTTCCGGAGAAGAAAGATTTGATTATTGGTTATTGAAATTGGTTTGGATTGTCATATTTTTTGATATATTGATCTAGATATCATGCTATCTGAATTGATTCAGTGTCTAATTTTTATATGATACTGATATCCTCTAGTTAATCTAAAGAGAGTGATGTTGTAATCTCATTATTATATAGTTAATCTAATTTTTTTTCTTTAATTTTATTTTAATGCAAATCTTATCTCATGATTTATATAATATTTTATTGCTACTCTAATTAACCTATATTATTAGATTATTTATAATATAAAAAATTATTTATTTTAACATATATTATTGAGATGATTTATTTAACATTTATATATTAATTTTTTTTAATATTTATTATTTTCATATATTCAAACACAGTCTTGGTTTGTTGTGTTGGCATGGTGGAAACACCCCTTAATGGCAATGGTGGTATTATTGGTACTGAAGGCTCAGCATTTAGTCGACCTCTTTACCAACCTTCCATGACAACACCTTAATCAATGGAGTTGAGCATTCTAAGCCATCTTGGATGCATGTCTCCATTTGTTTTGATTTATGAAGGGGGAAAAGTTTCTCTGTCTCTCTCTTTGTTTTTGATTTATGAAGGGGAAAAGTCTCTCTCTCTCTCTCTCTCTCTCTCTCTCTCTCTGTTTTGATTTATGAAGGGGGAAAAGTTTCTCTCTCTTTCTGTCTCTCTCTCTCTCACACACACACACACAGACGCCAGACACGGTGTTGGGTGCAGTGCAGAATAATTAATGGTAAGATTATTTACGGAGTTGAGAGATGGTGGGGGGAGAAAGATGAGAGCTGCAAGTACATGGAAAGTAGCTTCACGTTGTCTTCATATTTCATTCATGTCATTTTTTTTGTCCTGAAAGTATGTGATAAAAAGATAAATCAAATTTAATGTAAACTTTTTAGTACGATAAAATGATAGGAAAAAGAAAAAAAAAATAGTCATAGTTGGAACTTTAGCCTATCGAATCTGTCATACTATGAAAATATTCTGTCGGCATACATACTCAACCTCACCACCCTCAGCTATGGCAAATGATACAACATCTCCCACGCTGTGTTCCTCGTTGGTGTGGGATGAAGTATGAACACCTGAATTCTTGAAGGACCTGCCACGCCTCCCATCCTACTTTTATAGGGATGTATGCCAAGTAAACTATGGCTCTTCTTCTTCTTCTTCTTCTTCTTCTTCTTCTTCTTTTTATATGCATTTCAGTGAAGCATCTGTTCTTGGTTGTGCCAACCCTGTCCTTGAGGACGATAAAATGATGTAACTCGAGAGCTCGCCGACCTCCCTTGCTGACTGACATCAATGCATCAGTTCAAGCTACAGATGTACAGAACCAGGCAAATAAATACAAGCTTTGTTGATGGACCTTCTCCTGGATCATGCCTGCCACCATGCACTCACCGCCGGGGCTGCTCTTTTGATGCCGTTGTCTGTGCATCAACTCCACGCGCTTTGGACGAGAACCTCCGAGGGAGAGGAAGATGATGGTGCTGCCTAAAAGATTTGGATTACCATCTCATCTCACACACACACACAAAAAAAAAAAAAAAAAATGTTTGCTTGTTTTAGCTCCTAAATATTTCCGTCTTTATCTGCCCACATTACGGTCGATAAAAAAAATTCTTGAGAGGTGTAAGGTTCTTTTAGGGGACATGCTTTGAGAAGAACGGTGCATGCACCCTCGGACTCTTTAGGCTACCCTAAGATGCACTACATGAACTCAACTGCATTCCATTAAGTTCATCATCGAGCACTCGTTTATAGAATTCGTTTCGGCGTCAAGGCATCAAGATGGAAGCCGCGTGGTTTAATTGTCATCCATTTGATCTAAGAGGAAGGACCTCAAAGTAGAAGTAGGGATTCACGTAAGAATCTCGAGAACAAGATGCTTTTGTTGTGGAGGCAGGCAAGCATATATATATATATATATATATATATATATATATATATATTAGCCACCTTTGGCGTATGCTATGCCATAATAGAAGTCAGAAATCAAATAGATTACTGAGCAACATATCCGACAATTAGCCAAAAGTTTGTTTGCTTGAGCTTTGGTCAGATGTGCTTTATGAACACTATTGTGTTGTGACATTGGTTTGGTGCCAAAAGGATTTTTTTTTTTTTTTAGGGGAAAAAAGAAAAAGTGATGATTGAAAGATGCTTTCTTTGTCCACATCAATGATGATTTCATATGTTTGCTTACCCATTTTTCTTGGCAGTAGAGAGAAGACCTGAGTTGGAAGGCAATAAACAACATGCATGCAGTGCATACATCCAATCAAAAGAGAGAACATGAAAGAAGTTGGCAAGCTTAAAGTCTATCATCATATATATAAAAGTTGGGAACCATTTGTTTATGTCAAGCTGGACTTTGCATGCATGAGAACTCTTTTGTCGTGGCATGATCGGTTCTTTCTGTCTCAGGATGCCATATGCAGGTTCTGATCACAGAACAAGTGTGGAAGGGTTCTCCGAAGAGACAAAAAACATGATCACAGAACAGGTGATCCAATCGAGTCCTCCATTCATCATCAGATTTGATGGTAAGAACAAGATTGTTGTTTGGACTACACTGCTCAGTAACTCCCAGTTTTAAGAGCTTTTGGTGAAGAAGAAGAAAGATGACAATAAACAAGTATATTTTACCGTGGTGGAAGTAATCGTCTCCGTGAGTTTTCCGAACTTTTCAATATCCTGTGGTTCTCTCTCTCTCTCTCTCTCTCCCCCTCACCCACCCACCCACCGACTTATTATATTCCCCTCGTTGTCTTCTTTACCTCATCAGCCTGTTGTTCTTTTGTCATCGGAACTGGGAGCATTGTTGCTGCATTCCCATGCAACGTCAGCCCTAATAATTTAATGATGGTCATTCCTTTTGACCGCCACCACCTTCTCCTCCTCCTCCTCCCTCAGACAACGCAATCACGTTCCCCCACACTAGTGTACAAACGCCAAACCCTATCTTTTTCATCCCTCTCACATGAGCTAGAAACCCACACCCCCATGTAGTTGGTGGAACCTCGGAGAAAAAAAGAAACCTTAACTGCACCAGGGTTAGGGTTTCTAATCACTGCAACTTTGCATGATGAAATGTCGATTTAGGTGAGTTATCTATCTTGCAGCACTACCTACCACCTGCTCTAGGTGTTATTAGATTAACACCCATGGTTAATCACTGTTTCCCAACGGGATCACTGCACACATATGGTAATAATGCATGCAAGCTCATGAAGAACACTTTGGTCATAACAATCCATATCTTCTTCCACAGGCTGCCCACAGCCTATATATAACTCACCACACGTATGTTCATCTAACCTCTCCCCTTCCCTCACAGTAATCCTCCTTCCATTGACTTCGTCTTGCTTCCCCCCTCACTCCAATTACCCCACCTGCCACTTCAACCATGGGTGATCATGGGCGAGACCGCCACAGCAGCTCCACCCTGCACAGATCCACTGCCGACCGGACCGAGACCGAGCCTGTGCGCACCCGGTGGACGCCGAAGCCGGAGCAGATCCTTATCCTGGAGTCCATCTTCAATAGCGGTATGGTTAACCCTCCCAAGGAGGAGACGGTGAGGATCCGCAAGCTTCTCGAGAAGTTCGGCGCCGTCGGGGATGCCAATGTCTTCTACTGGTTCCAGAACAGGAGGTCGAGGTCCCGCCGCCGCCAGCGGCAGCTTCAGGCGAGCCTCATGGTCGATCCTAGAGCTGCCCCGGGAGTTACGCAGCAGGCCGGGAGTGGAGTCCTCCCCCACGAACCGCCGACGTCGTCGTCGAGCTCATCGAGCACGTCGTCTAATAACTCCTCCTTCCCTTGCTCGTCCTCGGCTTCTTCTTCGCCCTCCTCTTATGACTTCGTGATGGACGATGGCTCCGATGATCTCTTCTCGATGATCTCTTCTCAGACTCCTTTTATGTGCTCTTCTGATGTCCCCCGGTCACACTGTCAACCTGGTTAGTGCATGGCTAAGTTAATCATCATGAAAGCATCCCTCCCATAGTGGAAATTAGATATGTTTTGTTTGGTTGCCGGAAACCCTCGATCCATTTCCTTCTTTTCAGCCTTTTTGCTATATTACTTTCTACCGAAGCATCTAATTGGATCTCTCAACTCTTCACTGCAAGACAAAGTCTGATTGACTGTGATTAGAGCTGTTCCCTTTCTTCTGTTCATTTCCCCACTACATGTCTAGATCTGAACTTTGAACTCTCTCAAGATCCATCTAAAAAATTTGAATCGTAGGTAGTCCCCCACTTTGGATTCTTGTTCCCCATCTTGCTGTCATAAATAAAGATTTCAGTTAGATCCCTGGTACCATAAATCTGTCAGGGAATGTCAATGCACTAACCCTAAACCAAGTAACTTTACTTACATCTTGGCTTCTTTGTTTGAGGCATAGTGACACTTTGATGTTGACTGAATCCTAAAATATGAGATATAGAACATGTACCTGATTTTAATTTTAATTTTTTCATGAGTTGGTATGAGAATAGGCTAGTGATTAAGATTGATCTATATATATATATATATATATATATATATATATATATATTTGCCAACATTTGAGCTTGTTTTGATCATTGACTGCATGGATTCAGGGACCATTACTGTGTTCATTGATGGTGTTCCTTCTGAGGTTCCAATGGGACCTATAGACATGAGAGCTATGTTTGGCCAAAATGTGATGCTTGTGCATTCATCTGGGGAGCTTCTTCCTGTCAATGAGAATGGAGTTCTTGTGCAAAGCTTGCAGATGGGTGAGAGTTACTTCTTGGTGAGCAATTCTACTACTTAATCACTTCAACTTCTTGTCAAACACTGCATTGAGGCTAAAAGTTCAGCTCACACTCCTTGATCTGCCATGGATGCATAAGGAATGCAATCGATACCGCGAAAACCCTAGAATTTAACCAAACTTGCTCTTTGACAGGTTACAAGGCCTGCTTAAGAAGGATGGCTTCATCGATTGAGAATACAAGAGAAGGGTTGCTTCTTTGTTACCAGCAGACCAAGCTATCATTATCATTCTCTATCGAACCCCTGTAGGAGAGAAGATGCAACTTTGCACTTGCTTAGATCATAGTTTTCAAGAGACTACAGTGATAGAATTCATTGATCATTAGCATCATGTAGTGTGTCTGTTGTTTAGTGCTCTTCCTTTTTTCCATTTTCTCAGAGCAAAATACCGGTGCAACATTATACATATATAAGTATATTTATTGCCTTTGTGCTAATTCACATCTGGTAATCCTGAGTGTTAACAATAGCTGTTAAATGTTCAAAGATGACATGCAATAATACCACATTTCGTGCGTGTGATTTGCTTTATGTTGTAACTCTTGGAATGTCAAGTTCTTCATTCACTTGGTTATGTACAGATTAAGAGCCCCAAAACCAAATGTTAAGGATTTGTTTTTTCTCTGTAACTATTCCTCCAAAGGGATGATATCCTGTGAAGACTTCTCTCGTTCAAACCAAGAAAGAAGAGAAGAGTTTAGAATTCCAGAACTCCCTTACTGACTCATAAGCTTAATGAAAAAAAAAACCTTAAAATGTTTGGTATTTTAGAAGAAGGTTTACATCTAACAAATGCAAAATTGAAGTTATAATTTTCTTCTCCCAACACCTGACTTGATATGTAGTTTTCACCACTGCAGAGAAGGAAAGCTAACTTACATTGTTCCTTTTCAGTATCTGTCTGTCATCTGTTGCTTTAGGTTTGGCTTGTGTTCTAAAATCTGCCATGATGCCTGATGAGGACTGACATATCCTGTTGCCTTGTGAAGGATAACCATTTATTTCATAAGAGCCTTTTTCTACCTTTCATTTGAATGCATACCCTTTGTTGTCTGGTCTCTTTAAACAAATTAATACCTTCTATAGAGTAGTTAGTACATCAGAAATAACTCAGCCTTCCTTCACTTATAGGTTTCAAGAATATAATGTTCTCACATTAACCACATCATAACTAAAAAAAGAACATCATCCTCTTTCAGCTATACTTATAATAACTCTGCTAAGCCAAACTTCACATAGCTTTACATGACTGATGGAGGAAAGAAGAGAAAAAGACCCACCAACTTTCAACTTTATACAACACTTCTGGGCATCTGAGCTTCTTAGAGGGATAGCCTATACATATTGCAAGAACCATAACAAGATAAAAATACCATAGAGGGATAGCCTGGTGTTCTTAGTACAATAAATCTGGAGAAAGTTTCCTATAAGCATCTACCTTCTCTCTCTCTCTTCTTTTTTACTTGTCATTCTGCATTATAAAGCATGGTGTTGATATAGCTTCACTCTATGCAAATTTCTTTCACAAGCTAAACCTTCAACACAGCTAATAAGTGAAGTACAAGATTCTGCAGATGATGATGAGACTTTTGCATCATTTTTTTCAAGAACTAATCGGTGGGGGTCTTCACAAAAATAAATGGGTTATGACACTATGCCTATAATATCTCACATTGAAGCAAGTATATTTGTCACTCATTCTGCAGTCCACATCCATCTTTCACTGCTGTATGTGCTAAATAGATTCCCAAGAAAAGTCTTGACGTGTCACCTTCATCAGAAGAGGGGGGTACCAGTCAAAATATTTCTTAGAGATAGACCCATTAGTTCTTATTTCTAGGAAAGAGATTGTCCCTTTTATTTTTTTTCTTCTTTCTGAGTTATTGTTTTCTCTTCTTGAATTTAACAATTTTTTTTTCAAAAGAAAATTAAATTCTATTTCTCCCAAAACGATTACGACTAAGTCAAGCCATTACTCCTAATCCTTTTCCAGGTCCTCTTATTAACTCTAGAAAAATTAGCAAGTCACTTAGTCGTAACATTGAAGTTATTAAAAACATTTAAGATAGTTATGTATATGTATAATTATAGACAAAATGAAATATAATGGAATAGACCTTTTGTTCATTATATGTAACAACATAGCATTTGAATCACACCCACTACTTGTCTTCTTTTCACTTAGAAAGATGAACTCAACATTAAAAAAATTCCAAGAAAATAATTTACCTTATATTATACTTTAAGAAACGAATCTATTCATCAGTGCATAAACGATTCATGGGAGTTGTTTTATTTGCCTTCATCACCACTTGCAGTGAGTGCCGTGGAACTACTTTTATTGTCATAAATCTCTCTCTCTCTCTCTCTACGTAGGCCTCTGCCTCTGAGACAACAATGATGGGAAGTGGTAAGTTGTGGGACTATTCATATTGGAACATAGAAAACCTGCAGGTTTTGTTTGTGAGATTTATTTGCTACGTATTTGGCAACTTCTATTATGAATCATTACACTTCATATGTGGTTATGTGAAGTTGCAGAACCAACACAGATTCAATCAGTATTACCACTTGTGAGGTAGGAAGGAATTGGATCAAACTCTGCAATGGCAGAGGACATCACAGCTCATGTTGAAATGATTGCACACAGACAACAAACTAGATAACTTGAAACAATGAACAGCTCTGTAAAGACATAATCCTTAAAAGTATTTCTTCATGTATATATGATTGGTAAGTAAGCAACAAAATCACACTGAAAGCCATGCTTTTCTTTCAGTGGGAATAAGAGTTCAATAGCTATTTACAGACTTACTTGAGAAAAAAGAGGACAAGTATTCCACTGCCATGACTAATGCAACTTTGGTATTTTTGATCAGTAACAAGATTCATCCATTATTTGTAATACCGGAAACATGCACATTTCTGACCTTCTAATACACCAATTGAGCAACAAGTTTAGTAGAAGTTACTGCACTTTAAGAACTAAATATGCATACACATTAAGTAGAACTAATCACGGATATATAGCATGTGCGATGCACGCTTGCAAAATCCAGAGTATGATAAACAAACACCTCAAATAGCTTCCAAAAAACATTACAACAATGTTGACCAAAAAGTATGAAGAGCATTTCGATGAGTATCAGTACATCAATCATCGATGTGCACCAGAGCTCAATGACATTGCTTATATTCATAAAAAAAATTCAAATGTGTCCTCCAAAACAACTAAAAACCATAGAAAAAAACACTAGTTTCCTCTCCATTACTGGGAAAGATATGGAACTTTCAGTTCCAAAGCTATGCTTGTTACTCAAATGTTTATTAACTGACACTTCCTATTGTGCTTCACCAAAGCTGTCATGGTGCAGGCGATTTAAACTGTCTGTGGGGTACAAATTTATAGACAAATAACTTTTCACCTGTATTCACAACATAAATTCTTAAATAATCTTATAGACGTCAGCAAGCCTGGCATTTCCTGCTGCTAGATTCATGAGAAGCATGGGTAAATTTTTGAGTCGACTATCTTTCAGTTCTTATATTTGTGCATTCTAGGTCAGAGACCAAAGCAGCTCACAAATCCTTACCATGAAATGAATTCTTTCACATATCGCATCCATTGGACTTCTGATCAAAACCCTTCATGTGTTTTCCTGAAAGGATTGGGATCGTGATACTGCAGCAGGATTTGCATTCAAGACCCGTGCAGCATCTGACTCACCAACCTTGCTTTCAGCCTTGGACTGGAAAATACCACCTACGTCAGGCTTGATACCAAGAGTGGCCCATATCGAACTCTTTGCAGCCTCCTCAGGATCATCTATCCTAAGAGTCTTAGGAACCCATAAAGACTTCTCCAACTTCTCCTCACTCTGTAAACTAGCATCTCTCGCGTGCTTACCCAAGGTTGGAGAGCCATTTCCTGAACAATTACTGTTGCTTGTCGAAGATGATGGGGATATGCAACCACTAGATCCAACACACGGTAAATTCCATGCTCCATTGGGCCAAGTGGTGAAGCCCCAGAATGGAGCTGGCATGAAAGGGAAAGTGTGTGTTGCTGCACAAACAGGAGGAGCTGCCATTATTGCTCTAGGACTCCATGGAACTGGACTCGAATTTGCATTCCATGGTCTGCATATATATTCAGATGAACATTTACCGGTTTCCATAATAGCAACATTGTTCCAAGCTGGTCTCCATGGGTAAGCCCAGGGAGCCCCAGGATAACACTGCATATGAGGCAGGGGTGTAAGTCCATTACAGTAAACTTGCATGCCACTTTGTTCCACATTGACTGCAGTTTTAGCAGATCCATTTTCCACAAAATTGGAGGCTTTTGCAGAAGATGCACAGGATGGTTCCTCCCTTTTCTCTCCATGTATCATCGAGCCAGAATCAAAATTTTTGCCTTGCTCTTGGATATTGAGCACAGAGGCCATGGACTCGCAAAGAGGAACTTCTTGTCCACATTTAAGGATGGTCCCGTTTCCTTTTGGAGGTTGTGACGGGGTGGAAGGCACACATGGGAGAGCTCGATGATGTGTCAAGTTAAGAGCATCTAGTTGAGCAGATTGCAATCCATCTGAAGGAATCACTAAGTTGCGACAATGTGAAGCTGAATGCTTACTCTTGCGCCTACCAGCACCAACAGGGACATTCCTCATTGTTCCTCCAGCAGTCCAATATCTCTGACAATTCTTGCAGAAGTGTCTAGGTTGGTTGACATTGTAGTTGTTGTAATAGCAGAATTTGGTGTCCATGCTATTACAGCGAGGACATGATAGAATTTTATCTGGTTTCTTGAGGACCTTCTCCAGCACAGAGCAATCAGCCTCAGTTTTGGAGTCTTCGGCTTTATGTTTTGTTGATTCTTTTACATCTGCAATAGAGGTTTTATTGTCATCTTCATTCTCTTCATCAGGTGCTGTAGCCGAAACATCGTTCATTTCCATATTTGTTATTTCTTTAGTTGTATCCTAAAATACAATAACAAAACAAGATGCTTAATAAACTATCATGTAGAATAGGTTTAATGGCATAATGAAAAAAAAACAATCGTAGTCAACAAAAGCTGACCCCAAATTAAGCACAGAAATGATTTCGAATGTTTCAGAACCATGTTTGTACTAAAAAGTTCCAAGTAATACACAGAAATAGGCATAGTTCTCCATTAAATAAGGGATAAATCATTTAAAATGTTATGAACATGTCCATAGGAGGTCTACAAATGCACTTGTTACATGAAGCACATTATTAATTAAGACTGGTGGTGCGAGAGGTAGAGGAAGACCTAAGAAAACTTTATTGAAAACCATAACCAAAGGAGGTTTGATGGATCTTAGTTTGACTAATGGTGTTGCCCTGGAAAGAGACAAATGAAAGGAAAAGATTAAAAGAGACAAATGGAAGGAAAAGATCCATGTAAACAATCTATTAAAATCTTCAATTATTGATGTAGTTAAACTCTCTTTCTTGGAAGTTTTAGACTTTTTCCTACATATGGTTAGTTTCCTTTTTATGTATATGAGAAAGAACTTAAGAACTAAATGTCTTTCTATCTCCCCCCTTCATTCTGGTCATTCTCCTTCGTAGGAACTCCTACATAGAGTAGGATGTCAATCTTGTGTCATATAAGCTAACCTAAATGCTAAACAGGCTAAATTAGCACTCCTGTGAACACAGATATCCACTCAACTATTATGTTGCTACTTGACAGCTTGCTTTCAACGCGCAAGTAAAATACTAATACTTACTGTGAGAACTCCAAAGCATAACTAGTATTGTCGCAAAACTACATAGCCAAAGACCAACCCCTTGAATTTTCTCTGGCACCAAATTAGACACCACATACATTTAGGTTAGTTAGGGCACTTTTGGCAAAGGCTAACATAACTCTTCCAACAACACATCTTTCAAGTGGCAAAATGCATTCACTCACAGACTCGAGTTCTTATTGGATCTTCAACTTTTCGGAAACAAAGTCGAGGGGTAGACGTAGTAGAAGTCCTTAAAAATATGATAATTCTTGCAATAATGATCAGAAAAATTTAACCTAAAACTGGATGTTGATCTTAGACCCAATCACCAATTTGTTACTTCTCCAATAGTGAGCATGGACATATTGGTTATTTGTCTTATCCAGCCCCATGCGTGTTACTTAATAAACAACTTTCCCATCTTCTCAGAAGGAGATAGGCAGCATGCCAATGCATACATGAAAGTCAAAAGTTTACCCACGTCTCATCAATTGTAGCTATTGTAACCACGAAGACAAAATCTCCAACTTGTCCATTCATGACAAATAAAAACCAACTTGGCAAAGTTTCCAGCTAGGGTGTTTGATGGAGAAGGCCACCCAAAATGTCTAACAAAACTTATTTCACATGATGGATAACTTCTACAAGTGACATGAAATCAATTGCACGTAGAAAAAGTATAAGGAAAGAACAAATGGCAAAGCAACTGTTGGTGCCTATGCAGTACTTCACAGAATACCATTAATCCAGCTTCCCAAAAAACATAAACATGTTCTACAGCTTGGTCATGTTTAGGCCATGTGACCTCTTATTTCATTAAACAGGGGCAATGCCTCACAATTAACTTCAAAATATTCAAAGGAGTTCCGAATTTCTCAAGGAAGCTTTGTAACTGTTTCATTGCTTTTCCTTCAGACTGCCTCACCGGTCACACTGACACTATACTGATAATGATGATTGGTTCGCAATATTTGGCATAGGGCTCACAGCTGCACATGATGGGCACAGGGCATACCAGCAAAAAAGCAATAATCAACATCATATATGATATTGAGAATGTCCTTCCAGCGAAGAATGTTAAATATCACAGTTGATCTGTAGCTAACATGTCAAATTTGGTTGATCTGTAGCTAACATGCCAAATTTGGCAAAAAGTTTAGATTAATGAAACTAAAATATTGCCACCCCCTAATTTCACTTGTTTGCAACTGTAAATAAGAGTCAAGAAGATCTCCTATCAAAAACCTAGAACAGATGGCTTCTCCTTAAATCGGAAATTATCCATGCTCTAAAGTCCACACATCTTCAAGTAACAGAGATTTTTGTCACAGTCCCATTCTCTTTTTCTTTTACTTTTTTCCTTACCCTTTTCCCATCAATTATCTGGATGGAAATATGCCTTATTATTGTAGAAGTTAAGCAGCCAACCGCAAGCTTAAATTTTAGGTGTGGCAGACAAAACATCATGAGTTGGATATAATCCAACGAAACAGAACACTAAAGCATACAAAGCCACACGATATCCCCAAGAAAGGTGCATATCACAAGAATAACAACACACTATTTTTTCTCTTTGCTGAAATTTTAGGAAAAAACAAGAAATCAACGCTCACAAAACACTAATGACTAAACAACGTTAAATATGCAAATCACTCATAATAAATGAGTTCAATATTTGTTAAAAGAGAAAAATAAATCAGATACCAACTAGCACACGCAATCAATGAGCAGTAGATGTCAAGATGCACATATTAGAAAGCTGAACTGCATTAAGTTGTCGTATCATGCAACTGTGACCTAGGCTTTTAGCAACATAAATTAAAGATAGCCCAAAGAAAGCGAAACAATGGGGAACTTGCTGTCCATATATAAATTTCTATAATTCCTTTAGGAAATTTCCAGAGAACTTATTAGAACGAGATGCAAAATCGTCAATCATACCATGCTTCATTAAAAGGCTTATCGAAGAAACGCGGAAGAAGAAGCATCGACAACGACTCGAACCGAGAACAAGACGAAGAAGAAATAACCACCAGAGATTCACCTATTCTAATAGAAAACATCAGAAATCCAATCTACAACAAAACCGCCAACTTTATCGGAAAAGAACGAGGCGGAAGAGAATAAAAAACCAATCTTTCTCCAAACCAAAATCAGGTCTTTGTGAAGCCCTAAGGAAACAAGGAGGTCCGATCGAGAAAAGAAAGAGAGTCGGTGGCTTATCTCCTCACCTTCTGCCCCACCGCCGCAGAAGCGGCGGACTCCGCGTCGGCATCCTTAGCCTCGACATCCACCGCGTCCGCCTCCGCCGGAGGCAAAGCGGCAGCCGCCACGGGGATGGTGGCGCCGAAGAGCTTGATGGCGGGGTCCTTGACCTCGTACATGTCCTCTGCGCCGTCCGATCGCTCGTCCCGAGAACTCCCAAAGGGGAATCGAATCGCATGTCCTCCTCCTCGCTCTCTGTGAGAAAAAGGCGAGTAAGATTATTCTTAATTCTTTTATTAAGTGGAAGACCGGGAATCGCCGGTCGCCCCGCCAGCTGGGCGGCCGAGTCGGCGAGGGGAGGCATTCTGAGCCACGAATTCTCGTGGCTGGGGATCGCGTTGGGCCGACGTCATCCGTGGCCGGTAAAAAGACGACGAAAAGGTCACGAAAAGGGGCGAGAGACAGAGGCACGACAAAGGCCACAACAGTACGTGCTCCCTTTCCCGTGTCTTCCTTTATCTCACCTTTTACCAAATAAAAGATCGATGAAACCACAGTGTTGCCACTGACGCATCGCTGCTTCATCCGAGCGACCAAACAGAAAAGAAGAACTTTCCATCAGTGCTCATAGTGGGACCCACTTGGATCCTCAACTAACATCCAATGAGACAGCATCCTGTGCTGTGCTAGCTTTGCAGGAACACAGGAGCTAAACTCCTCTTTATCAATTGCGTACGCCTGCGTCAGCGGCGGAGCTCAGCTGTTGCACCCAAGTCAAGAAATTGAAATAAAATTAATTAATAAAATAATAAAGCTAATAAAATAAACATTTAATTCTTAGCTACCATGCTTTATGTAATATGATTGATATTTAAATCCTTGATTTCTATTTGCAAGCAATAAAACATTATCCTATCACTCGCCTCAGAAAATAATTAGACGGAATTAGAAATAAGATAATTTATCCAAAAAAACCCTCTAGTTTTACACCATTCCCTCTGACTGCCTCACTTTCCAAATTTGTAGAGAAATGTTTTTTTTAATATGAAAGTATCCCTTCAAAAAAAAAATCCAATTCCTCTAGAAAACCGAATAAAAAGAAAAGTATTAGATTCTATTTTTTAGTGTAATTTGGATACCAAATTACACTAAAAACATTATATTGAGGATTATTTTTCATGAATTACCCATTAGAAATTTGGGACACAATTGCATTCCATAGTTCTCGGATTCATGACCGGAAGCAACAGGTCACCCGAGCATCCGTCGCCACGTCATCGCTCCTTCGTCCTCTCCGGACAATCAAATCCCCCTTACTCCACGGACACGTGTCGGTGGAACAAGAAGAAGAGGCGGATAAGGTCTTCTCTTTAAACAAACCAACTGAGATCTTTCCGGTTATAAATCCCGGGGAGGCGCGACTCCATCCACAATTCAGATCATGGACCGAACACTTTGTGTGCAAGACTGACGCTGGTCGATCTCATCCACAACTCAAAAAAGATCTGAAAGCTATGGATGGAGCATCACAGAGCGAGGTGGGGTTTCAACTTTACTCCTGCAAAAACAGACAACTTTGATGAGGGCCTTCTCTGGCCTTTTCCTATGTCTTTTCTGGTGGTTCTGAAATGAAGACATCTCCTTTTTCTTTCATCATCCAATCCTTTACAAATTTTTTTTTTTAATTTCTGATATTTTACAAGTATTTTGTTGTCTGTTTTTGGATTTTTGTGCACACTTTCCTTAATGACATGGGAGCAAGAAGATAATATTTCTTCTCCAGCTTTTCCAGACCTAATGATTAATCTACCATTTCCTGTGGATGACACTGTTGTTCATCCATTAATCTGTGGAATTATTGGTTATGATCACATTTTTCCTCCCATCAAAAGAAGTCTGGCAGGCAGATGTTGCATCACCAAGAAATCTTTGTTCAACAAGCTATCATCCATGAAAGATTCTTGGGTCATCAGACCTGCGATATAGATTGCTTTTCTGGTTCTCATTCCACATAAATTGTTGTTTTTAACTTAAACTGCTCACTTTCTTCAACAACAGGATTGCCCTTGCAATCATGCATGACATGGTTTATGTTCAGGGGAAGTCAAACCAGCAATTTTTTCCCATTAAATATGTGGAACTGAAACAGAATCTATCTCATGAGCCACTTGATGCCATGTATTGTAGAAGGGGATCCACAGCCTTTCCCAATGACATGGCAAGAAAAGATCTGGCTTCATGGGCACACTCCCCATCACCCTTTCTCCTGTCCTTTTTTGTTCTTCTCCTCTTATCCTCGATGCTTCTGAGATAAATTCTCCACCAGAGGTAGAAGATCTTAAAAGTCACATGGTCCCCTGCAGGGTGCAACTGGATTGCTCTGTGGAGGGCCCAAGGATGTCACTTTATCAAGTCCTGCATACCACACAATCTCATCTGTTCGAAAGCACCATCTGAACCTGCCTGGTACCATCAAAGAAGAGCACTGATCCCATAAATGACAAATGTCAAATGGCATGTGACATACTGAAATTGGTGGATGGCAAAAGAATGGATTTTGTGCTTGGTTATGCAACAAGAACATTATATTTTGTTAAGAACTGCCTCAACTTTCTACAGGTTTTCTGATGTTACTTTCTGCCATATTTTTTTTTTTGCAGGAAGCCAACAAGGTAGGTGGGTGACTGACCGGTGTCTGGTAGTAAATTTACAATACTTTGAAGGATCAAAAGGATAATGGTGTTGGAAGTAAAACCAGAAAGAATCTGAAAATGAATGGTGAGAAGAGGAGCAAGGGTTGGATTGGGAATGATATAGCATTTCCTTCAATTTTTAGCTCTGATGAGGCCCTGCCAGTAGCCTAATTCCGGCTTTAACATGGATGTGCAAAGCTAAGGCTTTGAATCCTTTAGAGTTGGCATGTGGAAGCCACATGTTTCAGCTGTTCTCTAGCTTTTACTGGGGAAATTCTCACTGTCCATTTGGGCTTCTGCATGAATTGGTTTTAGCTTTTAAGAGGAGGTTTTAAGGGAATGGGTGACAAGGCAGACACACTCAAATCATATCTTTCACCTTCTTGATAAGGCAAACAAGAACTTGGTATTATACCATTTTATGGGGAGAAATAGGGGATGTGAAATGAGATGACTATTTACAATCCCTATTTTACTATTTATATCTCATTTTAATTTTTTTAATATTTATAAAATACTCTCTTCTCCTCCTCTTCATCATCTTTTTCTTCCTCCTCTTTTCCTTCATCCTTTGAGGATGGTGTTGAGGGAGTGGTGAGCTGGGTTGGATGATATCGAGTGGCATCAACAGTGAACGGTGATGATAACAAAGAGCAGCATTGGCGGCAACACCGACTAATAAGGGGTTGTAAAGAAGAAAAATCAGTAATATTTGGGTTGTAAATAGTAAAATAATATATTTTTTTTTTTTTTAGGAATTGTCAATAACAAGAAGTTGTCAATAGTAAAAACATAAGGTATGAAAAGCAAGCTTCAAAAGAAAATGATTACAAGAAGAAGTCAAATCTCTTTCCTTATTTTTATTTGACTATCTAAGCTCAAGTGGATGAGATCAGTTTAAATTTCATGAGCATTTTACTAGAAAAAGTGTTTTTTTTTTTCAGATGATACCTCTCATATTCATTTTTAATTGGGGATGGTTTTTTTCTATTTAGACGAAAATAACCTTATTCTTTTACTAAAATGACTGAATCACATATGATGTTAAAAAATTGATAATTAATTATCATAAAATTTTAAAAAAATAAGATAGGTGATACTAATCATTTTAGAGTTATTAGAGCATATTCTAAAATGATTAGTACTATTTTTACTTCTTAAAAATTTTATAATAATTAATTATTAAAATTAGACTTTTTTTTTTAATAACATCTATGATCAAGTCAGTTAAGTAAAAGTGAGAGCATTTTAATCCGTGGAAAAAAGAAGCACCCCTAGGTACAAACAAATATGGGGTGTCATAAATAAAAAGCCAATTTTAGGGGTTTTTTCAGGTAAAATGCCCAAATTTCTTTCAAAAAGTTCATCAATTTTTTTTTCAATATTTTTATCCCAGTAATTCTGCATTAACCTCTCTCTCTCTCTCTCTCTCTCTATATATATATATATATATATATAGGAATTTTTTTAAAAATCTCCTTTTTTGTTTTTTTAGATAGCATCCCCTATTTTCTGTAATCTTATAAATGTTCTTGCCCTTCCTCGCCTGTTGCCTCCATCGCCTACTACCATTGCAAGACCCCTCTGCAATATATATATATAGCCATACATCACAAACTTTTTAAAAGAAATCAACCATATATATATATATATAGCCATACATCACAAACTTTTAACAGAAATATACCTCCATTTAGTTTTGGTAATCACAATATTAAAAGCCTTCATCAACAAATCACATGATCATTTTACCCAATTGCACAAGTACTCATACATTTATGTTTTGACTTCTTAATATCAGTCCTCCTTGGGATAGACATTAATTCGTAGCATATTTTTGCAAAGAAATCCAATTTGACAGGACATTATTAATAACATATTGTGGGCATTTGGGTTATTTGTGGCCTTCAATTAAGTCCAACTGAAATATATTGTTGTTTGGTGCCTTTAGATGACTTTTTATTTTCTGTAACGAATCTCAAACTGAGTGGGATACTGAAGAAATTATAAATTCCCCAGGAACATTTCTGTAACTTATCATTTTTTGGAGGATTATGTCTATACATCTGCCAGAAAAAGAGGAGTAAAATATTCGTTGATAATTTTCAAAAGAGAAATTTTTAATATGCAGAAAGTACATGATAGTTTATAAAGTTTACATCTTTATTATTTTTTTCCACTAAACTTTTCCTTTAGAGAGGCTAGAAGGGACGAACCCAATGGATGAGACTAAGCGGATCGGATGTTATCAATATACTCAGCCTAATCAAAAAGCCTGCTACATTATCAGTCCATGATCTGCTGGTTCTGTATCATCAGCAATTTGGTCCTTGAACTACAAGTTTCCTTTAGCTTTATATGGAAGCTGTAGCCGTTTCTTTTTCATCTGAGTTTTAAAATGGTTATTCTTTTATGTGATTGGAGATTATATGCTTATTCCTATTCAAAGAGAACAATTCTTTCATAGATTATGTGTCATATATTTCTTACCAATGTGGAATTCCTTTTTCTCGATGGTTTTATGTTTGTGATTGCTATCTACACAAATGTTCGACTCTTGTAGGTCAAAATGAAATCCTCTTTTGATAGATCTTTGGCGTGAATTGGGAAAGATGGAGGAAGAAGGGTCTCGAGAAGTTCTAAGATTGTTGGGAACATCAAGATAAATAGTTGCTCAAATGATCGATCACTTCTAATGCGGTTGATGATGTTGATTTGCGTTCATGTTTTCTTACCCCAAAAGATTTTGTGCTTACTTCCATGGCCTAATTCTCCCAGGTTGTTTTGAGATTGTAATATCAGAAAATAACTTCCTTTCTGTTGTACTACTAATTATAGATGTGCTTTTATTTTAGAGTAAACAAATATGAGGTCTCAGCTGCAATTGATTTTTTCATGTGTTATAAAACATAAATTTTGGTTCCTGTATTTCTATATTTTTGTACATGTCATTTGTATTCATCCTATTGCCAGAAAAAGTACTTGAAGGGGTTCCAAAAAATTAAAGGTATATATACAATCTTATCTGACATATCTTTTTCATGAATCTTCCATACTGTAAAGTTTGCAGGAAGCATTTTCTGTTTCTTTTTTTTTTCTTTTTTTTCTCCTGAAAGCAATCTCTTGACAAAATTGACATGAAGATTATTATTTGATCATGCTCTTTGTGCCTTTTCTGTTTAAGTTGAGATTTCTTATTTGTGACCTAACAGATGATGTTAATGCAAATACTAGTGGATATTAGGATGGGCAACTGTTGGTGGAAGGATCCTTTATGATTATTCAACAGATACTGCACCACTCAAAGAAATTTCAGATTATGGGTATGTGATCTGATGTTTTTTTTCTTGTTGCATTCTATTTTCAAATATTATCCTGATAAGAATTTATTGTGGTGGAAGACCCTTGGAATTGCCTTAAGCAGTGTCCAATCAAATATAGGTTGATGGATCCGATAAAGTGTGCCATAAAGTTTTACATACCTTGAACAATAATATGTTGGATAGCAACATGAAGCTAAAAAGCTCATTGCTATTATTCTAGGAATTTGGTGAATGCTTTCTGTAGAGTCCTCTCTGCATTACAGTCTAATTTTACATCTCTTCCTTGCTCTTTGTGAAGCAGAGTTGATTTTGCGAATATGAATCACTATTGGATTGTAATGTCTAACCTATCAGTCATGTTATCTTGATGATGCTACTTGTTACATCGCCATGATGCGAATTATGAACCCTTGACAACATGATGTTCTCTAACATTCTCTTTGATACTTATTCACCGCAATGCATCCTCAGTTTGTTCAGTAGACTTTATCCTCTGGATCAACTTATTTTGTTGATTTTTTCCATCCTTTCTATCTTTCTTCATGAGCATTCTATCAGTTCCAGCTAAAGCCATTCAGTTCAAATTGTTTACAACCCGATGCACCTTCATCATCTTGAGGGATTTTTAGTTCTAGTTCTGTTGTAAGACATGACAGTCCAAAACCATCTGATTGCTTTTTAGTCTCCTGTTTGACTACTGATCTATTGCTGCTTGGGTGTTCAAGTAACCTATTTTCTTCATTGTTTTCTTTTCTTTGTACCGCAGCAACAGAACTAAAGATCTTTTGCTCATTCAGATCACCACACCATGCATGTTGAGTCCGTT
Organism: Ensete ventricosum; assembly: GCA_029747655.1. Taxonomy (NCBI): domain Eukaryota; kingdom Viridiplantae; phylum Streptophyta; class Magnoliopsida; order Zingiberales; family Musaceae; genus Ensete; species Ensete ventricosum. Next base: position 7,375,090 of record JAQQAF010000009.1, on the reverse strand, counting down.
CAAGCTTGTCCTCTCCAAATTGTTTCATGCATGAGGGCAAATCTTGATGACAGGCTCTTATCCCTATAGTGGCGTCATGAGTATCTTGCTCCTTTTGCGATCGATCAGAAGTCAAGCAACTATCTACTGAACAATCAGCACGGCAGGCTGGAGTTAGTTGTGGCATATGCAGGACAGGAATTTATTCCAGACCTAGAAATGAGTTGCCGAAGTATTCACCTGAGACTTTAGTGACCAGCTTGGAGAGTTGGACTTTGGCAACTTCCAGCCCTACAGAACCTAAGTTCTGCTTCTCAAGTCTCTCTTGGGCCTTCTCCAGCACCAACTGCAAATACCTTCCCTGTGCCTCTATTCGTACTTGTAAGTGTCTTTGCACCTTCACAGTAAATTCATTAACATTTTATTAGTACAATCTAACAAAATTGAGGAAATTGACTTAACAAAAGAAGGTTTGAATTTCTTGTATGATGGATTCATTTTTCTTTTTTCACAGCACCAAAAGGATCATAGTAGTGCCAAATCATCCAGTTTTAATTCTTTAACTGCTGTATTGCTTTCTGGAACTTGAAACGAAATTTGGAACTCAATAACACATTTTGAGTTATTCTGCCCTTAGTAGTTCGTACTCTTTTCAAATTCTGTATTGATGCAAAGTTGCACTTATACACATCCAAATATTTCACAAAAAACTCTAAACTAGACCTTCATGCTTTACCAATAAAAGAGATCTTTCTGTGAATAGTTAAGACTTATGATGATTGAGACTGATCTTTTCAGTTGTTGAAACATTTCAGGTGTTTAAATTTTCTTATGCTTTTACTTCTAGGGTCCTTGTTAATAAAATAAGCAAGATACCGCAAATTTAATCCGAAAGGCACAAAGGAAAGCAAAGTAAGGTTGTGTGATATTATTGACATTACAACTTACCTCAAGTTGTTCATGTAACTGTTTCTGTACTTCAATTTGCTTTGTAAATGCTTCATTTATCTGCATGGTTCTGAAACTAATGTACCATCAGCCAAAGATTGTTATAACTTTAGAAATCTAGAGTGCATATTGCTGTTATCATACTTGTTTGTGGGGGCTGCAATGTTCCTTGATGATCCATTGTCCTCTGGTGTCCTTTCTGCTGCTAGTGTACACCCGAAAACTGCATGAAGACAAACAATGCTTATATACATTGTCTAGTTTGAGACCTCAAATATAAACTCTAGGTGCTGGCCCTTACTATTTTTAGTACTTCTGGTATTTGTTTGAGCCTGGAGGTTTTTACCAAGCCTGTATTTCTAACAGACCAACAAAGGCAAGTTAGTTTTCAAATGCAATGATAACAAGCAGAGAGAAAGAGAGAAGGTGCCTGGTTTTTTGTTTGGGGGGAGGGGTGGGGAGGGTGTAATTATAAAGAATCAAGAAGTTAATTAGGACCTGAAGATGACTTTTTAGATGGTACAAGGTTAATCCTGGAATTCCCATGAGTCTCATGATTGTTTTCGGGGTCGCCTCTGCAAGATCATGGTCTTATATTAGTCTTTAAAATTGATCACTTTGTCCTCAAAGTGTATTCTTAAAGCCCTGCCTATGTATGTGAAGACACAGTCACATTTATGCACAAACAAATATAAATAACTTTGTATGCTCACTGTCTGCTCCACCGAGTTGATTCACTGCCTCTATAAATCTTGCATGGAGCTCAGGGTTCCATTTAAGTCTAGGCTTGGCCTCAGTTGAAAGAACTAGTCCTGACTCTCCTCCAGTACTTCCTCTCTGCAGAAACAATTGCCTCTCTGAAGGAGTTGCTATCCTGGAAGAAAGGAGGTTGTTGTGGCTCTGATGAGGTTGATGTTGATACATCTGCTTCAGTAATATATATAATCATATTAGAGGAAACCATAAAAAACAAGACAGAAACAAACTTCCTTTCAGTTTTTTTTTTCATCTTACCCTTTTGCCCTCACCTTGCTTCTTGTCAATTTGAAAAATTCACGTCTGATGCCTGACAAACTGGTTTGCTTCTATGCTGTTGTAATATTTCTGGGAAGCAAGGACATCTAGAGTTATATCCTATATGTATGCTCCTCTTGTTTAGGGTGGAACCTGAGTTGCTTCAACTCCTCATGCTGATGAGGGATGACTCCAAAGCTCTTCTTATAAGGCTAATGAAAGGGAATTTTGAAGATGTTTGAACAAAATACTAAACTATAGATCTAATCTTTGCAGTTTGAAAAGTGATTGTCTATCCTGCTCTAGGTATCTGAGGACTTTTATCTTGTTACTTTTGTTGTCAATTCTTGCAGGCAATATTCTGCATCACTAACTTCTGTGAGACAACTTTAGCTTGTCAAATGTCCAAGGGAATAAATGCTTAAACATGCATCCTTTTGGTGCGAAACTCTTAAGCTAAAGCAGGAACCTTATACTTGGCAAAAAAATTTACCCAAATTTAAGACTCCTATGTATGAGAACTTGCAAATTTGCTATGTACCTAAACTAGTTGTGGTAGCTCAATCAGGGGGGGCTTTACACTGGAAGGAACATCTTCCTGGAGCCTGAAATGACATCTCAGGTGCTTGGCTATTATATTTTTGGACCTTATGGAAGTTGAGATTTATATAATATATCGCAATTGGAACAGATTCGTAGTTCATAGACTTGATTGAGGAATTTGATTACTGATGGAAGGTTAAATTTTTATTAATTATGGTATGAGAAAGTTGAAAATGCTGTTTGACTGGATGCATCCATAAGCAGCACTAGATACGCCCTTTCTATAAAGAATAGAAAACTATACTATACATGATGCTCTTATCTACCTTTTGAAAGCAAGACTGGAATATGGAATAAGGATGCAATTCCATTTTATCTCTTCCACCTAGTTTGGCACTTATTCAGTTATCCAGGAAGAAAAGTAGAGAGGAATCCGGAAGCTATTTACTGGTAGGCAGTCATCACACTGAAGTAGTTGTCGATATAAGATCTAAGAGAAGGACACTATATAGAGGAAATGTGATGATCACATTTCACACATCAAACCTTCATGAACCCCTGGACCACTAAATCTCCCTCTATCAGCATGTAGTGTGTAAGCCAGACATCCATGCATATCTGTTCATGTTAATTTGAATGTTATGTGCTTTGGATTAGTTGCAAGTATTAGTGCAGACATGGACATAAATACTCATTTATTTTGTGCCTATAGGTTCAAGACCTCAGAGCTAAGCCTTCCAATAATGGCTAAATAGATTAGCCAGTCTGCTTTTCTAGCAATATACATATTCCCCTCTGTAGCTTTGATGTATCCCCTCGGTCGGAGTCCTTTTATGGGAGTAAACCATAAGCTTGTTTGGTAAATTTATCTAGTTAAATGCATGGTGGTTAATATCTAACAAGAAACATCAATTTGTTAAATTCTCACACCTTTTAGTCATCTGATCAGCTCACGGATTGAGATGGATATAGACCTTGTTTACACTGCACTAAAGACACCTGATGATCCATTTTACTAGATGAAGGTTATATATATTTCATCCACTTTGGAAACCTTGAAATATTAAATGGACTTTTAGTATTTTTGTGGCTTTAATTCGTAGAGCTTTAACTTTCTGCGTCTAAACTCTTAAAGTTTCTAACCCATGTTCTATTTGGAAAATTTGACCTTTTTACCATGTATTGGGAGAAAAAATTTATTTGTTTTTTCTTTTAATTTGTAGTGGTAGAGATCTCCTGCTAATTATAGATCGACTTTATAGACCAATAATAAGATAGGAATCTTAAATAGTGATATTCTGTTCCATTAGTTCAAGTAGGATTCACATGTAAAATATTTTACTCATCGAGTGGATAACATTACCTTGGAATGAGAATATAATTCAGCATGATATTGCCACTTTGCGATCATGAGAGAATATTTTGTTTGCACTGCCTTTCATTCATTTATGTGGTCCATCAAAATGATTATATGTTCTATCAATCTCCACAGCACATTGTGGCATATTTCCAACCACCTTCCTAATTAGATGAATCACAAGAATCAAACAATTGCAAAGGAGTTCTATCTTTCTTTCAATAGAAAAAGTAAGAATATATTCGTCATTTCTCCTGTTCATATGTTGATATTGATGGGAAATATATTCCCTGGACAATCTCACATTGGTACCTCATCTGTCAAGCAACATTTCATTGGATTCTTATAATCATAGTCTAAAAAATTAACCAAACCAATTGGAACTCAACAAAGTTAATTCAACAACTTGCCCATGTTATCAAACTCAGCCAAGTTGACATGGCTAACATCACACCACTGTTTAAAAAACAAGACAACCATTATCAGGCTAATATGTTGACATCTTGTTTATGCAAGATTTTACATGTAAAATACACTGGTATAGTCTGATAACTTCCAACTGGCCCTGAAAGAGTGTGTTGTTGATGGAACTTACCTCAGGCAGCTGTAAACTAGGTAAGGAGTTTGGATTGAGGTAGAGACAAAGCAGAGAAGTTTCAGAGACCGGAGATATAGTATGTATTTACAAACTTGTGGATATTAATTTGTCTGGCACCCTATTATGATTCATCAGCTCTTTTTATAGCGAGATAATATGTTTCTTCTTTCAAGTTCACCACCAAGTACAAGGATGATTGAAACTTATGACAATTCATGCACTTCTTAATGATACCCATAGAATGATTACATCCCCAATAAACCAACTTACAGCATTCATAAAGATTCTTGCTATTAGCCTTTGGTTATTAGTTTCCCTGATCTTGAGAGTTAATGCATGTTATTCTTGTAACTTGTCAAATCTTCAGATATATTTTTTTTTAGCAGTGTTGATTAGGGAAAACGACAACCCATGCCTTCAGAACATCCAGCACATTGATTGGCCCCTTGAACAGCTAAAAGATGTGCCTTTCAGTTTGATTGTTATTTGGACCTTTGGTATCAGTTGTTTTTCCTGTGTCTTCCATCTCAGTTTAGAAACTGTACATACAATAGCAGAGAAAGTTTTAAGCTGCTTATGTGAAGAATGTAAAGCACTATTTGAGTAATTAAGAACTTTGATATCTTTAGTTTATTTTAGGCCTCCAATCAAACTATGATACGTAGCTAGGAGCAACAAGGAGCATCCAGATGTGGTTTCCACAAGTAAAAGGTGTGGTTCATTTATTCCTCTACTGTTCATCTCTTTGGTCATGCATTAGCACTTGCTTCATTGGTGATTCTCTAATAGATTCCCCATGCAATATGATTAACATATTCCTGGAATAAGCTTTATTTGCAGGGGAGCTGTCAAAGAAACATCTGGCCATGCAAACAAGTTCTTTAATGTTTTGGGTTCTCAATGGTGTGTACCATTTCAGACCGTTCACAGTGAGGAATGGTGAGCTCCCCCAGCAGAATTCAGGTCACAGAATGCTGTTCTAGATTTAAATAAAATATCTTGAATGATTCTTTGGCAGTCAGTCATTCATGCAGGTAAGTGGTCACAAACGTAAGACACCTTTTCTCTCTGATATATTTTTACATATGTAATCACTAAAGTAGTTTTTATATCCTCTTTTTCTTATGAATGAACACACAGTTTCTAATATATTTTTGTCTCGTGTGTTCTTGGAATTGAAGTCTTTTATCTTTGGAATGCATGGGATCGTATATTGTTCATAATAATTGTTTGCAAACAATGGATCACTGTTGTTTGAGCATTCTCTTCCTGTGAATGAACATTTAGTTTTCTACATATTCTTGATGAGATCAATCTTAGACCAGCTCTCCTTTTTTTTCTTAATTTGTGGATTTGATGATCTTTAAAAAAAATTAAAAGAAAAAGTAAATTAAAAATATATTTTTATTTTCGATTTTTAAAACTTCAAATAGAAATTAAATAAAAAGATAAAATGATTTTTATATCGGGCAGCACTTTTTGCACCTCTTAAACTCCACCCGGTTTGCCTACCTTACAGTTTATTGGCCAAAGAAGGAACTTAGGTAGTCCAGTGGTAAGCGAACGGGCGGTAGTTACTGCAACCTCTTCCGCCTCTCATCCCGCCGGGGTGCGATCGGTGGGACGGGATCTTTCTTCGCGAATGCCGGAGAAGGGCGTCGAGGAGGCGGCGGTGGAAGACGAAGATTTGTACGACTTGGGCCCTGCGTCGAGGTCGATTGGGGTGAACGTTGCCCGGGATCAACTTTTATTCCGCGGTTCCCGCTCCATCCACCAGGAAAAACCCTAGACAATCTCTGCATAGCCCTGGAGAATACCGGCTTTCTCTGCCCCGCCGTGCTCGACCCAAAGGTCTCTCCTCTCCGCTTCGCATCTTAACCCACCGTCGCATCATTGGGTTTCTCTTTTTCCCCTCTCGACTTGGTTTCCATGGGGTCATGATCTGGTTTTCTTGGGATTCTGCTTTGTCGTAGGTCATGTCTTTTATCTTCTTTTTTGTCTTGCGATGATCTTCTCGGTTCACAAGTTTTGAGTGTATGAGATGGGATTCTTGATGTCAAGATCGCTCATCTGAGCCTGGTATTGGGTACTTGGACTTGTAATTTTTTCATTTGATTTGGTGCTGAGTTTGCCATGTAAACTAATAACCTGAATTAATGATCCAAAACGCTTAAGCTTCGGATAGCGACCGTCAAGAACCATCATAATTCAGAATCAAATGTTCCATACCATGTTGTGGTGCTATCTGGTCCTCCACATGTAGTTCTTACTTACTCGCCCTTCGCTAGTCCCAAGTTCTGATCTGCTTTGATCTCATTCATTATATGACCGGCCATTGACCAGAATGCTTAAATCTAAAATTGTGATGGTGCATTCATCAAATTCTTTTAGATGTGGGATTCAACCTAGGATTCGTACATATTTGCTATTTTAGAGAGAAGTTAGATTATTGTTTGGACTTTTGGGTGATGATGATGAATGTGTATGTAAAATTTGATCATGCTTTTCTTGAAATGGAGCTATATTGTGAAGTTAGTGAGGTTGGTTTAGTTGTAGTGCAAACTTGTTTTACACATTGTTTTTGGCTGAAGTTAATATTTGTGTAAAAAAGTTGTTGCAGTTGGTTCTTAGAGGATGTTTTAAGGGTAGGCATGTCAGGATCGTATGACCATAGAGAAAATTCTGGTGACAGTGTGGGAAAATATCGCTTAGTTCTAAGGGTGGTTTTGACACATTCGGATCGTATATATTGATTATTTTTTAGGCTATTTATGCATTTTTGAGGCCATGTGTATTTTTATGACCTGTCTGTTAATGTTAAAAAAAAAAGTGCAAGGATGCCCCTGTATACTGTACACAATTGGTGTAACTGAACATTTGTTGTTGTTCCGCATGTGTTGCTGCAATGACTAGATTATCAGATACTGGAGCTAATTATACATATATCGGTTGTCTATAGTAATAACTAAATCTACTGTAACCTGTCTTTGGGTGGGCATGGACTTGAGCAAACAGATTGATTCATGAATGAAGTAGATTGATGTTAACAGTCACTTTGTGTGTGTTAAATTTCTAGTCTGTCTTTGTGCTTGTTTAAATGATTTATACTCACAACTTGAGAATTTTCTACTTGGATGCATCTTGAAAGCAGAGGAATTCTTCTCACTAGACCATGTCATGGTTCTCATGACATATAACTTAAATTAGAAACATATACATTTAACAAGTCTAAGGCATTACAACTTATAGTTGATCCACTTGTTGGGTCTGGCTAATCTATGGCTAGCATGTTGCAAGTGTTAATTCCTAGAATTTCATAGGTTGGGATACTTGAGTAGTAAAAGATACACAAAGAAATTGTCGGTTGCAAGAGATATGAACCTGAGAAATCTTTAGTAGGATGGAGTGTGTGAATCTGATTGAGAAAGGAAACATGAAGTTTGTAGAGCATATCATAACTTCTATACTAATAAATTTAGATGTTTATTTGGCTGAATTTCTTGATTGAATGGCCCGTTCTTTGCAAATGCCAGTTGGAATTATTATATTAACATAGACTCACAGGGTTCAGGTTCCAAATGGATTTTTCAAAGGTGGCAAACGTATCCATTTGAAGAAGTGTCAAGAAATCACTGTCACTATTGGTTACTGCATAAAGGGTGACGATAACATGATAGCCATGAGCTACAGAAAGTTGGCTAAGGATTTGGAGCCAGACAGACCATCACATTATATGCTATTTGAGGCTATTGCACTTGTGGTTCTTTTTGTGAGTAGTTAGGGCTGGTTATTTGCTCTGTTAGAATTCTGCAATCCTTGGAGAGAGAGAAAACATGAATCTTCCAAGTGTTATGATCTTTTTGCACCAACAGAGAAGGAAAAGGAGAATATCCTAGAAAAGGGACATCCCAAACAAAATTGGCATGATTGCCTTCTCCCTTATAACCAGAGGTTCCAACTTTCTGAAGTTTGGAAAGGTACCTGGAGAATATACCAATTCAATCATGCTGATGCCTAAAGTCTGTCAGTGTGTGTGGATTCATTTATGTTTGTGTACAATATCAAAACTGCTTCTATTCACTCTAATTACTTGCAGGCTGGGAATCAAGAAGGGGTAGCCAATTTTGATGCTACTCTTGTGAATTTTTATGGTTGCACGGGGAGATTTGAGAATAGAAATTCCTTTTGAAAAGATATAATATGCTTGAAATTTGATGTCCTCAAATTTGTGAATCAAGACTGTGACGTGCTCAGTGGTGAAACAGCTGGAGGTGCTTACCTGAAACTAGCAATTCAGATTGCTAGGAAGAAGTCTCTTGTATGGATCATGGATCTGTTTTAAAGGAATCATGGCAGAACACCTGTTCGTATGAGTCCTGTTGAGAGCCTTGCATCATAGTTTGTCTGAAATGCTAATCCTACTAAGGCATCTCTCATATTGGTCCTGACCAGAGGAGGGAGTTTTCTAAACTAGCAAAAGACAGGCCAGCAATGCAATACTATCAATAGTGGTTCCTCGGTCCATAGATTTTTTTTTTTTTTTTTTTTTTTCCGACTGGTACCAGTATTGATCTCCAGCAACTTCCAAGCCCTCAAGACATTGAATTTGTTATACAGCATGCAAAGGCCAAATCCAGAGAAACAATTTTGACACTGCATTGAATTGGAGTTGCATCTATGAATCAGATTTTGACAATCAAATGATTCATTGATGATAGCTGAAAAAGCTGCTGTGCACAATTTTGTTTACTAGTATTTAAGTTTTCTATTGGTACAGTTTTGTTAACTAGTTTCTGGGTTTTGTTTCTTAGTATGTTTTCTTAAGGTGATCTTTTAGAGGCATGTGCTTATATGCATAGGAATTCTTTTGAGTATTTTGTTCTGGGGGAGCTTCTATTTTGGTCGTGTCATATATTTTGCATCTTAGGGTGAGCATATGAGGTTGGTATGATGCAGCGAAATGATGCTTAAGTTTGCTTTGTCTTAATGCATCTGTCTTCCTTATCAGATCTCAGCTGATTATTTGTATCAAATGTGAGGAATGTTCAAAATCTTTTGGTATTTTATCTGGACCAGCCACCATCTTCCTTCTCCTTTTTCACATATAATTTTTGTCCTTCAAATTTGAGTAACGAGTCTAGAATATATGATTTGAGTAACGAGTTTTAGCATGCTGATGTGATGATCCATTGAAGCTGTGTGGCATTCCAGTTGATTCTTTTCCTGGTCAAATCCACAAAGAATAAAAAAAAAAAATTGCTTTGCCTTTGAAGCAACCATCATTCATTCTCCTGTCCATATAATAATTGATTGTGATGCTTCTTAATGAAGTTTGATATAACATGGCAGGGGAACATTCAGATTACTGTTGAATTAATGAGTTCACGAAACCTGCATTAATGTTCATATGAGTAACATGTTTAATCCTGTTATGATATATTGTAGTCCTCCTCCAATCATTGTATTATCTATCCTTCAGTATGGATTCTGGCTGGATAGCTGAAAAATTAGAAGGAATCCGATTTGTTGCAGCCACATATTTGCATAAACTGAACAGGTGAAGGAAGACATGAAGATGGGATCAAACCCGAAGAAATTGAAGAACAAAAGGAAAGGAATTATTCTTCCACAATCCATCACGGTAAATGAAACAATATGTACATCGGAACTGGCACAAGGCCGCAGAGGCAGCGGCAGCGGCAGCAGGAGGAGGAGATCAAGCACTGAAACAACACCACCACCTTCAGTTTGCATCAGGCGGAGAGCTACTTCCAGTCGAGGATGATGAGGATGATGATGGCTGGGACGACGAGTTGCCGGTGCGGTGAGACCCCAACAAGGAGAACAACCCAGTGAAAGGCCAAGGAACTGGCAACCAGAATCCTCTCTCACTCCCTCCATCACTGCTGCTGCTACTACTACTACTACTACTCTGACCACGAGCTTCCACCCTGGTGGCACCGGCATTGACGCCGGCACCTGCACTGGCACTGGCATTTGAGACCTTGGATTCATCTGTCGGCAGCTGAAACCTGCAAACGGGGCACGAACTGTGGAGCTCGAGCCATGGCAATATGCACCCACCATGGAATTTATGTTTGCAGGGCATCTCCCTGGCCTCTGCGCCGGTTTCGAGCTCCTCCAAGCAGATCGAACAGCTCATGCTCTCCTCAATCTTCACAGTGGGCATTGCCTCCACCGCTGCTTTCCCAGCCGGCGGTGTTCCGTAGCAATTCGGATCGTTCTCCGCCAAGTGCTGCAACAGAAGATCCAATCCTGGTCCCAGAAAGTAGTCTCCTAGCGGGACACCGGCGCGGCCGTCGATCGAGCTTTGTCCTCGGGACTGGTTTGCACCTAAAGATCCTTCCATGGCGCTGTTGAGGAGGTTGATGAGCACCATATGCGCCCTCTCCCTCTGCCTCTCATCACCATCGGACTCCGTTCTGCTGCCCTCCCCGAGGGCTTGGAGCAACTGAAGGATGGCTGTGGTCCGCCGCCGCCGCCGCCGCAGAATGGCTTCCAGATCGCGGTCCTGCTCCGAGTTCTCCTCCTCTTCCTCCTCCTCCTCCGCCTCCTCCTCCTCCTCCTCCTCCTCCTCTTCCCGGCGGAGCCTTCGGCGTCGCAAGGAGCCACTGAGCATTCCGAGCAAGATGGGAGCCCAGAGGGAGAGGTCTCTGCTGAATTCCAGATCGGCAGCTGCATCTACTTCCTCTCCTTCCCCATTCACCTCTTCCACGAATCCACTGTCACAGACTGGGCATTTGATCTCCTCTTCCATGACCGGATTCACCGTTCTGGAGCACAAGTGGCACCAATATCTAGCAACCCGAGGCGCCTCCATCGCTCCTGCCTTGTATCTCTCACCCTTCTTCTCGAGTTTCTGTGGTCACGATAAAGAATGCAAATTAACATTGCACACATCAATTCTTCTATAGGACCTCAAAGCAACAAAACGAAGCCATATTCTTGTCATCTATGACAAGAAACTCGAACTAAAATGACATCTTTTCTCCACACAAAAAAAAAAAAAGATCGATGATGAAGAAAAAGGAGCCGACGGCAACGATCTATATAATCTCTCCCCCACAACAAGAAGACGAACATATCAAACAGAAATCTGAGGGAAACAACAAATTAGATCCCTTTTTACTGAACATGAAATCGAATCCAGGGTTTTCCACTACGGAGATCTCAATTCGAATCGCATTCTCAAAACAATCAAACAACGGAACAAGGGCAAAGCGAGATTTACCGGACAAAATCGGGCTCCCTCCACGATTCCAAGAACAAAATCCCCAGAACGGAAAAAGGGCAGCCAAAATCAAGTTTTTTTTTTTTTTTTCCTCAGAAATATTGGAGAAAAATTGGATCTCGAAGGTGAATCGGAGCTCTCTCTATACAGGTAAGATTGCATTTTTAATACGGCAGGAGGGCTGGCAGCAGAAGAATCCAGAAGGGCACAGAAGGATTCAGCGGAAGAAGGATTAGACACGCAACTGCCATGTAATCTTTTCACCAGACGCATACAAATCGGATTTCTATGGGAAAGCAATTAATTAATTACCTGAGAGAGATTTGGATGGGTATTGGTGGGTGCGGGGGAGGAGAGGATGGAGATCAGCGGAAGGAAGGAAGGAACAAAAGCGACGACCCTCCTCCCTTTGTTTCCGTCTACAATAAGGAAGAAAGGCTGTTCTTTTTATTTCTTTTTATCGCCTGTGCGTGCTGGTGCCCCCCCTTCAAAATTTGAAGTGTCAATGTTGTTTCTCCCTAATTTTGCAATCTTCTGTTTTGCTTTTTAAAGCCAGTGATTGGTTAGGATCTCTCTCTCTCTTTCTCTTTCTCTCAGGAATAGCCAAGTTTATTTAAGAGGACTTTTTGAGTTCAAAGTTCAAACTTCTGAAATGGTCACAGTGAATCAATCGTGTGTCAGAAGGGTTCACAGAATCTATCAAAGCATGAAAGCACACAAAAAAAAAACAGAGGTTTTTTTAATGCTCTGGAAACAATGGGTTAGCAAAAGGATTGAAATCTGACACCAAATCACATCAGGTAGAAGAAAGAGGAGTTTGCGATGCTCCACCAAAGAAGTGGTGGTCGTGGAGAAACAAACACAAACACAAACACAGAGAGAGACACAAGTTGAATCTGAAGAGGAGGAGATGCTCGAGGTATGTATGGAGGAGCCCTACACCACATGCTTGTTTTGGTGGTGTGTGAGTTGGGATGGCCCATTTCCCTGAAAGCAATCAAGCAATTAAATGGCATTCATATTATACGACAGTTGAGATTTTTTTTTTTTTTGATAGAAATGCCAACATATTGAACCATGCAATGAGATTGATTCCACCAAAAAAAAAAAATTAATTTTAGTGATCTCATGGGGGCCACACAAATCCAGCCAACCGAGTCACAGGTTACCTAATCCATTCATTGCATCAATCTCTGGGCCCTCCCAACAGTGAAGAACATACCATCCAGGCTTCACATTTCCACCTGTACAAAGCCAGTCTAACATACAAATCTGACCCACAACACCTCAACCATAAAGCTTAAACCAGATGAAACTTTCCACAAAGGTACAAGGAAAACAAAAAAAAAATGCCATGTAGAAATGACTGTATATATAGTGTATACAAGTGTAGAAATGACTGCAATTTATGCTAGGAAAAAAATTTCAAAAAAGGGGGTATGGGACCAGCACCCCTCGAGGATAAATAAATACTTGCTCAAGAAACTGGGTTGTAGATATAAAGCACTATGTTCTCAATGCTTTGATCCAATCAATTTCAAGTCTGAAATTTCCAGGTCCGGATTTAGCACCCGGAATGCCACCTCCCGCATTGACAGAAAGAGACATGGCCAGGATGCGTGATGGATTCATCTCCACCTTTGTGCTGATTACATTGCCTTTCCATGTTGGTAAATATCGATCTAGAGGGATCTGACAAAGAATTGCAAGACAAAATGGCGTCATTTGCGAGCTCGCATATACTGCGCAATCATGCTGTAATGTTTGATCAACATTACCAATACAACATTGGCAGAGGAAGACTTGCCTTTGCAATATGCCATCGATCCTTGGGAACAAAAACAAAAGCTTGCCATGAGTTGTCTTCCTGCTGTCCTGGTGAATTTATCCAGTTCTCGGTGTATATCTGCATAAGCAACAATTGCCACACAAGTTCAGTATGTATTCAAATTTGAAATTTAAGAACCCAAAGTCAAATAAGAGAATAATGGTCATATTCTTGCAACTCCAGTGTAGAAGCTCACAGTAGATATGTAGCACCTTCCATCTCCCCTAAGTCGCATGGCTATTGTATCGTACGAATCCAAGTCGATAAAGCCATTAAACTGTATCCAAAGTATATGCGACGGGACTAGCATTAGCAACCATGCCAAAATTCTTTTAATCGTAAGTAGGCATTGTAACAGGTTTGATTAAAACATCAAGCAAGTAAAACTAATTCCCTTGATATGCAAATGAAAACATATAAGACTTGAGCTGACATGACAGGAGGTGCGCACAAAGTTAAATAGTGCAATGAAAAAGAAAGGGTGGTTAATCATCAGTGTCAAACCCATTGTTCATGTCAAAGGAGATCGTAGATCAGTTCCAATTATGATAGATAGCCTTTTCCTCCCTTTACGAATCAGCAATATTGTATCACCTTGATGCACGACTTGTGCAGTTAGGCATCCAACGTCTGATACATCCAGAGACCACCGCATGGAAGTTCTCATAAACAGCTATTGTTCTTCTAGGCAAGAATAAAAGACTAAGCCACTAAAACTAGCAAAACAACATGATTTGGACCAAGGTAAATGATGAGAGTTCTCCATTAGGATGGACACCAGGAATGACACCAAATCTTCACTAGCATCCAATAATGACAGCGATATTTGCATTTTGAAAAATATTAAAATATATTACCTTCTTTGATCGCATCCCACAGAAACCACTGCGATTCATTCTCCATGTGGAACCTTCAGCTACATCTAAGGAAAGATTGCCGGAGAATAAACCTTTCACAGAAGCAAGATAGGTGTTGTAGCAGAATAAAGTGTCAGCAGTCAGTCTCACTTGAAAGACAAAAAGCCATGCAGATGAGCTTTTGCCAAAATCATTTTTTCAATGAAAAATGCAACCACAATGTTTCAGAAACAATTTAAAATAACAATACGCATAACAGCATAATATCAAGACTGATTTTCTTGTGCAGAGCTTCAGAAATTTAACCGAGATGATTCATGACCATACAATGAAAGATAGAGCAAGTGAGAAAAATACAGCAGCATACCACTTAGTTCATGACCACTATCGGCACCAGTAATTTCCAATGAGGCTGATGACAAACCTGGAAGATTGCATCTGTAAATCTCACTAGAAACTTCAATTGACAAAAGAAATTAAAAAAACCTAACTTCTATAATGAAATTAAAGCATACATGATGCCTTCATTTTTGCCACATGTTGATAGATGAATGAAAAATATGTTGGCTCTCATTAATCCATATACATCCACTATGCAGAAAATAGTTACATAGACACCAAGTTTGAGCATCATGTCAAAGGAAACTAGTCCCTTGTTAATCCTTGTGACTATTAAAGTGATGCAGTTAAGTGATTATCTTTGACTTAAATAACATACGGTCACTCTCATGGACAAGTTATGCCTACTATAGTTTATAGTTCAGAAGGAAAAGAAATTATTGCATGTCAGCAACCATATAAAGCAAATTATTAGTATTCATTATTGAATTAGAACCAAAAACACATCATAGTAAAATTCACTAATGATTTAAGTCCTTATTTTCGGTGGCATTTTAAATGATACAATGGTGTTGCACAAAATCATTGATCCACATATTGTAATTGACAACATCACAGGAGCATGCTTCAGGAGAAAAATAGTTATGTACAAGTTCTGGATTCACATAAGTTGGCTATCTAAATACTATATAAATGACAATACTGCTTTGTCACATGTTACCATAACAAACCAAGATTCCACTAACAAATGGTATGTATTGACAGGCTAAACTTTACATTTTTACAAGATAACAACAACTAGTAATGAACTCTTCAAAACAATAATAACTTAAGGAAGTTCAATAAGTTAGAACAAATTCAGAAAGTAATACAACCTCCATATTCAGAATCAGAGTACAAGTGCCATCTATTCAACTCCTCCTTTGAATCGAAGTTGAACACAAATCTTTCACTTGGTAGAATCAGATCTTCTACATTCCATGCCAGGGCTGTGAATTATCATAAGAAAGACAAATAAAGTTAAAGCAAATTTCCTTGCACCGAATTCCTTTTTCCAATATGCCTTGTTAAAGAGTTTGGAAGAAGGTAAAGTTTCTTTTCATCATTTATCTTAAATTTCCATGAAAAAGATTTTAAAAAAGGATCCAAGTAATCTGAAGATCTTGGTTCTGTAGTCTTTTCAATTGGTAATATCACTAAGATCATTAAACAATATATTATTATAAGATGTACATACGACCAGATCTATGTTAAATTGTCACACCTATACAAAGCACAGTCCAACCAGTTTAAGAGTATATGAAGCAGGCAGGAGTAGATCTAATTTTCTGCTAATTGTAAGCATGTGTATAGCAAATGCTGCATATTGAAAATTTTCCCATAATATGACAATGAATCGTCATGTAGGATTTCTAAAAGTTCCTCTAATTTCTCTAGCTACTGGACTTTAAATTCCAACTAATAGCAAAATTTCAGCCATACTGGAAAGTATAATTTGGAAGTCATTTATGGTCAACCAAATGTCACCTAGAAACAAAATAAAGGCTCCGTACCACAGAAATGCTTATCAAATTTTGTTTTTCTTTTTTTTCTTTTGCTCATCGTCTATTAGTTCGACTGTTGAGTTCCAAACATTTGTACATGTTCTTCTAACTGCTACCGGACATGCACCTTAAAAGAAGATTATTAGACTCATCTCATCGTTTACTGGTGCTACTTTTAAGTTCCAAACATTTTTAAACATTCTTCCTAAGTTCTACTAGACATGCACCTAAATATCCACTACTAGACTCATCCACTAATCATATACCTTAAGAAAATTCGAAAGGAATGGCAATCAAAACTGCATCTCCATGTGCTCAATTTGTTTATATATGAATCTATAGTAACTTGCTCTTAATCTCTCCGTGCAGTGCTAGATGAAATAATAACATATAAAAAGTAATCAAACAAGCAACGATATAACACTGATTTGCTACAAAATTTCTGTCAGCCATTCTGTAATAATTTTTTTTAGGACGAGGACCAGCTTGGCCTGTGGGATTTATCCTTGACAAAGCATCTAATTTAGGAAAAGGTGGATGAATAAACCACAAGTTTCCGCGACTCTATCAGTCGTGGAATGATCTGAAACCCCTAGTGCAGACCACAAGATTGAATATTTTGAACTTCTCGATGGATCAAGAACCTATATTTTTGGCATGAATGCAATGTGGAAATCAGGGTTCTCCAAAAGGGGGCACGAGACAGGGTTTAAGTTATAGTGACAAAATTATGTGAAAGGATTCCGAGAAATGCACCTTCTGCCAAGATTAAAACAATCCTTTTCGATCAGAGATGCATCCGACACGGAAAAAATCTGACATAGAACGCTTCGTCTACGTCAATTCAGAATCTTGGTCCTCCGAACCCTACTCCCAATTCGACTCAACGTAGAGCAACGAAAATTCGAAAGATCCGAAGAGCAAAACCGAATCAAGAACCAACCAAGATTTGAAGAAGCCAAACAGGAATCGATCTAAAGCAGACGACATCAATGATCGGTACCATGACATACCTCGCTTCGTAGCGGCGATCGACGCTTGCAGGAGAGCTCGAAATCTGGACATGATAAGACGCCGACACAGAAGTCGGATCAGCGACCGTGAAGGCGGCGGCGGCGAAGGGGGTTTCTTGAAGGTTATCGATCAAACGGCTACGATGATTCCCCAGCTTCCAGTATGGCGCATCTGACCGTCCGATACGAAGATTATTTGAGGGACTTGTTCATAAATAAGAAGTTTTAAAGGAATTATTCTGCAACAGTAACTATTTTGTAACATTTTTAACGCCACGTGTCTCTCCCGTGAACTATATATTTAGCTCCTCCATCTCCGACGACTGCCTCTATCTCGACTCTCGCATGCCATCTCCCTCCTTCTCCCCGTTCCATAAAGCTGGATCTGCTTCGCCTGCAGACGAGGACGCTGCTACTCCCCCGCCTGCAATGGAATCGTACGCCTTCTCACTTACCCAATACCGCCAAATCCTTTGCTTCCTCCACCCTTGCTCCCCCGACCATTTCCTCCATCTCCGAAGCCTTCTCCCTTCTCAGATCCCCTCGCCATCTGCCCCAAATTCACTCTTTATCCATCACCTCCGGCCTTGCTCGGTCCCCATTCTTCGCCGGAAAGCTCATCGCCGCGTACTCCGACCTCCGGAACCCGGCAGCATCCCTCTCCGTCTTCCTCTCGACCCCCCAATCCAAGCACAACGTCTTCTTGTGGAACTCGATTATCAGGGTGCGCGCCCGCAATGGCATGTTCGCCGAGGCTCTGGATTGCTACGAAGATATGCGGAAGACGAAGCTACGGCCTGACGCCTTCACTTTTCCTTCGGTCATCTCGGCTTGCGCTGGTTTGGGCGATCTCAGAATCGGTCACGAGGTTCATCAGCACACTGTCGAGTTGGGTCTCATGTCGGATTTATATATCGGCAATGCTTTAATCGGAATGTACTCGAGAGTGGGTTCGTTGGGTGACGCTCGTGACGTGTTCGATGGAATGGCTCGTAGGGATATCGTTTCATGGAATAGTTTGATCTCGGGGTACAGTGCGAATGGAGAATGGGAGAAAGCTGTTGAGGTCTATGGAGCAATGCGAATGGATGGCTTTGTTCCTGACTGTTTTACAGTGGAGAGTGTTTTGCCAGCTTTCGGAGGTCTAGGTGCCGTTCAAGAGGGGCAAATGGTCCATGGGCTTGTATACAAGGTTGGAATTGAGGAGGACAGACTAGTTGGCAATGGCCTTATTGCCATGTATTGTAGGTTTGAGAATTTGGTTGACGCTAGGAGGGTTTTCGATATGTTAGTCGGGAGGGATGTGATCTCGTGGAATACTATCATCGACGGGTACTACCAAGTAGGCGATTTTAATGATGCACTTGATATGTTTCGGAAGATGGTGACTGGATCTACGCCGGATCTTGTGTCTCTCACTGTTATTCTTCATGCTTGCTGTGAAATGGGGGACTTACAATTGGGCTGTTCGGTTCATGGGTACATCATGCGGAATGGTTATGAATGTGATATCACAGCATCAAACATTCTTTTGGCCATGTATGGGAAATGTGGAAGTTTGATCATGCTGCATAATTTATTCGATCGAATGGATGTCATGGACTCTTTTACATGGAACTCCTTAATAAATAGTTACGTTAGGAGGGGGCTCTTTAGCAAAGGTATAGAGCTTTTTAAGTCAATGAAACAGTTTGATGTGCAACCCGACTTTGTTACTATTGTAACACTCTTATCTATGTGCACCGAGTTACAGCAGTCGATCCATGGTAGAGGCCTACACTGTAATGCAATTAAAAGAGGGTTGGACTCAAATTTGTTTGTTGGAAACGCTCTTCTTGACATGTACTCAAAGTGTGGTAGTCTAGAAGATGCACTGGAAGAATTTGAGAGGATGGAGGTACATGACAGAGTAAGTTGGAATACCATTATATCTGGTTGTGTCCATAATGGAAATTGCAGTTTAGGATTTGAACTTATTAGTGAAATGAAGGTCCAGGGGCAAAGGCTTGACAAGGCAACAATTTTGGGCATCTTGCCTGCTTGCTCATACGTGGCGGCAAAACGACTAGGGAAAGAGATCCATGGCTGCATACTCAAACTTAATTTGGAATGTGATGCGGCGATTGGTAATGCTCTGATTGAGATGTACTCCAAGTGTGGCAGATTAGACCATGCTGTTTGTGTCTTTGAACATATGAACACCAAAAACATTGTTACTTGGACTTCTCTAATTTTTGCCTATGGTATGTATGGTCAAGGTGATAAGGCCTTGAGAGTTTTCACGAGGATGGAGAAAATGGGTGTTATGCCAGATCATGTAGCTTTTCTAGCTATTATATACTCATGTAGCCATTCTGGTTTAGTTGATGAAGGCAAGATGTATTTCAAGAGGATGGAGCAGGACTACAAGATCATCCCCAGTTTTGAACATTATGCTTGTATGGTTGACCTTCTAGCCCGATCTGGAAAGTTAGAAGAAGCAGAAATTTTCATTGAAGCAATGCCAGTGCAACCGGACATTAGCATATGGGGAGCTTTACTTAGTGCATGTCGAATCTTCAATGAAACTCTGATTGCTGAGCGTGTCTGTGAGCGAATTATGGCTTTCGACACAGAGAGCACTGGCTGTCATGTTTTAGCATCAAATCTTTATGCAGCAATTGGGAAGTGGGACATGGTTGGTAAGATAAGAAGATCCATGGAAGGAAAAAAGATGAAGAAAGATCCAGGATTCAGCTGGATAGAAGTTAAAAACAAGGTTTATGTGTTTGGGACCGGGGAACGATTGGTTGAACAATCAGAAGAAGTGTACAAATTTTTAGAAGTACTTACTGGATTAATGGCCAAGGAAGGATATATTCCCGATAGAAAATTTGTTCTCCAGGATGTAGAGGAAGATGATAAGAAACATATGCTATGCACACATAGTGAGAGGCTTGCTATAGCTTTTGGGCTGTTGAATACAAAGCCAGGCACACCTTTGCTGATAATGAAGAACCTCCGTGCATGTGGCGATTGCCATACTGCTATTAAATATATATCAAAAATTGTTGCGAGAGAGATTTTAATTAGAGATTCTAATCGTTTCCACCTGTTCAAGGATGGTTTTTGTAGTTGTGGTGATTTTTGGTGATATCTTTACTTTTTTGAGGTTAAAAGTTCAGAGAGTGCTTCAAGCTCGATTCATGCTTGCACTGGTCAGCAACAGGATCACCAAAATCCATTGTGCCACGAGAAAAATTCTGAGAGAGAGCAGAAGGAATCAGGACAAAGAACCAAGGTACTGGTGGTTATCACTTTTGTTTCACAATTTTAATGCAAGTACTTGCTGTCGTGATCAGTAGGAAGAGGGTATCAATCACAGTTGGAGGTAAAATGACATGCAAATTAATCAGTTGAAATAGGCTGCACAATTACATCAGACCAAATGTTCAGCAAATTTTTGTTCGCACTGAGCTGTACCAAGGTAAAGCTCCAGGAGGCTGTGCATTCAGGGCCTGCTTTGACAGCTTTCTACAAGCCATATTCTCTAGCTGCCGAGCCAAGCACAGCAGCACAGTGTAGGTTGAATACAGATTTGTTCAAAGATGAGGCTTTAGCAAAGACCTAGCTAGTTGTTGATGCTGAATGATCTCATTTCCAGACTGGTTTTAGAAGAAGAGTGTTCCTCAAGTCGTTTCCTGGCAATAATAGTTGCACCATGACGGAGGGCGAAGCTATCTGAGTTGCACCAAAATGTTGGACAGATCAGTAGGTCCAGGAAAGAAGAAAAGGGCTCGTTCTGCAACACCAATGATTTTTTAAGAAATCCACACAGCTCAGGAGGAAGTAATGAGAGGGTTCTGCAACAGGATCAAGAAAAGCCAGAGGCAGGTGAGGTTTCCAAAGGACCAATATGCTCTGAACCATGAGGTTGCTCTTGTTTCTTTTGAGGAGCTCTTATATCTTGAGGAAGGTTTATATGGAGAGTTATCATCATTCATCCTGGCCTGACCAATGATTTAGTATCAAATTTACAAGATGGATACGTTGAATTAGTGTCTGCTTATTTGAATTTTGTTCTGTGTATCTTTGCTGATGGAAGCCTCCCTCATTTTTTGAACAGGGAAATTATTCAGCAGCCAAAGTATGAAGGAAGGATATACTCATGTTGTCTAGAACATTATTAATCTCATCGGGCACATGATCTTTATGCAAAAAATTTGTTCATTGAAACAGGTTCAGATTCAACCAAGTCCCCCTGTTGCATCTTATTCTGCCCTCATGTGATTTGCCAATGTGAGCATGGGCCAGAATTGAGAATCCAATGAACTCAATTCATCACTCTCGGAACTGAAGGGCATCGTTCCCAAAGAGACAGACAGACCTCTCAAGCCATATTCTTGGATGCTGATGAAGCTTAACATCATCTTGTGCACAACCATGAAACTGCATCGAGTGTGTCAGAAGAGAGCTCCCTTGTCACCTTCACCCAGAAAAAAGATATATCGAGACTGCTAGCCTTTTATTATGTTAATGAAACATGTAATTTTATCTGTCTACAAATCAGAATTTGAACAGGGCAAGTGAATGTGAGCGTATGACCACTGAGGCTTCCAAATTCAAGCAGCCATATGAAGAGTAGTCATCGAATGGAGGAGAGCACCCACCAAAGGGAGGTGAGGCATCAATAGATTTGATTTTTTTTTTTTTATGAGTGCTCATAGGAAATATAGAAGAAGATTTATTACTCAAAGAAGAACTTAATTTTCTTTCATGGATATAAATGGACAAAGAGTCATATTAATCTTGCATCGGGTGTTTTATTTATTGTTTCCTAGGATTATTTTTTTTTCTTCCCAAAATCGATCGATTCTTTTTCTTACAGGTAATAATGGAGACAGTCGGAGGCTGATCTGATTCATGGTGGTTGTAAGATAGCAGAACAAACAAAAGGGAGCTGATAAGGAAAGGGAAGAAGCTAAGAGGTATTAATGGAGACAGTCGAAGAAGCTAAGCTGTTCTCGTTTCGATTCATCGCCCGCCCGTGTTGTGGGGGTTGTGTCGGGGTTTTCCTTTGTAAAGATCAACTATTTTAAGATTTTTTTTATTTTGGATAACTTTTGCAAAGGTTGTAAGCATTAAAAATTATGATTATATTATTATTTAAAAAAATTAAAATTAAAATTTTTAATTGAATCATGGTGAGTTTATCATTATCAAAAGAGAAATAATATCATAATAATTTTAGATAAAGAATTTAAATTTTTAGAAGTGTGGAGTAATAACATGCATCCTTAAAATCCATTGAGCGTAGATGATAAGTGTTAATGATCATTGCTTTAACTTTAAAATGATCGATATATCATACATACTCTTTTGATTTCTTATAACAATTAATATAACGATTAATAATCTTTATTATTTGTAACATAAGTTAAAACATTAGTATCAATTTCTCAAGTATTAGAAAATGACTTATATAACGTTTAATTGAAAATATGCAAAGGTCAAATTTATACATACCTTTTCCTTTTGAACTAAAACATTATAGTCTTTCTTTGCATAATATTTCTTATCGTACAAGTAGCATTTACTATCAAGATTTTTCTTTTATGAGTTTATAAACTCAGGTGATTTATAAACTTTTTTTATTATTATCTACTTCTTAATTAGTATATAAAATTTTATAGGTCTTGTATACTTTAGTTTTATTTCTTATTAATACATATACTAGTCGGCTCATTTAAGTTTCACTTATTTTTAATTTTATTATGATAAATTTTAAATGAGTCAAACTAAATAAAATAAAATTAAAAATAAATTATAAGAGAAATAACTCAATCATATTCATGATCAATATTCTTGAGCTTACAGTTGTGTTAATCATATTGATGATATAATTTTAAATTTTTTAAATATTATCATACTAAATCTCTTTTATTAATAGATCATTCAATGACTTATCAATAAATTTAAATTAACTTTTTAATATCACAATTTGTTAGTTGTTGACTATAATAATGTCTAAAAATTATTAGAAATTATCATAAAACTAAACCTTCTAGACGTTTTCCAATCATCTATATTAATTATTTGTTTCATAGAACTTTCAATAGTTATGTCTATGATTAGGCTTAACACACTCAATATAAATTACACATGCTCAAGTCATTTATATTAATCTAATTCAAAAAATATAGGAATATTTACAAGAATGCAATGAAGGAAGAATCATTATAATAAAATAATATAATATTAATACTTTTAACTTTTTTTAGTAAATGTTAAACTATTGATATCATATTTATTTCACTTTTACATAGAATATTAATATATCTAATGTTTACACAAAATTATTTATGAAGGACCAATATTATTATCCTCCTAGAATAGTATTATTATTTCATTCAAAATAGTATCATCCTATCTCAATCACATAATTATTGGAAGTAGATTTCTAAAAATTATTTAAATCATCTAATTACATGTGTCATTATGAATATTATTTTTATAATATTATTTAAGACTAATTCTTTAACACAAGTCTATAAGTTATTAGTCTATGCTACTTTGATGGCTATATGATCGATTCAATAATATAAAATATAACTTAAAATATTTTATAAATGATAAAAATATTTACTTTAATTCACATTCAATAAACCTATCATCCAAGGTTACTTTGGCAACTACCAGTTAAATAAAACTTAGAGATATGAGTTACAAATAATATTTATAAATTTTTTTTATATACCAAAAATAGTTCAATAATAATAAAAAACAATAGTCATAACAAATATCAAAATATTAATCAACATAAAGAAAAACTCATATGATAATTAGAATCATAAATCATATTTTTTATATAAAAATAAAATATTATTACATAAATTTAAACACATATAAGTGAATAATCAAATAAAATATCCAAGAATGATAATTAGATTTTTAAGTATAACATGTAAATTTTATATCAATATATAAAAAATGATAATTGTATGTTATTTTAATTTCGTGTGAAACCCTTGAACTAGTGGACCCTATTTAATTGTACAAGTTTAGAATTACACTAAATATCAATGCAATTAAAGTTGATCAAAATAAAAAAAATGAATGATCCCCTAAATCAGTCAAAAACTTGATTGATCGAATCTAAATTTAGTCAATTAGTCAAAATATAATCATGATCAAGGTGATCAAAATATTTGATTAAAATAAATTAAATTAGTTAATTTTATAATTAAAGATATAAGTTAAATATTTTAAATTTTGAAGGATAAAACTATAATTTTGATGGATATATAACAAAAAAAATATCCAAGAGCATAATTGGTGGCAAGTAAAAAAAAAAAATCTAAGGACATAAATTATTTTTTTTATTTTTAAGGAATAAAAAATCCTTTAAAAAATTAATTTTTCACACTTGCGGGTCTCATCGATGGTGCACCCACGGTGGCACGACTCTTCTTCGCACAACCGACCAAGGAGCTAAAATGAGAGTTCATACAAGAATTTGATAACAATCGAAATTAAAGTAGAGAGTTACTATGTGGGAACGAGTTCATAAGATTTTTTAGCATTACTAGGATGTGATGGGTTAATCGATTCATGGGGTATTGGTGATCAGTACCATCGGTCGTGTGAATCACTCGTCTAATATGTTGGATGGATCGATGAGGTGTTTGAATAAATGTTGAGCTAACGGCGACGATACATTCCCAAGTCTCTGCATGTCATGTCATGTCATGACTGACAGACACCCTTCGACAGCTTTACTCGTTGGAGAGAGATAAATAATATATGTATTGGTTTCCTTATCCCAAATCCCATCGACGAGCATCCTCAAGGATTTTTTAAACAGCTCGTCTCCATACCAAAAAAAGCTCAATCAAGAAAGAAGATAAAAGAAGCCTTTGTGAGGCCGAGCTTGATTCGGAGAAGAGGTGGCGGTTTCCATTACGTTACGTCATCTGCATGAACAATGTGCGAGTGTTGCGGTGTAGCCAAAAAAAGTCACCACTTTGAAGAGATACCTCCTACGCACAGTGAGGCACCGCAATCTTTCTCGCACGGCAGGCACATAGATGGTGGGTGCGTCGACAAGGCTTACACGCTGCACGATACAGACGCACCTCTCTCTCTCTTTCTTTCTCTCTCGAGAGACTTCTCCGTCCATGGCTGTGGCTGTGGCTGTGGCTTACGGGGCCGTCTTCTCGTTTTGGACTCCCTCCCTTTCCGGTATAAATACCCATCAGCCTCGCGCTCCTTTCTCTACGACGAGGGGAGACGAGGCCAGCATGCTTTCTCTCTCTTATCCCATGTTCAGGCCCTCCTTGGTCCCGAGGCCGAGTGCCCGGCCACGTGTGTTGGCGGCGGCCCTGCAGACGGCCACCATGTACGAGCTGTTGTCGGTGGCGGAGACGGCGGGGCAGGAGGAGATCAAGGCGGCGTACCGGAGGGAGGCGCGGCGATGGCATCCGGACAAGTGCCGCGTCACGGGGGACGAGCGCCGGTACGCAGAGAGCTTCATGCGGGCGCGCGAGGCCTACGAGGTGCTCTCCGGCCCCGTCCGCCGCCGCCACTACGACCTCGCTCTCTCCTGGGCAGCTGCCATCGCGGAGTCTCGCGCGCGCGGGAGACGGCAGGGCGAGGGTCGGGGACCGGGACTGGGAGACCCAGCTGCGGGTACTACAGCGGCGGCGGCCGTCGAAGAGGGGACGTGGGCCGGTCGGATGCGGAGGGCCCGCCGTACCGAGCCGTCCATTTGAAGGGTGGACTTCGGCGGCGTTCGTCATTTGAATCTTCAGCGATTGCTGTCAGTGGCGATCATAAATGATAATGCTTAATATTGTAAAATTTATAAAAAAAAAAGAAGGATGCCGTCAACAATTTAAGTGGATGATTTGTTTTCAAGAAGAGAGTGCTCCAAACAAAGAGAATCAAATGCGGCAGCGTCAAGATGAGGCGGGGTACTCACGGCTTTGTCGAACAATGACTGGCGACGACCGTACTGTTTCTGTCACATGCGACGCATACAGTGTGGAGGAGATACGCAGCTCACGATGGGCTTTGTTG
Organism: Ensete ventricosum; assembly: GCA_029747655.1. Classification (NCBI taxonomy): domain Eukaryota; kingdom Viridiplantae; phylum Streptophyta; class Magnoliopsida; order Zingiberales; family Musaceae; genus Ensete; species Ensete ventricosum. The sequence continues at coordinate 7,348,761 of JAQQAF010000009.1, read as the reverse complement.
ACTCCCAGTCGGTGGTGGCTTCGGATGGTCCGATCGGCCATCCATCAACATCGAGTTCCCATCTGATTTCTGACATCTAGTTAGTACTGGGGCGTCCTGCATCGACTTTTTTCTTCTTTTTTTTTTGTCTAAATCAAACAATTGAATGACGAGCAAAAGGGCCTGTGAGTGGGAAGGATACCTGCTGCTGCTGCTGGATTAACTCCGGACGATGCCGTGCGAAGGCCGTCGAACGATTTGACGATCGACGATGAGTGCCACGTCCAGAGGCAGGCGGTTCGCCTGACGGTGTCCCTAATCACAACGAAGAAAAATGTGATGCACAATCTTTTAACAAGAGATTGATCTGATGGACAAGTGCGCCACACAAAAATTCAAAGATGTGACTGTCGCAATGTTTTAACCAAGCACACCCCTTTATGTACAACCAACCAACCAACCATTAAGAGAGATAGATCCATATTACAAGCAGCTGAGGGCAACAAATAAACAAAAGATTATAAAGCGTCTTTCTTTGATATGATGATAAAACTCTTCTGGAACAAACAAACATGATCTAAGCATATCAATGCGGTATAAATGGACTATAGTTGCAGCAAACTATATTGAAGCATCTAAGACACTCTTAAATTCCTCGGTTCCAGGTTTATCATGAAAGCCACAGCTCCCATATACCTGAGGCCCAAAAAAAAATAAACAAGCCACCAAGTTGAATGAAATAGGTACCAGCCGCCGACCTTGACAACTATATTGGTTGAACAGATAAGAACATGTACACGAGCCACTGTCACCTGAAGTTCAACAAGATTTACCTGTCTCGGCCCAAGAAATCATAAAGCCAGAGCTGAAACAATGAAACAATACTGCATTCAGTCATTGTATTCCCACTCCGACCTCCAGATTTGGTTGACACAGGGTTCACAGGAAAGAACATCAGCATATGTGCCTTTAAGATGGTGCCACGATGCAATGGTACTAAACAGTCTCAAATCCCACCTTTCCCATTAGGTATATGCTCTTGGCAGACAAAACTGACTGCAGTTCTCTAAGCAAAAGGGTTCCCGCCAATAGAAGCAACAGGGCCTTGTGAAGTTACATCCCTGGTAAAAACCAACAATATTGAGAACACATATGGAGTGCACAAATGCATCACGAAGGAATCCACCACAACCTACCGCAACTGAGAGCTTGGCACTTGTCCTGCATTGTACGCTAGGCTTCCTGCAACGGAAGCAACAAGCACTTGACCAAAATGATATAGATTCCTCCATGAATTCACTGAATGCCTACCTTGAGAGACCGGTGGTGCAAATGCTGCAACTGAATTCGATGAAAACCATGTCTGAGGCAATCCACCAAGTAGATTTGCAGGCAAAAGTGGATTTGGCAGGGCATACTGCAATGAGCTCATGTCCGGAAACTACATAGAAACACACTTTCAAGCAAGGAAATACATTGGTAGGTAATTGGACAAAATTAGTTTTTCCTTCCTATTATATGCACTAAAACTAGTATCCAGCTTATCAGTAAGATTGAAGTTTCATACTCAGAAGCATGGCTCTAGATCAGCATTAATTGTTCAGATTCATAATTGAAATGGCCTAGGATCATTTTTTGGTAAATGTGTGTTGCACATGAATTTGGGACTCCACGTGGTTTTAAATAGTGAAGACCATGTTTTTAAATTGTGATAAGGACCACCAAAGACAGATTTTTTTTCTTTAATTTATTGGAATAAAGACCCAGTCATACCAATAAGCTACTGGTCCAACAACATTAGTTGACCAATATTCAAATAATATAGTACAACTTAAGTAAACTATTGATCAAAAGACAACTACCAATTTTTTCTTACGGCACCAAAAGCTCGTTACATATTACAATACTAATACAAATATGCTGTAATCCACATATAATATTTAATAATAGCTATTAATTTTACCAATGAAAAGGCATGAAACAAAAAATAAGACTGCTGGCTTATATTTTTTCTGATTTCAACTTAAGTAAACTATTGATCCATTTTTCCTCATTTGCTTCCTTTTCCTTCTCCTTGAACAATCTAGGAAAGTAACCCAAAATAATGAAGATACTGTCATGTTTTAACTTATGCTATTTGCAAAATAGCCATATAAACTAATAAAATTTATTCAAATGAGAAATGAATTATAATCATTCAACCAGACTATCTCACAACAAGAATTATAACATAATTTTCATGATAACTTGTGATTGCTACATACCAAATCATTTGCATCGAGATCTGAATCAAATGGATTTGTAGATTTTCGTTCCAGAGTGTTCCCATTACCCCCCTGTAAAACAAACAGATAGATCATCTTGTTAGCCATAATCTATTTCCCAGTGGAGCCAAATGCTGGAGAGAAAGCAACCAAACAACCTGCCAAAAGACAACATGCTAAGGGCTCAAAAAAACTGGGTGTAGAATGGGAGGAGAAGAGGAAAAAAAGGAAAAAAGAAACAGTATTCCAAAAAATAATGCAACCCGTCCCGAAAATATTTATTTGCTTGCTGAGATTTATCTATTGGTCTCAAGCAAGGTTTTCCGTTTCGAGTTGTACCACCCGGTATGGCGGTATGTACCGGTCCGACAGGATACTGGTACATGGACCGCCCGCTACCATGCGGTACCGTCAAAACCAGAGTCTCCCGCGCAAAAACAAGGCGACGCCTCGTCTCCCCGTGCGGTACCATCAAAACCGGAGTCTCCTGCACAGAAACAAGGCGACACCTCGTCTCCCCGCGTGGGACGAGGCGACGCCTCCTTCCCCGTGCAAGAACGAGGCAACGCCTCGTCTCCCCACACGACAAAAGGTGACGCCTCCTCTCCCTACACGAGAACGAGGCAATGCCTCGTTCTCTCGCGGCGTCATTCTCCCGAGAGGCGAGGCGACGCTGTTTTTTTAAAAAATATATTATATTTAATTAATATAATGTAATACAATATTATATTATATTATATACCGAGCGGTACGCATAGTACCGGTACCAAGATAAACTCGGCACGCCAGTACGGACCAATAAGGTGAACCTTGATCTCAAGTGCTTTGCAGCTCAAACAGAGCACATTCTATAGCTTGGGGTTTTGAAGGATTGTGTAAGGTCAAGAGAACGTATAGGACAACAAAGAGGCAATTGTATATTTAGAAGGATTCATGATACACAATAGATACAGTTAGAAATTTGGAAAAAGGACTTGAAAGCAACCACAAGTAACAAAAGACTTGTCCACAATAATTTTGCTAGTTCATTTTGTCCTTCCAAAGCCATTACTTAACATATATATATATTCAACAACTATCCATCATCCTATTCAAACTCCATCACTTAAAGAGGTATAATCGTCGGCATATAAAATAGAGAGCTCAAAACCTGATCACAAAATCCAGCAATTCATATTCATCATGTCATACTCTATCTCTGCCATAATCATCTAAACCACTAGAGTAGCCATCAGACGACCTTTAATTAAGCACTATAATAAAGAGAATTTGCTAAATTCGGCTCCTGGCAGGGGATGCAGTTGAAGTGCACCTGACCTAGGCTAGAGCAGCCAAGAAGGAAAGAGATAAGGTCGCTTAGGTGGCGAACACTACCACACTACCATTCATATCCAGAAGGTGTGAAAAAGATACAGGGAACAAAGGCTGAATCACAATATTGGAGGAGTGACCAACAATAGAAGAAGCAGGCAGGGAAGCAAATTGAGATAAAAAAACTGGTAGCAAGGTAAGGAAAGTTCGCTGTCAATAAGAAGACCTAGTCTAGTCTCTCTAAATCTTTTGTGGACAATAAATCATTTATGTGACTGATGTATGAACTGTCTATGTCAATACAGGGGATGCTTCCTAACAACATGAATGGTGGTGAACTGGAATATGGATTTATACTGTGTCAACTCTGCTAAGTCCATTTTGACTGCAAAAAAAATTATTTTGAAGAGCATTTAAGATAATTATAAAGGACACAAACTTGAAAAAAGATAACCTTCGGATGTAGAACTGAGGAAAATGAAGATCCAGATAGGTCGTCAAATGGTGAACTGAGAGCAGAAAATTCATCTGTACTCAAATTTTGCAGACCATCCTCAACAGGTACCTTCAAATGTCTCAAAATAACAGGCATATAATGCTAATGAGCACAAAAAAATTGTATGCAACATCCTAATTGAAAAAGCACCTCTTGATCTTGTAAATTTGCATATAGGACACTTGACGCAGGATAGCTATGCACCAGAACTTGTGATTCACTGATCTGTGATAATTTCTCATATGATGGTGGTTGAGAATTTCCATCAGAAAAACCAAAAGTATCCCAAGTCTGCAAACGAAAAACACATATCTGAGAATCATAGATGAGGCATTTCTAGTGGACCCTCCAAAACATCATTGACCTGGTAAGCAATCATATAGGAATATAGTTTCATATCACTAATATGGTCCTTACCTGAGAACTGTCCTTTGTATCTGACAAAGATGCAATCTCATTATGGTGGTTAGCAAAAGATAAGAAAAGGTCATCAGTTGCATTTTGTAGAACTGGATGCTTGTTTGCCTGATAAACCACAGAAGTAGGGTCCTTGCTTAGTTCAGAGGCATTGTTTGCCTGATAAGGTAAGTCAAATGTGGCCCACCCTACACTATCAGATAATGGTTTGGTCAATTCTTTTTCTTCTGAAGGGATAGTAGATGAAGATTGATGCTTAACAGCAAACACATCTGTAAATGAAGCTGAATAAGGTATTGGTTGTTGCATAATTGATAGACTATCCTGACTCCTTGCAACTGTTGAAGAAGAGGTTTGCAACACAAAGGGAGCAGCAGATATATCTGGATGCTTGGCTGGGGACAAATTCTCTGGCTCAAGAACAAGATCAATTATGTTACTTGAGCTAGATGGTGTCAAAGATGCAGAATTGCTGTCAAAGGATCCAAAGCTACTTGATGATGCAGTCCTCTGCACAAAGAAGAAGAAATTAGTTATATATTCATCAATCAAATTTAGTTGCTTCACCAAAGAAATTAGTTAAAATATTCATCGCTCAGTTCTAGTTGCTTCACCAAAGAAATAAATCAAGACTGATTGGCAAATAACTCATATATATATATATATATGACCTGTGGATGTGGGAGCCCATTTAAATTCTTTTTGACATTTGCATCAGGATATGTTGTCAACACCGGGGGCCGTGTATCTTCAATCAAGATATCTCTTACTTGCCGTAAAGGAGGACTGTTACAACCAGTGTCCTGAAAATTTGGTGACTGGCTATCAAATTTAGAAGAATCTCCGACACTAGCAACTGAGTAATCTGAATTCCTTGAATTAGGAGTCTCGTTAGCTGATTTGTCCTCGTATGACTGCTTTCCTTGGTGTCCTGGACTGTACAAGAAGCTAGAAATCTTGCCTTCATAGAGGCCACGATCAGAACCAGGTTTTCTTGATAGAAATGCAGGCTTTTTACCACTATATCTTTCTTCATATTGGTCTTCAGGTGGGCTCTGTGAGAAGGAATGATAAGAACTTGCTCTCCTGTGATCTTCATGGTTCTTGTGGCTCTATCCAGATTCCAGAGTGCAAAGACAAAAAGTGAATACAACACAACAATGGAGCAAAAGAACTGCTAAAAGACAAATATTATAAGAATCATATTTAGATTTCAAAATCAAATATCATGTTTGGAGATTACCTGCATGTCTCTAGGTGGCTTGTCAGAGGATCTCCCACTAGCATATTTCTTATCCACATAAACAGCTTTGATAAATTCCCTCAGCTTGTCAAGGTTGCTGTAAGTAGTATCCACACGGCCACAAAATATTAAGGGCATGAAACACGAGAATGTAGCAATAAAGGTTTAGTCATTTACCTGCTATCAGGCAACCTCATTCTTTCCATGTCCCAATCCCTCAAAAAGGTCTCTCTGGCACGCTGCATAGAAATTCTTTTATGATATAAAATTTGTTTGGTCTGTTTGTGATAAATTAGTGAATTTCTTGTAATACCTGATTGCCTCCTCTTTGTAAAGCCTCAACTTCTTGAGAAGTAAACTTAGCCATAGAGATCGATTTCACACGGTGAGTAAACTCACGACTGTATGACAAACAAAAATCATCCATCAAAAGCCAGAAAGGAAAACGATAGAACACACAGGGTCTCAACAATATTAAGTTCACAACATATCAATCATACAAGAAGCTCCAACCACAGTACAACCAGTATTGTCACACCAACAAGAGAAAGGCACATATAAGCCAATTATATATTTCCAGTAATTAATGTCTAAGAATGTCCATCACAAATCTCATCAAGAATCTCACACGATGAAAGTGAGATTATTAAGAAATATTCACTGTTCAGTATATCCATAGATAGTTCTTCTAAATGTGCAAACATGATAAGATCCTTCAATGCCAGTTACTCATGTACACCGGATAGCCCTGTGCATGTAGACCTTGTGACTATGGGATCTAAGACAAATCTGACGTAGGACAAGTTAAATAATTTCTTGTTCTAGTCAGATATAAGTTTAATCTGAGTCAATTTTGAGTCTATACTTTGTAATCATATTTAGGTCCAGTTTCAGATCAATTAACCTAAGATGTTCCACAAAACTCAACAGAAGTTGATTTTTTTACCAACTCAGATACCGAGTGGACATTTAGAATCTTTACAGAAGTTGATTCCACAGATATAATTTGGGTACTGTTCATGCTAAATACGGCAACAGTATGTGAACAGCAAATGGTGATATTTAACTAAAAGGTTGTTGACATTTTCATATTCTTAGTTAAATTTGAAAAATGGATAAATATAAGTGTTGACTGGAATAATCTAGATACATGTCAAAAAGTTCTTGCATGTAAATATTTAGACAAAGAAAGAAAGTCCGTCAACCTTTATTCTGCTTTTTTTCTTTTCCTTACTTTCCCTCAGATATTCTCGACTTTGATCTCCTAGTGCTACATCTAGGCACATAGCAAAAGTCCAATGACCATCTTCGCTTCTTCCTCCATAACTTTCACTACCTGTGTTTTGCTGTTTGAGCTGGGGAACACCCAAACAGATAGTAAGCCCCATTAGTGTCCTACCACTTCCTAATACCCATTACTCGATATTACTGTGAAAAATCTGGTATCTGGTATCAGTGTGAATGACTCTGCTAAAACCAGGGATCCTACCTACTAGTGCTAAAAATCCAGTCCAATCATTAAGTCTACTCATGGCATAGTCAAAAAGCTCTAAAAAGATGTAAAGACAAGAACGATCACTTTTAGGGTATCCGGATGAAAAATAAGAAATCATACCAAAATCCTCATAAGATTCCACTAGAACATCATCTTTTTTTTGTAAAAAGTTTCTTCTACCCAAAAGGTATTCCACCAAGTAGAAGGGAACTGCTAAGAATTTATGGCTGTGAGGCACAGCAATAATTTAGTCCACTGGTCAACTTCTTTTTTCTAGTGATCGTACCAACTTTTTCTAAGTTTCAGCCGTCCAATAAGTAACGATTTGAGTGGACACATATGACTCAAAAGTTAAAAGAAATCCAAATTCCAGAAGCAAAAATACAAGCTCATTAACTTGGTTACTCTAAAACAACATGATGCAAGAAACTGGTAGTATCACATGCTACAGTAAATCAATCGATCACTCACTGTATTCCACTGCAAGTCACGCAGATGAAAGTCCAAAAATTGATGCAAACATACTGTGGACCCTGCGCCAGCAACGCGTACAAAAAAGAAATCAGACCGTAAACAAACTGATGCTAGAGATCTACCGAAACAAAGAAAGCTTCTGAGAAGATTCCAACCAGGCTGTTGCAGTTGATGCACTTCCTGTTGGGGGGAAGCTTCAGGAGACCCCTGATGACCTTCTCATTCCTCTCGTCCTCCTTCTTGCTACTCATCCTCTCCGAATTCCACAGCTAACCAGCGACTCCGCCCCCCTCTTCTCGCGTATCCCAACCAAACCGAAATACCAAACAGGCGACAAAGCCACGATCACTATCCACCCGATCAGACGTCAGACGCCTTAGGTTAGAAAACGACACCAAGTTACAGAACCTTGGGCCCAAATCTAGGGTTTTGTGAACTGCAAGACTTGGAAGGAAGAAGGGGGAGGGAGTGTATCGTCGAGATTGGCCGAGGGGGGAGGTCGAGCCGGGCGAGTGAGAGAGGGGGATAAGATCTGGGCAATCGACGAGAAGGAGGAGGAGGCTGAGGGGAAGGGGGTGTGTGCGTTGGTAACAGGGAAAGGGAAAGGGAGAGGAAGGGTGGGAACCGGTGGCTGGGAATAATATGGACACGAAAGGTTCTAAATAGTGAGTGACTGTGGGGTGCGTCTTGAATCGCGACGCGGTCTTCGTCATGGGATGAAAAGAAAGGGGGGGACTGTAGTCTTAGAGTCGTGACTCTTGCGGCGGATGGGTGGTGCTGTGACAAGCTCGGTTCCGAACCGGTCATCCGTGAGGTCAAACTTCGGTTCTTCTGATCGGGACAGGTCGGTCAACGTCAATCAGTCACACTGTCGATTTAGTAAATATATAAAAGAGCATTCATTTTAGAATTTTATTAAATAATTTACCTAGAAAAATCTCTACTAACGACGTTACTCCAGTGTGAAACTAATTAGGGTTTTTTTTAATTTTTAATTTTATTTGTATTATGTATATCAATAATGATAAAAGATTCATTAGTTCAAAATATGTACTCCTTACTTTAATCTTTGCTTTCTTCTCGGATTCGACGTGTCCTCGTTGTCTTTTCCCTGATCCGACTCCTCAACCAGATGCCGTGGATATAAAATACTATCCTTGCCTGATGCATCTGTATCCATTTCTTATTCTGCGTTATGCATTGTATACTACGAAATGAGAGCAGACAGGTTGGCATGCATCGGTTCGTCATCTCTTCTCATCAGAGTCGAGACCTACCTGTTCGTGGCGACGACCGCTTGTTTTGCCCTTGCGGAGCACGGAAAGCCACACCTGTTTTGTCGAGTGGTTTCATCTCTGAGAGGGGAGAACATATAACGGAGCTGCGATCAAGTAGAAGATGACGAGGGCGACGGAGGTGGTGGAGCACAACAGCAGAGGACAGCAAAGGTGCGGAGGAAGACGTCGTAGATGGGAGTAAAAGGTGGATGAAGACATGCGTATGCTTTTAGATGAGCGTTAAGCTGTAGAGTGATGAGCGGTCATGTATCAAAGAGATAACAGAAGAAGTGCGGTGGAAGTTTCGAGTATCGGTGATAAAACACCGAGGGAGAGATTCTTTCTAGTGTGGAATTTTATCCAATTTCCCATCATCAGTCTCAATTTCCAAATTATGGTCCTATCGGGCAAAGCTAGAGTCACTGAATGCTGGAGATGAACTATATTTATAGACCAGTGCAGAACCAAAAAAACTACAGTGTCAATTTCCATTGATGAGTATGGACGAATCTGTTCTTGCTACGCACATGTTATACAACCTATATCAACCTAAGCATCAAAATCAAATTTACCAAAGCTGAAGGAAGCTGCTATAGATTTCCGCATTTGTTGAAGGAATCAGAAGAACCAGCTAAGACAGCAACGGCCTTGTAAAAAGGGATCATCCTTTGGTCTACTATCAATCTTCTAAGCCACAAATTAGCTCGCATGGTGTAAATTTACACCATACAGAGTATAGATTACACAGGAGAAAAGGCAGACATCCGCAGGTGATGAACTCAATTCACAAATCATCTGTTTGTAAATGAACTAGAATCACAGGCAGCAAGCAGACAACTAACAGATCTAATTTCTGAATACATGAAATCTGACGTCTTAAAATGCAAAAGGCTAATCCATTTAAATTACACTAACATTCTTTTACCTCTCACCTCCAAAAGCAATCAAATTGGCACAAAGTAAATACAAAAAATGTATATCAGCGGAACACAATTTATATGAATTGTGTACAATGCAATTTTTTATCTCAGAAAGAAATTTAAGCACAAGACAGATCTCTAGCTCGAATTATATGTCAAAAGAAATCAATCATCGCAAGCTTAAACGAAAACATGAAGAACAGATAAGATACCTTGCTGGCAACGTTGTTCGAGAGCCAATCAAGCCCCTCATACAAACCCTCACCAGATTTCAATCGTTTTACTTAACCATCTACGGTACTTTGTATTCTTGCTAAGGTTCTTGTTAAACCCAAAATTTGAACAAAAAACAAGGGAAAAATAAACTTAGTGGTTGACTAATTACGACAGTATAGGAGATGCATGCGTAGAAAAATGAACTTCACTGAATACTGCATTTGATATCTAATAATTCAAAAAAAGAAAGGGAAAACATATCTTTCCATGCAATGATGTATAACAATTCACTTAATTCAATTGCTGAAAGGTCTGGTTACACAAAAGCTTTCATATATGGCTTCCTCAGAATATTATATGAATAATTTGTACCATCATAGATATAGCAGGATTACCAAACTAATCAGTGCTAATGACAATTTTCACATTCTTTAACCATCACACCTAATTTGATACAAAATAGATGAAACATCAGATCAACAGGTAAACTGCTTCTTTCATATCCATATTTACAATGAAAACAGCCATATCCTAGTTAGTTGCCACAAACACAAACACCAAAGTTTAACATCAAGTTATTTGCTCATCTATTATCATCACATGACTGCTTTCCTACCAAAACCATGACATCCATCCAGATAAGTGAAACTAGACAAGGGTCCTATGACTTCATGGTCATTGTGAAATCCAAGCAAGTATACTAAGTAAATGGAGCTCTAGGTAAGCTAACTAAGATGAGAGGACAGGAGTAAGAAGGGAGCCCCATTTAAAACCAAATGGATGAGAAACTAAATCAAGGTTGTCTTCCTAAAACATCATATTTGTAATTGGCGATTTTGTATCATTTTTTAATTCATTTCAAAATGTTGATCATAAGCTCACTCTCTCTGACAAACATCATATGATCAAATAGTTCTCGAACCATCAAGTGGAAAAAGGTAGCAAACCTTCAGTTCCTCAAGAACCAAGCAATTTCTCTATTCTTAAGTGATCATATTAATCAAATATCTTTTATATCTACAATTTAACCAACAAAATGACAATGGCAATATTGCTCCACTTCATCTACAACCTTGTCGTGTGATTTTGACACGAGTTATCAATCATAACAACAAGAATCTGCAAGACTTCTCAGCAAGTTCAGCATAACAAGACCAGAATATCGTACCAGTGTCGCTGGCACAAGGAATGCAGACCGAGCTTGTCGGTGATTTCAGCAGCATTCATTGCAATTGGAAGATCTTGTTTGTTTGCAAACACAAGCAATACAACATCCCGCAACTCATCCTGGCAATACCAAAATTAAAGCTTTGACAAGTGAGGGGGAAAAATCAGAATGAACATCATGCTGCTAGATTAGACATCAATTCACACATTTCTCATACAAAAATCAGTGCTGGATTTCATGGATCAAGGAGAGGAATCACAGGAAGACACTATAAAATGAGTTGCTCTAATGGAACAGAAAGTTATTTTTTTGTTTGTTGATAAAAAAAAACACTAATCAGCAGCATTTAACAGGTGAAAGATAAGCTTCTTCTTATTCCCAAGTAACTGATTTTAGCATTACAAAATTCTACAAACATCATACTTGGGACATTTATCACAACCAGTTTACCGAAATGTTCAATTTGCTATTTTCATGTCATAACACCATGCATGTTAACAGTTACCATGTAAACAACTAAGACAATTGTAACGATTTCTTGGTTCAATTATATTATTAGAAAGTAACACGTTAACCTAAATTGCATTTTATTCAATTCACTATTATCATAAATGGTTACTGTTACCATTTTCATAAACGGTGAATCACAATACGTATACCCACATAGATATTCAAACTTAAATTGCATGAAAGCATATTTATTTTGAACTTCACGAAAATAGATATTGTTGAAGTACTGTCATGTTTGTGACAATTAATCTGTAATGTTAAAGCCTGATAGATTTATACGTACAGATTATATGCATGTTAATTTGAGTCATGTGGATGATAATAAATAGTAACTTTGACACTGAAACAGGAGATGATAATAGATAAATAATTTCTGCAAACAGCAATTAGAACGAGTAGCATTACAGTTGGTTTTATAACTAATAAGAAAGGGTGGCGAACTTACCAAAAAGTTGAAAAAAAACATATCACCATATGGAAAAACTTACGTCATTAAGCATCCTGTGAAGCTCATCCCTTGCTTCAACAATACGATCTCTGTCATTGCTGTCAACGAAAAAAATAAGGCCCTGTGTGTTCTGCAAGTAATGCCTCCAGAGAGGTCAGATCTTTTTTTAACATGATCATATCACCAGCACATCATCAGAAAGGTAATACGATTTAGCTGATAAACAGACGAATTCTTGCAAGAATATCTATAACAAAATGATGATGATATTCTGCAAAATTCTGTTTAACAAGAAAATCTGTTAGGCATTGCAAGATGAAGGCAGTTTAATAACACCCAATCATTTGATCAGTTTCTACAAGTCAAGTAATTGTCTACATCAGCATCATGCCCTTAAAAACATTTGCCCTTTCGGAGGTCGTAATAATAAAATAACTCGTATGTGCAAAACATAAAAGAATAACTTCAATAAAAATATTAATGAAATTGGCATCACAGTACCTTGTCCTGACCACCAACATCCCAAACGGTAAAGCTAATATTTTTTGTACTCCACAGTCTCCACATTGAACCCTGCATTGAAACACTAAATAACTAATCTGACATTTTATTATTCTGGAACGATATTAACTACTAAAAGTCTATTGAAAGAAGAATGCTCGATACAAATTCAAGTTTCCAAAACAGAGCGTCCGAAAGCTAATTAACAACATCAGGACCCTTCCTATTCTACACCTGTCACGATTATACATTGTAAGTATGTACAACCCAAGGCAGGTTAAATGTTGTAAAGGTAGCCACGTTTAACCAAAATCATTGTAGATGGCCGAACAAGAAATGTTAAAGTCAAAGGAAAAAAGAGGAAGATGAGAACTCTCACCAATGGTTGGAATGGTGGTGACAATTTCTCCGAGCTTGAGCTTGTAGAGGATGGTCGTCTTACCAGCAGTGTCAAGACCCACCATCAAGATCCTCATCTCCTTCTTCGCAAAGAGCCGGCTGAACAGCTTCGTGAAGGTGAGCCCCATCGTTCCTACAAATCCGCAATGTTTACATTAATCAAACATAGAGCTCCATAGATCAAAGATCCAAGGAAAAAAAGGATACGCAATATCCACAGTGTGAGGAAATCAGAAACACTGAAGGTCTACAATCAAGGATTCGCAATTGTCCTCATCAGATTCAGATAACGAACAGAGAAAATTCTAAGATCTACGTTCGGATCTCGAAACAGAGCTAGAAATAGGCTTCAGATCAGAAACCTAAGATTTACAAAGAACAGAACCAATCAAGGATCTAAAAACAGGATATAAGATGCTGCGGAAATGAATCCTTGAATCGAAAGGAATAGAAAAAGAAAACGGATCCAAGAACTAAGGAGGCGGTAATCAATGCGGAGGAACAGAACAGATAAAGGACCCATTGTATTGAACGGAAGATCTCGGATAGTAACCGAAGGGAGGAGAGGGAGGGGAGACTCGAGTACCTGGAAACCACTGGGAGAGATCGATTCGACGGTGAGACGACTCCTCTCTTGCAAATACGCGACTCTCAAACCGGCGGTCACCCCGCTTCCTTCGTCAGGAAGACAGCGAATCACATGACTGCTGGTAATATCGATAGTTAATTGCACTGCGCAGATCCGTCTGTCCAAGTTATTCATATCAATTCCTCAGTTTATTATGGTAAATTCCTTTTGTAAGTTGCTTTGCAATAAAAAATCTTCCTACCAGAAAGCCATTCATGCAATTATAATGAAACTTAGCATCATGCACACGGCTAAACTTCCTGAATAAAGCAACTGGAGAGTGTGAGGGATCTCTCAAACTCCATCCATCAAGAGAGAAGTCCAACGTTGAATCTGTTCCAAGACACGATGATCCAACATTATGTTACAAATCAGAGGAACTGCAGTTTTTTTAGTGGTAGAAAGCTTGGAAGATCGGGAATAGCAATGAGTTCAGTAGATCATATAGAAGTTATGGATGCAGATTGGAATGAGAATTAAGTGTCGGTGCCGCCCTTCAGAACATCAAGAATCTCGGGGAGTTCATCCTGGTGGTTGATCACATATTTCTTCAGGAACTTGTGCTTCGAGATAATCAAATGTCCCGCCCTAGTTTTGCCCTTAAACAAGCCCTTGGATTCGAGCAATGCCAAGACCCGGCACCTTAGCAGAATCCTCTTCTCCAGGCTGAGCGATAGAACCGACGGGTTCTGGCACACGTAGTCCGGCGTCCAGCTCAGCTTCTCCGTGAAGAACTCCATCGCCTTCCTCACCTTCTCATCCGAATATGCCATGCAGTTGGGAAGCCTGGCGAACGCGCGGAGGACCTGCTCCTCTGACCACCCCAGGCTCTGGAAGGTGGCCAGTTTCCTGTCCCAGAGCGGCTGGGGCACGTCGGAGAGCACCGAGAGCGCGTGGACGAAAACATTCTTGGACGGGCAGATCCCCATGGCCTTAACCCTGTTTAAGGTGCACCCCAAGTTAGACAGCGAGTGATCGAAGACCTTGGGTCTGCACAAGAGAATCTTCGAGATCACCGCGTCCGTTGCACCGTAGCTCCGCAGGGCTTCCATCGCGGGGAGCAGCCGACCGGGAAGGTCCGAGACGATCAGAGGAATCCACCTCCGGATCACAGTTGAGAGCTTCGTTTCATCACCGATGATCGATCTGAGGAACGCGAGATTGGGGGAAATTTTATTCTCCAAGCTCCCCATCAGGACCCAGGGGTGGGCGGTGAGGACGTTGAGGAGCACCGCATCCGACAGGCCCAACTCCGCGCGGAAGAAGTCCAGCTTGGGCTTTAGGGTTTTATCGGGGCTGGCAAGGAGGAAGCGGGGCCAGCGGGAAAGTATATCTGCGATCTGGGGGTTGGAGAAGCCGTAGTTGCGGAGGAGGGCAAGGACGGCGATGGGGTTCTCGGTGGTCTTGAGCGTGATCGTCTTGGCGGCGGCCCCGGCAGCCTCGGGAGAGAGGCCGCATGAGTCCTGCAGGAAACAAAGCGTGCGGGATCTGGTTTCGGTGGTGGCTGCGACGGTGGTTGTAGATCTAGGATGTTGGTTTCGGGGGAGGGGGAGGAGGAGGAGGCAGACGGAGGTGATAGTTGGGTCTCTGACATGGACGGTGGCTCCACGGAGCAGCTTGGTGGGGATGAGACGAAGCATCGTGTGAGCAGTTTCGGGTCGGCTGACTGCAACAGGGAGAAACTATCACAGAACCGAAGGAAGGTTTTGCAAATGACGCTTTAAACCGTCGAAATGAAAGCTACTTTGGGTAACTTGTCGAATATATATACATATACATATATATATATATATATATATATATATATATATATATATATATATATATATATATATATATATATATATATATATATATATATATATATATATACAAACTCAACGCATGTGTGGCAAGTCAAACTTGGTGATGTTAAAATTAAATCAGGTGATCTTACGTAACTTTATCTCGTGGCCAAAGAGTCAGTATCGTTTTGTTCCATTTGTATGTGATCGACGAGAGGTTAGAAAACTCTAGATAGATTCGGACTCCTCATGAATGCATCTTAGTTGGGTCTATTTTGGGAGCAGGCTACTCCTTCTCTGAGTCTTTTGAGGGATTCTACTCGAATGTCTTATTGAGATAGAGACACATGATGTAGTCTTTTGATGATTAAGTCAGTACCTTGATCGAGATGATCTTAAGAGTTCAGTATAAAGATAGAGAGTCTGAGTGACCCATTTGAGCTATTCTCAATGGTGACTTTTATACATACAGACTTAGGAACAATCGTATGGAGTTCGTTAATGTTGGTGACGTTTTCGATTGACTCGACCATAATATCACGTCGATTATTGTTTCTATTATTTTTTGGGACCTCTATCAATGAAAACTATGTCAGGTCGATTGACGTGACCTAATGGTGTTGATGTGTCTTGAAAAGATTGAGATGGTCGATGTAACGTGATTTTAGGGTTGAGGTGTTCCAGATTACCGAGTAGATGTATTATTTAAGGATAAGTACATACATAAAAGAAAAAAAATAGTTTATAATTATACATTTATAGTCAATGTGTTGCGAGAGATAGGATGATACGACATCGATAGAGATGTCAATATCAATGTTGGACTATGTAGTGTAGATAAAGATGTAAAATTGATAAAATCATTAATGTATAATTATAATCTTAACTATTTCATATTTATCATAATTTTAATGTAATGATTATTCATCCCATCATAAAAGAGGTATCATGTATATTATCAAGGACTATAGCTAATATACTATTTAACTTTTTGACATTTTGACTGAATCTGTTATTGAATCTTTACCAATCGGATAACCTTTATTAGTGCGTTCCGAAGTAGTTCTTTTTAAGGACTCAGATTTGAATCCTTTAATTTCTTAACATCTGAGCGTGACGCAAACTCGGAAATGGATTCCGATTCCCTTCGAACCAAAAAATTATCTTATCTATATAAAACAAAAACAACACAAATATTTATTATAACAACAAAGTAGATTGGATGCTTTTCGATCCTATTCACGAATATTTATATCTATTTAAAATTCTAACAATATCCATCATTCATTTTTCCTTCTTCATACCAAGTTGTTTCTTTTACAAGTAATACAACAAATTAAAATGATTCAGATTAATTTCAAAAACTAAAATTGTATAATAAGAATTAGAAAAATATCGAGGAAGGCGGCTTGGAAGTTATTGAAAAAAAGGTCAAATTGGAAGTAAAATGATTTATATTAATATAATTAATTTTCGGGCAGCCCATTAAATCATATCCAAACTGTCAATATCCAATAGCATCGCTCTCTCGTATTAAACCCATTCCAGCGTACTTTGTTCGGCTCTTAGCTATCGTCACTGCTGTTGCACCCCACCCGTTTCCAAAAACCCTAATCCCGCCTTCTTTCGCGGTGCCCCTCGAAACCCTAAATCTTATATACGATTCCGGTACCATTTCCGTTCGGGCGCCGATGGCCGGTCCTCAATCGCGGTCCTCACTATCACAGATGCCGTGCATTAGATGCTAGATTCTGCTCCCAGCGCTTTCTGATCTCCTCGGATTTGACTTGCCCCAACTTATATCCTGGCGTCGGAGAGCGGCACTGCCGCGCTGGCAGAAACTGCCGCCGTGGATCCCGTAGAGATAGTGGCGGACGAGGCAGCGCCACCTCTGGGCGTGATGACTGGGCGGTCATCGTGGAGGAAAACGACGGCGACAGCAGATGGCAGAGAGCCGGGAGACCCGGTGATGGGCGCGGTGTCGTGGCCCGCGCTCGGGGATGCTACGACGAAGGATTCGTCGGATTGTACGGCTAAGGTGGCTCCTTCGGCTTTGCCGCCAATAATGGCAGCGGGGAATGCACGTTCGATTCCGTGGGATGTGCCGCCCCCACCACCACCTCTTTCAGTTCAGGTCAGTCTTTCGGCGCTCTTTATGATCTGATGCGGCAGATCTTGACCATTACAATTGGACACGAGTATATATTTTGTATCCATGTGTTGTCGATGATGTTATTTCGTTGTTTTGATTATTGTATTCAAGATTCTCTAATTTAGAGTAGATATTTGGTAACGTCTTCTTTTCTGAGAATTTTGATGATTGATCAAGATCAGGCAAGGCAAAATGGGATCAGGAGAATGAAGACCAGAAGTAACTTACCATTCCTGAAGTTTGAATTTTGTTGTAGGCATCTGAATTTGTTGCATAATAACACTGTATAGTTGACTGTGTATTTCACAATATTTGTATCCCAAGTATATAATATATCCTTCTTTATTAGTTAATCACAACACTATATATATTTGCAATGGTTTTCATGATTGTATTAAAAGCTTACCACTAGGGTCAAAATATAATTGATCTCTATGTGCCGAAAGAATCTTTTGGTGATATGAACATCGGGTCAATAAGCTTATGCATCAAAACCTGTTTTCAAATTGTGAGCTTGTTCTTTTTTTTCTTCCTAGACCTACTCTTCACACTTTGGGATAAAGCTGAAAGTACTAATAGGCATTTATATCATCAAAATTGTTATAGAAGAATGATTGATCATGATATTTCACCCATGTGCTACATGCTTCACAACGAGCTACTTTAACTATCTTTTTCATCTTATTGAACCATAGTAAAAGTACTTCTATTTTCAAGCAACTAATAAGGCCTTACCATAATTGATATTAGTGATCATACAATTCATTAATCGTGAAACTTTATGTAAACTTTAGTTGTAAAACTTAAGTAACTCAAAGGTTTGTGACAAAGGTAGACAAGGATACTGCTTGGGCGTATATTTTATGCAGTCAGAAGGATTCCTGGTGGTTGTTGATATTGGATGGATGAGAATGGTGAACACTAGTTTCTTATTTTTTGATGGTTATGAGCTGATTGAAAGTGGGGGCTAAGAGTAAAGAAGCCATTGGTGATAAAAGAAAGGAAGAAATCACATTCAAGATTTCATCTCTATAAAGAATTTTCATCTTTCTATAAAGATGGAAGCTAGTGGTCAGATACATAAAAGAGAAGGAAGATAATTTTGCAGTTAAATTTGGAAACCTATCTTCACCGTTGAAGGAAAAAATAAGTGATTGATTTATATCAATGTAATTGTACCCTTTCTTATTTTTGTAATTTTCTTTTCTTGGTGTACTTGCAGTCTATGGGAAGGGGAAGGAGCTTGCAATTAGGACATGCATGCACGAATAGATAAATAGCTTTTTTTCACTGTTTGTGTTATAGTGGTGTGAGGTTGCATCTTAATTCTTGATAAGACTTCGTCTTCTATGTATGAGATGTCTGAGACTTCCATTGGTTGTCAAGTCTTGAGCTAGTCATTCCTTTATTCTCAAATAAAAAAGAACACTTCTCTGCTCATCATGAACTTGATAAAAAGAGTATTTTCTCAGTATAGATACTTCCTTTCTATACCTTACTGTTCATCGTTTTTATCTTTCTCTCCTCTCAAGATTGTTCAATTGCTAGAGATACGGTCACGGGCTTCAGTAATCCTGATATGAAAACAAGCGCAGTTTTTTACAGCAAAAGAGTAGCAAAGATTGACTGATTCAGTGTCTGGCTTTTAGTCTTCTTTGTCCTTTGACAGTTTGACTGACTAAGTCCAACACTCAACAAAAGGCCGCTCACTAGTAAATGTACGAGAATTTATTGCTAGTTGCCCTTCAATTCGTTTAGAAATTTAAGATACTTGTGTTTACTATTTCTGTAGGTTAGTAACTCAAACAATGTTCAGTAGCTAGTAAGTAGGTATGTTTAACAATTATGTTGGATATGCCCTACAAGCTGGTTAAATGTGCATGTGGAAGGGAAAATATATGCAAAATAGTGTCCTTTTTTTAGTAAGCAACCAAAAATATTTATAGTATTCAATCCAGCTAATTTCTGAAAGAAATTATGATTATTTTGTTAACAAATTACAAAGTTTGCTACCCTACTGCATATGTTTTTTGTTGCTTGTGAAACTTATCAATTATTGTTTGTTCTTTAGGATATTATATCTGTGACCTTATTTCTCTCATTTTTTCAGGGTTCAATGGTTATGCACAAATCTAGTGGATTTGGAAGTAACAATTCTTCCAAGCATCAGCCAATGCATTCTAACAAACATGGTCCCAGACATAATGCACTGGTTAATGGGCCACCTTTTCCTGTACCCTTGATGTACCAGCAACAACTGGGGCAACCAGTGTTGTATCATGTTTTTCAACCTTCAACCTTGATAGCCCATGATCATGCTTATCAGACATCCCGTGCACCATTTCCTAATGGTCAGTCACACACTGTGAAGTCCGGTGAATCTCATATTCCAGTCATTGTCTCAACCAATCAATCTGGAGGTTCTGATGGAAACAGAAAATTTCCACCATCTCCACGAGGAGATCCAAATAATTGGCATCCTGGTGTAGGATATGGTGGTAGACCATATAAAGTCCGTGAACCTCCCAAAAATTTAAATCAAGCATGGAACCAATGGGCTCTTGGTCCAAGGGACAACATAAACATGCCACAAGGTTTTGGGCCGAGAACTTTCATTAGGCCAGTTCCACAGTTTGTTGGTCCTACTCCTGGATTTATTCATGGACCTGGTTTTCCAGGCAATATCTTAAACTAAATGCCTTTTCTTTTCACTCTTTTTACTGTGGTTATCTTGTCATATTCTTAAAGCTTATTTATGCTGCTCAAACTCAGGTCCTCCTCCGCCCATGTATTATGTTTCTGCTGCTCGTTTTGAAGTAATGTGTGACCCTCGTTTTTCTTCGCATCCTCCTCCTCCTATCTATACGAATTTGACACCAGAGATGGCAGCTTTGAGATCTAATATAGTCAAGCAAATTGAGTACTATTTCAGGTTTGTTTTGATGTATTCCATGTGTTGATATTTGGCCTAGGGTTAATTCTTCTTTCACATGGGCTGCTTCACTGAGTTGTTGAACAAAATTGCAGTTAAATCTGATATGCAGACCAGACATATTGTCAGTCTGGGACTTTTAATATGTGCACTTTGCATTCATGCCACTAGGATTATCTCAACATTAGGTTGATATCATTTTATGAATTCCTATTAGTGTGATCTTTCTGTGATTCAAAGAGTTTTACTTAAGGCAATACAACATTGTATCATTATTTTGCCTTATTGCTATAATTACATCTTTTTTTTATAGTGATGAGAACTTGCAAAAGGATCCATACTTGATATCATTATTCGATGAGCAGGGATGGGTATCTATATCCAAAATTGCAAACTTTAAAAGGGTATGCTCTATTTTTTTTAATACTTTTGTAGGATGCTATAGGAATGTAATTCCGATGGTAGTATAGACATATGCATTTTGTTTGTATTAATCAATGAATGATCCTACAGGTAAATAAAATGACAACTAATATACCCTTGATTCTGGATGCTTTGCGGAGCTCAAGTTTGGTTGAAGTCCAGGTTACAGCTTTTTTTTAGTAATTTATAATTTAGATTTTCTTCTGTTATTGATATTGCTAATTTGATCTGGTGGAACATTTATAACAATAAAAAGAAGAAGCTTTTTAATGTTTTTAGGTTCTTGCTGTTATTTGAATTGGCAGGATGACAAAATAAGGCGGCGTGGTGACTGGTCTAAATGGATTCAAGCTTCAGCTCATTCTATAGTATCTACACAACCTCAGTCCACAGAGAGCCAACCTCCTGCCAGGATGGAGGGAATTGACAGTGATGAGACTCATAACGTTTGTATTTCTTGTATGAGTAATAATTCTAAAGCTAGATGTGAAGGTCAAGATGAATATTCCAATCCAACATATTGTTGTACGAAAGAAACTAATAACTGTTCAGAATGTGGTACTAGGAATGTGTTTGCTAGTGATGAAAAAACCAATGGAGATAGCAATAACAACAGCAAGGTGGTAAAATCTAGTTCGATTTCAGAAGCGAGACAACGAGATTCATTCAGTGGTTGTAGCTGTATGCTTGGTAATGATTCCTTTGGTAATGAAGTTAATGCCAATATCAAATTTGGTGATTCTGTTAGCTTTAGAAATTCAGAGGAAAAAGCTAAATCTAGTGGTGATCTTAAACTTGAGAAGAAAACTTTTCCAATAGATGTGAGCTCTGGCACACAAAGTGGCACAGAAAGTTTAGATTGTAATGAAGGTTTTATGGACGAGTCTGTTCTCTGCAATGCACAAAGTACATTTATGCTTGATGAGGAACTGGAGTTAGAGCAGACAACAAATGAAATGGAACATCTTTCAGTACATAAAAGGTGATAAGATACTCATTTCTTTACTGTAAATATTCCTTTTTAATGTGTCTTTATTCTGCTTCAATTTCATCCATTTGCCAAATTTTTTATTTGTCACCTTATTCTGTCTATTTGGTCTTAATGCACGTCATTTATGGAGATGACAACATGTACTAGGACATGTTTAGATGATATACTGATAGTTGTAATTAAGGAGAATTGTATTATGTATAATTTGATACACTTAGGTCACTTTCCTAGGCATTTATGTTAACTAGATTATATCTATTTGGCTGATAAATCTTGGTACCTTCTTTCTTTGTTCAACATAGTTTAATCATAATAAAATGGTTCGTAGTTTATCAGTCATGTCCTATGGAATGAGTTCGCTGAGGTGGAAACCAGGGCATATTGTTAATTGCATGTCTATTTAGATATTGGAACTTAATATGCCAAATGGGAGTGTGACACTACTTGTTTAAGTGTTCATGTATACAAGCACTCAGCCTGTGGTCCACTGTCTCGAGCCGTTGGTTACTTTCATGTTTGTTTATTTTATCATATGAATTTTTTGAACAGTGGAATCACTGAATCAGCATGAACTGTAAGAGTAGATTCTTGAAATATTTAGATCTTCTTAGCTTCTGAATTTTGTTGTATATATGAAGGATTGCCTTACTGGTATCCATGTACCTGTCACCGTACAGATGCAGCGATGTATTGTTGCTGTACCACTCGGTACTGTTTTGGTGATGGTAGTAATGAAAAAAGGACTTTCCTCTTATGAACATTTTGTTCATTTCTCTTAGCTTCTCCTTTGCAAGTGTAAGCTTGGCCTCGATCGAGTCTCCTCTTCCTCTTCTTTTCCTGTTTCTTTTTGCTTGTGTCCCTGGGGTTTTAGATGAATGCCCGAGACATTTTTGAACTGTCAACTGGTTTGTTTGGTAATTTATTTTGGGTTCGGTGTTTTAACCAGTTTATGTTTGTGATTTGCAAATAATTATCTGGTGTGCAACTGGCTTAGACTGAAATTAGATATATCAAATAACTGTCTGTGCAGCATGTACTGCCTGGAACAGGGGATTTGCAACCATTCTAAGCTTGGCCTGTTACCTGTATCCTTGGTATATATCATCCTGATGCTTCATCAGAATAAAGTTCATTAAGTTTGAAAACACTTAAAACCCTAATGCTTCCAGCCTTGTGCAATCTTTATCATTACAAGTTTCCTCATCTCTGCTCCACTCATAGATGTGTTTTGTACTTGCAAAGTTTAGGATGCTCAAGTAAGACAGTGTTATTTTGGTTATAACGAAAACTTGCAGATTAGTGGTCACCTTGTAATATATTGTTAGAGTAGGAAACCAAAATTTGATCTGTGTGAATTAATCATGAAACACAGATTTAAGAGTCGGTTGAACAACGAATTTTATCATTCACTCTAGATGTATTTGTCTGAGGAATTCCCTAATAACTTTAGCCACGGTGACGAATCATACTTGCAGCATCTTCATATATAATGCAGAATCTCTCTGGTTAGCCTCATCTGATATTCACTTCTTTTGCTATTTTCTTTCCTTTTTTTTTGCTTCTTTTGTCCATAGGTGAATAAACATCATTGCTCAACTCCCCAGGGAGTTCAGTTCACTAAATAATTTGATGTTAGTTGTAAAATATTATCGAATTCTCCATGTAGCCTTTTGATCCTTGATTGCTCCAAAGTTGACATGTGAAAATATCTAATTGCATAGGTATTGCTTGGTTCTGAATACATCAGGGACATCCAATTCTGTCTCGTGAGTGATTAAACAATAGGAGCATGACATTTTGTGAGCTTGCAAATCATTCAGATCTCTCTGTTCTTTGTACTATGTTTTTTAGTTACCTTGAGATATTTAAATGACATCAAAGGGTAAATACGAGTCAGTCACCAATAGTTGAGAGTAAAGGCTTGTTTAGTTGTTTTTCTGACTCTGGCAACTAAAACACAATAGATCCAAAATTCAATTATAACCTTTAGGAGTTGTCTTGTCAATAATTTATTTAATATATTTGCATATTTAGCCACAATTAATGTCAATGCTGTGTTTTCAATTATAATTTTCACTTTTTTCCTAGTTGATTTTCTGTTCTGGTACCGTTCAATTCTTCTTTCCGAAATGACAATCTTCGACAGGCGTACTGTTGAGGAGGATGAAATGGATATTAACGATCAAGATGTGCATAAACTCGTAATTGTGACACAGGTAATATTATGATAAAACTTTTCATCCTGTTGCCTTTGTTTCTTATGTTGCTGTTTAACATATTTGCTGTTCTGATCCATGTTTTGAAATGATACATCAAATCTGCTTTGGAGGTGGGCAAAAAAGGTTCTTGTAGTTTGTAATTGTAGGTTCACTTTTATCAGTTTGGATGTCTCCTTCATATTTTTCCTGGTGGGTTTTGCTATATTTTGACCCTCACTGTGGGTGTCTTGTTTTGATATACTATGTTATGCATGTTAGAATTTTTTTTGTTTGAAATCAGATATTTAAAATTGCAGATGACTGAAAAGTGAAAACCACCTTATGCATATGAAGTTTCTTGGATCTAGGTCATGTACCAAAAAGGATTAGTGTTTGCGTAGCAAGGAATCAAATCTCATGCACCCTTTCCTAACCAGTCCCCTCGCAGTCTATTACAAGTTAGTACAACAGTATGGTCTCCTGTAGTATATCACTTTAAAAATAGTTGAAATGTTTATCTAGGTCATGTACCAAAAAGGATTAGTGTTTGCGTAGCAAGGAATCAAATCTCATGCACCCTTTCCTAACCAGTCCCCTCGCAGTCTAGTACAAGTTAGTACAACAGTATGGTCTCCTGTAGTATATCACTTTAAAAATAGTTGAAATGTTGGCATGCTTCCGTAGGATATGGTGTATTTATTGCATACTGGTATGGGTTGGGTATGGTCTGTATATTGAAATAGTTGAATTCGAGTTTTTTAGTTCATGATAATTTTATCAATTGGGTGATTGGTGTTCACATGCCTCACGGTGAGATTGGCCAAGGACATTTCTTTTCTTTCTTTTAGAAGTTGGACTTCGAAGCTAATTTGCGTTCCATTGGTTTTCATATTCATCCAATCTGATTAAAGCTAAATGGTTTGTTTATTGGTCAAATATCTTTGATTTACTTTTCCATTGTTATGTGAAAATCAATTTATTGATTTTTTAGTGTTTATAGGATCATGGCATATTTAAATAAAATTTATAGGGAAAGCAGAAAGTTCTTTTTTTCCTTCTTTGAACATAAATGACTATAGATTGTCTTAACCTTTGTTGACTGTTGTGTTGCTATATATTTTTTATTCATATGTCACTTTTTCATATTTTTTCTTTAGGGTGTGTTTGATCATAAAGAAAAAAAGTTAACAGAAATCTGTTCTCTCCTTGAAAACTTGTTTTTCAATTTTTCTTTGACAGTTCACCAGAGGATCTGGAAAACACTTTCATGTTTCAAGGAACACTTTTCATTTCCTTTGTTTTAATAAAAGAATAAAAGAAAACTTGTACAGAACTTCCTCATGGCTTTTCAATGTATTTTTCTGGAAACAGAATTAACTTTTTACTTGTTTTATTTTCTTTCATTCCAAACACAAGAAAAGGATAAAAATGGATTTTTTATTTATTTTCTTGTAGATTAAGCATCTACAATTCTTTTTCCATGTAGAAGACCTGATGAATTTTTTATTTTTTTTTACTTTTGTTCCTTGCAACCGGAAGGCTCTACTTAAAGCCAAATGCTTGGAGGTGGCAAAGGACATGAGTAGTTTTGACAATTTGTGTGCCATCCTGTTGGACTTGGGATACCTTTGTTGTATTGGCATGCAGCAGCATTGAACAGGAAAGCACAATTTTGGTTGTGGCTGGCATGTGAAGATGGAAAGTGGGCACACAGGTGTTGGTGAATATGGGTCATATTGGGTCAACCTCAACTATCTTGGAAAACGGCCATTTGTTCTGACTTGCTGGTGAAAACCAGTCATGTGAGCCAATTGTTACTGATCTTACACATCCATAACCGTCAGAGAAGCTTCTCCCATCAATATAGGTTGCACCTTAAGTACTGTGTACGCTCACCAAGGATTGATGTATTCATGACATGCCTACATTAAATTAATTGGCAAACCTATGCAATTAGTGCCCCATAGCGTGCATTACACAGTACCATTTATAAGATCCCTTGATCAAAGACAAAGCATTGGAACTTTCTTGACAGTATTTGTACCAAGTTACAAAGATGAAAATTCATCTGTAAATTTTAGACCCAATCTTAGGATATTGACTTTCTTTGCTTTGATGTCTATGTGCTGCTTTAGTGTAAACATTTCTGTATGTTCTCTTTAAATTAAGGATACTTGAGTTTCTCCATCTAGCAATTTGGGTGTCAATCTGCTGCCTTACCACAAACCAACATCTTGTAAACTAAATGATGTTCTGTTTACATCTATAAATTTTTGGATAGGCATGACATTTTGGATAATCATTTGATAGG
The DNA here is from genome assembly GCA_029747655.1 of Ensete ventricosum. Lineage (NCBI taxonomy): Eukaryota > Viridiplantae > Streptophyta > Magnoliopsida > Zingiberales > Musaceae > Ensete > Ensete ventricosum. Next base: position 7,322,224 of record JAQQAF010000009.1, on the reverse strand, counting down.
TTAATTAATAGAAGTCTGATATATGTAGGTTGAATTGCCGATAAGAAGTTCTCCTGGTATTGATAACTAGTTGCATTTTGGACAACTGTTATACAGGATATCCTGGTTGACAAAGATGATGGAGCTAGCTCAGGTCATCCAGAGACAATATCAAATGAACTTGCATCTGCTATTAGTGACGGGCTTTACTTTTACGAGCAGGTAGTGTTAATTTTTCTTAGTCTGTAAGCAGTCAAAGTTGCACATAATCTAGCTTTAAGTATTGTGTTGTTTGTATCCTACTATTTTCTTTTTTGCCATTTGCATGCTAGTTTCTGTCGCGTGAGTTTGGTATGGACATTTGTCTTCTATTGGGTTAAAATTTAATACTCTGATGCAGATACTAAAGTGTCTTTGTGCTATGTAACTAGCAGGAATTGCATGCCAAACGAGCTAGTAACCGGAGAAATAAGATTGGGACTGTGAATAAACCTGGGGATTTTAAAGCTTCCATCAATGCAACCTCACCTTTGCATTTGAAGGCCAACATAAATATAGGAAATAGTGCATCTGAAGTGTCTGGACATGCTAGTTCTCGAAGACGCCAAAATAAAGGCAGTGGCAAATCACATGCCTTGCATGAGCAGCGTCTTTTTCCAAGCAATTTTAGAAATTATGGCAGTGGGCGAAATCGCCATGGAATGGTGTCTGAGAGCCCACCAAGCAACTCAGTTGGCTTTTTCTTCGGGTCAACGCCGCCAGAAAATACTGGGTTCGTATTGCTAGGTAGTTTCATTTTAAATGGTACAGCGCTTTATTATAATGTCGCACTGATCTTGCTTCCTGCTTTCATATTTCCAGCCTGATGTCATCAAAGTTGAGTTGCTCTCCACATAGTATTCTTTCTGGAAGTCCACCTGTGGGTTCAATGCCAAAATCTTTCCCCCCATTTCAGCATCCAAGTCATCAGCTTTTAGAAGAAAATCAATTTAAGCAGCAAAAGTAGATGACTTTTTTTAAGACTTTAAATGCGTTTTAACTCTTTGATGATTAGCTATTCTCATTTAGCTGTTTCTGATGAAGGTATCTGAAGTTCCACAAGAAATGTCTTAACGATCGTAAGAGATTAGGAATTGGCTGCAGTGAGGTAAGTTCTAATTATTATTTTCTTTTGCCTAGATGTTCATCATAGAGATATGGGTTAAAGAGGACCTTGACATGGTGAACACTGGTTATGGTATTATATACTGATGGCGTTTGTCAGACATACTTTATTGTTGTATTGACATTATTGGGGTTAGGTTCCTCATTGTTCCAAGGTTCTTGATTTATCTTCTAGGTATAATACTAATCTCCACTTGTATCACCCTATTGACATGTGTGTATGGGAAGCATGGATACGTCAATGTGGAGGATGTATTCATGTCAGACACGTGTTGAGCATAGATACGTCTTCGACATGGTCGGACACGTGTCTTTTTTTCTTTATATTTTTTTATAGGACATGGCGTATCCGTGTTAGACGCTTCTCCCACGCCCTTCCCCCTTCCTCGTGTGATGCGCGTGCAATGTTGAGTTGCGTGGGCTTCATGTGATAGCGAAGAATTGTGGAATTAAGGGAAATCAAGCCCACAAGCATTCATTGTCCATAGGAAGGCTAAAACCACCGTCGTATACACCACGACCTGCCGGTGATCTCACCCGCATTGATGACTTCACCAACACCCACGCATGACCCATGGTCAACACCGTTGGCGACTTAACCTCGTCGACGACTTCACTAGCTTCCATCTTACAACTTGTGCGGTCGCGTCCTTAGCGATTCGTCAGCGACTTCACCAGCACTCGTGTGACGCACCCTCGACGACGCGTCAGCAACGTCACCCCTGTTGACGACTTCACCAGCACCTGTCGCACGACCCGCACGGTTGTGCCTTGGCCACCCTCGTCGGCGACTTCACTAGCGCTCATGTGGTCGTGCCTTCGACGACCCATCAGCGACTTCACTAGCACCCATCACGTGACCCTGTGCAGTAGTGCCCTCTCTCATGGGTTTTCATCGGCATTCCTGTTGTCGATCCATTACCTCGCCCGTGTGCAAACTAAACCTGTGACCTCGATGGCAAAAAGCCTTTTCAAGGCTTTCTGTTTCTTTTTAGTATTGTTTTTAAGGAATTGATGACCTTTTATATTCCCTAAGTTACATTATCACATAACTATATTAATAACTATATTGATGGTAAATTTTGTTATTGTCTCTTATTAGTAATAAGTCATGTATAAAATTTTATGACAGAAGTTATGTGGATATATGCTAGGAATATATCAAAAAAACAAAATGTACTATAAATTTTAAATATAAATATTATAAGACTCGTATTAATCAAATTTTATTTATATTTATATACACACACACATGTGTCCTCGTCGTGTCCATATGCTAATTCTTAAAAAATGACATGCTCGTGTTGTGTCCTGCGTCCGTGTTTGTGCTTCTTAGATGTGTGCATCTTATCAATGCTGAAATTGTTTCAACTGTGTTTTTTTTTCTTAAAGTTTGTATTGGTCTTCTATTAAGTTAGACCTTTCATTTTAGTTGTAATTTTTTTGAAGTATCTGTTGTTTTATATACAGGAAATGAATACTCTCTATCGGTTTTGGTCATATTTCCTCAGAGATATGTTCAACAAATCCATGTATGACGAGTTTCGTAAGCTAGCAATTGAAGATGCATCTGCTACGTATAATTATGGACTAGAGTGCCTCTTCCGATTTTACAGGTTTAACTAAATATACTATTTTGCACGTGTTCAAACTACAAGAAACTGGATTTGAAATTTTTACTACCAACCTTATTCTGTATATTCGAATTAATTTAAGTCAGGAACACTGACTGCTCTTCTTTACTTTCTTGTAGTTATGGATTGGAGAAACACTTTAGAGAAGATCTTTATGATGATTTTGAACATCTTACCCTTGAGTTTTACAAAAAAGGCAATCTTTATGGTCTTGAAAAATACTGGTAAAGCCTCTTACTGCTAATGTTAGTTTGCTTTTATAGTTGCTAGTTTTTTGTCTTTTTTTTGGTTTTTTGTTTGATGTCTAATTTGTCCATCCGTTACATTATAGATAATGTGTCCTGTGTAATTTTATGCTTGATGAATTAATTGTTTGTTCCAGGTTATCTTGAATGCTAAAGTTACCTGTGATTTGCATAATATATTGGTGTACCAATATGTTGTAAACTACAAAGCCAATATAAAATCTCAGACATTATCATTGTTTTGGTTGATATCTGATGTTTAGGGTTGGTATATTGTCTGATATACATTCGACTGGTGACTTTAGTTCAACAATGGACCAAGATTTTAATCCTTGATCCAGAAGCTGTAGGCTGTGTTATTTTTGTTCCATTTTGTTCATGAAATATATAAATGGAATAGATTGAGTGTGCTTTCTGTGAGCTGCTAGTTTCCTACCGAAGTTACCCAAATGGTTTTTCTGATGTAGTATCTATCAATGGAACTGTCTGGTTTGATATAAATCTTTACTCATTTACGATGCTTGAAAAAATGAAGCTTATAGTCCCCTCCAGATATATTACTAATTTCCGAACTTTTCATATACCAGGGCATTTCACCATTTTAGAGAAGAGCGGGGCATTTCTGAGCCTCTACGGAAGCATCGAGAGTTGGAGAGGCTTCTCCGAGAAGAGTATCACAGTTTGGAGGCTTTCAGGGCTAAGGAGAAGGCAGAGAAAAGGCTTCCAGAAAAGAGTGTAGCAGCAGCAGAAGCGGCGGCTCCAATGACTCAGAAGTCACACCATAGTTGTGCTGTAGAGCTGCTTCCAGCCTTGCCTATCTTTTACGAAGGTTAATACCCCATAGAGAACAAGATAGAAGAGGATTTGTTCATGCATACATGTGGAGATTTTGGGATCATTGCCAGTAGTAGAAGCTGTCTATTTCAGGAATTCTTCTCTCCATCCCGGATTTGTACATAAGGTAACCAAGGATAAAAAAAACTGTACATGGAACTATGAAAATTGACCAATAAATATCTGGATTTAGTCGTTCTGCCCCTTCTTTTCTAAGTAGAACAAAGTTACATACGTGGAGTTATCGTGATGTTACGAGCATGATCTGCCCATCATCATGATCCGACACTTGCATCGGATCATGCAGTCTTACTTTGATTATTTAGTTCAAATTGTTCAAAATTGTTCAAAAACAAATCATCTATGTGGTCATTTTGAGAATTTTTTAGTTCTATAGAATGGTTCGGAGAGTCAACCAGTACAAAACCTAGGAGCTACCCGAGTGATATATGGTTGGATGAGTCTTTGGAGTATTGATTCGGAGTTGCGTAATGATCGATTGATTTTCAAAAGTATTGATACTCGTAATGATCAATTGATTTTCAAAAGTATACAACATACATTATTACACTCTTACAATGCTCAACAAAAGGGGCGATCAAGCTTACTTACTCTTTTGAGTAATACCTTTGGCACTATGTTGTACTAACCATTAGGTTGGACTTGATCTACCATTTGACTCTTTAGGTGGACAAAATGAATGATCCCCAAGGAAGAATGTGTAAAGCTTAACCATGAAAAGGTTAGCACTCTTTTTGTATTCTTGTGCATTTCACATAATAAGATTGAACCCGGACATTTTACACAATGATTCTTCCGTGTTGGATGGTTTCTTGGTCACGACCAGCTAAAGCCAAAGTTCCATTAAAGAGCGTTTCCACGTGGTAGAACCTCCTCAGGGAATATAAGGTTTTCATGAGGCTGATCCTGAGCCGCCATCCAAGCACGAATACCTTCATTTAAGAGAATATTTTTGGTGTAGAAAGTCTCAAATTCAGGATCTTCCGCTGCACGGATTTCTTGGGAAACGAAGTCATAGGCACGTAGATTCAGAGCCAGACCGACTACCCCAATAGCACTCATCCATAAACCAGTTACGGGTACAAATAGCATAAAGAAATGTAACCAACGTTTAGCTCTTTCATGCTTACTATAACTAGTTATTTCGGTTTTCTACTGGCTGCTTTAACTATAACCTCAGCTCTATTCATTGGTTTGAACAAGATACTACTTATTTAAAATGAATTGAATGAAAAATTGATAAAAACGAATATTTCTCTGAGATTCCAGGTATTCTATGGTTCTTTCTCACATCAATTGCCAATTCTTGGTCATTGAGATTCACGAATAATTCAGATTAATATTTAGGGATAGATCTTACCTCTCTTTTTATCCCCTTAAACAAACCGAAATGATTGAAGTTTTTCTATTTGGAATGCACGATTGAAAGCACTCTTCTCAGACCTTTATTGCCCCACCCTGTAACATGCAATCGGTCCTCACGAGGTAACAATAATTCATTTAGCAAATAAGATTTTTCTTCAACTAAATCCAACTACCAAAGCATTTAACTGGAATATAGCTAACTCAACTGGATTGGACCATATTGCTTGGACCGTTGAAACCACTCGTGAACACACACAATATCATATTTAACCCTGTGCATTAAAGCATACCTTTATTGTCATCAAGCTTTGCTCATATCCACTGCAGACATCGGCTATAGTCCCCAGCCTTTTCAAATGCTTAGGTTCATCTGTCACTTGCAAAAAAGAATTGTCAGCCAAGAAAACAAGTGCCAGCATATCAAACAAAAAAAAAAAACAAATCTCCAATTAGCTTACAGAAGTCTTGGTGAGATACTGCTCCCAACGAAAACAATTCCATATGTGAATAACAAACAATCTGACAATAACTGAAGCCCAGCGGCTTTCAAGTAAGAAGAGCTTTGACGTGAAAATAACAGTATGTTCACACAAGGCAGTAGTCATTCTTGATAGCCAGTGCCTTAGGTGGCAAAAACATCCATGTACACAGTAAATAAATGTTTAACATCTCATATATCCACCACAGCACACAAAAATGGCTCTCAGGAGATTTCCAAAGCATCAGCAGAAGAACATCGAGCTGCTAACATTCTGATGCAGCCTCGGTAACTCTGGGACAGGTACACTTCCAGCAGATCTATGTCCACCGTGGCTAGATGATGACTCGGCCATGTCATCGAACTTGACAAACTGACTCAATTGTGATGCAGCCAGATGGGCATAGCATATAGGAGCAACTGATACAAAACATACATAAATGAAAAAAAAAAAAAACTGATAAGTCTTTGGCTAAAGATGTCTACAACTCTAAAAGCAATGGCAACACGGAAGTTAAACATCCAATAATTTGAAAGCAGTCAATTATGAGTACAATTTAGTGCAGAGGAAATAATATGGTAGGAAACAAGAATATGAATGGACACAGCACAAGTTATTGTTCATGTGGAGCTCAACCTTATGTGAAGTTAAAAAAAAAAAACATTTATGTGCCTTACCAACAGAAATTGCAGTTGTGCTCCTTTGATAGCTGCAAATGTTTCAAACAATTTCACAATATCAATCACAATGCTCAGTCTTACATTTAATACCAAATCACCTAAAAAACATATTCTTACACATAGGAAAGTGAATGCACAAGCTCCTGCAGGTCATCGGCAGAGAATTCGATCTCGTCCAGCAAAACATGGTAATGAGTGGGTCTAGTGGTACCCTGAAAGAACGAAAGCAATGAAAAGGAAAGGGAATACACAGATCATATTTGATCCACGAGCATGACATTGAACTAGAAGAAAATTGGGAGTAGTTTAAATTGTAAAAAAAAATAAAATATACTGGATTAAGACTTCACTCAAGTTGCAAAAAGCTTACAATCATCCCAGCATGCGAGCACATGTAAAAGTCATAATTTCTAGGATGACAAATTTTGCTGTCGATAACCGTGCCTGCAAGTGTAAACATGTCAAATTGAAATATGTCAAGTCACAAGCATCATTAAAAAAAAAAAAAAAAGCCATTTCAACCCAGAAAATTGACACATTATAACAAGATATTAAAAGCTAATGCAGCAAAAATTACAGAAGCTTACCTGGTTGAACATTATCAGGTGATTTAGGCTGGAAGAATTTAGTATGATGATTTTTCTGGGCAATTATTAATGTGAACTTTGGAAACCACTGCTCATCGAGAAACTTGCAAGCCTACAAGAAATAGAAACTGCAGTATGAGCACAATGGATGATTAATGAGTCATGATTGCTTCCTAGCTAGGGATATCGAATGCATATAAGTTATTAGTTATCATAAAATTGTTTTAAGATACCTCAATAATTTGATCTAACTCGATGTTCAGAACCTGAACAAACTGTGATTCGCTAACACCATCCCTGGAAATGAAAATACTTAACATTCAGACTCAATCCATATACATTCAATTGTGAGAATCTACAACAATAAATATAACAAAAAAAGCATCGAACCAATCAGATTCTTGGAACAAACAAGCTAAGCATTTAATATCTATAAACAAATTCAAAATAAGGAAAACCTGTGCATGTTACTACAAGATACAGTTACCTAGCATACCTAAAAATAATAATATTCTCTGGCTTTCTCTTTCCAGAACTGGTGTAGAAATCAATCAGCAATTCACTGAGTAATAACAAAAGAACTAAAGTTTTAGTGCAAATCAAAACAAAAAAGTCATCAACCCAAAGAAAAGTGAATACCAGAAGATAGAAAAGAATACAATTTCTTATAACAGGAAAGTATACAAGAGTATTAAGTTGTTACATACTTTAAACGAAAAAAACCTTGTCAATATAACCCAAAAAACTATACCGGATTATGCCTTCGTCATTTTTGTCACCAACAGGCTTAAACAGTGAGTCGATCATTTCATGCTTCGGCGATTGGGACCGCACAGAAGCTCTATAACGAGAAATAGAAGGCCACTGTCTTGAACTCACAACCTTACCAAACATACAAATCCAGTGTTATAAAACAAGCGATGGAAAGGACCATGGATTTAGTTGTAAAGCAAGGAAAAACACTAAAGCATTAGTCAACAAGTATACCGCAGCAATTGATGGAATATCAGACTGTCCGGGAGAGCCATGTGAAACATCCATTCCTAATATTATTGTTGGGGTATTTGAAACCAAAGGAATAGCTTGTGACCTTTCAATGTTCAAAAAGGAATTTATCCCACCTAACTGTTTCAAAGAAAAACAAACCGTTAAACAAATAAACATGATAAACAAGACGAGGATGTTAATGCTTTGATAATTCTACCTTTGCATTGATTTTCAAAAGCACATTGGTAACATATTGGTCGTTCACTCTTGTAGGGGCAATGCATTGTGTTACGATTCCAAATTCAGCAAGGCATTTCCTCTTCCATGGTCCTATACATTACCAACATGTTCTAGTAAAGTCATATTCAAGTAGACAATAAAAAATAAAAAAGACATTAACCATAAATATCCGAATTCTTTCTCTCTGGTAGAAGGCAGAGAAGAAATTGTGGGGCCCCGGGAAGTTTTTTCTTTATCTGTTGAAACATATCATCCACCCTTGCAACAGGAGGCCCCCTTCTCATTGAAGGATTTTCCTCGATCACATCAAATGGTTCTTTCATGACCTTAAAAAGCAAGATTCTTAGAACCAGTTAAAAGATTTATCATAAAAGCACAAAGTAAACAGATAACATACAATGCCCTTCATATTCGAACACTTGATTAGGTCTCTTATAAGTGACCCAATATCACATCTAGCTGAGAAAGTGACAACAGCCCAACGGCTAATCTCGATGGGCTCAACCAATTTCTGCAGAAAATACAAAACTCAATCGCCTGATCAAGCACATGGAAATTGAAGTAAACAAGACAAATAAACACAACCTTGTGGTTAAAATTCCACCTTCCTCTAGATGGCATGAAATCTTCCCCGTTACCAACTCTCAACTGCAGCATAAAGTAATTTTGATTGAATGTAGACTGATTTATGAAATATAATGTCTGCATGTTGCATGCAAGGACATAGAATCCACCTTCGGAGGTTGCAGAACTCTGCCATCAACCTGAGTAAAACCTGTACTTATGGTGACACCACAAGCTTGTAACATCGGATCAGCATCATAGTTGTTGAACTTTAAAGCCTGACATTGATGTAATACGCATGAGAAGAGAGGACGTAGGCCAATGGCAACAAAGAGGCATTATAAGAGAAAATACACAACCTCAGTCAGAACACTCATTCTTTCTTGAGGTTTTTGCCTTGATTTTTCGACAAGGGAAGAACGTTGGAAAGTAGATAAGGCCTTTGTATATCTTTGCAATGAAACAAGGCTGCAGAGCTGGGTAAAAAAATATTGTTAGAATTATAACCTAAAAAGGCTGTGCCCTAAGATGTTAACTCCACAAACCTCGATAGGCACATAAGTTGGACGCTTTGGTTTTCCAACATTGATGCATGGAAGTGTGGCAGAGAAGCTCAAAGGTATATTCCGATACTTTGTGAAATAGTCATAAACAGTTATTTCTATTGTATCAGAATCCCCATTCCCATCCCTCCCATTTCTCTGCTTGAAATTGAATCTGCAGCGAAAAGCGAAACTATTGTAACAAAACAATATCTTAAAAAATTAACTGGATCAAAATTTCACAAACCTACCATTAACGCCAATATTTAAATAGAAACTATAATCATAAAATGAATGTGGGCATATCCAGCAAAGAAAGTGCCTAATTTTACAATTCTTCAGGAGTTGGTTCTCAAAGCTATTAATGCTTTAACTATGGCTGTGAAATATAATAAAACACCGTATACAACCAAAATTACCTCAGTTCGTTACAAGGCTGTTCACTCAAACCAACAATCTTAAACTCTTGATTAGTATGGCGGGTCATGATCCTCAAATTTTTAAGAACCCGTTTAGCCTGAAAGCAAAAATAACCCTATATTAAGACAAACATCAGCAACTACAAGACTGAAAATAGATCTAAAAAGGATCCTTGACCTGGTATACTTCGAAATCAAACTTGCTGTTGTTACCATTGGTTTAAACTTACCTTTGTCCAGTCAAGAAGATATGGATCCTTGACATTTTGGTTGTCAATAAGGAATTGGACAACAGGACCTGGCTTAACAATCATGGTCGTTGAAACATCTACATGCACCAGAAATACAATGATGCACACACCAGAAATACGATGGTTAAAGCAACATAAAGCATGCAAGGGAAACAAGCTCAGAGGAAGATGTCAGAGCATACCAATGTTCAATGACAGGCCACCTTGTGAGGTTCTAAAGCTAGAATGAAAACCACGGCATCCTAGAATGCCACCTCCAATGTCAGTAAAGTTTCTTGGATTGTTGTGGAAAAATGACTGTCGAACAAGAAGACATCCCCTAAAGAAATGACAATTTCAAGAAAAAATGTCAGGTAACAGAAATAGTTTTGGATGTTAAAATCCATAAGTCAGAAATGTCAATGATAAGTTTGATCAAGGATAACGACATACTGCTTTGCTGCATGCTGTCGTAAAATAATATCAAGAACCCGCAATGCTTCTTGGGAATTCTCATTTTCATAGCCTTTCAAAGCAATTGCAATGGATTTCATAGGAATCTTAGCAGCAAAATTCAGCTCAACTTTAAATGTCTTTATTCTGTAGGGGCGTCTTACACGCTTGTAATCACTTTCACCAGGACTGTCGCTCCCACGTGGGCTCCCAGTGCCAGTGGCTCTGAGTAGTGAAAAAGAATGCATTTCAATTTCCTTGATCTCACGTCACACACAAAACAATACAGACAGTTCATGGAAACACAAGAAAAGGGAACACAAACAAAAAAAAACCTATACCTAGATGAGGATACATCCTCAAGTACGACAGTGAACTCATTTTTGACTTGAGGAAGAGCACCGAGTGTGAATAGACTCTTTTCTCCATCATATGCAAAGTCTTTGTTTCCTAGATCCATGCCATAAGTCTGATGCAATTTATCTATCACCTTTCTACCGATACCCTTCCCTTCAACAGGCCTTTCATCTTCATATTTTAATAAAACCTATTTGTCAAAAAGAGAAAAAGGAATTACACACATCGTGTTCCAAATTAAAGATTTGCAGTAATGATAACACAAAAAAGGCAAACCAGAACCTACACTGTAGTGATAGAAATAATCGTCCACGTTCCGAACAGAAACTTTAAAATGGTTTGTCAAAAGCGGGACTGGCTGGCCTTTCTTTCCAAGCCCTGGTCTAGGCATCGGTACCCTACTAAGCTTCATTGACTTTTTGGGTGGCAAACTTCCCTCAGGATCAACTTTAAATGGGGTAACATTTGGAGGTATGGGAGGAGGAGGAGGCAGATCTTCAATGGTTTCTGGATCAAATCGGGACTCCATCTCTTATATCACCAGTCTAACAAAAGGAATATGTAGATGATACATCAGTTTAGACATGAGAGAAACACAGCATACTCCAAGGACCAGGGAATCAGAGAGAGAGACAGAACATACATAAGATTCAGAAAGGAATCAACATGTAAAATTGCTCCAAGAAGAATGCACACATATAATGGATAAAAAACAGAATGATGCTTCCGACCAGAGGACAGACGAAATATGTTACTACAAAAATATACAGAATAAATGAAATAAATCTACATGGTTGACAATAATAAATAATCACAAAAAAAGCGAAGTTAGAACACAAAGAACTCCAAAATTATCATTGCACACGAATTTGATACAACTGAAAATGAGCATCCGTCTATTCAATGAATAACATCACAAAATAGCAAATACAAACTTATAAGAAACATCAAAGCAATAAGAAGATACTTAAAAGTTGATTTCTGCGAGTTGGCCTGGTTAAGTATGAAAAAAGAATACATAAGTGTGTAGTTGGCTTCATAACATTCATAAATATATCGTACACATAATAAGATTCCAATTTATATAGACTGCAGCGCCAGACTACAGCAAACCATACAAAAACATCAAAGTCACTCAAGAACAGAGCTTGGTACAACTCACAGATAGCCAGAAAATTGCCATGTAAAAACAACTCTGATTTTCCAAGACAGAATATTTCTAGGAGTAGCTTCTGCGATCAGAATAGAAAGCCTTAACTAAAATTATAAGTAGCATCATTGGAAACATCTCAATCAACTGCATTAATTTAATTGATATCCATGCCATCCATGTTTTGGAAAGCATTAAATAAAATTTAACATCTGAACATTTAGCCTAAAATGATTACATACTCGAGAATCCCACAACACTAAGAGAATACAAAACGAGCAACTAGAAGCCTCCATTATTAATACGACAAAATCCTGAAGTACACTGCAACAACCATGCATCGAGATTCCAAGGTATCAACAGAAGGAAATTGACAGGAAAAGAATAACCATAAAAATAATACTCAACAAAAGCTCCAAAATATTCCGCTCTCCAAAAACGTCTTTACCACTAAAATTTCTAATTAACGTTTAAGGCGAAATAAGAATCGCAGATTCGGATGGTAAAAGACGCGAGAACTTCTAGAGCAGTTCGAGACCACATCAAGCATAGGAAAACAGCGGTTCATTGGAGAAAAGCTCCATAACTTAAAGATGGTTAATGCACCAAATGAACAAAAATCAATACAAAATGATAAAGAAGAACGAAAAGGCTCTAGTCTTTACAGCTAGAAAGAAGGGGATCTTCGAGTGCGAACTAAAATGCAACATGCATTATATGGTATCAAAAAAGCCGCTATATTCCCCAAGGACCTCCAGAAAATATCAGACAAGCAAGCAAGCAAGCAAGCAGGTTAGTACCAACTTAACACACATCGAACAAAACCCAAGTAAAATGAAGCAATAAACACAACGAAACACAAGCGGAAATGTGAGAAGCAATAAATATCAGACTGCTTGAAGTCGGCAGGGTGCTTCAGTCCAACAACATGAAATCGAAATGTAAGAAGAAATTGAGATGGAAACAGCTAAAACCCTAGCGGAAGAAACTACTCTACCAGGTGGAAATTTGTAGAATCTCGCAAATAATCGAAAGAAACAGGGCAAACCCTAGGCGTCGCTTTCTACCGTAAGAACCATCGTATTACCTCAAAGGGTAGGGAGATAAAACGACAGAGCGGCGCTTCCTCCTCTACTCCCTTCTTCATGTACTTCCCGAACGGCGTCAGTGCTCCATTTAGATCGGGAGGCCGCATATATATGTTGATGCGAACGATATCATCATCGTTCTTTTCCCACCGATCGGATACGATATTGACGCGTGTCACTATAGCATGGAGACTTATATGCGCAAGTCCAAACCGAGCGGGGCAATAGTCACTTCGCCGCTCGCACGTGTCGAGCGCACTCGCCGATTCAAGGAAGCAACACCGTGTAACTTAACGGCATCGCCTCTCTCGGTTACCTGCTTCCGTCAGTCCTTCGCAGTGGCGGTTCCACGACTCGACGGCTGTGATAACGACAACTCATGAAGCACCCGTATCAGCCGTCGGATGACATGAATCCCGCCCTTTCGGGATGGGACGTCGGAACCGGCGTTAGACGTACTCTGCGTTCTCGAGGACGTGTCGCCGTCATGTGATGAACGGAGGTAATTTGACCGTCAGAGAAGGGTTAGTTTCGGAATAGAAGACGGAAGTTGGAGCTTTGAATCCGACCCGCCATTTCCTCTTCCCTTATATGGCCTCCTTTGTTATTCAACATTGGACGGACAGTCCGCTTTCCCCAATGCCGAACATAGTGGAATTGCGTATTTCCTGATTTGCCCCGTACGCGATTTTTCCCAGAATGCTTATTGGGAGAGGTGAGTGATCCCAGCCGTTGGATTCTTGACGGACACCGATGGTGGCCGTTCGATGAATGGGAGAAAGGGTTGCTTGGTAAATTTAAGAATTGCATCGCAGTCGGAAACTCCCTCGATTTTGCCCATGCCTCAATCTCGGGTTTCGAATTTGGTTTTGCCAAAAGCGCACCTGGAAAAAGCACCTACAATTTAGACCCCCCGTAGAAGCTCTGTCCTGCTTCTTGCCACGTCACACAAACAGGGTGGAGCCCGGTGAAGTCATTCGCCACCGACCCCGACAGCCGCGTGTGTTCTTCCGGTGTACGCGTAACTTCAAGTCTTTTGATCCGTCGGTTACTTATATGATCACCTCGCATTCGTTTGTTTTTCCAAAAAAGTGGATTGGACGCGTGGCGGCGTATTGTGGCGTTTGGAGTCGGGAAAGCATTGATGACCGTCTGATCGGTGAGCTATATAGGATTACCGTAACATACTCATCGCTTGGAACCGTCAAGATCCATCATGTTTGTTATGATGATGGATTTCCCTTATAATGGATGGAGTATTTGGAATATGTCGGACGTATACGGTTGACTTCCCCGCAAGTCATGGAAGAAGAATTGAATCGGGTTTCCGATTTGGGGAGAAATTGATAGTTAAGATGGTAAGATAAAATCATGTTCATATCTACTTATCATATTGGTAGTCCGTTGGGGTTACATTGGATCGTCAAAGAAAGGTTGTGATCAAGGTTGGGCTCCCGATTCAAACCCAAGTCGGCATCAGGCCCATGCGTTCTGGATCCGATCCAAATCAATCCGCCACGACGATGTGGTTGCGGTTGTACCCAATCCAAGTTGGAGAATTGAGGCTTGAATTAAAGGGATTACAACATCGATCGAGATTAATTTAGCTTCCCAAAACCCTGTTTCTTTCTTCCATCGCCATGGCGAAGAAGCGAAAACTAACGATCCTTCTCATCCGAGAAGGAGGTGGGCCGAAGAATCTGAAGAGGAGGAGGAGGAGGACGCAGAGGGAGAGAAAGAAGAGGAGGAAGAAGAAGAAGAAGAAGAAGAAGGCGATCCCTCACTGAATCGATCCGCAGGTGATCGAGCTCGTCGAGGAGGCCGCCCTCCGCAGCCGTGCCCTCGTCTCTCGCATCGCTACATCTGCCGACACCAACCCCGTCCACCGCAACATCTTCGTCCACGGCTTTGGCTGGGAGGAGATGTTGCGGCGGACGAGGGTACCTCCTGCCAGCTCGCCTCTTTCGGGCCCTCGGGCACCCAGGGTCCCGTCACCGAGCGCACCGGCCGCAAAATCTTCGTCAGCGACATCGGCGACCACGTTTGGGGAGATCGAGGGGCCTTTGGGGGTGGGTTACGACAAGACCACGGGCAACATTCGTCTACAAGACAGTCGGTAGGTTGGAAGGCGGCCCTGGAGGAGGAGGAGCCGCCGGAGTAGTTCTTTGGAGGGGTGGCGAGTTCGATTGCCAGAGGGCATTCGAGGGGCTTGGGCCGAAGAACCAGGCTGCCGGGATTGCCAATATGGCAGCGGTGTTGCAGCCGAATGATCTTGCCATAACCTATGCTACTCCGCCATTGATGGGACTCCAGTCCGGTGGCGGAATTGGTTGGTAGGGTCTCAACCCAACAGTGGGAGTGCTCAGAGATGTCATCATCTTTGAGCATGAGCTGGTCGGTTCTACAAGTTAAGCTAATTACAAATTATCTCTATTTTTTTTTTATATTTTAATATTTTATATTTTTAAAATTATATTAATATTTTTATAATTATAAAAAATAAAACATATGGATTCATTTATCTTAGTAATGGTACCTTTGGAAAACCCGAGTGGGTGTTTCAGATGATGAGAGCGACGATGATAGGTGATGATCGTGTTATATCTCATTCGATATTTATATAAATAGAGAGGCCCTCACTTCTCGTCGTTATTCTCTTTATCCACAACAATCATTCGTGACCCCTAGTGATATGTCATCATCAATTGAAATATTAAACTTAACATGTTTGTATTTTTTTTATTTTTATTGTTAGGATACATGAACTTAGATATTTTGATGCAATGTATTTTTTTTTTTAAGTTGTAAGGATAGAGATGTTAAAAGTAATTAATTACATAGGATAATAATTAGTCCTATCAAATTGGATTAGGGCTTGATGGAGGCAGTGTGGGGATTAACAACATCAGTCCCAGTGCGAGTGGAAGCTATATAAATCACTGGCAGCTTGGGAGCTTACCATAACAGTTATGTCCATCAACATGGAGGAGTTCACAGTCCGGCAGTGACTTGCTGCCATGCTCGGGGCAGTTGGTAAGTAAGATGTTCTCAACTCTGGACAAACTTGAATGTGAAATTTGCTTGCTTTGTTTGATTAACTAGGTATCTTTCAGTTTGCAAGTTCTTTATAAAGTGTTTTAAATTTTTTTTTCTTTTTTTACATAAGAAAACCTAGGTAATGGTCGGGAAGAAAAGAAAAGAAAGATTTCTGAGCTGAATTTTGAGAAATTGATGATGGATGTTGATAGGGGAATATCTGGTGCTTGCTTGCTGGATGAGTTCCGCCTCCGAGTTTTGGTGAGCAAGCACTTGCTGGTCCAGGCCCGTGTGCGCTAGCTCGCCCGCCTTGCGGTCTTCTCGATACAGAGCGGGAGCTCGTCCGGATGAGTGGTGATTCAGAGCTCGGCTTAGAAGGTCGGCTGTTGGAGTGGTGGAGTCCGGGTGAAGAGAGAGTAATCCAATTAGGGTCGGCCGCCAACTCCTGCAAGGTGGTCGGGTCGGGTAGGTTCCCGACGTGACCCCTCCGACGATCAAGTTAGTTCAGTATTTCGTTTTCGCAATCCCCTTGCCCCGTAGAGGTGCATGAGCTTTTATAGTGGGTGTTGTAGATCATTCGTACCTGATAACCTTACTGTCTTTATGACTTATCATATCGCTGTACCCTCCCACCATGCTTGCTATACTTGCAATGAGGCGTGCGTTTGCAGGTGGGGGGTGCCGACCTTACCTGTGTCAGGTCTGCTGTATGAGCACTGGCGCCCCCGGTATATCCGGCCGGTTACCAGCGTCGGGTCGACCACGTCAGCGGGCCAGTTGTCCGAGGGTGTGATGACTTGGCGGCCAGATCAGCATTTGTCATATCAGATATAAAATGAGTGATACACCAAATCATCAAGACCATTTTTGCTGAGATAGAGGGTGATTATGCTTTTGTCACCTATATCTATTTATACATATATACATACATACATATGTTGGTCGAATACTAGATGGTGAGGAATGATAGCCACAGGTTGATGGTATACATGAGTCCAAAGATGATAGGGTATTGGATACTTGGGACCACAAATTCTTAGATGAATGCCATTTATTATTCATATTGTGACTTTAGGATGCATGTTCTAGCATCTGCATTTAAATTGGATGCAATTAATATAAAGAAAATGCAGCAACATGAAGAACATGCACGGGGCACACGATTGTGTTCTTTGTAGTCCAAGAGGAAACAGTTAAAGAACAAGGTAAAAAGCTCAGATATTATTATAGAAATATGTTAAGGTGTTTAAGTTGTGTTCTTTGCAATCCTTTTTGAGTGGATGACTTGCTTGAATGAATCCTTTTTGGATGACTTGGCATATGAAGAACCCAAGGTACTAGAGTAACTAGATAAGATACTAGTACATCTTTCATCCTACTGTTGGTAAAAAAAAAAAAAAAAAAATTCTTGTTGGAGAATTTTCACTGATATATCATCATCTTTGGATCTCACTGCATGAGTGTGTGTGAGGATAACAGTAGAGTTGGAATTTGTAGATTGGGTTGGTCAGAGTTTATTGTGAGCATTAAGACGTTTGCAGCTGAAGCTTTATCTGACCTCAGAAATCTCTGAGGGTGGCTCTAATTAAGGCCGCCATGGATGTTGTTGGGCTTCGGAGGTACATGTAGATTAGGTGAAGGAGAACCCCAGTTAGCCTTTTTTTTTTGTGAAGATGGATGGATGGATTATTGAGTTGAAAAAGGTTGTGCCGAGGATTTGGATTGGTGGAGCCTTCCTACTTTTCTATTATAAATAACCACAAAAATGGTTCACGAACCCACCATATATTTATCCCCAAAGTAGAATAACCACATAAAATGGTCCACGAGAAATAAATAATTATGTCCTAATCAACACACACACCAAAAAAAAAAAAATATATATATATATATATATTGGCCAAAAAGACCGGACTACTGACTACCATCTTAACCTGAACCAGCGAGGCAACCGAACAAGGCGGCGACGGAAGGGGGACGAAGTCACCACATCCACCATTGAACATAAGCAAGCAGCACGGCGGAGGAGTCGTCGAGCTCCTCCTCGACGTCCACCTCGTCGCCGCCCTTGACGGCAGCTGGCTCGCGGGGCAGCAGCGTGTCCCGACACAGCGGGCACGTGGCCCGCCGGTGCACCAGCCAGCGGTCGAGGCAGCGCCGGTGGAACAGGTGCTTGCATCTTAGCTCCCTGATCTCTTCCCCCTCCTCGATGTCGGACAAGCAGAAGACGCACTCCGCCGCCTCCTTCTGCCGCTCGTACAGCGCCGTCAGTAGGTTGATGTCGCAGGGGCGCAGAGCCTGGGTACGGCCAGAGGGAATCCGGCGAAACCGGGAGCCGGGCGGCCATGTGAAGTGAGCTCTTGCGTGGAGCTGAACGATGGGGGTGAGGAGGATCCTAGTGAGAGAGAGCAGCAGGTTGGAGAAGGGAATCGAGAGAAGGGAGATGAGGAGACACAGCAACAGTGCCATGATCATATCCACCACTCGGAGTTGGAGGGAATGCGAAGCTCCGATACCAAAAACTCCTATTTATAGTCGAATCTCCAACTCCCATCTCTTGTGCAAGTATACACACGTACACGTACACGTATAAATGTACACGTACTAAGTGGTTTCCTGTTACAAAGTCTCCACCAGTCAATATAAAAACTTCACATCACTTCATTAAACCAGATGTTGTTGCGGGTTCTGACTTGCATCATCCGACCCGATGACAAGTGTCGATGAAGCTTTTTGACTTGGGAGGTACACATCAACCCATTAAACCGGAGAGGGAAACAAAAGAGGAGTTTTAATAAGAGCCAATTAACATACAACGCATCACAAAACGGGGGAATCAACCCGCACTTGAATGCAGGTCAAAGCCACCGGTAAGGCTTTTAAGATGAGGACGCAATGGTGACACTGTTCTTTGTTTAGATCAAAGCTCACAGTGTGTGTCTCAGAGTTGGGATGAAAGGGGGGGAAGAGTAATCTGAGGTGACGGACGATGTACCGATAAAAGCATGCATTCAATTGCGTGATGTGACAGACATTGGGCTGTGGCCTCATGCATCAAATCTGCACATTTACACACTGTATTATTATGTGGATGTATGTGAGGCTGAAAGGTGGATATGGACCAGTATAAATGCACATTATGTTGGTCAACATGCTTGGTGCCCAACACGGACGAAACCTTAGTCAATCTATAACTTGAGTTTCTTCTTCTCTGAGATTTCGAGTGCCACAATATAACATTTCTGAGACTTTTGCTGTGGAACTGTGCAATTAGAATGGTGGTAACAGTTTCCAACAGTGTGCCACTTGTGAACCCTGGGATTGGGGGATGAACCTTGCTTTTGGTTTTAGTGTTGACTACTATGAGGTCAAGCACCGTCTTAACAGCGATTGTAATGTAGGAAAAAGGCACCTTGTTTTGGTTTTAGTGTCGACCATTAAGTCAACCACTGCCCCCCTTCCTTTTTTTTTTTACTTCTTCACCTTCTTTAACATTATTCCGATGATACTCTATCGGATTCATTCATTCATCCGATATTTCATGCATATTCTTTGATATCCATATATTTTCCTGATAATATATATTTTTATCATCTACATATTCTTTAGCCTTCACATCTACATAGTTGTTGTTATTGTTTTGCACAATAAAGGCTTAAGAAGAATTAACCAAAGGACATCGTCATATGGTAACGATGATGATGATGATGATGATAATAATAATAATAATAATAAAAGTATCGTTCTATTTTGATGCTAAGACATCTAAAATTATTCATCAATATCGATAAATTAATGGAACTTCAATACTTATAATTCTTCAAAACATTTTACACTGATTCAATAAAAGATGAATTACAAAAACATTTCTGTCTATTTAGTGTAAACGATACAGCAGAAGGCAAGAGAGAGAGAGAGAGAGAGAGAGAGAGAGAGAGAGAGAGAGAGAGAAAGAGAATTAAAAAAAAAAAAAAAAAACTTGCTAAGTTTCAATGAAGCATTTAGAAAGAAATGGGATTGCACGTTGTTGGATGTGGTCGAAGGTGTTTGAATCATCACAACATTTGACCTTGGCAACAGCAAAAGCGTGCACCCAACTCTCACCAACCAAAAGAAAGCACGGAGTCAAAATATACATACATATATTGAAAGGTCTTATTTCCGAAGAGCATAAAGGAAAAAGAAAAAAGAGAGAGACTTCAAGCCTCAGAATAGTGCACTTATAAACCTGCTAAAAGACACCAAATCTTAATTATTCTTTGGGTTTTAGCTGCAGCAGATGGAGTAAAGATTTAAGAGATAGAGTTTGTGTTGCATGTAATCTCACAAAAAATAACTGGAAAAAAAATATCCCATAAGCTTTTATATCTCATCAGACAAATTTTTACACCTAAACAAATAGTACTATCACAATTCACCTTAAATTGATAATTCAAATTCTTTAAGATGTCAGCCCAGAATAACTAGTAAAGATGTTATTTCTCCTAAATAAAATCTTTTTTATCTTTATAAAAAAATAAAAAACAAAAATAATGAATTGCAAACCATCGCGAGCCATGTTGCCTACTTCTAAAATTCAGAGGCTAATTATGGTCTTCTTTCTCAGCCTGTGATGATGTCCTGACCATTGACTTTGAAGCATATGACTTGTTCCTATTCCTACAAATAGAGCCTCCTCTGCATCAACTCCTACTTTTGCCAGTTTCTCCATTAGAGATTCTTCCCGCTGTTAATTCTGTTTCAGCTGTAGGTTCCAATCCAAGGTAAGCAGCTCACCCCTTAAATTCATGAAAACTGGCTTGATCTCAATGACACAGATTGTTCTGATCATATAAATTTTGAGATTCTGATCAATCAACTTATTTGTCATACTGATTTAGCTATATTCCCTTCAAATCTGTAGTCCTCTTGTTAGCATAAGGCATAACCTACAGTACTTCCATCTCTTCTTGATAAGCTCAAATCCAACAATATATTACCAGTTGAAGACCTGCTAACAAGATTATTTTCCTTGTTTTTTTGTTATCTTGAAACAGATACTTGGGAGAAGAGAAGGCATGAGTACTCATTACCTTGCTGCAGAGGAAGATCAGCAGCAGGTATCCACGCACGATCATTTTCAAAAGCAGCTCAACTCCATGAAGAAATCATGGTCCATCGATTCTCTTGCAAGCCTTGCAGAAGGAGGCAAAACCTGCATCTGTGCACCGACGAAGCATGTGGGATCCTTCCGTTGCAGGCACCATCGCCACTCCTCGAGTATTAGCCTAAGCAGCCAAGCCCAGCCACCTGCATCTGCAAAACTTTCAAGCTCATTGGAAGTTAATGAAGCCAAATAACAGATATAAAAGAGATGTTGATACTTGTTATGGTTTTATACAGATTGAAGAGGATTGCCGAGATTGGTCTGTTAATATTACTTGCTACTTTTGTTGTGTGGATACCAGAGATTGTCAGTAAACTGCGATTGCCTTATGTGTAAGAATACATGCTTATGTCAAAAATAAAACAACACTTGTGTGTTTTGAATTACTTGGCCATGGCAACTCTATATCATTAATGTTTAGTAAATAGATGAATAGTACAACAGAATCGATACGATAAGGTACCTGAGCATGTGGTGGCCTCACAACATGACTTCAAATGCCAGCCATTTGGTATGTCACATGATCAACACTAGGGGCGGTTTAAATCTGAACCTCGGCTGAAGCAGAAATATTTTACTCCACAAGCATACATGAACATCGTAGTACAATCAATTAAGTAGATGTAAAAATCTAAAAAATATTTTACTCCTCGTTTCAATATGGCAAAACTACAAAGCCTCTTGCACGACCTGAAGTTGGAAGAATTGCAATATCCTTGTCCTTGGTGTTTCAACAGCTTTAGTTTTTCCGAAGCTACAAGCCATTCTCAAGGAAGTGCAAGGAGCAGTGTGAGCAAGCAATATAAACATTCTTCAACTTTCCATTATTTATGTGGAGCTAAGTCCACTGTCTGGATTGGGGGAGAGGCAACCCAGAGAATGCCAGAGTAGGACTTGAGCCATTGGATCTCTCATAAACCTCTGTACTCTTGACAAATGGCACACAAGTGGCTGAACAAATATGTGGCCAAGTCACCGCTTGGTGCTTCCTGGAAAGAAAATCAAGTTAGAAATTAGATTATATGGGAGAATAGTCATCTCAACACTTTAGAAGGAGTATCAAGTATAATTAAAACAGAAAGGGCTAAAATAGGTCATCTCAATTGTATTAGTTCATTGTTTGCAACAACACTCTAAAGATTTAATTTCTATACAACCAAATATCAGAAAAATGCAATACTCTTAAAATCAGTTCAACTATCAAATTTTCATTAAAAAAATAAAACAAACAATGACCTCATAATGATTCAGTGCCACATTCATAACTAATTGTGATTAAAAAAAAATCTGCATCAGAGCATGTTAGAAAAACCATGTATTGATGTTATAGACTATATATCCATTCTGGACCAAGAAGCACAAGGACAGCCTTATGAAATCACAAAGGAAGATATGAATTGATTAAAAAAACCATTTCTATAGCAACTTTTTTGTTGTTGCTTTGTTAAGTAGTAGGATCACTAGAAAAATTAAGGAAATCCTGAGTCAAAAGGTCACCCAGAAGAAACAACTTGGGCCACACCACTTCCTCTGAGATCTGCTACTCCAATGGGGCTGTGAGAGATAGCTATAGAGAAAGTATTTCATGTAACTTTTTGGTATACTCAATGGAGTAAATATATGAACTTATTCCACAAATGTTTTCAAGGCACTGGCATACCTGCAGATTATACTTTGCCTGTAGTGATTTGCGGTATCCACATGCATAACAAGCAACCACTGATCCTGGTACTCTGGCAAGTAGACCTCTGGTGAACAGACAGCAGAGACTATTGACAAGACCCCACAAAATAAAAAGGGTCATGCATGACCCTGCCAGTGTTCCACATCCCAGGAATTCTGCATTTTTCCCAAACAGGAAGCATGAACACCAATACAACCTAAAAGAATCAAAAGACAAATAACTGAAACAACTTCTTGGCTACTCGTGAATAAGCAGCTCTTATCAAGTGCAAAAAGAATCTTCCCATAATGGTAAAGAATAAAAAAAAATACTATAGCTAATGTAGGTTGTACAAACAAACATACATAATGAAACATGATATATGTTCTTATAGGATGGAAAGCAAACAAATTTTGTTTTCCAGTACTTAAAAATGACGAAATAAAATCATTTTTCTATAGAAAATAGTATGAAAGCTTGATGACATGCTTAGTATCCTAGAAAGTAAGATATCATTGAAGACATACAATAAAGTTTTCCTAATTTTCAGAGGACTCATTCCAGGAATATTTTCTATGGAATAGCAAATGTGGTTTGCAAACAATTTATCTGAAGTCTTAAAGCCCTTGGAATGAAAAGGTCACTCAATGTGCTTAAATAAAATTGAGAATGCTACAGTTTTTGTTTTGTTTATATGATTGCTTGAAAATCAAATATTGTTTAAACTTTAGTCTTTTTTATTTAGAATATTTAAATTTATTAAGGTACAATTTGACAATATAATATTTAAATTTATTAAGGTACAATTTGACAATATCATCTATATATGATAATGGTGCACGGAAATAACCAAAATTTGTAGAGGTGAAGTAGAATGGATTGATACCTTCCAGAAATTATGTTTTCATGAAGTATTGTAGACAAGCCTTACTCCTGCATGCATATAGACGATAAAGAAAGACCCAACTGCTTGCATAACTAGCAATACAGCATAGTAGTAATTAATTTGAGCTGAGTATAGAATCCCTGTCTTCTCAAACAATTTCTTTTCAAGAGCTCTAGGAATACTATTATGTTGCATTACATGAATAAATTGCACCTTGAATTCTTTTTCTTCTGAAAAATTAAGTCAGAGGGCAGAAAATAGCATACAGCTCTGCAAATCATCGAAGCAAGCACAGATTCCAGAAGACCATTATGTCATGTCATGTGTTGCAGATTTGGCGAGAAGAAGAACTTGCACTCACAGGGCTACTGTCAACTTCAGTATCCTACTGATGTAGAGGAATATATGGAGGTGGAATATGGCCGCCTCGCGCTTTCATATTCACTGAAGGATGATCACAAAATTGTTTCTGATACCAATATCAAATAAACATCATCAGAAGATTAGGAACACATTACAGAACTTATATTAGCAGATTAGGTATGTGATCCATGTTTACATATATGACGCATAAAAATTAAACCAGAGAGTTTCTTTATTTCATAGTTTGTTTGCATCTGATAAGAAGAAGCTTCAAAGATTGAATCTGAAACATACTAAGGAACGGTCCAAAAAAAGGGCGTCACTCTACCCCGTGCCCTATACACAGCCACATAAAAGCCCCTTCTTTTGCTTCTGACGGAAAAGAAGTGAAGAAGGACGAGACATTAAATCCCCAAAAATCCATCTTTAGCAAGAAACAAAAGCCGTCATATTTCCGTAAGTCAAAGAAGGAACATTCAGCTCAAATCCTAAAAGCGCGTCGGTCGGAGAACCAAAGCAAATTTATCGAATAGAAGTCGAAACCTACAGCGATCCTTCGAACGACCCACGGCAACCCAAAGATCTTAACAATGTGCTGATTTCTAAAGAAGAAAAGGCCGAAAGAGAATCCTTACCGAGGAATTGATCAATTGGCGAGGGCTTCCACGAATTCAAAATGAAGCTTCAATTGGTCTCCTCCCCTCCGTTCCAAAAGCCGAACTTTTCTTTGTTCCTTATTTCCCTAACTATAAAAGAGAGAGCAAAGAATCGAAGAGGTTAAGCGGAGACAGACGGCAGCTGAGCTTACATCGAGATGTCGTATCCGAAGTCGTACGGAATATTACGCAAAGACGCGACAAATTTCGCGGGCTGCTGAAACAAATACGAACACAGAAGGGCATCTTCGTAGATATCCATCTTGTTAGGGGCGTACACGTAAACTACGAGCCCATTGCTGGCTTCGTCCGACCGACGGCACGGCAACTGCAAAGTATTCTCCCTGCCCTGTGGTTCTAGGGTTCGACCTCGAACTCTCAGACCTTTGGATCTCTTCTTCGAGGAATGCAACGGACTGGGCGGTGAGGAGAAACCCTTTTATATGATCGAGATCCATGAGCAGCTCTCCGAAGATTTAGGTTGAGGTTGATTTCAGCGAACCCAACGAGAATCTGGTAAGTGTGATGGGAAAGAAAGATGAGATTTTGACTGAGAAAAAGATGTTTTGTTGGAAGCATTAGCCGTGGATTCGTGAGAACATTGGCAAGAAGTGATCTTTAGGCTACTGTATAATGTTTGGGATTCCTCTGCGTCTATTTGGTGAAATCTCATCGTTCATGGAAGGATTCCACCTGCCCCTAGCATGGCTTGAGCATCAGATGGGGCAGCTTTTAGTCTTAGCACAAGAATAGTTTAATCCCTATGGCTTGTGAAATCTTGGCAGTTTACACATGTTTATATTATATTACATATCTATTGCAAATTCAGGTGTAGATAACTAAACGTCTCTTTGCTTGAATTTGTTTGTGATTGTTTTAGATGTTCCAATATGATTATGATGCCAAAACAAATTGCATCATCTATGTTACCTTTGTATTCTCACTTGAACATTTAGATCAGAATGTGGAGCCTGTTCTTATAAATGAACACATCCCCATCATTGGTTCCAAGGGCACTCTGAATAGTGCAATGAGGACTATATCCTCTTTATGCTGCAAGAAACAGGGGAGGGTGATGGTATAAGCATAAGTAATAAGGGTTGTTATCCCTATGTTTGAGATTTTGGATTGCCATGTATAATTGACATTGTTTTTTGTTGATGAGGACATGCTAGCTTGCTAAATTTATGCAAATTGAAAAGTTTGTAGGTCATTGAACTCTCAATATGTGACATGTAGCATGAGATGTGAAGGTTAGATAGTAGTATTATGCACGTCGATGACCACGTGTCTCCATTAAAACCATTTTTTATTATTTTGTTTATTTAATTTAACTTTTTGAAATCATCAGTCCGCAAGAAGTATCAGCTCCTGCACGGGGGGTTTATCATGTTCTTCCATGCGAATTTTCCTTTAATAAACATACTCATGGTGATAATCTTGTTTTGCCTTTTTGCAGGTTTTCCAGTTAAAAAAACATACATATGGCATGCGGTTGCCTGTAATTTTGAAGTTTTCGGAAGCTGGCTGCCTGTTGAACTTATCTAAAGGACTCGACACCATAAAAGATTTTGAGCTCATCGGTCGCCTCACGCCAAATATATATCACCAGGTGGGCCTTCGGTTGTTAAAGTGAGCATGCTTGTTGTGTAAGCAAATAGGAAAGGGAGAACTAATGCTGATATGTTGGTGTGTTCCATTGTAGAGTAAATCTTGCAAAAAAGACTCCTGATGTTGCTTTCGGCCACTGGAAGCCTCTTTACCATAGACTCGGGCAGCTGTTGCTGTTGCTGTATCTGCTGCTGGTGACACTTAATTTAGTCGATGAAGTTATGGTATGTATGGGCATCTTTATTTCAACCACCAGGCTTCATGAGTAAGGTTTTTGATTTGAGAGCTCTCGTTCTTGATCCGACAGCCCTCCCAAGCGCAGAAGTCGTAAACAACTCATAAGTGGATAAGGGAAGGGCTCGAAGGTAGCATGGACCACAGGTCTTGCATACATATGCAGATTCTTACAGAAAGATTCATGGGTAAGCATGACTGTTGGAGATGATGAGGATTAATAACTGGACATGCTTGCGTCGGCCGTCAATTAAACTTGAGCTACCTAGCATAATGACTTGTCCTTTAAGGTTTGTCTTAAAGCCATTCTTAATCAGCAAATGTAGAGTTGACCATACAAATGATCAGTGGAGTGCAATGGAGCATAATATTCATCGTCATACTGTCATCATCGTTTCTCATTACCTTCATATTTTCTTGATCAGGCGAGACTGGGATGAAGATGATCATCAGCATTATTCATTGCAATTGTATTTCTCAGACCTGTGGGGAGACTTGGATTTGCCTTATGTCTGTCATCTTAAACCAACATCCGAAGAGGTAAGTAATCACACACAAGTTTTGTCAAAGGTTTTGTATGCTGTATTACAAGTACATAAGCGAAATTATATATCCTGTGGTTTACTAATCACCATCTTTCTTGCTGCTTGAGGATGATTGCAGGCATTGTTCAACTTCTGTTGCTGGATGGCATGAACAGGACACATGATTCAGTTTGATTTGAAGACTGCTTAGATGTTATACCATGTTCTTGATCCGATGCGACCAAAACTGGTCTGGTTCTAGGAAGCAACTCGCATCATAAGATTACAAAAGGTCATGTATCAGTCAGTATCCATCAAAAAGAAGTGGGCAATGCATCAGGATCTCTAGCTGCGGGACTCGGTGCCATGTCATTGTCTTCTTCCCCCACCAACTCTTCTCTCCATCTAAGATCGTTGAACCTTTTTCTGTCACGGACAGCATGAATGAAGCTCAATGATTAAAAAAAAAAAAAAATGCAGGTTACTTGGAACTACATTCTGTTTTGTTTTGACTCCACAGATTGCAAAGAAGGTAGTGAATCCATTTTGTCACCGCAGATGCTGTGTGTGTGCTGGAGATCACCCATGTTGGGTGTGAAGAAGGCCTGTGAAACTTTTTTTTTTTTTTTGAGTTCTAGGGTTCATACGCATCACTCCAAGATCACAGAGCTCAAGATGAGGGCCAGGTTTCAATCACTGACAGCATGAATGAAGCTCAATGATTAAAAAAAAAAAAAAAATGCAGGTTACTTGGAACTACATTCTGTTTTGTTTTGACTCCACAGATTGCAAAGAAGGTAGTGAATCCATTTTGTCACCGCAGATGCTGTGTGTGTGCTGGAGATCACCCATGTTGGGTGTGAAGAAGGCCTGTGAAACTTTTTTTTTTTTTTAGGGTTCATACGCATCACTCCAAGATCACAGAGCTCAAGATGAGGGCCAGGTTTCAATGGCCTCATTATGAATGCACTTATTACATTGCCATCTTACAATTTTCCATTAAATGGTACCATTTTTTTAATGTGCATAAATGCCCTTACTGATTTAGAATTATAATACTATAATTTTTTTGCAAAATCGCATAAAGTATTATTGTTCCACATCTGATGGTCAATATAAAAAAAGATATTTAAACATATATTTGTAACTGTACACGGCTCTCCCATGCGGCCTTTACATTCACAATAAGATCTGAAATCAACATAAAAAAATAACTTCCAATTATACATATCTTGTTATTAATTTGACATCTTGATGTTTATTAATATGCTGTTATGTAGATAATAATAGACTTTAGATTTGAAAACGTGTAAAAGTATTTTGTATGTAGTTTGATGTAATAAGAAAAATAAAAAAGATGAACTATTCAAACCACTGATTTCAATCAAGAATTTATCTTTTCTGGATCAAAATTTTAACGCAAGAAAAATGTGGAGGGTAATTGTGGAATTTCACGGTGGCAAGTTATATAATCCCAATTGCTTTCTTTTTCTTCCTTTCTCTGTACGACCGTATTAGAGGAAGGGTCAGTGGTGGGTTTCTCTCTCTCTGTCTCTCTCTTCCTTTCTCGGCCACTGAGATCCTCTTCTTTTGCATGAATTCCAACCAGCCCGATCGCGGGTCGTCGCATCCCGAGATTCTGCTTTGGTGGGATCCTGTAAGGATCGCTTCTTGAGCGCAACACGTAGCTTCTCCCTTTGGCCGCAGGTGGGCGTCATTTTCTTGATTTCCTTCGATCATGGCCTGCTTCATGTGTTTTTCCTCTTCTTACGGTTGTCGGAGGCGTTTTGGTGACCGCTTTACAGAGTAGCTGGATTCTTGTTCTGTTAGCGTCGACCTTTTCTTTCGTAATTTTTGGATTTCAGTTTGAAATTTGGATACTTTATATTAGGTTGTGCGAATTTGTAGTCGTTTTTTACGTTTTAATCGCTCGGGGTCGAAGTCCTACTGTTGGTATTTTGGTTCCTGAGACTCGCAAAGGGTTAATTGTTCTTGAAAGTTGTAGGTCTATTAATCGATTCTGTGCCCTGGATTTGAGTCAACGAACTATTAGGCTTGCTTTCGCGTTACAGTTGGAGTTAAAATCTATCTGTTTGTGAGAGGATGACCGTCGAATTGGTACTACATTTAGTTTTCATCGTATAAGCTTTCTTCTTTATTTGTAATAAAATCATTCGAAAAATGTTTTTCTCTTTTTTCTTAATGTGAATAATACTTTAATTGCTTTATCTTACTCAAGCTTTGTGTTCAGCCGTGCGCCGAACTCGGTGGTTTGGCTGTTTATCCGAGTTGGATAGCTTCGGTTTTAACTAATTTACAAGCGAATTATGACTATGTTTTGATCACATGCATTGTTCTTGTTTCCACTATGATCATTTGTATTTTATTAAGTTGCTTTACTGGAGTCAATTATTTGGTTCTGGGAATTGTGTTGTTTGCTTTTCATACACTTCATTCGGTACCCAGTTTATGTCCACTCTGCTTGATTTCTCTTGTAACGAGGTTTCTGATTCAAGTGAAAAAAAGGTGATAAGGATTAAAATTTATCTTCTTTTGGCTTACATTAAGAGTCTTGAATGTGATGTTGCATGATGTAGCCATCAGAGAAAATGTTATCGGTGATGACTTGAGCATGGTCCGTTTTCAGTAATAAATGTCAAATATCACCTTGTTATTTTAAGTTCTTGGTTTATTTCACAGTAGCTCTTCTTTCTATGCTACTGCTAGGGTTATTACAACATCTTTATTTGCTTCAGATGGTCAATAGCCTTATACACAAGTGTGCTATGTATGTATATACATTGTTGATTTGTGGCTAACTTACTGTGCTGGAAACTGGGTACAGTGTTGTGTTTTTTAATGAATGGGGGCTGCAAACTCAAAGAATGAAGAAGACAAAGCGCTTGTTCTTTGTAAAGAAAGGAAGCGGTTTGTTAGACGAGCTCTCGATGAAAGGTGCTCGCTTGCAGCTGCTCATGTTTCTTATGTTCAGTCTCTCAGAAATACTGGAATTGCACTTCGAAAATTTGTAGAGCCCGAAGCCCCTGCCGAGTCTTCCTTGTATACGTCAACATCTGCAACACCTGAGGCTTTTGCTTTTATTCATAAACCTGTTTCCCACTTCTCGAACTCATCGCCATCTCTTTCACAGCATGTAGAGACAGCTGACTCATTTTCTCCAGTACCTTCTCCCCTCTCTACTGGAGGCCTTCATGTAAATCATATGAAAGCCAGGAAAACTTCTTACATGACAGTTAAGGAGAAACTTCCAACTTCAGCAACAGCTACTCAACGGATCTCATCCACCGCTCCGAAGCACCTAGTGTCTGGATTAGATGAAACTTCATCCTCTGAATCTCCCTCGACGCCCTCGCAGGCACAACCATGGGATTATTTTGGACTTTCTCATCCTATCGACAAACAACTTTCCTTTCAGAACAACAGAGGATTGAACCATGGTTTTGATATTGCTGACGAAATTAGTTGTCTCGAGGAAGACGAGGGAATACCAGAATTGGAAGGTGAAGGAGACATAAGAGCCTCCACGAATGAAAAGGGTGACATGGACTCGGAAGATGATTTTGATGAACCATCAAATGAGCCCTTGGTACGAATGTTTAAAAATCAAAATCTCATTTCTGAACATCAATTACAAAGTGAGTATGCAACCAGCCAATTTAAAAATCAAGATATCATTTCTGAAGCTAAGCATCAGAATGGGGATAATTTGAAGCTCATAAATGGTACCTCTGAGACCTATGAAACTCCTGAAATGACCCCAACAACAGTGGAACCTGATGAAGTTGCAGTTCCTATAAATGCAAAGGCCAAAGAATCTGATCCGCAAATTAAACATGACTCGAGAGATTTTTTGTCCTGCGTGAAAGAAATTGAAGAGCTATTTATGAAAGCTTCTGAATCTGGAAGAGAGGTTCCAAGGATGCTGGAGGCAAACAAAGTGCAATTCCGACCTTTATTTCCTGAAGAAAAAGGTAAGACAATAATGTTGATCTTTTAGTGCATTCTTTATCTTTTGCACAAAATTAACAAACAGATTTACAGCGCTAAATGTGTTGTTTTTGTTCCTCCGATATTTTATCACCTTCTTTGTTCCATTATAATTAAATAGAGGATTTAATATCAAATGTTTGATGCAGCTCACAGATCAAAGGCATCTGCATTCTTCACAAACTGTCTTGCTTGTTGTAAAGAAGGAACATCTTATCCTCAGGGTATGTCTACCGTTCCGTTTATTCGAGCTTTGTTCTTTTCATCTATGACTCTTACAATCTAATGAGTTGATATCTTGCATCTGTCCACTGGTTCTGATTGTGATTGTGGACTTATGACAATCATGGGCATTTTAACCCAAAAAAATTCTGACTCGCATCATTTTTTTCCATTCTTTATGGGTTTGTTTTTAGTTTTTTCTGATGTTGAAGCATTTAATATCTTGAGTTTATATTGCAGTACATGTTACAAATGAGATGAAGTACTTAACGTGGCATAGGTCAATGTCATCGCTCTCATCATCATCCAGGAATCTTCTTGGCCCAACAGTAAAAGATGATACAGAGGACCTGAGCAGTAGTCTCTTTAGTAACACATATATGAATTCAGGTAGCCATGCCTCAACATTGGATAGGCTATATGCATGGGAGAGAAAGCTTTATGATGAAGTTAAGGTTGGTAGTCATTTAAACTTTATACACTGAAGAATTCATAATTTTATCTATTTGCAAATGTCTGCTATCCCTTGATTGTTTACTTGGAGGAAGCCGTTTTAACTTATCATATAGGCATATAATTCAGAATACTGGGAATGAGTAGAAGGGAAAGAATTGCTGTTCCTGGTCATTGAAAAGGAAGTCGCATTACAGTTTAATGCAGGACCATCGAAACTGCACTTTTGACTGTTTATATTTACTAGTTAGTAATCAGAAAACCATTTATGGTCAAGTTATATGTACATCTGGTTCTTTCATTTGCTATATCTTACTGAAAGTAGACTGGACGGGAGGCTTGTATTTTGGCACTATGTGTGGCTAATAATATCTTTTCCAGAAATTGAAGGGGGTCAGTAACTAAATATTTTCTGGTTAGTGATATATTTGTGAACCTTAACAGTATTGGTTTGATAGACTGAGTCTACAAATTACTCCCTCAGTATTCTTTTTTAGTTCAATGCATGTATGTTGATGTGGGCGTACTTCAAATGCTCACCTATTTACTTGTGTTTGTTGACATATAAATTGTTTATTAACGTTATGGTTCACAGAAATGGACTATCTAAGAATCCTGCTCAGAATTATGTATCTAAATTGGAGGTATATCTTGCGTTGTTTTATTTCTTAAAATAATGTTTTACTAATCTCTAACTAATATTTGTTATCTATATATATATAGAAGCAATTTTACTTCTTCTTGTTATTTCTATTTTTGGAAGATTTTTTTCCTTGATATTGTTAGTCCTTACAGATGTTCGAGACCAACTTTCCATGCAGATCTGGCACTTTTCTCTTACAGAAACACCGCCTCATTACCCTTTTCTATG
This sequence comes from Ensete ventricosum, assembly GCA_029747655.1. Lineage (NCBI taxonomy): Eukaryota > Viridiplantae > Streptophyta > Magnoliopsida > Zingiberales > Musaceae > Ensete > Ensete ventricosum. The sequence continues at coordinate 7,289,533 of JAQQAF010000009.1, read as the reverse complement.
ACCTGTATTATGTTGCTCTTGAGTTCAATTTGCTTTGCTCTTGTAACTTCCTATATTGTCTAATCTATTGCTCTGGAAACTCATATCTGTGTGTTCTATCTTTTTGCATTTCAGGCAAGTGGTATGATACGGAGGGAGTATGACATGAAGTGTAGGCTTCTACGGCATAAAGAGTCCATAAGTGAAAGCCGAATAAGTGTTGATAAAACCCGTGCTGTTGTTAAGGACCTTCATTCTAGAATTCGTGTTGCAATCCAGAGAATTGATTCAATATCAAAGAAAATAGAGGAGATAAGGGACAAGGAACTCCAACCACAGCTGGAGGAGTTAATAGGAGGGTATAATTTCTTCACCATCTCTTGTTATGACATTATAACCATTTTCTGCTAGAGGAGTTAATAGGAGGGTATAATTTCTTCACCATCTCTTGTTATGACATTATAACCATTTTCTGCTAAAACACACCTAAAAACTCAAATTATATTTATTGGCATGTGCATGCCTATTTGCAATGGTACCATCCTGTTTCACCAGTATCAGCTATAATAAGTCTAAACATGTTAGAAGAGAATCAAGTTTTAGTTGGATCAGTTGATATGCCAAAAACCAGTCTTGGAACACTCATAATCAGTAGGTGCAAATCGACTACAATATGCTTCTCCCAAACATGCCAGCCCATATTTGCCAGTCAAAGCTCGTGCAGAGGGTGGCAGGACTATGTTGGCTCGCCTACTATGCAACTCCATTTTCAACAAATTCTTTTGTTTGGATGAGTTGGGATCACGTGATTTGCTGGAAAAAGGAAATTCTTAATTGGTTTGAAAGATGATGAGATTTGATTTGACCAAAGTGGGCAGCAAGAGAGAGAATGTGAATGCCACATATTCGATGCATCTCAATTCGATCTCAGATGATATGTATGATTATGGACCATAACTAACAAGTAGATTAAATAGGTAAGGCTGTCTTGTTTTGTTATGACCAAAGTGGGCAGCACAAGTCCAGTGATGTATATCATTTTGGGTCACAAATTGGTTAGTTGCTCTATCATGTTATGAACCACAGGATAGAGGTGTTCCAAGATTAAGATAAACAATGGGTCATTCTTTGAATCAGAATTGTTCACGCCCCTCAAAGTCATGTCGATTCTCCTGCATCTATTATACAAAATTATTGGTTGGTTTTGGGGTTTTGATGCATACGTCCTACCCCCAGGAATAAACTGATACTGAGGTCCTCTTTTAACCAAACTTAGTACTAGCTCACATAAGTTGTGTCAAGATATCATTATATAAGTTAGAATTACTTGATCTATAGGTGGAGCAGGATACATATTTACCACTGTAGTTTTTATTATTATATTTTATACTTTAGATTCTGAACTTTGTTGTGTTGATTTAATTACTTAGTGACCGTATAGATGTTTTCCTAGCACCCATATAGTGGCTAGTGCTATGGCTGCCTGTCTAGTAGCCCATGATTTTCTAATACCCCAACAAGGGCCAAAACACAGTTTGAGAACCTTTATTAGTTGTCAGTCATACAGATGGTAGTGGGTCGGGTTTATGAAAATCTCACCCGAATCTGGACGAGCTATCTGGGTAAGAAGTATGTCGTCAGTGTTCTACTCTCTCAAGGGTTTGTATTTGAATTTTTGTTACTTCTATTTTCATTGTTTGGAATTGGGTTTTCTATGAACTGAACATGTTTTACCAAATCAGCCATTCTATTTTGTCTTTTAGTTTGTTCTACATCATATTACTGGTTAGTTGCATGATGAGCTGTCAGTAACATGTACAATTGTTCTTTATTTGTTTCTAAAAAAATTACATTTATATATTATATAATTGGATTTAGATGAGTATCAGCACGAGATCATATGAACAAGAAAATTGGGTAAATACATTGATAACCGTAATGTAGCTGAGTTCACATGCACGAGATGATATTCTCTCGAGAATCTCTGAAAGTCCATTTCTGCACTAACTACCAAGTTGTGCTTCATACTGACTAGCAATTTGATTAGCTTGCTACTTAATTCCTCCACTATTTTTTTGGCAAATTTAGCACATCATTCTTTCTAGAATGGTCATCTAATGATTCCCTAAAGCCTTGTGCTAGAAGCTTTAAGAGAATGTACATCACCTCAGGCTTCAGTGGTTCCCTGTGGAAGTGTGGCAGCATGGGGTTGGTAACTGAACCAAGCCATTCATGAACATCTCGGCCATGGTTCAGTTCTAGGCTGAATTAAGCTCAGTTCCCATGGAGCACTACAGTTTCAATTTCTCTCGAAGTGTCGTTCCCATTGTTCTTATTCATAGTACTTCAAATTTCGATGTAGAAGTACATTTTTTGTTCTATTTGGCCACAAGGCTCATGAGGGCCACATAGGGGTAGCATGAGAGAAATTGCGAATCTGTCAAAATCATTTTATTGCAGCATTCCCCTCTATTGTGCAAGTACATATCTCTTGATAGATCTTGTGCTCTTCCAGCATCCTTCTGAAACTCATAATTGTATTTCTGGTTTTTTTTTCCTTGTAAAAGGTTGTGCTTCTGTTTTTTCTTGTTGATCAGGATAACCAATGTTTTAAGGACAGTGCTCTTTTTATATGGCAAGAGAACTGTAATGTGGATGATTATGTTGTAAAACCATATCATGCGAAACAGAAAAAATAGGGGTGGCTGTTGACTTGGGTATATATGCATTGGCTTCTCTGCAGACTGTTTTAGTAATAAAGCAACTAGAACAAAAGAAATATTGAGAAGTTCTTTTTACTTATTTGACTTGCATGTTTATCTAGTTGTTTAGCACTATTACTTTCTGTACCTGTCATAATTTGCAAAATGCTTTAAGATGTTCATTGCATTATCAAGTTCCATATTCACTTTTGCTGATTAGCCATGAACTTTTTGTTCCTCTTTTTCATTTGGTTGAGTGATATGCTTTGTCTCTCATTCATTGCAGACTAACTAGAATGTGGAGAATGATGCTCAACTATCACAGCCATCAATACAGCATTATCTTGTCGGCTAGCAACAATGGAAGCACCAAAGTTTCAGTTCGATCTGAATGGCAGCATCAGGCCACATTTCTGGAGTCAGAGTTGAATTCTCTGGGTTCAAATTTCACAGAATGGATGTCAGCACACAAATCCTACCTCGAAGCCATCAATGGGTGGCTTCTTAAGTGCATTGTCTTATCACTAAAGCGGAACAAGTCATCGAGGAGGAAGCCCCAACCGTTCTCCCCAAAGAGAGCCATAGCTCCCCCCATCTATGTTACTTGCCGAGATTGGTTGAACCTACTGGACCAATTGCCCATGAAGGAAGTGGTTTCTTCCATAAAAGATCTGGTAAATGTGACAACCCATTTCTTTCCTTGCCAAGAGAAGGTTCATGCAACTTCAAAGTTGTCGTTCTCATTACCGCGGAAGGCAGAACAGAAAGAACTAGGAGAGCATATTCAGAAAAATGATTCGTCTGTCGACTGCAGTCTGAACTCTGACCACCTGCAATCGGCTCTCACGATCTTCCTTGATAGGCTAAGGAATTTTGCGGAGTCATCAGTTTCAAAGTATGAAGCTCTTCAAAAATCCATCGAAGAGGCTCGAGCCGCTTATGAGAGAAGTGAGTTGAGGACATGAAATCTACCTCTCTTGCTCGATACAATTCCCATCTCCAAGAAAAATATCAAATTTTCCTAAATAAGTTAGTTGGTGGTATGGAGTATACGTCCCAGAGCTCCCTTTGTACATCTGTTTTGGGAATAAAGGAGCTCTTGATGGTGTTTAAGTAGGATTTAATCACACCATCAATGTAAAAAAAGTGTTTTAATGCAACCCAAGTTTAGCTGGACATAGGAAAACGGAAGAGGTTGTGTTAGTGCTTAGTACTGTTCACCTGATGTTCTCATGGGTGAAAAACTATCACAGTGAGATCACAAAGTGAAATCTGCAATGCTTAGTTTATCATCAAACATGTTTGTGCTATGTAATTGCTTGTTTTGATGAGGAGGTAAATATTGTGCTGGTTGTCAAAGATTGGGTTTTTCACTTGAAGTTTTTTTTCCCCGAGGTCGGGGAACTGTACGTATATATGTTTATATGAATGTATATATCAAGGATTGACTTACTAGTTCATACCGGTGTGTCAACATTTTGTCGATGCCGATACCGAGCGATATGCACAATACATACCATTTGATATATTAAATATTTTTAAAAAAATCATAAAAAAGTGCGATGTTGCCTTGATCTTTCTCCTCAGGCTGTCACGAACGGACGTCGCTCAATCGCAATATCTTAGTCACGTGAACCGTTCGTTGCTTTTTATTATTTGTACATATGTTTGACAGCTTGTTTTGCCTTGAGTTTATGCGTTTTTACCTAAGAAATGTGAGCGAAAGTAGTGTAGAAGGCTGCAGAACAGTCGTTCGTTGCACAGAGCCAAAACAGCCTAAAACAACCATGTTTTTTGGTCTTTTTCGTGTGCCACGACAATCTTTCTGAGAGGTGCGAAATGTCAGTCATTTCAGCACCTTGGAACCCCCCGGGTGGCACCGGGTTAGATGGGGCTCCGGGTATATGTCGGGCGTAGGTGTTCATCAGCAATTGAACTTGTCTTGCGTCCGATACCTTGGGAACCGTCATTTGCGGACTTATGATCGTTCATACAACCCTCCAAAGTCCTATTTCGCTCTCTTTCTCTCTTTTCTCAGCTGCACTCAAGGTGTTCGACAAATTGCTTATATAGCTTTCCGCTTTGCGAGACGTCGGGACGTGTCCGTCGCTCGCTTCTAAGTTAATCAACTTCTTCTTTGCAGGTCCTACGGGAGTTGTAAGAGGGCTGACCCTGTGCGGACAGATAACACTTTGGGCGTTTCATGACTTAGGCAATCCCAGCTAAGTCCAGAACGGTGGGCAAGGTTGCTTCACGACTTAGGCAATTTCAGCTAAGTCTTCGGGAGGGCCGCAAGGGTACCGCACGGCTTAGGCAAATTCAGCTAAGTCCGTGACAGTGTGGTATCAGAGCAGGCAAGCAATTCGTACGAACAACGAAGAAGATTCACAATTTCACAATTGTGAGACATCGTGGTGAATCGAGCAAGATAGGGCAAGCAGGACCCTTGCTCCAAGCAGCCGCAGGTGGGCTGTAAGTGCAAACTGGCTCGTAAACTGCTAGAGCCGCTTATGAGGAGCGCGACAGTGAACAAGACGAGCGTGAAATTAGGTATTCTCCACGAGGGGAGGAGGCGCCATCTGGAGCGCCAACCGAGAAGAAGGGCCACAGAAAGAGACTTACAATGGCGGAAACCCGCCTCGATGTTCTTGAAACGAGCGTGGAGGAACTCTACCAAGGCCAAGGAAGGCTACTTGGGGTAGAGAGCTCGCAAGAAGAAGCTGAAACTCGGATCGAGAAAGTTGAATCCCTGATTGATCAACTGACAGAGGACACCAAAGATTTTGTACGACATCTACATGAAGTTGTGGCGGAACTCACGGCTAAGGTGATGGTGTTAACAAGAACTCTTGATGCGGGAGGGAATAACACCCGCGCTGCGCCACCACAACACTTCAGAGCACCGGAGCCGCAGTGCTACTGAGGTGCTAGGGATGCCAAAGAGCTTGAAAATTTCTTGTTCGACATGGAATAGTATTTTCGTGCTACAAGGCTTGATTCTAAAGAAATCAAAGTTGCGATAGCAACAATGTATCTGAATGGGGATGCAAAACTTTGGTAGCGAACCCGTTGGGAAGAGATCCAACAAGGCCGATGTCGAGTGGATACATGGGGAGACTTGAAGCGAGAGTTGAGAACTCAGTTCTTGCCCGAGAACACAAAGTTTGTCGCAAGAAGGAAACTGAGACAGCTCCGCCAGAGTACAACAATCTGAGACTATGTGAAACAATTTTCAGCACTGATGCTGGATATACGGGACATGTCTGAGAAAGACAAACTATTCAGCTTCCTTGATGACTTGAAGCCATGGGCACAACAAGAACTACATCGGAGGAATGTCACCGATGTAGTCGGGGCAATTGTAGCCGCGGAAAGGCTGACTGACTTTGTTTCTTCGGAGGATTTGAGAAAGAATAAACACTCTTCGGGAAATCGCTCATCTAAATACTCTCGAGCGAAGGAATCTGTGGGCGAGCAAAAGAAGAAGAATTTCCACAAGGGACCGGGCTCAAGAGGTAGAGTCCCAAAGGCTAGTGGATGCTTCTTGTGTAGAGGACCACACAAAGTGAGGGAGTGCCCACAAAAACAGGCACTCAATGCTTTAACAGCATCAGTTCTACCCCGTAAGTCAGACAAGGGCAAAGCTATTGCCCTTAGTTCGAGTAGTTCCGACTCTAGTAGCGACAGTGAGGCGTCGCAAGGACCCAGGATGGGAGCAATGTGTTTGTTGAATGCGTTGCAGGGTCAAGTTGGGGAGAACACAAAGGCAAAGCCACTGAAGGCAGGAAACAACGAGTTGATGTATGTGGACATCAAGCTTAATGGCCGAACAACCCGTGCAATGGTGGACACGAGCGCGACCCACAATTTTATTGTCGATCGCAAAGCTAAGCGACTGGGATTACTCTTGGAGAACAACCCAAGTCGTATGAAGGCCGTGAATTCGGAGGCCAAGCGGATCTCCGGACAAGCAAAAGGGATCCCCATCAAGATAGGGACATGGAGCGGGAGCACAAACTTGATGGCAGTGCCACTAGACGACTTCAAAGTGATTCTCGGAATGGAGTTTATGCACGCAGCGAAGTTGGTGCCAGTATCGTTCCTGAACTTCTTGTGTCTAATGGGAGGTGATGATCCCTGCATGGTTCCAGTTTCTCGGGGAGGAACCAAGGACATACAACAAATATTGGCTTTACAATTGAAGAAAGGGGTATGAAAAAGTGAATCAACCTTTGTAGCAATTATGAAGCTAGAGACACCTGATGGAGAAGCCATTCAGGAACCTGCTGTTGTGGCGAACATCCTGAAGGAGTTATCAGATGTGATGCCAACAGAGTTGCTGAGAACTCTACCACCACGCAGAGGCGTGGATCATCGGATTGAGCTGGAGCCGGGAATTAAGCCTCCAACGAGACCACCATACCGCATGGCCCCTCCAGAGTTGGCAGAATTGAGGAAGCAGTTAGATGAACTGCTAAGCGGTGGTCTCATCCGCAGTTCCAAAGCACCTTTCGGAGCTCCAGTCCTCTTTCAGAAGAAACAAGATGGAAGTTTCCGATTATGCATCGATTATCGAGCCCTTAACAAGTACCATATCCTGCTCATCGTGGACTTGTTTGATCAATTGGGCAAGACAAAGTACTTCTCCAAACTCGACCTTCGGTCAGGGTATTGGCAGGTGCGCATTGCAAAAGGTGCCAAAATTGAGATCCTTCCTTGGGTTCGTCAATTATTATCGGCGCTTCATAGCTGGGTATTCGAAGCGCGCAGCTCCATTGACGGAGTTGCTAAAGAAGGAGTAGTCCTGGAGATGGTCGGACAAATGTGAGGTGGCATTTCAAGACCTAAAGACTGCTGTGTTGGAGGAACCTGTACTCAGATTACCGGACTATGGAAAGTCTTTTGAAGTCCATACAGATGCTTCTGATTTTGCTATTGGAGGAGTTCTTATGCAGGAGGGTCATCCGGTGGCCTACGTGAGTCGCAAGCTCAACGAGATCGAGCGACGATATCCTATGCATGAGAAGGAGATGATAGTGGTGGTCCACTGTCTATGAGTGTGGCGACACTACCTTCTGGGAGCACCATTTGTGTTGAGGACAGACAATGTCGCATTGAGTTACTTCCAAACTCAAAAGAAACTCTCCCCAAAGTAAGCACGATGGCAGGACTTCTTGGCTGAGTTCGACATGGTAATGGAGTACAAGCCCGGAAAAGTAAATGTCATGGCCGATGCATTGAGTCGGAAAGTGGAGCTAGTGAATGTTATACAGTTGGAGGGCGGAGGCCAACTAAGTCAATTGCGCTCCAACTTCCTTTCCAAGATCAGGGATGGACTATACCGAGATCCTCAGGCAGTAACTCTGATGCAATTCATCAAAGAGGGCAAGACACAACGATTTTGGGTTCAGGAATGACTCATCTATACCAAGGGAAACATAGTTTATGTTCTGCGAGCGGATAACTTGAGGCGTGAACTCCTGAAAGAGTGTCACGATTCCCTTTGGGCTGGACATCCGGGTATCCACCGAACAATGGCTCTCGTGGAGATGACCTTCTATTGGCCGAAAATGGGGACAGATGTGGAAGAATATGTTCGAACATGCCTTACTTGTCAACAGGACAAGGTAGAGCAGCAGAAGCCAGTGGGACTTTTGGAGCCACTGCTCGTACCAGAAAGGCCTTGGAGAGCATTTCCTTGGACTTTATATCAAGCTTGCCCGCAGTAGGGGGACTTGGATCGATACTCGTGGTAGTTGATCGGTTCTCGAAGTATGCAACATTCATTGCTGCACCCCTACATTGCTCAACGGAGGAGGCGACTAAGTTGATGATGAAGAACGTGGTGAAGTTTTGGAGAGTCCCACACAACATCATTAGTGATCGAGATTCTCGGTTCTTGGGACGATTCTGGACCGAGTTGTTCAAGTTGTTGGGATCTAAATTATACTTCTCCACAAGCCTCCACCCTCAAACGGATGGCAAAACAGAAAGAATTAACTCGCTCTTGGAACGATATCTTCGGCACTATGTAAGTGCCAACCAACGAGATTGGGTGAAGCTGTTGGGCATAGCCCAATTCTCCTATAACTTGCAGCGGAGCTCTGCATCCAACAAGAGCCCATTTAAGATTATTACGGGACAACAACCATCAACTCCTCACACCCTGGTTATTGGTTATACAGGGAGTAGCCCATCAGCCTATCACTTTGCAAAGGAATGGCATCGAATGCAGATATTGCGCGGGCTTACTTGGAGAAGGCGACCAAGAAGATGAAGAAGTTGACAGACTTGGGGAGGTGATCACAAGAGTTTAAAGTGGGCGACATGGTGTTGGTGAAGCTCCAACCAGCATCACTCCAGTTCTTTAGGCACAGAGTGCACAAAGAATTGGTGCGCAAATATGAAGGGTCTTTCCTAATCATCAACAGAGTAGACAATGTCTCATACAAGTTGCAATTGCCAGCATGGTTCAGAATTCATAATGTCTTCCATGCGAGCAACTTGAAAGCCTACCACTCAGATCCGCGAGACGATTCTCGAAATGTTCCAACTCGACTACCCCCCACCAGAGCCTCTTACGAGAAGCGAGTTGAAACTATTCTGGCGGATCGCAAGATAAAGCTACCCAATGGGGCATAGAAAATTGATTACTTGGTGAAGTGGCAAAATCTTCCTCAAACAGAAGCCAGTTGGGAGCCAGAAGATGCCCTACGACATGAAGAAGCTCGCGTTAAAGCCTACCAACAAGCGTCGACGAGGGTGTCGACAATTTAAGTGGGGGAGAATGTCACGAACGGACGTCGCTCAACCGCAACATCTTCGCCGCGTGAACCGTTCGTTTGCGGACTTGCGACCGTTCCTACAACCCTCCAAAGTCCTATTTCGCTCTTTTTCTCTCTTTTCTCAGCTGCACTCAAGGTGTTCGACAAATTGCTTGTATAACTTTTCGCTTTGCGAGACGCCAGGACGTGTCCGTCGCTCGCTTCTAAGCTAATCAACTTCTTCATTGCAGGTCCTACAGGACCTTGTCTTGCGTCCGATACCTTGGGAACCGTCGTTTGCGGACTTGCGACCGTTCATACAACCCTCCAAAGTCTTATTTCGCTCTCTTTCTCTCTTTTCTCTGCTGCACTCAAGGTGTTCGACAAATTGCTTATATAGCTTTCCGCTTTGCGAGACGTCGGGACGTGTCCGTCGCTCGCTTCTAAGTTAATCAACTTCTTCTTTGCAGGTCCTACGAGAGTTGTAAGAGGGCTGACCCTGTGCGGACAGATAACACTTTGGGCGTTTCATGACTTAGGCAATCCCAGCTAAGTCCAAAACGGTGGACAAGGTTGCTTCACGACTTAAACAATTTCAGTTAAGTCTTCGGGAGGGCCGCAAGGGTGCCGCACGGCTTAGGCAAATTCAACTAAGTCCGTGACAGGACGAGGAGATGTTCTGTCTCCACGTGCGAGAGAAAAATTGCCCACGAGTGCGAGTGGCAACAGCGCGCGAGCGACCTGTGGGTAGCGACGGGGTGCGAGCGACCTACGGGCAACGACGTTAGAGGTTCTGTTTCTTCTTTGCTTCTTTTTTTCTCTTCTTCTTCTTCCCTTTTTCTCCAATCTCCCTCAATTGATTGCTGACGGTCGATTCTCCCTCAATTGGTCGCCGACAGTCGAAATCGATCGCCAACGATCGATTTTTTATGGTACCATCCGATAGCGAGAGATTGACATACCGATAAACTGACGGATAGATATGTACCACCTGTACCGGGCGATTCAGCTCGAAATTTCAAACCTTGGTATATATAAATGCATACATATATAATATGCATATACATAAACTTGGATGAATAAACTAAGATGACAATTACAAGATTGCTCACTTTCCTGTCTCCAACTAAGAAATTGTAACATTTATTATAACTCAACATAAGGACCCCATTATCATTTAAGAAACACAAATGTCCAACACAGTGAGAACCCATAAATTGCAGACAGAGAGCAGTAAAGGAAATCCGTGTCAGAGTTTCTCCTATTCTCCAGTGGAGGAAAAAAAAAAGAGTCACTTTGGTCTCCATGGAGGACAACTCTTGGTAATAAATACACATAAGGAGAATGGTAAATGAGCATCATGCATGTAACTTACAACTATAACACACCCATACAAGAGCAGTTTATTGCGACCAATATACACCATGGGAGTAGTTATGAGTTACTTCAACGTATTATACCTGCAAGGCCTGGTTATTTTGTGCTTCTTATATTCCTCCCTCCTGGGAAGGCATTCCAAAACATTTAAGATAAAACTTACCGCTTTCGACGCTACTCGTCCTGGTTCCCTTTGATTTGATCGCTGCTTTCATTATCATCTCCAACTTCCAAATTTTCAGGAACAATTTGCCCGACCTTGACATATTTCTCCTTGAATTTCTCTTCCCAGTCATGTAGGACTTCAAGCTCGGCTTCATTCAGATCTTCCAGGTTACCATTGATATCACTGGGGTCAAAGGACATAAGAGCCAAGGCCCGACTTGTTTCTTTTCCTGAAAAGAAGGCATAAGGCCCGCCAGGTCCATAAAATAACCTGGAAGAATGAGGAATCAAACATGTGCCAGTTAAAGGTACATGCTAGTAAACTTTTAAAGAATATAGTAGGAAAATGCTAGTCACAGCTAAGGTCAAAAGCAATTAAAGAAAAAAAGGGGATTCCATAGACCTTATTTACTTCTTTCGGTGCCTTTGCTAGGAAAATTTATTAAAATGGCCAAAGAAGACAGCCACAAAAAATGCCACTCTATTGATCAGGTGTATCTGAAAGTTGACCATGTTACATCATTTCTTTCTCATCATGAATTCAGAACAAATGTGATGATCCAAACAGCATCCTCAAAAAGATGGGTCGACATCTATCTCTGAATATACACACCAAATTATTATCATTATTTATTCTCCAAGTAAGGCCACATCCTCATTGTTAGCATCTTTTAGTTCCAACTTAAAGAAGGCCTAAAGATGTGGATCACTCTTCATATTTACCTCCAGATCATAATAACGTTGCAGATGCAATATTTAGACATGGACAGCTATCAGGTTTAGCATAACTTCATAAAGCACCTTCATACCATGCAAGATAAGCTTCAACTTGATTTTTATGCACCGCCATTTCTTCACATATTTAGCTAGAAATTCTGGGAACTATGAGGTGCTAATAGCTTCATATAGAGTAAATCATCCTTTGTAACATAAATTTTTTTCTGTCTGATGCTCAAACAAATTCATCAACTATGCGACAAAGGCTCCATTCATATTCGGGACTAAAGTATACAAAAGAACAGATCTCTTCGGAGTTTCATATGATTACTGTACACGACAAGGTGAAGCCTTACCTCAAGCATTCTTCAGAGCAAGTTGAAACTTCCAAAGGCTAACTTAGTGTAGTAAATTTAGAACCATTATGAACTAGATTTGAAGAAACAACAGCTCTAGTTCCAACATCAGTTAGGTTCATTGAGGCCCAGGATGCACCAACCTAAAAAACTCTAGAACTCAGATATCGTGTGGATTCGTGCTAAAATGTTATCATGGGACAAACAATTTACTGGGTTGGATGGAACTAATTAAGAAGCAAAGTGAAACAGTGACATCGTGGTCATCTTTCAAGTCAGTATCGAAGATTGTTGGACCATAAATTAACGTTCAACAGAATGAGTCGTGGTATTATCAGACGACACAAGTAGATTTTAAGATCGGATCCAGAAAAGAGGCACTTGAAGAAACAGAGTAAATGCCTAAACCATCTTTTAAGGACGAGTTAACATGCTCGACTACTTGAATTAAAACAAGCTTGTGAGTATCCGTCTGAATGCACAAATGGAAATGAACCTTATCATAAACCATAACTAGATTTCTGTTTCAGTCTAAAAAGAATTAGTGATGGAAACTATGCAAGAAACTTAAACGGAGAGAGAATTGAATCTTCAAGAGAGACTTGGCGGCGCGGCATCGTCATTGGAAATCGTACCTCCCCATGGAGACGTCGTAGACTTGACCCTTGATCGCCATCAACAGGGGCTTCTTGGGGTCGGATCCGTCGTACGCCCTCAGCTCCTCCAACGTGATGTCCCCCACCTGGACCGGTACGGGCGGAACAAACGCCTCCATCGACGGAGGGGCCGGGGGCGGCGAGGACTTCTCGGCGGCAGCGTCGTCGGGGTAGACGAAGAGGCTGGAGACGAGGCGGTAGACGCCGAACATGAGGGCGAGGATGGTGAAGAAGGCTGCGGGGGAGAGGCCCGTGTAGGCGTCGATCGCCGCCGCGACCGTCGGGAAGAACGCCATGGAGAAGGGGAAGAAGAGGAGCTGCGATGGGGATCGAGAAGGGGGAGGGGGAGAGGTGGGAGGTAGGGCTCGGGATCGAAGGGGTGGGTGGGGGATTGGGAATGACAGCAAAATCAAATGGAAAGTTTTAAGCTTCGTTCAAAGGTGAGTTGGTGAGAAGAGGGGGAGGAGTCGTCGGATTGACTCTTCGGAAGAGGAGTAGACGGCCAAGTACTTTTGTGACGTTAGCGCAGAGGCTTTCGACAGCCAAACCATTACATACGAATTGACCAAATACTTGACAATGTTTAGAATATGAATAAATACCGCTTAATCTTAAAACATTTATAATTCAAAATGATTAATTGTGACAATCCATATAAAGAAGAAAAAAAAGGTTTGGTTTGATTGGATCTGAAATAAATTTGATTCTTTTTATAATTAATCGATATGACTAAATTTGTGGGATCTATTTGTTGTCATTCATATGTAAATACATACGTACATACATGGACTGACGAAAAGGAGGGAGGGATCAGTTTGATGGGAGATCACAACTCAAAAAGTTACCAAGAGTGCCTCCCATGTGTGTGACATCAAAGAAGGAACATAAAAAAAAAAAGCGAATGCTTGAGGCAGTACACACTTTTGTTCTGGTTGCAATCTGGTTTCTCAGTTAAAATACAAGGCTTTGGACTAAGAGTGCAGGGGTGATTTCATGTTTTGAGTACTCTAAGTTCACCTCACCTCATGTAAAAGCAAGCACTTTAAGAAGAAATGAAGATGCCACTCACCATAAGATTATGAACTTGATTTGCGAATTTCTAATCTAAGAAATGGAATATGCAGCACCTGATGAAGCACAACACAAATTTAGGCATGAATGCTACATCCAAATATACTTTATTGGTGGTCATAATAAGATTAGTATGGTCCTCCAAGATTACTTCTGAATGAAAATAAAAAGGTGATTGGAGCGAAAATAAGGATCGATATCCACTACATAATCAAGCCAATTCAAACTGAAAATAAGCTAAATTCAAAGAAACGAAGTTTACATGTGAACCGATGTAAATGTCATAAGTGTACCTCCTAGAAGAGATATTCTGAATTTCCAGCAACAGCATCCTTTATTTTCTTGAATCAGTGAATATTCACTGATTAAATGTTTACATCAGTGAGAATTCAAGACCTATACAAAATTTGAAATGTCAATCCTCTTATGCTAGTAATTCTTTGTCAAACAAAAGTTGTTTGAATGTAGATCAGATCTTGGTGAAACAATATTCATTTGCATATGTTCACTCATAAACAGCAGGCAGACATGGAAATTAGAGACTTTAAACTTCCTAACCAAATTTGTTCAAAATGAATATGTATATAAATCAGATACACAAGGGGAACCAATCTGAACCAGATTTAGGGTGGATGTTAATATAAATAGCGCATTATTTGATTGCACTAGCAACAACCATTTAAACAGTAACTCAAAACCAATCAAAGATACTTCTTGGATCAGAAGAGTATAAAACAAATGAAGTATGTGTTTACATAACAGAGTTAAATAGTCAATTCTAGGCTAAGAAGCTCGTAACCAAAAACAAAAAAAAGGCCTACTTATGAAAATTTATAAAGCATATTAAAAAAATCAGAAGCTATAATCTTGTAGAAAGATATAATGTGTAGTGAAGATGAAAGGAAAATTTGCATACCACTTGAATGATTGAATTAGATTTGAACTTTGCGCTGCCAGACTCTAGCCTTCTCTGCATCAATGATGGATTCCACCAGTTTAACTGTATTGTCAAGTTTCCCCTCTTCATTAACAACTACATAGTCAAATTTTCTCATGTGCTTGAACTCCTCCTTAGCTGTGGCGATTCTTACAAGAAGCATTTCAGGTGTTTCTGTATTACGAGCTACAAGCCTCTTCACAAGTGCTGATTCACTCTCTGCAACCAGAAAGATAAAGACTGCTGAATCACCCAGTATTGACCTCAATGTGGCTGCACCTTGTATATCCACTCTCAATACAATGTCAAAACCTTTAGCCATGTAGTCACGAATCTGGAGACAAAGAAGAGGCAACCCATCAGATTAATGGACAAATATCATCACAAGGCATGAACAATTGGAATCCACCATCCATGTATGTGTGCTTATCTGTACGGTTAAGAGAGCAACTGTAATATTCATGTCATAAGCAACGCACATAAATGAGTACTAACAAACTAAGTGTATGTATATCAGTCCACTGATTCATAGAAGATAAATATGGATGCGACTTTGCCTAACTGGTAAAAACATTATTTTAAAGAGAAGTTTCTATACCTTCTATCGTTACATGGGAATCAGTGAAGCCAAAATGAAATAAAGAAAAGAGGTGTTTAATACATGAAACCTATATTGATGTCATATCAATCCCTCAAAGCTTCTTTGTATTTGTATACCTTCTCAAATGCCAGGGTTAGTTGTATAATTAAATTATTTTATTAATCTCATTTTCAGGAAGCAAGGATTTTTTATCTTCACCAGTGGGCACCTTGACCTAGGTCCTCCTTTTTTTTTGCCTTCAACTCACTCCATCTCTAACCCATTTTGACATCCATCACCAGCAGGTGTAAGCAAAGGAACTGGTCAAACAGAGAACCTGACCAAAGTAGTGCATTTTCTACAGTTTGGTTTACTAAAAGATATAGTTGCATCTTGATGAATTATGCTCTATGTTATTACCATAATAATATCAATCATAATACTTATAAGAAATTTGTTCAACTTTTCTTAAAGAACCAAACCATGTGAATCCCTACCATCAGCCCATTCCTCACAAACAGAAGATTTTTCATCCACCTGCAAACCACCTTATGAAAGTGGCTCCCAAGAGCCAAAGGAAAAAAAGCATATAGAAAGGTCATGAATTATGGGCAAATGAATCCAGCGAAATCATATGATTACCAGGTATGAAGGGCATTATATGCCTTTCATATGAAATCTCTGCCACATCTCAGGTCTAATTGACCACAAGAGAGATCAGAGTATGATTACCAGGTACGAAGGGCATTATATACCCTTCATATGAAATCTCAGCCTCATCTCAGGTCTAATTGACCACAAGAGAGATCGGAGTGTTACGCATTTAGAAACGAGAAGAGACCAACATGTACAGATACAAGGAGTCGACATATTACTCTACAAAGATATTACTTCCAAACCCTAACTGAAAATAAAAAAATAAAGAAAGTAAAAAAATTGAAGTTTCTGAACAAAGATTCAACTAAACTGTATTTCTTGGAATATAAGTAAAAATGGCTTCTAAACAAAAAAAGGTATTGACAATGGCAGATGGATGAGAAAATGCATGGCAATGACTTGTAGTTCTGAATTTTCATATAGGAAAGTGGCATAATAGACAGTAGATATATGCTACATTAGTCTTGATGGTTGATGTGCTATTAATCCATATAACTTGTAGTATTGAATAACCATATAGAAAAAAGGCACAACAGAGTAAAGATATGCTACATTAGTCTTTTTGCTTGATGTGCACAAAGATGTCAGAAATGGAGCACAAGACTTATGTTTCAGTTTTGAAATAATTTACAAACAACAAAAGCAATCAAATTGGGAGAGAAGTCCACATCAGACATGAGAAATAAACATCTCATAGACTTATCTCACAGATCCATCAAGGACCAAGCCAATCAAAATGTCATCCCCAACAATGACTTTTAAGTAGAACACGTTAGGCAAAGTGCAACGTAATTTGTTAACAAGCATCTGGTGCAACATACACTACTTTACACTACACACATTAGATGGCTCCCTTATTTGGCAATAAAGAGATCCAACCCTTCTGTCAAACCTAGTAGGAACCTATTATTGCCTAAGGTAACAAAGAAAAAGGATTTTCCCTTATAATTTATATGATTATGTTGATTCTTCTTGTTGGAGAGTAGATGAAAATTTTTAATAAGATGTGAAGTCAGTATCGCATCAGATCAAAGAACTTTTGTGTACCTGCTGTTTGGGAATACCTTTATAGTCACCATAAACAAGAGCATATTCCAAAAGCTCACTCCTTTCAACCATCTTAAGAAACTCCTCTTTGGTAACAAAATAATAGTCCTTTCCATCAATTTCGCCAGGTCGTTGCGGTCTGCTAGTTGCTGTCACGACAAAATGAATCCCTTCTCGAACTTCTAGCAGCCTCTGTTAAACAATACCATGTAAGGACTGAAAAGAAATCTTAGACATTAGCCAAAATAGCCCCAACAAAAGTCCTCTTAACAAAAAGTAATTTACATCAAAACAATAAAAAGTCAAGTTCCAGCCTGACTCATAGTAACACAACAAAATCCTCCGATGGATTTTGCTGACTTCCTCCAGATACACAAGGATTAAAATTTCTATACACAACATCATAACATGTTGATTGTCCAGAATGAATGTTTCAGCTTGAGTACAATGAGTTATTTTAAGTCAATATGATTGATTGTTCTCTAACATCTAGTTAGGAACAGTAAACTCAAGCATTAAGTGAAAATTATGGATGCCCTAGTTAGGGCGAGTAGTAAAAACAGACTCAAAGGTAGACTCGATAAAATCATACGACTTTGGCATATACTAAAATAAATAAATAAAAAAGTTCTGTTACCTTGATAACTGCATCCTTGCCAACGCCACTTGGTCCACTAATAACAAGAACTGTAGGATTTGGAGGTGGTGATAAAGGATCTGAACTGAAAGGTGTACCCAATGCTGCTTCAAGGCCCTTGTACATTTCAGCCTAACAAATACCAGTAGACACGGCATTAGTTTCACGTATCAACCAATACATAACTGAAAGCAAGCATTGATACAAAAATCTGAAACATCTATTTGCATTTTTCCTAGATTGATTTGATGCATCTTGTCTCAAGCATGGAGACTGACGACGTCAGCGTCTTACTTACCAAAATCAATTACGTATTTATGCCAACGGATCTAATGGTGTCATCAACAATATCACCCGAGAAGAACATAAACAGAGAAATCTTAGCCCAAATCATGCACGTCGTCACGTTTTATGTTCTAAAAGAAACTTGCGAAGACACGAAGCTGAAACCTAAAACGACGGAAGAAAATAGAAGACGCGACGAGGACCAGGACCAGAACCCAGACAAGACCACAAATTTGGAAATAAGCAAAGGAAAAAGGGCGACGCGTACCTTGTCGGAGGTGGGGGGAGGAAGAGGCGCGACAAGCGGCCGCCGGCCATCGTCGGTCCTGGCAAAGGAGCCAAAGCCCTCCCCTCGGAGGACGCCCAATCGCCGGTTGCAAGCCAAGAACGACGGAACGGTAGGATTGGCGACCGATCGGTTGAGGAGAGGCGGTGAGATGGGGAGTTGGGATCGAGAGAGGGAGGCGAAGAGGCTTCGGAGGAACATCCGGGTCGGGAGGAGTAGGGAGAGTCGCTAGCACATCTTATTGCGTTTTAAAAAGATGCCCCGGAGCATAGCACGTGATCTGCACGGGATGAGCAAAGAGAGACTTTAAGCAGCTTTAGTTGCAGCGACTTGTAAAGGAACTAATTAATGGCTCCGTTATATAGACCAAATCAAGCACATTATTAACTTGGACGCAAGAAGACGGCTCCCCTGCCCGGCCGCCGGCCGATGCTGCTGCCCCCAGGCCGGCTCGACCGCGGGCGTCCCCGTGATCAGCTCGACCAGCTCCCGGAAGTTGGCCGGGTCGGCGGCGATGTAGGTGGTGGGCGAGCGCTTCGACGCCCGGGACTTGCGCTTCTTGGAGACCCGCCCGGTGAGCTGATCCCGTCGGCGAGAAGGGTCGCCTGCGGCCAAGGAAGCGGACTCCGAGGGGAGAGAGATGTGAAGGGCGTCGTTCTCAGGGGCGAAGGCCGATTCGGGGATGCAGGCGGAGGGGCGGTACATCCACGGATCGAGAACCGAGCAGTCCTCCGCCATGACCACAGCTTGAGACGACGGAGACGAGCCTCCCAAAGCGTGAGGCGAAGGAGGAGTGGGAAGGAGCGGGGATTATATAGATCCTGTCTTGTGCTTTACGATTCGCGAAGATCCAGATACGTTTGGCCTTTTAAGAAATAAGCGGACCACCAATTAATTACACATACCCTCTTATCGATTGGCTGTCACAGGACAACAGTCGGAGTCACAGCCTGGGGTACCCAATCGGGTGGGACACCGTTGGGGCTGCATTCTTCCGAGTCCGGTAACCCCGTTTGTAACCTCGGGCCCACTTCGTACGAGAAAGTTGACTCACCTCAGGCCTTCCTGCCTTTTTTTTTTTGTTTGCATCAATTAATCGCACATTCAACGTGTCTAAACGACGTCGTCTTCACGTTAGCTACATCGAACAGTGAGTGAGTGAGTGAGTGCTACATGGCCTTTGGAAGTAGGTATGGCGTGCCTTTCATGGCTTCGGCATCCCTGTGGCCGAGGCCATGGTTGCAGCTCGTGGCAGTGTTTTTTTTTTTTTTACTTTGAGGCATTGGGTGTCATTAGCTCTGGGAATGATCCTTGATGTGCGTCAGGTTTATTCTTCATTAGTTTGAGAATGTATTGGAAGAATAATATTTGATGAGCCTTGAAGTTATATGAATTTAGGAACGAAGTATATCTTCATGGCTGTGTGGGATATAATATCTTCATCGATACTCATACGGGAGTGACTAATTTATTAAAATCAGATCATATTAAAATGATTCATCCTATAATCTATTATAATATTTTAAAAAATTTTAATCTAATTCATGTATGATAGCTCATGAGCATATTTCTTTGGTAAATTTAAAACTATTTTAAGATACTTTTCTTAATGATCCAGGAATACACTAAATGGATTAGTTGGTAGATAAAAAATATTTAATTTTATAATTTCTAAAGGTTGTTTCAATCATTAGTATTTATTTTTAGTATTTTACGATTAAAAAAAGGGTTTAGCACCTGATTTGTATTGGTAGAAGCTCTTTGGAGTCTCCTTAAACTCTGTATCTCTTTGATACGTCCCTGAGTGATGAGTCTTCTTATTTAGTTCTGTATTTTTGTTTAATTTTCTTAAGGTAGTGAATTTTATGTCTCCTCTTATGACTTTAAACTTGGTGATTAACTTTTTATCCATTTTACGTAAGTTATATTCTGACTTTGTTCATTTTCTACAAATCGTCTTTTGGTTTCTCGTTTCTCTTCAAATTTTTGGTCTATTGTTTTATATAGTCCAAATAGAAGGATGATTACATTTGCTAAAGAACATAGTGATAGACAAGGAAATGAGACCAGTAACAAACCAAAATATAATGATTTTGATGAAGATGTTACTTATGTTGATCATTCTTTATCTTTTATTTCCTATAGTGAATGCAAGGATGAATTAGAAAACGATGATCATCTTTTGGCTCTGATAGATGTTAATGAACAACAACACAAGGAGTCACCGGCAATGATGAAACCGATCATGGAGGAGTTCTAAGATGTCATGCTAAAAGAAATCCCATATAACCTTCCAACTTTAAGATATGTCCGACATCACGATGATCTTATTCCTAAGACAAATCTAATAGCTCATTTGCTTTAGTTACTCATTCTATAACTATGTAAATCAATACAGATATTGATAAGGGGGCTAAACAGATAAAGATATTGCATGAGAAAGTTAAAGCAACCATTGAAATTCAAAATGAGAGATACATAAAAGTTGCTAACAAATACATAAAGCATATGGAGTTTAATACGTCTGATTTGAAAAAAAATTTAGCACCTAATTTGTATTGGTAAAAGATCTTTTGAGTCTCTTTAAACTATGTATCTCTTGAATGGTGAGTCTTTTGATTTAGTTATCTATCTTTATTTAATTTTCTTGAGGTGGTGAATTTTCTATATCCTCTTGTGACTTTAAACTTGGTGGTGAACTTTTTATCCATTTTACATAAATTATGTTTTGAGTTTATTTCTTTTTTACAAATCGTTTTTGGTTTCTCGTTTCTCTCTGAATTATATTCCTCTTTCTCCCTTCCTGGTATCAGTTGACATGGGAGTGCCTAAGTTGCTAAAATCAGATCGTGTGAAAATTATTGATCATATGGTATTCCCCACAGTCTACTATAATATTTTAAAGTTTTTAACCCAGTCTACTCAAAAATGATAACTAATGAGCATATTACTTGGACAAAGTTAAAGTTATTTCAAGATATATTTCTTCGTAACTAAGGAATGCATTAAATGAGTTTGTTGGTAGATAGAAAACACTTAATTTTGTAGTTCCCTATGCATGAAGGATTTTTTCATGCACTAGTACTTATTTTGATATTTTAAAATTATAAAAAATAATTTAACATCTTTTTATTTACATAAACTCCTTGAAGTGTCTATAAAACTCTGGTAAATTTTCAATATCCTCTTGTGTCATTAAACTTGGTAGTAAACTTTTTTATCCATTTTACATAAATTCTGTTATGAGTTTATTTATTTTTTACAAATCATCTTTCAATTTCTCGTTTCTCCAAATTTTATTCCTCTTTCTCCCTTTCCGATACCAATTTGGTATCAAAGCTGAAGACTAAAGATCATGACAAGACGAAATAAAAAAATATAATTGGTGAAAATAATGACCATGAAAATGACATTGAATCATTGAAGTTGCAGCTACAAAGTTTATTATAAAGTTCACAAGAAAAAAAATAAAATTATTAAATACCTTCAAAATAAAAATAATCAGCATGAAAATATCAGCAAAATACAAACGCCCACACCACCACTCCAGGATTCTAAAATGCAAAGACACAGAAACTTGTTATCGGATTTAGGTTACTGATGTTTTACGTTTGTTGCATAAAAGAAAGAAGGTTTCCCTAAATTATTAATACATGTGAAAAGAGAAGAAACTACTCGGCTGAAGTTAAATCTTAAATGTGAACACCACCTCATAGTGAAAGAAACAAAAATAACTGTGTCGAGGGATACAGTTGCACCTGTCTAAGAATCTCACGTTGATCAGATATCTGGAAGTTAAGCTTTATTATCGAACTTGCAGCGAAAAAGGTAGATTCTAAATGTTACTGTGCCATATCAATCCTCTGTCACGATAGCTCAAAGGGCTAAAAAAGAGACGGGAAGCAGACTTATAAATGTAGCAATTTTCTTTCTCCAGACGATCAGAAACAACAGGAGCAATGAAAAATTAACCGAGTGATATCATTTTACCCATCTGCGGGAGAACCACTTAACGCCATAACCTGCTGAATATACCTTTCTTGTCTTTCTTCATTCTGTTTTCAAGCGATGGGAACTCAATTGAGCTGTAAGCAATATCTAGAACAATAGGATTGCATGGAGCTGCTTGAAATGGTGGTGGAAAACGCTCTATGCGTGGAACAACTTTGGAGTTGTGATCTCCAACTGCTGACTCGTAAACATCAAGCATTTCAAGAAGGACCTTATCTTCCTGCAATGACAAAAGGCCACCAAGATTGCAGTGTTTGAGCAAATATATGACAAGAAATAAACTTTGTTACATCTCCATGAATCAAATTTATCGACCGAGGATCTTCATTTAAGGGAGACAGCTCTAGAAGCATCTGTAGGTGGTCAAAACTCATTGCACTTATTTTAGCTCACCACAAAGTAATACCAATTAACATTGACACAGACTAGATTGCATGGGCATTTATTTGATCATAGAAATATCAAATTTGTCATAGTAAGCATTTTCTATATCTGTTGAGCTTACACATACAGTAAAATACATACCTTTTTCTCCTGCCCTGTCAATGAGATGGTTGACACTCGTTTCGATAGCTTTTCTGGAATCTTCTCTTCCTCCATAATGCCAGCTGCATGTTCTATACAACTATTTGATCTACAGTTGTTGGATAGGACCTTCAGGTCTTTGATTAAAGCCTGTCAAAGAAAATGTTTACAAAGCAAAACATGCAGAGATTAGAAGAAACAAACATCCCTGGAGGAAACAATATCTAAGTTCAAAATTTTACTTTTGCTTAATGGAAGGTTCTATTTCAAATGTCAAAAAATTGTGAATTTATATAATTTTATTGGTTTATATCAGACAATCAGAAGAAGAATTTCAATTCTGAAGCAAGCTAACCATATTTGGTGTGGCAGATGGATTGGTACATCATTTAGGTCGGACTATGATGGTATATAGGGTCCAGATAGATTCACCACAAAAACTTGATATCAAGTCAGTGTATATGGAGATTGATCATGACAATATATCAAGGCAGATCTTGTATTATACATATGTGGTGATTAAGCCCATTCAAGACAAGGTTATCCATGAATGGCACAAGATATAGCTCACTAGACCATGTGACTTACCAACCATTCAGTTAGTAGATCCATTGACCACATTTTCGCATTACTTGCCTCATATCACTTTTGCTGTTGAAATAGAGGATAGAGGTTTTACCACTAATTTTGCAAACTAAGAACAAACTATGCACCAGGCATGCAATATGAAAAAGAACATTTTTGCCTTAAAGCACAATGCATCCTCCTAGCAATTGTTGCATGTGTGGGAAGGAATAGAACAGCCATAGAAGCATGTTATAGTCCTGCACTTCTAGTGGCTCCCACATTTTTTACAGTTATCTTCAGTTTCAGCACAAGGTGTTGCTATCTAGTCTTAAAATCATTCTCACTATATAACAACAGAAATATTTTACTTACATGAAAGTTGACATTACAGCAAAACTACAGTAGCAGCACAAAATCATGTCACAGTAACTAAGGGTCACACCTGATCAGGATTACTTGTCATTTGAAGCTTCTCTAGGGCAGTATCCGCAAGAGAACGTGCATAGCAAAACAACAAGTACGCTTCAGCCCTTTTACCAGCTGAACTATAGGATTTGGCTAAATAAAAACACCTGGAATGTTCAATGAGATTAGTCTAAAAACAATTTAAAGGTAAGATTCATTTTCATGGCACTCACTAATAAATAAAACATGTTGACAATGACATAGAGAAGGAGCTTGAGCAAAACAGATGGTTCTAATCTTATATAAATAGGTAACAAGTGATCTATTTCATTGTCTATGAAAAATCACTAAAATCAATTACGGAGGTAATGACTAACCGCTCAGCTCTAAACACTGTACCCTTAATCACACATTCCTCCACAAGTGTGACTTCTTCAGGGTTCCTGTCCCTTCCAGAACTGACTAAATCAGATAAATCTGATGTATTCTGCCGGTAAATAAAAGAAAAAATAACAGATGAGTGACACTTGCACAGTGAAAAGATCATTTAGAAAAAATTGATACAACATTTAGGAAAAGAAATGGTACAACAAAGAGATCCCACAGAAACTGAACCATGGAACCAAACCTGTATTAGAAGATCATACAAGCGAACAAGTTCCTCAGGTTTTGTTACTTTGTCACCCTTGTCATCACGTTGTTTAGTGAATTTACTTTTAGCAATCGCAACCAGCAACTGATTACGCTCTATTGTGCGCTGTCCTAGCACAGCACTGACAGCTTTATCCAGACCATTTAAATCATCTTTAACATTCTCAGCATTGCCTGCAGTAGCCTAAAATCAGAATAATGTTAGGTGCATTATTTATAGAACAACAAAAAGACCCTACCTCTTATATAGTTTGTGAATGGGTTACAGGAAGAAAGAGCAAACATGATGCTATCAAGTCTACAACAACTGCTACTAATTATCATACCAAGTCATTACGAATGCAGCTTCTAGCATCATGATACGCAGAAAAAATTTTGTCAAACATGGCAAGCTTTTTCTCAGCTGGAAGTGAATCTGATGCTGAACCATGTAGATCTTTCTCTAGCTCCTGAGCTGATCGAATTTTTCAAGTAAGAAGAACTTATACAAATTATCAAGAACATATGAAGTAAACAAAACAACAAAAGTAACCGCTATAAATTTTGTGTACATTTCTGAAGAAATACAGTTATTTGTAAAATCGAGCATGCTAATTTAGATATCTTTCTATATTTATCCATGGCTCTACACTACACATCAGGCAAGCTTGCATGGGTCTGTAACAGCATAAGAAACAAAATACAGATATACATAATAGTAATGCATATGTATAGCTTAATTAAAAAAACATTAATTACACCTCGGGCATGCTTGTATGGGCCACTGTGACAGCACGAGGGAAAGAATGCAGGTAATCATAACAGTACTTCATATGTATGACTTATTTAATAAAAACTTTATACGCATGGACACCAGAGAATTACATAAATGCCACCATGGCAACAACATAGAAAATTAAAAATCACAAGGAGTGTTTACTGTTTACCAACAAAATAGATAACATTACGATCAAGAGATATGATTATTTTATCTCTCTAATCTTGTTAATCAAAATTCTATATGATACTTGCAGCCTGGATCACTGGAGCGACCAAAAATCAGTGAAGCAACAGAAAATTGTTACTAAACTATGAACCAGAGCATATGTATGATCATGATAGAAAATATCAAGATAACATAACCGTTCAAACATGTTCCATCATCTTTTCTTCATCAATACCCCATTACTTCAACAAAAGAAATAGTCACAAACCTTTCAAAATGGAGACACGAGTCTTAGCATTATTGACAGGGAACCTATGTCCAAGCCAGTAGAATTCCGTCATTGATGCTGCTTGTTGCGATCTTGCCTCAGCCATAACAGCCTAAAAGTTACAGAACATGTGAAGATACCTTCAGGAAGTTAAATCAAAGCTGATTATATTAGTGACTTGCTAGTATTGTAAAATGCACATTTAACAAAATGCTCTCTGTATAGAGAGTATCTACTGAACTGACAATCTTCAAAGCAAATGGAAAAATGTCAAAATGATTAGAGAACTCCACAAGATAAAGAAAATGTGCAAAAACCTCAAGTTACATTGTGATACTATATTCATCATAGGTTCCATAGACTCAAACAACATTTTTACCTATTTTCAGATGAATTTAAGACTAGGAAAATGTCCACATTCTCAAATATGCTTCCACAAATTTAAGTCAAATGTATCATGTCATTCTACCTCGTCGAGGTGCCAATAACAAATATATAAACTCATATAAGACATCATAGATATTAGATTACAAATGCATTTAATACAACTCAATATTTCACACCTCAGAAGCATCCTCCTATTAAATACACCAAGTAAATTCTATTACAATGACAAAGTTTTCCTAGACTTGAAATCAATTGCAACTATATAACTGACAAATATAGAAATGTAAGGTTTTGGTTAGTTACGAGTGAAATTTCATAAATTAACACATGATATGCATGCACACACCAATAAAGGAGAGAATAAGTTTTAAATTATAAGCAGGACGTAGGGGAAAAAACCTACCTCTAACTTAGATTTGAAGAGGTCTAAGGCGGGTCCTTCCAGTTCTCCGATGTCCATAAGCTCCGAAGTTTGCAAGTTTGATTCACCTACCTTGTGCAAACAATACCTGATGCTTGGTTCTAGTTCTTCAACACGTTCACGGCATAAAACTTGATTTTCTATGTTTCCATATTTTCCAAGCTCTTCATAGACAGCCCTACACAACAATAATTCATTAAACAGCCGCCAAAAAACTAATGCAACAAGAAGGAAGAAATAAAAGAATCTATCATGGCAGATCAACCCATACAGCAAACAACATTCAGCATAAACAGGGAAAATAAACTAAGCTCAGTACCATCTGTCACAACACAACAGGTACCAAGATATCCCATAGCTCAGAGAAAAGGAAATTGATTGATCTATTTGGTAATAACACACCTTGCATTCTTGAAATTCATTAATGCACTTTGCCAATTTTGATCTTGTTCAAACAATAGAGACCCTTTCATATAGGAAGCATATGCCTGCAAGACAAAAACTTTTTAGATAGAACTTATCTTCATCACACTGATTATAATTTAATAACTAGAATAAATAACATAATCTCTGTTGTCATGGAGTGTATTATTACATCCTTATAATATACACTAATCTCTAATGAACCAAAACTCTACAACAGTAATATGTTATAGTCAAAAGGGAACTAGAATGAATGCAAACAAGAAAACACAAGCATAGCAGGGGCAAGGTTTTATGACCACCAATCCTGATCCAGGTTTTTATGACAGATGATACGGCAACACTAAGAAGCTTAAAAAATCAGATTCACTGATTTGTTGTCTTGTTTACATAACAGCTCAAGTGAAAAACAAAATCTTACAATAACACACTGCATTGGCAAGAAACACATTAACACACAAGAATCATCCTTTCAGGACACAAGGCCACATGAGTACCTCTTTAGTATGATTTCATACCATGACTAATTGGCAGCTCTGGACACAAATTAGACCAGCCATGAGTTAGAACAGCAAGCACAGCAGTCCATGACAAATATATAAATATGCATGTATAAGACTTGCTATTTCATAGCAAATACATCTTCAAGTAGCAACAATATTAAAAAAAATGAAGAAATAATTAGACAATACAGGGTGGAAAACATACCTCTGCTTCAAGAGAAGTTCTAGAATCTCCCTTGGCAGCACAGAGTTGTGCAAAAAGTGTTGCCCATTTAACTGCCTTCCTTAATCTACCTAGTAAGTGAATGCGTTGGCGAGCATTTGGTCCATCAGGTAACTGTTTTTTCTCCATGGCATGGCTCCACGCCCGTTCAGCCATATAGAGAACAATATGGAGAAACCTATTAAAAATGACAAGTAATAGTTTTGGACATTTGTCATCCCATATTTTCTAACATCCCCAGATAAACTGAGCCAATGCTGATGTCATTTAATACTTCTAACAAGTACTGATTTAACTTAATTATCAAACAACAGTGACAATTGATTTAAAAGCCTCCTAAGTTACCAAGTGGTCACAATGGACAGGACAAATGTACTTAAAAGCTACTGAAGGATGCCAATCAAAATGGTCTCCAAGAAGGCATGCACACACATATATACATAAATGTAGTATATGTGTGTGTATGGTATTCTACTATACATAAATGCATGCAAAAAAATGGCTAAATCAGCTGTAATTTAGAACAACGCTAAGCAATTAAATCAACAGCCAACCTCAAGATTACTTAATGTTTAAAAAAGAAACTCAGGCCACGAATTTGGTGGTTATGAAATGTCATACAAATTCTGATGGAAGATGGAAAGGTATATATAAGCTTTCAGGAATTAGGAGTAGATTTCTAGTGTCTGTTGTGACAGACAAAGATATAAACAGATGTTCGATGTAATGCTTATGTATGTCTGTGTCTTTCGGTTTTTGTTCATGCTTTGCACAATATGTAACAGGCTAGCAGTAGGCTTGACAACCCAAGTTTGGATAGCTTTTGTATCATTTTCGGCTTATCAATGAAGGTTGTGTCATGTGGGCACTTGTGGGGATTTTCGTCTATAATAGACCATGACCATTAGTTGTGCAATCATTCAGACCTTGTAAAGTCTATGTTTGTAATTCACATAGGCTATAATATGTTTGCTGAAATGGTTGCTTGTGGATCCCGAGTGAAACGCTTCTCTAACCCGTCTTCTCTTTTGTAGGTCCTTAAGGGACCATAAGAGGTTTTTGGGAGGCTGACCTTTAAGGATAGACATGCAAGGGTGTCGCACGACTTAGGCAAAACCAACTAAGTTTGTGACATTTTGTATCAGAGCGAAACAAGCACACAGAAACACTTCGCATGCAAACGTGAAGACCTAGCGGGGCCGCGTTCAGGGCAGCCAGCATGCGTGACCGTTTGGGGGAACGAACATTAAGATATAGGGAAAGGGGTCGCTCAGAGGAGCGGGCATCCAAGATTGGCATTCAGAGGAATGACCAACCCTTAGTGCGAGAGGCGCCACGAGGACAAGCACACATGAAAGAATACGTGAGCATAAAGTTTGGGATGGTTGAGTTTGAGCTACGACTCGACGTTGGCAACCAAACTTGACGGTGCTCAAGGCAAGCGGGGCACTAGGTAAAGATGAGACCATGCAAAGTGGGATGGGTTGCACGATGGTTGAAAGAGTTGTGCAAAGCTCACATAGGTGAGGGGAATTGCTAACTCAAAGAATTCGGTACTCATGTAAGGGCGTGTATGCAAACGACGAAGTGCCGATGGCCATCACAAAGCAATCGAAACTCGAGAACATGGAGCATTAAAACTTTCTCGTGGGCATGGGAAGGAAACATCCGCAAGAGACTGAAGCATATAATAAGTTCAGCATATTGCTAAGCCTTGAGGGGTGGAAAGGGAACTATATTGGCAAGGAGTCACAATCTAGCAAATGCATTTGTGTTGTTCAACAAAGCGGAGTAGTCCAAGGGGATAGTGGTCTCCGAAACTTCCATAGGGAAGGATACGAAGAGAAAAGTTCTGTCAATATGACAGATATCTAAGAAGGAAAAGTCTCGGTTCTCCGAAGGGAGAATCATGTGAAACGGATCGAACATATTGAGGAGTACCTCAAGACAACTCCATAAAGCTCGACGGACCGAGCGAGCGACGAGGAGTCGTTGCATGATCTCGCATAAGGTAATACATTGGTGGATGCATTACGAGATCAAGTAGGGG
This sequence comes from Ensete ventricosum, assembly GCA_029747655.1. Classification (NCBI taxonomy): domain Eukaryota; kingdom Viridiplantae; phylum Streptophyta; class Magnoliopsida; order Zingiberales; family Musaceae; genus Ensete; species Ensete ventricosum. Next base: position 7,259,958 of record JAQQAF010000009.1, on the reverse strand, counting down.
AGCGACCCATGGCAACACCATACAAAGGCACACTTAGGGCAGGTGTGAAAATTAGACACAACGAAAGGCTGACCTGTGAAATGGTGGGCGCAAAGGCCACCATCAACTCAATCCAAATCGAGGGGCGGAATACCTTGGGTGGAACTTCATGAAGTGCCCAAGCCGCATGAAGGGAGTCGACATAGAAGATGGAACATAGAGTGAAGGCACAAAACTTTCCTTGGACAGAGGTCAAGGACATTAACTCTTGCAGAGGCAAGAGCAAGATCATATTGTTCCATAGATTCTTCATTATGATGGAGTAGACTCATCCTGCATGATGCCAAAGACGAAGAGAGCTTCGAGGCACATGCACCTTATCTCACAGAAGCATTTGACTGAGGAACTAAGACGACTCAACTTGCAGAGGCGAAGGCCTTAGCACGAGACAACGCAGAGACAGGTACTCTTGAATAATATGTCATAATGTTGTCATTCGAGTTGTCGCGAAAGAAGTGGTGCACAGCAAAGATTGTGTTGGGGCAGAGGCCCAGGATTCAGACAACAGTGCACCAATTTCAGCAAAATCAGTGGACTTCGAGGGCTACTAAGCGATAGACTGTCCTAGAGCTATACTTCGTCCAGGTGTGACCCAAGAATGGGTGGACGTAGGTCGATTGCCAAAGGAGTGAACACAATTGGAGATGGCAAAGGCCCTACGATATGCTGGCAGAGGCCAAACATGGAGAGATCGCAGTTCGAGTTCATCCCATGATAATATGAATGCAATGGAAATGTCACTAGGAGGCAACATGGTGCAACGCATCGTGGTGGAACAATTTAAGGCAATACAACACACGCAAGAGAAGTCCCGCGAGGGACTTGATCATGTGGATGTATGATCAGGAGCTGTTGGGAGCTCCACTTCAGTGAACAACATAACGACAAAAAGGGCTATGGATTCAATGAGTGAATGTCATGGTACCACAGAGGCAGGTCTTACGTGCGTGCATCGGATAAAAGCCATAGTCATCAACATATGGGAGCTATGTACCACCGAGGGAGAATTCTGAGTGCAAGTAGCAGTGAGTCCCACGGGGGACGTGATCATACAGCAGTATCATCAAAATGGCTGAAGAGTCGAATTGCTCCATAGCTTATATTCGCTTAAGGGAGCCCAACAAGTCAGAGGATAAGACCGAGTAAGCGAACGTTGGTACCAAGGAAGCTAAGAAGAACAGAATCAGCGCAAACCCTGTAACAAGATGGCGAAGGACAAGCATGGGAGTTGCAATATGGTCTTTCCATCGACCAAGGAGAATTGCTCGGAGAACACAGAGGTGTTGAAGTAGGTGAGGAAGCAATGATGAGTCTAGAGGGACACAACTATCTAAAAAGCTAAGCGTCGATTAGAATGGAGGTGCACTCAGAGGAGTGTCATAGTGCCGCTGAGGCGGATCTATCAATCGCGAAGAAAGGGACGCAGATGCGAGGCAACAAATAGTAGTGTCACGAGCATGTCAACGCCATGATACCACAAAGGCGGGACTTCCATGGAGTCGTTGATCCCTTGCTCTCATCGAGAGAGAGTGTTGGTCGTGAAAAGAGCCGAGGAGGTGGAGAATGTAGAGGTAAACTCCAAGTATCAAGACAAGACTAAAGGGAGAGGTCAGGGAACTTCATAAGACCAATGTCAATGGGCTTCTCATCAAGATAATCAAAAGTTGAAGACTTAAATTGATGCAAGAGTGCTCGATCAAGGAATGAAGTAGGAAGTACGTAATGTTGTAACTTTTTTACTCAGAGGAGTAGGCGACAGAGGCGATGGAGAAGACGATACAATCCCAAAGGCGACCAGAACTATTAGAGACTTGCTCCAAGTTGAGGCAAAATTTTGCTATTTTCGAGCAAAACTTTTTGCATTCCAGAAGTTCGATGGCAGTGAGAAGGTGAATCATAGTAGCTAACTCGATGCAAAGAGTATAAGCACTTCAAGTGCTTCGAAAGTGTGAGCAAAGAGCGAGCAAAGACTAGTAACCAGCTTGATGCATGAAGTACAACCCTCGAGGAAGCGAGCGAGTCAAGTAACCTTTGTCTTCTCAACTCTTAAGAGATGGGCGAAATCGAGTACCTCAGTTCTCTTATTTATCTAGCAAAGGAGCTCTATTCAAAGACCCTTCGAAGAAACCTAATGGAATACAATAGTTGTCAAATCCTCACCAATGATAACTAGTGCTACTGAGAATAAATTGTCTGCTTCATTTCCTAACAGAATATCAATCAAAAGTAAAAGTGATGTGAACCTACTTGGAAGTGACAACTAAGTGAAAAAAGAATAAAATGGGCAAGTTTTATAGGAGAAGGGCCTCAAAAATTTCAAAGTCTGAGGCGATGCTCGTTAAATCTCCAACGAGCATCCACCCAGTTTCAACGGCATGAGAGGTTTAAGAGATTGGCGATAACGAGGAAAGTCTTTTCATTCATCAGAAGGATTCGCAAGAACCAATAAGGATCAACAAAACTCAATCGATCACACACAAGAGTCAGTTATTGCGAGTTGAAGCAACATAACGAATCAAAGTTCGACTACTCAACAACAGCACCGGTGAACAGCTAAGAGCCAAGAGGTATGTTGCATCTAGAGTAGATAATTGAAGACTCCACAAAGGCAAGGAGATGCAACGACTTTAACGAGGACGTCAAAAAAATAAGTGGGTGAGAATGTCATGGACAAAGATATAAACAGGGTGTTCGACGTAATGCTCATGTATGTCCGTGTCTTTTGATTTTTATTTATGCTTTGCACAACATGTAACGAGTTAGCAATAGGCTTGGCAGCCCTAGTTTAGCTAGCTTTTGTGATCGTTTTCGACATATAAGTAAAGGTTGTCATGTGGGCACTTGTGGGGATTTCGGTCTGTAATGGACCATGACCCTTTATTGTGCGACCATTTAGAGCTTGTGAAGTCTATGTTTATATATAATTCGCGCTGGCTATAAAAAGTTCTTGTGGATCTCGAGTAAAATGCTTCTCTAACCCGTCTTCTCTTTTTTATATCCTTAAGGGATCATAGGAGGTTTCGGGGAGACTGACATCTGCGGACAGACACAAAGGTGCCAGTGACAGTTCAACACCACCAACGATTAAATACTAATGAACATACAAAGGATGTACCCTACTAGCAATCTCTTTCATTATGGTGTCATAAGCTGATAATGCAATCACTATACCGAAGCAGAACATACTAATCACCTTAGAAATTAAGTCACGGTACATGGTGTTTGGAGTCAAATCGGAGACAAGTTCTTTTTTGACAATCAAATATAGATACAAAAAAATTAACCTCATCGATAATTGCTTGGGAGTAAGTTATGAAATATTGTTCAATTGAGAATTACTACATTAAATTTCTCTTTTCTTAAACAAGCACTCATATATTTCTTTGTCACATTATAAAAGGCATTGAATATTTTAAACTCTACCATTACTTCCATAGAATAGTGGAACTCTGGTGTTATCTACATAATCTAAATTTTTGATTTTTTTCTTATTGCAACTCTATTTCGTTCATTTTTTATGAAATTCACCTCAAACTAGTCAACTAGTTCAAAAATCATCTCGGACAACATATTTTCGACCCTACCTGGAAACATGTTGATATAAACACATTAACTAACTCGCAAAAATTTATTTCTAATAAAAACCTACATAAACAAGCATGGCGTATCTAATCAACTAGTTAAAAAACCATTTGCAGTCAATACAATTTTGGACATGAACAGTTACATGTTGATACAAAGATATTAACTTGCTGCTGTAAATTTAATGTCTTATGAAAATGAACCCATACAAACAAAATGAATTAAAGCATAGAGTACAACACAGCAAGATAATAGAGAAATTCTAAATGGCGAGAAATTTTAGCCTAAGTATTTAAAATAACTAAACAGACATCAATTTATAATTTGTTAGATAATGGCTCTTCCCCCAATTTCAGATAACTTAATGTATCACACACCATGAAGAACAATTCTAAGACACATTTTGCATCGCATTTCATACAAAATTTTAATTTAAGAGCCCCAATTTCAGATAACTTAATGTATCACACACCATCAAGAACAATTCTAAGACACATTTTGCATCACATTTCATACAAAATTTTAATTTATGTACCTTATCTAAAGAAAAGGTATTAAAACCTCAAACTAATAAGAGATTGTATTACATGATATTGATAGATATCATAGTATGATAAATAAAAAAAGACCTATGTCAAAGCAAATAACATATAGTAAAAAATAAGTACAATAACATAAATGTATTCTTCAACTGGAATAGCATAATATGCTTCTGAGACAAGCAATGCAAACCTCACGTCAGTGATAGTTGACTCTGTTATAGTCTTCCGGCTATATTTACCACGACCATGTGTAAATTTCAATGACTTATACAGCCTTCTCAATCGTGCAGTACAATATCTCCTAAAACACCAAAGTTTCTTCTTAAAACAATGTAGATACCAAAACTATAAGGCTTTGACTGATATCATAAGAGACACATGTCCCCTCTCAAAAGAATCAAGAGAAGAACAAAAAAAAGAATGATTACAGATCCAGTGTGTCATACATGTATTAAGGCTAGATGCATATTGCAGAATTTATAAAGTGCAAAGTTACAAAGAGAGTGCAATAGTCATGAGAAGCATTGATCTAAAATAAGTTAGATCGAGCTTGAACAAAAAAGCATATTTTGTTTAAGTAAATAATCGTAGATTACAAAAAACTATCAAGAAGATAGAAGAACAGAATTGTGCCATGAAACGGAAGCTATTCCTATTATTAAGATAAAAGAGAATTTCAGATCAATTAGCATGATTGAAAACTAAACATGAATTCATGGGCTGTCCTTTAAAAAAAAATCATGTTTCAGGTACATTTCACAACAAGGATGTGGACAAGTAAAACATCCAGGATATTAGCATCTAACCTTTAAGAAAAGCAAAACAAAACAAGCTGACAACATGAGAAAATATCATGGTAAGGCTAAAAGTTATGAAGAGCAATTAGACAGTGTAGAAATTATTCTTACTCTTTTTTTCCTTTAAACATATAATATATCATCCCTACAGCAAATCCTTTTTTTTTAATCATCTGAGCTTGTTAAAAAGAGTAATGACTGCCGTCTTGGCAGCTCGATTCAAATGTCACTACAGTTTCAACCATATCTAATGGACAAAAACAAAAACTACAGAAATAATGAGTATTAAAATTAATAGGACACAGAACTGATCAACACGGATCTTAGATCATAATAAAAATATAATAGAAATAATCCGCATCCTCCCATTCTAAATTACGATGACATCCACATCAATCCATCGATGCTTATATGGTAGAAATAATTCGCTCTATCCCATTTTAAGATTCTCATGACATCCAGATCAATTCGCTATGGTTAATCAAGATCCCTACATACATGAGATCAATCAAGAACACCGTAAACTGAAGGGAGTAAAGAACTTGTTTCGCACTCATGTGCAACGACAGAGAACACACCTGTACCGAGTGTAATCTCTGTGCCTCAAGCCGTGCTGCATCTGAGCGGATTTCACGAGCTGCAACACTGAGATCACAAAACAAGCACCCCAATGACCAAATCTCATCGAGGAGCGACACCTCAAAACCTACAAACTACCACAGAAAGATCGCAGATCCAAGAAAGTAGGAGGACGAGTGCAAACCGTTGATGGAAAACTTGGGGATGATCTGCTCCCCAGCGGCCGACTTGTCGCCGTCGACCTCCATCACCGTCGCCTCGTCCTTTTTCGCCATGATTCGTCGAAGGGCCGACCGGATCCGCAGAGGGTTCCTCAAAAATAAGTTAGGGTTGTGGGAAGATATGTTACTCGTTTTGCCTGATTCTTTTAACTGACGCTATAACCTGCAAATCGGATCGGGTTTTATCAGCATATCCGGCCATGATTAAATTTTAAAGGCTGCCGCACCGTTAGATCGTAAATAGACGGTTAGATCTTTGAATGCGAGACGGGGTCATGATTTCTCCCGATAAGGATCCGACCCACGTCCGGTACTAATAAATCCTGAAAAAATCGTTATTTATATCTATTTTTATTGTTTTGATTTGGAATCAAATAAGTCATGGAAAAATAAAATAAATTTGTAATTATAATTAATTTATATATTCACATTCAATAGTGATAGAGAGTATATAATCAGTCATCGCCCATCACTCAAGAATCACATAAAGTCTATGACAATAGGTTATCATATGTTTATCGCAAAGTTCGAAACGATTAAAAACTACCTCTTTTGTAAAATATTCACGAAAATATTATATAGAAGTTCATGGAATAACTCGAGGTAGTTACAAATTATATTTTTATAAAATACTTAGAGGAATATTTTATCTCTCCTAGCTTAGATATAAAAATATATTCTCATATAAATACATTAGAATTGAGAACATAGATCCACAAAAGTTAATATTGAGACTAAGTCGAGCGTTAAAAGGATCGGCTTAGAAAGTCTCTTCTAATTTTGGTTTTTACGTAGGTAATACCATATAATCACCTTGGTTATCATATCGGACAATCATGAAAAATCACATCGGGCTATTAAGAACATTAATAATATGTTTTCTTAACAATTACTACCATGAGTCATTCTAATAGATTGGATAACTCTCCTCTTCGTTCATGTTGAAAGATTTTATTCAAGGATAACATAGTTATGGATGCATACATATATTCATATTTTTCTTTTATTTTTCCTCCATCCTTCTTCTTCTTGTAGATGAGATGACTTGTTTGTACGAAATAAAAATGGCATGTGAATCAAGAGAATCGTGATTGATAGCCATTAAACTCATATGGTCTCATCGGGCACATTATTATTGCTTCCCTCTTGTGTTTTCTAAGCCATTTAATTCCCTACCTTAACAATGCCACTATATTGGTGTTTATTAAAATGTGACATCATTATTAAAATGGGTACAATACATGATCAGTTGTTAGATCATCAATCAGATCTCCATGATCCAAACACGGAGAAGAAGTTTTCATTTGAGATTGGTTCGGAGAAGAACCAAGTTGACTCTGATTAGGTTTTCAAGTCGGACAATCATATATATTCGGAGAGAAACAAGAAACCAAAAGATAATTTATAGAAAATAAACAAACTCAGAACAGAACTTGCATAAAATGGATAAAAAGTTCACCACCAAGTTTAATGACGCAAGAGGATACTAAAAATTCACCACCTTAAAAAAATTAAACAATGATACAAAATTAAATAAAAAAACTCACTACTTAAGGACGCATCCAAGAGATATAGAATTTTAGAGACACTCCAAAGAGTTTTTGAAAATACAAAAGTGTTAAACTTTTTTTTCTAATCCTAAAACACTAAAATAAGTACTAGTGCAATAAACAACCCTTCATGGGAACTACAAAATTAAGTGATTTTCATCTACCAACTAACTCATTTAATATATTCCTTAGTCACGAAGAAAGACATCTTAAAATAGTTTTAACTTTGTCCAAAAAATATACTCATAATCTGTCATTTTTAAGTGGGTTGGGTTAAAAACTCTGAAATATTATAGTAGACTATGAGGAATATCATAAGATCAATAATTTTTATACGATCTAATTTTAGCAACTTAGGCACTCTCGTGTCAATCTCCCTTGATTGAAAAAGACTTGTCCTCAAGTCTTTATTTGTTCTGTCACCATGATAAAGACTTAAATAAGTCATTTCGAATATTGATGACATATCATAATCTTCATGTAGCTTGATCCCATAAGTATTTTCGTGAATTCTTTTAAGTTTATTGATCGGATCTTTTGGTTTCATTTTTCTAAATTTGTTTGTAACATCTCCTTTCTTAAATAAATCCAAATCAAATCATACGTATTAAACTTCATATGTTTTCTATATTTGTTAGTAGTTTTTATGTATATCTTATTTTGCATTTCAATGGTTGCTTTAACTTTTTCATGCAACATCTTTACTTGTTTAGCCCCCTTATCAACATCTCCACTAATTTGCATAGTTACAAAACGAGTAATTAAAGCCAAATGAGCTGTTAAATTTGCCTAGGGAATAAGATCATCGTGATGTCGTACATCTATCAAAAGTGGAAGGTTATGTGGGATCTCTTTTGGCACAACATCTTGGAACTCCTCCATGATTGGTTTCATCGTTGCTGGTGGCTCCTTGTATTGTTATTCATTCACCTCTATCAGAGCCAAAACATGATCATCGCTTTCTAATTCATTCTTGCGTTCACTATAGAGAATAAAAGACAAACAATGATTAACCTCTTCCTCATAATAATCATATTTCGGTTTGTCATTGGTCTCATTTTCTTCTCCATAACTATGTTCTTAAGCAAATGTAATAATTATCCTATTTGGACTATATGAAGTAATATGTCAAAAACCATATGATCCCTCACCCTTGTCTAGTATCTTCAACACTACTTTGTTTTGGAGAGTAAACTTAAAATTTTCTCTTATCGTATAATAATCTTTTACACCGTATTGAGAACCCATTTCAAACTTTTGCTGACTCTTCACACTAAGATCTCTTTATTTAATATCAGAGCTTTTCAAAAAGAATTTTTGCCTGTAGTTGTCAGGTAAGTTTTTTTTTCAGTTCTCTTTTCATTTTCTCCCATGTCACGATCTTGCTCCTCCCATCATGTTCTCTTTGCTTATTCATATTTTCCCATCAAAAAAATGTATTTCTTCTGAGTTTAGTGCCATAAGCATTACCTTCTTTTGTTCTGGTGGTTCATGAAAATTAAATATTTTTTTCATCATATTAAGTCAATCAATAAAGTCGTTGACATTGATTTTCCCTTCAAACTCTGGAATATCTATTCTTGGGTTGTATTTGTTCTATCATTTATCTCGGTCTCTACGTCTTGGCTTAAATCTTTGGAACCCCCTTGAGTAAGATGGTGTATCATCATTAGAACCATACATTTGGCTGACATTTTTATGCTGATTATTTTTGTTCCGAAGTTCTTCAATAATTTCATTTTTTTTCTTGTAAACTATGTAATAAACTTTGTAGCTGCAACTTCAAGGATTCAATGTCATCTTCATGGCCACTACCTTCACCAACCGTATCTTTTCCACTTTGTCTTGTCATGATCTTTAGCCTTTAGCTCTGATATCAAACTAATACCGGGAAGAAAGAAAGAGGAATGAAATTTAGAGAGAAACGAGAAACCGAAAGACGATTTGTAGAAAATGAACAAACTCAGAACTGAATTTATGTAAAATGGATAAAAAAGTTCACTACTAAGCTTAATGACGTAAGAGGATACTGAAAATTCACCATCTCAAGGAAATTAAATAATGATACAGAACTAAATCAAAAGACTCGCCACTCAAGGACGCATCCAATAGATATAGAGTTTTAGAGACACTTCAAGGAGCTTCTGCAAATAAAAAGGTGTTAAATTATTTTTTCTAATCCTAAAATATCAAAATAATTACTAGTGCATGAAACAATCCTTCATGCATAGGGAACTAAAAAATTAAGTGTTTTCCATCTACCAACAACTCATTTAATGCATTCCTTAGTCACAAAAAATACATATTGAAATAACTTTAACTTTGTCCAAGTAATATGTTCATTAGCTATCATTTTTGAGTGGACTAGGTTAAAACCTCTAAAATATTATAGTAAACTATGGGGAATATCATATGATCTATAATTTTCATATGATCTTATTTTAGTAACTTAGGCACTCCCGTGTCAGCTTATACCAAGAAGGGAGAAAGAGGAATAGAATTAAGAGAGAAACGAGAAACTAAAAGATGATTTGTAGAAAAGGAATAAGCTCAGAACATAATTTACGTAAAATGGATAAAAAGTTCATCACCAAGTTTAAAGTCACAAGAGGATACAGAAAATTCATCACCTAAAGAAAATTAAATAAGGATACAAAACTAAATTAAAAGACTCACCACTCAAGGACGCATCCAAGAGATACATAGTTTAAAGAGATTCGAAAGTGCTTCTATCAATACAAATCATGTGCTAAACTTTTTCCTAATCATAAAACACTTAAATAATTAATATTGCATGAAACAACTCTTCATAGGGAACTACAAAATTAAGTGTTTTTCATCTACCAACTAATTTATTTAATACATTCCTTGGTTATTAAGAAAGTCATCTTGAAATTGTTTTAACTTTGTCTAAAGAATATGCTCATGAGCTATCATTTTTGAGTGGGCTGGGTTAAAAACTCTAAAATATTATAGTAGACTGTGGGGAATACCATAGCCATAGGATCAATAATTTTCATACGATCTGGTTTTAGCAGTTTAGGCATTCCCGTGTCAATCTCACTTGGTTGAAAAAGACTTGTCCACAAGTCTTTATTTGTTTCGTCACCATGATAAGGACTTAAATCAGTCATTTCAATATTGATGACAAACCATAATCTTTAGGTAGCTTGATCCCATAAGTATTTTCGTGAATTTTTTTAAGTTTATTGACCAGATCTTCAGTCTTTGGTTTCATTTTTCCAAATTTGTCTGGCGGTAACCTCTCATTTCTTAGATAAATCCATATCAAATCACATGTATTAAACTCTATATACTTTATGTATTTGTTGGCAATTTTTATGTATCTCTCATTTTGAATTTCAATGGTTGCTTTAACTTTCTCATGCAATGTCTTTATCTGTTTAGCCCCCTTATCAACATCTGCACTAATTTACATAGTTACAGAATGAGTAGTAACTAAAGCAAATGAGCTGTTGGATATGTCTTAGGAATAAGATCATCGTGATGTCGGACATCCCTTAAAGTTGGAAGGTTATGTGTGATTTTTTTTAGCATAACATCTTAGAACTCCTCCATGATCGGTTTCATCATTGCTGGTGGCTCCTTGTGTTGTTGTTCATTAACCTCTATCAGAGCCAAAAGATGATCATCCTTTTCTAATTCATCCTTGCATTCACTATAGGAAATAAAAGATAAAGAATGATGAACATAAGTAACATCTTCCTCAAAATCATTATATTTTGGTTCGTCACTGGTCTCATTTCATTCTCTATCACTATGTTCTTTAGCAAATGCAACCATCATTCTATTTGGACTATATAAAGCAATAGACCCAAAATTTGAAGAGAAACTAGAAACCAAAAGACGATTTGTAGAAAATGAACAAACTCATAATATAACTTACGTAAAATAGATAAAAAGTTCATCACTAAGTTTAAAGTCATAAGAGGAGACATAAAATTCATCACCTTAAGAAAATTAAACAAAGATATAGAACTAAATCAAAAGACTCACTACTCAGGGACGTATCAAAGAGATACAGAGTTTAGGGATACTCCAAAGAGCTTCTACCAATACAAATCGGGTGCTAAACCCTTTTTATAATCGTAAAATACTAAAAATAAGTACTAATGAATGAAACAACCTTTCGAAATTATAAAATTAAATATTTTTTATCTACCAGCTAATCCATTTAGTATATTCGTTGAACATTAATAAAGATATCTTGAAATAGTTTTAAATTTATCAAAGGAATATGCATTAATTGGATTAAAAATTTTAAAATATTATAATAGAGTATAGGATGAATCATTTTCATATGATCTGATTTTAAAAAATTAGTCACTCCCATATGAGTATCGATGAAGATATTATATCCCACACAGCCATGAAGATACTTCGTTCCTAAATTCCTATAAATTCAAGGCTCATCAAATATTATTCTTCCAATACATTCTAAAACTAACGAAGAATAAACCTGACGCACATCAAGGATCATTCCCAGAGCTGATGACACCCAATGCCCCAAAGTAAAAAAGAAAAAAAAAAAAACACTGCCACGAGCTGCAACCATGGCCTCGGCCACAGGGGTGCCGAAGCCATGAAAGGCACGCCATACCTACTTCCAAAGGCCATGTAGCACTCACTCACTCACTGTTCGATGTAGCTAACGTGAAGACGACGTCGTTTAGACACGTTGAATGTGCGATTAATTGATGCAAACAAAAAAAAAGGCAGGAAGGCCTGAGGTGAGTCAACTTTCTCGTACGAAGTGGGCCCGGCGTGGGACCGAGGTTACAAACGGGGTTACTGTGACTCCGACTGTTGTCCTGTGACAGCCAATCGATAAGAGGGTACCTGTAATTAATTGGTGGTCGGCTTATTTCTTAAAAGGCCAAACGTATCTGGATCTTCGCGAATCGTAAAGCACAAGACAGGATCTATATAACCCCCGCTCCTTCCCACTCCTCCTTCGCCTCACGCTTTGGGAGGCTCGTCTCCGTCGTCTCAAGCTGTGGTCATGGCGGAGGACTGCTCGGTTCTCGATCCGTGGATGTACCGCCCCTCCGCCTGCATCCCCGAATCGGCCTTCGCCCCTGAGAACGACGCCCTTCACATCTCTCTCCCCTCGGAGTCCGCTTCCTTGGCCGCAGGCGACCCTTCTCGCCGACGGGATCAGCTCACCGGGCGGGTCTCCAAGAAGCGCAAGTCCCGGGCGTCGAAGCGCTCGCCCACCACCTACATCGCCGCCGACCCGGCCAACTTCCGGGAGCTGGTCCAGCTGATCACGGGGACGCCCGCGGTCGAGCCGGCCTGGGAGCAGCAGCATCGGGCGGCCGCCGGGCAGGGGAGCCGTCTTCTTGCGTCGCTGGACACGTCATCGTTCTCGGTCGACCGGGCTAGCTTGGGCGGGGGTGAGGTCGATGGCACGGTCTTTCCCAAGTGCGACCCGTTCTCGCTTCTTCACACGTTCGACTCGTGGGGGGTGATCTAAGAGAGATCACAGACGTCTGATGGTCATCGGACGGCTTCGAAAGATATTAGTAGAGCAGTACAAGTAGCATCTCTCTTTCTCTGGAGCTTCGTGTGGGGGTGGGGTTGTAGTGGTGTTTGTTTACGAGAGGAGCTTTCAATTTAAACATATTTAGATATCAGTTGGTACTTATTTTTTTATGAACTGCTGCTGTGAATGTGGCCCTCGATGTATAACAAAATCAATAGATATCGATTGAGTCATGAAATAAGATTTATGCAGCTGGATAATTAATCAATAACTAAAAATATAAATTAAAAAAAGAAACGATATCAGTAAATTTTGAAGGATGGCACTCACCGTTGGGTGTCGGCGGAGCGGCCGACAAAGGCTTGGTAGCTGACCGGTACGAAGAAGAGTAATTGCTGGTGCGGGGGCAGCGCCAGATTGCAGCGTCAGGATGCGTGATTCTGGTGGTGGTAGGCGACTGGTGGACTTTTGGAAGGTCGGAAGTCTCGATCCACACGTACCTACCTACCTTTGTCTCTTCAGAAGGAAGAAGAAATGCCGGTGGAATAGCCGGCCGACATTTAAAAAGAAAAAAAAAATGGTATTAATTAGCCGGAGATTAAAAAAATGGACTTGTCGCCAGGTATTCCTATTATTACAGATTTACAGATTTTAATTTCAGATTAATATTTAGGGATAGATCTTACCTCTCATTTTTTATCCCCTTGAACAAATCGAAATGATTGAAGTTTAATTCCTATTATTTTAGCAGGATTATTGATAACCGCATATTTACAATAATAATAATAATAAAATGAGTGATCAATAAAAATGACCAATATGTGTGATGTGGAGATGGGAAGCCAACAATCGAAGAATATCAAGGATGATAGATAGATAGATAGATAGATTAGTGGAGTTGACAAGCTGAAGAGAACCACAGAAGACTCCAAAATATAATCAAGTGAGAACGGTGAGCCAGTTTTGAGTCTCTCCAGCATTGTTCTGGCTTGCGTCACCAATCCTGAGGAGAGGAAAGCCTCCTTCCTAAATGACCCGCCCTATCTGGGGGGGAGGAGGTCTTAAGGACGAATCCACCGGGACCAGTGGTAAGATAAAAAGAAAAGCCATCGCATACCGGTCGACGACATTCGGAACTCTAACTCTGCAAACTCCAAGCATGGGAATGACATGACGATTAAGCAAAAAAAAAAAAGTCATTTTATGGAAAGCATTCAATTAAATGACCAGTTTAAATAACACCACCTTAGAGCACAAAGCATCACTTCTTTCAGCTGTCCAGCCATAAATTCTGACAAGTCTTTTAAACTCGTTGATGATGTTTCACACGGCGGCCCGCCCTAATGATGATGAAGAAAGGTGGTGGTAAGTGTTGAATCTGCTGCAACTTACCAAATGCAAGAAAAAGCATACCATGAAAACATACATATGTCAGTCACCAAAGAGGGTATACATTCATCATCAGTTGTTTTCATAAACCAGAAGATTGTGTCCAAGTCAATAAATTAATATAGATGTGTAAAAGAAGAAGAAAACTATAGAGCAGCCGCCAGCTCTATTCAACCTGAGGGGAATTCCTAAATTGGTAAAGAGACCAGGGAAATAAATCCCCAATTTCTTCCAAATTTTACTGCAACACATAACTTAAAAATATTCAACCTGTGGGGAACGATGAAAGATGGAGACAAGTGAAGGGTGGTAGCTTAGACTTTGTCGTCATGGTCTCCTGCTTCTGAGAGGAGCCCATGCTTCTGAGATTTGTCGACGGGTAACGAATAAGTCCGTCGCTCTTTTCCACCTGGTTTTGATGATGCATTTCCATACCACATCATGCCTAAAACCGCCAAGATCATTCCAGAGATCACGTGTAAATTGAGGCCCTCTCTTCCAAATAAGAAGAAACCCAAAGTTAGGACAAGGACTGTCTTCATGTGCCCAAGGACTTGAAATGACACTGCCGTGAATCTTCCGATACAGATGAACTGGCTAAGGTTGGTTCCCACAGCGATGGTGCATGACAGGACGATGAAGAACTGCCACACAAAAAACATAAACAGTTTAAAAAATAATAATAATAATAATTGAATGAAATGTAACAGAAAAAAATCAACCAAAATGACATTTTTCTATGCAGTTTTAGTTCACATGCCAAGCATGCAGCAAGGATGATCAATCACACAAAGCCAAATTACAATTGAAGGAAATCAAAACACAGTACAAGTTGCTATCAAATGGGGAAAGCCAAGCTTCATAAACATCATGCATCTAATAGAAGAAAACATGTACAAGAAGCCATCAGATGAAATAATAAACTTACCACGGCAGTCACACTGTAATCAAATTTGTCCACCCTTTTGCTTGTCAACCAATAATCGACAAAAGGCCCTAATATCAACAGCGATGCTGCCTGAACTGGAGCAGTATGCCCGAGAAGGTTGAATGATCCAAGTGAATATTTCTTTTGAAGAAAATGCACATACTACAAGAAACAAGTCACTACAGAATTAGACCTTAAATTGGAACTGTTTCTATTTACCCTCAAAACACAAGTGCCATTGGCTTGGAAGTAAATACAATGTAGCACCGATGGAGTATGAAACATTTTATACTGAGCATGTCTTAAAGAAATGCACAACTCATATATGTATATCTATTTACTCACATATTGCTGTAAAGCTGTGCTCCAAACCGCTATGGTCGCAGCTATCAGCCCTCTAGCATTTACGCTCACATCAGTCACCGTACAGATAGCAACACCTACCAGAACCACCACTATGCTGAGCTTTGTGGCCCTTGAGTAATGAATTTTATCAAACACAACCTCGAGAAGACATGATACTGGAATCATAGACAGCTTTGCAATCTGTAATTGAATTACGTAAGTATGCCACTTTGTAGAATTCTTTATCATACTCAATACAATAATTATAGTCTGTCACCAAAACGAACCTGATAAAATCCGACGGAATTCCACATTAAACTAATATTCATCCCAACGATAGATAAGTTTGCAAAAAGGACAAATTTTATAAGGTTAGATAAAGGTAAATGAGATGGCTGAATGTATCCCAGCCACCTAAATATAATAGTCAGGAGCGTGGTTGTCGCGAAATGCAGGCCCGTTAACGTAGTAGCTGCAACATAAAATATAATGCATCAGGCAAAACCAGCAACAAAAAGAAAAACTTCAAGAGTTTATGGAAATCAAATAAATATATAAATTAGAAATAGCCTATGGAGCCCATAAATCTGAATTTTTTTTACTTTATATTTGCTTTGTATTTCATTTCAATGCCAACACTGAAAAACAATTCAAAACCAAAACTAATGGAAAAAAAACCCATGTGCATAAAATGGGTTTAGTATATTATAGCAGTTAGCCACCTGATGGAGGATCTTAGAACCATAAATCAATAGTGAATTATAGAAGAATGTGCTAGCAGAAGTGATGAATGATGCAGATTTTTGCAAGAGCATACATAGAAGTTCACATGTTATCTGAGATCTGGGAGTGATCAACAACAAGTACTGAAGCTAAGAATGCAGCAAAACATACATAATCTACAGGTATCTGTATCACTTTATGTACCATTGTTTTAAAATTATATTTGATGGTGCTTGCCTCACAATGATTTATTCTCAAAAACTTAAGAGTAGAAAAGAGCTATGATCACAACCAATTAACAACTCATTAGAATAGGTCACAGCTGGAAAATAAATGTACAATTAAAATGCACAGGCAGAGAGGACATTTACCAACTTGAGGCGAGGGATAATATATGACATATTTGGCACATTAAGAGGCAATTCTTGTTCGATGAAGGTAATATTTACAGAATGCAATTCTTGATGCATTGCCCTCAAATAGTCATTCACCAGATACCCAATAGAACAAGATCCAAGAAGTCAGCAGAAAGTAAATGATTGCAGGCATCACTAACAGGTCGATGTCATCCACAGGTAGACATCTTTGAGCAAAAAAAAGAATGGAGGCACAACTTTTGTGGAGCTCAGCAGACAACTTAAACTATCAAAATGTGCTGATGCAAAAAATAAATTAGCTACGCCCATGACATGACAACCTTCTAATGATCAAAAGAAACCAAGTGGTAACTGATGTTCCACAAAACAAGTGAACAAAAGTACTTTAATACACTAAACCATTTGAGTTTGAACTAGAAAGCAGGATGACCACGAGTTTTCCAATGCCAATATCAGACAAACGAGTTGTTTCAGTAATGTTGTCAATATACATTCAAAAATGTTATAGAACACTACATACAATCTATCAAATCCAGTTGCAGAAGGTTCATCTTATGCCATTTGATACTAAGCCAAGCACTAGGTTTCCACTAAAGGAAAAAAAAAGGAAACATTTGGAGTATACTAAATCAGAGATACATTAAAAACAGTAACAAAATAGTAATGACCGTAAAATGAAATTCTGATGGGCTTACCAAATGTGAAATGGTGAGTAGCCATTAAGGCCTTATTGATCATAATAATTCCAACAGATGTCACAATATTGAACATCCAAGCAGCTACATCTAATGCTGCCTTCCTATCAGCCTTACTTGCAGGTGCCATTTTTCCTTTTTATGTGAACTTGTCACTGCACTTAGTCTCTAAGAGTCCAGGTAACAGTTTGCACTGCAACAAGAATGCTTCTACATCAGAAACCAACAGCAAAAGGAATGTAAGTAATCTTTTTCAATTATAACAACATCATTGCAAAAGGTTGTTCGGGCATTAAACATGTGAATGTATAAAACAGAAATGATTTGGCAGTGGACTCAGTATGTAGCATTTTCCGACCATGGTAACATTGTTAGATTGTTAGAAAGTATGAATTGCTAAAATTCAGTATATAGCTTCGATTTATCAATTGTTATTGCTTTTTCTACCAAGTGATGATTTCACTGTGAAAGAGAAAATGTGACACCTAGAGTCTGCCTTAGTCTTAATTTATGTATTCACAAGACCCTGTATTCTTTTGTCTAGAAAAAGTTCTTTCAGTTGAGGTAGAACTGAGATGAAGTAGTCCAAATGTAGTGGGGTGACAGAAGCCTCATCTCTTGTACTTCAGCGCCATATCATGAAGGTTAATTTCTTAACAAAAATAGAAATATAAACTATTATGATGCAGTAACACTGAACCTCTAACATATATCATTGACCACACATAACGGACAAAGAGTAATTAGCTACTTTCATGCGTAAACAAAATAGTATTATTAAACACCGACAATTAGCATGGTACAACATTATTAAGTGAATAGATCTTAATCTACATCCCCAGATACAACAACAGTTTAAACTTGACAATCCAAGTTTACAGAAACTTAAGGCCAAAAAAAATTCAAAACCAACCTTCAAAATATCTGTCAACATTCTTGTGGTATTATTAGTATAAAATCAGTAACTACCTACAACTATTTTATTAGAAGGAAAAATCAATATAGTTAAAACGAATCGTGACTTATGAATTCATTGATGTATACATGCCCACGAAGTTAAGAACCCACCTACCAAAAAGAGAAAAGAGATCATATCAACATGCCCCGATAGGGGCTGTTTAACTAGAAAAAAATCCACTGGCTGGGTATAAAGACCTAAAAATCGAATACTGATCCCCTTTCTCCTCTATTTCTCACTCATCTGAACTAACCTTTGGTGCCTTCAGATCCTCCACAAACCCCATCTCTTTCTTAGATCTACAAAAGTAATCAATTCAGCCGATCTATCATGGCGTCAAGAAAACAATTCAGATCAAAATGAGTACATTCTACAGAAAATTCAACTGCTCGAACATGTAAAAGCAAACTGAAACCTCTACAAAGATCGGCATCTGACCAGAGGAAACTGAAATGGTCAAACGCAACAGCCACACTGACTACGACTATGGATCATTAGGACAAATATATCGGAAAATGCAATAGATCCAACTCACCGGATCCGGCCAAGAAAGATGAAACCCTAGCTCAGGCAGATCGTAGATCCGAGCCACCAATACCGACGCATTCGATTGGGAATGAAGCAGATCGAGCAACGGTACCAATGCTACGCATATCGCATGCAACGAATCGATGATACGCACAGATCGGAAAAGACAGTAGGTCCAAATCACGGGATCTGTCCAAGAAAGACCAAACCCTAGCTCGGCAAATCACGGATCCGCGCCCACTAGACCGACGCACTCGATCCGAGATAGCCAGATCGAGAGCGAAGCGACCGTTCCGATCCGGACCGGATCTGGGGTGGGTCGGAGCAGCGACCGTGAGGAAAGGAAAGGACCGGAAGAAGCCGTCTTCTGCTCGCTCCTTGCGCCTGGGTTTCTTCTCTTGCCCTCTTCACTCCTCCAAATTGGCCTCCGCAACGAGGAGGAAACGCCGCTTGATAGAGAGACGGGGGGGGGGGGGGGAAGGGGTGGTGGGTTTTGAGGGCCAATAGAAAAATGAACCAGAATATATAGAACACCTGGGCACGTGGAGGCACGTGACGAGTGGTTTTACCTCTCAAACTAAGCGAACGAACTCGGGCCATTTACCAGTGTCGAAGCACGAGGGCCCCACCGGTCTCGCTGATGATCTTGACCGTCAAGCATCATGATATCGTAGAACGAAAGAGGGTGTCATTGACGGGTAGATACGAGTGGAGAAACAATTGAGGGGGTTATCGGGTTGGGTTTGAGTCGGATGCACCGAGGACCCGAAAGAACAAGGTTGTGGATGCAGAATAAGGATCCGCAATTGGCGCTTCTGCTGGGTATGATTTATAGACAGGATTTGGATCCGGCCCGATAAGCTTATTCACAGAATGCAGCAATGTGTCATGTCATGTCATGTCATGCCCACGCGGAGGACATGATGGCATGACTCTTTACAATGGAGTGAAAAGTCGGAGACTTCGTGAATCATTCATTACTCTTATGGAATAACTCTCGTTAAATGCCAATGATTACTGAAGAAAGGGTTTCTTTCAAGTATGCTGGCTCGTTCGAACACCTTCATAGCTTTAAACGAGACGTAATCCTTTGTGTTGTTGACTTGGGTGACACACGGGGTTTCTGTTGAGTGCACTCTCGATCCAGTTTTATGGGGCTCAATCATCAAAGCTTTTATCTTTTATAGTTCTTCTATCTGACTCGCAATCACAAATTTACTGGAGACTTAGGAAAAGGATTAAATATAAGAACATCTAGTCTCAGATCCCCATCAATACACTTATTGATGTTCCATAACTAAAAGTTTTGAAAGAAGGAGTTTGATTCCCAATTGAAGGCATATCATAACATCTGAAGAAGTAAACAGCTTAATCATAAAACTTAGCCAGAATTTGAATGGATGGAAAAGTCAAGAGAAATAAACTCAACTAGAAAATGAACCTTTGGATGCATACATTTAACCTTATGACATGTCTGATTCCACTGGTTACCAATCTCTTCCAAAAGATGGGAAGTCGCCAAACGATTGCTGGCCTTATCTGCTATAAATTATAATATGTTGATGATCAACTCAGCAAAGTTAGATTCCTTATGCATGCAGTGAAGAAGTTGAGATTTCAGAAGAAACTTTGGGTGCAGTGAAGAGAATGGAACCTTTGGATGCACACTCTCCATCTCCATCAGTGTTCCTACATCTCTTTCAATAGATGGGAAGTCACCAAGCGCATCAGCTTAGTAGAAGCTTTTCCAAGGTTGGCATGCATCAGTGATGATCAAACTTACTTCTATGCATAATGACCTTAAGATAAAGATCTAATGTTTGCAGGAAACAGCAGATCAGTCTTGGACATAGGGGATCACATAAAGAGAGATCATTGTGCCACTAAAGTGTTCTTTTCTTGAGGTTGCTGTATCTGGACATGTTACTGGAGAGGGATGAGAACCATAGAAGAATCTGATTCTGTATCCTGGCTTCTGGTCTCCAAAAGCCTGAAAAGAGAAAGAACTCCTTGAACAGCATCATGTGCATCATCATTGCAATTGGTCCAAAGATGTGCATCATTTGATCTCATCATAAGGCTACCTAGTTGGAGAAGAGTTCTAATTCATCATGGTTTTTCGCCGGCTAAGTATTCGAGTTCTACTAGAAAAAAGTTTTCGACTATATTGTCAATTGAACATCTCCATTCGAAGAAATATATTTGGGTAAATGCTACAATCTGAAGGATACAGATACTGACACTCCTCTGGAGATATGCTTCTGTTGTTCTACCACATCACCATTAATATGGTGGTGGTGTTGGCAAGGTTTTCCTGTAGATGACTGTGTTATTGGATCAAGCGTTACAACCACAGTTTGCTGCTTAAACCTCGCCACTGAGAACTATCATCACAGGAAGAACTCGATGCTGAAGCTGACTGCAGTTTGCTGCTAAGATCTCAGCACCGAGAATTATCATCACAAGAAGGAACGAAGGCTCAAACTTGAACTAATTCAGTGTTCACTCGCAAGAAGAACGCAAACTTTTCGACATTGATACTTTCTTGAATTCGAAGTTTCTGATACAATTGAAAGGGAAGCTACAGTGACACACGATCTAAGAACACAAGAAGGAGAAGATAAATGTCGACCGCTTCTTACTTCCGTTAATAAAATCGGCGACTTAAAAAAAAAAAAAATTTGATTCAGAATATGGCGGGGAGGGGTTCGAGCGGGAACAGATCGCCGATGTCGTGAAAATAGTCGTCGTCTTGCCACGTGGCCGATCCGAAGCCCGTATCCCACGCCGAGGAGGACGCGAGCGTGGGGTCGTTCGACGTGTACGCCGCCGCCGCGGCGGAGAACCCGACCCATGTCGGCCTCGCCTTGTGAATCCTCGGCTCCCACGACGCGAAACCCCGTAAATCGTGATATAGCGGCGCGTCGTCGAACGGTACAAACTCCTCCACCCTGCACTCCGGAGACAAGAGCTCCGCGATGAAGTCAGTCCCTTCCTTTGCCTCCTCCTCCTCCGCTGGCCCTGCTTCGGCGGAGCACGAGGAGAACCCTCGGAGAACGGACCTCGGGGAGGACAGGCTGTGGGACTCATCGCCGGAGTCGTAGCCGCCGGAGACTAAGGTGGACATGGCCTCCGCCTGGGATCGAGCGGGGGCAGTGGAGATGGTGGACGAAGAGGGAATGGAGAAGTTGGTGGCGGCGCCAGGGCCGCGGAGCTGGCGCGCGGCGCAGTCGTAGACCATGGCGGCCTCCTCGGCGGTGTCGAAGGTCCCTAGCCACAAGCGGACGCCGCGCAACGGGTCGCGGATCTCCGCTGCGTACTTCCCCCAAGGTCGCCGCCGGACGCCGCGGAACTTGGTGCTCCCCGTCTGCGCGGGAGCCATCTTGCCACGTTCGGCGGAGGCGGCCTTCTTCCTCGTCCTCTTCTGCTTGTCACCGAAGCAGTGGCAGGGGTCGAGCCCAATCTCCCTCACGAGCCGCCCGAGGCGGCGACCGGAGATGCCGCACTCGTCGTCGTCGTCTCCGGATAAGTCGGTGGCGTCAGGGTCGGTCCAGAAGATGCGCAAGGTGCGAGCTTTCGTCATGGTCGGGGTCCGTCGACGATCGTCTCCACCGTAAGCGACGTAAAGGAGCAAGCATGAAGGCGTCTTCTTCACCAAACCACCTTCCCTCCTTTTCCGCCGAGCAGGATAAAACCCAGCAGCATAAATCGAAATCTACTCAACGAAACAGAGCAGGAAGCGAGGCTAAAAGGAGGGATTCCACTGAGATTTTTACAGGGGAATAAAGAGTTAAAGATGGTGTCTAAAGGAGCACAAACAACCACAACGGTAAACAAAGATAAACCCAAGGGAGTACCGCCACCAGCAGAGCGAAGCGCAGAGAATCTTCGGGTGGCCGACGAGAGGAGGACGAAAAGCAAAATATGCGAACTTTCGAGGAAAGTAGGAGGAGGGAGAACAAGCGGAATGCAGACTGGGTGCGAAGCCGTGGTACTGCAAGAATCAACAGCAGAGGAACGAGAAGAAGAGCAGTCGCAAGCACAAACCCTGTTGCTTTGTACTCTTCTGCCGCTGCTATCCCCATACGAACAGAGACATAGAATGCTTTTGCAGAGAGAGAGAGAGAGAGAGAGAGATGAAAGCTTTGGGTTGGTGTTTTGGAGGAGTTAATAGTGGTGTGCTCCGGCGTTCGAACTCGAAACGCACGCCCGACCGTATAAAGTGTCATATATGTGACAGATAAAAGCTGTACTTAATTTAATTGCGTCCACTATATGATGCAACGTGAATGGATGTTTGCTGTTCGGATTCGGTCATGGGACCCATTTATTGGGACCAATGGGACAGCCTTTTAGACAAGGGACGGTACCCGAGAGAGAGATCACGTGAGGGGGCCCGACCGGTACACTTGCTTATCGGGCAGGGTTTAAGAACTTTGCGGTCAAATCACCGGGGTTAGTCACCTGACAGCTGTCCTTGTCACGGTGAAACCCCCCGACATAAGAAGGCAGTCACTCGGGTACGGTGGTCTGTATCGCGACATAAGTCGTGGCTTATCTCCGCAGCTCCGTAATCAAATCAATTTCGATTTTGAACTAACCAACCCGGTGGTCAAAGGTGTGTTTGCGGAAACGCATACAGTAGCCGTGCAAATAGAAAAGTCGAGGTTGGTAATAACAATTCACTTATCGTGTAGTGATCCGTAGACGTAATGCTTTGCTGGAAATAAAAAATACGAAAGGGTCCAGAAGGATCAACGAGTACTGCAATACAACGAATTCAAAGATGATTAGATTGTCGAGAGAGATCGGTGAGATTAACAGCGGTTACGTGGGGAAGACTCGGGAAAGTCATTCGAGCCAACATCTTCGTTTAATCATAACATATTCGTTCGAATTGTCCGTCATTTTTATTTCTTTTATATAAATATTTGATAATCTATTCTACTTTGATTTTATATGATTTTACTTAAAAAATTTAGGCGAAAATAATTTGTAACGTTATAAAAATGATCATTCAGTGCAAAACCAAAACTACCTAAAATAATTCTGTTTCATTTCTTACTCTCTTTTTACTACTGTTACATTCAAGGTGTTTGATGAGTTTATTGTAAAGCTTTCCTTTTCGTAAAATATTGGGACTTGTTCGTTGTTCATTTTTAAACTAATCAATTTTTATTTTGTAGATCATTTGGGACCGACATGAGATTATAAGTGAACTAACCTTTTACGAACGAAATAACACTTAAACTGTTTCATGACTTAAATACTCCTAGCTAAGTTCGAAATATTGGATAAAATTACTTGATAACTTAGTCAATTCTAACTAAGTTTTTAAGTTTACCGTAATCATGCCACACAACTTAGATAAATTAAAACAGAAAAAAAAGATAAAACACTAATGACACCGAACAGGCCTTGGTTTCCGCTATGCCGCGGACAAAAGATTCTGTCTTGCAGGAGAAAACGACTTGGTTACTTAAAACTTCTTTGAAGTGTTAAATACATCGGGAGTCACTAACTAGATTTGTTGCATAGACTTATACAACGTGGACGATTCAAATTTGGAAAAGGATGACCAATGCATCAACCTAGAAAATTCAAGGTTAAACTAGAATGTAATATAATGCATCGAAGCTCATATAATGCATGTACGTATTAAAAGTTGAACGACTATATTACCAACAAATCAAACTGTTGTTCTCGCACGTCGGCTTTATCCTGCAAATTTGTTTTCACTGAATCATGTTCATCAAGGAACGGTTCACCTTTCATTCAAGTCTGTTTGATGTCATAAGGCAACACAAGTGTGCAAAGCATTCATTGCTCATGCAAAGAGGGTTGCTGTCTTTCTCTAGAATTAACACAAAAATATTATCAAGATCACAGCAATTGGATCCTCACCTACATGCCATTGAAAGATGCATGGAATAGAAGAGGCGGGGAGTCCTTATAAGATCCACGTACAAATAACCATATAAACAATTAAGAAGACAATGTTCCCTGATGGGTTTGTTGAGGCTTTCCTTGTGAGTCTTTTAGTGAACTAAAAATCCGGCAGATGCAGCAGATTACTTCAATCTTACAAATTAAGTCTTTGCAAAAACAGACAGACAGACAGAACACAGCCACTATAGATGATGACGAATAACTGAAAGCCCCACCACACACTCTTTGGTTGGCTGGCTCAATAATTTTAGCCCATTGCATACCTCTGGGTCCAGCTCCTTGCCGTGGTCTCATACTTGGTCCTGTCTGTCTTGTACATATGGGCGATCTCTGGGACCAAAGGGTCATCTGGGTTTGGATCAGTCAACAGGGAGCAGATTGACAGCAGCACCTGTAAAGGCACACAATAAAACCAGTTCCTATGATCACATTCTTCAAGCAAAAATAGGTAAGGCACAACCATGAGGATTTTGGTAATGATATTTCTGCATAATGCAAAAATAAAAGACAACCAATTTCAAAAAGGATAGGAACTATATTCCATGAAGCAATCACTCAATCAACAGGAAATCAGACAGCACTAAGAATGGCTGGCAACAAAGTTCTGACACATACAAATAAACCGAACCAACCAACCATTATTATGTTTATTCAGTCTGTGTCCGGCACATGGTCCTCTGAGGTTTTCTTTGTAATATTGATGAATCATGGTTTGTCCTGGCCTTATTGGCTATTACAAATCTGATTATAATAGAGTTACTAGATGTTAGGATGATCAATAGAAGGAAAAGAAAAGTAACCTTGGAAATAGTTAATGCAGGGCTCCACTGCTCCTTTAGGATGTCCAGACAAATGCTTCCGTTGCTGTTAATATTTGGATGGAAAACCTTTGTCCTGAAAGCAACCTGCAGACGGCACTCTCAATTAGTTGGAGTCTGTCACATAATGTTTATTAATTCATGAACAGTTAAATCATAATTATAGTGTCATGATGTTCAACTAAAGCACATATTCTGCAAAAAAAATAGCAACAAAAAGCATCCACCAAAGGTACACCATGTCCTTTTATCTTCTCCATAAAACATTTTACTCGGGGACAAGTGAAGCTAGACAACTCCGCTTATCATCTGAAAATTCATACTCCTTCATTCAGCCCCCAGTGGATCAAGCCTGCAGGTAAACATTTGATGTTCTCATTGATCCAGCAATCACACTATGGTTCCCTAGACATGTTATCCTACAGCTCCAACATAAGTTTTGCCCATAATTATTGGAGAAGGCTGTGCACTCATGTTTGGATAAGTGGGTGGTAGTACATCTATCACGAGTCAAACTTTGAGCTTGCAATTAAGATTTGACCCCAAATCTCCTAACATCTTACAAATTCTTGAACCTTTGCTCCAACATCATGTAGAGAACTGCCTCCACTTCAAAGCATTCTTGAACCTTTGCATGTGGGAAACAAGACAATCAAACTATTCAAACAGACGATGAGACAATTTTATTGTTGATTATAGTATTATACTAACAAATATCCTTTCTAAATTAGACATGAAATTGCTAGAAACTTGGGTCGGTAGCCAATAATCATATCAACTGTTCAAACAAGATCCACTATGACTATAAATTCTGAAGAGTATGCCACATATTATATCCTAATTTCCTAAACAGAACTTAGGTTCTTGTACATAGACTAAAAACGACAAAGTCAACAGATTTAGTATGGCTTGTACTGTGCAGTGATGTTCAAGCTTCAGGCTTGGCTCAGGTTACGATCAACGCATGATTGAGCCCGAGCCATATTATGGAATCTAGAAAGAAGTTTGAACATGACCTAGCTTTCCAATGCGTGGAGCAACAGCTTATCATGATCAAAGACACAAAGGATGAGTTTAGTTATGGTTTTGTTTGGATATTACGGAAGTATTTTCACATAATATACCTCTCCCAAGTTTATATTTTTGTATTTTCCCCACTACAACTAGTATTTGCATCAACATCCTCCTAAGCATATCATATTTGCATATACGCCCATTCATACAAAAGTTCTTGTATGATATAGCATTAACCGATTCATGGTTCATTTTAAACTGTGCAATTATACAATACTGCCCCTGTCTATGACGTTGATATTAAAATAACATTGTATTAAGGCATTAGAGCAGAAGTTTAAGGAATATGATTGTCCTTTTGCTAGTATTAGTAACATGAAAACTCTACACTTAAGAATGGGAGGTTGTATGCACGACATTCACACAAGTGAGCACAAGTGTCTCTACATAACCTGCCTATATTTAGGGGTAAACTATATAATCAAACATCCCTAGGGGCTCCATCCTTGTCCCTCAAACCTAATAGACATAGTGTAGTAAAGGATTCGGTTTTAATTCTTCTTTTTTCTCCAGGTTCCTATATGCAGTCAGTTCTTCTGGGGATTTCCCTACTCTGCTAACACTATGATCTGGTCAAGGATACGGATGTGGCCATTTACTACATGTTATGGGAACATCAACAAACCAATAAGAATCCACAAAAGAAATACATATATCAAGAAAATAAAAAATTCTTTGTTTGTCTTTCAATCTTCCACATTCTCACAATAGTAAAACTATTACAAAAAATCTTGGTTCCCATATGTTCGTTCTGTCTCCTTACCAAATTGTACAATCAGATATGTTCTAAATATGACTTTAGTGACGGTATATATGAAAAACTAATCATAAAGTGGAGGACGAATGAAAACAAAAATCATTATATGTTAAAACATATACCTTGGGTGGCTTAAATGGATAATCTGGAGGGAAGTGGATGGTGACAAGAAATACACCTCCTGCATATGGACTGTCCGGCGGACCCATTATTGTTGCTTGCCAGTGGAACATGTCCTCACCCACTGGGCCTGTATGACAACAGGTCGTTCAAACTAGTAATATGAAGCAGGATTATCATTTGAAACTACATACACGAACTAATTCAGGTTTGAAACAAACACATGATTCTGAAGCCTACCGAGTTCACTCACAAGAAACCAAGTTTACAAAAGTTGCAGCAAGAAAAAAAATACATATTGCTTTTACTGCAAATCAACTAATGAAAAGACAGCTTTCAAGCCTAAACAGTAAAAGCAATTGCCCTCTATAAGATTACACCCGATATTTTAACATCATTCCAATTGCCATTACATCTAGGAAATGATGACAACCTTGTTGCATGAGATGGGTAAATCTTTTCCATGAAAATAATCTACTTTAGCAACTGATGATAGAACAAGAACTGGAATTATCAATCTGTTTAAAACAACCATGATAGGGCACAAAATGGCCTGGTCCAGCTCGCCAGAAACAACGCCAGGTAAGCAGCCCCCATCGGCGCTGACAGCCGACCAGCTCAGCCTGACAGCCGACCAACCCAGCCTGACAGATGGCGGTTAGACAGGCACGCTGACCACCCCGGTCAGGCAATCAGCTGACTCGGCCTGACAGTCTACTACCGGACAGGCACGCCGACCACCCCGCTCAGGCAGTCAGCCGACCAGCCCGGCCTGACAGACGGAGACCTGCCAGGCATGCCACCCGAGGGTGACCGACCCTCCGATTCGTAGGTATAAAGCCCCCACCAGATGACGAAGGGAAAGGGGGGTTCTCTCTTGAACTTTTTCTGAAACCACACAGAAACCTGAGACCTCGGGACACTAACTTGAACGTCGGAGGGGTTGTGTCGAGCACCCCCATCCCGATCCGGCCTTCTTGCAGGTCGATCCCGACGGATCCCGGAGGGCAGGAGACCGGAGCCACCGACCCGAGGAGGAGTTCCCGAGACGTCGGACCGACCACATCCGAACGGCCAGCTCCAGGTCGCGTGGGTGAACCTGTGCATGCGGAAGGGACCCAACCGTGCTGACTCTTCGGCCACGGCATCGAGGACACCAACAAACCATGATGCTTTCATTTATCTTAAGGCCACTCGTGCTTAGCTGAAAGCAAATCAGATGCCTTGAACAGTCAGTTATCCACCATGGATATACCATCTTCTCCAACCCAATTTGAGATGTAAGAAACGGATATAGTCTAACAAAGCGGATGATGAGATGTAATGGGAACTTCCTTCACCAGGCATACTAATCGTACAGAAGTCTGATCAAGCAGGCTCCAATTCATTCCCGTGAACAGCAGCACAACATGAAATAGAAAGGGGGCAGCAGAGGTTCAGATAATTTGAGATAGCCTGAACGCAACAGAAAATTCCAGCTAGCATGAATTATCGCCGACAAGAAAGCGCAACAGGATTCAGACCTAAATCCTAAGGAAACTGATATCGCCACATAAAAGAGAGGAAGATCTCACACACACCACACAAGAAATAAAGGATAATCGAAGGGAAACTAGAAGGACCTGCGCTGCAAGAAGTCGGGGGATCCTTCTGTAGATCCTTCAGCTCCTTGATGATCCGCCTCGAAGCCATGGCCGATGACCTACTCGTTCCAAAATCCCCACCGAAATTAAAACAACGGAAATAGAGAAGATCGACCAACAAAGGAAGATATATAAGCAAGAGAGAAGAATCGCTTACTCGCGTCGCACGATCCTCGGATTCCTTTTCCCTCTTTCCTTCCCCCTTCCTCTCTCTCTCTCTCTCTCTCTCTCGCCTTTTGTCGCGGTTGGAAGAAGGAACGGCGAAGACGAGAAAAGGGAGCGGCGCTGCGGAATTCGTACGCGATTATTACTTTTATGGTCCAGTTTGCATCACGCGTCGTGTGGACCAGTATCGATCACATGTTTTGCACGTGCTTAATATAACGCCTTCCCGTTACGAACGAGTACATATCGCACTCCCGTTTTGCAAGCGTCATCGTCCAATCAGAACCCTAAACCCTAGCGTCTTCCCTCTCGCACTCCGGCCCCTGCGAGTTCACGGCGACGCGGACGATGGAGTACGTGGATTCCCTGACCGGGTTCAGATTAGACGGGCGTCGTCCCACTGACGTACGACCCTTCGATCTTCTTCTGCTTCTTCTGTTATTGATTGTTTCCGTTCGATTCGATCTCGTCTCCAAGATGGCTGCTTGCTGTTGCAGATGAGGCAGATTCGTGGGGAGATTGGTGTTGTTCCGAAGGCCGATGGGTACGACTGCCCTTTCTCTTCAATTGTCTCTTCTCATGCTCTTGTCGTTCAGAGTTTATCCGAGAAATGACGTATGAATCGTTGACGAGTTTAAATCTTGTTTTCCGAGATGCAGTTCTGCGCTTTTCGAGATGGGAAACACCAAGGTCATTGCTGCTATATATGGACCAAGGGAGGTTGGCATACTTTTGTTCTTTATTCATACCTATCTCATTCACTCTTCAAATCATGGACTTCAAATTGTTGTTTTGGAATATTAGTCTTGCTTCTTGACTTGTTCGTCTTGCTTACTGATCATTGTTCCTTATTTTCTTTTCTGTCCACGTTGTTGATCATTCCAGCGACATTTTAGCTTTTAGACTGCGAGGATTACATTTTCAATTCTTGTAACAGAAATATATGAATTTTACGCTTCAAGAGCTGCAATATTCCATATCAAATTCTGAACAATAAGTTCTCTGTGCTCTGTACTCTGTTTTAGGTCCAAAACAAAAGCCAGCAGGTTAATAACCAGGCACTGGTAAGTTAAAGTTTTTGACCTCGTCTGATTGTTCATGTGTGGTGTCAATGTTGCCGGTGAATATCTGCAGGTGCGCTGTGAGTATAGCATGGCTAATTTTAGCACTGGAGATCGTGCAAGGAGGCCGAAGGGTGACAGGTACCATGGTCTTTAGATCAATTATAGTGCACTTCTCTTTCCTATCTGAAAGTTACAGTTATCTGCATGGTTGCAAGAGAGATGTGTCACTTAACATTACTATCAGAAACTGCTATCAATTTGTTGACCAGCATAAAATGGCAATTTTTTTTCAGTTTTCTTGGGTATTATTTAGGAACCCCAATTTTAGTCCTTTTATTCTTCACTTTCCTCTTTTTGAGCTCTCTGAAATGTTGATAAAATTTAGCCTAGAGGTAAGTGTTATTTTCTTCATATTTTTCATATTGTTTGATACATGTTATTGTGGCTATAATGATAGTTAGATTACTTGAACATGTTGTTAGCTGATGTGGCTATACTGCTAGTTAGAATACTTGAACATGTTGTTAGCTTCATCGTTATCCAAACATTTCACCTTTGTTAATCATGACAGGCGGTCTACAGAAATATCTTTGGTTATCCGTCAAACAATGGAAGCATGCATACTGACACATTTAATGCCACGTTCGCAGGTCATTTTCATGGAATACGTTTTATGTATCTCTTTTTAGTATCCTTATTTATCATTTCATAAAATCATTTCTTACAGATTGACATTTTTGTTCAAGTTCTTCAAGCTGATGGTGGTGGGATCCTTTTTGCTCAACTTTATTGGATTTTTAAATATTTATTATTAATTTTTTTTAGCTTCATCATTTACTATCATCTTTTTTGGAATTTTGGCTATCAGCTGCGTCTCTCAGGTTATCTACACTGTCTTTTCTTTAGGAACTAGATCAGCTTGCATCAATGCTGCAACTTTGGCATTAGCTGATGCTGGTATTCCTATGTGTGATATTGTCACATCCTGTAGTGCTGGATATCTGTCCTCCACACCTTTGCTTGGTAGGACTCTCCTTAGCTTTAAATTGCTACACCTTTCCAAATGAATCATAGTGTCCTTCGTCAAAAAAATTGAAATTGTTCTTTGGCTTGTGGACAGATCTAAACTATATCGAAGATAGTGCTGGCGGTCCAGATGTTACTGTGGGAATTCTAGCAAAGATGGATAAAGTGACTCTTCTTCAGGTGCCCAAGTTAATTTTTCTGAATACAAGATGCTGCATATCTAGTTCTATGATATTGTGGTTTCTTCAGTTTAGGTTTCTTGTATGTAAAATAAATTTGATTTCTTTAAATTTGCAACTGGTTATAAATAAAGCTGGTGTGTTATTTGACTAATTTTGCTCACTAAAACAGGGTTTTGCAAAAAAGATATCTTTTTATTGGCCAGAGACAACTGCAATCTATATTGCAAACCTTCATAGAAGACTAATAAGTGCATCTTGATGTTGTTTTTGAGTATATTTAAATTTTATGTGAGATGGGACTTTAATGCAATTAAAGTTTTCATTCAACTTCTAGACTTCATCTTTTAGGTGAAGTGGATATTCTAATGCATTTCAATTTATCATGCGACCATTTTGGCATTTGTTGTATTTGTTGGAAATGATTATAATTATATTGAAAAATCTTTTTTATCTAAAGTCAATATAATGGAGGCTTTACAGATGATACAGGTTATGTTTTTATTTTCAGCTTTGCCACCTGTATTTGGAGTCTACTGGCATGAGAAACTCTGATTTGTCAGTGACAGTATATTGTGCCTGCAAAAC
The DNA here is from genome assembly GCA_029747655.1 of Ensete ventricosum. Taxonomy (NCBI): domain Eukaryota; kingdom Viridiplantae; phylum Streptophyta; class Magnoliopsida; order Zingiberales; family Musaceae; genus Ensete; species Ensete ventricosum. The sequence continues at coordinate 7,227,816 of JAQQAF010000009.1, read as the reverse complement.
AAAGATATGCATGCCCATATTGGACTTCTTTCACATGCTTTCTCCATTAAGCTTAGTTCTTTTACTTTTCTAGCTTGTATTCTTGAAAGTATAGAAAATTTTGGATTTTTTTGATTTGCAACAGATGATTAGGAAAACATGTATCTGTTTATATTTTGTCCATTAAGCTTTCTAGCACTTGTGTATTTATGGTCGACTTTACAGCTAACTTCTTTATTGTTTGTTCAAGCTTCCTGGGGTTGTTATAGGATTTACGTTTCTTAATAGAGAGTACTACTAAGCAGAGACATTTTTCATAATTTACATGTCACAGTGTTGTGAATGAATGAAAGCATGATGAGTCCCTTCTATTCTTGTCTTTTTAGACATGGCAACATCCTGTCAAAACTAACTCATTCCCCAGGTTCCTACTTCCTACCACTAGTTTTGGTCAAGAATGTGGAATGTACATTCATTGAGTTTCTTGCAGGTGTTTCGATGTTTGACTAGGTGTTGAGTGAGAGAAATCGTGACACAACTAATAGTCATGACATTCTGGTGTTGAATGTCTCTTTTGTGTATCCATATTCATATTCAGTTTTTTATGCAGGAGCACAGTGTTTGCAAATTTGTACCCGAATTTTCTTCAGTTTATACATTTGCCTAATCGTCGTGCTGGTTAAATTTCAGATGGATGCCAAACTACCATTGGATATCTTTGAAAATGTTATGCAACTTGCAATAGAAGGATGCAAGGCAATTGCTCAGTACATACGAGGCGTAAGAGATTTTGCAATGTCTCTCATGCGTTCAGTCTTGCCATGAGTTTACTTATGATTACCAACTCAATATTCATACATTTTCACTTTTAGTTTATCATGCTACGCAAGCTTCTTAGAGTAAATTTGTATCCTAAATGACCTTGCTGCTAAGTTCTCCCTGTACCATGCTTATGTAAAATGTTTGTTGGTGGTTCATCCTTTTTCCTTTAATTATATACTTATTGTGTTGGCTACTCCTGTACCAGGTTTTATTAGAGAATACAAAGCAGCTGGAGTATCGCAAGGGTGTTTGAGGGGCTACTAAAAACTGTTTCTAAGGGCTACTACTTCTGGAATATAAGCCTTGGAAATCACTCCATCAACTGGTGTGATTAGGAACCTGAACCGCAGTGACACCGTATTACCTAGGAGGACACTTCTTCCTTTTCTTTAGACGGGCACTAAGATCAAGCTGTTTGTATTGCAAAGATGGATTATGTGGTTTGTATGACTTGGAGTTTTGGGTTAATTGTCACATAAAACAAATGTTTTGTGATATAGTTTTGGGTTATTCTTTCATGTGATTTGCCACCAAAAAAAAAAGTAGAAGAATGCCATCGAAGTCGTGGTAAGTTATTTGTTGAGCGTTTTATTATATTTTGAGGCATTATTTACATAAAGATGTGGTGTCCATTTAGTGCTTGAATAAGTTGAAGGAGACTTAAATGTATGCTTTGGAGTAATCTGCAACAACTAGGAATTATTTGATTGTTCACATCTGTTTTGGAAGACTTGTGAAGCTGGCGGTATGTCAACTGCATCATCTTGATATCACATATAGGTTGGCGGAAGAGACGGTGGGCAACTGCCTCATCTTCCAACGTTGTGAAACTATTGAACTTGGATATGACTTCTTTTTGTTGAAATGAAATGATCTTTGTTTTTTTGGATAATTACATATAGTCATAATTTCAATTCTTACCGATGTATCCACCAATGGTCGATACGGTATTGAGGCGTATTGATGGTATACTAGCGTATAGTACATCCATAAAAAATAAAAAATATTTTTTTAAATAAAAAAGTTCAAATAGGGTTTTAAGTTAAAAATAATATAATTTTAGTTTAATTTTAGTAATAATAATCTATATTAGGAAAGAATATTGACATTTTTTTAGGTTTTGAGGAGTAAATTTGAGGTACATTCCAAATTGTTATTTCGTTAATATTGAATTATTTACGAAGAAATGAATTGAATTATTAGATTGTGATATGTTCCGAACCATCCATGTCGAGTTTCATGATTTGAATCTTAGGTTACATGTATAAAATATCGCTTGTCTATCCATGCATCATCGTCAAATTATATGAATAGGATCATTGACTCTCCAATGTCATCACCATTATCAATTGAGATACTACTATTCATGCCGCTGTTATATCTCTAGATTGAGTGAGTTGTTGAATATAATTGAAAATGTGTTTCATCGTTCGACTCAATTCTTTTCAATAGCAAATGACTATCACAATTGAGCGTCTTTAGTTTCTTGAGTAGTCTGACTCGATGTTGGCCGACTCCTTCAGCCATATTCTGACTGAGAGAGATCTTATTCTTAATCCTCCTAAATTTGATCCAACCCACAAATCGTAATTTTGTTGGATTTAGGAGAGTGAAAATCTGACAAAGAGAGAGATGTGAGAATAGGTTTGAGAGATTTGAAGAGATTGATAGAGTGATATGAGTTGAAATAAAATAGAGAAAAGTATTTTAAAACCTTTTGGTTTGATTCAAACAACAATTTGACCATTTGAAATAAGACGATCTCAATCCTTGATCGGTAACAAGCGAAATCTGACCATTGCCAACCAATATAAGTCAGTAACAATCAAATTTCGATCATTACGATATGATACAGATCCTATATCACCCGATACGAGGTTAGGTTCTGTAGAGGGTGATCCACGTACCGATCTCCTATCGAATCGAAATATACCACCCGTACCGAGTAGTATGGACCGATATGACGAACCCTGATCATACTGTCTTTGATCGTACCTCTTTGTAAAATAACAAAGAAGAAATAAAATAAAAACCTTGTTTATAAATTCTCTCTTTGATCATTACCTCCCAAGTTGAAGGTAAACTTTCAAATGTGATCCAGCTGCAATGTGCCATACAAAAATGAAAAGGACAAACTACTATGTTAGAGCCCATCTACACCACAACAAAAGAAAATAATACCAAGTTCCTCACTAAAGAAACAAAATGAGTGTACTCCAGACAAAGATATGCTCATCACCAAGAAAAGCTAGTACAGTTGTTTCTTTGTTTATGATCTCCAACAACATGGGTTTCTAAAACTTTCCAACACCATGAATGGATCATAAAAGTTAGCAGAGCAGCCTGAACAACCTAGACACAAGATTATACAGTACAAGTCATCATACTTTTCCGTCATCGATCGTAAACCACCATGCCAGCAAAACTCCTGGCCTTCAATCAGTCATGTCTTCCAAGTCGATAAGCCTCTTACATACTACCTAAGCCAATCGAGCCTAGTATAAGGTTAGCAGTACTGTGCTGAAATTTTTTCCAAAATTATTAGTATGATGAAGATCAGCTTGCGGCCACGGCATCTCTTCGGGGACTGTTGTTCAGGAGCTGGTGAAGCTTCCCACTCGACTGATCGCTACTGTCACCATCTTGCTGGGTCATCCTACTAATTGAGCTTTGGTTTTCTATCATTGATAAGAAGTTCTCAGCAACCGCAGGCCGGATTCTAACACCAATTGTGTTGCCAACATGGTCAGACTGCACATTATTCAGTTCCTCCTGTACAACAAAGAAAGGCAACATCATTGTTATTCTTGCCATGCCAGTCACAAATTAATTTTACATATATTATAATTAAAAAAATATGTTCTCCAGAACTGTTGGGTCAGACATTGATGGGCTTCATATGTATATATCCCGATATCAGACTTGCTATCAAGCCTGGACCTGAACTGTCAAACTCAGCTCCAAATCAGGGCCGTACTAAAGATTTGGTTAAGGCCATAGACAGGATACCACCTAGTTTTCGTTGTTGGCTACAAAGAGTAACCTAAAAAAGATTAACTACATCATGCTAGTCATCTTTGTTGTAACACCTGATCGTAGGTAATTGCCCATTATATAAAGAACAGATAACAGTCAGCATAGAACAATCAAAATCAAAATTCTTAGCAGATGAGACAGTACCATTAGAGCAGAATTTTCCAATCTCAGTTTATCCGAATTCTTCATTAGGCAATTAATTTCAGATCTGAGACTCGTATTTTCAGCACTGAGAGTCTCAACTTTGACAGAAAGTTCCTCAGTTTCAGCCTGGAATGCAGATATTGGAACTTATAACGAGGTTAAGAAAACAAAACAGAATCAAGAAGACAGAGAAAGGCATCATCCTCAACTCTGGATAATGTCAGTACCTGTTTCCTTAACCTTGACCTTCTAGCAGATTCTCTGTTGGATTGTTTCCTCCTTTCCCTTTTTAGTTCTCTTTCATCCTGTAAAAAAAAAAAGCACATCTAGAAGTTAATAAACCAAAATGCCATGTAATAAAACCACATCCACTTTGTCAAAGGATCAACATGTCAATTGAGTAGGAAGGTGAAAGCGAAGGTATGTCCATCAATGAATCGGTGACTCTCCCATGCCATTCATAAGTCCACAACCAATCTAAGATTATATTGGCAATTCATACACAGTACACACTAATATATGCCACAAGGAGTCTTGATGAAAATGCTATTACTGTGAGTAAACCATTAAAGTTAAAAACAATAAGATTATTGTCTTCCAGAGATATTGAAATCACAGCAGCTTATTAAATGTTAAATGAGAAACATGATGAAAAAGCAGGCAAGTACCATGGTTAAAAGACCTTCACATTTAAAAGGAAAAAAAAAAGTCTAATATCAATACAGAGAAATAAAAACCTAATAACTGGTATGACTTGCAGGGTGAACATGCCTTCTTTAGAAGTTCAGGAGTTACACCGTTGTGACTGGGAAAAACAGCACCAGTTGCCACAGGGACAGGTGGGCCAATAGCTTTCATTTTGCTGGCATTGGAAACTCTAATATCCATCCCTGCTGCTGGCACAGATGAAGGAATGTTTCCTACTGGTTTTGCTGTTATAGCAGCTGCTTTTGAGGATATAGCTGTTTCGTCAGTGTGACCAGGATTAACCTGTTCGCTATTTGTAGCATTGTCTGCAATGAACCAAGAAAGATCCCTTTAGACATGATCTATGTGTAGTTTCATGAGAAATAGGGAAAATGTCTTTCAAATCAAACAATTAATTGACTAAAGAAAACAAAAGTAGTTTTATGGTGGCCGATCATCAATAGCTAAAAACTCACGAAAATGATGTGTTGTTTCCAATATTTTGAAAGGGATTAATTAGAACGAGATGCAAGTGTTGGTTTCTGAAGCAAACTCATTTAATATTGGGTCACGTTTTTAGCATTCCAAGTGTGGAAGTGTACCTGAGGATGGTACATCTTCAGATCTTCGCTTTCTTTGGCCCTAAAAAGGTAAACCTCCAATTTAAACTAGCACAAGAATATCCAAGAATATATCCCAAAACTATTTGAAGAAGAGAAATAAGAAGAGCTAAGAATATTACCCCTTCTGCATTATCTCCATCACTTCCATAACTTGAGCCGTCTGTGCTATTATACTCACTGGACAAGTAACATATTATAGAAAACATTCATCAAGATCAAAATGCCATCCCGAATACCATATCAGCAACTTCAAGAAACAACAACAAAAATCTGCAAATAATTCTAGAACTGGGTGAACATCTGTAACGACCTGTTCCCATCAGCCTGATCTCTGTTCTCAGTGCTGCCATTGCCCCCAGAAAATGCAAGGCCATCAAGCCCTTTTAGCCTTTTCACCAGACGTCTATCTTTATTCCTTGGTGACTTGGCAGGCATTTCTACATTCAATGGAGTTGCCATCTGCAACAGCAGTGGTAGTAAGATCAAAAAGTGGCCTCAAAGAGTATCTGACAGGTGAATCAGAACATCAAGAGTATGCAAAGAATCGAGGTTTTTGGCTTTTTGCTGGCGTTGATGTAACTCAGATATAAAGAATACATTAAATCAGATTCATTGCGTCAATGTAACCCACCACTACTGCTTCACTTGCTACAGGGGATGGAGACGGTGCAATCCCTTGACAATGTGTATGAGAACTCTGCATATAGTAAATGAATAAGCTCATTTAACACACTTCAAGCACAGCATACTCAGATCCTGCATCTTTTCTTACTTATATAATATATATCCTGAATTAAAAAAAATTTAAGGCAAAATTTTATGAATCAGTAGAATTCATTCACTAAAACTGAGTTTGTCAATATACTTGAACACATACAACAGTATCTTTTGACTTACAAGTGGTACTGAGGCATGAGAATAAACTCCTCCATGCGGATAGATTGCAGTGTACGGTGACCCAAAAGGAGGAATCAGAGGCTGCAGCAAATGAATAATATATTAATTCCACTTTTCAAAAGCTTGGTCTGGTGCAAATACACAAGGTTCCACACAAAGCAGGATTGGAGGGTTACCATTTTTCCTGAACATAGAAAGGTTATTTGCATAATCAACTCCTTGACACTTGGTTACAATATACCCAAAATGTACTTCCTATACTTGTATGGTTATACCAACTGCATGACACAATTTATGTGGTTTATGTTTACCAGAGCTGAAATGAGTCTGGCATATTGCAGTTATATGTGTTGGACTCATTGACCCTTCATTACTAGATTTTTAATTTGTAGAAATGAACTTTTCTTTTCATGATATCGACTTACTTGTTGATGAGCCAATCGTAAACATCAAATTTTTTTAAGGTGTTTGTTTGAGTAGATCCTTATGTAACATGTTGCAGCTAAGGCTGCGAATGGCTTTACAGAACTATCTTGTAATACTGATACATTTACACGAACATCTACAAGTATGTCTCGGTCTGTCTCCGTCTTACAGTTAGTAAAGCCACCTGATATCAAATGACATCCTCCTCAAGAGACCTAAATGGTTCCCCCAACTAACAACTGCTATTTGCATCAGCCAAAAGGCCCAAAACAATACACGGACTATGTTCCCCGTGTAGGTTGTTAGCTTTTATAGTGCAAGGTGAATCGCCAATCCTGACCATTATTTCTTGTAGACATCATAGATCATCCTATAGCCAGATATTGCCACCTTTAATCAACATAAATATTTCATTCCTCCTAGTACCAGTCCTCATCAAGAATTCACTTTGTGATGCATTGCTCATCTCTCTCACACTCGAGCTGAAAGGGATCAACCTATGACCTAATCAAATTCAACACTTGATTTACTTAGCCTGCCTCAGATCAATGCTGGTTGGCATGCTAAATTATCTGTAAAACTCCAAAGGTGCCCTCAGTTTCTCTGTTTGTTTTTATCAAGTCTTCTTTACATTACTTGGATGTGTAAATTGTCAAAAATACATACTCCTTCCAAACAATTTTGGTGAATGAAACTTGTTAGCAGCTCATGTTCCAAGGTTTCGTACAATCATATGTGAACTTTCACTGTAATCAAGTGGAAAATCAAGCCACAATCCATTGTCCATTTTAGGACCTTGCCAAGGCCCATATATACCCTACAATCCATTCCAAGCATAGTGTCTGGGATGATGGTTCCACATTCTACTTGACCACGCTACACCCTTTCTATTGGGCCACTAATCCATAAGTAAGATTCCAGAATAGCTCTGATATATATTTTTTTCATAATCCGAGTTTAAAACTGTATGCACTTTGTCCCATAAAAAGGTATTCAGAAATTATTCATTACAGATAGGCAAAGAGTCACAAAACGTTATAGGTAGTCCACATACAATGTAAAACAATTCAATTAAATGATCAAAAACTTCGTTCATGATTAGTCTCAGTTGCAATGTATATGTCTCATTTTATGCATGTTCCCCAAGCAAACTTTATGTAGAATATAAGGTGGGAAGATGCATGACCCCATCCCATTTTTTCCCCCGGATTATATATATCAAACCTTCTCATTACATTAAAAAATAGCCTAAATGATTATCAAAGTAACAACATTTTTGACTTTCGATTACTTTCAAGTAACCATTTCCTCATCTACAAATGGTTCGAGTAAGTTGCCATAAAACTGGTCATCCCAAGTTCTCCAACAGGAAATGAGCAAAAACCAACTATTGATAGGGTAGAGCTCCTAAAGACTTGTTGGTACATCTGGAGGATAAAATATTCTTCTGACTATCAAATTAAGGGACTTAAAGAAAAGACATACAATGTATTTCTTGAAACGAAAAGAAAAAAAAAGGAGATGAGACAGGGATTCCCAAGTGTAATAGCAAGCAACTGAAACAGTGATATTATCCTAGTAGAAGATGTGATAGATTTCATTGCACCAGATCTTTCCTTGGTTAATTGGCTACAATGATAGAAACAATGAATACCTGTGGGCCCCACATGTATGGATGAGGTACATGGCCGGACAAATATGGAGGTGGTATCATTCCATGGCCATAATACGCCTAAACAAATGAAAATTTGTTATAAGTTTTATGGTAGGACATGAAAGAAAACAAAATTACGAATTTAGTTGTACTAACCTGCATGGTTGCCCAGTCAGGATATGGAGGATTTGCAGGTGTCTCCCGTGACTTCAACAAAATAACACTAATAAATAAGAAGCCACAGCAGAAGGAAAAAGAAAAACAAACAAACCATAGTTGTTTTCATGTTTATTGAAACAACCATGGAAAAAATCATTTTCCTTAAGGGTAGTCTGCAACTGATTGATCAAATTGCACTGAAGCTAAGACGACACCCTATGTTCTATATCCTTTATGGTGTAAACTCATGAAGATTTTCAGTGTCTATCTAAGGAATCACCATAATGATGCTTGTATTAACTTAAAGTAAGACACGTGTGCAACTTAATATATTATTTTGATTATAATCCACATTTTTTGTTGCAGTAATGCTTAAAAGCAGCAAACTGCATGTCAAGAAGATATGCAGGATAGGATGCATATGAAAGTCAAAACATGTTCAGCCTGTGACTTTCAGAACTGATAAGTACTATAGTCACCATGCTCACACAACATATAAAGAGTGTAAATCCAATTATCTTGACATTTGTGCCCACCTGCACAGGAGAAGATGCTTTGTTAGACTTTGGGGGAGTTGCAGCTTCATTACTTGCCATGATAATCAGTCACGCACCTAAACAAAGTGTGTCAGAAGAATCATTCTTTTGAAGAAAATTGATGGCTTATTTAATCATATCTCACTCGTTAATAACTCTTTAAACCAGAACTTGTAAATTTCAACATGGGAATTACATAACTGACATGTTCAACAGCAAGTATTGTAGCACCTGACATCCCTGCTTATGATGGCAATTAAATTTCCAACCACATATTTTTAACAGATATATACAAAAATTAACATGAGTACTCATAGAATTTAACTCAACCAAGAATAGCTAGTTAATTTTACGCACACACACAAATATATATATATATATATATATATATATATATATATATATATATATATATATATATATATATATATATCTGCCCTGATATACAAATTGTCAATATTATATCTCACTCGTTGAATAGCTAGAAAATTTATGTCTTATTTAATCATATCTCACTCATTAATAACTCTTTAAACCAGAAACTGTAAACTTCAACATGGGAATTACAGAACTGACTTGTTCAACAGCAAGTATTGTAGCACCTGACATCCCTGCTCATGATGGCAATTAAATTTCCAACCACATATATTTAACAGATATACAAAAATTAACATCAGTACTCGTGGGATTTAACTCAACCAAGAATAGCTAGTTAATTTTACACACAGGCATACACACACATATATATCTGCCCTGGCATATAAATTGCCAATTTGGGAATGGCCATCTTCCTCTTAATACATGGCACAAGGTTGGAATTTGAATCACACCTAACTAAAGACATTGTCACCTTTCTCAAATATCAACAGTCATAATGGAAACCCCTGATATCATTGTATAATGAGTGGGAACATTAAAAACTATAATTCAGAAGAATGGTTCATAATCAAGAGGGAAATATTCAAGTTGGTAAGTATAAAGTTTGTGGTTGCTTTAAAATTTTCAGAAAGTAGAGTTCATATCAAAAAGAAATATCCTGTAACCATGAAGTTGTATTTAGTTTCAATTCACGTGTCAAACCTACAAAGAATTTTCTGATGAGTCAAATAAAAAAGCTTGATTTAGTGAAAATAACTGAACTACTACAGTACTTAACATGGGTACCAGGAAACTGTTATGAGTATGATACGAGTTCAAAGCAGCCCAAACCAACAATTTACTTTGCATACATAACCCAATTTGAGAATAAAATGACACAGTAAAGGCAACAATTAAAGTGCCAAACAATAACTGCCATCAATAAACATGAATCGAGCAAACAAAATTGGTAGCAAAGCTTTTCGAGGATGAGGAACAATCGTGGCTGCTGAAACAAAGTTGTAAAACTGAAAAAAAAACACTTTAAACATTCTTATTCATGTTGTAAACCATTATCCTTTAAACAAATAATTCCAGAGATAAGATGACAAACTGCCACTGATCGAAGAAACTTATCATATCTTGATTCTTCCCACGTCTAGTCAGTACAACAATACTCCCCAGCATATATATGCACCATCAAATATCAAAAGCTGCAGTTGATTTCTCATAAGGCATGTAGCATATATAACCAAAATATCATGCCCATTAAAACAGGAAGCTTTAGCTGTTCTGATGAGCAGTTGCATCAAGGACTGCCCCAACTACTAGCTATTAGATTCATCCAGATAATTTTTTACAGACTTTTATAATTAAAAGAAATATAACACCTTATAAACTAACCAATTTCCTCAACAAACAGTTTTTTCCAATTGTTTTCATCGAACTTCTTGTCATATCAATTTCCAAACACAAGCGTTAAGAATCCATTTTCTCTCCATAAAAAGAACGATGATAAAGGGAAAGCAAAAAATACTTTCAAGCAATTAATTTGATGATGAACCAAAGTGAACTATAATCTATCACCAGATGTTTCATGGGCGATAGGTTTAGAAATGAATCGAAGGTCAAGAGCGTCTTTTCGTCGGAAAGAAGCATGGACCGACCTGGAAAGTGGGAAGGGTCCGAATCTTGGGCGGTCGCTGATCACTTCCGATACCAAAAAGACAGATGTACCCAACGAAAGCAGAGAAAAAACGAGCTTTTGATTAATGGGGGTACATAGACAGGAAAAAGGATAATAGCACCCTATCGATCTGCAACTTGGAGCGAGTCTCTTGACTCTGCTCTGTCGCCGGAACGAGGATCGTACGTGATACTGTCCTCCAACTGAAGAACCCGTGATTCCCGTAATGTCCGCTCTCTTCTTCCCCAACTAACCACATCTTTTTCTCGCCGCTCTTGATTTCCTCTCTTTCTACCCTCCCTTCTCAAAGAAAGAAAGAAACAAAGAGTATCCTCATATTCTCCATCGAAATATAATCTTTCTAACAGATCGCGAGAAGATATAAAATCAGAAGTCCCTCCGGCAAACAGAAGGTGGAATCCAACGTTTTCCTGTAATATCTCATACAAAGACGATAGGAAATGATAAAATTCCGCTCACAAAACGATAAAAAAGGCAACCAATTGCAAGCGACGACGATTAAGGCATTCCATAGGAAAATTGGATGAAATAAGCCATCGATCGCGCTTACCTGGAATTTTCGGCCAACGGATGCTTTCCCGAAACCCTGAAGCCAACAAGTCGCCGCGTTTTCGCCTCCGGAAGCCCAAAAGAAAAGAGAAAAGGAGTAGCTAAAGAAAAAGGTCGGTGAGCTCCATGAAAGTCAGCGGCAGGCAAAAGGATCTCAAAAGCGGAAAATGCCCTCTCGAGGACAATAAAAGTAACCGAACCTTAATGCCGTTCGTGCTCCATTAGGCGGTAAAGGAAGAGCAAAACAGCTTCCTATCGGAGAACACTGGAGCGGAGCAAGGGAGGAGGAGAGACGGAGAGGAGGAAGGCCGAGAAGGCAAAGGGGGGAAAGGAACCCGGCGCCAAGCCATTTGCCACCTCACGATACACGTGTCGAATCCGGACGCACGATATGGTCGAGCGCGATCCGCAGTCCTACACGGACGAGCACAGCCGATGCCATCAGGAAAACTACCCGCACACGGCGTTTTGGTGGGTCCCTCGACACTGCTCCGATTCCCCGGCCGTGGGTTTTGGCGTCCGCGTTGGAATCGCACGGCTTACGCGGAGGCAATGGTGGTCGTTGAGTTGGCCGTCGGTGCCCGTGGGCCCCGCGAGCACATACTCGCCCCGACGGGAAGCCCTCGAACCCCACCCCAGTCTCTGCCACCCACCGCCACTTCCGCGGACCCCACAAAGGTGCCGGTGGGTGGGGCTGCGTTTTGTTGTTGCCACGTTTCCTGGTGCGTGCATCGAGGCCGTAAAGCCATATCTTAATTCTAAGTTGGCCCACAGCCACCGGACACGCGTCGATTACGAGAGCAGTCTAGGCGACGTAGGAGGGCCAGGTTGCATCCCTCACGATACCGCTGATACGAATGCCCGGTCCCCTTCGTTGATTCAGACCAAAGCCACATGACGCGTCGTCGGGCACCCACGTCATCGCCCTTAGCGGGTGTGGTCCATCGCGGGGTGACTTGCGGGTGGGTTTGGTTTGGTATGGGGGAATGAGTTGGATTGGAGACGCGCCTCGCGCCCGGAATAAAGAAAAAGCCACAACGTCGATATGATTATTTAAATGCCCCTCATTTATTTCGGTAATCGCAGGAATCTAAGTCGTCGTAGGGAAGTGGGCCACGATGATCTGTTCACGAACGGGTTAGGTGGCGTACCGGCGAACAACGTGATCCGTAATGGGACCCGCTGGTGAGGTCAGCCGCTGCCTCTCGAGTGGCTTAAGCGGGTAACCGACTCCGGAGCTCCTTTTCCCGCCTGAATCCGGAGGAAACCGTGGGACCCACGGCTCGATGCCGCGCAGCCACCGGAGACCGAGATCAACGGCCGCGACGGTTAACGGAGCCCTGCGCGCAACGGCCGGGATGCCGAACACGCGGCCGGCGCTCTGACGAGGAGCCACGTCGGGCCCACCACCACGATCCGGACAAGCTCCCGTCGGCCTTTTCCAGCACGGTGGAGGACGTGGATCACCGCCCCGTTCACGTGGGGGCAGCGACATGGCGTCCTCCCGTTGGCCCGCCTCGTCGCCACGGATCTCGAAGCGTGGTGCGCCGTGACGTCACCGTCGCGTAGGTCCGGGTCGGTGACCGAAAAGCCAGCCGTCGGATGATGCGCGAGGGAGCAATCCGACGGACGGATGTGACCAGACGTGGCCCGTGGGCCCCGCGACGGTCCTTGAAGCGAGTCCCCTCCCCTCGGTAAATGAAGCGGTCCTTGACGGGCTGTTTGGCGCCAGGCGGCGACGAGGGAATTGTTCGTGATGAGAGCGGTGGGTCCCCTTTCCGGTGGGGTCCTGCCGAGGAGAGTTTAGCGGGCGTTTGGATCACGTTGATGTTTCCTGTCGGGGGAAGTCAGAGGGCGGGGACACGGGCAGGAGCCCGACAAGGTGACGTGGTCGAAGGGGAAGGGCATGTGAAGGCTGGGCGGTGGAGTGGGGCCCGCAGATACGTGAGCCTCAAGCAAAAGGCGGCAGATAGACCGAAGGTGTCAAAGTGGCACGAAAAGCAATACGACGAGAGGAGCCGCACATTGAGAAAAAGGAGCACAGTTTTACCTATATATATATATATATAGATATAGTAATTATTCTTGGCAATTGCAACTTTTTTGTAAATTTTTGAAATATGAGATTAAATGAATAAAATACGTAACCTTCTTTGGGTACATAAATTTATCTAATGATGCAGAATGTGGTACATTTGAATAGGAACATCCTCTCGAACTGTAGCTTTCTCACTGTTCGCTGACATCGCCAGCCCGACTGCCCTGCGAAGACACGCTATATGCACCACGTTTACATGGATTCACCAATCTCTTTATGGCAAAATGGATTCTTCCTGCGTTGACTGGTTGATAGTGTGGACAACCAAAGAATGCTATCAAAGCACACAGCCATCGCCTATGTTACTGGAAGATGGCAAGTCATTCTTTTATTATTTATTTACATGCCTACCTCACGCTACAACTGCTCCAAATCAAGATAACACGAGTCATATCAAAGTAGGGAACGCACACACACATAACGAAGAATGTCAAAAGTTCCTCTAACCTTAAGTCACGATTCTCTCCTCATCCTACTAACTTTTTCCTTTTAAAAAATTTATAGAAGATAAATAAAAAAAAGTACAGGAAAGTTACTTTCCTTTGATCGATGGTTTCTTTCTGTTTCTTCCTCCTTTTGGGTTTATACAATAATTTCCGATGAAACACATTTTAATTTAAACATGTGTGGTTAGATTTATGACGTGGTCAAGGAGTCAACCCAACTTGATTTCGTCCACGTGTGTAAGATCGTCAACGTCGAATTGAGACGAGAGGAGAGCTCAGTCGGGTTTGGAGAAGCGTTCTACGGTGAAACCTCGAGTTGAAATTTTGAATCAGAGTTCCTCTCGGGTCCTCAGGTGGGACCTGTAAAAATGCCTCAGTCGGAATGGTGTGTGCCTAATGTGGCTCTTATGATGACTATGTTAGCTATCAAGGTGTGAGAGTTGAGAGATTAAGAGAGAGCATCTCACTCCCTGTCGGCTACAATAGGAGGATTTTATACCTGTGGATCGAGGGACACTTGTACCGGACCATCAATGTGGACGAACTTGGTTGACTCGGAGGTACGGACCCGCACCGAGCATTGCCCACGTTGGTTCCCAAGGGCCTCGGTCGACGGGATCTACACCCAGCAGTCTAACACTTTACCAGCTCCAGGTTGGAGATGTCTATCAGGTACCAACATGGTCTGACGATCCCGAGGCATCTGGGAAGGTCGACGTGACTTGGACCTCGGGTGCCGACGTGGTCTTCAAGGGCTGATATGTCCAATGTGACTAGATGAACCTATTATTTGTCTATCATTCTCTCCTCTCCCCGATGAAGTGCTTCTCGAGGTTTCTCGGAAAGGGGCTCCATATAGGACTTCACTTGTTGTCAAGGCCTAGTTGTTTTGTCGTCGCTTCGTGCTCTCGGTCATCAGGTGGAGGTTTGCTTCATTTTTGGCTAAGTTAGTTGAGGTCGAGGCTTGCACATTTTGACCAAGCCAGAATCAACATAGCTTTATCAGAACTAAGGTTGCCGTGAGTTAATCAAACTAGATTTGGCGTGACTCGACAGAGCTGGCTTTGATGTGAACCGACCGAACTGGAGTCAGCATGTACTGATTGAGCTGAAGTTGGCAAGGATTGACCGAGCTGAAGTCGGACCGGGCTAAAATCAGTATAAGTTGGTCGAACTGAAGTCGGCATGGATTGACCAAGCTGAAGTCAGACCAGGCCAGGCTGAAGCCAGTATAAGTTGGTCTAACTGAAGTCGACAAAGATTGATCGAGCTGAAGTTGGATCGGGCTGAAGCTAGTATAAGCTGACCAAACTGAAGCCGACATGGATTGACCGAGTTGAAGTTGGATCAGGCAGAAGCCGGTATAAGTTGGCTTAACTGAAGTCGATATTGATTGATCAAGTTGAAGTCAAACCAAGCTGAAGCCGATATAAGCTGACCTAACTGAAGTCGACATTGATTAACCGGTACAAACTGAAGCCGGTATAAGTCGATTGAAGTCGGACCGAACTGAAGCTGGTATAACATGGCCCGTCAAGGATTGACCATCATAGAGTAACAATTTTTTTTTAATATTATCTAATTTGTTGTTGAGGTTATAATAGTAAGAAATAGATAAATGTGGATCCATAACATACATCTAGGGGCGATCCGTGTCTCATTTACTAATATTATGTATAAGACTTGAAATGTATGCATCGATATTTCATTGTTAGTTGAAATATAATTAATATTGATAGTCACTAAAAACTCGTTTTTAGACTATACAAAGCTACTGTAAAAGCGCTGATGGTTGATTGTAGAGTCCTTAGGGTGATCCAATCTTACCATTTATCATTAAAAAGTATTCATTTACGGTGATAAGACTATTAAAATCATTTTGGATGGATTATTTTAAAAAAACTAATGTTATTCATTTCACAACTAATTTCGATTGTGACTCTAACTAGTTTTATAAATCTTTAGACAGATATCTCATTGTTATTTTCTTGTTGTATTTACCGTTCTTTTTATCTTGAAATATATAACATCCCGATTAGTTTCATATTAAAATAGATAAAATTAACATTAACTTATAGAGAGATATGATGAATATATTATTATCAATTTTATTTTAAATATTTCGATCAATGATTTGTAACTTAACATTTATTAGCTAAAGAAGATTAATTTATATCCGGGAGTTTTTATATTTTGTGTTTATATATACGTAAATTTAGACTTAGAAGAATAAATTCAAAAAATATACGGCCCGCTAAGGAGGAGGAACACAAACACGGCCGCATGCGATAAGACTGAGACGAGCGAGTTCGGATCCTCTTTGATTCGTGCGGATCGAAGTCCGCCTCCAATTCGCTTTCGCTATCTACCCTTCCGTAGACTCATGCGGGTCCCAGCAAACAATCGAACGGGCGACGGGTATCGGGTAATCGGACCCGCATGAATCGAAGCGAACCCTACTTGTTGCGGGTTCGAAACGGGGAGCTGGCTAACAACCGACTTAGCTCGCGCCAGAAGCGACGGCCCGGCGTCGCACCACTCGATGTTCACCACGTCATTACGTCAGAACTTAAGTTGCGACATCAGTCGTGTGTGGATGCAGTCCCCCGGTAATAGGAGAGTGCGGGTGAAGTGCTCCAACCTCGTAGCGGCCGCCGCCGTCTGAAGAGGTGCCCGCAGACGCCAACGACTCCGTCCTCCTCCTCCGTGAGTTGCTGGTACGCTTTCAGATCTCTGCCTCGCCGTCCCTTCCGATCCACTGGGTACTCCACTATCCTTTCAATCGTCGATTTCTTCGCCGTTTTCTCTTTCTTTTCTGTTCTAACCTTCTTTGTCATTTCGATCACGAAAGAAAAATGGTCTTTCTTTTCTTTCTCTTGAAACTTGTATGCCTTTTAAATGAGATAAAAACGAAATACAATCAGAAGAAAAGGTTAAGGAAAAAGGCATGGGAGAATCCAAGGTTTCGCAGCGAAGGGGAAAGGTGTGGGTGTGGGGAGGGTTTGCATTGTAGCTGTGCGAGGAGGTTCCAGTTATCAAATAGATACATTTGGTTTGTGCGCATTGACTACTTGTGAACATGCTGGTGTGAAACTAAGGCACCATTAGAATAACCACGGTAAATGAATGGATTCACCTTCTTAACAGCTGCATTATGATGTGCGTGCTTGGTTTCCCACAAAAAATTTCTAACATTGTCTCTGGATCCTTGATGCATTAATTGGGTCGTTATAAGCATGCCATCTTGAGTAAGTGATTTATCTCATGTTGAATATCTAGTAGTTAGATGAGTAGGCTGCCGGAAATCTTTCTAAATCAAGTCCGGAGTGCACTTATGGTATATTAGTAGTAGATGTGGAAAAGAACTTGCAGTTACTTGATTAATCGGAGTACATGCAATATTTTGGTTATTTGATTATCTCACTTGTAGGCTTAGGAGTGTGTTCTTTTAGTTGTTGTTTAACAGGGAGACTTGTCCAGATGGAGTTAATTGTTATAGCAATGATCTTGCTTTTGTTACTGGGAGCGCTTTTTGTCATCCCGAGATCAAGCAGGAAAGGTAACTTTGTCAATATCCTTTTTCTTTATAGCCGACTAAATTATGCAACACTGGAACTTATGGACTTACTTTGCGTAGGTAAAGCTCAAGGAACACATCCAAGTGTGACAACAAAGGTAATGATCAGTTTGGTTGACATGATATTCTAATTTCCCCAAGTGTCCTTTTAAGTATTTAAAGAACAACTTTCTTAATTGAACAACTTTCTAACTATAAAGCCTAATCATATCTATCACTGATTACATCAATTTTCTAATTCTATTAAATAATCACATCGTCTCGAGGGATAACTTTTGTCAACTCTATATAGGGGATGCTTTGGAAATATTTTGTTTTTGCTAATTTATTGCATGTCTAGTAACTCATGATTCAATTAAATTCATTAATCCATGATCTATTTATTCCATTTAAAGGTGAATAAAAGGATGCCCACAAATATGTAGTAGTCTATAAATTTCATGTGAGAGAAAATTTGGATGCTTCAGAGACTACCTTATATTTGTCAGAATTCCTTTTTCAACTTTAAGCGGAATACGTAAGTCATGGAATAACAATAACCAACTTTAAGCGGAATATGTAAGTCATATGGATTAACAATTACCCTTATTAATTATGGGACTTTCTCCTATACTCATGTCGTCATAGCATGAACATCTCTTTCGCCTGGACTCTTACCAAGTATTAGTGAACTTCAGAGACTGCTCTGTGGCTTAGTTAGCCTTAAAGAATATATAGAGTATCATATCTTTGAATTTGCTTTTAGGTATTTACTCAAGCCCTTGCTTACCCAATTTTGCCTTAAAGACGTTGAACACTACAGTTTAGCTGGTTGAGGACAGGTTGCAGTTTGTGAAATATTTGTCATATTCTTGATTGCGTTTTGCTTTGTATGTGGCTTGTAATGAACATAGAGACTTGTAGTTAATATTTGAAACTTGTAATTGACATCAATATGTTGGTACAATGGAACACATTTTATTTATATGTCTTTTCTTCTTTCCCTAAATGAACTCAACTAATCAATCTTATAAAAGAGGATCATATTAGTTGACAGGTAGCCTTCATGTGGCAATTATGTTGGTCCCTTTTTCAGTTAAAAATTATAGGAGCAAATGATAATGATCCTTTCAGGTCGTCATATGTGAGCTGATTTCTTATTACTGGCCTTATCAACAAGCTTACCTTCAGACAATCTCTAAAACCCACCCCTTAACTACACTTCTCTATTTCCAAAAAATACAGCAAGCTTTTTGCTTCATGACTTAGGAAGGTATGATTTCGTAAGCTGTACTGATGCTCCACTTTTTTGAATGAAAACTTGAATCCAAATATTTTCTTAGTTGCTAATAAGTTGTTCTTGCAACTAACCATTATTTTCTTCATGTTCTTTTACTTAGACGAGAAAAACTTACACGAAGGAGGAGGTTTCTCTTCATAATACAAGGACAGATTGTTGGATCATAGTCAAAGACAAGGTTGTACGATGGAACCTGCGTCCTTAATTTTCTTGGTTTTTCCCAACATATCATGAAAATTTTATTAAATTCTATATGTAGGTATATAATGTCACACCTTATGTTGAAGAACATCCTGGAGGTGATGCTATACTAAACAATGCTGGAGGCAATTCAACCGAGGGGTTTTATGGGTTTGTACCTATTATGCAACCTATGATAATATCATTAAAAAAAAGTTGTTTATTCTTTTGAAAATGACCTTTTCAGATTAGTTAAGAGTCCTTCTCTGCTGCAGTCTTATCTTTTCAATCATATGTGACAGTTTATGTGATCTGCTTGGTGGTGAAACTGTCGATTTAAAGCAGGTCTTTTGTCATTCCATGCATCATTCACAATTCCGGAACTCTTTTCTTCATCATCTCGAAATCCATAGCTGCTTGTCTTTTCAAACATTTTAATTGATGATTCCTAATGCCGGCTTGACTTTTGCTTTACAATTTTTTTTGTGACATGCTTCTGTTGGAATACACCAAATAAAACACGGCAACAAGCTGTCATGCCCCAACTAGTTGGGGATGGTTTCATGGATATTGTCCTGCCATTTAGCTCTTGGAATACACTAATAATACCAAAAAAGAAAAAGAATATTTGTCTTGATTGATTGCCGATGTGTTTCTTATTGGAGTTCTGGTTATGAACAGTCTTGTCTGTTATCCTTAGATCCCATATTAGTAAAAGAGTAGCACAATATCTCGCTGTTTATGTATGTCTGCGAGATATGAAGATTCTTCTTACATGATTTTGTCAAAAGTAGTTGTTAAATTTATCGAAGTTACTTAATTTTGGACTTATTGCATCCGAGAAATTCAAGTTCCATTGTTAGTTTTCTTAATATTCGTACATTATCTCTGAAGAAACAATGTCGGGGAGTGATGCTGGCTAATCAGTGTGGTGTAAACTAATATTTCCTGCCTGAGATTCAGGAGTAACTGAACCATGTGTTCACATGGCATCAGTTTATTTGTCACATGTGAATCTTTCTCCCTTTGTCTTTCATATATGCAATTGTTATTACTACTCTATTAGATTGATAATGCATTGTTGGTCTGTAAATACAGGCCACAACATGCCACTCGGGTCTTTGACATGGTCGACGAGTTTTATATTGGAGATTTGAAGAATTGAAAATGAAGCCATTTGGCATCTGCAAATTTGTTTGGAACTCTGGACCATGTCCTACAACTGGTAATTAGGTTGTTGGATTATTTTTTTTCAGTGTTGTATTTCCTATAACCGTGGCAATCTGTTGAAACCCAGTTTTTTGTTTCTAACAATTTAGTGATATTCCAACTTTCCTTGAGATTTACAAAAATACAGTATCTGTGAAATTCTTGTAGACTTGAATTTGGATATGCAACTTGAGAAAATAGACCATCAGCCAAGCTTCTAAAATTTTCTTTGTTTGGTTAAACAGTTATAGAAATGTTATCTGTAAGTTAACACTGTTACAAGATTGGATATACAAATTACAGTGTTTTATTTGTTCTTCTTTTCTTCTTTGTTGTGACTAAAGTTTGTTGGATAGGTTTATTTTTGTTGTTGAGAAACCATTGCAATTACATGGCCAAGGATTAACAGAGGGTTACTCATGAGGCATAGTTGTACAGCCTTAACAGCACCTAAAATTTGAGAATTTGTGAACAAATCATGAATGTCTACTTGCCTTTGAGCAATTTCTTGTCATTATAGTTTCACCACTAATGAATCTATCTTGAAAAGGCACTAGAACTTGTGTTAGCTGTTTGGGATTGTCAGACAACTTCACACTTACAAGGTCCCAAACTCAAATGATTAGGCTAATGTGTAAGGCTGAGAAAGTTGCAGCAATGGAGGATGTCCTCTGCAGTCTCTGTGGTGCATCTCACATGGTGAGCACCTGACTTGTGGGAGCTCAAAGTCTCCACCTTGAAGAAATACTGATTTCAGCATCCAAATAAGACCCCATTGAAAACTTTGATACATTATATTATATTATATTATATATATATATATAATTAATTAATTAAACAGAAAGCATTTATTTTGTCAGCTAACACCAAATATTATATCTACATGAACTCATGTGCAGGTGCATGATATCATCATCTCAAAACACCATGTAGAGATGAAGAAATGGATTTATACTTGCAAAAGTACAGTCTAGTCACTTAATGTCTAAGGTAGGTGGAATGCTGGGAGCAGACAGATAGTCTCAGCCACCAGCTGACATCCATTGATCAGTAACTTGCAGCTGCCCAGGGCTCCACTCACAGTGCACACAAAAGTAGCCATATGGGCATCAGCTGTCACAGTCCTCCCTGCCAAAACCTTTGACAGATAATGTTGGCCAAAGAATCATCCTCTTCAGATGCTCCTCTTTTGTGGGTACAAGCAATGGGTGGGGAGTAATTGAGAAAACTTGCTTCCACCTCAACCCTCTACAGTGTCCTTTTCATTTGGCTCCTCTCTTCATACTTGAGCTTTCAGGGTGAAACTGACCATCATGCATCATTTACACTTTGGCCAAGACTAGAATCTGCAGATCATATCAGAGGGAACTTGAGCTGCATCTAGCACTTAACATGTCTGCTCAAGAGGGACATAAATCAGATTCAGACAGCAAACCCATATGAATCTTGGTTGTTGCATCTTTCAGAGGGATTTTGGCATTTCTGCACAGGATGGACATGAGGCAAATTCAGACAAAGTGCATATCCATCATTTGAATTAAGATTTACAATACCGTATCATACTGTTCGGTATGCTCGGTACATACTGATCCATCCGATAGAGAACTGATATGTTCGGTATATCTCGATACTTTAATATATCATGTGTTAATACAACTCGATATGTACTGTATCGATAATTAATCGATATAATGATATGGTACGAGATTACGAACCTTGCATCTGATACTACTAATCTAATCTACTGTGCAAGTTGTTGGAACCTATAAAAATGATCTGTGCAAATCATCTGTAGATCTCCAGGAAAACTTGTCAACTTTCATTTTATAATGTGCTGCTAAAACTGAAAAATAGATATGCTCATGTACTAGAAGCAGTCTCCAAAAAGTGAAGCTATCTTATCTTAAGCTGCATGTTAAGATCAGATTCCAATGGGTGCTTGTACAACAAGTTGAGGCACTTGGAACTGTAAACCAATGAATCCAGTAGGAATCCAATTGCAAGCAAAGATTACAATGTCTGAACCTAAATTAGACAAAATGTCTACATATCCCGACTCTTTTTGAACAGTGTTCAACTTTTGGCAAATGTACTGTAGAAATTTTTCACTTTTTGGACCATGAGTATAATAATAGCCCCAAAAGTGTGCGTGAATCCTAAAACAGCCACAAGATCAAACATAATGCAGTTTGCCACTAACTAAAAGAACAATAGAAGATATCATAAGCAAGGCTAAGGTGCAAATTCTGCTACTGATAAGCAAAGCCAGCACGCATAAAAAGCCAAAAGAAAGAACAAGATGAAATAGCTAAATACACTAAAGGCAGAAGATCTTCTTTCAGGACTGTCATTTTGAACATTTGTCATTAGCTTGTGACAAACTGTGATCAAGAAAAATAACAAAAGGAGAGAGAAAGAGAAAGAGAGCATCATATAGCACTTGATGAATGATTCTTCTATACCAAGAAACCGGCACCTCATATCCCACACAAGCTTCAAAAAACTTCAGGAAATGACAATAGACTTCAGCACTCTGTAACTTTGTTGGCTCCATATCAAGAGAACAGAAGACATCAGGAGACGGCTTCAAGCCTAGGTTCAAAGCAGAAACCAGTAAAAAGCTGCAGAGGAAATCTTTTAGTCACAGGGCACTTAACAGACCATTTCCACTGTTTCTGGCTCATGTCAAAAACAAGCAGAGCGGTAGCTCCATAGCTCTGTATGTAAATCAGGTCTTCTGTGCCGCTGCTTGCAAAGACATCGTCCAACTCACCAAACCCTTGAAAGAACCTGTGAGGCATGCGAGCAACCTCCCGCCACTCTCTTTTATTAAGTTCCCAAATTCCAATCCCTTTGATGATGTCGGGTCTGTCATATTTTGCAATTCCACCAACCATCACTAGCCTTTCTTTGAGGTTGATCAGCCGACCACAGGTGAGAGAACAGGGCGCGGGTATTGTCATACACATCAAAGAAGCATGAGACGATCTGGCTGAGAGATCATACGTGATCAGGCTATGTCGGAGGTCAGCATTTCCAAGAACGCCAGTAGAATGAATCAAACAGTACAAAACTCCATTGCAGATCACACATTCATCACCTCCCCTCCATCCCGACAAAACCTCTTTAATGGAAGAGACCCATGATTTGCTCTCTGACCTGTATATGTGAATAGAGAAGTCCCACAGTGAAAAATCGCCAGGCACCTGTTTAGATTTCACCACAACTATAGTATAATGGTGAGAATTTCTGTCGACAGACATGGCAAGGGAACTATAATCAGGGAACCTAGCACCCGGAGGTTCCAGAAGCCTCTTGCAGTCTTTTGTAATTGGGTTGCAAACGAAAATACGGCTCCGACTATCATTGTCCATGAAGCAAACTAATCCATGGGAAGAAGAAACAAACCAATTACTTTTCTCGATACAAGGGAGATCAATGTTATACCATTTCCGAAGGACTGGGTCATAAGCATAACCTGCTGCTGCCTCATTACAGGTAAACATGAAGTACCATGGCATCTGTGGTAACTTGTTGGCCCATATAAACCTCTTGGAATGGATGATATGATACCACCTTTTACACACAGATGTAGCCCTAATGGTGCTGGCCATGGGAAGAAAGGAGAAGATTCTCTCTAAAATGTCATAAGGAAGAATGCTATCCAAGGAAACTGTAAATTCTTCAACTCCTTCATTACCCTCAGAAACAGCTCTATTCTCAATAACCTTTCTTCCCAAGTGGCTAGCATACAGAGATTCCCACGATGCCTCGCTCTCCATGAGAGGACACACAGCAATAGAACAGAAAAAGAACCTGAAAGGATGACAGAAGATAGGCAGGGCAAACAGAGAAACAGGTGATTAGATTAATTTTCTTTTAGATAAGCAATCTATATCGAAGTAGTAAAGACATAATATTTTGTTCAAATCATAATCTGTTTTTGTTAAATCCATAAAATTATAGAAAGACCAGCAATAACACACACACACCCATAAATGAATCTAAATATTTTCGAAGCTAAAAAGAACAAGCTTTTCGTAGGAGAATTGATCATATAAACAAGACAATAAGAACCATAAGAAAACAAAACAATGGCAAAAAAGACTGAAATTGACACAGAAAAGTTCAGATCAATGCATCAAGATCACATCTAATTTTCCCAGATGGTAAAAAAATCGGCACACATACATCAGCAACCATATAAAGCATGAAGATGATGTCAACCTAATTTACAACTGGACCAAGTCACCTCCAAATAGAATCAACATCCAATGTTTTAACATGTTCGAGCAACAAATCAGAAAAGTTTATCCTAAGCAAACATTGATTGTTCCAAGAAATTGCTCTGTGTAGAGTAAACTTCAAGAGACAGCAACAGCCTATTTTACGAATTAAATCATGCATGATGTTGTCAAGAGAATTGCCGATAAACCTAACAAATAAAATATATGCGTAGCTTCCAAAACGCCGGAAAGGGAACTTCTATTCTCAAGCGATAAAAGATGGCAAGTGTAGATCGAGGGAGAACAAGGCATAATCGAAAACCTAGAGACTGGAAGAGAAAGAATAAACAAGTTTCATGCCATACCTCAATCGAAGACGAAAGCAACACCAAGATTCGAACTTTATGGTTCGTCTCACCCAAAAAACCCCACCTTTCCCTCGTTCCTCCGAATCTAACGAAAGCTCCAGCCGGACACAGTAATGGGGGAGAGATGCCGTTCACACGAACCAAACAAAGGCTTTCACCCGCATTCCACCATGGACGGGAGAGAGAGAGAGAGGGATGGGAAGGGAAGGCCGTATGGGCTTCCGAAGTACTTATCTCACAGCTACGGATTCGGTCGAGGCCAACACCACCATAAAGAAAACACCTTTGCTTCGGGATCGATATCGTAAGAGGCCGAGGGGCGGAGAAGAGACAGATGCAACAGTGCTCTGGGGGCTCTCTGAGAGCAAACAAACAAAACGACGGGCAAAGGAATGCCAAACCGGAAGTGGTTTTCTTCAATGACCTTTGGATTTAGCAGAGGATGGGTGCGAGGATGGGCGATGGGAGAGCGAAGAATAGAGAGAGAGAGAGAGAGGTGGAATGGCCTTTTGTGTGAGTACATTTATATATATTGGAAACATAAGCTTTTTTGGCCTCACTAGAGGAGGATCCAACACACAATTATGTGGCGTTGGATTTCGCTCTTTCCCAAACTTTTCTTCTTTGACCTCAGCATCCTTCCGGTCAACTTTTCATCGCTTTAAGAACATCCTCATGGCTTTCCTTCTTACCACACAACAATTTGCCTATCGAAGTGATGCTGCCCTCTGTTTCTCTCATCTGATAAAAATAAATGACGAAGATAAAATTCAAAATCAAGACTTTTTATGCTAATCTGTTAAAAAATTTATCGATTTTTTTCTAGAAGAACTGTTCGCAAACAAACAATTTGGGTGAGGTGAGATAAAAAGTAGGTTAGAGAAGCCATAATGGCAATGCCATTCAAGAAATCCACGTTTCATTCCCGGAAGGATGAAGGTGAAGAATGCCGTCTCCCCACACCAGGTGTTAATGCGGCAACTGTCACTGCTTTGTAGCAAAGAAGCCATGGAACTTTGGACATACCGCCCCGGCAGCGCTTCCAAAGGTCACACCGAGAACTCTCTGCTTCAGCTCACAGTGGTCACCTTGCTCTTTTGGTGTGTTTGGGACAGAAGTGGCCCTTTGTCTCTTGGATCTTGCACCGGCGTGAGTTGGTTCCACTGATGCTAATAATGCCATGTAGTGGCCCCTGCAATACCTCACCAAGTGCCACAAATGCCGTGCCAACTCTGCCGTCGTACTCGTGCCAGGTGCTTCAGCAACCCTGCTCCCTGGCATGTGATTCTCTCACGACTTGCGTCGAACAGGTTGTGTCCATCATGCGTCCGGCAACGGTGAAGGCAGGCAGGGCTACTCCCTCTGCTCTCCTCCTGCATTAAGTTCCTTTGTCAAATACATGCAACAATACCCAATTAATACCCAACTCAGGCATTTACTTTCGTTCATTTTTGACAAATGAAATAAAATTTTGAGTTTTATGATTCACATTATTTTATTTATCACTGTTGAGGAAATGTACCATCGACGAATGAGTCAATCCGGCTTGATCTTGACCCGAAAGCATAGAGACTATTGCAAACCTCTCTAGGTGGCCCCGAAATGGTTGAGATAGCTTCGACGTATCTGAGGTGATCTTCGTGTAGCTTTAAGTTATCCGAAGTGGGGTCTAACTTTTTAGGGGTCCTTGCGCAAAGATCAATGTCAAGAGGAGTTTCTCGACTCGATCTTTTCGATGCTAAAGTTAGTCCCGAGATCTATATAGAGTGTCAAAGGTCATATTAAAAAGGTCCGACCCTTGGGTTGGCGTTGGGAATCAATTTTTATACTTGATTGGTTGAGGGGACCTACTATAACGGTCTCAACATCCCCCCTGATGTTTTGTACATGGGAGTGACGAGCTTAAACGATCTCCTGTAGACTTTTCTCCATAGAGGCCGATAGGCTATAACCGTCCCACGTCAACGACAAGGGAAGGATGATCAGGCCCTTTCCTTCCACAATGACACCCTTGGAGCGATTGGTGAGTAAGTGTGGATTAGCTATTAAAATATTTTCTATCCTTCATCCTCCCTAAGGTGTGCTCCGGAGCTCCAATCTTAGAGGTTCGAAGCACAACACTAATCTCGTTTTCCTTTTCTCGATATGGGTTAGGCTTTCTTGATTCTCACACATCGAGCACATTTGGTCAATGAACTTCATCGCTACGAACCTAATGACATGGATCCAACTTTCTCGACTCATACGTCTTAGACACATTTGGCCCAAGGTCTTCATTGTGACAAATCTGATGGCGTGAGTCGAGTTTTCCCAACTAACACATTTTAAGCACACTAGACCCAAAACCTCCACCATGATAGATTATGGATTTTCCCATCATAACGAATCTTGGAGCCTCACTCCGCCATGGCGGATTTCGAGCTTTCCCGCCATAGTAGATCTCGAAGCCTCACTCCATCATGACAAATTTTAAGCTTTCTCGCTATAGCGGATCTTGAAGCCTCACTTTCATCGTGTGTAGTGGATCTCAAAGCCTCACTCCATCGTGACGGATTTCGGGTTCTTCCATCATAACGATTCTAGAAGCCTCATTCCATCGTGATGAATTTCGAACTATAGTCATCCCCACATCAACTATAAGTGGAGGATGATGGAATCGCTTCCTTTCACGTCAACACAACACCTTTAGAGCTATTGATTAGTAAGTGAGGATTGATTATCAAAATATTCTATATCAATCACTATTATCATTTTATTCTTTTTTTTCCTCTTTTTATTTTATTTTATTTTTTCTTTCTTTCTTTCTTTTAGCCTTTCTTCTTAATCAGTTTTTACATATATATTATTTCAAAATTTGGAAAATAGCATTATAAAATTTAATATAACATATGTATTTATCTCAATATCACACACGCATACACACACCTACCCGAGATCTGATCCGACCCTCGAGAGTTGAATTTTGACCGTCTGATCCAGCTCGATCCGATCCGAAACCTGATCCGAAGCGCGCTCCTCCCACCGTGTCGGGCTGGATCTTTATCCACCGGTCACGATCCGATCCGAAGCGCGCTCCTCCCACAACCCACGGCCGCCGCCTTCTTGGCGCTACGGAGAGGAGGGCTTGCTCGAGACAGAGAGACCTTGGCCGTCTCTTCTAGTCATCATCGAGGTTTGTTCTTCATCTTCTCTCGCCTTTCTTGCGTTTTCTTGCATCTTCTTGCCGTTTATTGCGTTTGTGGAGATTTTTGGTGGGTTAAACCTTCGGTCGATCGTACTCACGTTGAACAAAATGGAGTTTGATCTGTTTTTCTTTTTGGTTTCACTCCTTGTTGTGCTGGTTTTAATTGGTTTACATTTCCTTGAGATATGTTTGTGTACGAGAAAAGAAGGCCACCGTGCGAATGACCATATCAGTCCTAGAATTGGCCGATCGGATCAGATTTCCGACGGATGAAAATGAGATCGGACATGGATCGTGCTTTAGCGTATCCCACGATGGATTTCAGGGTTTAGGGTTTAGGTTTTCAAGATTTAGAACATTGGGGTTATACTGTCACAATCCTTCAGTTTGTAGTACTTGTATTCGTTGTTACCTTCTTTTATTTTAACCTAAAAGCTTTGGTTTATATTTCATTCATTCTCTATGCTGCTGAGTGTCGTCAACATTTCATGATATATAAACATTTTCAGGATTTTGTAAAAGGCAATGAGCAAGATTAAGGGACTTAAAGCTTTTATTGATTCGATTACTCATGGACGATATTCTCAGGTGATTGACTATACATAAGCAGCTCTTCACCTTTATAATCTATTTTGCTTGTGTAGGCGCATTCAATCTTATTTTGAATTTCATTCATACACAAGACTAGGTTGTTCTCATTTCGATCTGATTAATTCTTTATTGAAAACATGTTACCATAACTTGTGCTGCTTTCCAGCTGTATCAATAGTAAGATCACTGTTTTATGTTTCCAATAGAAGAATGTTTACTGCCAACATCTATATTGCACTAGTAGTGAAATTGGCAGGATAACAGGAGGTACGAGATTTCTTTTGGTACTAAATCATAAAAGTTAGATTATTACTGCCTTTGCGGCTTTATCCGGTTAACTGTGCTGTATTTGCTCTTTGATTTTGACTTACAATATTATTTTAACATATTATGTAGGCATCAGGTATAAATTTTTTTTCTTTTTGATCTGATTAATCTCCTGATCAGTTCTTGTGCCTTAATGGGTGCTGTTTCGCAGTGCATCATATTAGAATTAGTACGTGGTGTGTTTTTTGCATGTCTATTTGAGATGCATAAGGTTTATGATCTCCATATGGTAACATTTTGCTTTTGGTAAAATAGTCGAATGCCTGAAATTGTTACAACATATATGTTGCAGGTCTAGCAACTTTTGTTTCCTGAATTTCTGAATGTCAAGTTTGATATCCTCGTCGTTTACTTTTTAACTTAGTATATTTATTTTTAACATATATGGATGCAGAACATGTGAATACCGACTCTAGCATCTAATTAAGTTAATGACTTCAAGTACTTGCAAGTAGTAACAGTTTCTGCATCTTTATTGTTCATTGTTTTCTTTTTTAGTTGGTGTGATGATTATTCTGTTCATTTGTCCTACAGAATATGATCTTGTCAAGCGCAAACAGGACTTCATTTTTCTCTTATCAATGTCTGGTTAGATCTGTTACAACTTCAGAGCACACAAATGGGAAGATATCAGCAGCAGTTGCTTCTGATGAGAAAAATGGGACGGGGGATTCAGATCAGACTGCTTCTCAAAAGCCTGTTCGAGGAGGGGTGACTAGTACTATGCATATCTCTTTTTAAGTGAAACAGGACAGATTTGATGACAATAGGATTGAACCATAATTATCTGTTTTATCTAAAATAGTAGCAATCAACCACTTAATATATCAAATGGGGCCCTCTTTTCTTAGCACAATTTTTATTGCCTTGTTTCTTTCTTTTGTATAAGGATTTGCTGTGCCCAGTGAAAAAGAATCAGGGTCATCAAAATTAAATGCTTATGATATCAACAATCTAAATGATAGCTTGTTTATTGTCATTTATACTTGTTAACAATTAATTCTAAGGACTGAAAATTTGGCAGAAACATTTATGCAAATTCAAACTATATAAAGAAGCAAAGGCAAATGGTCCAGATTTAAGCAATATGGGTGTACATTCAATTATATCTAGTTGAAGGATATGTATGCAGCAGAACGATACTTTTAAATTTTTATTCTTTATGGGGATTAGAGTTATGCTCTATGTTACAGTTATTATAGAAATTTGATTCCTATCAGTAGAGATCTGTATTTATAGTTTGTAGATGGTCATGGAAACATAAGTTTTGAAATGTCAATATATCATGATTTATATCCAAGTTTGTCCAAAATGTCTGATAATTTACTATGACTCGAGTTTTTGGGGCATACCACTTAAAGCAAAATATACGACGACAGTTTGTGGCTTATCCTCATGATGTGAACACCTGTCCATTCGAAAACCGCTTGCACTATGGTGTCAATATAAGTCTGTGATGCACAGGGTGTTGATTCTCTATTTTATTTTCTATGCCTTTTGATATGTTATATGTATAGACTGGAGAATATTGAAGGTATGAACTGCCAAGTAAAAACCTAGTGGTAATTGATAGTTTGATACGAAAAGGATCTACAGGCTTCATCTTGTCGTGCAAGAAAAAAAAAGAATTTTACATCTCTAGGTCTCTTCAGCAATGTTTGATAGAAGCAATGAAAATACTCAATGAACAACTGCTGTTCACCTAGTTTTAGTTCTGAGGTGTGATTTGATTGTTAGTTGGTAGAAGAGTTCTCACTTGAGCTGTTGGTCATAGAATTGATCACTCAGTAGCTGGAAGGAGTGTGGAGGAAATGGATAAGTACTTGTCTCTGAAAGCATTAATATTTGCATCATAAAATATTTAAGTCTGGAATCAACCTTATGACAAAATTGGCCAGTCGTCTTCAGATATTGAGAATGTCCTTTAGAGAAAGGGACTACAAAGAAAGTCCATGTTCTGCTTTGCTTATGCATTATTTGCTTGTGGTATGCCTAACATGTCAGCTTATGGAAGATAGCCATACCTTTGTCCCTGTGCTTTACCATCCTCTCTTACACTTTGTTCTTCTATTAGAATGGCAATAATCATAGTGACTTTGCCTATGTTTACAAGTGCCATTAATATATTTTCTCGCCTATATTCTGCATGTAGGATACTTTTGTTTCTTTACCAGCCAATCTCATATTAACAGTATCTTTGGTTCATTTTTGGTCTCCTATATATAAAATATAGTCTGCCCTTCCAACTTCCAATATGTTCTTGAATATCTTCAGATTACTTTATGTATAGTAATTCTCTGGGATTAATATTGCAGCCTGTCTCATGGTTGAGCCTTGTTTTGCTTATTGTGACTGGAGGAGGACTGATAGTTTACTATGACAAAGAGAAGAAACGACACATTGAAGGTAGTTTCCTGCTGAGTATGAGCATACCATTTACTTTTTCATTGTCAACTGGCTGGCCACTCAGGCAAGAGCTAACAAAAAATCTGGTCTGTGGAGGAATTCATCTCGTCCGGACTCCTCTGGACTTAGAGTTTTTGGTTAGCGCTGACGCAAACAGAGTTATTTCTTTTAGTTACCATCAGCAAAGCTTTTTAATTTTCCTTTTGCAAAAAAAATGTACTTTTCATTGTTTTGCTAACAAAAAAATACATTCTTTTTTGAGTTTTCTTAGAGATAGGGAATGCATATACTCGAAATTTTTCCAAGTAATTTCTCCAGCTGATTCTCTTGTTTTAATATGCAAATCAATTTTCTGCTATTCTTTTATGTTTCCTTCTAGATCTTTACTGTCATTAAGACTAATTCCATGGTTTACCATTGTAGCACAATTAGTCTAAGGCATATTGTACCACAGATGGCTTTTCCAACAGATGGTCTAAAGGATAATATCAGGGCCTGAATATTGTTTTTTAATTAATGGAAAACAAAATTGGAGTAGGCATTACATTCTCACTCAAGAATTAAATCACATATTTACCTTCCAGTGTGGAAGGGAGTATATACTTGATTGGCTAATTCCTTAGCATACCATCATTCTATATTCTTAATTTAGCACATTTTGTTGTTTTTTCGCTTGCAGGACTGAAGACTGCATCAAGTACTGTGAAACAGGGACCATCTGTGGGAACTGCTGCTATTGGTGGTTCATTCAAGCTTGTGAACCATTATGGCAAAACTGTTACTGAAAAGGATTTTCTGGGGAAGTGGACACTGATATATTTTGGATTCACATATTGCCCTGATATTTGTCCTGATGAACTCCAGAAATTGGCTGCTGCTGTTGATAAAATAAGTAATATACTGTTTATTTAATGCATAAGCAACTATTGGATTAATTGCATATGCTTATATACAACATTGGTTGTCCATAGGTCTACAAATTGTCATTGGATTCAAAGATTTATGCTTCATATTAACTCTATGTGATAATTGCATTCAATGTTTTAAATAGCAGTAACAATATTGGTACCATAATCTTCTTGTACCAGTAAATACTGGCTGTACTGTACGCCTTTGTATACGTGAAAAATACTAGCACAAGTTTAATATGTCAGTATCGACCAGTATGGTGAGTACACAAGTATTGGTAAAGTATTGGCACCTGCACGTTGCAGTTGGTAGGCCATGATATTTGAAATCATGGTTGCATCTTGTTATAGAGTAGCGGAAGCAATTACTAAGATGTTCAATTGTGATTGTGATAATAGTTTGTGGTAAGATTTGAAACTTCCTTGCTTTATATGTGGTCACTAGTCTGTTATCAAGATTTTACAGTAATTGTGGGATTGCTAATAATACAATCTTATGAGAATCACATTAACATGCAAATTTCCATAATAGTGTGTCCCTTTCATCCATTGGCATTTTTGTGCACCATAATAATGTGCATTTTTGGTTATACAACATCGATGTTGCACTTGGATCTTTTGGTGAACTAATCCCTCTCCGTGTAGCTATTGCTTTTATTTTTAATAATTTGACAATATGAACACTGATTACTAGGTATATTTTTCAGAAGCAAAGACAGGGATGGAAGTTGTACCAGTTTTCATTTCAGTTGATCCTGAGAGGGACAATGTTGAACAGGTCCATGAATATGTGAAAGGTGCTTTATCTTCATTCTTTAGTTTGTGCGAGTGACTGGAAGTGAAATGTTATTTTGTTCTATTTCTTCGTTTCCTTCTTCTGTTGCCATTCACATAACAGAATGTGTTTCCACGTTATCATGGATCACCAGCTCTGTCTGTATTATATTATTGATGGATTATATGATATTGTAACCCACATGTCTGTACTTTGGATTGCAGAATTTCACCCAGACTTGATAGGCTTAACTGGTACAACAGATGAGATAAGACAAGTTGCTCGTGCTTTTCGAGTCTATTACATGAAGACAGAGGAGGAGGGTTCTGACTACCTCGTTGACCACTCTATTGTTATGTACGTATTGCTGATAGAACCTGTGGGTTCATTTCATTTTGAAGTACGGATGACATGCTGCAATTGCTAATTGTTTGTTTACTAAATTTCTGCCTCTGTTAATTAATCATTTATAAACAAATAATTGCAAGTTACAATGGCTTTCATCATTATGTTATATTGTTGGCTGATTTTGACCATAGTTATTGGAACCAGATATCTGGTCGAGCCTCACTGGCCAGATTGATGAGTCAAAAAATTTAAAAATAGAAATGTATTATATATTATGTTAAAATAATAAAAAAATAAAGAAATATCACAAAAATAGAAAAAAATTCCTTAAGCAAAAAAATGAAAAAAATCTTAGGCATTATGTGTTATGTTTTAATAAACTTAAGATAGTAACTTTAGTTATGTATTATATAATACTCCAATAAGTAATATTTCTAACATTATATATTTATATTCTTAAAAGTTAGAATCCGTTCTTAAATATTCTGAAGTATTTCTAACATAATCTATCTATAATATTTATGAATATTTTTTTCAGAAGCAAAGACAAGGATGGAATCCGATCAGCTTGTTTTAACTTGGCTGGTTGTCATGGGTCATGAAAAACTCATCCAGTTCAATTGGTTTAATCCAATTTTCTGACATCGGCAATCTAATCAATAAAATGAATTGGTCATAGGTCCGGTTCCCAGTTTTTCTGACTGGACCAGCAGGTTGGGCGTGATAGCTATATATCTAACTGCAAGCATTTTGGAAATAGCTTCTGTCATGATGTTTTCTGCCTCAACTTGGGTGGTAGTAAACAAGCTTCTAAAACAAGTTGCATGATAAATAGGATTGATCCATTTTCCTTGTGCCCGTGTATCTTGATTTAGCATGATTCGTGAATTGTTTGATCATCATGGTATAGTTAGGTCTATTTTATCCTATTAAAATTAACAGGTTGTGATGGTCCTACCTATGTTTTAATGTTTTATGGTATTTTTATCCATTCAGTATTGGCTTGACTCACGGAGATAATTAATATAATTGCTTTGGTGTGGCCTTAATATCTTTTTTTGGCATTCTCAAGTTGTCTTCCCATGCACACTTAGGTGTGCATGCAAGTGTTTTTGCTCAATTGTGTGTTTTTTTTTGGTCTACTTCAATCATTTCTTTACCATGGGCTGAAGTTTGTAAGCTGTCACAGACCCGGCATGTACTGGCAATTATTTCTTGTATAGTGATATTAATTCGGAACATCCAACAGGTACTTAATGAATCCGAACATGGAGTTTGTCAAATTTTTCGGCAAGAATTATGATGTAGATGCACTCACAGAAGGCGTGATTAAAGAGATCAAAGCCCAATGACATTTTTTTTCTTTTCTTCCCGACATGTTTACCTAAAGTGGATATGTCAATTTTGCCATATTATATTTTAACAAATCAGATGAATTGAATATGATGCTAAAGTAACTTTTTGGAGAATGAAGTGTTTGGTCATTGTTGTGCTCTTGACATCTGCAAATGCTCCAATAATGTAACTTGTTAACAGTACAGAACAAGTAATTTATACTGTTGTGATTATAAATTAGACCTTGTTATTTGGTAATGCCATCCATATATGCAATCAGGTTATAGGAAGATGCTTTCCTCGAAACGTGTGTTGGCCATCGAATTCCAACAGACTAATTTATTTCCTATAGTTAAATTTTTTTAGTATTTCGATTTTTTATATTTTAAAGAAATATATTGATGTTTTTTATAATTATGAAAGTGAATTTTACAGTGTTTTGTGGCGCGGAGTCATCCGCCACCTTCCTGACGTCCATGTGTTGTTGGCCATCAAAATCCAACTGCGACTATTTTTTCTTGGGTCTCTTA
Organism: Ensete ventricosum; assembly: GCA_029747655.1. Lineage (NCBI taxonomy): Eukaryota > Viridiplantae > Streptophyta > Magnoliopsida > Zingiberales > Musaceae > Ensete > Ensete ventricosum. The sequence continues at coordinate 7,192,452 of JAQQAF010000009.1, read as the reverse complement.
GTTTGAGACCGTCAGCTCTCGTCAGTTACCTCTCTCTTGTTGGGATGGTCTTTATCGTGATGCGATCTATTTTAATTCCCTTTCCAACGGCTTGCATTTTGCGCCCAAAAGGCATCCATCCGTGATGATCAAACAAATACTTTACCAATCAGTAGAAAGCACTTTATGCACAGATAAGTTTCACAGATATCTCCTGTTTAGTGGTATATATGATGTTACCATACACTTGTACACCCTGTATGACCTTGGATCTGATCCAAGAAATCATCTTTGATGCCAAAACTCAAAAAATGAAAGACTGCTCAATCGTTCGTTTCAGCCAAACAAAATATGGAGCAAAAAAAATAAAATAATAAATCAAGAGATATCCTGTAAGATCCTAAATGTGTCAAATTGTTCGAGAGGTGTTGGAGTAACCAGATCCGTCGGGTGGTGGCAGCTTCACGTATCTTCCTAGTGTTTTTTGCCGTGCCCGTTTCTTTATTCTTTGAATTCTCTCTTTTGTTTCGTGTTTCCTTCTCTCTTTTTGCCTCTGCTGCTTGTTCATCTCTCTCTCATATGTCCCCTGCCAGAAGACTTGGCCTGTGGAAGGCCATAGCCACCTTCGGCCTGGGTGATCCGCATCGGCTTCCTCTGCAAGATCCTCATCCATGCTCTTCAGCGTTGAGTATGAAAACCACTGGATCCACATCTTACCTCTCCTGCTCTTCGGCCTGTGATATTCCTCCATCAATCCAGATATGGGGTCGACATATACTATGTGCCGTGCGCTATGGTATGCCCATACATTCACGAGCAGCTCCAGCACACGAGCATAGCAATGCCGGTCCTGTAAACATGAAACGTTTGTAGATTAATACCAAAAACGCATGCAGAAGTCCAGAAAGATTCAGGTTTCAAATTCACTTAAAAAGATTCTTAATGTAAACATAATGACAAGCCATCACACCATCATCCTAGTCTTTGGAGATGCACTTAAAGAATAAACAAGAGTAGCTCAATAGTAATATTAAAGAGGAAGCCGAAAAGCAAGTTCTAGTAATTGTACTTCAAATAGATCACTAAACAATCAACCGACACCTGCAGTCCCTTAACAAGTGGTGACAAAGGAAACAGAAATGCCATGTGTGTGTGTGTGTATATATATCCTATGAAACGCATTGAAAAAATCACAAAAAAATGTGAGAAAATGCATCAATGGAGATCTAGAGAGGGACAATATATTCAACCATATCCTTGCAAACTGAAAGGATGTTTATGTGACTCGAACCTTAACATCAAAATGAACCTTAACACCCAAATGACATGGAGGGAACTTTATGTGATGCTAAAGCCCATAATCAATCAATTATAATGAAACTTTTCAGTTAAAAAAGAGATTGTTAAATTAAATGCAACCTAAGATTCTCTCACATTGTTGTAGCATGGGACACGATATATGTGAACTGCTTCATAGATTGTTATGTGGCTGTCTGTATAACGATCACCTACCCGAGTCTGACAGATGTAATTGTTATTTTTTCTTTCTTCATTCATTATATTTTCCTTCCTCTGCAATGACCATTAAAAAATTGTCCTGGCTCATTTTCTACTGTCTTATCATAATTTGTTTCCAAATGAAAATGAGCCTAATAAAAGGTTAAAAGGTAGTGGAATAACATGCCCCTATGACACATCAATTTCCAATATGGGGAAAGTTAGAAAAGTAGCATGCCACGAGTGTATCAGATACTTGTGAAGAACCATGTGCACCATCAAAGACTTTCTCCAATAAGCAACAGGATTAAGCAGGAAATGCCCCCCCGACACTAACAATTGATAGTATTACCATGAACAAGTATTACCTTAGATGTACTCAGGTAACAGCTAGCACTTCGATGATGTTCATCGTACATCCTTGTATCCATTGCATCTATGAACATTCTGAAAAAGAGGACAACCAGATTTTTAAATGTGTGAATATAACTAGCAAAAGCAAATATGTATATTCATAGACGTATTCTGTGTTGCATATCATGAGTGGATTCTAATGAAAAAGCAGTTGGTTGGAATAACAAATCTCCTTGACAATTTGAAAATCAATATCATCTTCCATTCTTTAAAAGATGTGCTAGAATGGTTTTTTTTTTGGTATCTTTGATTAGAAGTAGTCATACATAAAAAGACACATTTCATAATCACCAGATACCACGCTCACTGCAGCTGTCTAAATAATCAGATACAGTTCCAACTTATTATCAGATGTCAGCTCATTTGATAGTCACATATGAGCATGCATGCATATACATTTCAATCTGGTGACAGAGTTCAGGACAATTATTATAGTTGCACAAAAAGGTTGGCCACTTACCAAATGCACCATAGACACCTCAGATGCTCAAGCATATGCAAGCACACTACCAACACGTATGGAAGGAAACATGAGCCAGTTATTATGGAATGGGCAACATCTGGACATGTATTCAATTTTTTAACCTAAGCAACAAGGAGAAACCATGGCTTTCTCCATCAGTGAACTTCAAAATAACAGTAACAGGAAGAGCATACATAGAGAAGCATACTGTATTTATTTTTGATCCATGCAGTTGCAAACTTAGTAAAGTTCATAAATGTATGCAAGTTTCAGTTCAATCTGTAAAACTCTTGTTCTGAACTATCAAAACTTCAAATCTTTACCTTGAGAACATGACAAACTCCAGGAAAGACCTTGTCGGCAAAGCCCAGCTATGCATCACAGACCATGAATCACCATCATCAGGCATCTGTGGCAAAGAACTCCAATCATCACCTACACCATACATCCTTCGAAAAGCCTCGGAGACAGCGGTTCTTCAAAGAAAAAAAAATTAGAGGAAAAAGATGACTTGTTTCTTACACGTATTTCTCATCCATATAAAAAATGTCTGGATTTGTTATTCTTGTTTACCACTCTTTTAAAGAACTTTATAAAACATTATTGAGCTTTTACAACAAAAATAGCAGGTCATAGCAGTATCCAACCTGCAGTTACCGGCATTTATGGTATCGCAAAACCTCCAAAAATCCAGGTTCTGAGGATTTCTTGGATCTTTATCCATTCGGACCCAAAAGTAAAGGGCATCACCATGGGTTTGGTGTTCAATGGCCTCCAGGAGTGCAGTCTCAGCTCTTCTAGACAAGCTGACCTGTAGTCAAGCACCACAAGTACCAGATTCAACATGGACAGTACACTGAATTGCCGATCACAATTATATCATTTAACAACCATAAACTAAAATAGTGGATTCAAAGAAAATGTTGGTCATTAATTCAGTTGCTCTGTGCTTCATAAACTAACACAGTACAAAAATCAAATATATGGTCAGCCATGAACTCAGATAAGACTATAGATGCTTCAGCTATGGCATGTTGCATGTTATGTAATTAGTACTTGCAAGCATGAATTAATTTCAAACATAGGGTCAGCCATAAACTGATCTAGATATATAGACAAACACTTTATGGAACTAAAATTAGATAGGAACCAACCTATGTCCTTAATTGATCAGTGAATTCTTAAGGAAATTTATGAGAAGGGAATTTTCATACATCTTGAAACTTTATCATGTATACAATGAGCCTAACTAAGAACAAATCAAATTGCTACTAGCCAAATATGGAATAGTGCAACATGGATCTAGAATTATATCAGATCCAATTGCGGTAACAAAAGTAGTATCCCTCTTGAGGCCCTAGAAAATTATTCTGATTTCAATGATTTGATCATTATAGTCAAGGTGCTAATGTATAAGACTTGCAGGCAGTCTTTGACTGGAAACAAGTGTATCCATGCGGTGAAGGTTTCACGGGGCTATGCAGAGAAGTCAAAGGTTAAAAAATGAATAGCCCAAAGAACAAAAACTGCGTTGCTTACTACATTGGGCAAAGAATAAATATATGATTATCTTATGATGCATTGTGTTTTAGAGGCCTATTCCTTGTAGAAAATGTTGATAAAGATTTTAATTTTTAACACAACACAGATCTTTGTAATAGCTAATTTGATCCAAAAGGGAAATAGTTAAGGCTCAATAACTCCTCATACTGCATTGTGACAAGACAAGATACAGCAGAAGGGTAAAGTCATTAAAAAATCAACCATTGATGTACAAAAGCTTTTCTACATCAAACTCAAAAAGAGTGTTAAAAGCAAGTGTAAACAACATATAATATGCACGAACCTTTCTAGCTGAAGCTCTCCAAGATTGAAAAGCAATCCAGGCATTCTTGTGTATGCTGTCAATTTGGTAAGCCAAAGAGAAAAAAGCTCCATATTCACCAAGCACATCTCGGTAATATCCATCACGGAGGATTGGAAGCTGAGAAGAAGCATCCATATCATCAACTTCAGGTCTCCGACCTACAGAGGACTGTTCAAGGAAACAGACAGAAAAAGACTTATTATAATGTAGCATCTTGTTTGGTTGCCAGTCCATATAGTTAAGAGAAGCAAGTGCTTTTTTTTTATTATGCTGGTTGAAATTTTATGGAGACCACCAACTACCATTCACTATTCATATTTCTAACTAGTTCATCTTCATGTGTACCGCAAGCAAGTTACTTCTGAGTTTATGTTGTAGAATATCCATGCATCCTAACCAGGGTTCAGACAAGTATCTAATTCTTGCACACACTGATAGTCTCATCAATTCTCAAGAATCCTAAATGATATATACTACTTATATCATAAATATGGTATAGCATGATGAACGTGCTTTTCTCATTCAAGTACAACTTCATTTTTGCTTCTGAGATTCCAGCATTACTCTTTAGTAGTGAGGTTTTCTCATAAAGAATGATATATTAATAACTTACAAGGCTGATTCCGCGATAAAGTGACGTCTGATGTAGAAAAGGCCATGTTCCCTCACCAAAATAAGGTTCATATATACATAGAGGCTGACCTGTCCGTTCAAGCTCCCTCTCATCTCTCTCATGCAATTCATTACTTGCTCTTTCAGCTCTCTTGACGTTCTTGTAAACTTCCTCCCATGATCCATAAGGCTGATCACTTCTGTCCAACTGCATCAAGTCTCAACAGAATAAACCAATGAGGGAGAAGTGGTTCAAAAACTAATGTAAATTGTCCAATTAAAAGAGTTAAAACAAAATGAAGACATTTACTACCTCCTCTTCTGTTATTTTTCCAGCACCCATCATCTCAATTTTTCTCTCTTCCTCCCAATCTATGGAGATCAATGCTTCATCGACCTTTGATTTAGTGTTGAAAGAGCTTTGTATTTTACTAAGATTCCACTGTTCCTCAAGATTATCTGAATATTTATGGCTTCTAAAACTGCTATTTAGATGGTCTTCTCTTACATTGGCAAACAGTTCCCACTGCCATTGCTCCTTGAATCCTGGACGTATCTGTTCAACAGCCTTAGGAGGCATAATTTCTGATGGAAACCTGAGAATTTTTTCTAGCAATGATACATAGCCTTGAATAGCTTCAGAGGCCATGAGGTTTCTGGCATACCCTTTTGCAACAGATGCAACTCTCTGAGCAAATAGAGATAACTTTCCGTTTGAAGTTGCTTGAAGTAGAATCTGAGTAAGCATACTAATGTTATCCTTTGGAAAAAGATATCCATTGACCCTATTATCAACCTAGGCAAAAGCAGTATGGCCAGCACAGAATTAGTCACTAAAAGATGTCATAACCAGATAAAAGAAACAAAAAAAATTTCTGAATAATAGTAGTAATTACATATTTCCTAATCATGTTTAGGTCAGGAGCAACAATCAGCTTCCCCAGACTCATAGATTGCTTTAGAATATTTGGAAAGGACTGCTCCTCCAGAAATGATCCATATATTACTAGGTCTGCTACACCGAGATATCTGTTAGTGTCACCATTGATGACAATGTGTTCCACAATGCTACTAGGGTAGCCAACCTTTTCAGCAATCACCTGTAATAGTGAAAACAACACTGAATTTTATCAAGAAAATTACAGATAGGAAAAGATTTTGAAACATGAAAATTTTCGTTTTTAAGCAATAATGTCCATCAAGAAGAAACCAAAACAAGCAAGAATTATTATACTAAAGAAAAAAATAAAAGGAAATACAAACCATTACCTCAAGAGCCTTCTTGTATGCACTAGTGAAGTTCCAACCCAAAATGTGAACTTTCAGAAGTGAATAAGAGGCGTTTGAGGAAGGAAATTTTTGGAGCAGTGGTCTCAATGCTTCCAAGACGAGGGCATGCTCTAGCAACATGCCACTATATGAAAATTGACTGCCAACAACAACAATGAGAAAGTTGTCTGATGTAAAACTCATACTCTCTCTCAATATATGGTCTTTTTGCATGGCCACAGAATTATCTGCCTCCCATGCTTCAGCAGGAGAACCAGGAATAACCATAAAGTTACCCGTATCAAATGTTGAATACATCATCTGGAAGCTTAGAAAAGGCCAAAAACATTGAGCATAAATTAACAAAAGAATCCCTTCACTGACAAAGATTTAGGGAGTCAAAATATTATGAAACAAGTTGAGCATCAGAGAAATGCATTACCGGCATGGAATGGGTCGGAAAAACAATAACAGTAGCTCTGCTGAAAACTTGCTTCCATTCATTTACAAGCTGAAATTGCCCATTCTTAGAATATTCATCTAGACGAAGTGCAGGGGAACTCTCATGGATTGTCCATATGACAGGTACAGATCTGAAAGGCTCCTGCAAAAGACTGCATACTAGTGCAAAGGTCAAGCTAAAAGATTTTTTTTTTAAATAAAAAATAAATAATAAATAATGTAAATATCTAAATAAACCATCAGACACATGAAGTAATACCACATAAATGTAGCTTTTTTATGTTCAATAGTGTCATATTAACCAGCTGATTCCCTATAGTTCCTCTTATAGAGACTGACAACATATAATATATGCTTGCAATCAAAAATAAAACACACAACACCAACACCATAACGTCCCAACTATGTGCCACTTTGGACCACTAGTTTTACTAAGAGCAGGCAAGAGAGAGAGAGAGAAAGAGAGGTGAACAACATAAACAGATTATGACTATGCCTTCAACCCCCTAAATTCATAAAATTCCCTATTCTTCTTTTATGAGAACCAAATTACCAAAGCATGCTTTAGAAACATAAAATTCACAAGTACACATTATTTTTCGTTGTGTATGCTGTATTATGCCAAAGATCAAGAAAAGAATAGTAAGCTTTATATATGGTGGACTAACAGGCATTTAAATTTTGATTAGAACAAGTTATCACTTCTGTTCATATATTGTGACAAGAAGGTGCAAGTTCACAGGCTTGATTGTTTTTAGCCCTTATAAAGTATATAAAACAAGCAATCAGTTAGTTCTTCTACTTACAGATATAACAAAAAAGGTAATAAACTGATTGTGGATGACAGAATTCCATTATAATCAGAAATCATACACAACTTTGTTAAGGGAAAATATACTTTACCATGAGAAAACAGGTCTCGCCTGAACAGAATTCACAAGAATGCCATTGTAGCTGCATAGAAATGTTACAAAAGATCTGGTTAATTGAATCAACTGAAAGCTACGCTTGAACTCACCAAGTTAAAAGATATATCAATAACTTCTGCATCAACTTAAATCACTTACTCTAACCAATCTACAGTGGTTTCTGGATTTGTTACAATAGGCAAGATCTTAACGAAAATTCCCATGGACCTCCACACAATGCGAGCAGGCCCTTCATGAAATGAAAAAACCTACACCACATACATAAGAACATAAAAGTGACATGAAAAACTCTGCTACAAATCTTGCTGGAAACACACAAAAACATTATCCAAATAGGACATTTCACAAACCCAGCAGATTATTTTCAGGGTCAGATGAGGATTTCATTACAGTATTCATGAAGTGGTACATGGCAAGGATGAAATAGGCTGTATAAACTGGAAAAAAGATTCACTGTCTACGGTGCTCTTTAGCCTGGTCCTTCTTGGATCACACTGACATGTACTTTAGAGGGGCAAAAAGTTCTGTTTTCACTGGCCAAATTTAACAGGTGGTGATGGAATAATTCAGTTTTCACTTGCAAAAAAAGACTTGCACGTTCCACATTGACATACTAGAGTTTATACAGCCTCAGTGGAAGGAGGAGGGATGTGTCACGAAACAAACAATATCATCACAAAATATAGCTAAGATTTAGACCGGACTACGCCAGCTTGAAAATGAAAATCACATTTTATATTTTATCTACAAATTTTCCTACGTATATTTAAAAACACCCTTTTGTAAAATTGTTATGAGGAACTTAAAAATACATCAATAGCAAATTGAGATTCTTTTCAACCAGAAGGTCAACAGAACAAAACAAAATCTTCTTCACGGCTAACCTGAATACCAAACCCACTTTCTTTCAGAGCAGCAGCAATACTAACTATCTTGAGCTGCATGGCGTCGGGAAATAGATCCGGAACAACCTACACACAGAACTCATCACTCACAAATCACGAAGCTAGTCAAATAATGGAAGGAAAGAAGAAAGAACCAAGAACTCGACAAGAACTGAGACCCACCACCGCAAGCTGCGGCTTTCGCAGCGGAAACCGCTTCAGCGGTCCGCCAAAAGCCATAGCCGACGCGTTTGCTTCTCGATTCTCCCGCTCCAACCTCTGGACCAGCTCGGTCGGCACGAACTTGATCCCATCCCCAAAGTCTAGATCACCAACCCCTTCAAGAACCGAGCCCCACTCCCGGGGCGGGCCCTCGACGGTGGAACCCGGGAGGAAGGCTTGGAACAGCACGACCACGAGGAAGAAGACGGCGACCGCGAAGGCCCAGTGCAGGTAATCGACCTTGATGAGGAAGCGGGATACCCTGGATCTCAACCGCGGCCGTCTGCCGGCGGCGGATGAATAGTGGAGGAGAGGGGCGGTCCGCTTCAGGGGAACGCCCGTCTCCAAGAAACCCATCTCATCAATGGCGAGGGCATGCAATAGAGAGAGGAGAGGAGGCTTATCGCTACTCGATCTAAAGCGAGGAGAAAGAGGAGCAGGGGGATCGTGGATGGGATCAGGAAGTAGCCGTCGGCAAGCGATCGACAGGAGGAGGTCACCTCGCTTTCGAGAAACGGAAAAAGGAGTCAGCGGAGGTGGGAGGGCACCTCGCTTTCGAGAAAGGAAACGGTAATCTTTGACAGCTTGCTTTAATCACACGGGAATGCGAGTTTAGACAAGCAAGCTTGCAATTAGGAAACGAAGCAATACTGGTTATATCATACCCACCGAACCACCTGCATTTATATTGGGAAATATTGTGGCTCACCGGTGGACCCGGTAGTGGCAAAGGCTCAATCAGCAGCGCGGTAGAAGACTGAGTTAGTTTGATTGCGGTACGAAACGTGACAAATTAAGGGCAATGACGCTGGCAGTGTGCTGTATAAAATAATAAAATATAATTTTTTATAAAATATATTTCTCAATCGACGTCCCTATTTAATTATTTCTCAAAGACCCTTCATTTGAAAATACCCAAAATACTCCTAAAAGTTTTTCTAATTAAATTTTCTTGCTTTCTTTTACTAATTTTAAACTGTTATTATGATTTCATTTAGTTCGTTTATAGTATTGTAAATAATATTTACAGTATTTTTATTGTGATATTAAGAATATTATAAATATTATTAAAAAATATTGAAAGTAATATCATAGTTGTCATTACTCATATATTATTATCATATCTTTTAAGTTTACATTTGGCTTGGTTAAGGTTAATTTTTTGTTTATATTATTTACAGTATTTTAAGTATGTTTAACAATATTTTTATTATGAGGGTTAAAATAATTTAACAAGATATATATATATATATATATATATATATATCTGATAATATTCTTAAACTATTATAAGTATTTTTTAGATCATAATACAATTTATATTATATTTTATTTATGTATAATATTTTTAGGTATATTTTACAATGTTTTTCTTATGATGTCCAAGACCCTGTATCGGGTCAAAACGTTATAATATGTGAGAAAAAATTTAGATATTTTTTAAACTATAAGTAATATTTAAGAATTTTAAAAAAGGATATACCAATTGAAAAATACTTAAAAATCGTCCATTATATATAATTAATTAATTAATTTTTATATGCATTATATTTAAGCTTATGCCTATCCTTGGTTTATAATATTAATTATATTTAATATTATACCGCGTTATGATAATAGAAGAAGGAACAAAACGTGTGGATAGCGAATCGCCACACGATATAGAAGAAGGAAATGATCCAATAAAAAAAAAAAAAGGGAAAACCTTTTCTTGTTGATTAGGACATGTAATTCCTCTATATTTCAATTATTTGATCATCAACTTATTTTTATATCAAAATTAGATCTCTGGGTGCAAGAGATTAGTTGAATGCATGTCTCCATAATGAAATTAATAATAAAAATAGGTCCCCCAATCCAAAGCATATCAAACAGATGTAGTAAACTTCATCTATGAAACGAGTTTTTTTCTTTAGATATTTCTTGAATTATCCACGAGAAAAATGGTGGAAAGTATATTGTCATGATAGACATGAATTTAGATGGCTTGAAACGTATATTTACACATTGTATTTACACTTCTTCCTTGTTTTCTCTCTAATTATATCATATATATATTGATACTATTTTTAAATTTTTTCTTTTTCCTATGTTTATCTTTTATATAGATATCTTATTATTTGTTTATGTTAAAAAAGATAAATTCTTTTAAAAATACCTTTTTTTAATTAACATCCTTTTTTTTTTTCTTATTTCCCAAGAGATGAAATTATCATTGCCTTCACTCCATTGATTGTTGTCTCTACCCCACCCCTTCTCTACCTTCATCCTAGGAACTCATTGCCTATCCACGATCCTCATCGCTTGAGTCTAGTTGTCACCTTACCCCGCATCAAGTAACTATGTTGCTATATACTTATCTTGACTCTTCTGATGCTCTCTTACTGCCCTCTCCCCATTCAGTGATCCCTCCCTCAACCCTCGTCATTGCCACCAATAAATTGAATGTATCATCTATGATATTACTATTAGTCCTAACTTTGTTAGCACTCTCATCTTCTTTGAGCCGCATTCTTTTCCTCATCCCCCTGTCCCAACACTCTCATCATCCTCTCCTTTGTAATGATGGACAAAGATGGAGAGACAAAAGTAAGAGAAATTAGAGGCAAAGATGAGTGAGAGCTAGATGCCTAGGAGGAGCAAGAGGGGCTAAGAGACCATTACGTGCTTAGCATCGAATTGGTCGATGCACATCCATCTGCGATACGATCGGAAACTCTTGAGTTTGTCATCAACACAGGAGAGGTTGCATGCGTACGACGCCCTACTAGACAATAAGCAGTGTCGGTGTTGCTGCTAGTGGTTGTTTCCACAACGATGCCTCTTCCTATCATTGATGATGATATTTAATTTTTAATTTAAATTATATGTATTATTATATATAAAAAAATTTATTATAAGTCAACAAGTCACATAATCAAACTCTAACGTTTGTTGACATGAGAGGCTTATATGTTATAGTTTTAAAAATATAGAGGTTATTTTATATACGAGCAAAATCATAAGGATTTAAGTGATCTACGATCAAAATCATAACAACTAAAATGAACTTTTTAAAAACATATATATATTATTATATTAATAATTCATTATGATCAACATGTCAGATAATCAACTTTCTATTAACTCAAATTTGACGGGAGTATATTATATGTTAGGTTTTTGAAAATATAACAGTTATTTTAGAGTAAATCATTAGACTTTAGTAGTCCATAATCAAAATCACTAGAATTAAAATCAAACTTAACCTTGCTATTTTTTACTATACCATTATATATATATATATATATATATACTTACCCTTACAAATGTTATAATAAAGATATATTACTTGTTAATTTTTTTATAATTATTGATGTAATAAGAATTTATGTTTAGCAATAATTATCGATACTTACGGTTTAATAATAAGGTACAGTTGATATCATGTCGATCCTTAGAGATAATTATAGATTATTTTTATAATTAACTATCTTTAACGTGTGCTCTCTATATTTTTTAAATTACAATAAGATCCTTATATTTATGAAAGTTAAATATTAAAATTTTTATATAGGGTTAAAAATAATTTTATAAAATTAAAAATTAAAAATCTTATTGAAATAATGGAGTTAAATAATTTATTTATATAAATATATAGATATTAATATAATTTTTAAAAATATAAAGATCAAAATATTAAGAAAATAATATGTAATTAACCGATGATCATGCCTGGATTCAAATTTGCCATGTTCACAATGACCATTACAGAAAATTTAGAATATATATATATTGCTGATACACGAGGGAACTCATTAAACCTGCCACGACGAGCACGTAGTGCAACTGTTGATACGTTGACTTGACTCGAACATTTCTGAGCTCGATAGCTCCTTAATGGACGTGCTTATTACGGACAAGACATTATAAGGTATAGTGTATCATCACGTACAAGTAAAGAAGGCAATACATCCATTTAATAATCACGCGTGAGATGGCGAGTTTTGTTGGTTTGGTGATCAAAGCAAGACGCACGTGTGACACCGTAAATTTACTGATGGCTGCCACGGTACGATCGGTTCATTAAGTGGGGTTCGTTTGGGCGCGGGGAGGATGACCGAGCCGCGGCGATTAATTCGTCTCCGGCCGTCTCACGCGGATTCCGGACCCAATGTAAGAAGTCAAAAGGAACCGTCAGTGGCCATCGACGTACTGGTCCTGTGGTTGAATAGTGGATCTGAAGCTGGGTCCCGGATGGGCTCCACCTCTGGCGACAACCATAAGGTGGGGTAGGTTCGGCGGGTTTGAAGGGGCTGCTAAACAATAGAAGGCGCCGTTTGACGGTCCGGGAACGGCGTTTGGTCATTACCGTTTATTGACTGTGGCCGGTCAACTCTGCTTCCGCGTTCCTTCGGCGTCTGAACCCTTCTCTGCTGCATCCTCCGCCACCGGCTTTGTCCGCTCGCTGACTCCTTTTCCGCTTTAAAAACCCCACTCTCTTTAAAGCAAAACAAATCAGATCAGAGCTCTCTCTCTCAATCCACCGATCTAAACCCCACCAACGAGAGGAGAGGAGAGGAGAGGAGGGGAGAGCAAAAACCCCCAATGGGCAACCGCACGTCACGCCGCCAAAAGGAGCCTCCGTCCCCCTTGCCAGATCGCCCTACCCGTCCACGCCCCCGGCCCAAAGTCCCTGCCGCCGTCGCCGCCGCCCCCAAATCACCCGGACCCATTGTTCCCCGCCCGATCCCATCCGACGTCGGGCGCGTTCTCGGCCGGCCCATGGAGGACGTCCGCGCCACCTACACCTTCGGCCGGGAGCTCGGCCGCGGCCAGTTCGGGGTGACCTACCTCGTCACCCACCGCGAGACCGGGAAGCAGTTCGCCTGCAAGTCCATCGCCACCCGGAAGCTAGTCCGTCAGGATGACCTCGACGACGTCCGCCGCGAGATTCAGATCATGCACCACCTCACCGGCCACCGCAACATCGTCGAGCTCAAGGGGGCCTACGAGGACCGGCACTCGGTCAACCTCGTGATGGAGATCTGCGAGGGCGGGGAGCTGTTCGATAGGATCATCACCAAGGGCCACTACTCGGAGCGAGCGGCCGCCGCACTCTGCCGAGAGATCGTTAACGTCGTCCACGCCTGCCACTCCATGGGCGTGATGCATCGGGATCTCAAGCCGGAGAACTTCTTGTTCTTGAACGAGAGAGAGAGCTCGCCGCTCAAGGCCACCGATTTTGGGCTCTCCGTGTTCTTCAAGCCCGGTAAATAGACCACGCTTTCTCTTCCCATTGATCTGCTAATAGTTATTCTTCGAACCCAAGAAACCAAAAACAAAACCAGTCAACAAGTAATATCGCATCCAAGTATGAGCCTTTGAACATACTCGATTGCTTATTGTAGGAACAACTTGTTGCTCGTCGACTTTGGAACTCTTACATCACTTGATTTTTGATTGACGAGGATGTATCAGTCTGATACTAAGTTAGAGAGCGATGGAGCATTGAGATGGATGGAGGATGTGCCAAAACATCTTCCACATATCTTTTGTTGTGTGTGTTATGTGCTGGGCATGGGAACAGCTGTCGCAGTTCCCTGCTCGCATTGCCTTCGGTCCAAACAAACTGAATAATGGGTGGCTCCAACTAATTGGAGAGAGCACCGGACGGCAGATGTCATGCCATGCTGTGATGTCTTTGTCCTATGAATGATTTGATTTCTAGATTCGGTGGATTAAATTTGCTCAGTACTAAGGTAGAAAAGTGCTTTCAAGAATGGAGGGGAAAAAGGTGCTGCTTGTTTCCAAGATCTGAGTGATAAAGGCTAAAAAGTTGGCTGGATAAGATTTATCAACTTTGGCTTCGGAGGGGACCCTGATATGATTATGCAAGTGCTTCCATAGTAACTTCTCATTCTGATCTGCATTTTGCTACACAAAATGTGTTGATATGGATTGATCTCTGTATGAATACAGCATACCCTCGCTTTCTCATCCTCTCATTTAACTTTTCTTGTAGAATTGACCATCTAAGAAATGTTATTAATTTATTTTAGCTAGTGCCTTAACTAGTTGTTGATCAAATATTTTCATTCCATGATTACCTATGTGATTTATGATCCACAATTGAAAGTCTTTTTTTTAATCCCAAACCCAATTAGGTCAATTTCTTTAAATTGGCCAATTTGGAGCATTGGATGTTCTATAAATTGTTGGATTCAAGCGACATTAACTTGGTTATTTCGTAATCAGATAGGCTAATGAAACTGGAAGTTGGTTGGTATTGACCAGAAACAAAGGGTAATCAATTGTGATCGATCAATTTCTGACCACTGTTTCAATGAATTAGTCGGAAATAACAAGGACTAAATATATCTTGGTAGCATGGAGGACGTAAAAGAAGAAAAGAAAGAGAAAAGAGAAACGGAAACAGACAGAAGAAGAGCTAACACCTTGTCACCTCCCTCCTAAAGGAAAATCCCCAAAATTCCTCCCCTTGAGGTCTATCGGACCTTGCAGCTTTTCTTTTGAAGATTTTACCACTTGAAATTGACATTTTGTTTTTTAACCTCTTTATTCCTAACAAGCTTCCCCCTTTGATTTTGCAAGCATCAACAAAATCCAACTGAAGCTAAGCCACATTTCTCAAGTCCAACGTTTAAATATGTCTTAACATTGTAATCAATTCATATTCTATATTAAAATTATTGCTATCGGTAGTCCTGACTTTTGGAGTTCATTGGTCCTTGAGACATGCATAGATATTCAAATCCTGCTTATATATGTTGGTCTTTGGTGTGTTCATAAAAAAATAAAGTTCACCGGGAAACATGTGAAATGAACTCTATGTGAAAGAAACCCTGTGGACTGCCTTTTTTGTTCTTAAATGATCTTGCATAACTGTGTCTGTAAGAACCAAGTGGGATGTGCAGGAGAAACATTTAAAGATCTTGTTGGAAGTGCATATTATGTTGCTCCTGAGGTACTGCGACGCCGTTATGGAGCAGACGCTGATATATGGAGTGCTGGAGTGATACTGTACATCCTTCTTTCTGGTGTCCCTCCTTTTTGGGCAGGTTTGTCGAGTATCAGGATAAATGAATCGTCCAAACTTGAGTAAAGTCAGTTGAAGAATTTACTTTTTCATTTATGCAGAAAATGAGGAGGGTATATTCGATGCTATATTGCATGGCCAAATTGATTTCTCATCTGATCCGTGGCCTTCTATATCTCTTGGTGCTAAAGAATTGGTCAGAAAGATGCTACGAGCAGATCCAAAGGAGCGACTCACTGCTGCTGAAATTCTCAGTAAGCTGTAACTTTCATCTCATTAACAAATTGAATTTGAATACCTAAGATTACATGTATCCTGCACCAAGTTTGTGCATTCCACTAAAAGGCCATGACCAATATAGTCAGTGCATTACTATTTACTAGTTCTCAATTATAAGGTAGTGAAACGTTGACATTGGTGCATTAGTTCTGCTGCATGTAAGGTCATGTTATATTAAAATTTGAACTCGTTCTTGGATAAATTGGCTGCCACTCTTTCATCTGGGTTCAGTTTTAAATTCCATTTCTTGTTCTTCAAAATTTCACTATTCATTCGTTCCAAACAAGTAGAAGATGGAGATTATAGTGGCACCATATTAGTCATATTGATAAAACTCTACAATGTTCTCTGTCAAGATGCCAAATGATGTTTAGTGTGACCTCCATCATTTATGATTCCTGATCATTCCGATAATTTCCCAATTTTTTGACTAAATATTTCGTTGAATGATGCACCACTGTAAAAACAATCTACTCTGCCAATGCTTGTGGTTGCATGGTTATCTGGATCTCCCCTACATCTGTTTACATGTCTCAATGCTAGTTTTGAGAGACTCGGGCTCGTATTTAACAGCGTTTAATCCAGATGAATATCCGCTTCATAGTCTCCTTGGAAGTTTCCTCGCTTGCATGTTATCAGCATTAATTCACTCTGTTTGACAGTTGAGAGTGTAATGCAGACCATCCATGGATGAGAGAAGATGGTGCACCTGATAAGCCACTTGATCTTACAGTTTTGAATAGAATGAAGCAGTTCAGGGCCATGAACAAGCTTAAGAAAGTGGCACTGAAGGTGAGGTTTCCTACATTTTCTTCTGAATCTACATGGATAATTATCATAAATGCTCACCATAACATATTGTTGTTTAGGTCATAGCAGAAAGCTTGTCGGAGGACGAAATCATGGGTTTGAAAGAGATGTTCAAATCTATCGACACTGACAATAGTGGGACTATAACTTATGAAGAATTAAAAGCAGGCCTGCCGAAATTAGGCAATTTGGGCATCAAGATTTCTGAATCTGAAGTCAGACAGCTGATGGAGGCAGTATGTCCCTTTCTTGCCTTTTCTTTGCAAAATCACTTAAAAGTTTGGTTGTGGTTTTCTTTCTTGGTTGACTACCTTCTTGGACAATGGGCATAAGCATTTAATGAAATGCTGTTGTATAAATTTGTGAAATTAAGCATGAAGACAAGCTTTGATGGAGTAAATTCTTTGATGAGAATTTCATTGAAGCTAGTATATAGACCAAAAACTAGTTAGCCAGTACTTGAAAAGACATTTCACATATTATGATTTCCTGACCGGTGAAATAAGACTTTCATTTGTGCCATCTGATTCTTCATCCTTTTACAAGATAAGCAACTTCTATTGCCAGAATTACTGAAAACATGTTTCTGGTTATCTGCTTTATGTTCCATAATGACAACATTATGGGACCACAACGATAACCAAAGTATTTAAGGGTTCACCATTTTCTTGCTTTATGCATTGGGTTCTTGACTTTAAAGAACTTAACTGATATGTGGGTTGATTCTGCACAATCTGTTGTGGATCTGATATAGTTGGACATGTATTTCATGTTATCTTGCTTTATGCATTTAGGTATGTCTTGGTTATCGGTCACATTTTAGGACCTGTCATGATATGCAACAGAAGTAAAGGCTTCCCCAAAGAAGCAACTAACCTTGTTATCAACTGTCAATACATTTATCTTAGGACCTGCTGTTGCTCCATGATTAAATGCAGTGTAGCACCTAAGGTATCCTAATTTTTCATGACAGGCTGATGTAGATGGAAATGGGAGCATTGATTATATTGAATTTATAACAGCTACGATGCACATGAATAGAATGGAAAAGGAAGACCATTTGTACAGAGCATTTGAGTATTTTGACGAAGACAAGAGCGGGTAACCTCATCCTTACATGAATCAAATGTTGTTCAGTTTTCAATGCAAATGAGCAGTTAAATTTATTTGTCATATTCTCTTGAATAGGTACATCACAGTTGAGGAATTGGAGCAAGCTCTCAAGAAGTATAACATGGGTGATGAGAAAACAATAAAAGAGATTATCACAGAAGTTGACACAGACAGGGTAAGATGTTTCACATGCTCCTTCTTAGCAAGTCAAAGTTTCGCTTCAAGTTTAGCCCTTTTAAATTCTGAGCTCTTATCTAGGTTTAGGAATGCCTATTAGAACACACAAGTTGACAGTCCCAGGCTGCATGCATTGCATTATCATCTTCGGTAAGCTGGAGGCTTCTATTGTGTGGAATGATGGAAACTGATTTATTAATTAGTTCTTTCCTTCTAGATTCCAATTGATATCATGTTTAGTTATAGTTTCACTTCTTCCATGTCTTGAGACCAGGAAAAACTCTTAAAAGACCGCATGAGGTTGCCTGAACTAGATGTTAGAAATGATAAAAGACAAAATACCTTACTCTAGTTTTGCTATTATTGGATCTGCAAGGATCCCGAGTCGCAGATGTCATATGCTTAACCGTCCTCTAATCATTACTTGTCATGCATGGCGCAGGATGGAAGAATTAACTATGAGGAGTTTGCGACTATGATGAGAAAAGACAATTCAGAACCCATACGTTCCAGGAGGCGTATGTAAGGCTTTTCTTTTTGCCAGTATGATAATTAAGACAGATCGTGTTCGCCTTATCACTGTTCTTGAAATAAGAAGAAAAAGAGCAGCCTGGAGTTGCATTCATCTGCCGAAGAATTCATTTTTCTAGTAGAGAGGAGTTTGGTTGCTGGTGTAATATAGTTGCGGTGCAGCTTCTAAGATTCCGCCATCTGCAAAAGATCAAGTGAAACTATACCATGGCAGGGGACGACAGTATTTTCCGTGTGGTATGTGCAACGAATGGCAGCGATAGTGAAGTCCTTCAACCTCTTCTTTTGGCTTTTGGAATTTCTTGAATTAGTTCTTCATGGATAATGATTGGGACGTTTGATATCATCACAACTGGTTGCCAAATGAATGCCATTAGCTTTTTCTTTATTAAGTATAATAAAAATATTGTTGGCGTCAGTCAATCGCCACCGGATGTAATGTTTGTGGAATCAACAAAAAATGCTAAACAATCATAGGGGAAAGTATATCAGTTATATATATATATGCGCCATAACATAGAACTCAATATCAACAAATTCCAATGATGTTTTTGTTTCACTTTTAGCTGATTTTATGATGTTGCTGCTATGTATAGGAACAGAAGCAGGAAAACAAAATCCACAATTTCCATTGGTGGGATAGCGGATAGAAAGAGTCAAAGGATGATGATGCCATTTATTGGAAGCTATAAGGAGTATTGAAACATTTGTGAATTTGATCTCTTTAGCAGTAGTTTAACATTGAATCCCATGATTTATAGGGCTTTTCATGGAACTGATGGGTCCTTGTTCTTTGCAAGTTTCCACCGGCATCTTAAAGTTTATTGAGGAACACCAAAGCCTATTTATGATTCCCCAAGTTGCAGATGATGCGGCTAGGGATACCCATCCATCATTTACGATCGATGATGGAAGGAAATGGATGGATGATACGCATTACAAGAGAATTTTGTAAAAAAAAACTTTTTTTTTTTGAAATTTTATTATATCATATGAATTCTCATGCATAGATTTAAATCTAAGATCTATCGCTCATGTAACAACATAACGAGGCATCAGCGGATGTCTCACTAGAGACATTACAAGAGAATTTGAACTCGGTATCCTTGAAAAGGACCTGAGGAATGCCTTAATCATCAAAGCTAGTGGACATTGGCAGTTCTAACTTTGGAATGCCAACCATTAATTACTACCAAGCATATACTATGATATAGCGGGAAAGACAGAAATAAAATCGTATGAATAAAACCCTAAGCTCATAAAAAATTGTAAGACATGACATCAACTTCAACATTGATGATATTTTATGGGTTGTAGTTGGAGGTGTACATTCAGCAAACAAAAAGATTATACACACCACTGTCTGCTTCACCGAGACGGAGATAAGAGCTTCAGCATAAAACAGCAATGCAGTATGAAGATTTTGATCAGGAGACTGAGATCTTTCTTGTTTTGAAGGTTTTGTTTTTGTTGAAAAATGCCGAAAACATGCTCTTACTATGAGCAGGAGGCCTACAGATCTCACATCTACCAGGACTGTTGAAGGATTTGATTGCTGAAATAGGTTTTCGGGACTCCAAAGAACCCTGCCAAAATGTAAATTGACCGCGTAAATGTAGGCACAGAAATAATTCAGATGGTCATTATGCCAAAAAAAAAAAAGGAAAGCAAATAGTAACAACAAGTTCTGTTAGTCTCAATAATTCGGTAAAATCACAGAGAAGAATCAAGTTATCGGTGAAGTTGGATTATATTCTTTTTCACGAGGATGGAATGAACAAGAATCCCTGTTTATTTAAGCAATATACCTTTTGAATGGTCATATCTTATATGAAACTTAAAACATGTTCTACCGTTGGTGAGATTACACATGTTCATGGCTTCCTGCTGTAGCAAGAACTTTTGAAATGATGTGCAATGAATATTCATTCCACTACTTGGGCAAAGGAACTAACATTTATGAAACACATGGAAGAGCAGTTAACTTGGTGTCATAATGCATGTGGACGGATGTTTGGCGTGAATGACTTCGGTATAATGTAGCCTATCATATCGTTCACAGTGCATACAACTTCAGGTGGGATGCAATAGCTGTAGAGTCTTAGATCTCCCGAGTATTATTAGTGGTTTAATGTGGCATCAATGATTATACCTATTCAAACTTTAAGAATACAGTATGTTAACGATTTCCTCAAAGCCACAGATTAGGTCCTTAACACAGAGCGATATGAGATTTACCGTCAAAGCAGATTTGTTTGGAATCATGCCGAAAGTCACATTTCCGCTAGTTGCACGGAGAGGAGCTGACAAGGGCAGTGATCCAGCAGGGTCTTCTGCAACTAAAATTTGTGCGGCCTCATGATTAGAAAATAGCTTTGAGTCATATCGGTGCATCTTATCTAGAAAGAATCAATTAACAAAGATACCTAAAAGATGGAAGACTTCAGAATTTACTTTGTAAGACTTAACACCTCTAGTGCTGCACAAATATCAAAACAACATCTAGGATAAGTTAACATCAGCAGGGGTTTACAGGGGAAGAAGATTCAGAAGCTTGCCATGGTGCCGCCAGGGGATCCCCAGTTGCTGCAGAATTGGCTTCTGAAGCTAGGTGCCAGGAAAGCATATTTGATGCATATTTGCCTTTCACAATGGAGATAAAAGATCTCATTAGGCAACAACATCTGAGACACATATAATCCAAAAAGAGAAAGAATGTAACAAATGCATAACTACAGACTTGAAGTATGAGAGTGAGATTTTGCTTCGGAAGGTTTTAGGTTGCCATCTGCTGGCATCTGTCAACTATTCAGCAAGTTTTACTAACATAGTCTGGCTTGGGTAATTAAAAAGAAGGTGGTGTACGTGATCCCATCATTCCCGCCAAAAAAAAAAAAAAGTACACATTATCATCCAAAAGCATACTTGGCAAAATGTAATGCTTGTGATGTCTCAAGGTTCTTGCTGGTGTTTGATGCTGACTAAGACCATCTTTATCGCCATAAGCTTGGCAAGTAAAATTTTGCTGAAATGAAAACAGCAAGAATCAACTCTGTAAGACTTGTTAGGGGTGCTATCATTTTACCAGAGAATATATACCCGATTCTTTTAACATGAAATCATTTCACCAGAGAATATATACCTGATTCAAACATGAAATCTTCATCTCCATCGTTGATGCATCAAGAACTTGTTGTTCAAACAGGTCTGTCAGTTTATAGGCAACAGTGCCAAGATGATCTACAGTATTCACAATGGCTCGGACAGCATAACTTTTTAGATTATCTAATACCCTACAAAAATTGCTCTCACTTTAAAGATGAATCATAAAAAAATTCGCAATTAGAGCAAGAAAAATTGACCATAGCAAATGAAAATCTGTAAGTTCCACACCAGATTCATGATATCCACCATTTGCGAGCTATGAAAATGTCAGCAACAATGGCTCACAACTTTAACATCTTTTTCCTAAAAAAGCCCCCTTTTGGAAAATGCAATATTAAACTGTGCATGAAAGCACAGTTAACACTTTTCCCTAATTAAAGTCTCATCTCAACATTTTCCACAGGAAAAAACATCCTCAAGCACTTATTACCATATTTGATGTTTCACTACGGTAGCTAGAACATAAGTCTATTTGGTACATAAAATTCAACCAAAGCTGGCATAGCAGTCTGTGAGAAAAATAGTAGATGAGGTATAGTAATAAATTGTGCAGAAGATTTCGCCCAGAGAAGAAAACCTTACATCTGTTTCTGCTCACTGTGAAGGTAAGACTTTTCACAGTACTCAGCAGCGGAGTAAAGTTGAGGTCTCAGGTTCTTGAGCTCCTGCATTTAGCCAGTAGCAGATTATATCCTCATCAACAGATGTTGGAATGATCCAAAAACACATTTCCAGAAAAAAAAACAAATAATAATCCAAAAAACGATGCAAGAACGAAACTTTGCTCTCGTTATCTGAACTCAAAGCACAACAAACTTCAGCAGATTATGCCAAACCTTTAACCGCGTCAATTATATCACTAGAAGAACATAACAAGTTCGAAGCAACATCGGATTCGATGGTCGTCACCAGGTAAAGGCGAATTTGTCCCGATACCAAACACAAAAATACCTCATTTTCTCAGATGGCACAAAACGTGAAAACTCGCACAGCAAGAAATCGTAGAGACTCGCGGAAACAGAAACCCTAGCAACCGCACCTGATCAAACGAAGAGCAACGAAAAGGATCAAACAGAAAGGAAGCGGATCAGAACCGGAGGCGGAGGCAAAGGACGCGGCTGGAGAGAAGATGAGGAGAAAGACCTGCAGAGACTTGACGAAGCTCTTGCTCCTCTCCATGGAGACCTCGTCGAAGGTCATGGCACCGTTCTCCGGCCGCCGTTGCTGCATCCTCCACCTCCTCCTCCTCCTGCCGCACCGGCGATGGAGTGATCGGAGCCGATGGAAAAGGAAGTGGGAGTAATTAGGTCACTACAATATCTTCGCTTTGTGCGGGATGCGTTCTTCGCTTACGGACGGGGGAGCGGGCGTTTATGAGAGCAGTGGAGAGGTGGGTGGGGCTCGAAGACGAAGAAGCGATACCGGGAAACGGGTTATTGGATCTTTTCCTGAGAAGGCGAGAACCACCGTTCCTCGTCGTCAAGATCTGCATCTGCACGGATCGTAAAGCAATGAGTTCGGAGCCAACAACTCGATGTTTTACGTGCTGTAGGGGAGCGATGGAGGAAGCGAAAAAAGAAGTAATAAATACTAATAAATTATATTAAATTGTCATTGAATATTTACTCATATATATATATATATATATATATATATATATATATATATATATATATATATATATATATATATATATATATATATATATATATACAGTATCAATTAACTCGCTCACGATTGTTAATAGTATGAAAACTGTGAATATTTTTTGTACTCAGTAACCTATTTGTTACATTCGATTGGAATGCTTGTTTTTCATTTTGGGATCAAGCAGGAAAGACATAATAACAAAATTATACTTTTTAATTATTTGAGATCAATAAATAAAAATAAATCGAGACATTTATTTAACAAAAGTGCCTTGCTATTTTTTGGATGATATTGTAATTTTGTATTGAAATTGATTAAGATTTATGTTGAAGATATTATAATTTTATATTAGTTATGAGTGATGTAATATATTTTTATTTTTTAATTTGGATTTAAAATATATATTGAAAGTGTTCAAAAAAAGTAGGGTAGATGATGATGACTAATTATAGATTATCTTATACAGTTAATTATCTTTAGTCTTTTAGTTCTGATCACCTAAATTGTTATATTGATATCTTTACAATTTCGAAATTATAATATCTATATTCATTTATTCTAATTTAAAATAACTCTTAGATTTTAGTATCATTCTTATTATTCACAATAGTTACTGGTAGCCCATTATGTCATCATCATTTATCATCAATTAAAATATTAAAATTATTTTTATATTTTTATTAATAAAATTGATGATGTTAAGATAAATAAATCTATATATTTTTATCTCATAATTATGGAATATTAAATATAACTTATCATAGGGTAATATTTAATTAATCCTATCACGATGATAAATAGTGTTGGCAGGAAGGCACTACTCTGAGGACACCTGTATTAGTCATCCAGCAAACTCTCGCTGGAATAAGGGTGGGTCCTACTCACTGACACCAACCAAGTCAGTCGAAGATGCTCATTTTTGTTCTCGATGCGATATGAAATCCGAGTCTCAATTCCGAAATCGACTCGCGATCATCCAACGAGGTCCGTTTTGGTTCCAATTCGGCTGGCTATCGAGCTCCGGTGGCATTCCAGCTTCGCCGGGAGTACGACCCTTCACCGGAGAGCGACGTCGTTGAGGCGAGGGAAGAGCAGTGTACAAGCGGACGTCGGTGATACTGCACAGCATAGCTTTCACGTTCTTGTTGGCTATGGTCAAGTGTAGTATTCGTTCTTATCGGTTTCATTACCTCGCTGCTTCTGGGGGCGCGTCTTCATACCGTCACGTTAAGGTATAGATTGCACTTCGAGAGAGAGAGAGAGAGAGAGAGAGAGAGAGAGAGAGAGAGAGAGAGAGAGAGAGAGAGAGCGTAGTCACAAGCAAAACGATGAACCCTTGTTGATCCTCACTGTTGAATCAGGTTCGTTCTGTATAAAAATGAATCCATGATTATATTATGGATTCTGGTCATTCACATCCACGAAAAACTAATGGGCTAAATCAGCAGATGAACGTCTCTTTCCGAGTCCTGTGGCCGATGGCAGTCTCGAAGGTCGTACTACCGTGTTGGCAAAGGTGGCGGCAGATGCGGTCGGAGTTGTTCTGACAACTGGCGGGCGTTGCCTCGCTCGTCGCTCCTGTGGTTGTTCACTGCATAACCCATCTCTTACTTCACTAGCTTGGATCAATCGCAGTTCCGTTTCCGTCAAGGAAGGGCACAGCGACGGCGAGGAAGTCTGGTGAAAATTCTAGAGATAGTGTGGTCTCCTTCTCAAGCCGCATTCCCTCCACTTGCTGCTTCCCAAACCGTAGTACACGAGTTTTAAGAATTCTTTTTCTACTTTTCTGTCATCTCATCTTCAGTGTCTATATATACATGGATATCAAAGAAAGCTTGGTTCATCATCCTACCGCTTCCTTTGCCGGTCGCCACTTGACAAGAGATCACTGCCTTTTAGGTAATTAGGAATGATTCCTAACGAAAAATGTAGTTAAACAACCGCTATAAACCTCCCTCAAGTTCTTGTTGTTTGCTACTGCTTAGATTATGGTTTTTATTGTGTTTGATGGCATGGGTGCAGTTGATCCCGATGGAAGTACTTCCATGTCTTCTCAAGTACGTTGCATCTAAAGAAGTTGCTGGCTTCGACAGTATCGAGTGTGGCGCTGGAGTTGCTTCTCAGGCTCAGCTCGCTGCTGCCACCACTTCGCAAGGAGAAACAGCAGGTGGCAAAGTAAGATCCGAGCTTTTGAATTGGTGAATGATGGAGCTAAGATCGCTACTCTCCACAATGTTTTAGAGCTTGTGTTTCACAGTAACCTGAACTCTAGATCGTCTCACTAAAACCGCATGTCTTGTTCCAGGAAACTGGCGATGCTTACGGCCATCTGCCTGCCGACGCAATCAGCATTCCAGTGAACTCAGCATTACAACATGATATCAACCGGTCATATCTTATTCCTAAAAGTCTTCCGGCCTCTCCTTTTGGATTTCATGTACTACAAATCGAATCTGAACCAAGTGAGATGGCTCGACCCGTTCTTCAGTCTGCTACTTCTGCTGCCGTCGAGTCGGAGCAACCTAAACAGGGGAAGCTCCGCTCTCCGCCTATACCACTCGGGAAGAGTCGAAGAGCATCAGGGATCGATAACCAGAGGGACAAGCGCTTCGATCCATTCAAGACATGGTCTGGAAGATTTGAGAGGCAGTTGTCAAGCTTCAGTGGGAGACCTCAAGGGCACCATGGCGAGGCGAATGATGGCAGTATAGTTGAAGTCGAGCCTCTGCCGGCAGTCGATCGCTACTTTGATGCCTTAGAAGGACCGGAATTAGACACACTGAGGGTATCGGAGGTGTCGGTTCTTCCCGAGGACAAGGAATGGCCTTTCCTTCTTCGGTTTCCGATATCTGCCTTCGGTATGTGCCAGGGTGTCGGTAGTCAAGCCATCCTGTGGAAGACGTTGGCCACATCTCCATCCGTGGGTTTCTTGCACGTAAGCCTGACGGTCAATCTTGCCCTCTGGTGCATGTCGCTGGCGCTGATGAGCACCGTGTCCCTCGTCTACGCGTGCAAGATCATCTTCTACTTCGAGGCGGTCAGGAGAGAGTTCGACCACCCCATCCGTGGCAACTTCTTCTTCGCTCCCTGGATAGCCTGCCTCTTCTTGGTGCAGGGCGTGCCGCCGTCGGTAGCGGAGAAACCCCCTGCTGCTCTCTGGTATGCTCTCATGGCTCCCATCTTCTGCCTCGAGCTCAAGGTCTACGGCCAGTGGATGTCCGGAGGCCAGCGCAGGCTGTCGAAGGTGGCCAACCCTTCGAATCATCTGTCCGTAGTAGGCAACTTCGTGGGGGCACTGGCGGGCGCCTCCGTGGGGCTCAGAGAAGGTCCCATCTTCTTCTTCGCCGTTGGGTTGGCACACTACACCGTCCTATTCGTCACTCTGTACCAGAGGCTTCCCACGAATGTGACGCTGCCCAAGGAGCTCCATCCGGTGTTCTTCCTGTTCGTGGCTGCTCCCAGCGTCGGGTGCATGGCGTGGGCAACGATCAACGGGGGCTTCGATTACGGATCCAGGATCGCTTACTTCGTTGCGCTCTTCCTCTATTTCTCTCTCGTGAGTCCTCTCCCTGATGCGACCTTCGATTACTTCGTTCCGGTTGACCAAAAATATGATCATAAACGAAGAATTCGTTCTTGTGCAGGCTGTGAGGATTAACCTTTTCCGAGGCGTAAGGTAACAAACAAACTCCTTTTTGCTCTACCTCTGAAATCTCTTTGAGCCATCGATCGCTGATCATTGGTGCAACAGGTTCTCGCTTGCTTGGTGGGCGTATACGTTTCCGATGACGGGCTTCTCGATCGCAACCATCAGGTACTCGATGGAAGTAACGAACGCGTTCACCCAAGCGCTCTCCGTTGGGTTCTCGGCCATCTCCACCTTCACCGTCACAGCCTTGCTCGTTTCCACCATCGTGCATGCCTTCGTCCTCCGCGACCTCTTCCCTAACGACATCTCCATCGCCATCACACGGAATGGATTAAGTAAGTCCATGGGAAATCTGCCATCGATCAACTAAGACAGGAAGGAAATGGAAGCAGATGCATACGTCACATAGGGAATACCTGTTAAAGTATTGAACTCTAAAATGTAAAGCGTGAAGAGGTAGTTCAGAGTCAAGGGAGGTAAAAGCATGATGAAAGTTTTGTTAACGACTTGGTCGGGGTGCGCCAGGCCCGTGCCGTAGTGCAACGCAAGGGCGACGCGCGAGGGCCCCAGCAGCAAGCTACTGTGATGGGCCCTCCCCCACAAGAAATTAATTTAATATCATGGCGGGCCGATGGCCCACGTATCAGATATTAAACTGATAAGAACAGATACTACACTTGATCTTAGCCAAAAGGCCGAGAAAGGTATGATTGCTAAGGAAGCCATCGCCTGCTTGTATACTGCTCCCGTCTCACCGCTTGGACGTCGAACTCCGATGTGGGACTATTTGGATGCGTCCGCAGAGCGTGCGTTAAGCATGCGAACTTTGGTAGACGGCGATTACAGCTCCCAAACTGCAACACACAAAAAGCCTACAACAGAGCAGATTTGGCGATCTCAATCCCTTATTCCATGAACAACTCCAACTTTGAGAAGCCTACTGCGTTTTTTCTCCGGCAAATCACCGACGGTAATACAAGTAATCTCCTCAGCTCTCGCTTTCATTCATCTTCCTCCACTGACGAGGTGCAGTGAAGGTGAAGAGGATGGTGCTTCTGCTTTGTTCTTGTGTCGGCTGTTGCCTGTGCAGTTTTGATTGTATGTTTATAGCAGACAAAAGAAGATCCCACTTTGTGTGGCTGTGAGAACTCCGGCACAGATTCATTGAAAGACAGCAGAAAGATCGAGAGAGGAAGCCATTACTGCTTGATAGTTTAGTTTTGACTTGGCTGCGCTACTTGCAATCCTGAATCAATCGGGGGTTGCCGGCGTCATGAAGTTGACTTCTTCCAGAGATGAAATAATAAACCTGTAAAAGACTTCCATAATGCTTTCATAGTGGTAGCAATTTTTTTTTAGCACAAATCATCCAAAAAGATCACACTCACCCCAAGTCTTGTGTGTCCATCTGACGTGACAAATCGAATCCACTGTGCCGCAAACGGGGATGACAGTAAATTGAGTTCTCTTCTTTCATATTACTTAACAATCGATGAAGAATATAAATATTATTCACTTTTTACAAATTTAAATAGTTTTATTTTGATTAAGAATCTCGCTTTTTACACGGTTGAATAGTAGCAAAAAGATCCATATGATTGATCCTAAAAAATCCAGACATTCCGCCGACGATAAATACTTCATCGGATGTCCAAAGTGGCCATTAGATTAACGCAGCAGCATTAGAAGACAGTGGTCCAATCAGCAATTGGAGTGCCCAAAGACGAGGCAATCAGCATCAACGACAGTAGAACATAATGGGCATTAGCGGTGGCGAAGGATCCTAAAGCAGCCACCGTGTCGGCGCCAGTTGTGTTCCACCAGCAAGTTTCCAGGGTGGACGCCATGGCTTTTGCATTAGAGAGCTCCCTCCCCTCGCACCATTACTTTAGCTGCTGGCCGCTCATTCCCCGGGGCTGGGTTTGGTACGCTGGTGGGTGGCGAGAGCCGTCCAAAAGTCGACAGCGACACCAAAAGGGCCACCTGCAAAAGCTGGGTGGTGCCGTGATGGCCTCGCAAGCGGCCGATCCCCGGCGGTGTGAGGGGACGAACGTTACCCGCCGCAGCTCCAGATTCTGCGTGATAACCTATAGCGCGTGTCTCGAACCCCCTATCAATCAGGCTTTTGGCTTTCTGTGGATGTGATGGCTGGGGCCAATCGACAGTTTTCCTGGCTACTGTCGTCGAGCAAACCATGCCATGGCAGTCTCTTCTTGTGAGGCCAAAGTTTTGGTGATATGTTGGATCAGTTAGGTTAGTTCTTTTGATGCCAAGGTTTCATTGTTACTGCATTACTTTTGATCCCAATCCTTCCATTGTAGTGAGCTTGAAGCTCGAACCATTCTTTAACCTTCAAGGCTTCTGTTCGAAGAGGGAAAGATATAGTTTGTGCTCTGCATCATGTAATAATAGTGTTGTCCTGCTGGTGGGTATATATCATGTAAGAAGATATTAGGATAATAAATATTATGTTATAATATTTTTTTTACTATGTTATAGTATTTTTTTTGTTATTAATACTGTGTAAAAATATATAATTGGATCAGTCTTATAGGAAAAGAGAAGGGGAAAAAAAAAGTAGGTGATTTTTTTTCGCATCCTTACAAATTTATGAAAAAACTTTTCCAGAAAAAAAAGCTAAAGGTATTGACAAATATGCATTCAATGGAAACCTGACATGGATAAAGTTACTTTAGGATAGTTGTCTCAAAAGAAGTTTCCACAGAGCACATTCCTTTTTTCCTTTATTTTGCTTTCTTTACGGTGTATAAAGCGCCGTTCTACCTTCCTCCTCGGATCTGCAAATACGCACGTGTCAAGTCTTGATAGGTCGAGCGTGCCTCGAAGCGACAAGCGGGGTTTGCCGCCGCGGGACCCACCTTTCGCCGCCAGCAAGAAGGACTACCGTCAACGCCACGTCAAAATACTCTCCGGCCACGTCAGTCCCCGCTTTCCGCTCAAACCGATTCCATCGCGCCACCCACTAGTCTTTTCCACTTTCCCGACTGTCCTCTTCGAAACGCATTCCTCCATCTCACCTCAAAATATTTCTCTACTCGAATCTAATGCAGTTTGCTATGTCGATCATTTCTAATGTTTAGCTAAAACCTACTCTTATGTTTTTTTTAATCGAACAATTCAATTTGATTATTTGTGATTTCATTATATATATATATATATACACTAATTGAATTTGATTATGTATATATATATATATATATTTGTGCAGTGATCATTAAAGCTATTTAGCTTCATTAAGCCTGTGGAGTCCTAGCGGTCCTCTGCTCCTATAAATAGCTCGCCGTAGTCTTGCGAAATCTCTGCTCAAAGAAAGAAACGAGAGAACAAGAAGGTAAGAAGGCGACTCCCTCGTCTTGGATTTCTTGGACTCCTCCTCTCCTTTCTTCTTGTCAACCCGTCGTTACATGTCGATTTAAGAGGAAAGGTCAGGTCTCGAAGAAGAGGACTTCTTGGGTTCTGACATGGAGCAGAGGAGCTTGCTGATGTCGGTCCTCGGGGTCGGGGTAGGGGTCGGGCTGGGGATCGGCTTGGCGTCGGGGCAGGCGGTCGGCAAGTGGGCCGCGCCAGCAGGCTCGTCGTCCGATGGGGTCACCGAGGAGGCCGTTGAGGCGGAGCTTCGGAGGCGGGTCGTGGATGGGAGGGAGACCAAAGTTACCTTCGATGAATTCCCTTATTACCTTAGGTAAAGCCTTTCACTCCGATCGCTTTCCTTTGTCATTCTTGATTCGGGTCCAGTGGAAGATGCGAGCTTATTTGAATCACGGGGGCCTTGGGATGACAGCTTTTGTGGCTTTCTTTGTATTGTCTTGTTCCCATGATTTGAGTGTTGTTAATGTTCTAGATGAGCACAGATATGATTGTTTTCTTCTTCCCATTTGATGACAGGGTGTTCATGACCCATTCTTTAGTGTCCGATTGTTTTTTTTATTACACTATTCTCTTTTTCCACTAATAACGGAGGCGATGATCCCCGACCTGTATCTGGGAACATATCCGTACTCTACGGGGAATCGATTATGGTATACTAGGTTAAGATCCGGTTGGTTTCTCCCTTCCGCAATTCTTCTTGCGATTCCTTTTCGGCTTATCTCAAATAGGATAAGATGGACAGTCATTAACATGCTATAATCGAACGGGTATAGCAGTTTCCCGGTCACCATTGAATTTGACCGAGAATTTGGGAAGACAGGAATACTGATATATACTTTAGAATTTTAGTTGCAAACCTGGCATTTTGGCAGCATCGGGTTATACATCATTGGTTGCATGTCAGTGTTGAATTAAGAACAGGCGTCTTTTTGCTTCAAGGCTATAAGAAATGTTGTACAGAAGCACTATAACTTTGAGGGCCTCTTGGCATACGAAATTATTGTCAATGTTGTCTCCTGCCATATGACATTGTGGTAAAGGGTATTTTATTGTATATGCTTCTTTTCTGGTTGCCTTTCTACCGTAGGCTTGTTAATGAGATTTTTTTGCTGAATTCCTTTAAATGCAACTCTGCTCAGAAAACTTCTGCCTTTTTTATTATTGCTGGAGATTTGCTGTCATGTTTCTTCCTACAACTACATTTTTTCATTTTTACTCCTAGAGGAATAATTTTAATAGTTTAAAATTTTAACGAGGGTTAAATAATTAAGTGGACCAGGTCAACCCACCAGGTTGACGTGGCTGTTCAATAGAAACAGCCGTTTGGCACCTGATATTATCTATTTACTATTAAATTTTTAACGAGGGTTAAATAATTAAGTGGATCAGGTCAACCCACCAGGTTGACCGCTGTTCAATAGAAACAGCCGTTTGGCACCTGATATTATCTATTTTCTGTAATCATGAAGTACAACTTCCTCCAACTTCTTTGTCCACAGTTGGTAGTCCTTCCATATGCCAACGGGAAGTGTATTTTACCTTTTGGCCACTTTAGATGGTTGCTAGATCCTACATTGATGATAGATTTATTTCTGTCAAGTCCACAAACTTATTAGTCTGAGTGAATTGCTACAAGGCATTGTGAATCTATCTGGTTATATTTGACTGCTAGGTATGAAGCTTAATATAGGCTACTGAACCTTTTAGGTGGCAGAGAATATATATAGTTAGAAAGACTAAGGAGAAACTATTTACATCATACTTTTCAATTCTGTCTTGGAGCAATCATTCATGTGGCTATTCATCGGCTCTGTTATAGAGGAAAGATGCTGTCATTCTACAACATCTCTTTACTTTTGAGTTGGCTTGTTTTTTTAGTTGTCGTTGCTCTGTCTCTGTCTTCAATCATGGCTTCTTTCTTACATGGATGTTGATTTTGATGACAGCGAACAGACCAGAGTTATATTAACTAGTGCAGCTTATGTTTACTTGAAGCAAACAGATGTCCTAAAATACACCCGAAACCTTACCCCTGCAAGTCGGGCCATTTTGCTCTCAGGTCCTACAGGTAGTTCTTATACCAAGTAGCTGGCCTTTGAATTGATATCTATTCACTGTTATTTAATTGGAGTTGTAACTAATTAAGATGATCTTTAATTTTGAAGAGCTTTATCAGCAGATGCTCGCTAAGGCTCTTGCCCACTACTATGAGGCTAAACTTCTGTTGCTAGATGTGACCGAGTTCTCAATTAAGGTAAGTACTTGAAACAATTGTTTTCTGTTTGCCTACAAATTTCTGATTGTGATATCATCCGTTGTGTGTTTGGTCACAGATTCAGAACAAATGTGGGAGTTGCAACAAAGATATGGTAAGATTTCTAAGATAGAAATATGTAATCAAGACCTCTTGTCTATCATAGAAAAAACTTTCAGGAACTAAAATATTAGAAATTTCTAGGTGATGTAATTGAGAAACATTAACCATTTTTTTCTCTGGTAGAAAGATGATGCATATTCTTCTTATACTTCAAAAAGCATGTGCACACGTTGGTGGAATTGGAAACGCAAATGTTGTCTCACCATTTTTGAGATGTAATATGAAAACAAATTTAATGTGTTCTTCTCTTTGATTTATTTTTTACAAATGTGATTGTAATGCCTTTTATGCCTGTGTATTTAATTATTTTTTTGCCAATAGTGTGAGTCAAGATTCCCTTGTGCAATATTCTTATTTTGTTAATTCTTAAAAATTTCCTCGACCGCACACAATACCTCCTGCAGTTTGTTAAGAGATCAATGTCAGAAGCAACATTGGAGAGGCTTTCTGGTATATTTGGATCTTTGTCAACCATTCTCCGCATGGAAGAATCTGAAGGTATTGAGATGAGAATATTTGCTCTCACCAAAGATTCTATCAGTGTGCATGAGCTAGCTTGTATTTGTACGACCATGATTGGCTGAGAGGTTCCTACTTTTACTTCTTTTTTTTTTTGTCACGATAGATTTCTTGTGTGATGGATCACATGGACATATATTATCTGTTAGTGAAAGTCTAATATAGAATGTTCAAGTAGATGAGTTTTTTCACTTCTAGTCTTGCTAAAGAGGTATGATACTAGATGGAAGGTTCAATAGGTTTGATAAAGCAAACTGACAGGTAAAACTCAATGGGGGCCTCCTCGATGTTTTTTTTGAAGTATGAGACAAGTGCAAGTATTGAACTGAAGGGCGCTTTTCCTCCAAATAGAAAATTTTCTTCTGTTGTTTACAAGGTGATGCATGGCAAGCATGAATATGCAAAT
The DNA here is from genome assembly GCA_029747655.1 of Ensete ventricosum. Lineage (NCBI taxonomy): Eukaryota > Viridiplantae > Streptophyta > Magnoliopsida > Zingiberales > Musaceae > Ensete > Ensete ventricosum. The sequence continues at coordinate 7,158,749 of JAQQAF010000009.1, read as the reverse complement.
TGCCTTGTAAATGTCTTAGAAGGCATACTTGTTAGAGGGTGAATCTAATCCTTCAATATAAGAATAGTGTTTATTTATCTAAAGATTCTAAACAAGGCCCCATGTGTTAATTTATGGTTATTTACAATTCTGAAGTAACAGCCAGTGTCTTCCCATGTATTTCATTTGTTCAAACGACAAAGATCTAGTTGATTTAATCAGTCACTTGTACTTGTCCTTCAGGTAGTAGAAGTTTTTCCGGAAAGTAAAAAAAATAGTGTCTTATATATGTATACATATATGTATAATTGTATATACATACATATATATATATATATATATATATATATAAGAATTATTTTAGTAATATCAAGAGCATCTATACTGCATCTCATTATCAACAATCTCTTTGATTTAATATGAATGTTGGTTCAGCCACTGCTAGACAAGTATGTCATACTGTGTTTCTATGTTTCTACTATTTTTGAGCATCTGTAAAGCATCCTGCTTATGACATGGATATCAAGGGGAAGGGGAATGCAGAATTTCTCTTTTAAAAGAATAAAATAAAATGTTAGCATGTGTTAAATTACTTATTTACATAGCATTGTAAACAATCAGTCCTGATCTAACTCTGTTGAATAGGATTTAGCTGGAGAAAGTTGATGAGCAAAGAGTCCCAAATTGCACACTTAGTATGTGTTAAGCAACAACCTGATAGATAATTTTGCTTTACTTTTCCAACTTTCTGGTTGTATTGTATAACTTACTGGCAAGTAAATAACAAGATCTTTTGTTTTTCATAAGTGTATTGACAAAAGATGTTCACTTTTATCACATCTAGTACTGATTGCAGGAATGTTCCGTAGGCAAAGCAGCAGCATGGAGCTGAGGCGAAGGTAAGTACAAAAAAAAAAAGAATGATCATACAACTTAATATGACTTTTCCTAACGTGTTTTTATGTGCTTTGTATTTTCAGAAGACCAGATTATGCTAATAGCACAAATGAACTTCCTAAGACTGCTTCGTCCTCAGCTGATATGGGTGGCCTTACATCACAGCATGGTTCTAGAAATATGGGTATTTGACTGTGTTTTATACTTTTATGTTTAGAAGCTAAACACTATCTTTGACATAGTGTTTTTTGAATTGACTAAATTTCTAAAAGTGGTGCAGGATAAGATGGAAAAATGTTCTTTAACAATTTGAAGATGAATTGTATCTTGAAAGCTTATTAATATCCATAGTTTTATATTCTAATTGTTTTAAGCCAATGATCTTATTACATAAACATAAAGGTATACTTTTCTATTGTCAGTTATCTGAGTTCAGATTCTGTGGTGCCCTGTGAAAGATTCAAGGTTGTTCTAATTCTCTTTCAGGTCCTAAGTACTCTTTAGGATAAGATAACAGCTGGGAGAGAAACACAGGATATAGTGGTCACCGAGTGTAATATTGATCTAGATGATAGTTGAACCTTGTTGAAGTGACAACCTTGTTGAAGTCACAATTATCAAACCTGTTGGAGTTTACAGCACTATATTAGAGGAATTATCATTCAATGCTTGGAGTTGTCTCCATGGAAGACAAGAACATTTGTCATACTCATACCTTATTCGACTAAGTCAGTAGGAAATTAAGGTGGCACTGTCTTATATTTTCCTGGCATCTAAGAAGATATGTGAGAGAAAAACATATAATGAATATAAACTTTAGAGATATATCTGGAAATCATAGCAAAAGCTAATCTGGATTGTTAGTTAGTCATTTCAGGCATCTGAAGGTCTGAAGGTGTGTCGCAAACTTCAAACATTATGCTCCCAAGTAGAAAACAGAAAGTAAATATAAGATATGGAATGGCTCATTATTCTCACATTTTGATTTTGATTCAATAATACTGCTTTGTTGAGAGGTAAGAGAAAAATTGAAAAGGACATGATTTAGCCATTGTGTCAAAACCAATCAAGTTATTGCTGGAAGTTAAAGGCCCAATAACATGTCACATTGGTATGCTTAACTGGCCCTGATCATTGTGCCTTACAGTATGTATATTTAAGTGCAATGCATAGGCATGATGCGATATGCACTAACAGGGACACGGTCCACATTTATAACAGAGGCTAAAAGATCTGTGTGAGAAAATTGTTTGCTTGTATGGCAAAAATCTGTGGCTTATGATACTCACCATTGGATTATCTTTGTTTGCAGCACTATAGCACATGATGGTTAATGGCTTTGTGTAGCTTAATTCTTTCAAAATTTGGTAAGGATTGTATGTATTAAGTGGACCCAGAAATACAAGGATCAGTTATGCTATCTATAATATGTGACCAGGAGGAGATGATGTTTTTAAGTATGTCAATGGTACAATGCTTCTAAAGAAGCAATGGATATTCATGAATCTTTCATGAATCTTTGGAGTTTGAAGAATATCAAAAACTTCACATCATTTCAACTTGAGCATTGATTGCATAAATACATCCGATTGATTATTCTTAACACATTTATGATTGCTAGCGTCTTGAATTTTCTTTTCATGTTCAATTTTCAGTCACCCCAAAACGATCCAGCTGTTGGTCCTTTGATGAGAAAATTCTTATACATTCACTTTATAAGGTATTATACTCTTCTTTATGCTTATTGCTGTTGGGGCAATATAAAAGCCTTATCTTTAATAAATGATGCGGCACAATGATTATGTTACTTCAAAATTCTGAATCTTCTGGATTTGTTGAGATTGATTGTCTGCAAGTTAGGAGGTTGACTATATTGTTGCCATTGTCCAGGTTCTCATTTTGATCTCCAAAAGTAACCCAATTATCCTTTACATAAGGGATGTTGAACACTTCATCTGTAGATCAGAAAGGGTATATTCTTTGTTTCAGAAAATGTTGACAAAGCTATCAGGACATGTGATAATACTTGGTTCAAGGTTGTCAGAACATGACAATTGTTGTAAAGATGTAGATGCAAGACTTACTACTCTTTTCCCTTACAATATAGAGATTAAACCTCCAGAAGATGAGAACCATCTGGTTAGCTGGCAGTCCCAGCTAGAGAAAGATACTAAAACAATTCAGATTCAGGACAACAGAAATCACATTACAGAGGTTCTTGCAGCGAATGATCTTGAGTGTGATGATTTGGGCATAATCTGCCTATCAGATATATTGGTTCTTAGTACTTATATAGAGGAAATTGTCGTGTCAGCAGTTTCTTATCATTTGATGAATAACAAGGATCCTCAATACAGAAATGGGAAGCTTGTTATCACCTCAAAGAGGTCGGTTGGTCTTTGATAAATCCAGTTGGTTTTCTGTTGGTTCTTTATACTTTATTCTTTGTCTTTTCTGATTGCAACAGTTTATCACATGGCTTGAGTATATTCCAAGATAGTAGGCTTTGTGGCAAGGATACCCTAAAGCTGGAAGCAAGTGCTGAATCTGAGGTCTGTGACACTTCTATGAAGGATTGGAACTCTAATGTGCTGATAGGAACACTGGTGCTTATTCTTTTCTTTCTTTTTTCACTTCTTTCTTAGGAACATGTAAACGAAGATGCTCCAACTGCCACAAAACCTGAAAATAATGGTGAAGCTTTACTTCCTGGAAAGAAAAGTGAGACAGAGAAATCAACGACACTTGTGAAAGATGGCGAGACCTTAAATCCAACAAAAGTGCCCGTATGGTTTCCTTGCTTATATGCCTTGAGTTTTACGTTCTTTAAACTGTCTGATATTCTGTCTTAGTAATACTCTTTTTTTTTTTAATGATTCAATTGAAGGATGACCACATAAGGTGCTAGAACTAACAAGTATGTTTCCAAGAATTTTCTTAAAATTTTGTAGTTTTTCTCTTGATACAAGGAAATAAGATATTGGACTCGATGAAACAGCAATGATATAGTCTTGTAAACCATATGGGAAGTTATCTTTGATTGAGCTGCCAACTGCAACTAGCAGTAATTCAGTGGATGTCTATTGTTCGAATAAAATGTCACAGTCAGAAATTGAAAAATTATTTTTAGAGCTCTCAACTGAACATGAACGAACCTGTCTTCTTTTCCTAACTCTCCTTGCTCCTTAAGCTCCTACCAGTTCCATGTGGCCTTCTCAAATGTAGTAATGTTTCTTGATGGAACCTCCTTATTCTACTCCAGTTCATTTATTTTTCAGATTGTTCAGATGTTCCTCTCGCGATCTGTTTTTGAGCCATTCGATAGGAAAAAAATTCTTGAAAGGATTAGCACAAATATTGGTGGTCCAAAATAGTAGTGTACATATGCATTTTGTTAATATTGGTGGTCCAAAATAGTACTTGATAATAAATATCACTTTGAAGTTAACAAATAGTAGTTTCTTCAATGGTTTAATGTCAAAGAAATTTTCTTATGGGTGATGATCACTTTTTTTTTCTCATAAATATATGGCTATTTACTTAAGCTTTAGCGACCAGTTCTCTGCTTTGGGGATATATTGTCAATCACTTAAGCTTCTGTTAATATAGGATCCTTAGTTTTCACTTATTTCTTTACCAATAATCGCGGTTACATTTTCAAACAGATGCCAAATGCAAACAAATTACAATATATTACAATACCATTGTTCCTGTCATTGGATTCTAAGAACAGAACCTATGTGCTTTCCACTTAATGCAGGAAGTTGCTCCAGACAATGAATTTGAAAAGCGGATCAGACCAGAGGTTATCCCAGCTAATGAAATTGGAGTCACATTTGATGATATAGGCGCCTTAGATGAAATAAAAGAATCTCTTCAAGAACTGATCATACTTCCCCTTCAACGACCAGACCTATTTAAAGGTCTTTTGAAACCCTGCAGAGGAATACTACTGTTTGGGCCACCTGGGACTGGGAAGACGATGCTTGCAAAGGCCATAGCAAATGAAGCTGGGGCCAGTTTTATCAATGTTTCTATGTCCACCATCACATCAAAATGGTTCGGAGAAGATGAGAAGCATGTCAGGGCCTTGTTTACCCTTGCTGCAAAGGTTGCCCCTACTATAATATTTGTGGATGAGGTTGATGGCATGCTTGGACAGCGAACTAGGGTTGGAGAACATGAAGCGATGAGGAAGATCAAGAATGAGTTCATGACACGGTGGGATGGACTTTTAACAAAGCCTGGTGAAAGAATCCTTGTTCTTGCAGCAACAAACAGACCCTTTGACCTTGATGAAGCAATCATCAGAAGATTTGAGCGCAGGTTTGTCCAGTTGCATTTCTACACTTTCCCTTGTAAAAGATAGAAGGATGTGCTCCCTAAGAAGATGTGCAACATTTTGCACTAATCACCTGAATTAAACAGAATCATGGTTGGACTACCATCCCTGGGGAGCAGGGAATCAATATTGAGGAAACTTTTGTCAAAAGAAAAGGTTGAAGGGCTTGACTACAAGGAGCTTGCGGCCATGACCGAGGGATACAGTGGTAGTGATCTTAAGGTTAGTAATGTTTTCTTGGGTTATAGAATCACCATATATGGTCATTAATTCTTTTCCATAATTATGGGCAGAACCTCTGCATTACAGCAGCATATCGTCCTCTTAGGGAGCTGATTCAGAGAGAAAGATCCAAGGAATTGGTAAGTCTGTACTTCTTGAAAGTTTATATTCTTTAGAGCTGATCTGATAAGTCAACCCACGGTTGACCTCCAAACCATGGGCTTGTGCATTTCCTTCTTGGCCTACAGCAGAATTTCAATTGGATTTTCCTTTCATTTTTCAAGTTTCCAGTATGTACAAATTTGAGCATAGTTTTTCATTGATCATAAATTACCTGTTTAACTTTCCCAAAGAAAAAATAAAAATGAATGTATTATTCTGTGAATTTGATTTTCTAGATCTAAGCACCTTAGGCCATCACCAGTTTTTCTAGTTTTTTGGTCTACATACAGAAGCAACAAGAAGAAAATCTATGCTGTCCAACTTCAATTTTGTACCCTTCTTCATTAAGGCCAACATAATTAACACACTCTCTCTGGCTGCTCCTCAATTTTCTGAAACTATTAAACTGTAGTATATCGTTTTTGTTTCAGGGGAAGAAGCAGAAAACTGAGGAAGGTGAGAGTTCATCAGCTGGTTCAGGAAATAGGGACGAGAATGATGAACTGGCAATTGCCCTGAGGCCATTAAATATGGATGACTTAAAGCAAGCAAAGAATCAAGTGAGTTTAAGTCTCTGTTGCATCTCGAGAAATCTTCAATTTTTCAGAGGATCTGCTGTCTACTCTCTTTTCATATATATATATATATATATATATATATATATATATATATATGGCTGTTGTTGTGTTTTATTTTATTTCGTCAATTGTGCATGCAGGTTGCTGCAAGTTTTGCTGCCGAGGGTTCTGTAATGAATGAACTGAAGCAGTGGAATGATCTGTACGGGGACGGTGGCTCGAGAAAGAGACAACAGTTAACATATTTCCTTTGAAGTATACATGCGTATAGACATAGAAAATGAGGCTCGGCCCCTAAAGAGCCAACCGTTGCTGTTGCAAAGGGAGGAGATCCAAGGGAGAAGTCATGCACTTATATGTAGGTTGGAACTGGTGTGTGGTTCACTGTTATATATTACCTCAGGGATCAATTGCAGTGTAAAATTCTTTTTGTAATAGTATGTGTATTTCATATTCATTTTATGTGTTCCAAGTTGTAGTACACCTTTGTTTCTCTTTATGGTCTATAATTTTCACAGAAGTTTTTTTTTATTTTTTATGTCTAGTCTTTTAATTGAAATGATAAGTTCAAACGTGTTCCAAGATCTGGTACGCAAGCTTAGTTCGTGTTTCGGGTCTTGTCATGCTCGAAAGAGATGAATTGTTTTGTATTCAACAGTAGCTAGCTATTTTGCATAATTGTTCATGAATTGAATTCTTATTTTAGTCCAATAGTTTCCTGACACACAGTACAGAGCTCCTCACACGCATCCTTAACGTACCTAAGATCTATTCTCTTTAGGTGCTCTATTAACGTGAGCTAGCCAGCGGACTCTTCGTCATCTTTGATAGCTAACATGGTGTCTCTCATAGGTGCTAATTAAATTCTATATGTGAGACTCTAGAGACAAAACAGAAAAAAAAAAAGGTTATATCATCTGTCTCTATATTGTGGTTCGAAGTAAGAGTTTGTCTATCCAAAATCATAGTCATATTTTTATTTTATATGAACATATAAAGTGTAATGCATATGCCTTGGGCTGCATTAGATATTTCAAATGCAATTTTATCTTATGTAGACACATTATGCATAAAAGGAACACACCGGAATATGTCGAGTGCTTCGAATGCTTTTTAGCCTTGAATGAGTGCATCTCATGCAAGTTGAACATTTTGGTGTGTGTCAAACACTTGAGATTTTTTTATATCTTTGATAGACACATCGTGTGCAAATCAAAAGTTTTGAAGTGCATTGAGTGTTGGTTTTCGTAAGGATCTTCATATGTCTCTTTTATTTTGGATGGATGCATCACATGTAAATGAGATATTTTGGGGTGCATGAGTGTTTCAGATTATTTTTTTAAATCATAGATAGATTCACTGTATATAAATGAAATGTTTTGGGATGTATAAGGTACTATGTAGACTTATTTTATATAAGTATAATAAAAAATTCTATGTAGACTTATTTTATATTATTTAATATAATTAAACAAGTAATATCATGATAAAAAAATTCTTTGTAACCAAAAAATTCAAAATTCAAACCTTAGATATTATCTTTATGGCTCTCATTAAATATTGACCATTTCATATTTTGAATATCGTCATGTGTATAAGAGTGGGGAGTCATTAAATATTAAAAATAAATTTATACAGTTTATTATTATCAACGATTCATATATTTTAGAAATACATCGATATTTTTTTTAAAGGTAAAGATAAATAAATTTTTAATTAACTAACCCCGACTTAGATCTCCACCAAAGAAGAACAAAAAAAAAAAGCCTGCACAGCATACTTTATGTTTGCCCTTGGAATTAATAGGCACCGACACCACTGCCTCCGGTGACACGTCGAATGCGATCAATCAAGATTAGAGAAAAAGTAAATAATAAGCGATCAACAGCTTTGAGATTCGTTTACTCATTGAACCTTCTCCCATTTGAATGTCGATCCGCAGCATCACGCGGCCCCTCCGATATATGAAGACCAAAGACTTGCCGTGCCCTTTTCCAACACCCTCGAGGGTTAGAAATGGAAAACATAGAATTATAATCGAAGCCCATCGGAACGCCTCCCCTTCCTCGTCAGTCAGATCTGCCCGCGACTCCGTTCATCGAAACCCTCTCTCTCGACTCCCGACTCTGCTCGTCGAAACCCTCTCGAGTTCCGATTCTCGCCCAGGATTTCCGCCCATCCCCCTCTCGATCGCGATCCCGCGGGCGTCTTGGGATTCGAGACCGACGGGAGGATGCGGAGTTCGATCGCCACCTACAGAGAGAGCCTCTCCCGGATTGCCAACGAGGTGCTGGACACCGCCGACGACCTCGAGACCCCCCGGTCCCGCTTCTCAGAAGGCGACTCACCGGCCTCTGCACGTCGGCTTCCCCGGCGGTTGTCTCGGATTTCGCCCCCGACTGGTTCTCCCACCTCCAATGGGGTTGATTCCGGACCCCAGGATGAGGTATGCTTAATTTGTCAAGGCTACACGCTGATCTCCTATGAAGGGCATTTGGAGTCCTTGGAATCTTGTGTCTTCTATGTCAATTTGGTTATATTTGATTCTTGGAGTCCTTCGTCTTCTATGGCAATTTGCGTGTAGAGTCATTGCTGATTTAGACTTAAGAACTATCGATCCAGGATTTCAGGTCCTCTCTCGACATTTAAGAGGAGAACCTAAGGATCTCAGGTTTTAATGGACCACCTGCGTCACTCACACTTCTCTATCCCCCGTTTGCTGCTGTGGATATCTATTGATGACGCGTTGGCTGCTGTGGATATCTAATGATTACGAATTTGAACCTTTATAATCACATAATTGGAGTGATTCACCTTATGCACTGATGACTAAAAGTAAATTGCCATTGTCTTCTTATGAAGGTCCATATCCAAAACATGCAAAACAATTTAGGACGTGTGGTTGAATTAATTCAAGAATCTCATGTTTTGAAAATAAAAGTTTTATTTTTTCATGATATGTCAAATGTATCATTATTGAAATGTTTTATACTTTTATTAGTATAAAAAGCCCAATAAAAGCCCAATAAAATAGAGAATGCAAATTCTGCTGATTGAAACTTCATTTCGGCTCAAGTGAAAAATCTGAAGTTATAGCCCGAAGATTCTATGAGAAAGTTGAGAGCGAGAGATAAAACACTCCCGACTGATTCTTGGTACCTTGGTGCTAGCATGCAAAGGACTTAAGAAAATTATCATCCATGTATCGTATAATGTGGAACAAGAAGTGTTGCAATATTTGCTAAAGATATGTTAACCACCGTAAAATGAGGTATGCGAGTTGTGTTCATCTTCCTGTTGGATGATGAATTAATTATGGTATACCAAACTGGTTTAGTATGATTAGAGATTAGAGGCCAAATGCTTCAATGGCTGACTTTAGAAGGGCAAAAGGGAGTATGCTTGAATGGTTTAATATGCCATTTCCTTCATTGTTGTCATTATTACATCTGTTTAGAATTTCTCCATGCCTTTTTTCACATGATTGCTCAGTTTCTGCATGCCTATTTCACATATGGTTCTTCATTGTTATCAAGAATATTGACGGAAGAGATGCATACCTTACCAAGTCAAGTAAAACGAGAAAGAGATATGTAGGACCTTTTTTTTTGTTTTGGTATATACTTTTTATCAAGGAGGGGGTTTTTCAAGGGAAAGCAAGCAAAGGAGACAAATATGGTGATATACATGGGCAGAGGAGGGTGATGAGGAGAGGTAGGACGAAGGATGTACATGTTTTAACAAAGGATTAGGTTGGGGGATGAAGATTGAGAGAAAGAGAGCCTAGGAGGGGAGGAAATGGAGGAAAGGAGCTGCTGATGGAAAATGGTCGTCCATTCATGGGTTGCAAGGTTGGACATGATTTGACCTGAGGGGTATTCATTCTCTTTCTTTAGTTGAATTGCATATTTAGCATTATTATTTATGAATCATATAATAAGTTGGTAGTTTAATCTTGAATATTAGATTATGTGAGCTAGGTAGTTTGAGAAAAAAAATCAAACATCTAACTAATTAATTACTTGCAATCAAGGTTTGCAATTTTCATACTGATGTACCGAGCCCTACTCGGTACGGTATATATCGAGGCATACTGACGGTACATCCAAAATCATTAAAAAGAACTTCAAAAATACCTGAAAAATAGAACAAAGTTAAATATGATTTTTAAGTTTGAATATAAAAAGAATACATACCTCTTGAATAGAGTGTTTTCCTTCTTAAACATCCCAAATTAGCCTCCTAAATTTGATTAAATTCACAAATCATAGTTTTATTGAGTTTAGGAGAGTGAAAATGTGAGAAGTAGAGAGAGATGTGAGTGAAAAAGAGTTTGAGAGAGCTTAAGAGATTGAGAGAGTGAAATGAATTGAATGAGGGAGGAGGAAAGTGTTTAAAAACCCTTTTCTAAGCCTCAAACGGTCAAATTGACCGTTTGAAATAGAACAATCTCAACCCTTGATCGGTAACAATCGAAATCCGATTGTTATCGATCGGTATATGTCGGTAATGGTCGTATTTCGATCTTTATCGCCCGGTATGGACTCTGTTTCATCTGATACGATGTCAAGTGACCGGTACCACCCGGTATAGGTGGTCTGCGTACCGGTATCCTATTGGACCGGTATGTACCAATCATACTGAGCTGTACACATTGGTACAGCTAACCCTGCTTGCAATTACATTGATCTTAAATTATATCATTACCTTTTCACTTCCTTATGTTTTGTTTTCGCAAGTTTCAGTTGGGCCTTCATGAAACCGTGGGTGGGTTCCTTTGAGTAATGTTGGGATCTCTTTACTGCTTTAGTAGCATTGTCTTCTAGCTTGTCGAATCTTTTTAGTTCAACTGGTGTTTGTCTATCATCCTTTTGATGAAAGCTGCATGCCCAACTTTGATTGCTTTTCATTCTCCGTTGTTCAAATGCAGATAGCCAAATATAAAGCCGATATCCTGAAGCTTCAAGCATCTGAGGCTGAAATTAGGACACTGTCAGTGAATTATGCTGCTATACTAAAGGAGAAAGAGGTAGTTGATTGCACATATTTCTCTTCTTAGTTTATATTCTTTTATTTACTTTTGTCTCTAATTGATGACTATTTTGGACCCTTTTTATGAATCTGTCTTCCTTGTCAATTTTATCTTAAAAAACACTGAAGTTTTCTACTTCGGAAGTCTTGTGCTTATGCATAGGTTTTCATGTTCATGCCTTGGCATGCGTCATCTTCAAAAACTTGTTTCTAAGGGCATCAATCATATCTCATTCATCATTTCTGATCTTGGCTAACAAGGTTCAATGATAAATTTTGCCATTATTTATTTATTTTTATCAAATTTGCATCCTTATGTTGGTTTCCAGCCTCTTTAATAATATTTCTTTTTAGCTTATTTTGATATTTATAGGTATATACCAGGTTTTGGATCTTTGACATTATTCTTCACCTTTTAATCAGATTTTTAGGTTTGCTCCAAATTACTATAGTGGTATCAAACATGAATCTAAAAACAAGCTTATTGCATATTAGCTATTTTTCTCATGTTTGTCAGGAGCAACTTTCTAAACTTCGTGAGGAAAATGGTTCTTTGAGGAGAAATTTGGAGGCTTCTGCATTACATCCATCAAGGGATGAGAGTCACAAAACTTTAACAAATAGTTCTAATGCACTCAAGGTACTTCTATGTTCATGCTTAGTTGCTTACATCACTTGATTATTTGCTTTAATGATTTTGTAGGTCAACACTGTCATTTGAAAATCTTTCATTGGTCAATTATCTGAACATTCACATATTGATAAGGCCTATTGCTTATGTATGTTATATTGCTTATTAATTCAGCAACATTATTCATGAAGCTTTTGATGAGTTTTTGCCTCTATTTGTATGTGTGTATGTACTAGTATCATCACCATATGTTTGAATCATATATATTTTATAAACTCTTCTGGTGGAAATTTGTGGGAAATGACTCCATTTTTTAGTCAATGTTATTAAGTTGTTTAGTTGCTTTCGACCCAAAAGCTACAGTTCAATAAATCACACAGGTTCTTATAGGGCATTGAACCTCAAGTTTGCCTGCCTTCATCCCCAAATCCCCATCTCCAACTACGCATTCATTCTGCTGCACATTGGAGTGTGGAGCCGATGACAGTCCATGTTGGCCCTTCTTACATCATCAACTTTTGTGTTTTCAGCGTTCTATTCTTGTGATGGAGACAGCTCTTCCTGTCACTGTCATGCCAACCTTTGAATTTTTCAGGCACCTTGTGCTTTGGTGACCAACCTTATGTCAACCTTTGATGGTGGTGGCCTCATCTATGCCTTGTTCTTGGAGGTGGCTGCTGAGGGTGTTATGCTCCCAGGCATCCTCTCAGATCCACCAGTATGATCATGGAGGCCAGGTGGCACAAGGGAGGTGTCCTTTTTAGGGGATGGACTAGGAGGCCAGTCAAAGTATGACAGGCCTGTCTGTGTGAGGCCCTAAAGAGAAGACATCTTTATAATATTCCTTCCCCTCTCATTAAATCTCTCTATTTAATTCCTTTAAAACTGTTACTAATTGCTTTTTTTTTTCTGTGTTTTCTTTTACATATTGGGGATAAACCAATTGCAGGAATTGGATCAAGCAACCTTGAGTTCATTGCTTAACAGTTAAATGCAAACTATCATCCTAAAATTTCAGCTGTGTTTTAGGCCCTTCTTTGTATTTTTCTTTCTTTAAACAATTTGGCTATCGATATAATTCTACAATTTTTGTTTAGGGTCATACTTTCATCTAAAGCGAGACTAAAGATAGATACAGTATGCATAAATTCCAATCTGAATCCCTCTACCATGTGTCCTACATGTGTGTTCCCAGTGATCTGGACATGAATTATGATGAAAATTTGATATTATTATTCATTATATTATTTTTATGTGTTTAACAACTTGTGTAAGCTAATACATCTTAAAACCTCACCTTTCTCCTGCCCACTTGGTTTAAACTTTAGCAGGCAATTTTTTTCTTTAGTTGTTTCTCTTTGGTGTGGGTGGACTTATCCATTATTTTGATATATTATGTCAAATGATTGTTGATGGTAATATTGCTCCTTGGAAAAGTATTGCTTCTGATTTACTTCCACTTATACTAAAGATAAGATCAATAACTTATATTATTTAAGGCACATTCACTTCCTATGTTGGTAACAGATTTAGACCTTTGGGCTGGACTAGGAATGGTTTTTCATTTATTCACCTTCATTGAAACAATTTTCAATCACAGCTTAAAATTTTTTGCAGGGAAATTCTGAACATTCACCTGGCAGACGGCAAAGACATTTTTCTCAAGAAAACTCACATTCTACAGGAAACCAGACACCGAAGTCTAATGTCCCCAAGCAGGATGGATTAAGCAATGGGGCACTACAAAATTCACATGGCAACGGAAAGGTACTTATAATTGTTGTTTTGCCTTTCTTACTAGCTGTTGATGTTTGGAACTGCTTGGTACTGCATATTAGAGTCTATATTATCTTCATAAATATGTTAAAGAAGCCTATGCATGCATATAATTTCTATACAGGAAGGTCCAGGTTTGCTTCATGAAAACAAATCTGTGGCTGCATCAAAGTCAAGTCTTGAGGCTGATATTGAACGATTAAGGGCACAACTTGACAAAGAATGTCAAAATACAGGAACCCTAAAACAAAAACTGCAAGGTATAATCTTATCCTGTTCCTACATATTCGTTATCTCATTACATAGTTACCTTTCTAGTGGCCATTCTTTTATTTATATATTTAACTTTTTACAGAAGAAAGTCAGCTGAATGAGTCTTATCTGAGCAATATCAATGATCTCAAGATGGATAAGGAGAGGGTGAGTGTTATTTGAATCTTCAGTACGATATGTTGTCTTTTACAATTTCTTAGAACATGCATTTGCACAGTATAACATAGGTTATTGTACAATTATTAAGTTCCTTAATCAATTGCTCAAGTCCTGATGTGCTACACAGGTAACTAATTTATGTGGCTTCTTAGAAATGTTAAACTAAGTGTACATCTTTCCTTACAAATTTTGACTTCATGCTGATAAAAACTAATGCCTTCTTTAACCCATGCCTCTAAGGTCTTCTACTTCTTCCTTAAAATGGTTAATCAGTGAGTGCTTTATTAGGTCACATAGGTTTCGTGTATGTATAATGCCTTCCAGTCATGAATCCATGGTTCACAGTATCATCCAGTTCCTATATTATACCCTATTTGTATTGTTATCATCCAAGGTTGATCCAATTTTGATTGATTTCTCAACTCGTAGGAAATTGCAATCTTTTGCACGAAAACCTAGCTCTGATACCACTGTTGGGAAACCTTAGCGGGAGCATCACATGCGCAGCGGAAATTAAAACAAAAAATCGATTTCCCACGTAAATCAAATCGTCGTGCAAAAGATTGGGATCGCGAGAAAGCCACAAAAACCGATAAAACCGCATCATGTGATAGAATGATTACCTAGGGAGATCGTATATCCCTATATTTTCAGTTCCGGATGGAGAGGATGAAGGAGGTCAAGCGTCATCCTCTCTAGCGGTATCCACACGATGGATCTCTACAGCAAAACTCCTCCAATCTGATCTCGCAACTCTTGCTCAGAGGGAGGGAGGAGAATAGGAGAGGGAGGCCAAAGCTGCAGCCCATTAACCATGAACCTCCCTTCTATTTATAGAGAGCCACAAAAAAACCCTAGAGGTCCTGCCTTAGTGGGTATTGGATCTTCATCCAATAACTCACTAACCTTGCATTATTAGATCTTTATCTAATAATTTGCTTAGGCCTCTAATTGGGTCTTAAGCAATGAGCCTATCAGCATAAGGTCTCATCTATTAAGAATATAAGCTAATTGGATCTATATCCAATCCTTTATTCGCTGAAGCATCCACCATACGTGTGTGACCCTCGAGGCCCGATACCGAGCTGGTCGTGAGTCGCTCTCATCAGAACTCCTTCTGATATAGTGAATTATTATCCTCATAATAATTCACTTGACTCATCGACTATGGACGTACTAGGCCACTACACGATAGTCCCTAGACGGTATAGGGGAATCAAATCGATCGGACCTGTCTGTCCACAGTTATCGTGTATTTATAATCTCTCATCCAACTAATATCCCAGAGACCTTATATTGGACATGGTACTATCAGGTCACATACGAAATCAGTTTGTCTTGCTCTAATCAGATTTTACCAGATAATTTTTTCTCTCTCAATTCGAATGACCCTGGTCAGGGATTTGTCTGAGCAAGCACATACGAGATATTCCTCTCGCGATATCGAGAGTAGATGATCCTTTATTGACACTCAATTGCTTTCGTAAGGTTGACTACCAATCCGGATAACCAGTTGTACCTTTGAAACTTTCCAAATCTGTAAGTATGGCGTCAAAGAAAGGAGTACTCAAACAAGGCATCCTTGATGTCTCAAGTCTAAGGACCAGATACACAACTGAGACTATGGAATTGTTGTATGACATTATGTATCATTAACCATACATCATTTCATAAGCGGATCAATCAGTGAACTCATTCTCTAATGAGCACCTGTACTATATCATCAGTGTCTCCACACAAGTGGCTATGAGACCAGCCGCCTTCATCATATGGACATGTATATAGTACATCGGTTTGTCCAGTTATCTCGATATCCCTCTCGAGTAACCTATGATCGGGATTATTTAAGATCTGTATTTAAAGGATCAATCTCATTATCGTGATCTTATCACGATCTGATTTCTATTGCACAGAACCAAGGACATCATATATATATGCAACAGATAGTATAATGTGAGAATATGCCAGTAATAATCTTAAGCAAAAAGATCTGTATTTAAAGGATCAATCTCATTATCGTGATCTTATCACGATCTGATTTCTATTGCACAGAACCAAGGACATCATATATATATGCAACAGATAGTATAATGTGAGAATATGTCAGTAATAATCTTAAGCAAAAAGATCGTGCAACATATCGCACGTGCCATCACTCACGTGATTGGCTTGCAGGGCACCTGTAACCAGCACTATCTAGTCTTGCAAGGTCTTACGTAAAATTTGTGATGGTATAGATTACTGCAGACTTACAAAATGCATTATAATTTCTTATGACCCTTTCTTTTAACTATAGTCTTTTTTTTTATGACTTTTTTAATTTTAAATTTTTTGGCTGATACAGATTCCACCAATCCAATCCAGCCAATTTAGCGCATATTTATCATATCATTGCTGGCTGATTCAATCCCAATTCCTATTTTATGACCTATGCATAAAATATTATTCGTATATGGTTATTATGGAATATAAGTTGACCTATATTCTTCATTCCAAGCCACTAATGGGTCAATTTATTTGAAGTAACTAAACTGAGGCCAAATTAATTGACTGCTTGGATTTGCCTAAGTGGGTGAGATCAAGGTTCTCTTTACCGAGCGGCAAGGCCTCGTACTGTCCGGTATGTACCAGTCTGGCAGTTGACCGATACGTGGACTGGCTGCTACCGGGCGATACCGCTACAATCAGTCGTCGGCGATCGATGTCGGCCGTCGGCAGTCGAAATCGACCATCGGCGGTTGATTGAAGAAGAAAAAGGGAAGAAGAAGAAGAAGAGGAAAAGAAGAAAGAAGAAGAGGAGAAGAAGTACCTCGTGTCGTCCTCGCCTGCACGCCGCCCGTGGGCGACTTTGGTCCCCATGCTGCGAGAGAGATCGAGGCGACGTCGCCCCTTTATTTCTTTTTTAATATATTTTTAATATTTTAATATTATATTATATTATATTCAAATATACCGGGTGATACGCACTATGCATACCGCCCCAATACTAGTACCGTGTGGGTACCGACAAAATGTCGGTACACTGGTACGGACTGGTAAGTAAAACATTGGGTGAGATTGGGTTGAC
Organism: Ensete ventricosum; assembly: GCA_029747655.1. Classification (NCBI taxonomy): domain Eukaryota; kingdom Viridiplantae; phylum Streptophyta; class Magnoliopsida; order Zingiberales; family Musaceae; genus Ensete; species Ensete ventricosum. Next base: position 7,141,632 of record JAQQAF010000009.1, on the reverse strand, counting down.
CAATATTCTGGTCAAGATTGCCATCACCAACAATTCCAATCATTTAAAGGAGGTCACATTTCTGCCGCTTGAAATTTGACTGTCAACTTAGATTCTTTTGAACAACCAAATTACTTGTAAGTTATTTTTCAAAATATTCAATTCATTAAGTATCTTAGAGGTTTTCCAATTAGTGATACTCTGTTGATGATTAAATTCTTGTGCAGCAAATGCTTCTCCTGATACCTTGATTTCTTCTCTAGTTTCCTTTAGTTTTACAAGATCTTTATACTACATGATGCATACACAAACTTCTGAAAGCTGCTTCTTTGTGTTGAATAGTCAATGCATGTACTTTCAACTTATAGTTCAGTAGAAAATGAACGTAGGGATGCTTATGTTCTGATAGGCGAGCATGCATGGTACTCTACTCTCTCATCTATTTTTCTCTTTTGTTTTTCTTTGTTATATAACTTTTTTCTCTAACTCTCAGAGCTCTATCGAGTTGAAAGAGTTGCGCAAGGAGTTAAATGAGAAGATATCAGAATTAGGACAACTAGATGCAGAACTGAAAAAAAGAGCCATGGAACAAGAATCTAATATTTCTCTTGAGAATGCAAAAGATATGATTGTGACTTTAGAGAAGGAGAATGCCAAACTCAAGGTTCTTACTTTTGCTGACATATGTGATCTCTTCAAAGTATAGTTTTAATAAATAGCCCAAGATCTTGAGTGTCTTTGAGTGTTCTTTTTTAACTTTGTGCAGATAGAGAAGGATGAACTTGATCAGAATCTGAAACTTCACATGCAGAGTACATCTGAGAAGGCTGTTGACTCTACCGAGGTAGTTCTCACTCCTGTACATTCTTATTATCCTATTTTTATGATGTAGTAATGACTATGTTCAAAATCTTTTGTGAATAAGATAAGTTTGCAAGCACCAGGAATGCAGCAACAATATGTATACACTTCTCTGCATTCCTTCATGGTCTGATGATCAGTTTTTCTGTTTTGTTTGTCTCTCTTCCTGCTGCTTCTAAATCTTCAGTTAATATACGAACCCATATGTTTATCTGGAAATTGTTCCAAGTGTAATTCTTCACTGATATGATTTTAGTTCTTTACAACACTCTGTTTATTCTAGTATAAAATTATTAAATTCTTACTTCTGTTGTTACTAGTGTCCGTCTGTGCTTTGCTTTTCCTGTAAACTATGTTCATTAAGGAATACCGGCTGTATTTGACCATGTACTGCAGTGGACAATCATCTGTCCAGGACTCTAGGTCTTCACCATGTCTTCATGCAAAATTTGAAATTTCACTTATTTACTTTTTGCGTCTTTTGAATCTTCTCTTATCTGCGCTGAGAAACTACTGATATGAGTTGATGCTGATCATCTTTTACTGATATAGGATATTTAAAGATGGTACACATTCTGTTTTGTTAAAATGGTACTAGTGTTCTGTAACTAAAACACAATTTTCTGATTACAACTTTAAAGGATGTGGAGAAGATGACACTTTCAATAAAGAGGTTGGAGGAAGAACTGATGGACACCCGCAAAGGACGGGACAAAGCATTACAAGAATTGGCTCGACTTAAGCAACACCTACTAGAGAAGGTAACTTTTTCCCTGTTTCTTCCCTGAGGATATACTCATTAACAATTGACATTAATGACAAACTATCTAGCTATTCAGGTCTCTTTAAAAAAGTTTACTGATGGCTCCAATTATTGTCAAATTTTCAGTAATTGAGTTGTTTTTAAGACATTTTGTTTATATATAAGAATATCCACATCTGGCCACAAAGTTATTCTTTTTCTAAAGAATATCTTAAGTATTTTCTACTGCCATGCATGATTTTTTCAGTATTTTCTCGTAAATAGTACCTTTCATTGAGGATGACAAGAATCAGATCTCTAATTTTTAGCATGAGATCTCATAGCTTTGGTTTTCTTTTAATGAAGAAATCTGTTATATTTATTGCAACAAATTGAGTACCAAATCAAAGTTAACTGGTAAATTTATTGCAAGCAATGTTCAGTACCAAATCAAAGAAAGCTGGTAAAGTTATTGGAAAATTTTATTGATAAATTGAAGAAAGCTGGTAAATTGAGTACCTCATCAAGACAGTTTTTATGAAGTTATCATGCTTAATGGTAGTCATTTTTCAAGGCATCATAGTATTGTCTCTAGGAAATGAAAGTTCAGATTTCAATACTACTATTTTTTGCTTAACAGTTATTATAAAGTTTTGATTTAACATACTAGGTTTTTTTGGCTTCTAAAAATATAATTTTGAGATGTTGCATGCTAATGTTTGGTTTATGAAATTCTAGACTCTCTGGTTACGACGAAAGCTACCATATTGCAACCTGATGATGTGTGCAGAGTTAATGATTTGGTTTCACTTGAGATATACCAGTTGCCTCGCCTTGATCTACCACAATTTCTGTTTCTGCACTGCTATGTGTTACTGGAATGATATGTGCACCATTGTTCTGAATCTCTATGATCATATTATTGGTAGGGACAAATCAGTCAAGACATGATGAATTCATGCAACCACCAATTCTTATTCAACTGCTGCTTCAATCAACAGTCTCCACATTGAGACGTCAAATTAAATAATCACTTCCATGCAGTCAAATGTAAGCCACTGCTTCAGTTAAAAACCTCCACACTGAGCTATTAAATCAGTTAGGTGCTTTCAAGGATATCATGTGCTGACAAAAATAAAAATAGTTATAGAAGATCTTATCCATGTCTCCCTATAAATATTTATTTAACTTGAGATTAACAATGAAAAGCTACATCATCTGAATTGCAAAGCCACATCTGTCACTACAACTACTTCATGAACATTGTTAAGACAAGCTATATGGTCCTACTTCCTAGAGTTTCTGAACTATAAGAAAAACTTCACCAATTAATATGGTCGAACGGGTGAATTATTACTAATGCATATGCAGACTTGGGTTTGGTGATGATGAAATTTCTTTTCATTTTACACTTTAAAGAAAGTATTGTCTAACATTTTACATGTCCAAGTAGCCTTCAGCTTGATATTTCATAAAGGAACAAACTAAATGATAAAGGGTATTGATTTTGAGTTAGGATAAAGTAATTCATCTTAACGTTGCAAGATATAATCTTTTCGCAACTTTAACCCTAACTACAATATTTTCTTGTCCTGTGATGAGAAATCCCAGGATTTAAATCCTTGGATTCTGAAAAATAAAAAAATTTGGAGAGGATGATCTATGTCCACAGAGGAAAGAAAATTTTAAAAATTTGAAGGCAAGGATGCTGATAATTAGATGTGAATCAACAAAGAAATATCCATTTTTCTGTCATCAATAATCAGGGGAAAAATGGGATCCAAATATCCAAATTATTGTTCACATTGCACATTATGACTCATTTAGCTATTTGCTCTTTGTTGATTGACCTGCTAGGTTTCATTTGCTAAAGAAACCATTATCAATTTGGCAGTTGGCTAAAGATATAGCATCCTTTCCAGATTTTTAAGCAAAAAAGGCTGCATGAAAGCCATTTGGTGGATGAGTTGTGAAAATGAGATAGGCTTTCCAAGGAAATTGCGAAGATTTCTTGAAGTGTTTTTTTACATGCAACTCCTAATTAAGCATTCTTTTGAGGCTATTTTTTAGTTTACATGATACTTACTGTCTGAGTTTATCTACAAAGCGCTGCATTGTTGAATATCCATGAGCTAAGTGTGGGCATTTAATAAATGATTTTTCACTTGATATATTGATATCTAGGAACTTGAGGATTCAGACAAGATGGATGAGGACAGTAAAATGATTGAGGATCTTCGTGCAAATTGTGATCAGCAAAGAGCTCAAGTACTGCAGTTGGAGAAGGCTCTAAGGCAGGAAATAGCAAAAACGGAAGAGCTTAAGAAACTAAAAAATGATGAACTTCGTAACTCAAACGAAACAATTAGTGATCTAAAGCAAAAACTGGCTAACTGTATGAGTATAGTCAATTCGAAAAATGTTGAATTGCTAAATCTTCAGACAGCCCTTGGACAGTACTATGCTGAAAGTGAAGCCAAGGTGAGTGTTTGTACCTCTGTTTCATTGATTCTTTGGAGGATCTGTCTCTTAGATCCTATATTATGACTGAGATACTACTGACTTGTGGGTCTTACTGTCAAAAGGAACGGTTAGGAAGAGACTTAGCGAGGGCAAGAGAAGAAGCTGCTAAACTTTCTGAGTCATTGAAGGTATGATTTGAAAATTGAATGTATTGTATCTTTCTGACATATATATATTGACGCAATCAGTTCTTGCACCCTTCGCCATAGTTATCGTCAGTACGTTTTCAATTTGTCATTTGTTTATCGAGTACTTTATCTTCTCTACTGCTCATATATCAGTGTTCAAACCTCTGCTCAGATGATAGTTTAACACTAACCAGTGTGGGCTGGCCATTGGTTAGTGGGATTTTGGAGGTTGGTGATGTATGGGATTGTCAGACGTGGGTGTTGGGTCACTAGAATTGGCATGTAATAGAAGTGGCCTGGTGCTTGAAGTTTGATGATGTTATATCTAACGTTCATTATATCGGTTCATACCAGCGTATCGAGATCTGGTCGGTATGCTATGGTACGGTACGTGGTATCGAGCGGTATGCACAGTGTGTACCGCTCGGTATATTAAAATATAATATAATATTTTTAATAATATAATATTATATATATATATACAAAAAAAAACGAGGCATAGCCTCGCCTCGCGGGAGAAAGGAGGCGGCGCCTCGTCCTCGAGCTGGAAGATGAGGCGACGCCTCGTCTTCCAGCGAGCGAACGAGGCGTTGCCTTGTCCCCGCGCGAGAAGACAAGCGACTCCTCGCCCTCCCGCGCAAGAAGATGAGGCGAAGCGCCGCCTCATCTCTCCCACCAGGCGAGGCATCGCCTCGTTTTTTTGTAATTATTTTTAATATATATATTTATATTATATTATATATAATATAATATTATTTTATTTTATATATTAAATTTTTATCGCCTGGTACAGGGCGGACCATGTACCGGGAACCTGGCGGACTGGTACATACCGCTTGATAGATCGAAATTGCAAACCTTGGTTATATCTATTTTGGACTAACAAAGGTGATAGATCTATTATTGTAGAGATCCCAAGAAAAAAAAACATGGCAGTGGATGGTTTATGTGAAGCTAAAATAAGGGTGGGATCAAATTTGTGGATGGTTTATGTGAAGCTAAATTATAGGATTTAATTTGGATGTCATCTCTGCAAGCATTGTGTATATGCCTTTGCTCTTAATAGAGTTCTAATGTTTTTTAGTTGTGGAGACAAAATATAGGTTGCAAATCAAGAGCTGGTAATAGCAAAAAGAGAAAAAGAAGAAATAGCTGCTAAACTCGCACAAACTGAGAGGATGTTATCAGAGGGAAAGAACTTCATACAGAAGCTTGAGGAGGACAACACAAAGTTACGCCATGCTCTTGAGCAGAGTGTAACGACACTAAACAGGATGTCACTGGATTCAGATAACCATGTTGACAGGTTATTCATTTATCTTTTCCACTTGCATATATCAGATAAGTGCCTTGCTTGCTTAGTTAGCAAAATGAAGCATGTATGGTGCAAGGAAATGGAAGTTTCTAGCACTAGACTACCTGATGATTTTCCTACCAGTCTTTTTTCTGGTACATGCATGGCATGCTTAATGTGAAAAATTCCAAATTACTTACTTATTGGGCATGCAAAAAGTCAAAATCTGATTGATACTGGTGTGTTTCTGGCAGGCGAATAGTGATCAAATTGCTAGTGACATACTTCCAGAGGAATCACAGCAAGGAGGTAAATTTGGCTTTTTGTCATAGGGAATAATACTCATCTTTTTTAACAATTTACAATGGAACATGTTATGCAAATTTTCTTGGTATCGCACAGGTTTTGGACCTTATGGTTCGCATGCTGGGTTTTACCGAGGAGGACAAGCAGAGCATAGGTTTTGCTCAGCGTGCTGCTGGCAAAGGTGTTGTTAGGGGTGTAGTGGGTCTGCCAGGTCGTCTGGTCGGAGGCATTTTGGGAGGAAGTTCACCTGAAACATCATCCAGAGTTGCTTCAGATAATCAGGTCAAATATATATACACTATCTCTTTCTTTACCACATCCACACCTCTCTCTCTCTCTTTTGAACTTAAATCAAATAATTGTGAATTTTCTTTTGCTTCAGATATTCATGTGTTTTATAATAAAAAAAAAATTAATTTAATCAAACATGAATTCTCATTCAAAGGTTGAAACCATGTGCACATTGTTTGAATGTACGTCTCAATTCTCTCTCTCTCTTCATTTTTGTTTGGCAGTCATTTGCAGACCTATGGGTTGATTTTCTTCTTAAAGAAACTGAAGAAAGAGAGAAGAGGGGATCATCGGAGGCGTCTAGCACCCAAGGAGGCAGCAAGAGCACGAGCCCGCCACTGGAGCATGGATCAAAGTTACAGACTAGTGTTTCTGGTTCACCTGCTGGACAAATAATTTCGGCAACTCTCCCTCCAAGGCGGTACCAGATTCTTGACCATGCGGATGGTGAATTTGCCACGGTGCCGCTTACATCTTTATCCTCGACTTATCCAGCTGAAAGTAGTCGCTCAAGACCGCCGACGGGGTATTATTGACTTCACAGTATTTTCATTTGTCCGTTAAAATTATTTGTTTGTTCATATGAGAAATTATCTTTTTTTTTTTTTTATCATGAATGCTTGTGTCTATATTTGTAAATTAAATATCCTTCTGAGTGACCGCATCCTTTCCGGCAGGTGAAGTTTCGAATGTAAAGTTGGAGAACCTTTTGCACCGTTTGCAACGATAATAATATGAAACTTTGTTATTCATATTTGAATAACTTTGGCGTTCCATGGGCCCAAAAGACATTTTTTCCACCATCCACCAATGACAGCTTAAGTTATCGTAAATACCTGACAAAAAAAAAAAAAAAAGTTGCTTTATGGTGCCAAGGAGGTAGAATCAAAACATGTCCAAAAAGCTGATGTATTGACTGAATAAAAAGCAAATGCATATATATATATATATATATATATATATATATATATATATATATATATATATATATATATATATATATTGACCTTAGATCTATCATGAATCGGGTTTAGTAACTCAATTTTCTGTGTATACCACAACTTAACAAACAATCAAAGCAAATTACTATACGGCTAAGCCTATATAATCCCTCCAACCCCCTCCCTCCCTCCAAAGATAGAACACATTCATTAATGAAATAAAAATGACGAGCAAAAATATAATTTGAATGATTGTGACAAACAATTGCATCGCAGGTGACTATTGTGATGATGGTTGACAATAATGATGTGATGGTTGATCTTGTCAATGTCGATCTGAACATCGATGACAAGGAGAAAGATGAAGCAAAGTAGTGACGCATTTGCGTTGATGCCAGAGGAGGAAGAGGTTAGTGAGGCATCTACATCGGTGCTGCACCGCTCTGTCTCCTCTTCCTCCTTCGGCACTGCTTTGCATCTGCATCACCGACGACGAGGGAGGAGGAAGAGAAGGCAGGTGAGGTAGAGCGGTGTGGCACCAAAGGAGGAAGAGGAGGCATGTGAGGCATCTGCATCGATGTCGCACCGCTCTGCCTTCTCCTCATTCTCGTCGACTACCATATTGTTCGACGTTGCGTCGCACTGCCTCCTCTTTGTTCTTGCTAACCACCACATTGTTCGATGATAGATCGCACTGCCTCCTCTACATCAGCACTGCATCACTCTACCTCATCTTCGTTCTCACCGACCACAGCATTATCGAAAGGGTAAGAGGAGGCAGAGCGATGCGACATCGATGTAGATGCCTCAGCTCCCTCCTCTTCCTCCTCCAGCACCAACATAAATGCATATGCCTCATTGCTCTGCCTTCTCTTTCTCTTTATCGTCGAAGTTCAGATCGATATGGACAAGGCGACCACCGCATCGTTCTCGTCGACCACGACCACAACAGCCACCCACGAAACTACCGTTCGCCACCACAATTGAAATTATATTTTTGCCTATCGTTTTCATATTATTTATGCATATGTTATATCTTCCATCTGTCATGAACTTAGCTAGTTTTGCCCAAGTCGTGTGGCACCCTTGCGTGTCCATCCGTAAAGGTCAGTCTCCCCGAAACCTCCTAGTGTCCCTTAGGACCTAAAAAAAAAAAAAAAACGAATTAGAGAAAGCATTTCCCACGGATCCATAAGCAACCACTTTAATAAGCACTTTATATAGTCAATACAAATTACAACCATAGATTTTACAAGCTCTGAACGGTTGCACACAAAGGATCAATGTTCATTACAGATCAAAATCCCCACGAGTATCCACATGACATAACTCTCATTTACAAGTCGAAACTGGTCATGAAAGCTAACGAAATTAGGGTTGTTAAGCCTACTGCAAGTTCGCTACTTGTTGTACAAAGCAAGTACAAAAATCGAAAGACACAGACAAGTATAAGCATTACATCGAACACCTTGTTTATATTTTTGTCTGCTCCCCAACCTATTCCTTCGACGTCTTCGTCGAAGCCGCTACAAACACTGCATCTTCTCACCTTTTGTTGAATCTTCGATCTTCTACTCTGGCTGCAACACGCCTCTTAGCTTCCAACTGCTCTTTGCCACTGTTATTGAGTAGTCAAACTCTAATCCGTCATGCTACTTCAACTCGCCAATGACTGACTCTGGTGTAGGGTCGGCTGAGTTGTGCTGATCCTTGTTGATTCTCGCAGATCCTTTTGATAAAGGAAAAAATCTTCTTTGTTTTACGACAGTATCTCAAGCGTCTCTTGCCACTTAAACTGAGTCGATGCTTGTTGGAGCTTTAACGAGCATCGCCTAACAGACTTTAAAGTTTTTTAAGGTCATTCATTCATAAAATTTGCCCATCAATTCTTCTTCAACTTAGTTGTCACTTCTAAATAGGTTTCCACCACTTTCGCTTCACCTTCTATTCGGAAATGAAGCGAACAATCTATTCTCAGTAGCATTGATCATCATTGGGGAGGATTTGACAACTTATCTTTCATTAGATTTCTTTAAAGGGTCTTTGAATTTATGCATAGCTCCTCTGCAAGATAAATAAGAGAACTGAGGTACTCGATATTGCCCATTCGCTTAAGAGTTAAGAAGGCAAAGCTATTTGACTTTGCCCGTCTCCTCGATGTTATACTTCATGCATCGAACTGATTACTAGTCTTTGCCTGCTCTTTGCTCATACTTCTGAAGCACCCGAAGTGTTTGCACTTATTGCGTTGAGTTAGCTACTATGATTCGCCTTCTCTTTGCCATCGAACTTTCGAATGCAAGAAGTTTTGCCCGAAAGGAGCAAAATTTCACCCCAACTTGTAGCAAGTCTTCGATATTTTTGGTCGCCTTTGGGATTGTAATATCTTCTCCATTATCTTTGCTGCCTACTCCTTTGAGTAGAAAAGGTACAACACCATGTACTACCTATTTCGTTCCCTGGTCGATCACTCTTTAATCAATCCGAAGTCTCACACTTTCGACTATCTTGATGAGAATCCCGTTGACACCGATTTTATGAAGTTTCTTAGTATATATCTTTCTGCCTTGTCATGGTACTTAGACTTTACCTCTGCGTTCTCCACCTCCTCAGCCCCTTTCACGACCAACACTTTCCCTCCATGAGAGCAAGGGATCGATGACTTTACAGAAGTCCCGCCTCTGCGCTGTTAAGCTCATGGCCCTACTATTTGTTGCCTTGCGTCGTCCCTTTCTTCACAATCGATAGATCCGCCTCTGCGACACTGTGACACTCCTCTAAGTCCACCTCCTTTCTAACAGACGCTTTACTTTTGGATTGTTGAGCCCTCCTGGACTCGTCGTCGCTTCCTCACCCCTTTCGACCACCTGCTTTAACACCCTTGTGTTCTCTAGGTCGATGGAATGACATACTACAACTCTCATGCATGGCCTCCGCCATCTTGTTGCAGGGCTCATACCGATTTTGTTCTCCTTAGATTCCTTGGTAGCAACGTTCGCTTACTTGGCCTTGTCCTCGAACTTGTTGGGCTCTCTTAAGCGAATGTGAGCGTTGAAACAATCCAACTCTCTTGTCGCTCTGATTATACCTATGTATGATTAAGGCCCCCCCCCCCCCCATGGGACTCAATGAAACTTGCAATATGAATTCTCCCTCGGTGATACACAGCCCCCAGACTTACATTCGATGCAAGATTCGATGCGCACACATGAAAGACCTGCCTTTGCGGTACCATGACATTCACTCCTTTAATCCATAGTCCTTATTGATATATTGTTCACCGAAGTGGAGCTCTTAGTAGCTCTTGATCATACATTTGCATGATTACATCCCTTATGGGACTTCTCCCTCGTGTGTTATATTACCTTAGGTATTACACCATGATTCGCTGCACCATGTCGCTTCCTAGTGACATCTTCATTGCATTCAAATTCTTGTGTGATGAATTCATATTATGATCTCTTCATGTATGACCTCTACCAGCATATCGTAGAGACTTCGCCCCCTTCGATTGTGTTCGCCCCTTCGATAATTCACCTTCGCCCACCCATTCTCGGGTCACCCGAATGAAGCATCGCTCTAGGACAATCTATCACCTAATAGCTCTCAAAGTCCTCAGACTTCGCTAAAATTAGTGCAATATTGTTTGGATCATGGGTCTCTATCCCACACCAGCACAATCTTTGTTGCGCATCACTTTCTTCATGACAACTTGAATGGTAGCACTGTGACATATTCATCAACTGTATCTGTCTCTGCATCCTCTTGTCCCGTGCTAAGGCATTTTGATCCTAATTTTTTATCAATTCCCCTCACCTTAGTGAGCTTTATACAACTCTTTCGATCGTTGTGCAACAAATCTCACTTTGCACGGTCTCATTTTTTACCAAGTGTCCTGCTTACCTTAAGCACCGTCAAGTTTGGTTGTCAACGTCAAGCCGTAGCTCGAACTCAATCATCTCAACCTTTGTGTGTTACACATTCTTCCTAACTTATTTTTCCTCGTTGTGCCTCTGGGGCAAAGGGTTAGCTATTCATATGAATGTCAATCATGGATGCTCGCTCTTCTAAGCGACTAATTTCTCTATATCTCAATGTTCATTTCATCCAAACGATCGCCGTGTTGGCTGTCATTCATGCAACTCATACAGGTCCCTCACATTTGCATGAAAAGTGTTTCTGCGTGTGCTTGTCTCACTCTGATACTAACATAAAACTTAGCTGGTTTTGCCTAAATCGTGCGACACCCTTGCGTGTCCGTCTGTAAAGGTCAACCTCCTCAAAACCTCCTAAGGTCTCTTAGGACATATAAAAAAAACACATTAGAAAAAAATCAATTTCCAACGAGATCCACAAACAACTATTTTAACAAGTACTTTATATAGCTAATAAAAATTACAATTATAGACTTTACAAGTTCTAAGCTGATGCACACAAAAGATTAAGGTTCATTACAGATTGAAATCCTCATGAGTATCCACATGACACAACTCTCATTTACAAATCAAAATAAGTCATGAAAGCTAACCAAACTAGAAATACTAAGACTATTGCAAATCCGCTACTTGATGTACAAGACATGTACAAAAACCAAAAGACATAAACAAGCATAAGCATTACATCGAACACCTTGTTTATATTTTATATCTTTATCTGTGACGCATCGGTAAATACGATAACATTAGAGTAAAAGATTAAATATTTATTTTTATAATTATAAAAATTTTAATATAATTTTTTTAAGTGTATCAACCTAAAGATATCCCCGATTATATATAGTCTCATAAACCAAGAAAAGAATAAGAAAATTGAATTAGATAAACAACAAAAGAAAATAGTGCAAGAATTCAAGTAAACTGGCGTACGATGGAATATTCCCGAACGATTAACTAGTGTTCTGGAAATGGATCGTCACTGGTGTCGACAAACCAATTTAGGGCTTCATGTTCCTTCAAAAAAAATCACTAAAGATCTCGCCCTGGATTGCTGATCCCAGTTGGGGTTTTACGTTCATTTGAAAATTTTCGTTTGAAGGTGGTTGGTTAAATGGGGGTAAAACCCTTTCGAGAAAATAAATGCAAACCCTAAATAAATTAGCCTACAGATGGCGATCGAATTCGTCAAGATCGATAGAACTCCATAGAAGATCATACTACCCAAGATCGCATTCGAACTGGTATCGAGAATCTAAAGAACCAAGATCGAAACAAGAAACGAACACATTGAAGGCATAAAAGAGACGGAAGAGGGAGATCGTACGCTTTCCTCCGCCCAAGATCTGGTGGACGGGCTTCTCCCGGCCTAAGAGGCGGTAGATCTTGGACTTGACGGCCTCCACGACCACCGACCCCTTCGACTTCTCGTCGTCAGAATCCGACGACGACGACTCACCGTCGCCGTGGATTTTTCTCCTTTATCTGCTCGATCAGCGTCACCTCCCCATGCTCCGCCATCGCTACAATCGCCTCTGCAAACCCTCCAACGACTCGGTGGTGTCTTCCTCGAGGAGCGGCCTATGAGGAGGGCACCATATCAATGTCTCGCGGAAGCGATCGGGACCGTCAGATCGAGACGCCGTCAAGATCGTCCCTACGCACAAACATCATAACGTCGTGCGGACGTTTGCTAACGTCACTACCGCCGACGCCCGTACGTGGCACAGTACTTGCGTTCTGCCGGAGGGCAAACGACTCAAGATACTATGAAATGGTGGGGCTCACCTGTCCGTGGCGGATAAAAATACATGGCTGGAGATGACATCAGTATGGCGGCCAATGGAAGCGCGATACGTGGCAACAAGTGGGCGGCAGGAGGTCCAAGGCTCCAAAGCTTGAAATCGCGGAAAGGTTCCATCTGTACCCGTCTGAAGTACCCGATCCACGTAGTTTCCTTGTCGCTAGGGGCCCATAAACTTCAGATACTGCGGACCACTCGTGTGGAACTTAGTTTTAGTCGGGGTAGAAAATATGAGGGGTTCCGCCGGCGGCAACTCACGTCCGTTCCTTTGCTTTCGAACGGACGTGTCAGGCGATATGATCAACTCTATAATAACTCTATTATAATGTCACTATCGCTCATTTTCGCATGATTGCTTGTTGCTGATGGAAGAAGTCTGAATGATTTGGATTTGGGTTCGTATGGATAGAATTATCCGAAAATTAGTAATAATAATACTTTCGAAATTAAATCATTAACTTTTTGAGATATCATCCTATGAAAATTAAGATCGATAAACGTTTCATGAGATATATTTTCTTCTTCTCACATTAAAATCCAACGAATAAATTTTCACAGAAGAATCAAACGAAGTATCTCCTAACCCCGAAGCATCGAGATTTTTAGAGAACTCCCAAAGTACAAGGTCCTTCGAAAAAAGATAAGAGAAGCAACAGGCAATGATTAACATGTGCAAAGGTTAAATCCTTATTTTTCATATCATTATAAATAGTCAACTTACCAAACCCGGCTTCGAATATACAACTGTAGTCAAGATGGGAGGGTTTGCAAGATAGGTCAAAAGTATATAGTGATTATAGAGCCGCAAAGTAATACTATCGAGAGTCCTTGTACTTGGTGGTAGTGAAGCACAGTTACTATTCTATCTAAGAGGTTTTTTGATCAACACGTGCTAACGCAATGAATAAAAGAAAATTATGGAGTCACAACCCTTATTAATAACATACGGACGTCAGCTTCATCATTCACTAGTAGTCATTTATAATCGACAATCTCTATGAAGAAGTGGAGAGGCAGAAGATAGAGGATCAAAAGACTCAGATGGTGAGACAACCAGAGGAGGTTGAACAATGCATTATTGACTACGTCGAGCAATTGAAATGGGCCTATAGTAACAACTAGTATATGAAGATTAAGATACTACAATTTATCTAAGATTTGGATTCTAAGTATATATAGCTCAAAGCTCGTCAAACAAGTTATCGCGATCAATAAGTAGGTCATGAGTATAAATTATCAGGTTCAGAGTTTTCTTTCTATGTTGAATAACAATTGTATGTGGATGATGATTACTTGCCGGTGTAGTTATATTTTCACCGATATAAGAACGATTATGATTCTTGACATATAACTGATAGAATTAGTTTGGAGGTTGTCACGTCACCCAAAGATAGAGACGGTTTGATCGAGTCGAGTAGCACAGAAAAATTAAATACTATCGAAACAGATTTGTACAAACAAAGGCTTAACACAAATGAATAGACTGTGACGGCAAACAAGCTGAAGTAATTATTAGGCTACTCCAGTGCGGTCAACTGAATCATTGAAACGATCGGCGAGAAGACACAGCTGATTGCAATTGCACTTCACTTCACGGCGGCTAAGCAATCGGTGCCGGTTATCTGCTGCTCCGCGATGGACACTTCCATGGTGATGCTGCAGTTGAGCATTAGCTCGATGTCGCGCTTGTACACGCCCAGCACGCTCACCCTCCCTCGGATGTCCGTGTAGCTCCTCAGCCGCAGCTGGCTGGCGGTGAGGAGGCCCATCGTGAGGTTGAGCTGCGTGGCGACGCGGTCGACGAGCACGTCCACCCGCACGCCCAGCCGCGCCGTGCGGTGGGCGGGCACCTTCCCGAAGGGCGCGTAGGCCACGCCCACGGTCTCGCCGCTGTAGTAGAAGTCGGTGGTGCTGTTGCCGAACCGGAAGGAGGCCATGTTGGGGTTCTCGATGGAGATGTCGGCGTCGAGCGTAGCGTTGATCGACAGCGGGCGGCTCCGGTCGGTACCGAAGTCGAGATCGATGCGTTCGATGGTGAGGGAGTTCATGGTGAGCGTTGGGTCCTTGACCTTGAAGAGGGTGAAGGAGAGGACGAGCACCACGACGCCTACCGTGATCGCAGACGCCGCGCAGCAGAGGAAGCAGAAAAGGGCGAACCGGCGCTTGCGGAGGCGCCGAGCAGGTAAACGACCGATAGCAGCGGCATCGTCGGTGGCATCCGCCGAAGGCGATGACACCGCAGCGATGGGCTTGGTCTGCTCTTTCTTCTCCATGAGTTCGGCGGACGCCACCCCCATGGGCTTGGTCTGCTCTTTCTTCTCCATGAGTTGGGGAAAGAAGAGGGAGGAGGAGGAGAGCTGTAAGCCTTATTGATGGCGTTTGGCTCGATTCTATGTTTTGGGTTAGTTGGGGAGAATACAGTTGAACGGTGTTAACAGTTGGTTGAATTAAATGCGGTCGACTCGGTGCAGTCGAGTGTTGGCCGGAGTCGGCGAAGTTTCTTATTATTAACTTGTTATATTACCTTTCCCATATAAATGAATAATGATGATGATGTTAAAACCAATACAAGTACACACAAAGCTATTAATGTCTCTAACTACATTGAACATTATCCAAGAAAGGATACATTTCTAATTGGAATCCACCTCAACCAGTAAGTATTTAATTCCATCTAACCAAGTCCTTTTATCATTGCATCTGATTCACAATATATATATATATATATATATACCTTTGAATCTTATTTAGGAGCTCCTCTCGAGGGTCTTACCGCTCTTATTCTTCGAGAGGGATACGTGCTCGTTAAAGTACAGTATTTAATAGGTGATCTCATGTAAAGGAAGGGTGGCTTGAGGATTTTTTAGTATCACGGTTGCCTACGATGGAGGCCATGTGAGTCGGAGGAGAAGTAGCTTTGGTGTGCTCGAGCCAAGAGGAGCAAGGAAAAATATATGGATGAAGTAGTAGATTAGATGTTAATGATACGCACCTGATTATATTTCGTTATCACTTAGTCGAGAAATATATCATTTATGATCCTGAGGTTTTAGACTTGGTTTGTGATCGAAAAACTTTTATTTTCTACCCAATTTTATCATATAGCTGATAGATAACTTTTTACTTATTGTTATTGTTTGGAAAATAAAACTATTGAGAGTTATAGTAATTATTATTATTGAAATTATTTCCTGAGTTGTTTAGATATATAGTTTACCATTATAGTTGGAGAGTTGATAGTGAAATGAAAATTGATCAATTTAAATGTTATCCT
The DNA here is from genome assembly GCA_029747655.1 of Ensete ventricosum. Taxonomy (NCBI): domain Eukaryota; kingdom Viridiplantae; phylum Streptophyta; class Magnoliopsida; order Zingiberales; family Musaceae; genus Ensete; species Ensete ventricosum. The sequence goes on along the minus strand of JAQQAF010000009.1, from coordinate 7,125,557 downwards.
TGTATTTAGGACGCATCTTGTTTGGTTTTTTATTAGGTTTCTTATTGTCTTGTATTTTTCTTTAGATTTTTAATATTAAATTGAGCTATGATAACTGATCCCCTTTTTACTCTTCTCATTGTAGATATACTTCGTGATCATCAACTTGTTATATAGTTCTTCAAATAATATTGATGAGTCATGTACCTTAATTACTATAATTAGCTTCTTATATTAGTCCCTTAGGCCATTTAGAGTATGAATAATGACATTTATCAGTTAGGAGATGACCTACTAAAGTGAAGTCATATATAATAATTTTTATATTTATATATATAATTATTAATAGTAGTATTTTCTTAGATTAAAGACTTATCATGTGAGTGTGAGAACGATTAGCAAAATTGATTTGTAACTTACATCATGTTTATACTACAATATTGCATTAAGAGATTAGTGATATCATAAAATTAGTAATCTAGTCTTGAATGATTTATAGAATAAGATGATCTTGACATAATTATAATTTATGATTAAGATTTGTCATTAAGGTTGATTCTCCTATTATTTGAATATTTTAAAGTGGACGATTGAGGGAGCCATCAACGTAACCTAGTAGATCATATCTGAAAAAAAGGTTAGTTGGCTTTGCTCGTCAGGATACATAATTACCACCTTTGCATAGCTCAAAAGGAATTAGAATGACTATAATGATAGATATAACCCTAGTAAATTAGAAGAATTATTGTATGTAGATGAAATAACAAATAGTAGTGTTAGATTTTGAGGAAGATATTTGTAATAGATCAAATAAATTAAACCTAATGAAACGTTATCTTCTGATCAAATTCAATCAGATCTGGAATGACTAGATGTGATAGATGAAGTGGAGCAGATCTGATATAGATCAGATAAAAGATGAAATAAATCAGATCTGATACAGTGATCTTTGTTCTTTGCCTTCCGATCTAATCAAATTTGATAAGGTAGAATATATCTGATAAGAGGGATATATTATTCTTTGACTTATGATCTAATCAAATTTGATAAGATAGAACATATATGGTAAGAGAGATATAGCCATTGTGGAGCGATCTAGAATAGATAAGTTACAATAAAAGATTATAAGAGAAAATAACACGAGGAAGAATCATGCAAGGAGGGATGCAAGCTACACCTTCAATTGTGTATGCTTTAGAGCAGAGCGGAATAAACTGTTATTGTCATAGCGGTGGGAAGAAAGCACTGATGGGACGAGGCGTTATAGAGGAGACTATAGATCAATGAGGAATCACCGATGGGGAAAAGTGTCAATGAGAAGAGGAATCACTAATACTTAAAAATCAATGAGAATGAGATAGAATGCCTAGGCAAATCAATGAGTAAAGAGTACTCAAGGCATATCAAGATGTGATATCATGAAAATTTTATTACGAAGGGGATTTATTTTATTTATTAAGATAATATATATTTATATAAATTTGAGTGATAATTTTTTTAATTATATATTCAGACCATACACATATCATGATGATCGATCCTCAAAATTATAAATTAATTAACGATTAAAATAATATATATATATATATATATATATCATTTTATATTTGTCTCGATCTCTATCAGGATCCCCTTCTCCCCGATAGCCTGATGTAGCAAAGCTGGTTTATGTTCGTAAAGACTGCGGAAGTGCAATTGAAGGCGGAGGACGAGACACGGAGAGTGGTCACGCCCTTGCAGTCGAAAGTGCTGATGGAGCACAGCCGTAGTAGGTAGGGTGAAGGCCGACGACTTCCTGTTTGTTATGGTGGGCGTCTAAAAATCCCTAGTTATGAACAGCAGACCGTCGCCTCAAAATTAACAATTGGCTTCTACAAATTGCAATGTCGGACGATTTATGAGACGGATGGGATCGCATGCATGCACTACCCAATAAATTGCTGACGACTGTCGTAACCTACATAGCCGGGCTGGATCACACACCAATGTACAACAAGATCGCACTTCCCTTCTACTCCCTATCAACTGCTTCGAATAAGAAAACCACTTGGACACCAACCTGCCATAATGGGATCCCAGTGGCGGTCCCACCACCACTTGCCGTTTAACCAATCCCGCCCGTCCACGAATTTACTACCTCCACTAGCTGTTCCAGCTGTGGCGCAGCCTCGCTCCTGTCTCTCTCTTGTTCATGTCAATGGTGAAAACCTTTTCTCCTTCAAGACGTGTTTATACGTACGTCTATAAATTCTCTCTCTTTCTTTATCTCTCCTCATATGTATATTAATAAATAAAATAAAATAAGGCTATACATTTATTATATACCGACCCTGTGGATAAGTATGCGATCAGAAATGCTCCTTGTGGAACTCAAATCTGGTGGTGCTTTTCTGGGTGTAGTCGTAGCACAACTTGTTTAGCTCCTGCGCCAACACGGGTGCACCACAATAGAAAACTCCTGCGCGCAAGACAATAGAGTAAGCGTCTGCCTTGACAAGAAAGCCTCAACGTTTGATAAGATCCACAGTCAATTGCAGCAGCTGACCTATCTTGGCGTAAGGGTGCTTAGAGCATATCCTAGAGAAGACTTTCTTCCAATTCGGCCTTGCGAAATGCGTGCGCACCTTCAAACGACGACAAGAACCTCTTGAGAATGACAAGATTCGGTAGGTTAGCATAAACCGCAAAGTGAGAATGGGGTTTACTCTGGTGCCCGAGACTATGTCGACGCCATTCTTAGCATGATTGAGAGATTGGATCATGGTGATCAGTGCCGATCTAGCGTCTCCTTCCTCGTACACGCTTGTCAAGTAATTGTGCATCTCAATTACCCCCTAATTCGATCCCATTTAAATGAGCAAGACAACTGATACGTGAGCTCTTCATAGCAATAGTTGTAGGAGAATTTGTAGGCTTACCCTTTGATCTAACTCGGCCACTTCATTCATAACTCCTTTGAACCAGTCAAAGGAGCCTTGTTCACGTGTCACCCAATAGAAGTATGCATTGGTGGTTCGGAGAGTCCACCTTACTCTTCGCGAAGCCCTCATAAGCGTGGCCAAATCGACACGCTCTCCGTTTGGTGGCTTTGGTGGGCAATCGTCCAAGAGCGCCTCCTGCAAGCACACAAGCAATCGAGATACTTGGAAAGACCTGATATTTCGGAATCAATGAAGAGGACTGATGAAAAGGCGTGGTGGCGCTTACGTTTTCCTCCTCCATTTTGACTATGTTGTTGAGGAGATCCTTCAAAATGCTAATGAAAGGCGTGGCACCGATTCCAAGGCCGACGAGCAGAAGAACGTCGTACTTCTTGTAGTCCTGAGCTGGAGCACCGTAAGGCCCGTCTATCAAAAGCTTGGGCAGGCTGCAATCCAAGGGATGAGAGCTCCGCTACGCATCACTGTGAAACGTCATGGCTAACACTACAAGTTTGTTTCCCACGAACCTTTTCTTGGTGGCCTCGTCGGCCCTTAGGAGGCCGCTCTTTCCCGCCACCGGAGGTTCACAGGCTGCAGCAAACACCCGCCGTAGTTCTCGTGTCCAGTCACCCAGTTGTCTTATGTGGACGCTTAGGTAGTCATCCCCCGGAGCTGAAGTAATGGAGAAGGGATGCCTGCGATAGAAAAGTATATCTAATATAGAAAGTGTCACATAAATAAGAACGCTTACATGCACATATTTATTATAATGGTTTGGCATCTCAGGGATTACCACTCGAAGGGCGAGACAGCAGGGCACTTAACAAACATGTACTGACCACTCCTATAGCGGAACGCTGCGGGCTTCGACATTTGCAGCGTGAGAACATTGCCAGGATATATGGCAACCTGAACACATACAGAGCCCAGTTATCATGCAGAATATTGCAATGCTATATGCTAGTTTCTACTGCTTGCGGAATCAGCGACCTACCTTGAGGAGCCGAACTGAGTAATAGCCGGACCTCAGGGCTCTTAGGCTTCGCTCCCCGACGTACAACAGAAGTGGAACTGCAAGATACATCCATGTCTGCATCACGGAGCAGAGTATGCATACCATTCCAAGCACTCATTAACAAAGTAAAAAAAAAATTCAAAGACCAGACGTAATGTAAGAATGTTACCGTCTTTCTGTACCACTCGTCGATGAGGTAGAGGCGTTCTCCGTGGACAATGAGCAACACGTAGACGATGACAAACAGGTGGTGGGAGTACCAGAAAGCATTGAAGCCGGTCAGCCTGTCCAAGGGCTTGGGGAACCTCACCAGGCTTCGGCGGAACCAGTGCGTCGCGAGCGTGAAGGCCACCAACATGCAGACCACCATTATGATGCCAGTCACGCCCTCGGGGCCTCGTAGTAGAGCCAAATATGTGGGCTTGGTTTTTCCGAAGTAACGGCTTAAGGGCGCATACTTCGGATCCGAGGACGAGATCAAATTGGGGAAGTCGCAGGTAACATGGAGGCCGGCGTGGAGGATCACCCCGACCACGATCGCTGCCGCTATCGTCTAAATGGCAATAGAACAGTTAAATCGGACTCGAGAAGTATCGGCAAAGTATTCACAAGAATCGAACTGACCTTATGAAAGTTGATGTTGTCGTCGAAGGGCAAGGCACGGGCCAACCGGGTGGAGCGAAGCCAGGTGATGGTGTTTCGACACACAGGGAGGAGAATGAGGGCCATGTTGAACTTGAGCGTCTCGGCCGCACCCTTGGCGGTGGTGATGCAGTAACCCATCACCTGGAACGCGTACCTGTTCCGGTACTGGAAGAACTTCCAAGAAAACAACCCGGCCATCACCCCGATCCACAGGGCCATCACCCACAGCCGTTTCCAGTTCTCGTCCAAGTAGTAGCCCAGCTTGGTGCTCAGCTTCCGGATGGGCCCCTTCTTCCTCAGTCCGGCCAAGTTCTGGCTCAGTGCCTGGCTCGTGTAGCTCAGGGCCTGACTGTAGTTGAGGTACGTGTCCCTTTGCAGCAGCAACGTCTCCAGTTGCCAGAGCTGTCAAACCAGGTACAATCCTTCAAACATTGGAAAAGGACATAATGCGAATCAAGCTTCGATTAGTTTACTAGTCGAGCTCAGTTAGTGAGAAGGATACTTTTCATTTCTATCAACATGGTTTTCTTCGCTGCACAGCCACCAGCAGAAGGCAGTGGCTGACAAGACATGGATTTGGGGAGGGGAGGGGAGGGGGCGTCACGGTCGACAGCTGTTCAACCACTACGATGGCGAGGAAAAGCGATGTTGCACCACCAAATGGTGATGAGAAAGCAGGAGGTGGTTGCGGTAGAAACGCGAGCCGCATGCCGATCAAGTTGGACGGCAACCTTGACGTGGTCTCGGCCTTCTAGAAGTGTCCATGGCAGGCAGGTACACATCCATGACGACTAAGACCACAATACGCCAACAAAATAAAGTAAAGGGAGTATTCCGAGAAGTCAAAAACTTGGATGGGTAATTTTGGAACCAGGCTGCTTTAGAAATAGATATCTGGCGTTCGTTGATGGCCCTCACCAGAACACAAAAAGGAAAGAGAAAAATCACAGCGAGTCATCCTTTCATTCGGTAGTCTTAGTAGATCAAACTCGACCCCTTGGAAAAGAAAAAACAGCATCGAAATTTCCATAAGTGTAAGAGTTTGCTCGATTTATTATAATTTTATCATTTCATTAGATTTTAAGCATAACTATATTGCTACAGGTCAAACAGACAGCCGCATGACTACGTGATGGCTAGCAATTGGCAATGAGGCTATGCCACGGAAAAGGTATGTGGTTGCCTAACAACAGTACGTGGCGTGTCCGAGCATTATTCTACACTGCATAAGTTTGGTGGATCGTATAGAAAACAAACAGGCAAAGAAATATCCACAACTTTTATAAAAAGAGAGAGAGAGAGTGGGGTTGCGTGCGTCCGCACCTCGATATAGCCGAGCCTCTCGGGATCCAACTCCTCCATGATTAGAGCTGCGTATTCCTCAGCCTGTTCCTTCAGCCTCGACAGCTTGTTCGCGGATGCGCTCAGCATTATAATCTGAGCATGAAAGCTACTCCATTAGAAAAGAACAAAACAATTCCCAGCATCAAAGTCTGCTTACACTGACCTAAACGCCCCTCACCTACTACCGCTCGAAGCCTTCTACATCATCACATTCTGTTCGCAATCCCCACTCTTTCCTCCTAACAAATTTATACGTTCATACAAAACGAAACGGAAAGTAGGCAGGCTAAGGTGTGCCGGGAGAACCGGCAGGTGCGAAGTGGTTGGTTCTGGTGGCGACGGTTTCGCTCACCAACTCGTATGGGTCGGATGCATATCCAATTTCCAGAAAACAAAAGTGTAAAAATTATAGATGGTGGGAAGTCAAGCAAATTTGAAATCTCATCAAAAGCTTAAAATAAGTCGTTGGATCATTCCTCCGTTGCGCATGTTCACGACTCAACGAAGAAGAAGAAAAGCAGATCTGAAGCAGGGCATTTACCTCTTTTACTTCCTCCTCGGTGATCCGGCCGTCCTCGTTCTTGTCCACCCTGAGGCCACACAGAGAAGGGATCGATAGTAGAATGGCTTAAAAGATGATTCTGAAGAAAAAAGAACAAGGAAGTTGTTCGTACATGTCGAAGAAGATCTCGAGGCGAGAATCGAAGCATTGATCGGTGATCTGACACCAGAACTCGTGCAGCTCCTCTATGCTGATCCGCTCCGCGTTCAACCTTCTCCGCCTGGTCAATGCGTCGAACAACTCCAATGCGAACTCCTTGGAGTCCCTCATGCCTGTTTCGGTTATGCCAGCCGTTAGTTGAATGAAACGTCGGATTGATTGCGGAAAGGAGAGGAGCGAGGGGTGGAGAGGGAAACCTATGCATTGGGCGAAATCGGAGCGCGAGAGGTAGCCGTCGCGCGCCAGCTTATCGAAGTTGCTTTGGACCTCGTTCCACGCATCGACGCCGTTGGCTTTGCTGCCGCTGATAAATCTGAGCCCACGGAGCGCCTTCTTAGCGCCCGATCGGCTCCGATCCAACTGCGCTAGCTGCCGCCGGGCCGCGCGGGCGGCCAGGGCGGAGTCCAGCGCTGGGGACACAGCTCCGACGATCCCAGCGGAGGAGGAGGAGGAGGAGGCAGCGGTCGCACCCGCTCGCGACGGGCCGTGGCCCCATGTGAACCGCTTGAGCTCGGCCTTGAGGTCCTCCTTCAGCTGCCGCGCCCGTGCTACCGCCTCCGCCTTCAGCTCCTGGGAGAACTGCCGCAGCCGGTGAGACGAGCTCCGCACGATCGAGGGCGATCGCGACGCAGCCGACTCGGTGGCGTCGGACAGGTACCCCGCGTCCGCCACTAAGGCCGGCTCGACGCTGCGGAGCACGATGATATCGTCTCCCTGGAGGTCAAGCGTCACCTCCACGAACTCCTCCTCGCCCTCGTCCGGCGCCTTCCCAGAAGTCCCCGGCGACGACCCGGCACTCATCGCGCTCCCTCTGGGCACCGTGTCCGACGCCCATCGCCGTTCGTGCCCCGCGGAGCTTCTCATCCCAAGCTATTCGACTTCGGACGTCGGAACTGCCCGAGGGACCGCGAGGCTTGTTTGTATGGCTCAGAGATCAACGAGGAGAAGCCGACGAATATTATAAAGGGGTCGCCGAACGCGCTTCGAATCTTTTCGGAAAAGGCACCGCTACGCGTCGACGCCAAAAGAGGGGAGTTAAAAGAGCGGTATATATAGAACGTCAGAGCAAGGAAGAGCAGCACTCTAATACTCATCAATGACGAAGCCACATAAATAAATTAAAAAGGAGAGCGATGAAAAGGACAGGGAGAGACCAGCGTGTGTGATCTGAGGAGGAGGAAAGGAGAGGGAAGGGAATAAACCTCTTGCTTGCAGCGAGAATGCACAGAGGCCTCTTCTGATGCAGCAACGACTGGGTATTTATTTAGGAGAGTGTCATAATAAATGAGTGATAGTAGGTGGCGACAGTGCATATATGTAATGTAATGGTCGTGGGTGATGGCAGTAGACGTGGAAAGTGGAGGGAAATAAGTTGGGATAGGAAGCGGCAGAGTTGAAGAGCAGAATCATGCCTGCCTGCTAGTGGAAAAAAGAACCCTCTCCGGTATTTAATACATAAATTTGACTCCGGGGTTTCTTCCACATTAATAGCTATTTCTGTCTTAATATTATATTTAACTCACAAGCAACATTTAGGATTTGTTTACATCTCTACGAGAAAACTTACGTTGGAAGGCAGGAAGAGGGTTTGCAAAAGTCTAAGAGCCTTACATTAGTCCACCTGCCAAAGACACGTTGTATGGCAAACATGTACTCCCCACCCCCAGTTGTACTTACTTTCATATGCTTCTAATTTGCCTAAACCAGGTGGCTCACCTGCATGAGACTGACGATTTAATGGAACCCTATCTATTGTCACAATGGCGGAGCCATGCACGCCATCATGTGAGACATGATGATCATCCGATCCATACATGTCGATAGAAAATTCCTCATGTCATGTGGCTCTCATATGCTTCACGTGTACGTACACTTTTAGATCCTCAGAATTTTTGGTCGGTAATGCTTGGTGGATATATATATATATATATATATATATATATATATATATATATGATGTGGCCATGACGATGGAAGTCAAAAGCTACACGGGGTAAGAGACTTTGAGGATTAACAGCATAAAGACAGGAGTTAACACCAGTGATCTCTGTGTTCCAAAGATTCTGTCTGTAGAGACCAGATGATTGGTCCGGTAGTCTACGTTGAAACGTGCGATCTACGTGCCGTGTTCGAAGGAACAGCAGAATAGCTCCATTAACACTTGCAGAAGAATGAGTGAGAAAAAGTCTAGAGGAAGTGAGAGAAGCGGGGGTGGGTGGGTGAAGCTGCCCTTTCTCAAGAAGGAGGCATATAGGCAAAAGCGACTCTCCCACTCGTCCTATGGTTTCCAGAGCCAAAAGAGTCAAAAGCCTCGCCTCCTCCCATTTGATACCCCTTCACAGAAGCAAACGATCGAAACAACCCAAGTGGTCTGCATCAGAGACGACTGCTGCTGATAGTGATACCACACTGCATTCTGCAGGTTCATCGACTACACCGACTGGTCTTAACTACGCCATGCTTTACTCTCTGATGCAGTTCCTGCAGGAAGGAAGCCAAGGGAGAGGCGAGGAGTTTCGTGGCTCCAGTTGAACGGGAACAACCTCACAAGATGTGGATCTCCATGGAACAGATTCACACACGACAGATGACGATTCATTTCACCTACACCCTCTGCTTACTGATCCATCGTCGACCGTGTCATTCTCCAAAGTTGGTGGGTTTTGTTGACTTCGTAAAAGGTAAGCTCGGCGTCGCAGTCTAGCTTGGCCACAAGTCTTCTCTGGCCTCTGGGGCAGTGATACAAAGCTTGAAGCGATTGTTGTTGGATTCACCTTTGGCTGATGCCAGTATTCCATGTATAATAATGAGACCAGTACACGCTTGATCTTTATTATCATTATCCTCTCTCTCTCTCTCTCTCTCCCTCTCTTTCTCTCTCAGCAAAATCACTAGTCGAACAAGGCGGCGTCAAGTTCATTTAAACAACATCACTGTCGGATTTCTGATCTAGCCACTTTAATAACCAGGAAATCAAACAAGCTAACTGGATCGGCTTTCTGCTGACAGAGAAAGGTTTTTCCAGAGAGAACTAAATAGAAGGAGCTCCGAAGTCCTGGAAGCAGATGAAAACAAAGCTTTCTTTTCCTTGGTTGGTTACTTCTCCAATGCTAAGAAGGTTGCAGTAGATATATATCATTTCCTACTCAAAACATTGCTATCAACGAATACAGGTCGAAGAAGGAGAGAGGTATTAGCAGACATCAGGCCACCTTTCTCTTTCCTTGCAGAAGAACTCGATCGGTTGGAGGCTTACCCAACTCACTGTGAAGATTCTCGGATACAAAGAGACCCCAAATCCGATCATAGACGTGCATGACTTATAAGCCAAATCATCTCGAGTGGCTTACGTTCATGGTGTTGTGGTTCCTACGGATGCCTGCATTTCTGTGGCCTGTGGGATCTAAATGTGCCACGTCAGTACTGAAGAAAAAACAAGGGTTGTCCATGTCGTCCCCATGATAAGCCCATATCCCTGTATGAGGCTCAAGCCCATATACTTTGAATAAATAAATATTTAAGTCATCAATAAACCATAATACACAAAATTTTAATGTCAAATCCAATATCATTAATACTCCTCGAGAAAGCTAGACTTAAATTATGATCCATTGTATATGAGGTTCACACGTCACAATAGTGAGTCTAGGAAACTTGATATGACATATTTTAATCCCTCATTTCATGGAGTCCCCAAACCGCGATGGAAATTTTGGCTGGGCACTCTGAGCCAACTCAGCCCTGAGAACCTAAGACGAGTAAGTTATCTATCCTCCACACCGACGGCCCCATGACAAGTAAGGGGCAGCACAACCTCATATCTCATTACTCGAGAAGAAAGGAGCAATGTTGCACAGTCCAAGCGGCATCGATGCTCATTGTACAGGCCGATCAATTGAGGCGCCAACATAAATTAAATGCCTGTATATGTTGACACTGATCTATCATTAAACAATCACGTACGTTGATTCGAGGCTCCCTTGGGTTCTTAGGACTCTAAGGCTGACTAACTTAAGCTTCGGAGGGATCAAGTCAGGACCCTCCTTTGTGCAAGGTGCGATCGATCTCGAGGTGGAAGAGATCGAGGGAACTGACGGGCAACCCCACGATCGGACCCTCCGCTAGTACCTGTTCACTAGCTCAAAAGAAATCATTGACAGTCTTATATATTCAAATTGGATCTAGTCGTGCTAACACTTTGGCCAAGGCATAACGACGGTAACAAAACTATAATTAGGAGATTTATCTCCTCAAGTTTTTGAAGTTATGAACTTTCTTTTTATTCGATACTTACCCACTACGGCGTGTGGTTTTTCACGATCGTGCACATGCGACCTACGAGGCCACCAAGAGGGTTCCTTACGAGATAGATAACATCGAAGAATGCCAACGAGGAGAGGTTGTTTGGGGTCCTGTGTTAATTGTCTCCTTTGATAAGTTTAGATTTTATGTTATCTTTATGGACTATTTTACAAAGTATACATAGTTATATCTCATCTGTCAAAAGTTTGATATCACTATTGTCTTCTCCAACTTTAAGAACTTAGCTGAGAACTACTTTCAGACTTTCATTAAAACTATATATTCTGATGGTGGGGGTGAATATCAAGCCATTGCATCCCATTTGTCCGCTTGTGATATTCAACATCTCAAATCCCCTCTATATACTCATCAACTGGTTGGTTCTACCGAACGTAAACATCGACATGTTGTCGAAACTGATGGGAATAAAATAAGAATAAACTTTATATACGAATAAATACTAGCAGACCGTCACACACAGCGGAATCAAACAAAAATCACAATCAGATGAACACCAAGATTTACGTGGAAAACCCCTTCAACTCGAAGGGTAAAAATCACGGGACAAGCTAGAGAAAATCTACTATCAAAATAATAAATATACAGATCTCAAAGCTTCTTGCCCAAGCCCAAAGCAACAGCCACAAGAGAATCACAGGGATACAAGGATTATAATACCAAATATAATATCCAAAACCTTCTCAAGAGAACACAGTAAGAATTCATTGCAAACTAGTCTAACCTGAGATATGAATAATTGAGAATAGTCTTTTTCTGTCCTTGTCTTCTTCCCTTTCCTATCTCTTGTTTTCTGACCTCTATTGTCAATATGTAGTTTTCTTTCTCTCTCTCACGTTTTAAGCCGTCGTTACTCTCTTAATCTCAACCTTAGCCACATAATCTAGGTTTCAGGTTAATATAAGTGAGGTTCTAGGTTGTGGGCTTCACTAAAGCCCATTATGGGCTGAATCTGGGCCTTCTGCCCAATAACCTTCCCCTTCAGCTCATAAAGGATGATGTCTCATGACTCCTCAATGTGAAGCCATACCGACCAGCTGTCGGCACATCTCCTGTCTCTCTTTCGGTAAAGCCTTTGTCAACATGTCTGCCCCATTATCATCTGTGTGAATTTTTTGAAGCTGTAATTGTTTCTCTTCAAGCACATTTATGATCCAGTAATATCTGACATCTATATGCTTTGACTTGGAATGAAATGTTGGATTTTTGCACAAATAGAGAACACTTTGGCTGTCACAATACATCATATAATTTTTCTGTTTCAGCCCAAATTCTTGTAAGAATCCTTTCATCCATAACATTTCTTTACAAACCTCTGTAGCAGTAATATATTCGGCCTCTATGGTGGACAGAGCAATACACCTTTGTAATCTGGACTGCCATGACACAGCTCCCCCTGCAAAAGTAAGTATAAAATCTGATGTGGACTTCCTTGTATCAATATCTCTTGTCATATCTATGTAACCTGTCAACATAGGTGGTCCACCTCCGAAGCTTAGACAAACTTTAAGACTTCCTCTAAGATATCTAAAAATCTAATTTACTGTTGCTCAATGCTCTTTATCTAGATTTTTAAGAAACATGCTAGCAACACCCACTGTATATACGATGTCCGACCTCGTACATACCATCGCGTACATTAAATTTCCAACTACTAAAGAATAAGGAATATTTTGCATTTTCTCCTTCTCCTCATCAATTGACGGACTCTGATCTGAGCACAACTTGAAGTGACCTGCAAGAGGAGAACCAACTGGCTTTGCATTGCTCATACTAAATCTGTCCAATACATTCTCAATGTATTTCTTCTGTGACAACCAAATCTTCTTCTTTCTTCTGTCATGAGAAATCTGCATGCCCAGTATTTGCTTTGAAAGCCCCATGTCCTTCATTGCAAAAGACTCACTCAGTTCATTCTTAAACCTGTCAATCATAAACCTATCTTTCCCGAGGATAAACATGTCATCAACATAAAGTAAGAGAATAATAAAATTCTCACCAAACCGTATGATGTACACACAATGATCTGAAGCTGCTCTTTTATATTTATTTTCAATCATAAATGAATCAAACTTTTTATACCAATGTCTTGGAGCTTGCTTCAGCCCATACAAGTTCTTCTTTAACTTGTAGACAAGATTCTCTTTACCTTTGACTTTGAAGCCTTCTGGTTGCTCCATATAAATTTTCTCTTCCAAATCACCATGAAGGAAAGCTGTTTTCACATCTAATTGCTTAATCTTCAAGTTTAGGTTAGTAGTAATACCAAGAGCAAAACGGATATAAGACATTTTAACAACAGGAGAAAAAATCTCTTCAAAGTTAATACCTTTCTTTTGACCAAAGCCTTTCATAACCAATTTAGCTTTGTACTTTGGTTGAGAATAATATTCTTGACTCTTCAACCTAAAAACCCACTTGTTTTTCAAAGCTTTACTTCCTTCTAGTAGTTGCACCAAATCATATGTGTGGTTCTTCTGCAGAAAATCCATCTATTCCTGCATAGCAATAAACCACTTTTTTTTCTGCTCACTTTCAACTGCTTCCTGGTAATTCTCTAGTTCACCTGCATCGGTAAGTTTCACATACTCATCTGTAGAGTATCTCCTAGAAGGTTGACGTGGTCTAGAAGATCTTCTTAACTGAGATTCTGTGGGAACTTGCTCTCTTTCTTCTTCCTACTCAATATGTCCTGCAGGTAGATCAACATCTGGCTCTGCACCATCTTCCTACACATCTCCCCCATCACCATTATATACTGGAGGAATAACTAGGTCACAGTCTATAAATCCCTCTACATAAGTCTTAGTTGGTGTCTCCTTCAAATCCTCAATGATTTGATCCTCAAAGAAGACAACATCTCTGCTTATAAACACCTTCTGCTTTTTTGGATCTCAAAGCCTGTAACCAAACTAATCATATGAGTAACCAAGAAAAATATACTCTTTTATTTTACCATCCAGCTTGGACCTTTCATTGTTTGGAACATGTGCAAATGCATGAAAACTAAATACTCTTAAATACCTATAAGAGACATTTTCCCCTAACCATACATGCTCTGCAACATCACCATCTAGAGCTGTACATGGTGATAAGTTGATTACATCAACTGCAGTCCTCAAAGCCTCATCTCAAATCCTTTTGGATAGCTTGACCTGTGAAAGCATACATCTGATCTTCTCCATTATGGTGCGATTTATCCTCTCTGCAATTGCATTATGCTGAGGCGTATCAGGGACTGTCAACTCATGTTGGATGTCATGTGACCTACAATAATCATTAAACAATTATGTATACTCACCATCATTATCTGATCTTATTCATTTCAATTGTCTTTCTGTCTCCCTTTCAACTCTGGCATGAAACTCCTTGAAGACATTAATAACCTGATCTTTGGTCTTCAAAGCATAGGCCCAATTTTTTCTGAAAATGTCATCTATAAAAGTAATAAAATAAAGTGTACCACTGATATTAGGAACATTAACATATCCACCATAAGTTTTTATCCTCAAAGGACCACACACATCTGTATAGATTAGGTCCAAGACATGAATTTTTCTAGATAAGGCGAGACTAACAAAGGAAACTCTATATTATTTACCAGCCAAACAATCAATACAATGGTTCAAAAGTGTACATCTGAGGTCTGGCAATACCTCTCTCTTGGAAAGTTCTTGTAGCCCCTTCTCACTCCTGTGTCCCAGTCGTCTATGCCACAACTCCATGCTGAAGTCTTTCTCTGTAGTATTCAACTGTTCACTACAAACTTTAGCTTATAATCTATACAATGTATGACATTTCTTTCCATTAGCTACAATAAGAGAACCCTTACTAAGCTTTCATTGCCCTCTGTGAAATCTGACATCAAAGTCTTCATCGTCCAACCTTCCAACTAAAATTAAATTCAGTCTTAGGTCAACTACATGCCTCACATCCTTAAGCACCAACTTACAGCCAAGGTTGGTCTTTATATGGATATCTCACATGCCAATGATGTTTACTGTGTCATAGTTGCCCATCTTGATAATACCAAAAATTTTAGATCTGTAAGTAGCAAAGAACTCCCTCTGTGGTGTAGCATGATAAGAAGCACATGTGTCATTATCCACTCGAGATCCTGACACACACAAGAAAAAATATCATCAGAAGTAGACAAAATCAAATAATCATTACTTGCATTGTAACTGTGATATTTTCTTTTGACTCGGTATGCTCCACTTCTTTTTTCATTTTCTTGTTCTTCATAGGTTGCTTGCATTGATTCTTGTAATGTCCTTTCTCACCACAATTGTAGCAAACAATATTTTTCCTTGATCTTGACTTGTTTCTACCTCTGCATGAACCACTTTTATCCTTTGACTTTGACCTTCCTCTGTTCTCTGAGATAAGTGCTTGTGAGTCAATATGAGAAGTTGCTGAATTCTTTCTCCGTAACTCCTCATTCAACAAACGGCTTATTACTTGACTCATGGTGATAATACCATCTGGTGCAGAATTATTGAGGGAAACCACTAGTGTCTCCCAACTTTCTAGTAAAGAATTGAGAAGTAACAAGGCCTGCAACTCATCATCAAGAGACATTTTCATAGAGGATAACTGGTTAGTAATACTCTGTATTACATTCAAATGCTCAGGAATAAAAGTACCCCTCTTTATATTTCAAGTTCATCAGTTTTATGATCATGAAAGCTTTGTTGCAACCGTTTTTATTTTATAAAGACCTTCTAACTTTTTCCAAAGAGAGTAAGCAGAATATTCAATAGAAACATGGTGAAAAACAGTATTATCAAGCCATTGACTTTTTCCACTCATCACCTGTCATAGTTGTGAGCTTTGCACTATCCCCTTGCAAAGGTCCATACAAATCTTTGCAATACAAGAGATCTTCCATTCTTGGTTTTCATATAATCCAATTATTTTCATTTAAACTAATCATACGAGAAATATTACCAGTCTCCATGTTCGAATACAAAAGATTAAATATCACCAAAACCCTGCTCTGATACCAGTTATTGGGAGTAAACTTTGTATATGAACAAATACTAGTAGATCGTCACATACAACAGAATCAAACAAAAATCACAACCAGATGAACACCAAGATTTACGTGGAAAATCCTTTCAACTCGAAGGATAAAAATTACGGGACAAGCCAGAGAAAATTCACTATCAAAATAATAAATATACAGATCTAAAGGCTTCTTGCCCAAGCCCAAAGCAACAGCCATAAGAGAATCATATGGATATAAGGACTATAATATCAAACATAAAATTCAAAACCTTCTCAAGAGATCACAATAATAATCCACCGCAAACTGATCTAACCTGAGATAGGAATGATTGAGAATAGTCTTTTCATATCCTTGTCTTCTTCCCTTTCTTGAATCTCTTATTTTCTAGCCTCTACTGTAAATATGTGGTCTTCTTTCTCTCTCCCATAATTTCAACCGTCGCTGCTCTCTTAATCTCAACCCTAGCCACCTAATCTAGGTTTTAGGTTAATATAAGTGAGGTTCTGGGCTGTGGGCTTCACTAAAGGCCATTATGGGCTGAATCTGGGCCTTCTGCCCAACAGAAACTGGCCTAACGCTGCTTCATCAGGCTTTCATGTCATCCACTTTTTGGTCTGTAGCATTTCAAACTGTTGTCTACCTTATTAATCGGATGCCTACACCCATTCTACAATATCAATCATCATTTGAAAAGTTATTTCACAAACGTCCTAATCTGCAGACATTATAAGTATTTGGTTGTCTATGTTATCCATAGTTACGTCCCTACAATTCTCATAAACTACAATCTTGATCTCGCCCTTGCATTTTCATTGGATACTCTCTTGAACATAATACCTTCTGCTGTTATGACTCTCACATTGCTAAAATCCTTATTTCCAGGCATGTCACTTTTTTAGAGTCTGTCTTTCCCTTTCGGGAGCACAAGCATTCTGTCATCCCATTGGATTCCTACGATATATATTCATCCTCTCACACATCTCCGTTGGATCCATACTCTCTTGTTACTTCTATTTCGTAGTTTCCTCTCTCCTCACCTCCGGCTCCTCCTCTTTATGTGTAATTGCCTCTAGAACTGTAATCTTTATCTTCACCTCGTCAGGGAACTTCTGTCATTCTTTAGCCTGACTCAAATGGTGATAATCCTCATTCCCTACCCCCAATACTATTACAGCCTCCCGGCATCCTATGCAAACTTGTTCTAGGAGCGGTATTTTTAAACCACGTTAGGTTCTTGACTTACATAATAGCACTGAACCTTCCTTCGACTCTGTTAAACCAACATCTTTTCTTCAGGCCAAAAAATTTCCATATTGGTGTAAAGCCATGTGTGAGGAGTATGATACTCTCCTTCATAATGCTACATGGACCCTTATCCCTTCGCATTCCACACAAAATATTATCGGGTGCAAGTGGGTCTTTCGAATTAAGCGGAACCCCGATAGTTCGATTGCTCATTATAAAACACGACTTGTGGCCAAAGGATTTTATCAACAAACTGGTGTTGACTACACTGAGACATTTAGTTTTGTCGTCAAGTCTACTATAATCGGAATTATCCTAAGTCTGGTAATCTCCAAAGGCTGGTGCTTACGCCAATTAGATATTAACAATATATTTTTACATGGGACTCTCACTGAAGATATCTTCATGAAGCAACCTCCAGGATTTATACATCCTCAATATCTACGACATGTCTGTAAACTTCGCAAGACTATTTATGGACTTCGTCAAGCTCCACGAGCTTGGTATACTAAACTTGGTATTTACTTATCTTCAATTGGCTTCATAACTCTAAGTCTTATGTCTCCCTATTTTTACGCCAACAACATGGGGGCACTATCTATCTTCTAGTCTATGTAGACAATATTATTATCACAGGTGACAATCCTATGAAAGTTTAGGCATTTATCACGTAATTGGCTAACTGATTCTCTCTTAAAGATCTCGACAACCTGAGTTATTTTCTTGGTGTCGAGGCTATGTTTACATCCTCTAGCCTCTTTCTTTCACAGTGAAAGTACATTCAGGATTTGCTATTGAAGACGAACATGCAGAATGCAAACGAGGTTACCACTCTATCTGCTAGTGAATCACTGAAATTATATTATGATAGTCCTACTACTACAGATCCTACTCAGTATCAACAGGTAGTTGGCTCATTATAATATCTCGCTCTTAACTTGTCCAGATGTCTCTTTTGGAGTTAATAAATTATCCCAGTTTATGCACGAACCGTCTACTTTACACTGGACTACTGTCTAACGCATTTTACGTTATCTTAAGGGGACCATCGATCATGACATTTTTTTTCGCAAGCACTCTCCCTCTCGGCTTCATGCCTTTGCCGATGCAGACTGGGTCGGTAATGTTGATGGTAGAACTTCTATATCAGGGTATATTATTTTTCTTAGTGCTAATCTAATTAGCTGGAGTTCTAAGAAACAAAAGACAGTTGTCATGTCTACTACTGAAGTTGAATATCGTGCTATTACCACTGCTGCTGTCGAACTTAATTGGATCAATAACTTACTTATGGAGCTTAACATTCACTCTGCTTCTACGCTTGTTATTTATTATGATAACATTGGTGCTACTTATCTTTATGCTAATCTAGTTTTTCACTCCCGTATAAAGCATATTGCTATTGATTTTTATTTTGTACGTGATAAAGTCATCCGCCAGCAGCTCCGTGTTTCTCATGTCCACATGGTTGATCAACTCGCAGACTCCCTCACGAAGGCTTTGGCTCGCAAACTCTTTTCCTTGCATCGATCCAAGATCAACGTCCTTGACAAGAGCTCGATCTTATGGGGGCATGTTAGCTGAATAACTTTTGTAATTGAACGAGAAGATCTCATTCATCAATTGAGGGAAATTTTCCCTCAACCTTGTATAAGCATCAATGAATGAAAGCATCCTTTTGTTCCTTACCTTTATTTCTATCACTCAGGACTCTGACGCCGACTAACTTAAGCTTCGGAGGGATCCAGTCAGGACCCTCATTTGTGTAGGACGCGAGCGGTCTCGAGGTGGAAGAGATCGAGGAAAGGGACGGGCAACCCTACGATCAGACCCCCCGCTAGTACCTATTAGCTATCTCAATAAAATCATTGACGGTCTTATATATTCGGATTGGATCTAGTTATGCCGATACTTCGTCAAAGCGCTCTACCCCTCGTACGGGGCGACGATCCTCACGAACGCTCCCGTTCACGGCCGTGCACTATGCGACCTACGAGGCCGCCAAGAAGGTTCCTTACGAGATAGATAGCACCGAAGAACGCCTGCAAGGAGAGGCTGTTGGTCCACCTGACGGCAGGTGGTGCGGCCGGCGCCGTGGCAAGCGCGGTGACCGCGCCGCTGGATGTGGCCCAGACAAGGCTGCAATGACAGGTATAATGGCCTCTCTCCTTCCCCACAATACATGCTTTTTGGACGCCAACGACGATTCTTATTGCCTATCTATTGAACGCGCATATATTTTCTCTTACTGTTGCATAAATGTAAGGAATGAACTGTCAATGTGCAATTTGCTCATCTTTATTTCTCTAAATTAAGAAACGTTTCAAACATCATTCGAGCCCCCACAACGATGATAGTGAATTAGAACTAATAATGATGGTCCTCTCATATGAAATTAGATCTTAATATATTTTTGGGTGCGTCCTTTCAGGGATTACGGCTATGTTGTTGTTGTTATTGCACCCTTTCAGGGGTTTGTGGGACAGATAGGTTCAATGGTCCTTCAATCGGTAATGTTATGAAGAAGATGACTCTGATGCGAGGGCTGAAGACCAGAGTGCTATTTCATGCCCCACCAACAAATACGAAGCCATGAAACGTGGACTCCAAAGCAGTACTCCTGAAGAGCTTCTTCCCCATGATCCTCCAAAAAGTCAGCTCTATTATCTGAGATCTCCTTTAGCTAATCTATGTTGGTCGCCTTGTCGGCTAACTTAGTTTCACTCTCTCACTCACACTTCGCAGCTCCAGCAACAAGTGTCTGCAAATGATCTAAAACCTAGAAAAGCACATTGAGATCCAAGCCATAAAAGCATTTGTGCAGTGGTGTTCTTAGCTTAACTTTTAGTCGATTGTAACTTGGAAGATAGAAACAGGCGACTCCTACTTCTGTCATCATCTCTCTGCTTGACTTGATGGTGGTGACAGCCGCATTGAAGTTGGGCGGTTCCCTAAGTCAATCCTCCCGACCTTGAGCTATCAATATGGAGCTTTTCGTCTACAAAATCCAAAAGATGATGAAGTTGAAGGATGACAAGTTGGCACTACAAATTGGATACGTTGTATTGATACGTGAGTTCAATCAGATAGAGATTCATGAATTCATGCTGTCAAGCACTAGACAATACGACTGCATATGTCGGAATTCGAGTTCGATTTATAGACTTGCAAGCAATTCGAGTCTTTCGTCCACGTAGAACTAAACCGAGATATTATATTAGATTTGTTTCACCATATACGTGACACCAAGCTTTCCTTGTAGAACGACATAAAACTATGAGCAAGTGAAGATTTAAATCATAGGAGCTACAAATATATATATCTTACCAAAGATCCAAGAGAATCTGTTATACCAAAGATCCAAAAGAATCAGTTAGAACCGATAGAAGATTGGATTAAATTAGTATTTAGATCCGATTTAAATAAGATTAAATTAGGATTTAGATATGATTTCATTAACTAAATGAGGAAATCATGTAGGTTAGTATAAATTAATAATGGATCAATGAATCAATTGGGCATTTTCATTATTTCTTCCTATTTCTAACATGGTATCATAGCCCCTCTCTCTATAAGAGATATTATCTTTCTTTTTTTTTTTCGCTGTCAAATGATAGCTTCTATCATCATTTGTCCGTGGACAACTCCGTTGCGAAACTGTAGATACCCAGGGGTCATCCACCGCCATCCTCTCGGACATCCTCTGCTTTCTTTACTCCGAAGGTAACTCTCTCCTCATCGGTACAGATCTATCTCTTCTTGCTGTCAAACGACAGTCTCTCGTCGACGTCGAAGCTGGAGACTTCTAGTGCGTCGACTTTCTCTTCCTCCGTTGGATCCCGTTGGCTTTCTCAATTCCTCTACCGAGGCGTTCTTCTGCACGAGGCCATCTTCCTTGTGCATCACCACTGTCGCATCAGCTCCAACAAGCAGCGGCACCTTCCCTACGCCATTTGCAGCAGATGACGGCTTCTACACCAGCTCGCTGGTGCCATCCCTGCTGCAGTCTCTGTTGCTCTGTTCTCTTTGCCAAGAGTACCTGTACAGGCCACCGCTCATTGTTTCTCAGTGCTCTACAGAGAGGGCACAACAAGTTCTTTCTCGCTGTCAAAAGATAGTAAATCTATGATCGCAGCGCTTCTCTCGCTACCCTTCAGATCTACCGATCGTCCTAGCCATAACAGCATCTCCTCCGCCGAAGTCAACCATTGTTAGACCTTCACCGCGGTTGACAACACAGCGGTTTCCTTGATATCGGGTCAAGATCTGCGTACTTCACAGGAGCTTGATTTTGCGGGGGCATGATTGTCTGATCTAATCGGATTGTCGAATTTGGCTCTAGCAGAATCGTCTGCTCCTTTCTTCAGATTCATTATCATCGGTTTAAGATCAACGTCCTTAGTTCAAGATCGATGTCCTTACATGAGTTCGATCTTGCAGGGGCACGATAGAAAATAGGATTAAATTAGAATTTTGATTTTGATTTAAATAAGATTAAATTAAGATTTAGATATAATTTTACTAACTGAATGAGTAAATAACATAGGTTAGTGAATTAATTGGATATTTTTATTATTTATTATTATTTATTATAATAACAATATTTGATGTACAATAGGGCATGCATAACGATATGGACATCTACAATTATAAAGCCATTCTATTACCATTCTCTTGACGCAACCATGAATAACAAAAGATGACACACGTCCTTTTGAAATGATTTCTCAGGCAAGCTTATCAGTTTTGCTTTTTTGTTTAGCTGTAGATTTGTGTCTGTGTACAGAGATCATTTCTTTGTTTCCTCACGGAAAAAGAAAGAAGACGAGAAAGTTAAACAAAATTAAGTAGGTAGCTACTGAATCGAGAGGAAAGCTCAGCTGCCACCCCCGGCTGCCGCCGCTGCATTGCTGTTAGCCAGCCAAGTTGAGTGGAAGAGATACTCCTCGAAACCACCATCCTCCTCGAAGAAGGCGGAGCTGACGGACACCCTCCCCGGGGATTTGGTGGTTCCGGTGCTGGTCGTCGACCCATCTATCACCTCCATGCCCAGGAAGAGCATGTCGTCCTCGCCCATCGTCTCCACATCTCCCACCGTCAGCTCCTCCTCTTCTTCCTCCTCCCCGCTGTCCTTTAGTATCCGAGGTCGCCCCCGGGTAAACAGCTCGTTCTCCACCGAGTTCGCGCGTGGTGCTGCGGCAGCCGGCGACGACAGGGAGCTCGAGGACGGGCGGCTGCCGGGTGACAGCGGATGCTCTCCGCCTCCCCTGCATCCGGATGCAAGCGGCGGCTGGGCGGCGGAGCTGGGATGCGGTAACTTCTGGCGAGTGCTTCCGGAGAGGGAGTTGCGGTGGTTGGGGACGGGGTGGTCGTGCTCCGCGGTGTAGGTGATGACCAGCATCCCTGGCTCCGCCAGGCTTCGCTCCACCTGCTTCCGAGCCTGGCATCCTTTGGAGCTGCTGCACCTGTAATAGCCTCTGCTCACACCCCACCCGCCCAGGGTACTAGTCTCATCATCAAAGATGGGAGAGAAGTAAAAGGAGGAGATGCTGTCTTCGGTTATAGGCTTACCTTGGATAAGGAGAGCCTTTGATGGGTTTCTGTCCGTACTTCCGCCAAGCCCACATATCGGGAGAGATTCCATCGGCTGGTACTTGACACACCACTTTCTTCTGCTGATGCTTCCTGGTGCAACAAATCCCCAAACTCACTCCTTTGTCTTGTCTTCTCTGATAATATCTAAAGCGAGAGCAGATAGAAGGCTACCTTCTCTTAGAACGAAGGGGGGTTCGGGAGACCGGGGGATGAGGCTGCCGAGGTTGCTGCTGGAACTGATGAGGATCGGTGGCGAAAGCAGGGAAGATAGAGGCGGCTGGGGAGCAGGAAGGGCAGCTCGGCTTCAGAACGGGAGCTGGTGGTTGGAGCTGCCGTTGACGGCGGGGTTTGATGTAGACGGACTGGCAGAGCTCCTCCATCTGGTGACGGGCGGTCGGCGTCTCCATCAGGTCAGGAAAGCCAAAGAACTCGTCCGTTCTTCCTCCTCTTCGAGGAAGAGGAGAAGGGAACGGAGAGAAGGGATCGGGCGGATCAGCCGCCGTGACCGAGCAGCCTCTCACCACTGCGTGTAGATCCCAGTCGTTGTCGTCCATGACACGCGAGCTGAAACGGAGTGGAAGATGGGGCGCTAACTTTGTTGGCATATGAGCCTTTTCCCAATTGAGAGTTGTATGGCATTGGCATTTATACCGACGGGGCATGGTGGTGGTCACGGTGGACGCAATGGTGGTGGTGGTGGTGGTGGTGGCAGTGATGGTGGTGGGTGGTGGGGCTGAAAGGAGCCGGGAAACGGCAACGGATCACGACGATCTCCTTCCTTTTATCCCCTCACCTCATCTTAATTACAACCCCATCGGATTTGCCAACTTGACTTCGCCAAAGGTCAAAGGAGCGGGAGTATCTCGCTCGATCTATCGACGGCCCCTTTCTGTCTCTTTCTTCCTTCATCAAAAAGGTCGTCTCTTCGCTTCCCTCCTCCAATCCAATTCCAGTGTCCAGACTCCATCATCATCTATCACACAGACAGAAGCGAACGAGCGAGCGCTGTGATATGATGATCTTTAAGATAACCTTTTTCATCCCCATCCCAACGTACGTGGTGGTCTCAGTACTCTTTGCGTCGATCCAATAGATAGACAGGCCTCGAATCCACAATCCTCCTTTACGTGCAAAAATTATCCAATTAGATGGACGATCCAGATTAGAGATAGATGCATGGTATACGGTCATAATTGAAAGATACAACCTGCACAGGCTTTCCTAATCATAGCAGGATCCGGTATGGTCCTTACGTGCGGATCCGGCTGTACAACCGGGGAGTGCTCTTTATGCTCGCCTCTCCCTCTCAAAGCATCTATAAATATCTTCTTCCGCTGCATAGTGGGACGTCGGCTTTGCGAGAAAAGGAAAGGAGTTGCACACGCTATGGATGTAGGAGTAGGGAGCAGCGAGTAGGTTGCGGCCCACCTCCACTGCATGCCGCAGCGCAACCACGTCTTTCTCTCTCTCTCTCTCTCTCTCTCTGCCTCACCGGACGCCAACAGAGCCCATGGCGGGTGGTCGACGCTCTTGACTCATGCCGATGCCATCATACCATCAGTCTCTCTCTCTCTCTCTCTCTCTCAGCACTTCGGTGACGGATAGTACTGAGCTAAATGTGTCCTCGTTCTCAAAGATGCTTGTTAAAGATCTCAGATACATCCAAAAATAGAAGAATATATCACAGCAGCTGTACCGCAAATGATTGTGACAAAACATTGTTTCTTCTTCCTTTCGTAGGAGTGGGAAAGGGGCGGAGGCTGTCTTCCAATATCGTCGGGTTTCGTTTCGAAATCAGCAATTTCATGTGAGTTAAAATTCGAACTTGATAATTTTTTTAAATTATTCTATTGAAATTAAAATTTAAATCATTTATGCTGATCATTATACCATGAACCTATTTAAATTTATTTTTTATTTCTTAGTTGATTCATAATCATCCATTTTGATTTTAAATTTCATGAATCATAATCGAACCATACCACATGACATGACATATTTTGGCATGCCCAACGTATACTTTCAAGGGAAAAGGTATCGACTCAGTTATGCTGAGTCGATCATGTCTAATCGAAAAGTCAATTAGACATGGTCGACTCAGTTCAGATTGAGGTCTCGAGAAAAAGTATTATCCTGGACCATCACTCTAGGGGCTAGGCTAAGGTCGCATCACCTGTCTCCACCGTGAGATTTTCTTTCGTACATCTCATACACAATAGGAGGACATGTTTCATCTCAGACAACGGCTCATGGAAGGATCGTGTTTACTGCATATATCTAATAAAATCAACCAGCACAACAATGGGAATTGACATATAGGTCAAGGGTTCAGCCATCAACCAGCGTACGACACCAACCTACCACCAACGCGTATTAACTTACTTTGTACGACTTCTGACTCCTCAAGTAATATAAAAAGGTGTCTAGGCAAATGAGCGAGTGGACATTCTTCCACACTAGATATAACACACATAACAATTCATATAACTAACTTGACCATCGGAGGGTTCGAATCGGGGTGACCCCTCCCCCCCCCTTCGACCATGGTCTTGGTGCAGGCGTCAAAGACCAGGGAGCCAATTGAGGAGTGGAATGATGCACTCGCAAAGTAGAAGCTCCGTCCATGAAGGCCAATCAAATAAGGTCCCCCGATCGAGGATAGTCAACTCCCCTCGAAACATTGCAATAGAGTTCAGGCGACTGCAACTCCACCAAAGACTAGAAGTCGACTCCAGCATGGGACGACCACCTGGGTTCTTGACCTACCAACCGACGTTCCGAGGAGGTTGCAAACCCCTCGAGCGCTAACAAAGAATCCATGAGCGTCTATGTATACACAAATAGAACCAAGTTGAAGCGACACCTAAGCCTCGGTACTTGAAATGTACTAACACCACCCTAGTTATTAATCAATACAGGATTACCAAATTATTGGCGCGGTTTGATTTTGATCTCGAACTGAAACAAAGTACGGCATGGAGAAGCATAAAAAAATTGATTTGGACAATTTTAGACTATAATATAAGAATTGGCCCATCACAAAAAAATATCTTTAAACTAGCAAATATCGAATAAGTTAACGAGTAAAAATTTACTCAGATGATTGCAATGTTATTTAACCGTATAAGTATTTGTGCAGATTATATATAATAGTAGACCCTACTTGTTTTCATTATAACTTGTTTGCTGATTCATATAGCTAGTGAGTGGCAAATTTTAAGAGCATAAAAAGGGATTTCTAATTTTGCTGAAGCATAAAGAACATATACTAAGATTATATTTGTTAGTGCAGAATTTAATTGTTGCATGTAAATTCAGAGCCAATAGAGGCTCATTTCACATAAGATATAGAACCTATCCAATCACAAGGGGGGTTGAATCCTGTTGACTCTAAAGAGGTTGAACCTTGTCAAATTCTACATAATTAAATCGAGGGTATTCTTTATAAATATTTATCTGATGTTTAAGTTCGTTTTATGTTCGGATGATTAGATCGATGACTTAAATAATATTCGAAAAGTACATAAGAATGTAATTGATGCGCCTTTTTATAATAAACTTTTTTGCTAAGGTGTCGGTAATTGTATGTCAACAACATGAGGATGAGGTGTTGTCCACAATGTACTATGGTGGTAACCACAAGATATTAGATGTATCATCCACATGGTGCCGAAGTGGTATCCATGTCAATTTTTTTCACAATAATATTAAAGTCTAACTTCTTTTGATATCATCCATGTTTTTGACAAAAGGTGGAAGAAGGCCATCTCAGTTGACCTAAACATATACATAATAATACGCTATTAAGGACGCATCCACGACCGTAAGCTCTACCACAGTGCGTGCTCGCCCTAACCGCTGCGGCTCCACACGACGTGATCCTGAGGCAGGAAGTGGCAAACGGGCGCCGACCCAGGCTTTATGTCGAGCACCTTGAAAGCAACGTGTTCGGGGTTCCACGCCGTGGTGTCGGTGTGGCACACCGTGGCCGCCTCCACCGTCGTCCCGTCCTTCCCCACCATGTGCACCTCGTACCCCCTGCTCGTCGACGTCGCGTGGCAGTAGAATATGGCGTACGCGTAGGGCTCTGCATGGCATGTCACCAGCTCCTCCCCGCCCATCTCTCGCACTCCCGACGCAGCGACCGTGTACTCCTGCGCCGGCGTTCTCTCCTTGCTCACCGTTGTGGACGCCGCCTTGACCTTACTTGTCCCCAAGCTTGACGTGCTGAATTCCACCATCGCCTCAAGCGAGGTGGCACACGTCTTCCTCTCTCCCCTCACCGCTGGCTCCTCGCAGTCTCGAAGGGTCTGCTTGATCGCACCGGCTTCTGCGGAGTTAGGCTCTACGGAGAAGCGGTCGAGGATCTCACGGAGGCGTGTGGATGAGAAGGGGATGGAGTCGGCGGCTCGGCGAGGGAGGAAGGAGGCACCGGAGATGGTTTCGGTGAAGTGGAGCTTCATCTTGGCACCCGGGTGGAGGTCCTTCTCGAGGAAGAACAGAGCGACATTAGGGTCGTCGTGGAGCTGGGTGTCGGTGGCGGCGTATCTGTACACGAAGGGCATCCTGCCAACTCCGACGTTTACGCCGGTGCCGCGGCGGTGCCTCCTCCCACCGACGCCGACACTAACACTGGGACCTCCAGGCTTCCTATGCCCCGTGTTGACTCCAACATCGACTGCCTTCTCACCCGCGACGACGTCTGCAACTAGCAAGAAACTATAAGCAGGTGGACGAGACAGATATCTGCAACGATAGATAGCTAGGCAGAGAGATCAACCGGGGGTTATAAGGTCACTGATTGCTCTTGGCATGGGAGTGTCGGCTAAGACCGAGTTCCAGTAGATCACTTGAGCAGGAGACGAGGTTGCATGGCCTACTACTGTTGCAAGCTGCAAGCGGAACTAAGCATAAGGTAACAGTCGAGATCGAATAGACGAGTCGACTGTTTTACTTACCAAGAGGAGCGAAAAAAGAGTCGGGAATTGATCCATCAAGCTCACTGAAACAAATAAAAAGTAGTGTTGATGGATTGGAGAAGTGAGGATTTATAGGGAGGGAAGGGAAGGGAAGGTCAGGGCATGGATGATGGCTTGCATCACCTGCTACAACAAAGGAGGGATCGACATGGTAGCTTCTCAACCGTCCCAGTCTCCGCCCACTGAATGCATTTGGCCGGACGCCCCATCTACCGCCGGCTTTGGCCTTATACGGCTGCCCTCAAAGCTCGCGTCCGTCCCTCGGAGAAGCAGGTGAGCAACACGAAGCCATGGACGGCTTAAGTGCCGCCGCATGCTAGACCTGGGTTTCAGCTCATCTTCCGGCCGGGGTATCGCCGGATGTTGGCCAAACTGATGATGCATCATGCGACGAGTTGACGAGGAATCGAACGCTTCTCGACGACACCTTCTGCGTAAGTTTCCACCATCACCAAGAACAGGTGTGACCCATTCGGAAGCTGTTCATGCACACAGACAGCTCTACGTGTCCGAAAGCTCAGGAAATGGGCCGAAGCAAGCAGAGCTCAGCCCAAGTCTCGAACTCAGGCCCGTTCTACTTGGGCCATCAAGTCTCCACAAGGTGAACGATTCACCGCTTCGTTCGACTTGGATCGCCAAAGCGGTTTTAAATTTATTTAATATAATTTTAATTTTATGTTACCTCAAGTTAGTATTAACATTTCAATATTTACAAGATACTAATACGATTTTTTTATAAATTTCTAAAAGTATACTTATTTAGAATTATAGGATTATTAAAATAATTTAGAGAGAAATAAATATGATTTATATTTTCTATAAGATAATTATTTATTTGTTTTTAAAACTATTTTTATATTTATTTATATGATTATATTTGTTTATTATTTATATTTTTAGGCAATCAATTTTTTATAGATTATATTCATTCATTCGTTCGTTCATTTATTTTTATTTATTTACATATATATATATATATATATATATGAATAAATGTTAAGTACAATTTAACCCAGCAAAATTTATATTTAAAAGAGAATTTTTATCCATTATTTATCAATTACTTCAAAAAAAGTATTTGACAATCAGAAAGTCATTCAAATCCTTTTCTTCAACCACCACACATTAGAAATACAAATATAATATATATATGTGTGTGTGTGTGTGTGTGTGTGTTCTTAGAGTCTCGCATGCCAAGCACCACACCACGAACTGAGTCCCGGAGATTACGGAGCGCAAGGCTTTCGGCACGATGAGGCCGAGCTCCGCCTCACCTCCACCCACACCCACACCCACACCCATGGCGACAGCGGACATGCACCGCCCAGCCGCTGCATGTGCCTCCGCCCGCGGGGTTAACTCCCAGCCAGCCACGCGCCTCGAAGACTTCTCGGACGAGCTCTGCGTCTTGCGACGCACATGGGACGTAGTGCAGCGGCCCGGAATCAGCTCGATCTCCCAGTGGAGCTTTTGGAGGAAGAGTGGAGAAGAAAGTTCGAGTGCTCACCTCACCTGTTGGGAAATGTTAGTGCTAGGAAGCGGTGTGAGCATCCTGTTCGCCGGCAAATAGATAGATGGAGATGGTGAAAGAAGAATGAATCGGGGCCTGACAGATCATCCGACACCGCAAATGATGCCCATGTTCCACCGTCGGCCGGCAACAGCAAGTGCTTTTGTTTACTCCTCCTCCGTCATGCTTACCTGGGACGGAGCAGGCGGCGGGAGAAAGCATCCACTTCTCCAGGATTCCGGAGCACCTCCAGATTCTACCTTTTTGTTTCAACAGGCAGAAAGAAGAGTTCATGTGTTCCATTACCGGTGCAGACTGTTGTATGGCATACAGTGTTTGTAGAAATGCTAGAGAAGTAGCTGCACTCATAAGAAGGAACAGTAGCAGAGGAACTCACAAGAAACAAAGAGATCAACTTCAAATGCACTTCCTTGGTAGTGCCTAATCAGACCTACCGCATCCACCGCTACACAAACTCGCAATCCGATCTCTGTCTCACTCCTTTTCCCATTCTCTCTGTCACTTGTCGTCAGTCAACACAACCAGAATCAGAGGATGTACATGACGAAACGACGACCCGTCGTCTCCCTTGCACAAGGATCTTGAGCTCAAGTTTGTGGTGGCAGCATGCGTTGCTTTGGCTCGCCCATCCAGCACTGTTTGATGTCATGAGCTATCCTCTTGGCGTCCACGGAAGCCCCCATCAAGCCCTGTCGCGTGAACCCAACCGCGTACAGGCCCGGCTCTCCCTTCCAGCTATCGGGGAACACCTTCCTTGGAAACCCATCCTTATCCGAGAATAACTCCCTCTCCTGCCAACACAGAACCGATGCTTTCATCCTTGACAAGTATCATCGAGTTGTCCTGATGGAATCGTCGTGCATACCTTCAACCAAGATGCCACGTTGCTCTTGAAGCCGGTTGCTAGGATGATGGCGTCGAAGTCGTCGGACCTGCCATCCACGAACTCTGCTCCGTGCCCTGTCAGTCGCTTTACGGCGGGGCAAACCTGCACCACATCCCCAAGGTCATCCCACGATCGATCATTTCCATGTCTCTACCTCAAACAACACATCACCTTGATGTCGCCAGACTTGATCTTGGCCAGGGCCCCGACATCGAGGACCGGTGTCTTCCCGGACTGCGACTTGAGCTCCAGGGGACCCAACCGGGGCCGCCGCAGGCCGTATCGCTGGGTGTCGCCCAGCATCACCTTGGAGACGAGCAAGAGGATGCGGTCCACGGTGCGCATGGGGAGCCACTTTAGTAGCCACATGCAGAGCCCAAAGGTGGACCGCCCCAGCATCTCCCTCGGCAGGATGTGCACCTGCCAATGGTGATCAAAATGCAATCGCTAATGTTACCATCGACAATGCACACACATAGTTTTTATGTATTGCATGATATGATATTGTTGTTGGACGTGTGCCTTGGTCGTGGTGACGGGACCAGACTTTGGTGGCAAAATGCCTCATGGCAAAGGGAGGCGCGCGGCTCTGTGCAACCTTTGGTAGAAAAGAAATCATAAGAGGAAGAAGGGACGAGAAGGTTTCTTCCGCGTGGGAAAGGATACCGATAAAGTGAAAGATCAGTGTGGAAGAACGCACGGAGGAAAAGAGGATTCCACGGAGAAGCTTTTGTTTGTTCTCTTGGCATGCCAAAGCAGCTCATTTTTTTACACAGGTTCGTCGTTGCGGCGGATTAGATTTATGTGTGTGGTGCCATGAACAGCCTCAGGTTTTATCTTTCGGCGAACCGGTGATCATTAGAACTCCGACTGCAACCAAAGCAACACTACCGAAAAGGAGCTTTATAAGTTAATTCATAGCTCTGTCTACTTTTTGATGCGTGTGTGTGTGTGTGCGTGAGAGAGAGAGAGAGAGAGAGAGAGGTTCCATGTCGAAAGTACTAAGAACGGATGAAACAGAAATGGTTGCACGGAGAGGATGAGCAAACGAACCGAATCTCTTACGACGATGCGAGGACGGACACTGTGATCGCAGAGGTCCAAGCAGACCTCCATGCCGGAATTGCCGCAACCGATGACGAGGACCCGCTTGCCTTGGAACTCATCGCCGCTCTTGTACGAGCTGGTGTGGATGATGGGGCCCTTAAATATCGACATGCCATCGATGTCGGGCACGGCCGCCTCAGCATTCTCCCCGGTGGCGACCACCAGCCACCGGGAGACGTACTCGACCGCCTTGCCGTTCCCGGGCCTGACCGCCCGCACTCGCCATAGCTGGACGCGGGCGTCGTACTCGGCGCTCACCACCGTGTGGTTGAAGCAGGGGCGGATGTGGAACCGCCGGGCGTAGGCCTCGAGGTAGGCCACGAACTGCTGCTTGGTGGGATACGTGGGGAAGCAGGAGGGGAAGGGGGCGAGGGGGAGCTGGCAGAAACGCTTGGGCAGGTGGAGACGGAGGCGGTCGTACGTCTTGAGCTGCCAGAGAGAGGCGATGCAGTTGGACCTCTCCAGGATCATGCTCGGGACGCCCTTCGCCTCGAGGCACGCGGCCACCGCGAGACCCGACGGACCAGCGCCCACGATGATCGGCCCGGGAACCCAGATGCTGCGCTCCGCTTCATCTCTGGTCGCCACCTCGTGGTACCCATCGTTTGGTTGATGGAAGGCATGGCGGGGGGAGAGATGGAACAAGGGATCGTGGAGCATTTTGCCTTCTGCTTCCCTCCGACGCTCCATGAGAGTGCAACGACTGCTAACCGGTGGACTAAACTACAGTTCTAGCAAACACATGCAAGTTGTTGTTTAGGAAGAACCATAACCTTGTGGCGGGCACCGCTTCATGCGCAGTCTTTCCCTCTCTTACGCTGAGAGCTTTTTAGTTCACTCTGTTTCCCTCGCAGTCGCCTCGCAGGGGTTATAGGAAAGCGAGCAAAGAATTGAGATGAGGAGCGGAGAACGAATAGAACCTGGGAACTCGAGATGCTCTTTATATAGTATTATTATTCCTTGGTGGGGTGGATACCGTAGACAGAAGCACAGATACGGGTATTGCGGTATTTGGATGCCGGAGGGATTGCCTATCCACACAGTATCTTCTTACTCACTGACAACTGAAGCCGAAAAGGTGGTGGCTAAGCTCAAGTGCTCTTTAAAAGCTGAAGCAGAAGAAACTAAATGGAAGTTGTTACGACTGTACAAAAAAAGCGACCAGTTAAAACCCTTCAACGACAAGCTAAGTGGGGTGAAGAATTCCTGCAACTTTTACAACCCAAAAGAAGAAGAACCAAAAAAAAAAAAGAATGGAAGTAGCAAAGGCATTTACACTGTTCATCCGAAAAAGAAGAAGAAAAAAAAAATCAACTTCTAGAAACAAAAGATTAATAAAGCCCCATTAACGACGAATATTGTCTTTTGGAAAAGAAGTTTTCCCTTTCGAGTGATACAAACATGGAACAATCCTTACCGTACATATTTGCAAGCAGGAATCTGATGGACTAGTAACAAAAGCTAGGAATCTGTGGAGCACCAGCAACATAAAGGCAAAGGAAAGATCCCATGCCACACACAGGATGCACCGGCAACCCAACCCCCGGCACTCGGACCTCCGCATTGCAGTGGCGACAGTCCAACCCCTGTCTGTCAGTGGTAATCGATTCGCTCCGGATCCCCTAGCAAGACCGCGTGCTTGCCTTTCTCCCAAGGACTGCTCCTCGACTATTCCCACTTCCCCTTCTTCCTCCACCCCCTCCTCAACTGTTCCAATCCTCCCACTCCCGTACGACCATTCTGTTTCCAATTTCTCATCTGATTCTTTTTTTGGGATCCTTCCGGATTCCAGCCTGCCTATCTGCCTTGTCTTCGTGGCAGCGAGCATTCTTTGGACTTGGTTCCAGGAGATCCATCCATAACCCCTAGCTTAAATTTGCAAGCAACGAATCTGCCCCCCAAGTGAAGATTTTTAAAAACAAAGGCAAGCCTCGTACTTTCTATCCCACGCTCAGGAATATGGAATCCAGATGACAGGGATGATGGATGAAGAAACAAACAACAAGAGAGGAGGGCGGGGCATGGAACACCAACAACAACGACTAGACTGACATGCACAACATCCCAAACAGTGGGGGGTTGCTGCGCAGCAAACCCACCATCGTTTTTGGATCTGAGCGACATGCCATGGGCAGCAGCAGCAGCAGCAGCAGATCGCATCCTCCCCTACTTTGTCAGCTTTAACCACGAATCACAGTGCCTGCAAGTAACAACCCTGCTCAGACCACCAAACGATTATTATGCTACACTCTGCTCGAAAATCCCATCAAGCGACCACACAGACGCAATTTATGGCTCAACAAACATCACGTAAAGAGGATAAGGGGAGAACTGGTCATTAACATATTAGCATCGAGATGGCCTTTACCTCCTCTAAAAATACAGTTCTGGGCTCCAACCATTCACTTGTCTTCAAGGTCAATACGGAAACAGTACTAGGACTTTTCTTTTTTGAGATAGTAGAGTTGCAAGTACGCTAGATGATATTGCACACAAGGATGTCCAAGTGAACACGAGAATGTTCCGATCACAACTTTATTTGGTTCAAGTGCCAAGCAGATGAACAACATTGGCACTATAAATCTGATCGTGACAATAAATCAGGTCTTAAAATGGCTTTATGAAGAGCCAAATAGAATCACTTACATTTCTACTGGAATGTCTTTCACCTAAGAAAGCACTATCCACAGTTGAACATCAAGTGTATTGATGTGTCCAAAACAAATTGAGAAAAAGCATACAGCATCTTACCTGTAAAATAATCACTACCAAACTCTAAAAAGTTCCTTCTGATACCAAAGTTAGAGGTGCTTACTATAAAACCACCACAAGAATGCTCGCTTTAAAAAGCCAAAGAACCTATCTGCTGAACCATATAGTGGAGCTAGTTTTATATTTACAGAGAACTTATACCAGAGGATTATCATGCTTCTATGACGATACAACAAATTCCTGATATAGCATGATGAAGGAGCAAGTGATTAAATTTATAGAGAACTTATTGGAGAATTCAGGTCTTAATGATGCTTCTATGACAAAAGCAAATTCCTGATACAGCACAGCAAAGGAGTAATTGATTATATACGATAATTCAGGACTTCGTCATGCTTCAGGCTGAGTTTGATAAAGGAACAATTGACAGTCTCAGTTAAACTAAACTATCATGTCTGACTTTGATAAACTATTAAAACAGCTAAGAGAGCTGGTCGCTAAAGTAACAAATTTAAAAAAAGCAGAGGGACACGGGAGTAACTTTTTGCTAAGGAACTAACAATATTTTGTGAAAGAAAAGTACACTGAGTGTTTGTATAACTTGAACTTCACATTTAGCTCAGATGAAGTATTAAACCAAGTATGGGTAATTCAAATACAAATGGAGCCAGCTGGGTAATTGCCAAATGGAATATGCTTTCTTTCTCCTTATGGTCTACTCGTTAAATGACTAACATAAAAGGCAACTAAAACAAATTGACAGAACACCTAGCACTGCTGAGGGCCCAACCAAAACAGCCTTGGATTTCATTTACATCCATCTATTAATCCCATTGATCAATACCATGCCATCCATGACTCATGAAATCAATGAAAAGGCAGTATAGTTAGTAAAAACTATTCGTTAATGGTAATTAATGCATGCCTCTGAATAATTAATCATTTTATTGATTTTTTGAACATTCATGTGAAAGTTATCAGAAGCTTTTGATGATACTATTATGATTGTCCTTGTTTATCTGAGTGTTATTTCATGTCTGCTGCAAGCTTATACAATTTCACTATCCTAAAGAGGCACTATATGCAGTTAAACCCAAGTATTTGTAGCAACAACTTCGCTGACCAAAACCCCTTTCACACACATATATCATCAAGTTATAATTGCCTTCAGAAGAAATTATATTCTGCTTTATGGGGTTATAGAAAAACCTTTTGTCAGGAAAAATATAAAGGCCCTAAAAGAAGTTCCTCAATTAAGAAAAGTCAATTGTCCATCACGAACTCAAACTACAAGAGCATCAAAGAAGCAGATTATACCTACTCGAGTCACCAGGGTCACTTGCATGTATGACAGAAGATGAAGTATGACAAGCTCATAATGCAAGTTGCTAAAGCCTAACAACATCATAGGTTCCATGATTCTAATCCCACCATCGACTGCAAATATACTAATTCACCTTTCTGTATGACTAATCTCTTCTATTTTGTATAGCCATCCTTAAATTATTATTCAGTATGCGATGCGAAAGATGTTGAATGTACGGTTTCTGTAAGCAAATTACCCTTCAGATAGCATCTTTGTCGAATGTGCCAGCTTGAGAACATCTTGAACTAACAAAAATAATGAGTACAAGGATGAAAGGACTATCCATTACCATGGCTAAAATTCATGATTAATTATTTCATATTAAATAGGCATTAGGAATATACTTTCTCATCATTTCCTCCACTTGTCCAGAAACTTTTGCAGGAGAATCAGAGGTAGACCCCGAAGAGTCAGTTGTGGCATTATTTCCAAGGATTTCCAGTGATCACTGTGGGCCATGGAAGCAACTAAGATATAACTTGTAAGTGCTACTGTCACACACTGAGCTTTTTCGCGATACTGAGAACAAGCATCTCATTACTCAAAACAGAAAAATGTTCCTCAAACTTTTTCCACAAAACAATAACCAGGAGAGAACACCATTGTTGCTGTGTTAATCTTGTTTAAAGATATAGAGAATGTTGGCAACTTAAATATTCTAGTCCAGCTTTTATAAGGGACACACAAATCAGGTTCCCTGAAGCAGACTGTGGCACCATCTCAAAGGATTTAAAAAGAAAACAAAGTTTTATTCCGGGAAGCATTAGTGGGATAAGATGGTTGGTAAATCTAAATTGCCATTTAATTAATGAGAAAGAGAAAGATGGAAAGCGGAAGAAGAAAGGCACTAATGAACAGAAAATGAGGAAACACCCAGAGAAATCAGTTATCTGCTAGCTAAGTTCTATACAAATCAGTACAAAGCCTAGAACTGATGACAGTGTACTTGAGCAGACATTAGTATACTTCCAAAATAAGAAAGCCTGTCAAAACAAAATCTGAACAGTTCAAAGTGAGAATTGTATGGTGAAAGCAATTTATGAATACGTCACACAATACAGAATTGCTGCTCAATCCCTACAAATATTATAACATATAACAGCAGCAGGAAATGACAGAGATTGAGGTTCTATATAATGGCTCAGAAATGCCAACATTGACATCCATCAGAACATATTAAGACTGTGGTGATACTGACCTAACTAACAATCAAGCTTACTATATGTTCCAAGTCAAGAATTATCATTTTGGAACATACAAGTTTAGTGGCTATGCTAAAGGCTGGCATCTAAGATGAGAAATCAATTTAGTTACTTCCAATGGTAACATCCACACCTATTTTCATGTCACTCCCTTTTTTTATGATTAAACCGAGCCACCTAATTTCATTCTACTGACAACATCACTATTACTCGTATGTACTTTCTTTCAGGTACATGTAAATGTGGTTTGTAGTTATGGATTCGATCATTCGATCCCGCTGATTATCCAAGAATGCTCCACAAAAACATATTTAGATATATAGTCATCACCAAATTCAAAAGAAAAACTGATGAAAAAATTCTTATTTTTAAATTCCACCAAAACCATCAATATTGGCTATCACTTGAAAGACAACTATGATACTCTTGGCCCCTGTAAATGTATCTCTGTGATCTTAAGAAATGAAGCTGTCTCATTGGGCAAAAGATTGACGTTCTTACAGAACAACATGCCGTGAAGTTCCAATTGACTGAAGTCCTGACTTAACCAAATAAGCAATGTGTGACATTAAGCTGAAAATATTTTGATACAAAGACAAATCATTATTCTTATACACTTGATATTAAGCTTCTGATCCTTTCACTAAAAAGAAAAATTCCCACCGGTCATGGTTAATTACCAGATTGTAAAAGGTCATTGGCCGAAATGAAGGAGATATATGTCAATGGCTCTACTTCCGAAGGAGGATCTGCTTCATTTTATAACTATAAAAAATGAAAGATTGTTTCATAACAATCAATCTGTGTATATGTCGATATTCACATGATTGGTAACCATTGAGAGTCTTTGATCAACATGTACACCCTTCCTTGATCATCAATATAGAGTGTTAACTGAATGGTATAATATTCCAAAAACAAGATTATCATATTAAGATGAAGCTCAGAGGAGAAACTAACAGCTGATTAAGGAACCTCACGTTTAGAAGATTAAAATTAGAGGAGACAGGCCATATTTACTGAGATAAGATGAAGAGGACATTTAACGGCAGACATCTGCCAGCTTGATGGAAAGGAACATGAACCTATTTACGATGACAAATAGTGGGCGAACTTTTCTTGCAATTGTACATGCATACCAAATTGCCAGTCCAGGGATGTTCACTTGGACCAATTTCTTTTTGTCATTCCAGCAGAGAATGATACGGTCAACCATTAGGCTACTTCCTATCCTACCCATATATTCTCCTTAAAGCATCGATTCCAATACGAAGACATAAAAAGGGGTAAAACACATTGATCTTATAATAAAGCTCGAGCCAAACAAGGAGACCTCAAAATCTTACCTGGCACGAAACCATATCTGAAATTGATACTTCATTTATGTCCGGGCGTAGGGATCGGTGGCGAATCAAGAACTCAGCAAGTTCTCCGCCTTGCTGCCTCGGCATCCACTCGGTTTGATCCTCCTGATTCTTTCCAAGATTTTCCTCCGAACCAAAATGAAGGAACTGAATCCTACAGCGAAAACCGATCGTAGGGATCCCATGGCACCACCGTAGCGGGATTCACCACCGACGTCCGGAGGTCCTAAGGGGCGCTGAAAGATCCGATCATTCGAAGAAGAAGATGCCGACTCGTACGGCGAATCTGACGCCAATGCGAGTGCGGACGGCATCCAGCGAGATGCTCGACGCTGCGGAGGACGCGAAGATCCTTGACGAAGTGGAAAGCGGAGCCGTCAACGGCGCACATACCGAAAGCCCTGCCGACATCATCCAGGATCCGATCCAGGCACGGCACTGGCGAGGTCCCCGACGTACTTATCGATCAAGCTTGAGACTACGAGCAGGAAGAAACCCTAATGGGACTGCGGGAGGGAGGTGTCTCCCGCGGCCAGAGGAGAACGAAGGCAAGCTTGGGATCGCGGCACCGTTTGATTATGAGATCCAACGTACAGGATGCTTTCAGTTAGTTGAAATGGAGACACATTGCAATTTTCGTTTTTTTCCCTCTTTTTAATTTATAATTAATTTGTTGTGAACCGGTTTAATGTGGTTCCATTTACGATCGGGTCCGATTCGATTTCCTAATGGTCTTCACGAGCGTTCAATTAGAGATGCAAATTGTGTCAACAACCTTCGTCCTAGTTTTAGGGTCAAAACCATTCGTGTCACTTCTCTTAACCTGAATCGTCCATGTAATTAGATCAAATACTTTTTACCTTGCGCGTCCGGCGTTGGCCGAGCCCACCATGTGCTTCGGTTTCCGAGTTGGGAAGATAACACCAAGGACGTTGGCGGCATTTGCTCGAATACCTTGTGCGCAGCACTGCACATCGATGCGCAACAGCTGTTATGCTGCCGCTGGTCTCCCGCGTCGCAGAAGAAGGCGCCCCAGAAACCATGTGTGGCATCCACGGTATCCACGATTCCGCCCCTCTTCATGGCTTCCAAGCAGCACAGCTGCACGTTGGTCCATCGGCAATAATACGACTCCGACAATACTCCCGCAAGTTCTACGGCAGAGAGAGGACAGACCCTGACGTGCTTCGCGTGCCAAGACGGGAGAAAGAGGTGGCGTGGCGCCTGAGACTGCGTCAGCAAGCAAGTGCGGATCCATCGACGTTAATACCGCCGGAAGCAGGTCATGCAAAAGACAAACACCTGGTTAGACAGAGAGCATGGATCAGGGGAAGACGTCCCGACCCCTGTCATGGATATTTAGTATTCAATTTCCACGCAGTATTTGGAAGCATTTAAGCTTCTGCAACTGTGCAATTTCCATGGGCAAACAAAGCAATTGCTCGCCAATTTGTTTGATTCATGGGATTAGTAGAATTATGATCACGAACCTTTAGTTCGAACAACACGGAAATGTTGATACATACATCAGGATCACTCCATTTCACAGGCGGGGAAGAACAAAGGAAGTCGAAATGTATTATTCACCCAGGATAGCTTCCAATGCGTCGAGGAAGGCCTCGAGGATTACGGGGTGGTGGAGATGAGAGTTGAGGGAAAGGTAGGAGTGGAGGAGCTTTTCCATGTCGCCTGCGCTGCTCATCTGCCGCTCCACGATCATCTCCAACATGGAGCTCCGGAAATCCATGTATGGATCACTGGACTTCTTCACCACAGGGAATCCGACCTCCATTTCTGCCGCTGCCTTGTGTTTCTTCTCTGCCGAGGAAAGGGAGGCCAATGGCCAAAGCTTACGGGTTGCGTTCTCTCTCGAAGGTTCGTTGCTCTTCATGCTCTTGCTCCCGCTCTTCTTCTTGTTCTTCTTCCCCCTCCCGTGGTTGTTGCAGTAGAACTCGGAGGAGTCGGAAGAAAAGCTCTTTGACGAGAATAGAGTTCCCGACTCTTCCTCTTCTTCGCCGCTGCTGAAGAGACCGAGTTCATCGTTGCAATCCAAGGAAGAAGAGCTGCTTTTAAATCCATAACCGTTGCTTGACAACAGCTTCCCCGTTGCCTTTCTTCGACTGCCTCCTCTCCTCCCACAAGCTTTCTTCTTCTTGTCTTCGTCGTGAGAGCGGCAGTAGCAATTCCTCATCGGAGAATATGGAGGAGCAGGATCGCACTTCCTTCGCTCTCCAGTCTCGGTAACTCCCCCCTCCTTGTTAAGCTCGTGACCGAAGCGGCGGGCACCGCGGTGAACAGAGCCTTGCACGACGGGAGCAACGCGGTGCCGGTGACCGCCATCGTTTGAAGGGAAGGACGAAGGGTCTCGAAGCTTACGTCGACCGTCGCCGGAGCGGCAGATGGAGTACTCTTCTGGCACTATTTGTTGTCGGAGAGCGCTGCTAGAAAGCTTGATCACATCGGTAGCAGTCGCGGTGGAGCTGCAAGAGGAGCCAAGAAGCATTCGAGCGAACCGATGCTTCAACCCGATTCTTCGAGGACCACTACTACCGCCTGTGCAAGTCTTATCCATTGCGGCCTTCTTGCCTTCAGCTCAACTCTTCATGTCATTGCCCTTTATTCTCATCTCCTCGGGATGGAGCAAGCCGAAGGAAGCCGCAGAATCTTAAGCACATGAACTGTTCCGCTCGTGACACTGGTCTCTATCAACCACCAGTGAATTTTCCAGGTACAGACCTCCAGCGGCAGTAGCAGTAATGTATTGGCCATAAACTGACGATGACTCTCGTGTTCTTCCTGACAGCCACGCCGCATGATAGGTGAATCCATCTCCCCAGTTTTCTCTCAGCCGTTCATCCGTCGTCTTTAGGGTGCTGCTGCTGCTGCTGCTGTCGCATCAAAGATGTGTCCATTGCCTTTGTCTTGCACGTTGGCTTGTATCGTGTTGATGGTCAGTCTGTGTATCTTTGCTTTGGGCCATGTCTCACGGTCATCGAATGCCTTTCTTATCGTTAGATGATCTCAACTCGAGGACAGGGCGAGAAGGGCTGAGGAAATAGTAAGGAAGCTGCCTCGGTTGTTTTCTTGTAACTTGGCTCTTTGTGTCACAAGCATTATATACATACATACATATTGTTGACCACCGCAAAGGCTCATGTGAACACCAACCCCGGGACAAACAGTGGAAGGCTGTCGTAACTCTCGTGCATGGTGAAGTACAAACGGACCACTTCCACGAGTACGAAGCTGACAAAACAGGAGGCGACAACCTACGCAGGTCACACCGCCGAGTTTTAATCCGGTGCAAAGATTCATGATTGCTCGTGAGAAGTATAATTTGCTCGTGTCTCGACCGCGGCTCGCCCACGCATCCGATCCCCATGGCCAATTGGTTGGTACCTTCATAACATGCATGCTCGACACAGCCTCCCAAGTGGAACGACAACAACAAGCCGTGTACTCATCGCGAACGCCGTACCATGTCGTGTGATAGCACGGGTAAAATCAAGGTTCTTAATTTTTTATCATATCTATGTATCCATCGATATGATCAAATTGTATCGAATTATATCAAGCATATCGATACATAAATATATTATGGTATCGATCTGTATCAACTAGCTGAGATTAGATTAATGATGGATTGATCGAGACTAAGTCGGTGATGGACTAGTCGAGACTAGGACAGGGTTGCTCACCAAAAAAATTTGAATTATGGAGGCTATCGTTGTGTCTTGCTCCTTCTCGAGGGAGATCCTCTTCTGCAATGATGAGGTGCTGAGTTGTTGCACTGCGAACGATCAGTTCCATAAGCGGAACATTTTTCTCCAAGAGGTTCCTGAGGGGATCCGGACCCATTTATTGCAAATCTCCTCGGGACCCTAGGATGTTGCATTGTCTCCTTATCGTGAAGGTGAAAGGTCGCTCCGGGCTACGAGCTCATCATCTTGTGGGCGCCCCTTCGGCTTAAAAGATTGTATCGACTTACGCACCCGGGTTCACCTTTATAAGCCTCCTTCGTAGGGCACGAAGGGGTTGTTGCTCCTTATCTTTCCTCATGCTTGTCTTTCCCTTGCTCTCGAGTCCCTTCAGTGTTTGCCTCCTTCTTCTTTGGTCATCTCTAAGTCCACAGTTTAGTCTTTTTCACTCCTTGCTTCCTTTGTTTTCTTTATTTCTTTCGTATTTCTTTGTTTCCTTTCGCTTGCAATGTCTTCCTCGTCGTTAAGAAGCGAGAGAAATGTGGGGGGCTGCTCCCCATCCGGGTCCTCATCTTCCTTGGATGAGAAGGGCTCCAAAGCTCTAGAGGCAATTCTCATAGAGCATGATGAGGATTCGATTATAACTGAGTCCTTCATGTTGATGATTAGGTCTAGGTATCACATTTCCCCTGAGTATGATCTACATGTCCCAGAAGTCGGCTAGTGGCCCTTTGATCCATTTTCGAATGGATTCGGCCAATCAATCGATGCCTTCGAGGTGGGACTGAGGCTCCTGTTTTACCTCTTAGTGGTATCGTGCCTCTGGCACTAGAGGATCTCTCCTTCCTAGATAGCACCAAACTTTTGGCGTTATATAATAGTTTTTGTTGGGGAGTGTCGGGCGACTGGGATCGACTTGTCACTTACCCTCTTCTTGGCCAACTTTCACCTTGGTAAGGGGCGAGGGAGTTATTACCTGATCACGAGAAGCGACTTTAAGGTGCGCGATGCCCCTTCGAACAACAAGGGGTGGAAGTCATGTTTCTTCTTCATGAGCGCCTTGAGGGGTTGGGGATTCGACCTAAAATGTACTGGTCATGACGTTGACAACACTAATCCCCTTCTATCGAAAGATGAGGCGGGGTAGGTGGTGTATCTGAGGAGAATCCTTTTTTCCTCCAAATCCATCAAGTCTATGAGCGAGGACTGGTTGGTGGAGGAGGGCCTCAATCTGGCCCCTAAGGGTACGGCTCATTCAGCCTTCGTTGTTTGTTGTATTTCCTTGTTGTTTCATGATTTTTGGCTTCCGGATGGGTGCTAATGAGCGTTCTATTTTTTGCAAGGATGAACCTCATGGGGATGAAGCAGGCACTTGCGAGGCAGGCTCCACGCCCTGGGCGTTCCTTGTCGTAGACTGCTTCTACTGCACAAGCAAATGCGGTTCCTGTCATTCCCGTTGCGGCCACCCCTCACAAGGAGGCTCTTGCCCCAATTGTCCCCGAGATGGAGGTCGATCCGTGTGGGGAGGGGAGTAGCAGGCGCTGAGACAAGGCGGTGTCTCGGCCCCAATTATGAGAGACCTTTGCAGGGTCAAGGCTTGGTCTCGGGACGAGCCCTTCCATGCTGAAGAGATAGCAAATCTCCCGGAGCTATCAGGGGAGAGTTCACATGAAGGTCACTAGGCCACGCTGATTGCCAAGAGTCAGGTGTGGGTGGACGAAGCTGCTGCCCAATTATTCTGTTAGGTGCTCCTCTGTCCCCCGTTGGTCAAGGAGGTCTACACCATTCTCTCGAAATTGTTGCTTGACAATTCTGCAAAAACCTTAGTCACATTTAGTCTTCCTTTTTGGGTTTTTTTTCGTACCATCTTTCGGCTTTGATACTGACGTGATGCTCTTACAGCACCTTAAGGTTTCTTTTCGTACCATCTTCCAACTTTAGGTATCCTTGGTGTCTAAAGTCTAAAGACCAGATACAACTGAGATTATGGAATCACTATCTAATGTTAGGTATCATTAACCATCCAACATTCTGTAAGCGGATTAATTAGTGAACTCATTCTCCAATGAGTACCTATATTGTACCCTTAGTGTCTCCACACAAATAGCTATGAGACCAGTCACCTCAATCATATATATGGTATACAGTACACCGATCTGTCTGATTATCTCAATGTCCCTCTCGAGTAACCTATGACCAGGATTATTTCGGGTTTATATTTAAAGGTGAATCGGTCTCATTATCGTGATCTTATCACGATTTGATTCTCATTATACAGAAACAAGGATATCACATTATATGCAACATATAACATAAAATGAGAATATAATAATAATAAATAAGTACAAAAATCACGCAACGTGTCACACATGTCATCACTCATGTGAATAGCTTGCAGGGCACTTATAACCAATACAATGTGCCACCCCGAGATAGCCCAGGCTTCTATTGCCTAGTACAAGGAGATGCTCGATTTCCGAGTATCTTATGAATATCATGTCACCTTAGTCCACTTCCGAGTGAGGCACTCCAAGCTGGAGATCGAGGAAGA
The DNA here is from genome assembly GCA_029747655.1 of Ensete ventricosum. Classification (NCBI taxonomy): domain Eukaryota; kingdom Viridiplantae; phylum Streptophyta; class Magnoliopsida; order Zingiberales; family Musaceae; genus Ensete; species Ensete ventricosum. The sequence goes on along the minus strand of JAQQAF010000009.1, from coordinate 7,081,365 downwards.
TAAGTATGCCACTGTCCTGGAGGAAAACGACATGTCGATGGAGGTGGAGTACCTTTTGATGACAACGATCCTCCAGCCTCCTAAGGGGTCCCCCAAAAGCCACCATCAATCTGCTTTTTTTTCTATTCTTTTTCTTCATTTGTAATCAATTGGGTCAGGGTTAATGCCATACATTCCCGACCTAAATGCATGTCGCTTACTTATTAATGAAAACTCTTTTCTGCAATCTCAAAGTCTGTTTGTGATATGTTGTACGTCGGGCACATCTTTCGTCGGTCGAAGATGGGATCAGGAGCTAGTTAACATGCTCTAGAATATGAAAAAATTGTTCTCCTTGAAGATGAGAAGTCATGTCTTGGGGCATGTGGCATCTTTGGGTGTGCTTGGGACTAGCTCGGCACCTTGACCAAGGAAGCTCGCCCTCCTAATTCCTTTGAAGATGACAAGTTGTCTCAGGATGTACCATATCTTATATGGCAGTTGGGACTCATCTCAGGTTGTAAAGTCCCGACCGAGTAATTGATGTAACATTCTTCTTTTAATCGAAAAGACTTCTTCTTTTTAGATTAATTATCAATTTGATTAGTATGACTCCCTTCCCATGTGTCGACCAACTACTTGTGTTCCTTTTTCCATAAATCTTGTAGAGGCTAGTTGGAGTCTCTGCTCAGATGTATAACTTCCTTAGGTTGGATACATGCCATGTATTGGGGAATTGGACTCCTTCTTGAGTAGCCAGGTGATAAGTTTCGTCACAGATCACATCGGTGTCCCAATAAGGTCCCTCATGGCTCGAAGCCAAATTTTCCTAGGAGTCGGTTGAGTCACTGACCTCGGCCTTTCGCAATACCAAGTCCTCGACCTTGATTGGTTGAGGGTGAACCTTCTGGGTACAAAGTTTTGCTATGACATTTTTTATATGTCAAGTCCCGCAAGTGTCCTTTGGCCCTTCATTCTCTAACATGGTCGAGATTCACTCAAAGCCTCTCCCCCGAGATGTTTTCTTCGTAGTTCTCGACCTAGAGGGTTCGGAAGACCACCTCGGGTGGCAACATTGCCTCAATTTTGAATGCGAGGCTTTAGGGGGATTCACTAGTAGTGGTCTTTGGGGTGATTCGGGATGCACACAAGACATTCGAGAGCTCATCAACTAATGTCCATTATGCTTCATGGACCCTCCTTTTGAGGCCTTTAAGTATCATCCGGTTGGTTATCTCAACTAGGCCGTTGGTCCGAGGATATGTTAACAAGCTGAATCTTAAATGGATTTCGTAGGCCGTACAGAACTCCTTGAATCTTGCATTGTTGAACTGAGTTTTGTTGTCGATAATGATGTCCTTTGGAATGATGAACCAAGTGATGATACTTTTCCATATGAACTTCTCAACTTCTCTATTATGGACACCAAGGGTTCTCTTCAACCCACTTGGTAAAGTAATCCACGATGACTATGATGAACATTCATTGTCCCGAGGCTAGGAGGAAGGGGCCGAGAATGTCCATCCCCCGTTGTGCAAAAAGATCATGCTCAGTCGATCGGTGTTAAGGGGGCTGCTGGTTGGTGCTATACCCAAGCATACCTCTAGCAATAGGGGCATAGTTGCACAAATGCTAAGGCATCCCGATGCATGATCGACCAATAATAACCTTGCCCGAGAGTTTTGAATGCTAGGATTCAATCATTGATGTGTTCTCCACAAATGCCTTCATAAATCTCGGCCAGCACGACTTCTTTCATGGGTGCGAGGCACCGAAGGATAGGTCGACTGAATGACCCGTGGTATAGTCGATTGCTAATTTCATAATACATGGCTTGTGCGTTATTCAACTATCGAGCTACGATCGGGTCAATGGACAACGTCATGTCCCGCTTGTATCGAAGGATCTTCTTTATCCAATTAGGCGTGCTTCAGCAATAGCTATGTCTTGGCTTGCGATGGACCAAGTGGGAATTGCCTCTACATTCGACGGGTAGCCCTCGACTCCTCGAGCTGAGGTCATCTTGGCTAGTGCATCAGCTTGCAAGTTTTTCGCCCGGGGGACTTGGTCAGGGAAAAACATTAAAATTTATTGATTAGACGTCGTACCTCAGTCATGTACTTCGCTATGGCCGGGTCACGAGGCTCGTAATCTTCATTGATGTGGCTAACCACCAATTAGAGTTGTTGAAGACCCTGAGCTCCTTTACGTTTAGTTTCGAGGCCACCCGTACAACAAGTCTTCGTACTCGGCCTCATTGTTAGTGATTTTAAACTCAAAGCAGAGTGTGCTTATAAAGCTAGTTGATAGGTCTCTTCGGCGTTGGCTGAACCGTCGACAAATAGGGTGCACTCTTGCGCCATAGTTTCGAGAGTGTTGTTTAAGGTGGCGGTCAATTCAGAAATGAAATCTGCAAGTGACTACGCTTTAATGGTTGTCCTTGAAATGTACTAAATATTGAATTCTCCGAGCTCGATCGACCATTGGAGCATCTGGCCTAATGCATCAAAGTTGCAAAAAAATATGGCGAAGAGGCTGGTTTGTAACCACCCCCACGGTGTGAGCTTGAAAATAGGGGCACAACTTTCTAGCTACTTTGATTAAGGCTAGTGCGAGCTTCTGGATTGGGGGATATCATTCCTCTGGCCCATTCAGGATGTGGCTTGAATAGTAGATAGGTCCATTCCTTGATCCTTCCCAGACCAAAACCGAACTGGCTGCATGCTCAGAGGTGATCAAGTAAAGGCTGAGTGGTTTACCCAAACTTGTTTAGGTGAGTTGCGATAGTCAGGTGAGGTGCTCCTTCAACTTCTTAAAGGCTTCCTGGCACTCAGAGTCCCATTGAAAATTCTTAGTGCGTTTGAGTGCATGAAAGAAGGGGAGGCATTTGCTCTGGACCGAGATAAGAATCGATTGATGGCAACTAACCTTCCCGTGAGTCATTATGTCACTTTGATTGTTAGGGGAGGTTGCATCTCAGTGATAGCTTGGACCTTCTCCAAGTTCGCACCTACGCCCCTTTAGTGAATGATGAAGCCGAGGAACTTAATCGAGCCAACTCTAAAGACGCATTTGGTAGGGTTGAGGCGCATTCCGAATTTTCTAAGGGTTTGAAATATCTCAACGAGGTCATTTAATTGAGTCTCGACAACCCTACTTTTCACAACCATGTTGTCGATATATACCTCAATATTTGTGCCGACTTGATGCTTGAATATCTGGTTCACCATCCTTTGGTACGTCACCCCAACGTTCTTTAGGTTGAATGACATGATATTAATAGTAAACTCCTCTATTAGTGATGAATGTGATGTGCTCCAGGTCCTTAGGAGCCATGCAGATCTGGTTGTAGCCGGAGAAGGCATCAATAAATTTGAGGAGCTCGTGCCCCAAGGTTTGGTCGACCAATTGATCTATCTTCAAGAGTATGTAATAATCCTTCGGGCATGTTTAGCTAAGATTAGTGTAATCAATACACATCCTCCAACTTCCATTAGATTTGTTGATAAGGACTACATTGGAGAGCCTTTGAGGGTAGTTCGCCTCTACTATGAACCCTGCCTCCATCAGATGATCCATTTCATCGCTAATCGCCTTCTGTCATTCCGAGGTAAATTTTTTAGGCTTTTGCTTCACCGGTCGTGCCTCAGAGAGGATGCTAAGATGATGTTGTGTGACCTCGGGGTTGATGCGCAACATATCTTGGGTGACGAGGTGAAAACATCAGCGTTCTTCGTCAAAAAATTAATAACATGAACCTGGTCCTTCTTTGGGAGCTTGGACCCAATCTTCACGACCCGATCAGGTCGACACTTATTGAGGGGGACTTCCAATACCTGGTCTATAGACTCTGGCCGACATAGTGCCTCGGACGCCTCTCAGGGGTCTATCAAAGGCTGGTTAGAAAGTGATTGCAGCTGCTTGACCTTCTTCAAGGTCGAATGATTGGACTTCAACTTCTTTAGCAATGTGATAGTAGTTAGGTACCATTACTTGGACTCTCGAGGGTTGCTTCTCACCTTCCTGATCCTTACTCGGGTCTAGAACTTCATCCCCCGATGATAAGTGAAGTTCCCTAAACTTATTGAGGATCGATCGGCTAAGGATGATGTTGTATGCCGACGAGAAGTTGACCACCATGAAGGTGACCATCATGGTTTTTGACCTAGGCTCTTGTTCGATGATAACGGGTAAAATGATCATTTCAAGAGGTGCGATGAAGTCACCTGTAAACCCGATGAGAGTGGTGCTCATTGGTGACAAGTCGATGGTGGTCAACCCAAGCTTATGGAAGGCATCAAAGTATAAGACATTAATCGAGCTCCTGGTATCAATCATGACCCTTTTGACTTTGGCGTTAGCGATGCGGACTAAGACCACCAAAGCATCGTTGTGGTCGGGGTACTCAGTTTCCCCCATCTCAAAGGCGATATTTGGCTCATCTTTTTGCATGAGGCTCTTCACATAATGCCTGAGGTATCCCTCGCATATGAGCTCCTCGATCTGGTTCTTGAGGCATGACATTCCTCCATGCTGATGGGGTTTTTGGCTAGGAGAAATCATTGGCATCGAAGTCGTCGAACTCCGCCTGCCAAAATTGCCACATCAACCAAGAGTACTCTGTGAAAAATAGTGGGGATGCGTCCGCTCCGAGCCCGAAGGGACCAACTTCCTCATTGTCGGTGTAGTCGACCGGCACCCACTCGTCGTCGTAATGGAGCATTGACATTGTTAAGGAGCGCGCCCCGATCACATCGATGTTGACACTGCCTCCCTTAACTTCAGACTTTTGCTTCTTCTTCCTCAGTCGTCCTTACCGTTGGTCTCGCAACCGGGAAGTTGAGCACCACCTTCGAGCCTTTCAACCACATGGCGGCCATGTCATACACTGTGGCCGCCTCCTCGGTCGTGTCGAACCTCCCAAGCCAAACTCGCTTCTGTTGGCACGGGTCATGGATCTCGGTGGCCCATCGACCCCATGGCCGCCATCAGACCCCACGAACGACCCTCTTCCAGCATGATGATCCCCGGGAGGTTGCTCTCTTTGTCGGGATCGTCTTCCTCGTCTTGACAACATGCTCAGAAAACTTCAACTCCTCCCGGTGATCTGCCGCCAACACGTGAGTCAGGAAAACCTAATCGACACTAAAATAAATTCGCTATGGTAGAGGCACAAGGCCGAATACACTCAAGACGTGTGAGTTGAAAAAACCTGACTGATATCAAAATAATTCTGTTATAGTAGATGTGGAAGGCCGAATGCACTCGAGACGCATGAGTCGGGAAATCCTGATTAGCATCAAAATAAATCTATTATGGTGGAGGCGTAAGGTTGAATGCGCCTGAGAAATATAAATAAAAAAATTCAATTGGTCCACCGTGATAGAGGCACAGGCGAAATGTGTCAAAGTCGAGAAACTCAATCATCACTAAGGAAAAACCGCTATGATAGAAGTATGAGCCCAATGATCTCGAGACACGAAAAAATCCTACCCGTAAAATGAGATCCTTGAACATTCCCACTAAGAAAAAAATGGAACAACGTGCTTCAAATCTATCTTGCAAAAGCCTCGAAGCATGCCTTCGAAAGGAGGGGCAAATGATAGGGAGTTTACTTATAGTTGACATGTAGTCATCACATGTCATCCAAGTTATCTTTTATTGCCTACATGTACAAAGATTAAAAGCAAAGAAATACAAGTTTCCTTTTACTTCATTATGACAAGAAAGGTAATCAATTGATCGGGCCAATAATGGTCAGTCCAACGAGGCAAAGAACACCGCATCCTCACCTCGGCCATGTCACGACTCAGCCACGTTGAGCCTGCGTCATGTGTCCGACCCGACCTCAGGGTATCCTCTGGCAACCCTGCGGCCAACTAACTGTCTCCCCTGATAACAAGCGGTGCAACAGAGCCAACGTGCCAGACCAGCCCTCGACTAGTGCCCCCTGACCCCTGATAGCTGGTAACAAGCGACGCGTCAGGGTAGACATAGCAGCTGACTGGCGACAGGCGACGTGTCAAGGCAGATATAGTAGTCGACCAGCGAACAGTGCCCCTGACGATAGGCGCTTGGCGACTTGTCAGATATGGTAGCGACAACGTGGCCCACGTATGACCAACTCGTCTATGCAGGTATAAATGTCCCCTTACCACCTCCGCGCCGAGGGGAGAAAAAAAAGATAGAACCAGATTTTCTCGTTCAATCCGACCGACCCCAAACAGCTCGGCCTAGGTCTTTTGCTGGACCTACCGCCGACCCACCGAGGAAGCCACTTGAAGAGAGGAGTGGAGCTGCCACGTCACCGACCCATGGAGGCGATCCAGCGCACACAGGAGACCTCTTCCAGGTGATCCGTCATCCTACGTTGCGGGATGACCCCAACATCAATAAAAATTTTTCCCTCCATTTATGATAAAGAAGGTAATCATAAAATTACTTCATGGTATAAAAACATATGGTAATGGGGAAGGACTCTCTCATTTCTCAAACTACACAAGTCCACATTCGGGGACCTCAAATTACTAATTTGAGTGTCAAAGAGATTACGTCAGGAAACTTCCTCTGACCTTGGTCTTCGTGCAGATGCCATCTCGGGAGTACAATAATTTTACCTCAAAGCCACCTCAGATCTATCCCGAAGCCACATCAAATCCATCCTAGGGTCACCTCAGATCCACCTGAGAGATATTTCAGATAATTCTATGTACACACGTCTAAACAATATCATACCGATCAAGACGTCAACGATATTTTTTCCTAATAATAAATCTATAAAAAATATCAAAACTAAATGAGTTCATATTTATATAAAAAGACAGGAGTTTACCTTTTGATTTACTATCAAAATATTATTATAAAAATAGGAAAAAAATATACTTCTTCTAGAAAAACTTTTTTCAAAATGAAGAGTTTTCTAAAAATTCGTCCATATTATATATATATATATATATATTAACATCAACATTAGAAAAATAATATACGCAAAAGGATAGTAAAATAGAACATGCTAACATAACGGCAGATCCAAAAACAGAGTCTTGGCGAATATTCCCGCAGGCCATACAGCCGATCCCTTCTGGCTCGGCATCAAACCTGACCGCCTCCTCTGTCCCCTTCCTCTCGGAGAACACGCGATCTGTTTCGGTTATATTGTCCAAAGAGAGAACAGCACATATCCACGCGTCAAATTACGACAACTTTGGAGACGCTACCTTGGTAGACCTCAGAGAAGTCGACGGCTATAAATACCTCGTCTCCGCCGTTACTCCCCCCGTCCCCAACCTCTTCTTTGATCGGTCCGCGTGGATCATTGTCCGGTTCCCTCTCGTGGTTTGTATACAGAACCCTAGATCGATACGCTTCTAAAGCCGGATCATTCTTCTGAAGGCGAATCCGGAAGTCTTAAGCTCCCGGGTCTGGGATCGATGGCCTCCCGCAGGAGAAAGCTTCTCAAAGTTATCATCCTCGGTGACAGCGGGTGTTGTTTCTTCTCTCTATTCCGTCCTTGATAAGCGAATTATTGCATAGTTACTGTCTTTTGATGGTGATTCTGGTTTCCTTTGTTTTGCTTGTGACAGGGTTGGGAAGACGTCTCTAATGAACCAGTATCCTCTGGCCATTGAACTCATTGGTAGTTTGATTCTGGTGATGCGCCTTTTGATTGTTTGCGTGGTGTCTGTGTATGTTTCTTGGATTTGTTTGGGTTTGGCCTTTAACAACGCTCGTTAGATATGTTAATCGAAAGTTTAGCATCCAGTACAAAGCTACAATCGGCGCCGATTTTTTGACCAAAGAGGTCCAGATCGATGACAGACTCTTCACGTTACAGGTAATTCTTGGTCTTGCTACCATGTTGCAATCAACCACTAGGTTTTCTAGCGGATAACGAGAGTAGGATCGGAAACTCTTAACTCACTTTATCCAAGCAACGGCGTTGTTAGTTCTTAAAAATATTGCTTATTGTTTTTTATAATTTACTTATTTCATCTTGCTTGGATCTTCATATTGTCTTCTCAGATAGAAAATCTGGAAATGTACTTTTTCAGGCACCAAACTCGATTGAGGGCCACAGGGTGTCCGAGAAACAGAACCCTTTTATCCCATTTTATATCAATTTTGCTGTATGCTATGCGGAAAGTGCAGAATAGTATTACATATTAAGTACACAAATATAGTTTGTAGACAAGCCATAGAATGCTTTACGCCCTTACAGTCTTTATCATGGATATCCATTCATTCATATGTTGAGAATACTGATGATTGCCTCCTGAAAGACTGATCATGTTGGCCGCTATCTAATTTATCATATAATCTGAATATCTCATACATTACATGATATGCTAATCTTGGGCTAAACTATTTGGTCCATTGGCACCTGGGGGCATCATTGAAGAGAAAGGTGTTGTCTTTTCAGGTGTCGTCCAAGGGAATTTTTTTTTTGGGATTCAGGTCTGCTATGTCACTATTCTGGAGCAAGTAGGGAACCAGACTTAGTTCTTGGCCACTTGGCTGGTTCAAGCGGACTGGTTCAGCTGGTTTTATCCAATCTGATTGTGTGGATGATCTAATTGTAAAATTGGACCTTATAGGGGTCCAATTCCCAGTTTTTTGTCCAGTCTGGTTCTGATAATACTGATGCTAGCACCTGGACACTGATGAAGTTGCTGATCTTCTTTTTTGGAGAATCCTTCCTATTTATATATCAGTCTTTGAGATGTCTCAATTTTTTTACATACAAATAATCTCTTTGGGTATGATTTGTTATCGGTTCAAGATCATTGAAAATTTCTCTGTTACAAACGGCTGTCTTATGCAAATTTATAGGCCAAATGCATGTCTGCCGATGAAGTAAAGCTGTCATTGTGATGGTATGAAACTAAGAACTTAGATGGCAGCTGCATCTTTATGTTTTTGAGGGTTTGTTAAGATAAGTGAATTTTAAGATTTGAAAGGTGATTGACATTGGAATTTTTGATGCTGAATTTAAGGAGTACAAGCTTGCAAATATTCTTGTGGAGTTCACAACTATACATATTTTTTGTTTGCTAATGAATTGAGGAACTGAACATCTTGTTGGTTAAATCATTCCTTGGCATCAACTATTATGTTACCAGTATGCGAGAATGATGCCTATGTTGTGCCTAATATCTGATGGCCTAACAACATGATTTTGTTGAGAAGTTGCTGTTGGAATTAAGTCTATGATAGTGATGAGAAATCACAAGTTGATTTTCTAATTTTTAGGTTCAGTGATGGGTTTTTCTTTTGTCTAAACTATAAAATAGACCTACATGATGTACAGGATAACATAAATAGTAAAAATGCCACAATATGTGTTGGATTAAATATAATGTATAACTTTCATAGTAAAGTTTTTAGATGAAAGTAAAATATGAATACATTTTAAAATATTTTAAATGAAAGTAAAATATAAATTATTATAAATAAATAATAATACATTTTTTAATTAAATTAGTGCAACCTCGAGTTGGCAACTTATCTTTGCTAGTAATAATTTAGCTTTTCTAAAGCTTATTAATGACATGAGCATTAATAATTATTGCTCTAGAATTAAATTATGAGATGATACTTCAAAGTTAAAAAATACTATTGTGTAAGCCATAAAAGTACCCATAATTAATGGTTTAAAGTTTACTTTAGAACAAGTATACATGTTTTCTTGTTTGAAATTCAGCACCTCTAGGAAGCCATAAGATCTTCAGTCCTCAAGTGACATTTCATGGACTTGTCAAGTGCAACAATTTGAGCATGGGTGGTATCATTCTAATTTGCTGTAGAACCTGCAGATAACTAATTATATATATGGAACATGAGGGTGAAAGATGGTGCCGAATTAATGTATCCAAGAGGATAGAGGAATCATAACATTGAAAACCAGATTGTTGAAATAAGGAGAAAAATAGTTCAACAACACTGGTCATGAACATTTCAGAAACATCCAGTTCTTCTCTCTCTCTCTCTCTATATATATATATATATATCTCTATCTCTCTCTCTCTCTTCTGCTGAATATACTCCCTGTTTGTGCTGATCAGCTGAATTTTATTTGACTCATCTATACCGTCAAACCACGTAGCTGTTCTAGATATTCCCATTGTTTGAAATCTTAAATCAGATTAAACAAACCCTTATTGCTTGTATAGGATTCAAAAAATTTCCGAGTATTTCTTCCTCAATTGAGAGTTCATTAGTCATTTGAATCATTGCCTGCAGAGATTGTTAAAATTTCAAGCTTGATATGAGCTCTCAGGGATTCAAATGAGGCTGCGAGAATTATAAACTGATACTGAATCAAGAAAACTGTTGTTAATGTCTCCAAACATCAGTATCCTTTCATAAGATTCATTCAATGATGTGACTGCTTGAAAATCTCAGTCGAAAGAACTTCTGTTTTTATCTGTTTGAAATGCCCATACAGGACATGACTTCTGAGTTATGGTGTTTTAGTTTTATATAAGCTTCCACCAATATATTGTACTTTTTTTGCTTTAGTTTTATGTAGGCTTCCACCAACACATTGACTTTCACATCATGCATATATAAGCTTCCACCAATCTATCGACTTTTTTTGCTTTAGTTTTATTTAGGCTTCCACCAAAACATTGACTTTCACATCATGCAATTCTTATCATAGACTTGTACAAGATTACCTCCTTGTTTTTCTATGCTAAGGATCCTCCATGCTGTATTTACAAAGTCAAAATTTTAGACCATTCAATCTTATTCTTTGTCCCTTCAGATATGGGATACGGCCGGGCAGGAAAGGTTCCAAAGTCTTGGTGTCGCATTCTATCGTGGTGCAGATTGCTGTGTTCTTGTGTATGATGTTAATGTCATGAAATCATTTGATAACCTCAACAATTGGCGGGAGGAGTTTCTGATTCAGGTAGACAGTTCTCATCCTGCTCCATCAATTTATATGACAAAGCTTCTGTCTGAATATTTTAATTTCTTTGTAATTGTTCAGGCAAACCCCTCAGATCCGGAAAGTTTCCCATTTATAGTCTTGGGGAACAAGACAGATATTGATGGTGGAAACAGTCGAGTGGTGAAATATATTCACTTTTATTTTTTTATTTTACAGAACGTTGAAGATATTAGCACTGTTTATTTGCTTCTTCATACAAGTGGTTTATAGTGTTTGATCTCTAACGTGACTGTTGATGTTTCAGGTCTCTGGGAAGAAGGCAAAGCACTGGTGCACTTCGAAGGGTAATATCCCCTATTTTGAGACATCTGCCAAGGAGGGCATCAATGTGGAAGCTGCTTTTGAGTGTATAACCAAGATTGCTCTCAAGAATGAACCTGAGGACGACATGTAAGTTCTTCTTCATATTATTATTATCCTTTGTTCTGGACTGAAACTTGAATTTGATTTCGAAGCACATTTAAACCGTATTCCTGACAACACAGGCATTCTGAATCTTCAAGTTAATGTTGGGCTAGTCCTTGTATTTATCGGTAATACTGAAGAGAACAGAGTTTTGTATTGTGATTGAAAGGTTTTTGTTTTTTCCTTCTTTTTTTAGTGATTCTTTGTCCTTAATTGTTTTCTGGTATATGATTATGCACTCTTTCTTAGGTTCTCTTGAATTGCCCATTTATTGGTGTTGAAGTTACCTGCTGCAACTTTGAGAGTTGCCATTTCTTAATCGAGGACACTTTTTGATGCTATAGTTAACCTCTTTTGTTACTTCTGATTCATTCTTTGCCTGCTATTTTGATGTTGTAAACAAGTTGATTTTATTGGTGTTGAAGTTACCTACCGGACACTATCGACGTGGGGAGTGGCGGTCGGCAGCAAAGATCATCAGGATGTGAATGCTAGACAAAGAAAGACCACCAGTAGTTACTTCTACATGTTCTCAAGTCAAATAAATTCTAGATAGGCTAGGTTATGCGCATGCACATCGTCTTCTATATGAAGTCCGAAGACAAATAATTCAATACTGTCCACCAATCAAGTTGCCTCTTCTTTGGATCAATAAAGTTGGTACTTGTCCTTTAATCAAAGTTTCCTTGTTGAAATGCTACATTGTTCCTTTCTGTCAGTAAAGTGGTACATTTTCTCATTTTGTGCATTTCAATCCTGTCTTACTTGTAAATTCTTTGATCTGAAAGTTGAAGAGGATCTAACGATTGGTAGTCGTGAAAGGGAGGATAGTGGAATGTCTTAATTGTAGTTCTTTGAACTTGCCGAGTTGACCGAAAACTCGACCCGCATACTTTCTAACTCGATGGATTTCAAGTTGACTCACCTTAGGGTGCAGAGGGCTTGAAACAAACTATCGCTGATCCTGATTGTGTGTTTTATTTGGTTTCTAATTGACGAACTAGATAACCAACAACCGAAAAATAAATAGAAAAATATAAAAAATAATCTTAATGGTCGAAACTTCTGGGTTGACTTATTCCAATTTTCTCCCACGACTTATTTCGTCCAGGTCACTCGAGTCAAACACGTAACTCGACCACGGTCGACACGCCTGCCGAACCAAGCCATGTAAAGCTCCAATAACTGCGATATATACGGATACACACACACACACAGCTCTTGCTGGCTGTCTACCCATCTCCATCTCCGCTACACCGGAGCGCCGTGTGTTAGTTACACAGATGGCCGTCGAGGGCGACAAGTACAGATCTTACCTGGTCGGAGAGGGAGAGAAGGACACCCAGTGGAGGCACGGCGCCCCTCCCACCTACGATCTCGTCAACAAGCTCTTCCAAGAAGGAAGAACCAGGGCACGTGAATCTCTCGCCTCCTCTGCGCTCGTCTTCTTAACTACGAGCTTAACGATGCTTGTTCGGTGACAGGAGTGGCCCAAAGGGTCTCTGGAGGAGACGGTGCAGAACGCCATAAAGACATGGGAGATGGAGCTGTCCCACAAGACGCGGCTGGGGGACTTCAAGTCCATCAACCCCGCCAAGTTCAAGTTCTTTGTCAACGGGAGGAAGGGGCTGACCGGGGAGGAGACGCTGGCGCTGGGGAGCTACAACGCCTTGCTCCAGACCTCCCTGCCGCCGGAGTTCCAGTACTACAAGGCCGACGCCGAGACCTTCGAGTCGTCGCACGATGTGTTCCGGACGGCGTTCCCTCGTGGGTTCGCATGGGAGGTGCTCCGCGTGTACTCGGGGCCTCCGGCCATCGCGTTCAAGTACAGGCACTGGGGCTACATGGAGGGCCCTTACAAAGGTCATGCCCCCACCGGGGAGCTGGTTGAGTTCACCGGTGTGGCTGTTCTCAAGGTAACCATGCATCACCGGTCTCTCTTTGTCTCCTCTAGTTTTATGGTGTCCCTTCGTTCCCATGCAGGTGGACGAACAGTTGAGGGCGGAAGAGGTGGAGATCTATTACGAACCCGGCGAGCTGTTCGCCGGCCTTCTCAAGGGACAGGTGATTTCCGCTGTTGATTCTGTGGACACCACAGCTTCGAACCTCCAAGCATGTCCTTTTCTCAAGGGCGATCCGTAGAGGAACACATGGTTGTTGTGTCGACGAAGCCCATCGATCACAGCTTGACGATGTGCGTAATGGTAATTTGCACTGTGTACTGCTCGAGTATTAAAAAGTAGACTCTTCTTCGTATGTAAACCATATATTATCATCAAACGTTTTCTAATTCTTAGTTATTATCTCTGAGAAATGCAAAGCATATATGGGTTGGTTGCCAATCTGCCTCTCACGAATGCCTGCAGAAACGGGAAGATGTGAACCGATAGACACCGTTTCGTTATCCAGCACTTACTGCTTCGCCGGTCATGCTTAGCGTTTTCGGAGGTGGGCGAGCGGTCAGCGGTCAATCTTTCTGCCTTCTTTCACCGTCGCCGACGTGTGGCCTCCAAATCGCCGGCCCACGTCGATTTGGCTGTCGTCGGCTTCACGGATGGGGGAGGAAGGCCGAGCAACGATGTGTCCAACTCGTAGATGTCCGTTTCTTGGAAATTGAGAGCTGCCGTCGCTCACGTTGTCACCATTCGGTACACAAAACTAGTCTGAGCAGATATTTGGGCGTACATGTCGATCATGATGACATCACGGAAGGAAGAAGGCGGCTCTCACTCTATTGACGTTTATTAGGATAGAATTCAATTCTCAATCAATCAATGCAAACTAAAGATTCACCCCACAAGTGAAAAATAAAGAAAACTATCTTCAACCGATGTGTATGAATATGAAAAAAAAAAAAATCATAGTATTATCAATCACAGTAAACATCTTACGACGGATGATAATAGATGAATTTGTAAAAAAAAAATCATCGTATTATCAATCACGGTAAACATCTTGCGATGGATGATAATAGAGAGAAGGGACAATAATGATAAGAGGATGAGGAGTCATCGTTGTCCATCAATTGAATTAAGGAGGAGGAAGGCAATGAGTGTTCCTTCTTGCTCGAGATGCTGATAGTAAGGAGGGAAGGGTAGCGGCTATGGAGAGCGAGCAACAACAGCAACATAGCAGGGGAGGTAGAGTGCTATTGGCGACTTATGGGGGCATCGTTGATGCGACTGGGCAACGGGAAGTAGCAGCGACGATGGAGAAAGGGTAGCGACTAGAAGATTGCCACAGAAAATAGAGGATGCAGCAACAGTAGTAGGGGATGGTGAGGGCTACGACAGGGGATAGCAAGAGTTACGATAGGGGATAGCAAGGCGACGTTTTAGCAGATGTCGTAGTCGATCCAGAGGATGATCTAGCTAGAGCAGACGTCCCAGATGACGATGTGGCCTTGACGACCCTCGACAACGAGGTGAAGTCGGGTGGGGAGGCGGCCTGCTCGGCATGCTCAGTACAAGTTTTCATCAATATATATAAAGAAATCAAGACGAAATATTTATCCATCGACTTAAATATATAAATTATGTATCAAATAAAAATGATGAACAGTCTTACTCTTCCGACCGCACTAACAAATAAGGCCTACTACATCAACACAATATCTAAAATAAAATATTTTTTTATTAGTACGTCTAATATTGAATAAGAGTTTCTTGAAGTATTGGAATACTCCAAATCTTCTTCGATCTCTTAGTATTCGATTTGGATAAATACTAATTCAAGAAAAGAGAACTCGGTCATTCTTACATAAGTCATTGAACAAGTTTTGATCGATTACCTTGATCCACCGTCTTGTTTGGGAATCGTACTGTAAAGGTGAATCAATTTCAAACATGATAAGATTGGAGGAGAAAGAAAAAAAAGAAAAAGAGGAACGAATCACACTACGACAAAAATGACCTTTAGTTACGAACTGTTGTCATCAAAAAAAAGTTAAAAAAATTTCACTAAAAGATATAGTGATGGTGTGAGCCGTCACAAACTTCTATCTGCCGGATCCCGTGGTTAAACGTTTTTAGTGATGATAAAGACACCTATCACTAAATTTTAAGTTTTAGTGATGATTTTTTTTTTTTTGTAGCTAATATATTTGAATTCTATCACTAAAAATAAATAAAGTAATATTTGGTGATGGATAACTCTTTTACTAAATGTCTTGACAACAAATTTTAGTGACAACTTAGATCTGTCACTAAATCTAACCAGACGAATAGGGTGATAAATCAATCAATCATTAATACTTAAATCTGTCACTAAATGAAAAGGATGACGAACCCATCAGTAATACTTGAATCTACCACTAAATAAAAGGGTGATGAGTCTATCGATAATAATTTTCTCGACGATCTCTCGATTTTTGCATCATAGCAGAGTGTTTAATAGCACAAAATTTCACATCAATATTAAAAATTATATAATCACAAAGTCAATATCATTTTGTCTAAGAGGAACATTAAAGTTCGTATACTTATAAAGTGCACGTCAAAAACAGAAATAGTATATCTTAAGATTAAAAAAATATAGGTTTTTTCATTCTTCAACAATCTTTTGTTTGGATAGATAGTTCATTACTCATAGTTCTAATTCTTTGTTTTTTAAATCTAAATTATTATGAATGTGATTGAGAAAAAATGAACAAGTAATAGTAATGATTCAGTGTAGAAAAACAATAGAAGGAGAAAAAGATGAGGATAACAAAAATGTTGTTCTCAATCATTCAAACAGTGTTCTCATCTCATGTTAGATTAGATTTATAATGAAATCTTATTATGATCAGTTGGGGAGGTTTTGGATATTGAGCATAGTAACGTTATCCTTATATCTTTATATTTGCTCCCGAGATTGTCACAGTTTTGAATACCTAGTGATATGACATGTTATGACCCCCCAGACAATCACAATTGAGCAGTCAAGCACCTCGAGTCAGCTCAACCCGTGACCTAGAAACAGGTCGTCGGTCTATCTCATCATTCGAAAAACACAGAGTGGCACCGCACAGATAAGATGGTGTTGACGCCCATATATAGATCGATTATCTAAGACACTAACACGCACTAACAACTAAGTACGTTAATACCTAATATGATATTTCTGATGCAAATGTTGAATCAAAAAGTGAAGAGAATTGACTTAAAGTGTCATATCGCATCACAAATTATTACCAAAAGAAAAATAAGAAAACATACGTGCCAAAGGATTCCGGTGGATCATTACGATAAAGGTAAAAAAATTCAAATATTAATGACTAAAGTATAAAAACATACTAAATGAAGATAAAGATGATGAGGAGCAAATTAGATAGTCGACTCGTGTTCACTGAGTCATAAAATGTGCTCCTAATTAGTGTTTAGGAGACAAGGTCAAGGCCTACACCTACATAATATTAATATTTGGAGATGATTCCAATATTTATTATTACTACATGAAGAAAAAGAAGCTGATGCAAACAAAAGCACAGGGAAGTGGCTAAAAGAGGTGCCACTCCACTCTACATACAGTAAACTCATAAACCCAAACTAAACAGTTTGTAAGTTGCTTTGAACTGAAAACAACCATATAAATCTCGATGGCAAAATAAGAGGACTGCAGATGAAGAAGAAGTCATGTGAGAACAAGTTCATCTATCATTCACATTCTTAGTTTATCCTTTAAAAAAAAAAAAAAACTACATAGAGATTACTCCAGTTGGCTAATAAAAAAGGTATTTGAGGACACACACACGGCTTTATCGTATTCCAAATTATGGTGATGTTTATAGTTAGCAAACCAAACCTGCCCTTTTCATGTTGCTCATGAAAGAAAAAGAAAGAAAACACCCATCAAATGTCCAACAACAAGGCATAAGAGAAAGAGAGAGAGAGAGAGAGAGAGTGTAGTGACCTTTACGACCTCGTTACAAGATTAAAGTTGTCAAGCATAGCAAGTTAGCAACTTATAGCACATAAATGTATCAATATCTAATTTAAATAGATCTGAACAAAGTGTATGAACAAACATCATGCTTACATATTCTAAGCATACTACCAGTATGACATGGTAATGGTATATTATTCACAGATAACTTCTTCTAGAAAAAAAAAAAAAATGCTCCCACCAAATCTTGTGGCACAATTGCTTTTTCAAGATAAAACTTAGAAATGATGAAAAGCTTCAAAAAGAAAAGTTTGCTAGTTATTTAAAGATTAACTTTAGCAATTAGTTCATTTATAGTAATACAAATAAGAACATTAGTGCCTGGATAGGAAGCCTCAAAATTAACGCTTACTAAGGACCAAGGGACCTCCTTGCTCTTGGAATGCATCAGGATTACGTTTCTTGAATATTCATTTATACTGAAGAAGTATCAGATGCAGGGATCACATTAGGCAAAACATACATAATTGATTGGAAAAACTTGTGAATAAAGAATTACTGTTTCTGTAACTATAACACTTTTCAGATCACTTTGCTCACAGTTGATTGGTGTTTCTGAGCCAACTCGTCCGGTTACACTAACATCAGCAGGAAGGACCTTGCAAGAAGCACGTAGAAGAACGATGAAACAAGATAGCACAATGTAAAAAATAAATAAACAAATGAATTAAACCAGCAGATAAGACAATCCAAGATCTAATGATTAATATTTCACAAAGAAAAATAAACATGGTCAAATATTTTAATATCAATTCCATGAATTGCTCCCTTAAAATGCAAATTTGCATCTAGAACAACAAGACAACGGAAGGTACTTTTTATTGCAGAAAATTTTCTAATCAAAATTTAAATTATGGTACACTAAAATAAATAATATGCATCTTGCTTATAAACATCATTTCATCAAGGATTCCAATGAAATTCAATGAGTCAACATCTACAGCAGCATAGACTAGAAAAAAAGGGGGTCAAAATCTACTTGTATTAGTTATAGTGTGTACCATGTTGTTCCTACATAACCAAAGTTTAAGTCATGTAAATAGCACCACGATTTTCAATGATAAGGTAATCTATCTTGATTCTACCATGCAAATAAATCTTCAAGAAGTCACAATGGACCAACACAGATAGTTTATTCCAAAATACAAACCTCCGATATTCAATATAAATATCCACCCAAAAGTCAAGTAGCTAAATTAAGGGCATTCACGTAGTGTTATAGATATCTCAAACATAATCATTTTCCTTTACCCGTAGTGTCACGGTCAAAATGTAAACAAGGTGTTTGATGAAATGCTCATGTTTGTCCGTCAGCTAAGCCCGTGACAGTAGGTACTACAACAGTTCATTGTATGAAAGGTTAAAACAATCGAACACAAAATAGAGTAAGATTTTCCTAAAAAAATAAGCTTCATATGCTTCGACCAGACAACAATAAAGTCATAAAACCATATCCCACTCAGATAACCTTATGTCTACAAAGACGATTACAACAAGAATTTCAGACGGGGGCATGCACTCACCCAAATCGTTCAATTGATTGACTCTGATGACCGATCTCAGGTTTTCCGCGTGCCTGCTCAAGAATCTCATTTGAAATCAATGCCATGTCCCAAGAGATCAACAAGATAAAGAAGCAATCAGATAGAGCACATATCATTTGCTATCCCGCCCAATAGCAGACAGCACCGCTGCACTCATGCAGCAGAACAATCCACCAATTAGATACATCTCGAGAACAACTTCGAGAATTTGAGAAGAGTAGAATAGAAGAAAAGCGATAGTGAAACGACTCTTCGCGACCAAAGTGATCGAAAGAGAACAACAACAACTTCCAGCTAGGGATGGCGCCTGTGTACATGGCGTTTCTTCGTTTCATGGATGACGAGAATGAAGCAAGGAACTTTAGCTACAGACTTGAGGTCAGCGCCAACGGAAGGAAGCTGATATGGGAAGGCACACCGCGGAGCATCCGTGACGGTCACTGCAAAGTCCGGGACAGTCATGATGGGCTCATCATACAGAGGAACATGGCGCTCTTCTTCTCCGGTAGTGACAGGAAAGGACTGAAGCTGAGGGTCACCGGCCCATGCCTAACAGGAAAGGACAGGAAAGGATTTGGAAGGAGCAACAGAACAGTGATGCTGGAGTTTGCATGCCAAAACACTGCAGCTGAGACATGCCTAACTAGGTGAAGCAAATTGACCCATCAATCTGTAGCATGATGATGGTGCTTTTACCTTGTTGTATATTTCTGACACTTTGTATCTACATGTTGTAGTTTTGATTTGGCAGGAGGTGCTGTTTAATGTGTGATGTACATCCCACATTGATACTTGTGCTGCCATGATCTGTGCAAGAGGAACGGTATCATTTTGTTGTATTATGTGTGTTAAAAAGCACCCAGCAACAAAGAAGAACGGGATCGATTTTGGTTCCAATCTAAGAGTTCTTTAACATCCAAGTCTTACTTAAAAACAAAGTTGTCAATCCCCAAAAACATATAAACCTTAGCAATTAGATGCATTATATACCCCTACACAACAAGTTACGATGAACTTGATAATGGAACTTACAGAGATACAGCTGCCAACAAATGTTTCAGACAGAACATGTTCATGTCAAGCTTCCCAAATGCATTATACCCCTGCTGAGCTCCCTCTGTTTCCTCACTCGGCTCACTACCATTCCTTTGCTTCCGCAAGAACTTCCCCTTTAGGTGCATCAGTAGGCTTAGACTCCACATATGTTTCACTTCGATTCTCCTCTTCACCACCAGCAGCAGGAGACTCCTCTTTGGCAGCATCCTTTTTCCGTCCCAGAATCGCCTCGATAGCTGCAGCACTAGCTCTGGCAGCAGCAGCTTCCTTCTCCGCAGCTTCCCTCTTCTTCCTCTCCTCTTCTTCCGCGGCAAGTGCCTCGGCTCTCGCTTTCTCTTCTGCTTCCCGAGCCAATCGTTCCGCCTTCTCCCTCTCGACATCCTCATACAGTTTCCCCATCTCCTCATCTCTCCCTTCTTTCCTCAGTGCCTCCTCCACAAGCTCCTTCATTTCTTGGCTCAATGTCACTCCATCATCCAGCAGCAGATCCTTGAGCGTCTTAAGCCCATCTTCCAATCGGCCAGAGTCGACGAAACCTTTCAGCAACAGCTCGTAACTCCCGACGTTTGGTTTCACCTCCTCCTCCAACATCTGATCGAAGACATTCTTGGCTTCGTCGAGCCTTACCACATTCACCAGTCCTCCAATGACCTTATTGTACGCGGTCGCATTTGGCCGCATCCCCAACTCCACCATCTTCTGGAAGTACGCTGCGGCGTCATCCACCTTATCCACTCCAAAACATGCTTCCACCAGCAGAACATACGTGTAATCATCCGGATTGATCCCACGCTCGCCCATCTCCTTTACAACTCCTCCGCCTCGGCGACCAACTTGTTCCTCCCCAGCTGTTCGATCAAATTGTTATAAGACAGAGCGTCGGGGGTGCACTTCTGCTCGCCCATCCGCCCAAAGACCGTGATCGCGTCCTGGAACCTCCTGGCAAGGCAGTAGGCATCCGCCATCACATTGTAGGTCCCCAGATTGACGGTGATACTCCTTGGTGGGTCGTGCTCCTTCAGCATCCGATCGAACAGTGCAATGGCTTCCTCCAGCTTCCCGGTCCTCCCCAGCGCATCCAGCACCTGGTTATAGCTCACCGCACCAAACCTAACCTTGGAGCCCTCACCGAGGACGTCGTGGTATGTCTCCATCGCTTCCTTCTCCATCCCTTTCCCCAAGTACCCCTTCATGAGGTTACCATACACGATGCCGTCGAGGATCTTCCCGCCACCGAGCTTCTCAAGCAGCTCCTCGTAGAGGGAGACGACCTTGTCGTGGTCGCCTTTCTTAACGAAGCCCCACATGAGGTGGTTGTAGACGAGGGGGTCGGGGGACACGAAGGCCTTGGCAAGCATGTCGTCCTTGAACTCGAGGGCCTGATCGAGCTTGCCGTTGTCGATGAGGCCCTTGGTGACGATGCGGTAGGTCGTGGGGGAGGGGGGGAAGGGGGCATCGTCTTTGAGGAGTAGGCGGAAGTGCTCGAGGGCGATGTCGGTCTTACGGCAGTCGCAGTAGGCCTGCAGGAGAAGGTTGACGGTGATGACGGTGGGGGCGACATTCGCCTGGGTGATGAAGCGGTGGAGGGAGAGAAGGTCGGCGTAGCGGGACTGGCGGAGGAGGGCGTTGAGGACAGCGTTGGCGGTGAATATGGTGGGCCGGCAGTTGGAGTAGATGGAGTGGCGGACGAGGAGGGCGGCCTCGTCGAGGTCGTTCTCGCGGATGAGGGTGAGGATGCGGTTGTGGAGGTTGAGGCGGCTGCCGGCGTGGGCGGAGATGGGCTCCGGCAGCTTGGGGGCGTCGGGGTTGGGGACCGTCCTGGGTGACCGAGGCGGAGGAGGCGGGCGGATGCTGCTGGTGGCGGAGGGAGGAGAGGGGCGGCTCGATGCGGAGGCGGCGCTCGGCAGCAGCCTCCTCCGGGGTGGCGAAGGAGAGGAGGCGGTGGTGAGAAGCGAAGGGGAAGGCAGCGAGGGCGTAGCATGGTTTTAGGGACCGGAGGTGATGGGAGAAGAAGCCGGGTTTGGCGAGAGCCATTTCTCCGCCTTTTCCTTGGGGTATTTTTTGGGATATCAGAGAGAGAAGCGCGAGACGTACACAAGCGTTGGGCGGGGGGGATACACGAATCTTGATTGACAATTAAT
The DNA here is from genome assembly GCA_029747655.1 of Ensete ventricosum. NCBI lineage: Eukaryota > Viridiplantae > Streptophyta > Magnoliopsida > Zingiberales > Musaceae > Ensete > Ensete ventricosum. The sequence continues at coordinate 7,059,361 of JAQQAF010000009.1, read as the reverse complement.
AACGACCGGAGTCAAACGAGATCCCAAATTATTTGGGCTGGTCCGTACTGAAATGGGCCTGTATCTGTATTGGGCTGTCAGCAGAACAAGGAGCTATAGTTGGATTCTATCAGCTTCCAAGAGGAATTCGACTAACTAATTCCCCAACTAGTGTCTCGGACGACTCCAAAAACCATAACGTGGGAATCCTCATTTAGCCTGACTTTTGGAATCGAGGCTGTACTACCTCTCGAGGTAGTTTTCCCGACCCTCCGGGTCCAGACCCACGGCAAAGAGGTGTCTAACCAACAGCTACGCGAAAACCTCGACCTACTGGAGGAAAAGCGAAACGATGCTCATCTGCGGACATTAGCTTATAGAAGGGTTGTGGCCAAGCTTTACAACCGTCGAGTGCGCCCTCGGCTCATCAGGATGGGCGACCTAGTGCTACGAAAAGCCGAGGTCAGCGACCCGACTCGGTCCCATGGGAAGCTGGCTCCGAACTGGGAGGGTCCTTACCAAGTCGTCGAAGTTGTTCGAGAAGAGACATATACACTGGCAACAATGGAGGGACAGGTGCTACCGAGAACTTGGCACATTTCAAATCTACGAAAATTTTACACATAGTATGGAGAAATATGCCCCGAGTTGTATTGATGAAAATATGATTACAAAAGATGTCGGGAACAAAATGAGGCTTTTCCCGACCCGAATTACAGAATGACAACCAGTAAATTACATAGTCAGGACTCGGGCGGGTCCGAGTCGTCGAACGTCTGCTGCCTCTTCATCGGCACTAGATCGTCCTAAGGATGGATGGTGAAGAGGTCTTCCCCCACCTCTGAGTCCGGGTGTAGAGCGCGGAAGCGGGCTAATGCCACCCGATACCCGTACTCATAGGTGACCCGACCCATCCGCTTCAGCCCCTCCTTAAAGCCGACCGACTCCTTGTAGCGGTCGACCGCTTGCTTGGGCAGCTCGGATCGGGCGCTCTCCAAAGCCTTCACGGATTGTAAGAGCTCATCATCCATTTTTCGAGCTCTAATTCGTGCCTCCTTCAGCAACCTCTGAATCTTAGCTAGGTTGCTCCGAACCTCAGTCAACTCCTTCTCGGAGGCTTCAAGCCGTTGGAGCGCCTCATCCTGCTCCTACTTGGTTTTCCCGAGCTCCTGCTCTAGCTTGAAAGCTCGCTCCTCGGCCTTGGCGACCGCCTCTGGACCCCCTCCAGATTTTAGGTCGTCGAGCTCCTGTTGAAGATTGGAGATCCGGTAGTCCATGAATGTGATTAACCGACCCGCGTCACAGACTCGGTCAAAGAGCGCCATCTGAAAATGTTGGCTCTGCATAGAGCAACAATTGTAAAAACCCGACTAAGATGAAAACTAGCGACGCCGAGACAAGAGTCGGGAACTTACCAGAACTATCTCTTTGGTAGCCCGGGCCAGCAGGACTTCCGAGGGGAGTGTGTATAGCTCCCGTGCCAGCTGAGGGTGGAGAAGTCCCCTCTCGAACTTCTCCGTGGCCGACGAATCATTCCAGATTTTCGTCGAATTCTTCAACCCCCTCCACATGGTCTTCATTTTATTGTCGGGGTCTTGGTGACCCAGATCGGACATATGCAGGGTGTAGTACCCCGCATCGTCCTTGTGAACCTTAGTCTTGAAGAGGTCCTTCATGGATCTCGAGCGGTGGTGTACCAGCGATGCACCCCCCTCATCAAATTCAACGAGCGTCTCAAGCTCCGCCGACGGTGCTGCTGGCTCCTTGCCCTTGGAGTGGGGAGTGGGAGCGAGTTTCCCTCTCGCCATGTCGAGACTTGTGCCTCCTCGTCAACACCTTCACCTTCTTCGGCCGTCGAGCTGGATCATCGACCTGCTCGGTTGAGGCATTGATCGGTCGTTTGGATGAGGCCTTCGGGGTTTCCCTCGCTGGAGAAGTGACGACCTCCCGGGCTAGGGCGACGGTGCGAGTCGAGGGGGCCTTGCCGCCAGACACCTTGGGCTTCCCGTGTAACTCGTCGAGATCCATCCGATCTGCATCCCGACTTCTCAAGCTGGACCCGGGGCCCTTTTCCCCCGACCCGAGCTCCAACTCTGTGTCGAGAAGACCGCAGATGAACTAGCGCACATGGGCCTGAACCAACAGTGCTTGCTTAGCAGACACGGAGACAGACCACATCTACTGAGCAGACACAAGAGTTTTTCCCCTATAAGTGATCAACTGATGTTAGGAAAGTTTTAACTTGAAACATATTTAATCTCCAATGTAGGAGCGCATTTGGGTATCTAATGTTTCAAGATTAGGAGTTAGACAGTCGAGAAAAGCCTTGGGGATGAAATGACTTGCATGATCGAGTGTTTTGATGAAGTTGGGGTTTTCCGGGAAATCATGTGGTGGTGTGTGCATGAATCATAGGAAAGGGAAAAGGGAACTACTATTTAGTCCCACATCGCTGGTCCTTCATATGATATAAGCCATTATATAAAGACGTGGAAGCGCATCGATCGCCGAGCCCGATAGCATTGGCTTGTAACCCGAGCGGGGGCATTAAAAGGTGGTGGGATGTTGTGAGAAGTCCGATTGGGATGTGTTCGGTCGTGCAGGACTTGGCTTTGCCCGTTCCAAGTCAAGTAGTTGATCCATGCGGCCCGGGTGAAGGCCCGAGCCACGTTGCATCCTAAAGCCGGAGGACACCGCGTCAGGCTGGCTTCACAGAGCAGCGATTACCTCCCGCTCTTGACGGTGGAAGGATTACAGGGCCGGTGTACGCCGAACTCGCCTTGCCCATCTGGCTTAGCACTGATCAGACCACCATTTTTTATAACCCGAGATATAAACATTTAATTTGTACTCAACTTGAGATTTGGTGTTGTTCATTATGTTACATATCGATTATCTAGAGTCGATCAAGTCTAATCACAATTTATGTTGTCACTCGTCGAATTCCTTTTTAGTTTATGTTTACTCACAATTAGTGCTGTATCGCTTCAACAATTCTAATTTTGATTATTTGTTCTGATGATTATATCAGTAAAAAACCTTTAAGAGATATTATCTTATATTGTTACATAACTTTCAGGAGTCGAGCTGAGGTGTCGGCTCGACCTGTTCTCGTCCAAGTGTGCAAGTCCGCCTACGTCGGTGGGGGTCGAAACTTCCTGCGTGGGTTGACGCTCCCTCGGTGGTTCTCGACGCAGAGCTCGGTCGGCTTGCTCCTTGGGCCGTCTCAGGGATGACGATCCTACACACAATCCTCTTTGGGGATGGGAGGGGTGACCTAGAGAGGCCCCTTCGATGCACAAGTTAGGAAGGATATCGAATTGCCCTCCCGGGAGGGTGAGGCTAAGAGTTCTGGAGAAGGGAGAGAGAGTCCGAGAGAGAGAGAGTCTTCTCCCTTCTTTCCTTTACCTATTACCGAAATGGGTGTTTTATACCTGTGAGAAGGGAGTTCGTCTGTACACCCAGCCTTACCTTTGTCGTCCCTCGAGATGTGGCCGAGATGTACGGAGGATGTGCGACTGCAGTAGCATGGGGCGAGGGCATGGCACGCCATGCTACATTAATGGGCGTGGGGCCTGGCAGTGTCGTACCCGAACCTCCACCTTGGATAACAGATTGGCTGTCGACTTGGTCCCTTGGGCTGACGTGGCTTCCTCCGAAGTGTTGTCGTGGCTGCCCATCTGGCGTGGGCTTCGATGAGTCGGACCGACCTATTGGGTACCCTATCATTCTTCCCCCGCCCCCCCGAGAGGGGTCTCGCCGAGGCACTTCGTGAATCAAGGGGATGACCCCGAGCTCTAGTTGCCTCTGGTCCACAGGGAGGATTGAGGTGGGTGAGGCACCCTGTTCGGGCAAAGGATCGACCGAGATATGTGAGTAAAAGGCTGGCAAACTGGTCGAGATACGCGACTCGGGCAAAGAACGGACTGGCCGAGACACACGACTCAGGCGAAGAACTGGCGGACTGGCCAAGACATGCGACTCGAGCAAAGGATGGACTGGCCGAGACACACGACTCGGGCAAAGAACTACCGGACTGGCCGAGACATGCGACTCGGGAAAAGGATGGACTGGCCGAGACACACGACTCGGGCAAAGAATGGGCGGACTGGTCGAGACACGCGACTCGGGCGAATGATGGACTAGCCGAGACACACGACTCGGGCAAAGAACTGGCGGACTAGCGTCTAAACTCCATTCAATTACGGCGGGCGCTGCCCGTGCACGCGATGTGAGATAACGAGGGGTAACACGAGGAGAAGGGACGGGCTAACGTGACGATGTTTACTCTTATCTTCATACCGTTGATGGGACGTCTCGCATATTCCCTAGGTGGTTCCACCACCTACACGGGAAGTCGAAACGACGCTACTCAATGAACACCAAAGATTTACACCAACAAATTTCATGTGATAGCTTAAACCTAAGCTAAAATAAATTTTATGATCATATATTCAGAACTTACAAAGATCGCGCTTATAACAAAAGATATTTGATTAATATTTTATACATTAATTTCCGACATCTATCACTCACGGGTGAAGGAGAGTATTAAAAAGGTGTCAGCTAACTTGATTACTAAAGATATTAGGATATCAATTATTGCTACAAAACAGGAGGTGTAGAGAAGTAAGGAGTGGGTTACAGCGTGAGGCTGGCAAGGCACGCTTTTTGCAGCCGGATAGCATCCGCAATATGCTTTGTCTGGTCAAGACGATGACGTTGACTACAGTTCAAATGTTTCCCTCTGCCGAATGATTGTCAACTAAGTAAGCTATTATATTGTTCCCTTCTCCACCAAAATTGATCAAACTCAATCCAATCGACCAACTGGATCAGATTGACATTATCTCCCAATGTAATATTAACATTTACCTATCCCTAATCAGCCATTATGCTCAGAGATGAATAGGATAAAGTCATGCGCATCAGGTGCTCGACCCCGGTTCAATGTGACATCAGGTGCCTTCCACAGCAGATGTGCTTCGCCAAACATACCCGCTCGAGAGAAGAGAAGCCTCGAAGACCAATGTATACAAACAGGTGGAGGGCAGTTGGAAAGCCTAGTCTTGGACTGTCCCACTGTTCCCCGCAGCAGCACAGTCGAAAGGAAAAGGACCATAAAGATGGCAGTCCCGGGTGTCGACGACGGTGCATCGGCTTTTTGTGACCCGGGCTGTATCGCATCTTCCACGGAGCTAAGTTCCAAAGGCCTCCGTCCGCAGTCCGTGCTCCTTCCGGCGTCCTTGGGTCTTTTGCGCCGAGACATAGCACCCACTGTAACCCCACTGGCTCATTGGAGGCCGTAGAGATAGCTGCGATGTTAGGCAGTGGCAAGCAAGGGAAGACCGCTGCGGCCTGCCACATGGAAGAGAGCTTCATGGCATGTGCTTAATCTGTACAGCCAACTTGTGTTGTAGGATTTTGTGAGACGAATGATACCTAAACTCTGAGAACAAGAAATCGAGCTCCACGACAAACCCATGATTCGTACCTGAATGATGTCGAAGATGAAGCCGCCTTTGTTGCTCAAGTCACATTTCGGTGCAATAGCCAGCCATGCACAGACAGCAACGATTCAGTAGTGGTTGTCTTTGTCGATCCATTCTCTCGTTCAAGTTAACTATGATCTGCATGCTCCATACGGCACATCATGCAATATTTCTCTCTCTCTCTCTCTCTGGCTCTCTCGCTTATAATTAGTAGATGTGATCTATTTAATGATATTAGATTTTGGATCTGATGCATCCAAGTATCTTCGTCTTGTTTTCCTCCATGGCTACAGGACATGACACCATGCGGAAAGGCCAGAACGCAACGGATCTGTAGCTTCACATCTGCAACTAAAGACAAGGAAGCCAACACCAGCAGTCGGAAGGAAGACCTGTTATCTAAGATGCTTTGATGCCTGATGACCTGAGCGAATCGACACATCCAGACATGAAATCCTCGCAAGAAGACAAGATGAAGCGTCCCCATTGTCGTATTTTTTTATGATCTCAAAGCCCATAGAATAATGAACTGCTGATTCACCTACAGAGCCTGACTGAACTCCCTTCCTCGAGAACGTGCAGCAGTATGATCACCAAGAAGACAACAGACCTCAACTGGTGCAAAATAATAATAATAATAATAATAATAATAATAATAATAATAATAATAATAACAATAAAAGAGTCCGGAAGCCCTTTTGCAACAATGGAATGCGATATATACCTTACAACCTCTACCAGAAGAAAAATCTCATGTTAGAGTGCAGGTTGCTGTCCTCGATCGGCCATATCTCCCAAGAATCTAATCACGGTGAGGGAACTAAACAATGCTGAGGCAGGGAAGAAGCATGGGATTCTCATTACAAGTTACGCAGAACAGGACACAAAACTCCTCCTCGTTGCACAAGTAACTCCGTACCATTGCCCATCTCACAGGCTTTAGAATAGCTACAAAACACACAGGTGACTGTTGAGCACTGCGTCGTGGTACCGCGAGAAGACAATTTTAATCGACCGCATAAGGCCGGGAGATGATGAATGGTGATAGGTTGAGCTCTATTGTTGCAGTATGATGGAATTGATTTGATTGAAGCGTATCTCTGCATGGCCCATGCATCGTATCATTCGAAGTGCATGGCCTGCAAAGCTCAGGCGTCCCTGTGATGTGGTCGAAGAACAGGAGGTGATCGCTCCTCCTGTGAAGCCAGCTTAACGCAGTGTTCCTCCGCTTTAGAATGACAAAAGATTTGTGAGTTCGCCCCACACGACAGAAGCTCATCTGCCTGATTTGGAATGAGAATGACCAGTCTCCATGAAGCCGCACCCAAGCTACTCGAGCACAAACACGACATCCGACATAACCATTGCCCGCGTTCTCGTTCCTTAGCGCGCACCAAATACTATGGTGGATGCTGCTGTAACTGTACGCCTCCTCCGTTTTCGAAGAGCCGGGAATTGAACTCCACTGGATTCTACTCCTTCCTACTCTGCCCTGAATGATACAAACCAATTGTTAGAGATTTTAATCTCTGAAATTATTAGCATCAAGTTTAAAGTTAGTCATATATATATATATATATATATATATATATATATATATATATATATATATATATATATATATATGTATGTATATATATAAGTTGAAATTTCTAGCAGAATTGAAAGCATCGATCATATGTACACCACGAAGGCCTCTCATATATGCTACTTTTTAATTTTTATTTTATCTTTTGCATAACTTCTTATATAATTCATCCCAACGATGCTAGTTGAATCTTAAGAAAACAGCAACGATAATAACTATTATTATTACTATTATTATTATATTTCTTTCATCCAGCAATATGATCTTGAATAATTTAACGGTATATAAGAACACATAATATTAAGAAGACTACCTTAGGATTTTTACAAAGCAAAAAAAAAAGAAAAACAACATAAATAGTTCAAATCAATGAGTGCATAAAGACTATCTTTTATAAATCTCAAACTTATTATCAATGTTGGGATGTACCATGATATCTCATTAAATCATCATAGATTTAGATGATTATATTATAAAAATATATATGATTTTTTGGGGTCCTTGCTAATCTCATATCATGATTTCTTTAGAATTATGACCATATTTAATCAATAGAAAAATACATATTTAATCAATAGAAATATATATATGATTTTTTGGGATCCTTACTTGATGGGACCAATAATGGTCAGTCCAACGAGGCAAAGAACATCGCGTCCCCACCTCGGTCACGTCACGACTCAGCCACATCGGGCCTGCGTCGCGCGACCTCGGCGTCTCCTTTGGCAATCTTGCGATCAGCTAATTGTCCCCCTTGACAACGGGCGGCGCAGCAGAGCCGACGTGCTAGACCAGCCCTCGACCAATGCCTATGGCCCATGTCAGCTGGCGACAGGCAGCGTGTCAGGGCAGACGCAGCAGCCGACTGGCAAACAGTGCCCATGACAACGGGCGGGTGGGGACTTGTCATGCACAATAGCGATGACGTGGCCCACGTACGACCAACTCGCTACGCAAGTGTAAATGTCCCCTTACCACCTCCGAGCCGAGGGGGGGCCGGAGGAAAGGGAAAAAAGGACCAGATCTCCTCATTCAATCTGACCGATCCCTGACTTGATCGTCGGAGGGACTCGACTGAGCCCAAACATCTCAGCCTGAGTCTTTTGCAGGACTCATCACTGACCAACTGAGGAAGTTGCTTGAAGAGTGGAGTGGAGCTACCACGTCATCGGACCATGGAGGCGATCTTGCGCACATGGGAGACCTCATCCTAGTGATCCGTCATCCAACATTACGGGACAACCCCAACATTACTAATCTCATGTCAAGAGCGGTACCCTCAGCTTTAGGATCCCATGTGGTTTAGACCTTCGTAAGGGTCACATGGCTCAACTGCTTGACTTGGAACGGGCAAGTCGAATTATTCAACACGGCACCTAACCCACTTGAGCCGATCACAACATCCCACCATCATATTGCCCTCGCTAGGGTTACTACTAGGTTTGGCAATCGTTGCACTTTCACAGCATCATATACCGGCTTATGTTGTACAATGTGGGATTAAGAGTAGTTCCCCATTCCTAGGTTTAATGCACCACACATGCTTTCCAAGAGAACCCCAACTTCATAAAAAACTTCTGATCATGGTTCCCACCACCTAAAACCATTCCATCGCCTTCGAACAAACTAATAGAAGATGCCTTGTAGATCTCAACGCTTTTCTAGATTGCCTAATTCCTAATCTTGAAATATGGATGCCCCAAGGCTGTTGTACTTAGTGCATACGCATCACTAGGCGTCACATCGACTGTGTAGTTTCTAGTTGGCGCACAATTGCACATGGCCACGATAATGATGAAGACATCGATCAGTCACATGCGAACAACCATGCAATCGTAGGTGAAAAACAGGCAACACGTAAGTGACAGACGATCGATGCGCCAACGACAAAACCCACAAGCATGGGCACGATGGGATGTGATGACAACAGCGATGTGAGAATTAGATTTTTTTAAAAGATTCTAATATATGTTATGAACGATAATTATGCCCTTCAGAAATCAAATACTTTCATTATATGTCCCATAAAAAATTATAATTTTATAGTTCAGAAATTAAAATGGTGAGGTTGTCGACTGGTCGCATGCGAATAGCTACGCAATTGCGGGCGACATGTCGACAACAAATGGTTAGTGCACCGTCGATGAGACTGCAAGTGTGGGCAGTATATTACTGCAGCCATATCCTGAGCGGTCCCGAGGAGCGGTATCCACAAATTGAAAAGCTTGCCCTCGCATTAATCTTAGCGTCAAGGAAGCTGAGGCCTTACTTCCAAGCTCACCCCATTAAGGTAATTACCGACCGACCTTTGCGTCAGATACTCTCAAAGTTTGATGTTGCAGGTCAGATGCTCAAGTGGTCAGTGGAGCTCGGGGAATTCGATCTCGAGTATATTCCGAGGACTACGATAAAAGCTCAGGTCCTAGTTGACTTCATATCAGAATCAACAAGTCGAGAGAAATCACCACCGACCGTGAAGTGGACGGTTCATCCAACGCGGAGCGCAGAGGGGCCGAGTTCGTCCTCAAAGGGCCCTAATGGTCAAGTCTTTGAGCATGCGCTCCGGCTCGAATTCAAGGCCACAAATAACGAAGCTGAGTATGAGACATTGGTGTTCGGCTTAAATCTCACCGCCGAGCTCCGTGTCGGTAAAGGAAAGAAGGGAGAAGACTCTCTCTCTCTCATACTCTCTCTCCCTTCTCCAGAACTCTTAGCCTCACCCTCCCGGGAGGGCAATTCGATATCCTTCCTAATGGGCCGGTCCGACTCATCCAAGCCCACGCCAGATGGGCAGCCACGACAACACTTCGAAGGAAGCCACGTCAGCCCGAGGGACCAGGTCGACAGCCCATCTGTTATCCGAGGTGGAGGTCTAGGTACGACACTACCTGGCCCCACGCCCATTAATATAGCATGGCGCGCCATGCCCTCGCCCTATGCTGCTGCAGCTGCATGTCCTCCGTTCGTCTCGGCCACAACCCGAGGGACGACTAAGGTTTTAGGTGTAAGGACGAGCTCCCCTCTCACAAGTATAAAACACCCGTTTCGGCAACAAGTAAAGGAAAGAAGGGAGAAGACTCTCTCTCGGACTCTCCCTCCCTTCTCCAAAACTCTTAGCCTCGCCCTCCCGGGAGGGCAATTCGATATCCTTCTTAACTTGGGAATCGGAGGGGCCTCTCTGGGTCACCCCTCCCATCCCCAAAGTGGCCTGTGTGCAGTATCGTCATCCCCGAGACGGCCCAAGGAGTAAGCTGATCGAGCTTTGCGTCGAGGACCACCGAGGAAGCATCAACCCACGCAGGAAGTTTTGACCCCACCGACGTTGGCGGACTTGCGCACTTGGACGAGAACAGGTCGAGCCGACACCTCAGCTCGACTCCTGAAAGTTCTGTAACATTTTTGGCGCAAGAAGGAGGGCCGATGTCGCAAGAATGCCCGACGAGCAACCCAAACACGGAACACCCCGGCGGGTCCATCTATGTCTTCCCATCAACCTTGCAACCGGTCAATCAAGCTCCCCGCGTGCCGGCGAAAGAAGCGAGCACGATGCTACCCACACCGAATCGTTACTGGAGGCTATTCAATGACCGGGGGCTTGCACCCCCAGACCCCGGACATTCTCCCATCACGCCGGGACTCGGGCCTCCCGACGTGACAACCGAGGCATTTCTCGGTCTCACCCAACAAGTCCGAACGCCGACTGGGATGATCCAAGCCATTGTCCCCTATATCCCTCTACTGGCCCAAGCGCCGACGCACTAACATCCGCATATCACTCGGCAGACGGTGAGCGGGAAGCACCCCAGTCAAGGTCGTCCCAAGGAGAACACCCCCGCGGTTCGGCACCCCACCCCCCGGTCGAAGCCACGATCGAGAACCCGAACGCTTCGGTGAGTCAACCGCCGAATCGCTCCCGAGATGTTATGCGTCTCCTACCAGAGCCGGATGTTGTTTCCTCAGACTCTACCAACTCGGTGAGGAAACAACTTTGCCAAGTCAACCAGAGGCTCGACGAGGTCCAAAGGGACTTTGTCAGATCCAAGGAGGAGGTCGAAGAGACCACTAAAGGCGGATACCCGTTCGCTCCCAAGATTCTGGACAAACCTATCCCCTCCAGTTTTTGACTACCGACCCTGGAACCCTACGACGGTAGCACTGACCTGACGGAGCACGTCGCAGTGTTCATAGCTCAAATGGCTCTCTACGACACCTTCAACGCGCTGATGTGCCGCACCTTTCTCATGACACTTCGTAGACCGGCTCGGATGTGGTACAGCTGGATAAAGTCATCTTCCATTCCATCCTTTGACTAGTTCACCAAAGAGTTCGAGCTCAACTTCATAGCAAGTTCCTGCCCGAGGCCGACGACCGCTCAGCCTCACAGAAGGAAGTGACGAGCCACTCACCTAATTCGTCAGTAGATTCTCGGCAGAGATCCGGAGTATGCCCAACACTCATCCTACTCTGGCAATCCAAGCATTCCTAATGGGACTTCGACCCTCACGATTCTTCTGGTCGTTGATCGAGAGGCCCCCGTCCACAGTGCCAGAGATGTTAAAACGGGCGAGCCAGTATGTAGCTGCCGAGTGATTGGCGGCCGGGAAGCGGGAAGATCACAAGAAACCCCGAGGTGACAAGCCTCAAGGACAACCTTCCGGGACACCCAGAAGAAGAGACAGGCCAGAGCTACCGGCCCCTAGGCCTCTCCCGATCCCGCTTAATTCAACCCGAACTGAGGTCTTTCTCCAAATCTGAGACAAGGGACTCCTCAAGACCCGAACCCAATTAGAGCAAAGATCAGGGGTTGTGACAAAAGAAGATACTGTCGTTTCCATCGTGACTATGGTCACAACACCGTGGAGTGCAACGACCTCAGAAACCAGATCGAGGACTTAATTCACTAGGGGCATCTCCATCGCTTCGTCCGAGATCGACGGGCCTCCGAGGAATGGCCTTGTCGGGACAGGAGCCCCTCCCCTCGACTGGATCGGCCAATTGAAAAGCAAATAGACGTCATCATCGGCGAGCCGGCATCTGGGGGAGACAGTTCCTCGGCCAGGAAAGCCTATGCCCGATCCACGATCGAAAAGAGGCCGAGAAGGAGCCAGGACCCGACGATCACCTTCAGAGAGGGGGACGATGCTTACCCGGACCATGATGACGCACTGGTAATCTCAGCCCAGATCGCCAACGCCCAAGTAAAAAGTGTCATGGTGGATACAGGAAGTTCTGCCGATATTTTATATTTTGGTGCTTTTCAGAAGCTCGATTTAACTGACAAAGATTTACTTCCTGTGGTAACAACGCTAACAGGATTCACGGGGGATTCAGTTTCTCTCGTTGGAACAGCTGTCCTCCCAATCACCATCGGGGAAGAGCCGAGATCAAAAACACTGTTGGTATCGTTCATCGTGGTGGCGCTCCCCTCGGCGTACAACACCATCATCGGCAGGCCCATGCTTAACAAACTCAGGGCGGTGGTCTCGACGTACCACCGAGTCATGAAATTCCCGACCAAGGCTGGGGTAGGAGAAGTCCGAAGCGACCCCCGGGAATCCAGAAAATGTTATTTGACAGCGACTACACTTCCCAAGAAACTTAAAGTCTCGCCTCCTACCCACGGCATCCGAGATTCAAGCAAAGCATCCCCGAAGCCCGAACCGACATAGAAGGTAGTCCAAATTTCCTTGGATCCAAGGATCCCGGACAAAACCATCCAGATTGGCTCAATGCTCCCGGAGGAACAACGCATTCAACTGATCAATTCCTTGGGAAAAACACGGACGTCTTTGTCTGGTCCCCAAATGACATGCCCGGGATCGACCCTAGAGTGCCTCAGCACCATCTCAACATAGAGCCTACTGCCCGACCCGTAAAGCAGCGGCCGAGGAAGTTCGCCCCCGACCGACAAAAGGCCATCGAAAAGGAGGTCGCCCGTGTATTAGATGCGGGACTCATCTTCGAAGTAAAGTATCTTACTTGACTGTCCAATGTTTTAGTCAAGAAAAGTAATGGAACCTGGAGGATGTGCATTGACTACACCAGCCTTAGTCAGGCTTGCCCGAAAGATTGTTATCCTCTCCCACAGATCGACATTTTGGTCGACTCTACCTCTGAATACGAGCTGCTTTCATTCATGGACGTCTTCTCGGGATACAATCAGATCCGGATGGCCCCGGAAGATCGGGAAAGCATGGCCTTCATTACCCACCATGACACCTATTGTTACAAAGCCATGCCTTTCGGATTAAAGAATGCTAGTGCAACCTACCAAAGAATGGTCAATCGGTTGTTCGAAGAACAAATCGGGCGAAACATGGAGGTGTACGTCGACGACATGATAGTCAAAAGCAGGGGAGCAGCCACGCACCTGGACGACCTAGCCGAGACGTTTCAGACGTTAAGGCTATACAAGATGAGACTGAACCCAACCAAGTGCGTGTTCGGGGTCGGATCCGGGAAGTTCCTCGGGTTCATCATCCACCAAGGGGGATCGATGTGAACCTGGAAAAAGTAGATGTCATCCTTCAAATGCGTTCTCCCCGAACAATTAAGGACATCCAACGGCTCACTAGAAGACTGGCAGCACTGAGCCGGTTCATCTCCCGAGTCGGAGATAAGAGCTTCCCCTTCTTCCGAGCCTTGAGACGAGCAAAAGACTTAGAGTGGGATTCCCAATACAAAGAAGCCTTCCAACAATTGAAGATGCATATTGGCCACCTCCCACGCCTCACCTCAATCGATCCTGGAGAGCCCCTCGGGATCTACATGGCGACCTCGGAGGTGGCGGTCAGCTTGGTCCTAGTCCAGTTTGGAAAAGACGAGCAGGAACCGGTATATTACTGCAGCCATATCCTGAGCGGTCCCGAGGAGCGGTATCCACAAATTGAAAAGCTCACCCTCGTATTAATCTTAGCCTCAAGGAAGCTGAGGCCTTACTTCCAAGCTCACCCCATTAAGGTAATTACCGATCAACCTTTGTGTCAGATACTCTCAAAGTTTGATGTTGTAGGTCGGATGCTCAAGTGGTCACTCGAGCTCGGGGAATTCGATCTCGAGTATATTCCGAGGACCGCGATAAAAGCTCAGGTCTTAGCCGACTTCATATCAGAATCAAAAAGTCGAGAGGAACCGCCACCGATCGTGAAGTGGACGGTTCATCCAACGCGGAGCGCGGAGGGGTCAGGCCCGTCCTCAAAGGGCCCTGACGGTCAAGTCTTCAAGTAAGCACTCCGGCTCGAATTCAAGGCCACAAATACGAAGCTGAGTATGAGGCATCACTGTTCGACTTAAATCTCACCGCCGAGCTCCGTGTCGAGGACATTGAAGTCTTCACCGACTCTCAGCTCGTCGCTGGGCAGGTCAACGGAGAATTCGAAGCCCGAGACCAGTCGATGATCCACTACTTGACAGAGGTACGACGTTCCACCCAATGGTTTAACTGCTTTGTCATAACAAAAATATCTCGGTCAGACAACATATAGGCCGACACCCTGGCTAGACTAGCCTCAACCCATGGTTCGGCACCATGCCCGACATGGGTAGCCAGGATCGCGAAGCCTTTTACGATCGCAACCGAAGTTGACCACGATCGGGTCGAAGAGATCCTCAAATTCAAGGGTGAAAGCACGCTTCCCCAAGATCATAGTTTCGCTCGACGCATAAAGAGAGTGAGCTTGTGGTATTGCATCCTCAACGGACATCTCTACTGACGAGGGTTCGCACAACCGCTTCTCCGATGCCTACGACCGACCGAGGCGTAAACTACGCTGGCTGAGATCCATGAGGGGATATGTGGAGAGTATGTCGGAGCCCGGACCTTGGCCCACAAAATACACAGGCAAGGGTATTACTGGCCGACCATGCGGCAAGATGCATAGATTTACGTGCAAAAATGTGAAAGATGTCAAAAGCATGCCAGGATCCAACACCAACCGGCGGTCCCGATGTCCACCCTGGATTGCGCCTGGTCGTTCGCCCAATGGGGAATGGATTTGCTCGGCACCATTCCCCCAGCCTCGGGGCAACGGAGATTCCTCATAGTCGGAGTCGACTACTTTTCTAAATGGGTGGAGGCTGAACCATTGGCATCCATCACCAAGAGACAAGTCGAAGGGTTCGTTTGGAAGAACATCATTACTCGGTTCGGTATCCCAAGGGCAATCGTGACCGACAATGGAACACAGTTTAACAACCCAAAATTCAGGGCATTTTGTGAGAGAGCTATCAGATCCAGCTGAAGTTCAGCTCCGTCGCCCACCCACAGACAAACGGACTGGTCGAAGTCACCAACCGGGTCATCCTTGACGGGCTAAAGAAAAGAGTACAAGGTGCACAAGGGACTTGGGTGGATGAGCTCCCAAGCATCTTGTGGGCGTCCTGGACAACCCCCAGATGCACCACTAACGAGTCGCCGTTCAGCTTAACCTTTGGGACCGAGGCGGTTCTCCCGCCTGAGGTGGTCTACCCAACCTTTCGGGTAGAATTCTACGAAGACGCCGTGTCAACCGACCGACTAAGAGAGAATCTCGATCTTCTCGAAGAACGGAGAGCTGTGGTGCATTTGTGAGCCCTCGAGTATAAGAAGGCGGTAGCAAGACTTTACAACCACCGAGTTCGCCCTCGGGAGATCAGGGCGGGAGACTTGGTACTGCGGAAGACCGAGGTCAGCGACCCTATCCGTTCCCGAGGCAAGCTCGCGGCGAACTGGGAAGGACCGTACCGAGTAGAGACTTCACACCGGGAAGCCACCTTCACCTTGACTACTATGGAAGGGAAAAGACTGCCGAGAACTTGGCACATTTCAAATTTATGAAAGTTCTATGTTTAGATAATCCTGAGCGTTTTCAATAAAAGAGAGCACTTTGCATTGATTTAAGGTAAGTACAACTATTGTTCGAGGTCCGACATACAAAAGAGGAAGAAAGAGGATCTCGCGACAGATAAAAAGAAAAAGAAAAACAATAACAACTCATTCTTCGGGTGGCGGTAGGGAATCGTCGAAGGGCTGTTCGTCAGCCATCGTGACGTCGGCATCCTTGAGAAGGGTGACAAAGGGGTCTAACTCGATCTCTACCCCTGGATGCCGAGCCTCGAGTCGGGTTAGAGCCAGCTGATACCCGTACTCCAGCGATACCCTCCTTATCCGCACGAGACCCATCTCGAACCCGAGCGACTCCTTGTACTCTTCAATCGACCTCTTCGGTAGGTCCTCCCGGAGAGTCTCCTTGGACCGAGCCAGATCCAACAGCTCGGTCTCCATTTGACATACTTGGGCCCTCGCACTCCGGAGTTGGCCCTCGAAGTCGCCCAACCGTTTCCGGAGATCGTCAAGCCGCCTTTCCAGGCTAGCCAATTCCGACCGAGTCTTTTCCAGCTCTGCCTCTACCGACGCCCGACGATCGTTTGCTTCTTCGAGCTCGATCCGAAGGTGCTCGACTATGGATTGAGCCTCGGCGGCTCGGACCTTGGCCGCAGCCACCGCATCTGGATTTCCCCCCTCCTTCAAGTCTTGGAGTTCTCGGCGCAGGAGGGTCATCTTCTCGTCCAGGGAAGTGATCACACGACCCGCGTCATGCACTCGATCGAACGACACTCTTGAGTTGGAAATCGAGGGAGAAGCGAAGAGGAGCAAAATGAGCAAGTGTCGTTTCAGCTGCCCGAGGCAAAACAAGGCACCATCCCAAACCACCCAATGCATTAAATGCACCACCGCATTGAGGGTACCACGACGCAAGATAAATAATAATAAAATATACATATAATTGTATTAAATAAAAATGATAACAATGGCATGAAGCAAATAACCCCTCGGCCAAATCCCCAGGATTTGAGCCCGAGGTCACCTTCTCGACCAAATCCCCAAGATTTGTGTCCAAGATCGGTTCCTCGATCAAATCTATAGAATTTGTGCCCGAGATGATATGTAACATAATGAACAACACCAAATCTCAAGTTGAGTACAAATTAAATGTTTATATCTCGGGTTACAAAAAATGGTGGTCTGATCAGTGCTAAGCCAGATGGGCAAGGCGAGTTCGGCGTACACCGGCCCTGTAATCCTTCCACCGTAAGAGCGGGAGGTAATCGCTGCTCTGTGAAGCCAGCCTGACGCGGTGTCCTCCGGCTTTAGGATCCAACGTGGCTCGGGCCTTCACCCAGGCCGCATGGATCAACTACTTGACTTGGAACGGGCAAAGCCAAGTCCTGCAACGACCGAACCCATCCCAATCCGACTTCTCATAACATCCCACCACCTTATAATGCCCCCGCTCGGGTTACAAGCCAATGCTACCGGGCTCGGCGATCGAGGCGCTTCCACATCCTTATATAATGGCTCATATCATATGAAGGACCAGCCATGTGGGACTAAATAGTAGTTCCCTTTTCCCTTTCCTATGATTCATGCACACACCACCACATGATTTCCCGGAAAACCCCAACTTCATCAAAACACTCGATCATGCAAGTCATTTCATCCCCAAGGCTTTTCTCGACTGTCTAACTCCTAATCTTGAAACATTAGATACCCAAATGCGCTCCTACATTGGAGATTCAATATGTTTCAAGTTAAAACTTTCCTAACATCAGTTGATCACTTATAGGGGAAAAACTCTTGTGTCTGCTCAGTAGATGCGGTCTGTCTCCGTGTCTGCTAAGCAAGCACTGTTGGTTCAGGCCCATGTGCGCTAGTTCATCTGCGGTCTTCTCGACACAGAGTTGGAGCTCGGGTCGGGGGAAAAGGGCCCCGGGTCCAGCTTGAGAAGTCGGGATGCAGATCGGATGGATCTCGACGAGTTACACGGGAAGCCCAAGGTGTCTGGCGGCAAGGCCCCCTCGACTCGCACCGTCGCCCTAGCCCGGGAGGTCGTCACTTCTCCAGCGAGGGAAACCCCGAGGGCCTCATCCAAACGACCGATCGATGCCTCAACCGAGCAGGTCGATGATCCAGCTCGACGGCCGAAGAAGGTGAAGGTGTTGACGAGGAGGCACAAGTCTCGGCATGACGAGAGGGAAACTCGCTCCCACTCCAAGGGCAAGGAGCCAGCAGCACCGTCGGCGGAGCTTGAGACGCTCGTTGAATTTGATGAGGGGGGTGCATCGCTGGTACACCACCGCTCGAGATCCATGAAGGACCTCTTCAAGACTAAGGTTCACAAGGACGATGCGGGGTACTACACCCTGCATATGTCCGATCTGGGTCACCAAGACCCCGACAATAAAATGAAGGTCATGGTGTCGAACCGCGGGTTGAGGCTAGTCTAGACAGGGTGTCGGCCTGTATGTTGTCTGTCCGAGATATTTTTGTTATGACAGAGTGGTTAAACCGTTGGGTGGAACGTCGTACCTCTGTCAAGTAGTGGATCATCGACTGGTCTTGGGCTTCGAATTCTTAGTTGACCTGCCCAGCGACGAGCTGAGAGTCGGTGAAGACTTCAATGTCCTCGACACGGAGCTCGGCGACGAAATTTAAGTCGAACAATAATGCCTCATGCTCAGCTTCATTATTTGTGGCCTTGAATTCGAGCCGGAGCGCATGCTCGAAGACTTGACTGTCATGGCCCTTTGAGGACGAGCCTGCTAGATGAATAATCCATCAATTGATTTCATCATTAAAATCTGAGATTCAACACCAAGAGTACCAAACCAGGTTTGAAAGGTTATCTAATCAAACTTATGATTAATCTAAAAAATAGATATTAAGGACTTTTATTGAGGGCTTGAAGCTGAAGATTTAGGAAGAAGTTAAAGCGCGTAGCCGTACACACTTAAGGTAGTCATCTCCTTTGCGCGAGGAGCGATTGAACTATGAAGCTCGAAAGACTAGAGTTACTCCCCAACTAGTGGTACCAAAGTTTTCACCTCCTCCTACTGTCACTCGACCCCCTCAGCTACAGAATTAATAAGAGAAGACATTATAGTAACTGCACCTCAACATAACATTATAAAAAATATCATTTGGTTGTAAAAAATGACATTACAGTAACTGCACCTCAACATAACTGATATGGAGACACAGAATTCCTCACAATGGATTAAAAAGAAGAGAAGATAATAAATACCTAAGTTACTGCGACACATTTTTCGACATGTCTAAATGGGGTTGACGTAATGAGTTATAGTAAAAATGATAAGTGAATGAAAAGAGCAGCAGACGATCATATATTTTTCTTTTTGGATGTTTGGGAATCTAATCCAGAGAAGAAGCTTCTCAATCATTCACCGAAATCCCTAACGTCATGGCTTCTAAAAAGCAACAGCGCCACGGAATAAAGAAAACATGATATGAATTTATCATAATTTATAATGTAAAGGTACAGAGTTTAACATAACATGCCTCCTAACGTGGTTGGTGATGACATCTTTCTCATCCCTTTTTATCATCTTTTATTCAACTTTTTTTACTACTTTTCTCTCACAATAAACGAGAATCAAGAAGACAACTCGAGGCATCGGCTCCCGTGTGGCCACACATGTACAAGCTCGTTCCTCTAGCCAGCGCACCTGCGTCGATTTCGATCGGGGAACGTACCTCCTGATTAGGGCAGTTCTCGGTGTGTTTCTTCCGATCGTTGGAGAGACTATCACGGTCGTGGGCATGGAGGATGGAATCGAGCGAGCTCGTAAAATGTGTCTTACTATTCGAGCTGAAATGATGATTCAGATTCATCCGAGGTCCGTTTTAAGTTAGTCTCACTCTATATCAATATTCGTAATACATTGAATATGTAAAACTAGATTGAGGTATTCTCGATAAATATCCTTTAGGCGATTAATTCTTGGGTTCAATTTAATTAGATTGATCGACAAATACTGAAGTGAAGTAGTCGATGTATAGAATGTGTAACATGAAATCCTTTTTATACGTATGATATTGTCGGGTGTGAGAGGAGATCGTGTGATGTTTTGGGCAAGAGCGTGACATGATGTTTGCCACTTTAGAAGCTTATGTTATTTGACTACACTTATCATGGGGTCAGACGATCGAGCGTTCAATCATGTGTCCTTAGATCCGATCATCACTTATTAGTCAAATATTACTAACATGTTGCTAGGATGGTTGACATTAAGTTTAGGTTTCACCCACGGATGAGATTCGGGTCCTACAGTGATATGCCTCGTACCATATTGTAATCGATTATATAGATCATATATCTATTTAAATCTGATAGATATTTAAATCTAAAAATCAATATATTATAAAATAAATATTAGTGACAATGTACATTTGATCACTAATAATTATTTTAATGATAGTAATAATAATATCTGTCAATGAAAATACCATTTATAAACCTAAAATTTTTATGATAATATTACTAATTATTAATCTATAAATTTAAAAAATTAGTGACAGAATATATATTATCATTAAAAAAATTGTTAGTGATAATATTGTCACTAAATTATTTTTTAATGATAAGTTCTAATGTTCGTGGCAAAAAAATTATAACTAATGTGGAGTTTTGTTTGTAGTATCGGAAGAAGTTCATCACATCGAGGTTACAATCAAAATCTATACGGACAAATGAAATATATATTTTTTTGTAATTACCAAAGTCCAATAATGAGTCGGTTTGACACTCTCGTGTAAGTTATCATCGTGAGCTTCGCAAGAGAGAGGAGAAGAATTATTTTATACTTTTTTTTTGTCCCCGAATGTTAAATAACTTCTTTTCTTACGATAAAAGATGAGCCATTTATTTTGTTTAGGATATATATACTTAAACTAGTCTCTTAATACTTTTCCGTGGTTGTCATTGCTGGCTTGGATCCATTTAACATCTGATGATACTTGTTTGATTGGGGATTTTTATTGGGCATATCATCGAGCAAAACTGATCCCGGACATATGTGAATTCTAAAACTCGTATAAATGATCCTTTATACTATAATTTTATATCAAAATAATTTTTTATATTAGAAATAATGATATATAAGATGAATTACTATTGATATACATTCTACTTGACATGGTTGTTGAATTACTAATAGTTGGTTATATAATTTTCTTCTATTATTTTTTATATTAAATAAAATTATTACCCCTCATATTATGTCTCAAAATAAAAGTCACCTATCGTATTCTAAAACTCGTATAAATGATCCTTTGTACTATAATTATATGACATATTTAATTAATAAGATTTTTAACTTTATGATAATTCAATCAATTAATTATATCTTATTATTCTTTTACGGGTTATGTAATAATTATAAATGAGATATATTCGAATTTTAGGGGAAGTGCTATCAAAATTTAGTTACACTTAAAAGAATTAAACAAGGGTAACAATCATACACATTAAGATTTTTTAGGAGATCAATTTTTTAATTATTAAAATAATTAAGTGTATAACAAATAAAAATCATCATCAATCAAATTTAAAGTATAAAACAAATTCAAATAATATTGGAAATTAAGGTTAATTTTTTTCATAATTTTTCTATCACTTAATACCATTATATTAACGTTCGTGATATAAATTTAACGAGTAATAATAGTATAAGGAGTGTATTTAATTAACATATTATAGTACATGGGGTGTCTTTGATTTTTTTTAAGTTCTCTTCACATAGTTTGACTATATTGAAAATCAAATATATCCTTCTAATTTTAAAAACAAATCCTGTTTAAACATATTTGTTTAACGTTTACAGAATAACACAAGGGGGCTGTGCCACTTTGATACAAAATCGTAGTACGATGTATCATTTATATGAGTTCTAAAGTATGAGGGGTGATTTTAATTTTGAAACATAATACGATTAACAAGAATTTTAACTAATTATTATTATTATAAATTTTGATTATATGAATTGAAAGTTGATTTGGAGTCTATCGAGGCTAATTCCCATATTAGTCTCAGTTCTTAATTCAATCTAATTCGACTCTAAAGGCGTAGAATATGTAAAGCTAAATCAGAAGTGTTCCTAACCAATGTTAATCAAACGCTTAAGTTAACTTAGGATTCGAAGAGTTCGGATGAGTTCTTGAAAAGCTTCAGCCTATGAGAAACACATCTTATAGTGGACAATTATTGAAAGCGATTACAACAATACTCTCAAGCTTAATTGGAATCAATTGTAAGAAATAACTATGGTCGATTTAACTTAGCAACGATAGTGAGGTGTTAGGCACGTGTAGTAATGTTAAGACGGCGACTAGATCATTATTCCTACGTCAATAGTAAACTAAAATTTAATCATTATAAGAAACAGTAATGATGAGTATCTTAATTCTTTTTGGATGAATATTAAAAATCATTCAAAAACATGCACACACAACTTTCTTTACCATCGGATCAGAATCTTCTGAGAGATGTCTCACAGGAAAAGTGCAGTTGCAGTTTTCTGTGACAGCGAGAGGTACGCTGTGGAATAGTGAGTGGGAGTAGTAACATCTACACATATACAAAATCGTATCCACATGATAAATTATTTTGTTACTTTATGTCATGAGAAGTCAGTATTATTTTATTTTGCCCATGTTTTCAATATCATTCATGTCGGTCGAAAAGAGATGAAAGAGCTCGGGAGAAGTTCATCCTGTCTGCTCGAGTACACATCTCCAGATGCTCCTGCTTGGGGGCCTTCGTAAAATCCTGTATGAAGGTCTAGTCGAAGTGAGGTGCGTCTGATGTGGCTCCTTCGACTATCAAATTAGTGTCATGATCGAGATGGTCTTAAGAGTTCAGTGTGTAGAGAGAGTTCTCTTAAATCGTTCTAAGAGTAGCTTTTATACTTATCGGTCGGGGGATAGTCGTACCTCGACCCTTAATATTGACGATGTCCTTGACTGAGCCGGGCGTACGGTGCTACTGAGTCCCGAGATGTCAGCCAATGGGTTGGTATCAGATGGTGCCGCACTCTGGGTCTTGAGCTTACTGTTGTGCTTGCTCGGATGGCACTGTGCCAGCTCGATCATAATTGTACCTGATCAGTCGATACTATGCCAGGTCGATTGTTGTTATTCTAGGGTCCAACGTGGCCTAGTGGTGTCGAGGGGTCTAGGAAGGACTGAGATGATCGAGGTAACGTGATTTTGAGACTGATGTGTCTGAGGTAGTTAGGTAGGCTCATTATCTCATTATCTACCCTATCAATGTTATGTGATGTGATGTGGGTTTCTTGTATGGATATGTACGATGCATAACCTAATATCTCATGCCTATTATTGGACGCCATTTTAAAGGGAGGAATGAAAAATAATTATAGCACATCGTACTACTTCATGAGAATATGATTCACAGTAGTGATTGGATTTGCTACTCCATCCATCATTCCTATCTCTCTCTCTCTCTACCTACGCTTTCAATCTAAAATCAAAATTTTATTTTCATGTTCAAAACAAAAAGGGAATGTTAATTCACATCTCATGCAAAATTTCCCCCAAATCTACTTGAATCTGATTACCACTAACCCTACCATCAGGTTTTCGATTCTATGAAATATGAACTCGGATCAGAACTATATTGATTTTAGTTTCAAACTGAAACCATCCATTTTTTTTTTTTTGTAAAAATATCCTTCAATTAGTCAATTATTGATCTTTTAGATTTCTTTATTGGATGGAAGGAAGGTTTTGGTTTTCTATCGATTCGAATGGAATAGTGATCTTGATAGAGCCAATAGTGGTCGGTCCATAACGTGGCAAAGAACGTCGTGCCCCTCACCATGGCCACGTCACGGTTCAACCACGTCGGACGCTCGTTGGGCACCCGACCTAATCTTGGAGGATCAACTTGAAGTCCTGTGACTAGCTAACAGTCCCCTTAACAACGGACGACTGGCGACACGGCAAAGCAGACGTGTCGGGTCGACTAACGAACAGTGCCTCTGACAGTAGGCGGTTGGCGGCATGGCAGGGCAGATGCAACAGGCTGACCAACGAATAGTGCCCCTGACAATGAGTGGTTAGCAATGTGTCAGGCATTGTAGCGACGATGTGGTCCACATACGACAAGCTAACCTACGCAAGTATAAATGTCCCCAGACCACTGTTGGTAGGGGGAGGCAAAAAGAAAAAGAACTCAAACAATACATCCCCACTCAATCATCCCGACCGTTGACTCGATCGTCGGAGGGACTCGACCGAGTGCCAACAGCTCGGCCAGAGTCTTTTTGCAGGAGGATGCACCGCCATTCGACGGAGAAGCCGACTAGAGATCGGGACCGGGCTGCCACGTCACCACACCACAAAGGTGAACTTGCGAACACGAGAGACCTCATCAGGGTGACTTATCATCCGACGTTGCGGGACGTCCCCAACAAATCCGATCTAACTAGCGATTTCTATTTTGATTTTTAAGATAATTTTTGATTAATCATTTATTGATTTTTTTGAATCTAAATCAAAGGTTTCGATTATTTGATCAATTCGATTAGAGAGTCTAACAACTCAAAATGGATGAGGATTCCAACATAGATTTTGTTGCAAGCATTTGGTTTTGGGTCACAATGTGATGGGTTTCAAAGCTAAAAAGATTTGCGGGAAGAGGAAGAACTCAGCTGGGTTCATCATTAATACATCAACCTCCATTTAAAGAAGGAAGAAATGGGCGGGGCCTCTCATGATGTTGCTCCCTACAGCCGCACTCAACAACATTATGTGTAAAGCAATTCACACTACTGTTCCCCCGCCACGAAAACAATTAAAGAGATCACCCAACTATATTACTACTATATTCTTCTTTTTCTGTCACAGTCACTAATTCCCTATATATATATATATATATATATATATATATATATATATATATATATATATAACTCATCAAACACCCCAACTTGTAACGAGTTATATCCCAAACGCAAGCAGAAAGCTTCGGACGTCCCACCCGAGGTTGCATCACGGACCGGAAATGGACGGCCAAGATTCATCAATCAGCTAATGATCAACGATTGCGGCACCACTCGATACTATCGACCCTCTAAAATCAACATAATTTTGTTTCATTTCGTTTTGTTTGGAGAAAAAGGCAACGGTCTTTTCTCTTCAGTCATCTCCTCTCACAAACACACTGTCACGGTCTCGCCTTCTCTGTCTGTGAGCTCAGATGGGTCGTCGCTCGGCAGCTCTTTCCATAGTGCTCGCCTTGCTTTCGTACTACATTTGGATAGGTGGGGATGCTGCCCCGCCGTACCCGTCGCCGACTGCTTCCCGCCAGGACCCTGCGGCCGCGGCGCACGGCTCCACCCTCGACCCCCGCCAGCTCACGGCGCTCCAGTCCATGGGGTTTCCCACCGTGGGCGACCCATGCGCCGCACCCTCCCCCCGCGACAACGCCACCGCGTGCGACGACGACGCCCCCTTCCGTCACCTCGTCTCCCTCCGCCTCGCCAACTGCTCCCCGGACCTCGACCTCACCACCACCGCTCTCCGAGCCCTCTCCACCCTCCGCTCCCTCGCCTTCCTCCGCTGCCCCATCCCCGCCCCGAGGCACCTCCCGAGCGGCCTCGTTGCCTCTCTTCGCTCCTTCTCCTGCGCCGCGTCCCTCCGCCGCCTCACCGGCGTCTGGCTATCTCGCTTCCAGAACCTCACCGACCTCACCGTCATCGGCGTTCCCGTCGCCGCCAGCGGCCCTGCCATCATCCTCTCTCACATGCGCCACCTCCGTTCCGCCAGCATCGCCTCCACGAACCTCTCTGGCGCCGTCCCCCACCACTGGCACGCTCTCGACCTCGTCCACCTCAACCTTTCCTCCAACCACCTCGAGGGCCCCGTCCCGAGCTCCATCTCCGTGCTTGGCTCCCTCCAGACCCTCGACCTCAGCTCCAATGCGCTCACCGGAACCCTCCCCGACTCCATCGGCGACCTCGCCGCCCTCAAAAGCGCATCTTTCGCGCACAATTCGCTCTCCGGACCCATCCCCGTCTCAATGTCGCAGCTCACGCTGCTCGTCCACCTGGATCTGAGCTCGAATCAGTTCAACGGAAGCATTCCAAGGTCCCTGTCCAAGTTGAAAGGCTTAAAGTTCCTCAACTTAGAGAACAACAACTTCCAGGGAGTGCTCCCCTTCGATGCGTCCTTCCTGCAGAAGTTCGAGGTCTTCAAGGTGGGCGGCAACAGCAACCTCTGCTACAACCACACTCTGCTTTCTCACAAGCTCAAGCTCGGCATCGTCCCCTGCGACAAGTACGGGTTGCCAGTGTCGCCGCCCCCGGACCGCTCCACTCGGGCGGACACGTCCGACTACTCCGACAACGACGGCAGCGACGACGGAGGTGGAGACAGAAAGAGTGGCGGCGGAGGCCACCACCGCCCGAGCAAGCTTGTGCTCGGGGTGGCCATTGGGCTGTCCTGCTTTGTTTTCTTGGTCATCTTCCTCGTCTGCCTCTCCAAGCTGTGCGGCTGAAAGCACAAGGCTTGCAAGTACTCGAAGAATGTCGATCTCGGGAGCAAACTTTCCTCGTTATTTACTACACTTTTTCAATCTAATTCACAGAAGGTCGAAAAAGAAGATGTCTTTGTAGATGGCGAGAGTTTTGGAAGGACAATTAGCTGGAGCACATGTTTGCCTCATAGATTTGTTTCCTGTTTGCAGGTTTGTTGCATTTTTTGAGTTACTGAGGCGAACTGCTGGAATTGTCCTTTCTAGTGTTTATTACTACATTTCGGTGCTTGCGACCATTTATTATAACAATGAAAGCTTCCTTCTCGTTCGACATGGGTTGTATGTGTGTCAGTGATATGGGTTCCTACATGATGCTGCACTCATATATTTGCTCTGCCTTCCGAACTGAAGCTGCCGTTGGACACAAAAGAGGATGATTTATTGTGGCCATATGCTTCCTGCGAGTGCATGTATCTGCACACTGATAGGATTCAGATTCATGGAATCGATTACATGATCGCTGTGTCGTCACTTCCTGCACTATGATTTCCTGCTCCCGCTGTCACTGTTTATGAATACGAGAAAGTGGACGGGGAACGAGGTTGCTTTCTTTTGGGCCAAAAAAGAAAAAAAAAAAAGATGTGTCGGGCAGAGGCAAAGTTGATTGCTTCAGTGGTGGCGAGAATGAATTTTTAATGCGTCTTTGATTCGAGATATCAACTCAGTAAAGATGAACTTTAATCATCAAGTCCTGTTCGACATCAAACCAAAAATTTCCTTTGTTTTGAAATGATATTCTCATGCCTTGATCCTTACGCATAATGTGATACGAATCCAAAGCACATAGATTCTGAACAAACAAAACAAAATTTATAAACCGTAACACAATAGAATTCTCTGTTCATCAAGAAGAGGCAGCAGGCATTCAAAATAAGTCGTCTTCTTGGTACCTCATTCTCGATAGTGTATGTATTCAAGGAGAAGGCTAGCAGTCGATGGTAGTGCAGGTTGCGGACTTGGTGCCATCGGTGTCGTTTATAAACGGATCGATCTTAACCCACAAAAGTGAGAAAACCGAAGCCAAAAGCACTGACCACAGCACCACGATGGTCGGTGTCCGGTTCTGCCTTCCCATGAGACCTTTGAGGAAGGGATACAGATGGAGTATCACCCACAGCGCAAAGAACACTTTCCCAAAGAGCGGGCCCCAAGCTTCGTACCCGCTGTTGAGTGCATCTGAGAACCCGGCAACTACGCCGACGATGTTGACGACTAGGATTGTGGTCGGCGGTATCAACACGGTCGTCCACTTGAACACGTAGAGCTCCCCGAACTCGGCATCGTCGGTGGCTTTGGCGGTCACGGTGAAGTTGGTGTCGATGCCTGCCAGCATCTTTAGAAATCCTTGGAAAACAGCAAAGAGATGTGCCGAGACGCCTCCGATCACCCAGAACTGCTCGTTTCGCCACAAGTCCTCGATGCCCACACCACTCCACCGCAGCTCGAGAACGCTCGTCAGGATGATGGAGATGAATAGACCAAGAAACCACACAGTTGCAATGTTGGAAAGCTGAATGGGAAAAAAGGGAGAAGACAAAAAACTGTTAGTACCATCGAGTCTTCAATCAAAGTATGTGAAAATTGAAGGTCATAAAGTTGAAGGGTGCATTACCGTAGGAATGATGAACTTTCCGGTGAGCAGACAGATGGCGGGTAAAGTGCAGTAGGCGACGAGTGGAAGTGATGTAAATGGATAGATAATGGTGTTTATATAAGCCAATCTTTGAAGCCATTTGAGACGGCCACCCCCATATCCGTACCAAAGGGGGCAATGCCGGCTAAAGAAGATTTCGACGGAGCCAAGCGCCCAACGAAGAACCTGATGCAAACGATCGGAGAGGTTGATAGGGGCAGATCCTTTGAAAGCAGGCCTTGTGGGCATGCAGTAGATTGACCTCCAGCCACGGCAGTGCATCTTGAACCCTGTTAGAATATCTTCTGTGACGGATCCATATATCCACCCAATCTGCTCAAAGATAGGTTATAAAAATGTCATTTACCCCAACATTCATAAAATAAAGGAAAAAAAAAAAATTCATACTGTCCAAAGCAGCAGTAAAACTTCAACGTTGAGGAACGAGCAACAATGTTAAACACCAGTCCCATACCCGATGATGAGAAAAAGTAACCCAGGTAGGTGGTGTAATAATGTACTGTGGTAATTTGGCTTCATGCGCATATATAATATATAAAATTAGTCTATATTTATATGGAAGATTTATGAAACCGAATTTTATTTGATTCAATTAAAAGAATGTTAAATATAAACTGCAAGGTTTTTGGCCAGTAAGTTGTTGCCTCCACGAGAAATAACTCTCAGGATCGGGCTTGACAAGTTCTGAGAAAATAGACTCACTAATATGTCAAGGCTTCCCAATCTGGAGGACTCCACACACACATAATACATGCATGCTTCAAGTAGGATCAGGTTTACAAGATTGGTTCACCTAAGTGCCCCTTAAAATAAGACTACATTGAATCCTGCCATGAGACTTATGACAATATTAAGAGAATCCGTCTTCAGGTTATTCATTTTGATTTGGTACATAAACAAATAAATAAATCATTCGGAATTAAAAAAACAAAAATTAAAAAAGCAGCAAAAAAGTGAATAATGCAAAAAGAAAAAACTCACCTCCTTTCCCCATTCTGTTTTCTCCTCATATCCGCAGCTAATGACGTGAATTGCTTCTTGGATCAAAGTCGACGAATTTGCAGATTCGGGCACTCCTCCATTCTCCATTAGCGTGGATTCAATGAAAACTGAAGACTGCCCAAAGGTCTTCTCAAAGCTCATTTGGGAGATCAACAAGGACCTTTCATATTCATCGTAATCTGCATGCATGAAGTAGCCATAGACCATATAATAAACAGGCAAAAAAAAAAAAAAAAAGGTCCAACTTTTCAACACAACCACACACTTACTCTCAATTTCTCTTAGATTAAATATGGCAGAATTGAGGTCTTCACGCCTAGCATCTCGATAAATATCATTCTGATTCTCGGGAGCTTTCTTGGAACGGCGGCAACAACAGCAGCATGAAGAACACAATGAAGACTTGGGTAAAACTGGCAAAGATGGTGGTCCATACCCATATAGCGCTTGCCTATTGAAAACACAACCAGTTCCCACATAAACTGGTCCTTGGATACCATCAAGCCCTTTCATGTTTACCTATAAAGAAAGAAAGAAAGAAAAAAAAATAAAGCTTCATCAGAGACTAAAATCACTGGCAATCGCTAATATTAGGGTTCTATTTTTTAATGCTTACATCAAAGAAGACAATATTTCTATTTGCATATCGATCACTCCGATCTATACCATCAAATCTCTGAGGGAATTGAATATAACAAACATCTCTACAAACTTGTGGATCCATCATGAAACACATTGCTTCACGGACTGCTTTGCTGTTGTTAACATAGTGATCGCAATCAAGGTTAAGAATATAGGGAGCATTTGTAAGGATTGCAGAGACCCGAACCTGTAAGATTTGAGTATTTATAAATTATGATGAAAATGACATTAAAGTGTAAACAAATTGTTATTAATAAATTAACAAACTAGTCTACCAGAGCATTCATGGCCCCAGCTTTTTTATGATGCTGATACCCAGGTCTCTTCTCTCTTGAAACATAAACTAGCCGAGGAAGTTCATTTCCTTCTATGTCATGAGCACCACTATGTCCAAGGAAAACCTGTCAATAGTATGTAGACAGATTGAAAATTGAATACTTTAGCAACTTTTTGAACTTTATACGGTAATTAACATCATAGTTTAATATCATTATGAAGAACTGCACGCTAGTAGCTAACTGACGGATGATATCTTCTAACCTACCATGATACAAAGAGGATATATACATCTGGATCTTCTCAAAACATTAAAAAAAAGGAAATAATTAAGTATCGAATCACCATTACAACCTATTGGCTAGCTTTAAAATAATAACAAAATCGGTCGTGAATATATCGAGTGTATCCTGAGTAGTGGTATAACAAACAGGTGAAGATCTGATACATCTAATCAAAGTAAATATGACAAAGAAAAGGACGTGCTCTGGATGAAATCAGCAAAGCCTCCTAACATTTTTCCCATGAACATCTGAGGGAAAACTATAAACACATACATAGATGTCAATGAGATGATCAACACTCATCCATTTTAATGTCCAGTGTTATGTAATTTCATCAAAAGAAAGTGACAAACCTGAATCATGCCGGGGTGGTCACGTGGATTGTTTCCTGGCCATGGTGTTCCATCTTGCATGATCCAGCCTTCTTCAGGTGTTTTTTGAGCCTTGGCAACTAAAGCATTTATCCTCACTTTATACTCTTCATAGTCTCTCTGGAAGAATAAAATCGTTAGTTCGTCATTTCATTCCTCTAATTTGTTTTGTCTCATCGTATGTATAATTTAAAGCCTTCAACAAGAACATTCATCAAATTTGACAGATTGCAAAAAATTCCAAGAAGTCTCTTAGCTCTCCACAGCATACTTACTTTCATTGCTCTCCGCTCCTTGACAAAAGATGGCTGTATTTTGTCTTTCAAATAATCAATCTTCTGAGAAAAATAGAACTCAGGTGCTCGTGGTTCAATTGAATACTTCTTACAGAATGGGACCCACTTTCTAGCAAACTCCGAAGTTTCAGCCAGAGATTCGAAAGTGAGCATGGTTGATCCGTCATCAGATACATAGCAAGAAACTTTGTCAACAGGATAGTCTGCAGAGAGAATTGAAAGCACAGTGTTGCCAGTAATCAATGGTGGTTCTTTTAGTGGATCAACAGTACTGACGAAAAAGTCTACAGCAGCCAGCTGAGAGTCTTCACCCTCCCTTTCATATCTGGAAAACGGATATTGAAGTCAACTTTTCTAGTGTTTATATAATAACTTACTATTCTTATCTTTTCCTATTTAGATGCGCTACTTTGTCGAATAGTAAACAGAAAATTTTGAAGTTCAAAATTCTGTTACTAATATAAGCAACATAACCTGACAGAAATTTCAGTTACAAAGATAGGACTAAATAGTTAAAACATACGGAGAAAATGACAATAAATGCTATTTTGGATTAGAAAAAAGGGAAGACTTCCATGTACACTAAAAAATATATATCTTACTGAATTCAAGTAACAATGATAATGAAAAATATTTTCCTGCAAAAAATCTGTGTCAAGGTCGCCAAGATATTGTTATCAAAGGATTTTGGCCAGTTTCGCTTCTATATATTCTAGAATTTACTTCTCACATGATCTTAAAAAGGTTATCCTGCCAGAGTATACAAGAGAATGTATGACAATTTGCAGCATATGTAAACCATTACATAAAACATACCTTGCAGATAGCCTGTCGATGTATGTCTCTCTATTGATAGGCGACCACTTGGGAAATTGATCCAATACCCAAGAGACCGCAAACCATATCTCGCATATAACTG
Source organism: Ensete ventricosum (assembly GCA_029747655.1). Classification (NCBI taxonomy): domain Eukaryota; kingdom Viridiplantae; phylum Streptophyta; class Magnoliopsida; order Zingiberales; family Musaceae; genus Ensete; species Ensete ventricosum. Next base: position 7,027,461 of record JAQQAF010000009.1, on the reverse strand, counting down.
ATGTTAGCCACAGACCATAAGCGCTATTAACAGGATTAGTTATCCTATAATTGAAGAAAAGCCCAAGAACTATCAATCTCATAATGATCACAGCTCTATATGGAGTCAGCTTATTAGGTGATATCGGAATGATTCTTGAAAGTGGCTGTCCAGCTTCTAGAGGCCTGCACATGACCAAATCAGAGTGAACAATATTGTTATTCCAAACCAGGAAGAGCAGTGCATGAAATGTAGGCTACAAACATGTCAACCATCAGCGGGATATGGCTTCTCCCTCCCACAGAAACACATATAGACTTCGTAAAACTGACAATGTTGACTATGAAAAGTCGAATTTAAACCCCAACCAATTGCTATGATGCAGCATGGGTGCCAAAGTCATGTACCTTTTAACTAGTCATTAAGAAGTTTACAAGCAGCAAGGAACTCCAGTACATCCAATACTGGAAAACATGTTACTAAGCTCTATTTAGGAAACAATATTTAACTTTCGTTAAGAAAATTATGTCCTTACTCTGAATTTTCCATCTGCTGTTCTACTGGAATTTGAGCTTTCTCAGACTTCTTTGGAACTTTCTTCTTGTTCTTTTTCTCCATCCAACTGTCCACTCTGTTCTTCCACAATGGATTCCCAGATTCACTATTTGCCTCTGAAGAAGGAAAAGACCAACAAGAAAGAAAGCAAATGGGTTAAGTGACATGAGTGAGAGTGCAGAAGAATTGAACTGATATGCAAAACTGAACTATCAACCCTAAACAGAACAATTTAATAGAAAAATACCACTTTCAACAATGGAGAGACTACTCAAGTTTCTAACATGGCCTCCATTTTCCTGTGACAATTAGAAAATACAGAAGCGTCTGGTAAATTATGTAATACATTAAAGTCGACAACCAAGATGACTCAATAATGTCTTAAGTTTCAGCCAATAAAATCCAAAATGATGTCGAACACATCGGATAACATATCAATTGGAAATGAAGAAGAATAACCTACCTGATGATCATGGAAGTGGGCTGCAGTTCTCAATCTGACACCCGAATCCCCGTGATTGGTGTTCTCCTGACTCACCTTATCTGCAATGTTTATGTAACTCCATAAATCAATGTTGATCAAATTTGTCAATCTTAGTTCCTAAGGAAAAAGATTAAACCGCTAAATGAAAGTGAAGCAATCGATCATTCCGTTCACCACTCTCACTGAAGCAACATTCCACCTATTCACATGAAATCTTCCAAAGGAACAAACACAGGAGACAGCGAGAAAGCGAACCCGTCACGTTGCGAACGTAGGGTTCCCCACAGCGAAGGCAGCTGCCACGCCCCTTCCTGATCTCGTCCTCGAGGCAGGCGGCGCAGAGAGGGTAGTTGCAATTATTGCAAGCCACAAAGACCTCCTCCTCCTCCTCCTTGGCCGAGGAGGAGAACCCCACGGGCTCACCGCAGGCGCTGCAGAGGGGGACTCCGGACTCCATCATCTTCCCCTACTCCTCCTCCGCCGCCGCCGCCGAAGTGGTGGGCGATTCTCAGGGAGAGGGGTCATTTTAAGGGGGGTGGACAGGGAGAGGGGTTGGGGCGTCGGCATCGGCATCGGCAGGTGGAAGGAAAGAATGGAAGCAAAGATTGCTTTCGTGGTGTTGGGTGGTCGATTCATCTGAGATCGTCTTCGATTTCTGCTCTGCTTTGGGGTGTGGAGATGATGGAGGACGGGGTTGCTGCGTTCTGAAGGGAGAACGGTGTCCGTTTCCAACCGCAAGAGGGGAGTCGTTACGACGTCAGGGTAAGTGGGCCCGGTTCGGTTTGGTTCGACTCCGGTGAGGCCAAACCCGAGTCGGCAAAATTCGTCATGCAATATAGTTTCTTTTTTTCGAAAATTCGTCATGCAATATAATTATATAAAACACGTCATGTAGATAAGGTGAAAAATATACCCACAAGCAAGTTATTGTTGTGAGACGGCATGGAATTGAGGAGTCCGCCACGGTGCGGCCGTTTGCGTCCACGCGACGTGTTCGACCGGGGCGTCCGACGACAACTCGCTGGATGCGTGCCGCCCCGGGCCAAAGCGGAGCTGGTGGCGCAGGCTTCGCCATGTAAGCGTGCATCAAGATTTCAACGACGGGAACCATCGACCTTGACCCACCCGCTCCGGAGTTCTTGATGATTCCTCTGACCCCCTGACAAGAACCTCGATCATTCGTCACCACCCCCAGTCTTTCTCCACCTCAATAATAAATCTATTTTTATCCCATTCTGTTTGTTGATTTCTTTTTATTCTACGATCCTTTCTTTATAAATCAAAGCCACCAAGATCGAAATTTCTGGGCCTCACGAACGCCTAAAGACCGGTGTGGGAGAACGCGAGAAGGAAAAAGATCGGACTTTTCTGAGAGAGGCGGCGGAGGAAAGTGAAAACGAAGTAAGTTCGGCCGTCGATAGAAGGATGGCCCAGGTGCTCGCGCCGGTGCGCACGGGCTTGCTCCTCGAGTTACCCAAGATGTCGTCGCCGGCTCATGGAATCCGGCGGCAGGGCGTAGCGGCCGCCGGCCGTTCGGGTACCGACCGCCATCGTCGGCGGGGGAGGAGGAACTTCCGGATCGCTGCGGCGGTGGCGGAGAAGGGTTTCTCCTCGCAGGACGATGTCGCCGAGGATTTCTACGCTGTCCTTGGGCTGGTAAAACCAAACACATCCCTGCACTCTCTTTTCTTGATTCGTTTCTTGGGTTTTGGTTGGCTGATTTCTTGAAGCAGGGATATGAAGATTTCTTTGTTTTAATTGGTCGAATATGGTTCGTGATTCTTGCAACAGTATCATGATGGATTTTTTTTTTCAATTGTTTTTTTATTATTCCTCTCCTTTTGTTTCGGCCGCCGGTCTTGACAAATAGTAGCATTTTTGGCTCTTGAAGACATTACTAACTGTGCTACTAAACCTGCACTGGGGAAAGAAGAACTATTTGGTGATTGATGGTAAAAAATTAATAAATGAAGCAGATCAAGCGCCAAGATCATGGATTATTATGTTAAAACTCCGTTGCCTAGCAGGAGCAAATCACCCCTCAAATGTTAGTCTGATGTGTGTGACATCTGACATGGATGCTGGCTCAGATGCCACATCACTTCTGAAGAAGATGAAATGCCATAGTGTAATTTGTGGGTGGAAAAGGCAGCAATGTGGAATTATCCATCTCTAACGAATCCCTGCAAAATTTAAGGGATGATGCACCCCTTTCTATGATCATTTTGCTATGCTAAATCTGGCAAGCGGAGCACGCACGTTTCATGTGAAGAAAAATGGGGTATTTCCGTGGGCCAATCATCCCTGTAAAAATTTTAGGGGGTTATGTGGTCTGTCACAGACCTGATTTTTTAGGGGTGCAAAGGGTTAAGACCGGGAGTGAGAAGTGACATCACCTCCAAGTTTTCTGGGGTGATTCAGTCCACCAAAATAGCAGCATCCATGGAATTATGGTTCTTGAAAGCCTCCAAGATGATATGAAATCAACCTAAGATTATTATTTGCCTGTTGTTGGATAATGTTCTCCAGTAAAAGCAATACTGTGGGATATTGGATCATGGAGCTCACCCACAGAACATCAGTTTATGTTGCAAAGTTTACCCCAATGCATGTTTTATAGTGTTCTGCTACCAGTCCTTTTGAGTATGTTTTCCTGGGATGCTTCCTTAGCTTTGTGAACTTGTTACTGAACAAAATCTTTTCTTTTTGCAACCCAACAGACTGGATTAATAAATTCTCTGTAAAAATCAGCATTACTTACTAACTATTACATGCGGCATTTAATTCATGTTTTTTCTTTTCACCTGGGTTCTTTGGGAGAGATGGATATAGTTGATGCTGAATAGTCAAGTATATTCATTTTTTTCTTTTTTTTTTTGGGTTTGAAAAGAAGCTATGTTGAGAGCCTTTGAAGCTTATTCGATAACTGTTGCAAGTAAGAAATTAGAATACTTAAGATACAAACAGATGAAATTCAAGGCTTCAAGTTGCCCTTTTGGCTAAATTAAATATGTGTATAACTTGTAATTTTATCTGACAATCAGACTAATCAGTGAATTCTTATGATTAGAATAATAGGTGAGCTCATGCCTCTACATATTTTGGTCCTGACATGTTTTATGTTTACCAGCTTCCCGATGCCACTCCTCAGCAGATAAAGAAAGCTTACTATAATTGCATGAAAGCATGCCATCCTGACTTGAGTGGGAATGATCCAGACATCAATAACTTTTGTATGTTCATCAATGAAGTCTATGCGGTGGGTCCTTCAAATTGAAACTTGAAAATAACTGTAGTTCTAAATACCTCTTTTCTGAAATTATATATTTAATACACTAACATGATCGGTACTTCCAGGTACTCAGTGATCCTATTCAGCGTATGGTATATGATGAGATTCATGGATATGCAGCAACTGCTATCAATCCTTTCTTCGATGATAGTGCTTCAAAAGATCATGCTTTTGTTGATGAGTTTAGTTGCATAGGTATGTGGAATTGCTACCCCTGTTTTCGTTTTGATGACAAGCAGAGTTTGTAAGGAAATGTTTATCTTATTATTTAACTTCTTAGTATATTGATGATGATGATGATGATGATGAAATATGGATTGTCATCATTGAATGGGGTTTTCTCAAGTTATGTGCTTCTTATTTGTATTTCCAGTGATATAGACTAGGTTTGACTGTCTATATATCTCTCTAGTAAATTATCACACACTAATGACAGTCTGCCTTCAACTAGTGCTTATCCATGACAATTTTATTTTCTTGCACAAGCAGGGTGCAAAAATTGCGCTAATGTGGCCCCAGATGTGTTCCGGATCGAGGAAGAGTATGGGCGAGCAAGGGTTTTCAGCCAATCAGGGAATCCTGACTTAGTTCAACAAGCAATTGAAAGTTGGTGAGATATGAAAAGATTAAAAGATGAAACATGGCATAATTGCTCTTAAACAGTCATCAGCTAGAGCACTGACATAAATTAAGAACTTTTTCTGACGTACTAATAGAAACTTCATCTGAATAAATTATCATGGAACTTTTTTGATGAACTGTGACACTATGGATCTCTTACCTGTTTCTATTATATTGCTTGTTCATTTGTTAACTTAATTATATTTTTTTAATTATTACAATATCATTGACTTGCATTGTCGATTTATTTCAGCCCAGTTGATTGCATTCACTGGACATCTGCTGCACAGCTATCCCTCCTTGAAGACGAAATGCGAAGGGCGGAGAGAGTGAATGTAAGATGAAGCTACTAAATTTCCTCTTATCTCAAGTCAATGGTCATTTGTAAGAAATGTTTCTCACAACATGCGGCGAAATCTTTTTAGTCTAACATATTGCTTGAGTTCTCACTATGTATTTTCTGATTGTTAAGTTCATATCCAATTGAGCTGGGTTGTATGTCTTAGTCACGCAGCTCTATTATAAGGGGAACTTGGTGGATGAAAACATACTAATTAAAATGCAATGTCATTGCAGCATGTTAAACTTGTATATATTGTTTGCAGATTGGAAGCAAATGGCATACTTATCATATGTAATTTGCAGATGATGTGGTGATGTGGTTACAAATTAAAACCTAAATTGCTTTAAAATAAGGCTTAGATCTGTAGGGTTTTATGAAACTATTCTCATTTTTTTCCTTTTAGACATGTAACTAAAAAGGAAAAATAAAAGAGAAAGTAGTAGGTTGACGCATCAAGTTAAAGAGAATAACATAAACCTCAAATCTAACTCATTTTCTAATTCAGTTAGTTGTGTCAACCACTTTACAACCCGGGCCTAATTTAAATCTGCTAACATTGTGATAGGTTGCCTACCTCGACCTCCTCATTCTTGAGTTGAGTTGATGTATTGGGCCAAGAACTGTCATCCTTACTTCGATATAATTTCGACGAGAGCAGTCCTACTGACAAATTCTTAGTGTTCTGCTATATTTGGAATTTTTTTCATAAGATATGGATTGCAACTTATGCTCTTCTTTGTCGTAGTTTAGACTTTCAGACTTCAGATATTCTTAAATTTTTGGTGCTTTAGGTGTTAATATTTTCTTTATAACCTTTTTTGGTTTTTAAAGGTTGAGCCTTTGACACCACATCAAATTTCAGCTCATAGGGGGGGGATTTTTTCTGTACATTTACCTTTCTCATACCTTCCGTTGGCAAGAGCCTTGGGTCACTAGGCCTCTCTATTCCTAACCTTTTTGGTCTCATTTGTCTTAATTTCATGAAAAATTCCAAGAAATGAGGAAAGTTTTATTTTTTGTGTTTAAGCATGATACATAGGGGTTGCTTATAATTTAATTTTCTTTGTTACATGGTTGTTATTAACATATTTGGTTGTCATTTAGCCTAATAATTAAGGTACTCTTGTTGCAGCCCATCATTTCTTATGGTAGCTTCTCTCTTTTAGATTTACTACTAGAAATCGAAGCAATTGAAGTAAGTACCTCAGCTGATGTCATTTTGTATGGTTCATTTGCCTAAATGACTACAGAAATATATAATGATCCGTATTGCTACTGACTTTTAGTGGAGCCTTGTGCATCATCCAGAAGTTGTGCTTATACCAAATATTTTATTCAGAATTGACGTTTATGGTGACAATGTGGTTCTGATTTGAGCAGGTTGGGCTAATGCTTGCTGGAATGGGGAGCTCATCCCTTGATGTGTTCAGAAGGGTAACAAAGATTTGCATTTATTCCTCAGCCTTATGCCATATGATTACTTTATATCAGACAGTTTCTCTGTATCAATTTTCAAAATTATTTTTGAAAACAGCAGAAACGATAGAAACAAGTTGCAGAATCAAGCATGCATTACATGTCTCTATCATATATTCAATATCTTATATCCAGATAATAAAGCTATGGTCAGTCAGTTGTGGCATTGTGGTATGGGACTTGCACTCACAAGGTTTCCATGTGAGTCTCGTATATAATTCAGTATATGATCAACACATCAACATGCTCAGATAAGCAAAAAGAACATGTACAGTACCCATTCTTTAACTGCAACTGTTAGATACCCATCTGAATTTAAATATGATGAACAATTCATTGTCAGTTAGCACTCTAAATACATGTGTATTGAGTTCCCTAACTTTTCCTTTATAATAATTTGTTAAGTATTACCTTATAAATCCTCTCTCTAATATTTTGACATTGACACTTCTTTTGGATGTGGGCAGGCAAGTTCGAGATGGGAAAAGCGCCAAGCAAAGGTCTTGGTAAGGTTATCGGCTCCTAAATTATTGTCTTTATCTCTTTGTAGTACCAAAGGGATGTTAAATTCAAATCCCATGGCTTGTCTATCTATTCTTATTCTTTGACATGTGTCATCTTAATACTTCTCAGAGATTGTTTGTTTTCATTGATTTTCTTTCGTGGACAGTTTGTGAATTGGTGCAGTATCTTGTAATGTATTTCCCTTAGATGATATGCTTTTATAGAGACGTGTCCAATATCTGATTTCATGAGGACAGTGAGAGGTAGTGCTGGTAAGTTTGTTTATAATTAGAAAGGTTTAATTGGTTGTAGGTGGCATTTAAACTTTTCAAACAATGAATAATTACATTGGAATCTAATTGTACATGACATGGAGCCAGGTAGTGGTTGCTAACTTTGCTTTTTGTGAGCTTTTCAAGCTGGTCAAGTGTTTTACTGTTGTTTAATTTAGGCTTGTCTACTCTCAGGAAAGAGGCAAGACCTTGTGTCATCTCTAATTTCTTTTTCTTTGATTTTACCTTTGATTGCACCGAGGAATGTGTTTGTTGCTTTTCCTTCCATGTGTACATACAGTTGTTTATAATGGATGCCAACCTTATATCGAAGCATCGACTTGTTTTTATTTTCAGAATATGGCAGTTTCAGTTTTTATGCCTTTCACCTTTAATAAATTTTAGTCACTATGGTCTAAACCTCAAAATTGAAGTGTGCATTGTGACATTGTTAAATCCATTAACATTTTATTGAATGTACTAATAAGGTGGCAATCTTTGGGTTTTCTTGATAAAAATGATTTTCAATGATTTTTTTTGGGATCAATCTCCAAACTGATTTCTCAGCTAATTTATGATATTGATAATGAACAGTTATGCAATAAATTCTCGACCCTTTTAGAGAGACTTTTAGATGGTGGTCGGACCTCTCTTGTCATTTTCTCTTTGTTACCAATGACTTGGACAACCAATAGTTGAACTTTCTCAACTTTTCTAGTAATCCTATAGTTAACTGGCGTGTAATTCCAGGACAATGGTCTATTTATTACTCTGCAAAGTTGAAAATTAACTATTAGATGTTGCATAGATGCTATTCACCATCTAGATAACCTTTTATGATTCTGATTTTTATAATTTGAAAGCAAAGGGTATCTGTGTGATATCTTCCCCATACTACTAGCAGTTTTCATTGATGCCTCTTGTAACATCCAGGAAAAGGCTAAGATACGTATGATGAAGCAGAAAGATTCTGATAAGGGTGGTTCCTGGAGCAATATTTGGGGGGCACCCAAGAATTATGAAACTACAGGTATTGTTCATGACAAATATAAAGAAAACAAGTTGTACCTAAATATATTTGGATTCATTACTACCTGTTTCTTTTGTTATATTTCGATCCTGTTGATTGTTTAGCATCCATATTATTTGAGAGAATGGAACCTAAAATTTGGTAGCCATGAAACTGCTCACAGTGTGTGGTTGACTTATGATCCACTGCTTTGACAGAGGAAGAAGTGAAGGAGAGGGCTAAGAGAGCTGCTGCTGCGGCTAGAAGGTGGAGAGAGTACTCGAGAAGGGGAGCTGATAGACCTCCCACAAACAAACTTCCTGAGGCAACAATCTCATCCAAAGATTAGTAGAAGCATGGGATGATCTATTTGTATGTGTAATCATGTGGTGAGAGACCCTCCATCGATCATTGCCTCTCCCCCTTGTTATTCAAATATGCAAATCCTTTTACCTATTCTACATGCCATTTCTTGAATGCCACCAGTGGATGGGGCTCATTATTCCACCCCTAACTTGTATCATAGGTATCTTACAGATTTTATACAAGGAAATATTATAGGTCAAATACATATTTACTGATCTGTAAGTTGGAATGAGTTATAGTGTTTTATCCATCCTTACGATCAAGTATAGTCGTTTTGGGTATCGAACCCGTTTTAGCGATCTGATCGAACCGGTACATACTAATATATGTTTACACGGAATTGAGAAAGAAGGGACAAGGGGAGATAATGGACGAACAGGAAAATGAAGTGTTTAACAAGCTGGGCATTACGTACGTGTACATCCAATCATGCTTCTTGCTTCCTTTTCCTGTCTCACGCTGTCCTGTGATGGTAAATTAGATATCACATATGTCAAAGTTCTATATATATATATATATATAGAGAGAGAGAGAGAGAGAGAGAGAGAGAGAGGTGAATAGCTGGGCAAATATACTCTGATACTTGGCTCAAGCTGCATGGCTACTTAGAGAGAAGAGACAACATTTAGTCTCTCACGTTCATTCATTCAGGAGTAAGAAAAACCAAGGAGGACTTATAAATCCGTGAGTCTTCTTTAACCTCAAAGGAACATCCGAAAAGGTAAAATCGTATTAGTATGCCGATCGTTCAAAATGAATAATTCCTCGTATGTCTACAGGCCACACAGATGATCGATCGACTGGTGCACCTCAACTATGAAACAATGACTCATAAGTTTGTCGGATCTCTCTTATTCTCTGATAGAGAAAAATCTCTTGTGTCTGCCCAGTAGATACGGTCTGCCTCCGTGTTTGTTGAACGAGCACTACTGGTTCAGGCCCGTGTCCACTAGCTCGCCCACGATCGTCTCAGCGCAGAGGTGGAGCTCGGTCGGATGGGAAGAGCCCCTGGGTCCGGCTTGGGAGGTCGGCTGCTGGAGTGGTGGAGCTCAAGTCGGGTGGAAATATTTAAGCTCGGGTCGACCGTCGATTCTTGCAAGAAGGTCAGGTCGGGTCTGGTCCCGACGTGACCCCTCCGACGATCAAGTTAGTTTTGTTGTTGATTTTGCGATCCCCTGGCTCCGTAGAGGCGTAGGGGCTTTTATAGCAATAGTAACGGGGTATTCGTACCTGAAGCTCTTATCTTCTTTATTGCTTACCATATCGCTGCACCTCACCATGCCATCCGTGGTCCTTGCGATGAGGCGTGCGCCTGTAGCTGGGGGATGTAGACCTTGCCCACCTTACCTGTGTTAGGTCGACCGTACGATCGCTGACCCCTCCATGCCTGTGTCAGGCCGACTTCCCCGTGTCGGATCAACCACGTTGACGGGCTAGTTATCCGAGAACGCGAGAACGTGACAACCAGGTCAATATTTGTCATATCACTCACTCTCTATCCAAAACGAATAATTCATCACATGTCTACATACCGCACCAATGATCCACCTACCAAATGATCCTTTATTAGCCCGCGGACACGCATGCCCACTCTTAGCATTGCCACGGGGATGCACCCCTTCACAGTTCACTTCGTCGCCAATCTCTGAAGCACACCTCCCCGACATCCGACGTCTAAAAAATATTACTGCCGCTATTTAGAGCCACAAACTTTAAGATACCTTCGGTCGTAATAAAACATTATATGCTCTGTTATAAAAGCTTATTCCATGAACATAAGCAGGAAGACAGCAGCACGTGTTATCGTTGAGTAAAACTCATTGCAGCATACAACATTTTGCCACCTTTGATAGGAAGACCATCTATCACTCAACTCTCTGTTGTTGATCATAGTAAATCCATTCATGATCCAAACCCATAGTATCTCTCTCAAGGCAATCATCTTCCAAGACAACTTGCAAGTATGCCTAATCCATGGATTGCATGAGAATGAAAGAAACTGTTCCTCCAATTGAACTTTTTGAGGTCAAGCTTCTGCATGCACGCAAGCATCGACGTCCCTTCGATGCTGCTTAAAAGGTCGACACAGATGGCTTGCCGGGGGGAGCATCAAAAGAGAAGATTTAGTAATTGATCCTGTACACCAATATCTAAGGTACAAGATCTGGTCCCCCTGGCTGCAGGGGAAAAAAAAAAACTAAAAGAAAGGTGACTTCCTTTAGCAGAGATGCCTGTGCCAACAGAAGCTCCACTTCCGTACGACTTAGACCATAATCCATGCTTCTCTCTCTCTCTCTCTCTATATATCTATATATATATATATAGAGAGAGAGAGTATATATATAGAGAGAGAGGGAATAGCATGGATATATATATATATATATATATATGTAGTAACCATATATCAGTGCAAGAACAAGGGGCACCACATTATCAGAAGAAAAGGGAATTCATAAATCCCACAGCTATGAGAGAACAAAATTGTTGTTTGCTTCTTTGATGCATATTAATTTAGGCCTTACTGTCAACAGTTGGAATATCCAAGTGTAGTTGTAGATTTCAGTTACAAACATTAAGAGACCAAAACCTCAGTATATTCAAGTTCAGATCTAGAATTGCTGATTTCAAAAGAAAAGAAGGATGCTCAAATATTAAAATATTCTAAATCATGCATTATAAAAGAAAAGTGCTGTAAAAACAACAATAATACCTAAGTTGAACAGCACCCAAGTTTCTTCGAAGCATCATCTTTCACATTTATTCTCTCACCTTTACCGGGAATAGAAGATGTTGCATCGTCACCTGCCTCGACAGCCCGCTTGCTGACAATACGGTAAATCTGAGTCAAGACCTCTGCAAATGCATTATCCACATTTGTTGCATCCAGTGCAGATGTTTCCATAAAATATAAAGATTCTCTCTCAGCATAATCCTTGCCGTCTTCAGTAGGAACAGCAACAAGGTGACGGAGGTCTGATTTATTCCCGATCAGCATGACAACTATGTTAGGATCTGTGTGGTCCCTCAACTCCCTCAGCCAACGAGCAACATTCTCAAATGTAGCACGTCTAGTGACATCATACACGAGCAACGCACCTACTGCTCCCCGATAATAAGCACTTGTTATGGCACGGTACCTGCATTTGTAGATCAGATCAAGTAATAAATATAGTGAAACATGCTTTCAGCCAGAATTGTACTAATCAACACACATATGGTTTTCAGCTTGTGCCAGATCAGATGAATTTAAGTGCCAAGGTATTATTATTTTCAGCTTATATTATAAATCCATCTAGAACATTTTTACATGTCTATATTTACCGCAATTGTCAATGATGATAAATTACATGTTCCTGTATCCATATAACTTCTGTGCAATTTTTAGCATATAAAGATGTAACTATTCCCAAACATGATGGAACACAAATTTGTCCACCATAAGAAAATAAATTTGTCAAATTCTCACGTCTGAATATTTCAGATTATGTTCATACTGAACTTGGATGCAAATCATTATTGAAACAAAATTCAACTAAGAGATGAAGTTATGATTAGGCTTATCATGAGTTGAACAACTGGGCCTACTTAAATGACTAGCACATATCACAAATGAAGTTAAATGATGCATATGCTAATAAGGAAAAGCTTTGACTCCTTAAGTGACCATTTCATGATTCAGAAGCAAGTTTTCTCAGATGGCAATATATAGTAACCATTTTACATTATCTTATAATTGTGATAAACATCAACTGCAATCATGAACAAAAGAAACTCGCTTGAGGATGCAACATTCTGCAAAGTGCTAGAATATGGAAGCATACAACTGCTAGCTGTGCGTATGTTAAATATGGACTCCCCAGAACATGCTACAAAGAGAGGCCTATTGGTAATAGAAAGTTGGCAATTAGAAAATCAACCAATTTAATCAGTCAATGAATTTCGAAAAGACCAAACTAGAATTTAGCATATTCTGACACAGTCAAAAGAAGCATATGAGTCTAAAATGAGGCTAAGGTGACACACTTTAGACAAAAGATAAGGAAGTTCAATGCTTTAAATCAGGTACAAAGGTTAAAGTACATTGCTTGATATCAGAAACTTTATCCTTGAAAAATAAATACACAGACATATGTAATGTATATATGTATATGTATATGTACATGTATGTGTATGTATATGTATGTGTATATGTATATGTATGTATGTATGTATGTATATATATGTGTGTGTGTATGTGTGTGTATATATATATATATATACACACATATATATGTATATATATGTATGATACCACATACAAGAAATTCCTTCAATTATGAACTTCACTGAAGTGGACATGGAGACAAGTATAACCAGGCAACTCATTCATGATCTAGAGATAAAAATGCTCCCACCTTTGTCACATTATAAACTTGAGGGAGTTTGCATTTGGAAGAGATATGACTAATTGTGTAGAAAGCCTAATAGATGCCGTAAATGTTATACACAACATATTTGAAAAACATTAATCACTAACTGAGGTTTCCTCATATCTGATCACACTTCCTTTACCTATTTATCTTTAAATATTTTTCCTACTGTTTAATTCATTGTGTATTGTAGGTTTCCTCCTCTATCTCCCATCACTTGTAATCAACTAACCTCTTTATCACTTCCTTTCTCCCACTCTGGAAGCCTGACATTAGCTTCCTGTAAGCCACTTCGGAGAAAGATGCTATTAGATACAGAGAAGAGATTGATTAATACTATCCAATTGGTTTGCAATTTTAATCCTCCTCCAATCCAGGATACCTAATGGAAAATGTCCTATCTTCGTCATAAGAGCTATTACAAGAAGTCAAAACTCATACAAACACCAAACTTTATCTTTTGGGATAAGAAACACTACACTGGCAATCTTGACATGTAAGTTCAAAGGGAACCAATGAAATGCTTAATCCGCTCAAACTATTTCTTCTCTATAATTCTTTGAGGAGGAGCTGGAATTATTGTCCTTGTTCAATTAACTAAGGAGCAGCTTATAAGCAATGCTGATTAGCATCAAGTAAGATATGCAAGCACTAAACAAGCCCTTCACTTATAAGCAATGCTGATTAGCATGTCTGGATAAAACGAATGAGTAGGCATGATTAACATGGCTTATCAGCTACAATTTTCGTTTCCACAAGTTGACCTAATAAAAATGAATGAACTTGTCAAACTACGTCAACATGTTGGCATGTACATCCAAATAAAATAAACATGTCCATTGTGAAGGCACTCCAAGCATGCCTCACTAATGCATGAACTGTTCCCCTTCATAAACAAGGTCTAATATGTCCAACCCAAGGGTTAGTGCTGCTAGTCCAGTGCGGTAGTACTTTCCTATTCCTCTGCTAATTATCTATGCTTGGCTCAGAAGAAACAATATTGAAAACCATCTACCAGTCACAATGTAACCCAACAACAACAACATTCCTTTTCACCCCACACCTATATGCTGCCTCACATCACGCTACCACAAGTAAGCAAGTGGTCCTAAACAAAATAATAATAATAATGCCACCATGCCATTTATATGGGTTTATAACACCCAACAAGCCCTAACCAATCAGACCACCATGAGCCATGACACAATTAGCTCAACCTAACAATGATTTTTGATCCACTGTGTTGGTCTGGTCTCCTTTTTGCTGCTCCCAACCTCTCCTTGGCCCACGACATGCTGATGTTGTAATTGTAGCCTAACCACAACCCACAAATGCAACTAACAATTCAATAGCAACTGAGTTCCTTCTCTTGATGATTTTTCCTAATCAAGATGTTTATTTCAGTAATGTATAATTATTGAAAACATTATGCAAAACAAAAGTCCTGTTTTGTTGCCTATACGTTTATTAACTGCTTGACTGTCAAGCACAAGAAATTTTTATCATGAAAAAAAGAAGATATGAATAAAGAAAAAAGAAGATCTTGATCTTTATCAAACAACAAAATTGTTAAGAAATCAATTAACTTGAACTCGGTCCAGAACAGGCTAAACGACTTCCAAATTCGACTCTAATCAATTGAAATCTACTTTAGTTCACGTGCAATGTATCATCTATGGGGGCGTTCATCTCAAATCCAAATACCTAGGCAAACCCCTTCCATGATCCAAGAAACAAATCACCTCGACAAAAGGAACGCTGAACTACAAGAAGAAGGGAGGGAAGAAAACAAAAACCTTTCTTGGCCGGCAGTGTCCCAAATCTGGGCCTTGAGGACCTTACCGTCGACGGAGATGCTGCGGGTGGCGAACTCGACGCCGATAGTGGACTTGGACTCGAGGTTGAACTCGTTCCTGGTGAAGCGGGAGAGGAGGTTGGACTTGCCCACCCCGGAGTCCCCGATCAGCACCAGCTTGAACAGGTAGTCGTAGTCGTCCTCCGCCCGGTACGCTGCCATCTGTGCCCTTTCTCTCGATCCTCCTCTCTCACGCACGCTTCTCTTGTCCAAGAGCAAGCTCGCACGCGCCACAAGAAATCGCTACCACCGAGCTCCTCTGTTATCTCTTTGCTCTTTCCTTCGTCTTATTAGCCGGTGCAGATTTGGGAGGAGGCGGATTCGAGGAGTGTGGAGAAGGGGAAGGAGGGGGAAAGCAGTAACACACAAAGGAAAGCGTGTGGTTATAATGGTGACCAGGGAAGTGGAGGTGGAATTATTAAAGACCAGTTTTCTGATTAGTACAAATGTTACCCACTCGTTTACCTTCCTTCCGGTTAGTCCCCGGCCGGCCCCGTGAGTGGGGTCCTATAATTGCCGCCCTTCGCCTTCGTACAACCCGATGCATCAACGAGAGTGCCGTGTCCATCTCCGTCGTGGGTCCCACAGGACGGGTCTGTTGATTAGGACGGGAGAGTAGGCCGCCATCGAAGCCAGGTAAGAAAGATTAATGGGTGGTGGAATGGGGATTAATTTGTTTTCCCTGTTTTATTATTTTTAGGTTTATACACAGACAAAATCTACGAGTAATTGTATGGTTGGCCAATTTTACATTGAGAGAAATCTTCGTCAACTGAGTACAAAACAAATATCTAGCCATCAGGATAACTCGTATGAGGACGAAAAAAAAAATACTGTCACAGTGGAGTTAACACGTAGCATCACGTGAATGGCGCATGCAATAACTCGTCACAGAACAAAGATGCAATGACTGTGTCTCCTTCTCAAGATTTTTGGATAGGAACAAAGCTGGATGAACTTGTGTGCATTATAAGGGATGACATGGATGTCATATCAATAGCACGCATCAAAATTTGGGATGGGACCCCAAGTTGGCTGAGGCCGTCCCCCGAGATCCATGCGGATGACATGGTTGGATCACATGGACACTACATCAACTATGACTCTTATGTCACATGAGTGCCAAGCCAAATGACAATAAATTGTCTATGACAACCTTCCAAATTACTTTTATTGATATATAGGCAGACAAACAATACAATTTTTACGAGTCACGTACCAGTGGCAACTGTTAAATGGAGTCTCTTGGAAACGTGCTCCAAGTTTAGGTGGCGTCCCTGCATTTTATACAATCTACAGAATTCAGCTTGAAATAATATTTTTTTTCATTCTGTCAATTGTTAAACTTGCTAAGATTTGAGAAATGGAACTTGCCGACGAGGGAGGAAAAACCTAAGAGTACTTGTAAGCAACCTGCGTGACTTGCAATCCATTAATAATTTACTTTGGTGATCCAGTGGGAAGGCATCTTCCGCATATGATGAGCTTAGACACAGATCCAAATTTCCTTCCAATTTTTAGGTTTAAGAGTTGCAAAGATATGTGAACAACCTCCAATTTTCAGGCATTTGCTTGGGCCAAAAAAAAAAAATCTACACAATAGGGAGGAAAATCTTACTGTATATGTTAACAACCTGAGTGACTTGCGATCTGACAAGAATTTATTTCGGTGATTCGGTATGCAGGCATCTTCCACATATGATTAGCTTCGACAGAGATTGCGGTTTCCTTCTAATTTTCAGGTTTAAGCGCTGCAAAGAAGCCATTTAAGTAAGAACCCATATGAATTTTCTGAAAAGGAACCATAATATATAGCTGAACTAGACAAAGAAAGCAACATTACTATGCATTGAGTCCTTGCTTTTTTATGCCTTTCTTTCATATGAGCAAACACAGATATATGAGAGTTAAAAATCAAATATAATTTCTTTTGTACTAAACAAAATTAATCTTCGGTATAAGCACTGCATATAAGGTAACCAAGAAAGGCACACGTTCTGTACATTGATGTATATAAATACACAAACACACTTATATATATATATATATACACACACATATATGAAAGAATGCATAAACTAAAGTGCCAAAGGTAAAGTTCATGGATGTATTTAAGTATACATATAAAATAGAAAGACAAAAGTATAAACAAAATAATTACATCAACAAAACTCACAATTTATGACACTAACAGTAAAGTTGAAATATTCCAACAATTCCTGTCTTCACCACAACAGATGCAAAACATAAGTAGTATGATTACCTTGGGTTGAGTTGTCCTATGAGCTTTCCAGCAAAACAAGCTTCTTGATTTAGGCTCCAGTCTCCTGTAGGATTTAGGAAATTACAAAATGCACTGTCCAGCTAGATTGAGAAAAAACAATAATTATGCTTACGTGCATGTTGTAAACAATGATAATTGCCATGGGTAACTTTCTAAGCAGACCGGATTAACCAAGGCAATTTTGTCAAGTAAATCTCCGGCATTAGAAATTCAATGTCAATTGAGACTAGATTCTAAATAACCATATCAGTTATCCAACTAAAGGTGCAGTATGTATGCGTAATTTTATTCATGTAGGTCTTTTGCATGCTTGCTTTGCGTATGTTCAGATTGTAAATGTAAGTGAATTCCAGCATGAATCTAGTGCAGTTGCATATGATACTAGTACATGCCAATGGATTTTACCTAAGTAGAATTAAATCAATGGTACATATTCATCATCAATCTAGGAGCAAATTATGTTCTTCCTGAAATCTTCACTCTTACTGATCAGCCGTGCCAAAAAGAAGCAACAATTCTTTTGTTTATGATGGCGCGATTACAAGATTGCAACCAACCTTCTCATTTAGGATCAGATGAACTTCAGACTTGATGAGCATTTATATATCTGGCATCCTATTTCAATAATCAGAAATACTTTATTGTAGTTACCATTTAAGAGATTTTTTTTGCTGCACATCAATTTAAATTACAAAAAAGCCTTTTTGTGGTTATTGTTAGTTAAGAAGATCAGAAGATATACGATCCAATTGAACTGGTAGTTTGTGTTATGTAAATGCAGGATTCATTCTGTTCCCATGTTCAATAGCTTTGCAGAGTATAAGTGAGAAGGTATTAGGCATTTGGGACCAAGCTACAATAAAAACTTAGGCTGATGCTTATATATGTTTTTCTTATGAAATAGGAACAGATCAATAGGACTATAAACAAAAATTGCTTGTGTACTCACAAGTTCTCCTGCTCAAGCTTCTCAGCTACTGACATGGCTTTGCATCTAGACCACCCACCTTCTGCCTGTTGAATAACATGCGCAAGAGATACTTCACTGCTAACTAAGTTTTTTCTTTGATTTTGTTCATTCTCCTTCCTTTCTGACAGAGAAACCAAATGACTATGGTGACGCGAAGCTGATGCTTCTTCCCGTACATTTTCAAATCCTTTTTCCATTGATCCTACAGTCTTATTTGTTAGCTGAAGTTCATGAGGTCCTGCTTCAACAATTTCATCTTCTGTCATCACATGGGGACCAGGGTGCAGCCATCTAGCTTGACCAGAGCAAATCCTTCCAAGAATATTTTCTTCTATAAGCTTCCCTGCAAGATTTTCAGATACTGAATTAAGTGATCTTTTATTCTTTACATATTGCTGCTTTACTGTCATCTTAGAAGAACCACTCTTGGAACTAGGCAAAAGGGAAGCAACTGGGGCATCTAGTCTGACACTGTTCCTGGATCTACAGCTGATTTCAAGTAGTACCGGTGAAGCAAGTACAGATTCAAATGCTTGCAAAATCTGCCCTCTGAACTTCTCAGCTCCAGATTTATTTGCATTCGAGCTGAAAGCCAACTGGACAGTAGGAGCTACAGTGGAGAAGAAACAATAACATCAGTCATCCAAGTACTGGACTAAGCACAAAATTCAAACAATTTTTCTTCTGGTATAAACCTTAAGATTACAAAACACTTAAAAATTATAATGGTAGACAGGTATTCAACTCCACGTTTAGACCTTTGTATCATACTAAACTTTCAAGACCATCGATGTTTTGCACTGCTAAACCTTTTTTACAGTACTCTCCACCAATAGATAAAGCATTGCTAATCAACTCAAACATTTGAGGATCAAAACTCATAAAACCACAGACATGCAGAGTTTGTCCGAGATAATACCCTAAATGATGAAACAGCATATTAAAAATTAAAATAGCAATGAAATATTAAGGTTAGCATCAAGTGCGTGTTGGTTATATAGGTCTTACTTTAAAGGAAATAATTGGCAGATAATGAAAGAACTCAGACGTTGGTGTTCTTTAATGCAAACAATATTTATCATAAGAATCACAGAAGACGGCAGATATTACCAACATAATCAAGGTCAACAGATCTATATCCATCCATGATCTCAAATACATACCTTACCAAACAATTTGTGTAATGATGGTTATCCAAACTTAATCCCTCTGGATCAGCCAGATCAATTTAATTGGGCTCATTGGGTTCCATAGATCATGTATGATCGGGTCAAATTCAGGTCAAGCTCATTTGAATCAAAGCAAGTGTCAACCCGACCAGACAAAAAGTAAACTAATTTCTTTCTGACAAGAAAATGTAAATGCACCTCAAACTACCAACTAGATTGAACCAACTTGTTTTGATGAACCCAACCAGCATATGGTTGTTCGGCGTTGGAGCACAGAACCATAATGCATTAACGGGGCTGGTTAGGTTGGTTTGCTTTAGCCCAGAGCCAGTCTAACTTGTATAATTGGGCTGGTTCCCAAGACTTTCTCTCCTTATTATCTCTCCTCCTTATGTGTATATATCCAGATGATTTGTTGTCTAAAAATTCCGGATTATTTTCCATTTTCTCCAAGAGGGGTTCCTTCATGAACATAAACAAGTATCAATAAAGTAAAAGGGTAACAGATGCTAATATATGAAGCTATTCGAATTAACAGCATGATGAATTCAACGGACCTACTAATAATGATGTGAACCTACAACTCATCATTTTCAGTATCATTTTATATTTTGCATATCAAATGAGTAGTTTCTTAGTGAAATTCATATCGTATAATTATACCAACTGGTCAAAATAGTAAATGTGAAATTGCACCTCAAATGAAATCCTGGCTTTGCCCTTCACCATTTTTTAATTGTTTCCAAAGATACCAAGCAAATATTTGTTTCTTAGCATATTGAAAATGGACTTTAAGAACTTACCGGCACCTAAGCTAACTGACTTTAGACTCCCTTCATTATACAAAAACCATCTTAATGTATCTGATGGGATATGTTTTAGTACTGCTTGCCATATCTTCTCAATGTCATCGTGTCTCTTGCCAGAGTTATGTAGGTCTCTTGCTTCAATAGCTTCACTGGGCTTCGCTGGCCCCTTGCCATTGGCCATTGTAACACAATGACTTAACTCATTACCACTTATATTGTTGTTGTACCCTTGACCAATACCTCTTGAAAAGCTCCCGTCCAGAAGTTGCATGTCATCCAGCTTGTTGGTAGAGCCTCCATGTATATCTCTGACATGAGAGTTATTCAGAAGCATCGGACTGTGATAGAAACTTCTGTCCATGGATGAACTAGGTAGTATATATTGCTGATCTGGAGCAAGTTGAAGAAGGGCAGCTGTCAGCCAAGTCACTTTGTCACTCGATGCCCTCAACCGTTTTTCAGTTTCAGAGGGAGTCCTGAGAGCTTTGCATAATCTCTCCATATCTTCCTTGGACACTGTAAGAAACAAATTAAACACTATCAGAGTTAAAATATTTTTTAGAGAAAACCTAAATGAAAAATAACTGCAAAAACTCTCAATCAAGCACAAGTAGACCAGAACTAGGCGGTCAACATGAGAAGCGTACTCAGCTGACCATGTACAAGAATCAACTCTTGACAGAGCGACAACCAGTTGGTGGTTGCCAATTTCCTTTGTTAGATTACATTACTTGAGAAATGAAGATTGAGCACATTGTTGTTTTACTCACAAGTTTGCTGATGGAAAAATTTTCTGCATGGTCTATCTTGTGCAAGGACATAGCTACCAGCAAGAATATCAGTAATTATGGTTGCAAGCTGTGATATTAATGCCAGAGGATCAACCCCCGTCTCCATAATCTCTCTTAAGCTCTTCACAGTGTTAACAGTGTCTGCAGATAATGACAAATCAAACAGATCCACCAGTTCTTTATCAGAAACAAAACCAACCTGGATAAGTAGCACATAAATGTCAATATTCACCAAGCAGATGATGTATTAATTTCTTCACAGTGTCAAATGCCTCATTTACTGCTTAGATTTCAAAATTTACCAAAACTCCATGTCCACATAAGTTGAATGAGGTAAGTTATAATGTTTTGCTTGTTGGTTAAGCAACGAAAAAGAAAATATTTCTTAATCACTCAAAGTTTCACGGGAAACCCTCTGAGGCTTGCAAATTAGAATTGTGTGGTCATCCTTCATAGAGACAGAAATCTGTACTGGACATAAAAAGTCAAACTTAAAAAGGAACTTCCAACACTAAAAAGGAAAATGAAAAAGAGAGAGAAATTAGATTAAGCTGCATGATGGAGCACTTTAATCTCATGCTTCAAGACATTGGTCTAATGTTTTCGTCTATATGAATAAAGCATCCTTTTACAATTTCAAAGATCCTATTTGGACTCAGTCATTTTGAGCAACCAGTAATTGCAAACAAAATCATCCTATGATTTTCTTTCCTTATTTGCCAATAAATTGATTAAAGGACAAGGTTCTCTTTTATTACTTGCATTGCCACAAAACATATGCAAGATCATATGATTGCTTCCTACAATGTTCAATTTCATCAAATCTAGAACTAGGCATGCTAAACATGCACATCTCTTGAAATGCATGAAAATTTCAAGAGTTACAGAACCACTGGTATACAAAAGAAAGTGCTGAGAACCACCAGGCGATGTAGGCATTGAGATGGTAGAATGACAGAAAACTTACTAGCTCCTCGACAAGTGGAAGAGAAATTTTCTTCCCAAGCAAATTGATTTGATCAAGGGTCATCTCAGCATCTCTTAAGGAACCATCTGATTGTGATGCTATAAATTTTAAAGCATCCTTATCAATTTCTAATCCTTCACTGGTTGTGATCCATTGCAAAGTAGAGATGATATCGGAGTCTCTCACTTTTGGGAAAAAGAACTTTTGGCACCTGGATATGATAATATGAGGCAAAGAGTCAAGATTTGAACAGATAAGGATAAAAATCACATGCCGTGGTGATCGATCAATGACCTTTGAAATGGTACTCCATAAATTTGAAGGCAAGCCATCACAATCATCTAGAATGGACACTCTGTACATTGACGATCGTGGCAACAACATCATATTATCAAAGGCATCTTTAATGCTCTCAAAATCGAAGTTGCCAACTGGTCCCAGTTCTAGCACATCTCTGCTCCTACCCAGATCATTTGAAATGCAGGAACTACAAACACCACAAGGTTTAAAAACCTCCTGAGACAAGCAATTTAAGGCTCTAGCAAATACACGAGCACAAGATGTCTTCCCCGTCCCATGATGTCCATGAAAGACATAAATCAACCCAACTTTTCTTCTCATAATGGCATTGGAAAGAGCTTGAACGACCAGGTTTTGTCCCACAAGATCTTTGAAGGTTTTTGGCATGTATTTTTGCGTCAGACTACTGTGTCTACCGTGACCAAACAGTCTATATCTCTTATGGCTTGATCTTGCATCAGATGAAAGGTCGGAGTATGTATAATGCCTCAAGCTGTGATTAGAGAAGATTTCCAGTTCTCCTGAATAACCCCTTGAAAGGAGACAATTAGCATCATTACCCTGAGATTCCGGCTCCTCGGTCAGTAACGGTAGCACTTCAGAATCTGAACTTGTTGGAGTCAGATGATCCAATGCAGTGAACATATTCGAAGTATTTCCTTCCTTTTGTGGAACAAGGCCTTCAGCCTTTTTCGTTCTAAAATCAGATAGTCCACAGGACAAACTCCGCCCAGCTATATCAAGAAATGTCTTCCCTTGATAATGAATCCTTGACCAATTCCACGGAATTCCACATACATTTCTCTGAGTCCATGCGACCTCGAGTTCAGTATCTTCTGCAACATTCTCCAGATGAGCTTTCTGACTCTTGGAAGCTACGGCTACCGAGTCTGAGGCATTGGTCAGATTTCGGTGATCACCAATTCCTCTCAAATCAATAGATCTACGAGCCCGCCTTGCTCCTTTCAGCCTGCACTTCTTCCCTAAGTTTGACCGGCGATAATGGTCACAAGTGTTTTCTTCTGCCTCATTGTTGGTTTTACTCTCATGCCTACCATGCTGAAATAAGCCAGATTTCTTTTTGCTAAAATCGTCTGTCTGACCTGGAACTTCTTCTAATTGCTCCGAAAGTGTCTTAGGGCAAACAGCCTGTCCATCAGTACTCTTGTCGGGCTCCTTGTTCCTTTGTCCCACCACTTTCTTGTGTGTGTCCTTCAAAGAGACTTGGTTGCCAGACAAACCATCACTTTTGTGACTTCTTATCCAAGCTTCTTCTGTTTTGGTAATCTCTGCATCCCTATCTATTTCCTCAAATACATAATTGTCAGTTGCTTCCGCGGTGATGACTTTTGCTGTGGCAACGCTTATAACGAGTGGCGAACTTACAGACAACCGACCAGCCTCCCTCCAGCAATTGTCTCCTATGGATATCCTCCTGCCGTTGGTAGTAGCCTTCCTTTCAGATATCCTAGCAAAGCCACCCACAGTGTAAGGGGAGACCCACGAGGGAGGGCTGGCGGATGGGTCTCTCAGTGACCTCGACTTCTGAAGGACAATGAGATCCCTCATGAGGGATCTCCCGGCAATGTTGGGGCTAAGGTGGTGCATGTGGTTCTTGGAATGTATGCAATTGGTCAGATGCACATGGTTACAAAGATGATCGCTGATGGCGATGCACTGGTCCTTGAAATGGTTGCCAATATTACCACTAGAGTCGTCTTTAATGGAAATGGTATGGATGGCCTTGGTCATGATCAGAAACTAAGGACATCAATAGATGTTTCAGAGCCTCCAACTTCCCGTTCTTTATGCCGAAAAGGGAAATTTCAAGGCATAATGTGCATCTGATTTCGACCATCTAAAACCTCGAATCGTAGAACAAACCAATGCTAATATGAACTTCCTGTTCCAGCGCAAGATATGGCACACATTTCATCCCTAAAATCTTGGTAAACAAACAGTTGCCCTTCAACCTTAACGAGGTCAAAAATTAACCTAAAAAGAAACCTTCTTTCATGAAAACGGCTAATTGTTCGATGGATTCCGCTAAAGAACAAAGGAAAAAACTCACTAGGACATGCAAGGCAGTCGTTGCCCTAGGAACAGTTCAAACTGTCAGAAGAAGGAGAGCGCCGGGAGCAGGTCGAGGCCGTCGCTCACCTCCCTGCCTGAATCGCCGCCGCTGAGAATTAACCCTAGAAATCCCTACTTCTAGCAACCGCCCAAGATCCAGAAGCGGAACAGCCGAAACACCTGAATCGACCGAATGATCCGACTTCGAAGCCGATCCGACCCAACTCCATCCCCACATTCCTCACGGGAAGCCCGCGCCGGGTGCTTCCGACAAAGGAACGGGGCGGGCAGAGGGAGAGAAAGCGGAAAAGGAACGGTTGCGCCCGTGCCCGTTGGCTTTGTCCGCGGGCGGGCGGTGTCGCCTTCGCCTCCCAAATCGACGAGAGTGGACAGTATCGTGTTTTCAGGTAGTATACGTATATCCTATGATCCTAAAGGGAACAACTACGAAGCTTTGGACGGCTGGGATTAAACGTTGATAGATGGGTCGTATATTTTTGAGAGATGTGATGCGATGATGATGATATGATATACTAACGATTTATTCGAGAAAATTATATATTCTCATGTAGATATCTCTTTATCGAAATCTGAACTTTCAAAAGCCACATTTAATCTAGAGTTTTGAAAATGATAAATGAATTTTAATTATATTATTTATTATATTAAAAATTTTAATATCAAAAACTGAGATTAGATAATAATAGATCAAATTTACATCACCGCTCCACGGACGCATGACATATGTCGTATAAAAAAAATCAAATTGACTCCAATCATTCCATCTCATCTCATAAGTACGATTTAAAAATTCATCCTTATGTTTTTTTTTAATAATATATTTTTATTACATTAAATTTAACGCTCATACGTGGATCTAAATTTGAATCCTATGTACAATAATAGGATATTTCTCAATAGAGATAATTCACCCTTATGTTACTAATTATTTGAGTTTATACAAATCGTTACTAATGTTTTAAAAGAAGATTTTTTATTAAAAAAAGAGAAAATTGAATGTACAATGTCACTAAATATGTTAACTTTCTGTAAACTTTCGTTACTATTGTTGTTGTAGAATTTTATGTTGTGATGTGTCAGCATGACTCGGTTCCTACCATATGTGCAAACGTATCTACATTGGTTAGGAAGGGTGAGGAGCTTGAGAGATGTCGGTGTGATACGCTTTAGAGCTCGACTCAGGTTAGTCGAAGGTTTCTATACAAAAACTTCGTTGGGACAGGGTGTCTGATATAGCCCCTCTGATGCTCAAATCAATACCCCAATCGGGATCAGATTTGGATGGTGTATGTAGAGAGCATCTGATTTTTTTCCTCCTTTTACCTGTGCCCAGGGGTAGTTTTTATACCTGCCGGTCAAGGGTCGATCATATCTCGTCTTTTATTATCGTCGACGTCCTTTGTTGAGTTGGCATATAGTCTCACGTGATTTCGAGGTCAAATTTTACTATGTCGGATGGGCTGTTGACGTGACGCGTTCAAAAAGAACGCGTGAAAGGTGATTGGATCGGTCAAATATTAACCTTATAAAGTATAAACCTTATGCACTAAATTCTTTTTGAAAGGTCACTTCCAAATCTATTGGTCTCTAATTCGCGAGTAAGATGAAATTATATTCCAAAAAGTTCATATATTGTCATAAAAGAGAAACGCAAAGAGCAGTTTCGTAGGCAATTTGTTTTGGCAGGTGGAGATTATGACTTCCATGGAACGAAGAACCTAATGCTCTTTTAACACTTAACTGGGAGCTCATACTCGACCCTTACATGAGAAGGTCCATCTTCTTACTACGGCAGCAAACTCACCCTTCTTCCCCATAAACGTTTTGCATGCAGAAAACAATGTTCCATGATAAGAGACACGCTAATTTGTCCCTGAAGCAACGCGGGCGGCAGGTCAACCTGCTTCCTTTGGTGGCAACAGGTGCTTTCCTTGGCGCTTTGGGTAAAGTGGGTGAGGTGGATGCAGGTCAACTGAGCTCAAAACACGAGTATTCATTCAATTCAGATCTCTTTCATGGAAGCAGAGTAAGTCTTGAGCTCAAAACTTCGTCTTCTTCCCGTCGGCCAAATGACTCCTTTTATTTTTCCCTCTGCGGTGGTCGTCACATGGCGTCTGTGTAAAGAGTAGTTATATATTATGTTCAAGGATGAACGGCGGAGTCACGGAGGCAAACTGCTCCAAGCCATCATCTTCGCCGATGAGGTGAAGGAGGGCGAACCAAGAAATGTTCTTTGGATTCTTCCAGTGCCACGTCTCAGTACTATTGAAGGCAAGAGAGAGAGACGACGCTTCCTTTCTGTAGCAGGTGGAGATAGATGACAGCACTCGTACTCGGCCGATGGAGGACTTCACTTTGGCCAACATCTCAGAAATCACTGAAGCAAACACTGTTGAGTGCACTACAACAGCAGCAAGAAGAAACAAATTGTCATCGCGTTTGGGCAGCAAAGATGTGAAACTTCTGTAATTAGATTAACTTTCTCAGCAACTGAACGTGAATGACAAGCAATTCATGTGTACAAATAGAAGAGATCGAATGAAATTTTACACTTTAGTTGAATAAATCCTGTGTGATCCGTCATATTCATCTTGAATAAATAATATACAGATTTTGTTCTACCGCAAGAGTTCGATGTCAAAAAAAATATTGAGACAAACAGCAATGATCCACAACCTGGACTGGTTTCCACTCGATCCAGCAGCAGAACTACCTACCCCTGGGGGTTTTGATGGCATCACTCATGAGCTTACTTCATGGCTGATCCATGTACTAACATGCTCGGGAGGATGGATAGCTATCAAGCAAGCAGTCAGAGATCAAACGTAATATGCTGTCCACTCGCATAAGAACTCTTTCGCAGAGCGAGGAGCTGTTCAAACTTTACTTTCACCGTGCCAGTGGAACATGAGGAAACCAATCAGAAGAATGCTGTCATTGGGAGCAATCATTTTTGGACTCGGTGGATGGCATAGGTTCCAATCTTTCCTCAGGAGAAGACAAGGATCGCTCGGAGGCATCTGCGAGTGCTCCGAGCATGTTTATGACGTCAGATGTGTCGTCCAGATAATACCTCGCTTTGCTTGGTTTCTGCCCGACGGTGCAACCAAATATTGATGTGCGAGGAGCTACCAGTTTCTTTGTCACTACACCAGCAATGTCTTCAAACATGTCCTCATCAGACCTGTCATCGCCAATGCACAATACAAAATCGGCTTGTCTACCATTCTCCACCATGGAGGACAGAATCTTATCTGCCACTAAGCCTTTGGTGACTCCCTGCCGAAGCAACAATGACAAAATGTGATGCATGAATAAAACACAAACATTAAGCAGACGAGATATGCAAGATGATAAATTTTCAGAATGGCTCGGCACACATCCTAAGGTCATAACAGCCACAAGAGACCAGCCAGGAAGAGTAGCATATCTACAACCACATACGACCATAGATATGATAGTGTGGAGGCTTGTGATGCTCCTACTTTGGTGCAAACTATTCATCTAAGAAGGTATGGCACAGAGCATGATACATATGAGATCTATGATGTCTGGGAAGCTGATACAACATATAAATGCATACCTGAGGTTTGACTTCAATGATAAACTGGCCACTCTTCACCGAGACTGGTTCGTTTGCAAGCACACTTTCTAGATGGTCGAGCATTTCCTTTGCCTGAGCAGAACCAAAGCCAGGGTCAGCGTCCTGATGGTGCCAAACTAAGGCGCTTTCTTTGGTTTCAACCGAAGATCCATCAGTGGACTCCGTATATAGTTTCATGACTGGCTCAGCAATCTGCATCCATCCGAAATCAGTGTTCTGGCTATGGGTTTCCCACTCTTCGTCCCTACTCCACCTGCAAATATTGAAACGGAACAAGAACAAATTAAGCATGCCCCATTCGACATGTTTCTTCTTCCTCTCATTCAACCATAGATCCACAAGCAACAGCAAGCATTAAAGATCATACATGTGTATTCCTTTTACTCACTGACCCTGTAACATGTTTCAAACAGTCGAGAGATCAATTTCTGTCATATTAACAGTGTAGCATACCTCAACAAAGCAACATGAACGGCTTAAATTTCATACAAACAGTAACTATTCAATCTGAAAGATCACACATATTACTAAAACATATGAATTTGCTTAAATTAGTCACGCACATCTGATAATGGGGTTGCAAATTTCTTCCCTTTTGCTAAAACATATAAAGGAGGAGCACTCCTAGCTGTATTTTTTTCAAATAATATATAATTAAATCATCTTAGCTAAATCATTGACGAAACCTAAATGCATGAGTCAACACGCAAGGTTTATAATACAGTTTTCCTCCTAATCTCTAGCAACAAACAATAGGAAAAGAAAAAAAAAATCCATTTAGCTGTTAATACTATTGAAGAATGTTAAACATAACAAAAGCGCAATAAGAAGCATAAACAGCGGGAGCCAAATTCATTCAAATCTGTCTCAATACTATTGAAGAATGTTAAACATAACAAAAGCAATAAGAAGAAGCATACCTAATAAAGTATCCATGTTCTGCTGCAATTCCGAGCTTCTCACAAGGCAAAAACCACTTCTCCAAGCTTTCCCGACCTCTTCCGCTGACGATAAAGACTATATTCTTCTTATCTGCACAGAGGGCATTGACGATCCTGATAACCTCTGCACTGGGCCTCTTGTTGATGGATGTCGGTGGCACCAGCGTGCCATCGTAATCCAGCAAGAGAGCCCTACTCTTAGCTTTCACATAAGCAGAGACGATTCCATCGACATGGAGTTTCCTGAAATTAGGATCGAGCGCCACCACCCTGAATCCGAATCCCAAACCAATTCCCCAACACCTCCTTCTGAAATGGTCCTTGCACGTCCTCTCCATGTCTTGCATGAAGCTCTTTGACCAATAAGCAACATCATGAGTGCTGACATAACGATGGTGCTTCTCATGCCGCAGCTGTTTCTCACCGCCTGAAAGAGAGATGGCCTCGTTCATGGCCTCCCCTGTCGTCTCTATGTTCCATGGATTGACCCGAATGGCTCCGCTGAGCGAGGGCGAGCAGCCGAGGAATTCTGAGACCACCAGCATGCTGTTCCTCGGGCTATCAGCGTGGGAGCCTTGAGAATCGGAGATTCCCTGCCTGCAGACGATATACTCGTAGGGTGTGAGGTTCATCCCATCCCTTACCGCCGTGACCACCACGCACTCCGCAATGGTATAGTAAGCGATCCTCTCGGCCACCGAGACGGGGCGGTCGATGAAGACCACCGGGCTGTACCCCTCGTGCCCAAACGCCTTGTTGATTCGCTCGCAGCTCTCCTCGATCTCGCCCTGGAGCTCTTTGAGGTCCCTTCCTCGGACCCTCGGGGGATTGGCGATCTGGACGAGGACCGCACTGCCCTGCCACTTGGGGTGGAGCTTCAGCATGTGCTCGAAGGCGAGCAGCTTGAGGTTGATACCCTTGAAGATGTCCATATCGTCGACGCCCAGAAGCACGGTCTTGCCCTCGAACTGCTGGCGGAGCTGGTTAACCCGCCACTGCTTATCGGGAAGGCGGAGCACGGACCGGAGCTGGCCCATGTGGACGCCGACAGGCATGATCTTGATGCCGACGGTGCGGCCGAAGTAGTCGAGACCGATGTATCCCCGCTTGGATTGGTACTCGATGCCAAGCATGCGGCTGCAGCAGGAGAGGAAGTGGCGGGCGTAGTCGAAAGTGTGGAAGCCGATGAGGTCGCAGTTGAGGAGGGCCTTGAGGATCTCCTCGCGGACGGGGAGGGTGCGGTAGATCTCCGAGGAGGGGAAGGGGGTGTGGAGGAAGAAGCCCATGCGGAGGCGATTGAAGCGGCGGCGGAGGAAGGTGGGGAGGGCCATAAGATGATAGTCGTGGATCCAGACGTAGTCGTCCTCCGGGTTGATCACCTCGATGACCTTCTGGGAGAAGAGTTTGTTGGCGAGCACGTACGACTCCCACAAGGTGCGGTCGAAGCGGCTCCCGGAGCCGCCACGATCGGCGGAGAAGGGAAGCATGTAGTGGAACAGGGGCCAGAGGTTGTTCTTACAGAAGCCACGGTAGAATCGCTCGTGGAGGTCCGGGGGCAGGAAGGTAGGGACGCACTGGAACCGCTCCAGCAGCGCCTGGGCGACGTCGTCCTGCTCGTGGGCCTCGACGTCGACGCGTAGGGAGCCGACGTAGAGGACCTCCATATCATCGGGGAGGCCATCCTTGAGCTGGAGGAGGAGAGAGTCGTCGTCCCAGGCGAAAGTCCAGCCGCGGTCATCGGGCCGGCGGCGGGCGCGCACCGGTAGCTGATTGGCCACGATGATGATGCGGTCCTGCGCCTGCGACGACTGCACGTCCGACGCCACGCTGTTGGCGCGCTCCTCCTCCTCCTGCAGGTCCGCCAGCGTGCCCGGCACCGTCATCACTCGCGGCAGTCGCCGCGGCGCCCGCCCCCCCGCCCAGGCTCAGCGCCGAGAAGTTCCCGGACGCCAGATCGAGTAGGTTGGTATACGATCTGGACATCATCTTCTCTCCTTCCTCTGCCGCCGCCCAACCCACTCGATCCGACCTAGATAGAAAGATAGATAGATGGCATAAATCCATTAGTAAAAGTTGCTGCTTTACAAGGGAAAGAGAGAACAATAAATCGGGACCAGGAAGACTCACCCTCTTCCTGTTTGTTAGCCTCCTTTCTTCTTCCGCTAACGCTTTGCTATCGGGAGGGAGGGAGGGAGGGAAAGAAATAAGATGATATGATGATTCCAGAGAAAGAAGGTGGGTAGCTTGTCATGGGTAAGGTCGGGGGTGAGACGAAACAGGATAAGGTCGATCAGAGACCTCGGTCCTCTTCCTTCCCCTCTCCAAAACAAGCCCCATCGTGTTACCTTGCGAGCCCCACCACGTGTTGTCCGGTTCTCCGTTCCGGCCCCAAAGCGGGTACCGTTTTCGGCTAAATTATGCCCACTAGAGACTGGAGGCGTCACGTATGACGCGCGTGTCGTGGCTCCACGTCTCGGTCCGGGCTCCACTCGGCAGAGCTGGATCCAGCCCGGCGGATCCGGCTTGGGGTCCGTTGAATAATAATAGCGGTGGTGTCTCCCCGCGGTGTCGCCACGCGTATCGTTTTTGGCTGGGGTTCATTAATGGCGGCAGGAAAACGAAGCCGGAGCGCGAGCGTGGAGAGCGGTCGCGGCCCATCATAGTTGACCCCTTGACGTCCAACCGACTCCTCGGCACGTGTAGCGATGGTCAACCCGGTGGGGCTGTACGAGCGCGTGGTTTAGCAAGGACCGGACCGGCCCGGCCCAGCTGCGTCCAACCACGATCGACCTGGCACGAGGCAGCAACTCACATCACAAAAATGTGAACCACATTCAATTGACCGTATAAAATAATCCAACGTGATAAATATATGAATAGAGTAGTGCAACTTAATTGCAGTAAGCTCAACCGAACGTGGGGAGTGAAGCAGTACCAAAGCTCCCCACCCAGCCTTGTAGAATAATAATCCGGTGTTTGTGTGAGGGGGTTGCTGTCAGGGGGGGTATGTAAGTAAGGTCGTTGATATATGCCTCTCTATCTGCTCTCTCGTCTTTTGAAGGTCGATAAAAAGAAGTGCATTATGAGGATGGAAAGGAGTGATGGAGACAAACTGTGGGGAAAGGTAAAAGCTGTGGTGTAGACCGCGAGAGAGAGAGATGCTATAAGGATGAGAGGGGAGAGGGGGGGAGGGGGAGGACTAGGAAAGAAGAAAAGATTGACAACAGTTATCGAAACGTAGGGAGATTGAAATGCCTGCCTCTCCATCAATAATAACATTGGAGGTCGCTGTCTGGGAGTTGGGAGATAGGAAGGAATCACAGGCTTATGCAGGTCGGGAACAGCTGCCCCAACCTCACCATTGAATAATACTTGGCACCACTGTGACTCGATCCTCAAATCTTAAGACTACAAAATATCTACACAAAAAAAAAAAGGTGGACATGCATATATTCGATGTCTTACGGATCACCATCAGCCCACAAGGGGTGACTATCCTGTTGACTACAGACCACATTGATGTTTTTTTTTTTTTTTTTAATCTCACATCAGTGGCCTCCTCACATTTTTCTAGAGAACATTTGAATTCCTTCCATTAAATCATCAAATAGTTTACAAAGAATAAAGGAGGTCCAAATCTTCCAACCCATCCATCCCCATCTCTCAAAAGGTAGGAATAGGACATGAAAGGTGCGGATTTAAGAGTGTGTCTCTTGCCTATCCAGGCAAATCTAACGTTCATGGACGGGAAATAATGTGTAGCCACATGAAGACAAACCAATTTATTCGCCCACATCGAAACTTATCCTATGTGTTCGAGGGTGTCTGGACACTTATATATATATATATATATATATATATATATATATACACACACATGATCTTTATGGTGATGTAAAAGCATGAATTAAAGTAAACTTTTAGATTATGCGATGCCGCACTTCTCTTGAAATAGGTAATGAGATACGGTTCTTTGCTTCCACAAATGTTGAATCAAAGCAAGAGGAGCATAGAAACATAAAATAAAGAACAAACCCACAGTGGCACAGATAGAAAGAACGAACTGCGAGAAAATTTACGGTCTCACTTGGTGATTACCTCATCTTACGACCAATCGGAGCCCAATTCAGCCCAAAAGCCCGTTAAGTGGTTTTGTGAGAGCAAAATGGCCCGAAAGGTTCGATAAAGTCCGACGATGGTCAAGAAATAGGAGGACAAAACGGGAAGGAGGTTAGATTTGACTCGAGTGTATGTCTTGAATCTATTCAAATGTAATCAAATGAAAAGGCTCGATACGAATGTGATAAATATTGTGACATAAAATCAAATATGTGCCACGTGGACACGCGTGCCTGCCAGCAGTAGCCTTATTATATGAAACATGTAAAGAGGAGGCAGAAAAAGGTGTAGTGGCGGGGGGGGGGGGTTAATATTCAAACTGGGCCGGGGAAAGCGACAAAGGAAACGCAGAAACGTTTTGTCTGCGGTTTCCTCTTCGATTCTCGCCAGTCGTACGATCTGTCGATAGAACCGGAAAAGAAGGTGTGAAAGGTTCGGTAAAGTCACCTCTCGCCAATCGCAGGCGCGGTCGGTCCCCCGTCACTCCCAGTCCGCCACTTTCTTTCAAAAACCACTACCAAACCCCCTCACCCCCACGACTCACATAACCGCCTCCACCTTCGCCCCTCCCTCCCTCTCTCTTTCTAACCGATTCCCGACTACTTACTCTCCTTAATTCTACCGGCGCACCCATCAGAATTCAGAACACGATGATCGAGAAGATGAAGTGGAGAAGAAATCAACAGCAGCAGCAACAAGAACAAGAAGAACGACGAAAGCAAGAGGGGGAAAAGAATGAGAAGAAGAACAAGAAGCATACCTCGAGCTTTTCCTTCTCCTCATGGTTGGCGAAACTCAAGCCGAAGCGACGCGTTGCAACCGTCGCTGCGGCACGCGACGCCGTCTTCGCCCCTCCGCCTTCTCCTCGCCCGCCCGACCCCAGCCCCCGCTCCGCCTCAACCCATCTCTGCTTCTCCCCAGCCGCCCGGTTCCCCCCGCCCGTTCCCCGCCGCCTGTCCGTCTGGGACGACGCCGGCGGCCTCCGACCCAGGATTGCTCCCGTGAGGGCGCGCCGCCGGTCCGCCAGGCACCACTCCGTGGGCGACCTCGAGCTCACCCTCCTCGGGCATATAATTCCCTTCTCGAGGCGGTGGGCCGAGTCGGACTCGGGGACCGATGCTTCGGGACGCGATCTCTGCCATGGCCGGCGTCCCCCACGGCCGCGGAGGCGGCGTAGCGCGCGAACCACGGCAGTATATGCTTCGGACCAGCGAGCGGATCCTGACGCGCGGGATGGCCTCCCGCGGCGATCGTTCACCGGGAAGATCCGGCACAGGGCCAAGGTCAGGGTCCGCTCGCCGCGCACGGCGGCGGTGAGGGCGGAGGAGGTGGAGAGGATGAGGGCGGCGTCAAGGAGGAAGCGGGAGGAGGAGGTGGGGAGGAGGGGACTGGAGAGGTTCGCGGTGGTGAAGTGCTCGTGCGACCCGCAGAGGGACTTCAGGGAGTCGATGGTGGAGATGATATGGGAGAAGGGTCTCGGACGGCCGGAGGAGATGGAGAGCCTGCTCGCGTGCTACCTCGCGCTCAACTCGGACGAGCACCACGACGTCATCGTCAAGGTGTTCCGCCAGCTGTGGTTCGAGCTCAACCTGGAGCGGCTCGCCCACGAGTCCAATCGACGGCGTTGATGAATCCTTCTCCCCGCATTGATCACCGTCGGGTCTCAATCGCCACTGTATTTTCTCTATAATTAGATGTCAATAAAGACACTTTTCTCTGCTATTTATATGTTGTTGGACTATGCCGCCGCTGTGAACGATAGAACAATTCAATTGAGGCCATAAAAGAGGCTACATATTATTAGGATATAAACTGCTTGTTGGTATGAAAAAAATTAACATTACCTACACAATACAGTACATGCTATCACTAATACTACTACTACTACAATAATTGTAGCCAGTCTCTGTTATCAACTATCCCAAGTACAAGTCACCAAGTAACCTTAAATTTGGCGTCTATCCTGAGAAAAAGATAAGTCTATACTTTTGGGCACTTGCTAATGTTCACTAATAAGGAGAACCTCCAATAAAAATAAGTCATTCTGAGGTTGACAAGAACACTGAAGGACGACATTCTTGAATGTTTGCAAAGAGCATGTAGTTACAGAAAAATGATCTATGGAAGAAACAGGGAAAAACAAGCAAGTGAGATATCTATTTGGAAGTAGTAAAAATAAGGTCAAGCAATTTTACCAACTCTCTCTCTCTGGCATCGGGTAAGCAATGAGGACAACTATGAAGTTGTTTACTGGTTGCTGGTCTCCTCCAACATGGGGAAAACATCATCTGCAAAACTCTTGTATCTTTTAAATAAGTACAGAATCCTTGGAAAAAAGAATAGTTCAAAAGATCTAAACAAGTCAATTCTTTCTTTTCAGGAAGTCTTTACCTATATCAATATGCATACTTCAACGGCGTTTCACAGAGAACAATGACAGTAAGTTCTACAGCTCTGTAAAAGATTAAACAGATCAGGGCTCATTGTGCAAAGATGCTCTTGAAGGCAACAAACACTATGGACTTTGCAGAACAGAAAACAAAGGACTACAAGTTTGTCAAGATTCAAGTATAAGGCAAATATTCATTCCATAAAATGGAAATTCATATCAAACAATTAGAAAAAATATGTTTCAGTTTGAAAAAATGCAAAATACATCAGTTGTATTTTTGCAAAATACATCGGCTGTTAAAGAAGGTGAAATCGAGAAAGATATGCAATGCAAAGATACATTTGAAGAGGCAATTCTAGGTTATCTTAAACTAAACTACTGTAGATGCAATTATGAATAAACAATATCTGAATTCACATCAAATTATGTGTATAATTCATAAATACAAGGAACATATCAAATTTTGCAAATGGAAACCAAAGAACCATACAACTTAATAATTAAACCGTTGGAAGTCAATGATTTTCAACAATAATACTAGCTTTCTTTTAGGTGCCAGGCCCAAGAGCGAAACAAACCACATACAGTCTATAGGATCGGTGGCTCAACAGGTTGACTTGTTTGATCCGAGCATATTTAAAGCATTCACTAATACATTTATTATGAGAAACATAACATGTTCCAACTTTCCGAGTGAAAAATCTAGATGAGTTATACTAGGGACAAACCTATTATAATAAAAAAGAATAGTTCTAAATGTGAATCTCCACAAATATACATTTTGCCAAATGATACCAGCAAGGTGCAAAATTGCAGATACTCCAGGGGATTTTAGTTACTTATAGCATGAAAAGCAATATAATAGATATCAAGATAGTACCAGAAAATGACTCTCCTTCTATATCATAAAGACATACAATGATCAATACGGTTGACATGAACGAAAAAATGTGTACTCTAAATTCGTTTCTGTTAGACTTCATCGATGATTTAAAGAGGTTAACGGAAATTAGCCATGTAAAACAAGCATGGGAAAGGAATACAATTAATGAATAAAATCGAGTCAAAATGAGGGTGCATAGCCTAAGATCTGAAACTATTTTAGAAACTATTCTTGATTTGATGCCATTATGCATTTTATAATAAATGAAAAAAGGTACTAGTAAGAAAACCGCATCACTCCTAACCAGGGATGCAAACAAGGTAATTTAACTGGCAACACAATGATTATCACATGCTATCATGAGTGGTACCACTATCAAATCAAATATAGATCCTAACACAACTATAACTGAAAAAATTAACTAACATCAGATTTTCTCTTCTGAAGTAGGTGTTTGACATTTTTCCTTCTCCACCATATGTTTTCCTGCACTCCTATCTCCCTTTGTGTGTCATCTGAATCTCTTCTTTGTGACTGGACTTCATATCAGAAGAACCTGGGTTCTCTCTAAGAAATTGTTCCCATGGGCACTGTAGATGTTGTAGAACCTGTAGTTCGATCTCTTGATGAATAAGCCTCAGTAGCAACAGGTTCTGAAGTCGCATCTATCTTAGAAACCTTGCTCCGTGAAGATGTTTGCATTCAGGTTGCAGAAATTTCAGGAGTCTCCGCATAACTACTAGACTCTGCTATCCCCGGAGATGAATGAATATCTCCCAAGTAGGGTGAACACGGATACAGCTTAGGCAACGAAAGTTGCAAATTCACATTGGTTTCCCCTGATGGTGCACTCATCTCTATAAGATTTACATTAGAGGGTAAGGAAGGCACGATACTATCATAGGACAGGCCATTGCCGAAAGCTTGACTAACACCTCTGAAGAAATTCTCCAATGAATTCAAGGATGATTTCATCTTCACGAATGATTCCATGTCAAGTGTTTGCAATGGCACGATGTCTGATTTTTCTCCTACAATGGGATGGAGAGATGCAATCTGGTTATCTTCTGACGTGGTATCCCCATTAAAAAAAAAAAAAAAATCAATTTTCTGCAACCTCCTTTTCTTGCTGTGAGGATCAGAATGTTGAATAAAAGTTAGACCACTCTGTCGTTTTTCCAAAACATGCAATGTTTCCTCTCAAGACTGCATTAGGAGCTCCATTCCATACTGCTGCTTTGTATGTTTCTGAAGCTCATTAAAAAGTTTATGCTTTTCTTGCTTAAGCCTCTCAATCTCCGCTTCGAGCTCCTGTTTTTTCAGCTTCCACTGATGGTCCCGAATAGTTGCCCTGGTTGTGCTGTGAATGGCTATGTACCAGCTTGCGTCGCTATATGTTTTTCAAAAGATGCCTTTGTCCTCATTTGAAATCATCATTTGCAAACTCCCACCAATCAGGGTCAACCTTTCTGAAACCCTGGACAGCACAACATGAACATTTTTATCTTCTTCAAATCACATATGGAAAAGAGCGAGCAGTTCATACCACAGAAGATTGTCGAGGCAAAAGAAGAATGCAAATTAATCAGTCATATTGGGACAAATAACTACTACAAATAAATTAATCAGTCAGACATTCGAGAAAAGGTACAATTATGTTTATAATAGATAAAAACATATGAAACTAACTACGTGGAAATTCAGAATAGTGAGAAAACACCAGCATAATTTATTCATTTCCGATCAATATTCAAATATGAAAGATCCCAACAGAGAACACTCTCATTTTCCCATTTCAAGAACATAGATCATGAAGCAAGATTGATGCATCAAAACTTGCTCTAAAGCAGAAGTTAAATTTATGAACTGAACTTTATCGTTCTTTCCACAAGACAAATCATCCCAACAAAACCCAATGTAAAGTAGGAAGGTCAATCAAGCTGAACTAATTAACCAAACAGGATATGAGATGTGATTTCCGATTCAAGAATTACTGGTTTCTGTTAAAAGGGAGAGGCTTTCTCTTGGAACTGTTCCACTTACATAAGTATTGAGCTGCCTGACGAAGCTGGAGAAATTATTAATGGGACTCCACGAAACAATGGAGTTCGTCGACGGGTCGTTCACCATCTCATACGTCTTGGTGAGGAACGGGAAGGGGAATTCGAACTTCCCCGGGAGCCTTCCGTTCCTATCAACCAATGTAAAACCGCCAATGTGAATGGACTCAAGGCATCCTGCCCACTTCAATCTTAGGGCAAATAGAATCCTTCCATCAAAAGACCAAAAAAACAAAAAACTGCCTCCCCGTGAACAACCTCGATCGACCCGCTCCCTCTTTCTTCGACCTCCAAGCCCGGCAGATACCGCGCCTCTCAAGATCAAAGCGCCAAGGGGAATAACCATTTGCCCAGCAGGCGACATCGGTCAGTAATCTGCAGAAAGGTCCGACGAGGATCAGAAGGGAACAAGAGAGAGAAAAGGAACAGGAAAAACAACTTCATTTACGCAACTACGAGCGCGGAAACCAAAAGAAAGATCACCCTTATACCTGTGATACTCTCTTTCTCGCGCTCGCCGATGCGAGAGATCGAGCTCCCCTGCCCGATGTTCTTCCGGAGGACTCAACGGCTGTCTACGGTTGGCTCCAAACGCCGGAATTTTCTAGAAGAAGAAGCAAGCAAAAACAAGAAAAGCCTCGGAAATAATTTATTTTTTTCTGTTTATTTTTTTAGAATAAATTTCATGCATAACGAGTAGTCTACGCGTATTTGACGAACGGACATTAGTCTCTCCCTCTCTCTGTCTTTTACGCAGCCTTGACATTTGCAGGCTTCTTTTTTTCCTTGTCAATTATTTGATAGTGGGTTTCACAAAAATAATTATTAAAATTTTTATTTTTAAAAATATTACTTTAAAAGTCTCTTAAAAATACTAATTTCCCTGAAGTGTGAATATATATATATATATATATATATATATATATATATATATATATATATATGATATTTCTTGAATTAGTACAGGATGGAGGCATATTAGCTCTTATTCGGGTAATTATATATTATCTCCTATAGGTAGTAGCTATGCTTAGTATTTTAATGTTTATATTAAAAATTATATTAATATTCCTATAAAAGTAAAACATTTAATCATCGTCGACTCTATAAATAAAAGATATTATATATGTTATCAGAAATGATATTAAAAAAAAGATAAAAGGTTAATTTCGATCCTCATCGTCTGTACAGAGTTACTAACCTTACACGAAGTTAGAAACATTAGGTATAATAATGAAGCAAAAGATGAGGATACCCACCGAGGCCATGGTTAGGTAGACTATCAAAGAGGATAACGAAGCAAGAGAAAATGAGATGATGCAAGAAATGAGGATCACTACTGATGTCATCGTTGGATAGATGATCCGAGATGATAGATAAAATATTTAAATACTGAGGATCGAAAATTATCTTTTTATATTTTCTTTAGTGTTATTTATGCATGTGGCAGTACCTATCTTCCGTTAGTAGAAACAACGACGCAAAAAAAAAAAAAAAGGATTAAATATTTTAATTTCATAAATATAATGATTCTAATAAAGGATAGAGGGTAATATATAATTAGTACACTCTTATCATACTATGATGATAGTATGAGTAGATTTCTCGTGAACATATCTTTTTTCCTTAGTAGAGTTAAATATTTTAATTTCATAAATATAAGAATACTAATATAATTTTTTAAAATATAAAAAATCTAAATATTGATAGTACGAGTAAGATTTCGCGTGACCATATCTTCTTTCTTACATTTATTGCATTGTCCAAAGCTTGCAGGCGCCGAGGAGAAGTCAGATTGGATGGGTGTGAAGGAAGCAGAGACAGGTGGAAGATGTTGCTCAAGCTTCTCATCTTTCTACAGACAAAAAGGATTTGTTGGTGTGGAGGAGTGCGACGGACAGAGGAAGGGTCGTGCCGGAAGTCTTCACCACCACTTCTTCTGCATGGAACTCATTGGCCCAAACTAGCTTTCCGCTTCTGAGTCCTTAAGCTTGTGTTTCCACTAATCTATCCCGTAAACACTTGAATCGAATATTACATTGATTGATACGGTAAATAATGAGTCACCTTAGCTCATCGAGACCCATGCCAGATCAATGGCCCAGCTCATCGCGATCCACACCAGGTCAATAATCTAAGACAACACCGAGATTTCACGTTGACCCAACTGGCACAGGCCCGGGCCAAGGTGGCAGAGCAATGACTTGAATGTCACGGCAGCACAGACTGTGCAGAGATCCAATTAATGAAGAATGACGTTGCGCCTCTGCACCATGCCAACCGCACGGACAACGACTGGCCACACCTACCCGCCATGCCTAGACTGACAACAGAGGTAAGATCGATGGTACGATCGGCTCTTCGATTGGTAAGTACAAAATCCCCACCTGAGGGCAAGAAAAAGGGGTTTTCTGATTTTCTTTCTGAGATTATATTTCAAACCATCTCAATCGGAGCACTGATTTGATCGTCGGAGGGATCACGTCGGATACCCCCACCCCGACAAGTCATTTGTGCAGGGTCCTTGCTATGCAGAACGAAGATTAGTCCGAATTATCGACCCGAGATAGAGATTCCCGACACACAGAACCGACCCGAGTTGGATGCTTCATCCCCGACCGATGTGGGCGAGCTTGCGCATACCGGAGGAACCAAGCCGTGATGATTCCTCGATCACGACACCAAAGTTCCCTAACATATATATTATTTATTAGTTGTTCTAACTTGAAACTAATACAAGCAAACTAATTCGCAAAGGAAGATTATATAATAACTCGCTCAAAATGATAGAGAAATTTTGATCCGATCTGAGTCTGTTCTCATTCTAATCACCACAACCTTTAGAAGAGAATCCAAAAAAAGTCTCGAGCTAAATCCAACACGACACGTTTCTTCTCTTCGGAAGACTTCCTGTCTCCCCTTCTCAGCCGGTGGTGGATTAAAAGCTAAAGCTGCGACCTCTGCATTCACGCTGGGAATCTGTCATACGAACAGAGCCTGCACAATGTTCATGGGAGTACAGAAGAACGCGGAGGAGATGCTGTGGTTTGAACACGCCCAATCCTGCACTATTCTCCATTTACTTTGCCTGACTCTGATGATGAGAAAATAATAATATGGCAATACTTGGGTACTGCATACTCCATATTTCAATCAATATGATGCTTTTTTTTTTTTTTTTACGTTCAAACCATAGAATTTCTCATATTTGGTGCCACATACTTTACGTATTTTTCTACTTCAATGCTTATCTACGAGTGTAACAGTCGTAACATCACACTGTAAAAAGCTCCACCACATATGTTTCTCGATACATGAGAATTCACAACATAAGTTGTTTGCATTTGAGAGATGAATTGACTTAAATATATATTTTTTTTAAAAAATCATTGAACGTTTCGTGATATGGAAATGAGTTGATGTCTTGAGAGATTTGGAATTTTTCAATATCGATTAGCACATACGTGAAATAATTCATGGATTGGCTTGATTGATGACCAGATTTCGACTTGAAGGCCACTTGTCGGGCGCCAACGAGATGTAAAAGACGTGCAATTTATATCTATATGGCGTCGGGAATGCATTTATATTTATATCTATATGATGAATTGACTTAATTATATTTATATCTATATGATTCACCATTTGATTCTTAGAATTAATTGCAATCGCCATCAATTGGTGCTCAATGAATCACGTGGGAATGCATGAGAACATATGGGGATTTATCTTTCCTTAACATCGATTGATGGCGATTGCAATTAATTCTAAGAATCAAATGGTTAATCATTGAGCACCATTTGACTTTCACAAACTATCCCGTGTTGTTATTAATTTTATATTATTAATTGGTGACTCAATACGATCTTATTCAATCCTAAAGATGAAGATCCATCTTGGAGACTCGACAAGTGGCGGCTTGAGCGGGCAACCGAGATGGCAAGTGAACTCTCGAAGTGTTGCAGGCTATTGGCAACCGCTTCACGGTCGTCTCGAGGAACAGCTCGACTGTTGAAGGAAGATCGAGGGCATCCCAATGTACACTGAGATGTTTTTTGACGTGCTTGGATCTTACACAAGCAGTTTTGCGTCGAGGGGATGTCCAAACCCAACCAAAGAGTTTAGATAGAACCCACCTGCTTTTGTTTGGTCTGAGAGCTTGGGTTTTATACCTAAGCGGTCGGTGTCGTGAGGCCAATGATGAGTTAGGGTGACCCTTACCTGGCCTAATGATTATTGATGATGATAGTTGATGAGTGCATCCTTTAGAGGACAGTTATGATGGTATGCTTTTGCCAGGGCTTCTAGCTTGTCCGGGACAAGCAGGGGATGACCCCCTATGCTATTCATCCGTAGGGAGGAGCTAGGGATGTTGAGCCATGCTGCTTGGCTTTAATACATGTGAGCATTTCCTTAGGTGTGATTGACGATGTCAATAGGCGAAGGTGAATCTCATTGACCTTTTTTTTGGGGTGTCAAGAGAAGCAAGGATGGATTAGTCGACGACTATAGAGGATTAATGTGAGTTGCCCGATACCTTTGCTTAGGTGATTTTCTTAGACCAAGTGGTAGGGTGAGTTGGAAGTGATGTTATTTTTCCTATCACCATTCAACCACATGTATAGAAACAACATGAGATTTAAGTTTTATAGATATTCTCTCCGATCTAACCTAGCTTTTTTTTATTAAAAATATAATAAATATTTTACTTAAAAATATATATGATACAATTAAGTAGAGGGATTGTCTCCACCATTGGTGCCATTGTCGTACACCCTCTATCCTTCTAAAGGGCAACCCATTAAGGAAAGAAGGAGGAAAAAACGATGATCAAAATCGCTCACAAATGGAGGAGAGGATGATGGTATCGACGATGATCGTGGGATACGATGACGGAAGAGGAAATATATTTCTGTCCAATTATCAAAAATAGAAGGTTCCTAGATAAAAATCAATTAAAGGGAGTATCATTATGTAAAAACTCAATATTTAAAATATATTCAGATAAAATATTTAAATATAATAATTAATTAGAATAGTAAAAAAAACTTATCCCATGGATTATACTCCTCTCAATTGCAATCTGGGAGGTATAACATAGAAGCAACCTTGTAGCAAGATCTCCAAATTAAATAAAATAAGAGTAAAAAACTTAAATTATAAAATTTTCCAGAAAACATGACCCTCTTTGTTTTTTTTTTTTTTTTGACATTATTGAGAACGACAAGATAAGAACACGTGACTCCGTCCCGAAGCGTCCGTGGGGACCCGCCACCTTGACTCCGCACCACCACCAGTGCCGCGAGCGACGGGGAAGTGGGAAGACGACGACGACGACGACGACGACGCAGAAGAAAAAAGAGCCCAACGATAAGGGCCGCCTTGGCCCCCCCACCCCCCGTTCGACTTTGACGGTACTCTCTCGTCCCCACCTCCGTCGCCGCACGTGCACCCGGCGCACTTCGGGGACGGCGCCACCAGAAGTCGATGCCGAACGAGGACTCCCCCCTCCCCACCCCCGCCCTCCTCTCCCCCAAGTCACATGGAGTTGACCCGTCCCACCACCCCCCTTCCGGTCATCTGCGTGCGCCGCCCGCTTCTCTTGTCCTCCCGAAGAAGAAGAGCCACGAGACTCTCCCTACGTTACGTCGCCAGCAGTAACTCCATTATCTACTGCCAAAACTGTTCCTAATCTTCCAACAACGATTCTATTCAATGTCTTTGACTGCTTCCTCTTGCATCTGAATCATGCACGCATCGAGAAGTATTGGTTCTAACAGTGGTCATTAGACGTTACATTTCCCGCACGCTTCATGTCGCCTTCGCTGGTAACGACGGAATTAGAGTCCACTGATTCGGTGCAGCAGCAGACACGTATCCTTCATCACGACATCGCCCGACTTAAGCCCCGAACGCTACTTCAGCGTCGTTCCTCTCGTATCGTTGCTTAAGCCGTGTATCCCGATGGGGCCGGCGGCTAATGGCGGTCAACAACGTGACCTCGTTCGCACGCGGCCACGTCCCACGACAAAGCAAATGCCGTTGCCGAGCGGTCATGTGAAACGCCTGCGACTGCGCTGCCTTTAGTCGCATCTTAATCACGCCTCCCTACGCAGTCCTCTGTTCACACCTGTGTACGACACGTACGTCGTGGTAGT
The DNA here is from genome assembly GCA_029747655.1 of Ensete ventricosum. Taxonomy (NCBI): domain Eukaryota; kingdom Viridiplantae; phylum Streptophyta; class Magnoliopsida; order Zingiberales; family Musaceae; genus Ensete; species Ensete ventricosum. The sequence continues at coordinate 6,982,755 of JAQQAF010000009.1, read as the reverse complement.
GCAGTAATTGTGAAGCTATCCCGTGGGCATTCCCACGTGCGGGGCCTTCACCCTCCTCCCAATTTATTCGACCGCCCCCCAAATCGGAGCAGGCATCGCTCCCTCGATCTCGCTCTCTCTCTCTGCTAATTCGTTTTCTTTCGACGATCCTTTCTCGTTGGATCCACATAAACGTACGTCATCTCGCCTTGGGGTGGACGCCGATCCCTGCTTCGCCTTTTTCTTGCGTTGGTTGCTGTCAAGTGAGAGATCGGTCGTGTGGTGCGGCTGTCATGAAGGAAGGGAGGGTGGAGGAGATGACGTCGGGGTCGAGGATGCCGACGTGGCGGGAGAGGGAGAACAACAAGCGGCGGGAGCGGCGGCGGCGTGCGATCGCGGCGAAGATCTACACGGGCCTCCGGATGTACGGCAATTACAAGCTCCCCAAACACTGCGACAACAATGCCGTCCTCAAGGCCCTGTGCGAGGAGGCCGGGTGGGCTGTCGAGGAGGACGGCACCACTTACCGCAAGGTAACCTCTTCCACTACCGCCGCCTCGGTTGCTCTCCTCCTCTCCATCGTTTTATTACGGACCTCGGTCATCGTGCGCCTGTGCGGTCGAAGCCTTCACTCGCCGGTGCGGGTTGGGGGCAGATGCCGGCATGCGCCACTGCGGTGCGCGTTAGCAACTGGCTCGCGGAACAACTAACGTGAGCTGTCCACGTAATGTTGGAGACGTGTTTTTATGTTCTTTCTATCCCTCTGATTGATGGCTGGGATTGCCCGATTCGGTCTCCGGACGCGTTTCGGTGCAGGACGGACATATTCTAATCTGAAGGCTCTCATTGCGAGTGGTTGTGCGCATGCGACCCAACGTTTCACGGCACTGAGTGCCCTCCGTCGCCGCTGTTCCTTTCTGTATCGGAAGGGCGTTGGGACGGGGTACGCTCCCTCGTTGTTGGTCAAAGTCACCGGCTTTACTGGATTCCCGGTGCGCCGAAAGAGAGGTGTGTGTGTGTGTGCGCTCGCATCGTGGAGGGAGCATAGGACTTTTGGGTTCCTTCTTTAGGACTCTTTCCTATCTCATATTTCTATCAAACAGTAATTGCTGGGGACTAAAGGAGGGCTGATGGGCACGCGAACACCACAGCTAAGGATGGCAATTCTATTGTATTGTGGCAAACTATAAGAGCTTGAAGTGGAAGGAAGGTGAAAGGTGGGATCTTGAGGGGGGTTCTGATTGAAGGCAAGTGGTGCTCACCGCAGCTAAGCTCAGGTGTTTGGCCCACTTTGTTGTCGCCTTTGCCAATTGGGAGAACTCAGGGACGATGTTTAGCTTGCAAGAAAGGTGCTTTTGCTAGATAGAAAAAAAAACAAAAAAATATGTGCAATTAATTCCATTAAAAGATGGATGATAAGGTTTTTCGAATTGGTATTAGGTGGTTAACGATTAGAATTAGCCTAAGAAGAGAGTGCTAATATGTAACTCCAATTAGTCCCACATTGGAAGTGCGCAAGAATAAAATTGGCTTTTAAGGGTTTGGTGAGTGTATTGTTATCTTTTTTACCTGTGAGTAATTCCCCGTTGCTTGTTGTGCGAAGGAACTAAAGTCAAGGTCGAGTTGGGGCGCTAAGCAAGTCTAGTTTCGTCTTCAAGTTCTGGAGTTTTAGTTAAAAAATAAGTTTCAGTTGAAAAGTAACCTAACACTGCTCGTGCACTGAACCCATATTATTGCCGTGTTGGAGTTTCCAAGCACCCCCCCAACCTATATTCTTGCCTGGTTAAGAGTTTATAATTGGCTTATAAAGGTTTGGTGAGTGTATTGCTATCAACTTCAGCTTAAGCATTTTGCCAGTGGTTTGGGCCCAACAAAATTGATAGGCCAGTTAGCCCATAAAACTTGGGTTGTGACATTTGGTATCAGTTAGCAATATAGTATTTGGGCACGGTGAGAGGGCATGAGTAAGAAAGGGTTACCCGTGGATAGAGTCAGAGGACTCACCACTAGGGTTGTTGGACCTTGACGAGGACGTGGGCAAGATTAAAATTGACTTATAAGGGCTTGATGAGTGTTTCAGCTTTAAGCATTTTGGCCAGTGGTTTGAGCCAAACGAAGTTGATAGGCCAGTTAGCCCATCAGACTCGGGTCGTGACATAATACATGTATGGTGAGTTTGTTTCAGCATTACTTGTACCTGTATAAAAAGTCTTTATGAACAATTAGAGTGGTTATGAGAATCTGTACAGAGTGATATTTTTAAGTAAATTGGGGATGACAATGAGGATTGCAGCTGGAATGTAAAAATGAGCTGGAGAAGATGTTATTTTGTGCTGATGAGCATCGATCTGAGCAGCCATAGCCATGATTTTAGTTCGAAACAGTAGTGTGCTTAGAACACGATTTCACACAATTAAGCTGTAAAGAAAGAAATATCAAAATGTAGAAGAAAAGAAAGGGCAAATATGATGGTTTCCTGATAATGATTCATAAAGCGTCTCTTTATAGCCAAGTTTTTTTCTAGATTGAATCTTGCTCATGTTTTGAGACTAGCCAAATGTTGTCAGATTTATGAACTTAGAAGGATTCTGACCCTGTCTCTTTCTGTTTTTCTCTTACTGCTAGTTATGGTTGCAGATGTGAGTTAACATGTTTGAGTAACTTGGCATTCAGCCAAGTTCATCTATAGTCTTGAGCAAAATTACTTATGAAAAAAATTAGTGGTAGATCCACGTCTTGCTTCCAATCACAAGTAGATGAACAGTTTAAAAGATATTTTTTTTCTTCTAGAAATTGGACCCTAAAAATTGGCTCTACTTATTGTTAAAGCAGATGAAAAATATACTATCTCAACAAGAACACAAAATTGGCTTTACCAAAATTAAAACTGATAAGTTGGCATTTAAACCAACACTTTGTATATTGGGCCATGCAGGTCTTCCTAAATGAGTTCTTGATGAGTTTACTTTGATCCAAGTTTGACTCTGTAAAAATTCTAGTGTGCGGAGCTGAAACATCCTTCAATTTCGACATTTACCGCCCGGTACGGGCGGTACATATCGGTCCGCCAGGTTGCTGGTACATGAACCGCTCGCTACCCGGGTGGTACCGCCAAAAATTGATCGTCGGAGGTCGATTTCGACTGTCGACGGTCGATTGAGGGAGGAAAAGGGAAGAAGAAGAAGAAGAGGAAAGGAATAAAAACAAGAGAAGAAGAAAACCTAGCGCGTGTCCTCGCTCGTGCACCGTCGTCGCCCTCGCCCGCGATTCGCTGGCGCACCGTCGCCCACGGATTGCCCGCGCCCGTAGCCGCCCGCACCCGCGCGAGGAGACTGAACGTCTCCCCGCGCGGGGAGAAAGATCGAGGCGACGTCGCCCCTTTTCTTTTTTTTTAATATTTTTAATATAATATAATATAATATATTTATTACTTTCTATTATGTGAACTGTAATCTGGGCCAACAGATCTTCCCAAATGTTGAATGGCAAGTTATTTGTTTAGTTTTGCTGCATAGATTGACACATCGTCTTTGACATTCTTTCAGTGGCAATTCCAAATAGCAATTGAGCTAAAATTTCAACCATATATGAATATGCAGGGATGCAAGACAGTGGAACACGTGGACATCGTTGGATCCTCGGCTTCACCAAGCCCTTGCTCATCCTACCAGCCAAGTCCTTGCGTCTCCTATAACCCAAGCCCGGCCTCATCAACCGTGGCAAGTCCTATGTCTTCAACCTTGATCACTAACACAAAGAATTTAACCAGCAGCACAGAGGGCAACTCCCTTGTTCCATGGCTAAAGAGTCTCTCATCCGCGTCTTACACATCCACCTCTTCCAAGCTACCCAACCTCCATCATCTATACATACATGGAGGGTCCATAAGTGCCCCAGTAACCCCTCCGCTGAGCTCTCCCACTGCCCGATCCAAGCGCATCAAGATTGATTGGGATGTGCCGGCCAGCCACCCAACTTGGACTGGCTCCAACCTTACATTCTTGCCGTCTTCCGTGCCACCAAGCCCTGGCCACCAAGATACTCCAGAGTCTGCATGGCTTGCTGGCTTGCGACTTCCTTCTGGTGGTCCTTCTTCACCTACTTTCAGCCTTATATCGTCTAATCCTCTTGTCTTCTATAAGGAAGCCAGTGGCGCTCGAATGTTGACTCCAGGACAGAGTGGGACATGCTCTCCAGTACCCGGTGGCCACGGCCATGGTGATGTTCAGATGTCTGATGGTGGTTCAGATGAATTTGAATTTGGAAGCAGCAGTAATGGCACCGATACAGCAACCGGGTTAGTGAAGCCATGGGAAGGGGAGATGATCCACGAGGAGTGTGCATCCGATGAGCTGGACCTCACTCTTGGAAGTTCGAAAACCAGATCAGTTGCCTGACGGACTGTCCTTCGAGTCAGCATCCCCCTATCTTCTGTTATCTTTTCCTTCTTTCCAAGTCTGGATTGGTTCCTATGTTCTTTACAAAAATGTTGGGAATTCTAAGTAAGATAGAGAGAGAGAGAGAGAGACAGAAAGGATTCAAGAGAGATGATTTTATTTTCTTGCCTTTAGCTTTAACCACTTTTTTCTGAAGAAAAACTAGTGTATGTTATATAGAGTGTGCCAAGGGAAAAAAGAAAAACATGTATGTCATCAGGGTAAAAACTGAGTGGGTGATCTTTCAATTATGGGCAATCATGTTTCTCATACTTGCTATTACTCTTCAATCTCCAGCTAAATTATATCAACGCGCAGATTGACTTTTGAAGACCGATCTTGGCTGTGTTGTTGTAGCTCTTAGGACATTTGTGTCTTCTCTGGCTTTCCACGCACCATGAATGTGCAACTTTCACGTAGATACAGTTTCCTGCGCGTGTTTGCAATTGAAGCAGAGACCCATTCGCATGCGTTCCCTTAGAAGAGAGTTTTTTTCAATAACCATGATTAGGTCACATCTAAAACATTAGCCTTATGATGGGATAAATTTCTTGTTGTTTGAGGTGGCAGGAATTCAAAAACAATGGAGGTTCACTTCTGAGTTTGTTTCGTCGAGAGCTATCGGTAAGGAGATCACTTTTTATTCTCGGGTTATGATTTAAGGTGTCGGAATGATTGAATCGAAAAATGTCTTCAGATCTTAATCTTTATGTAGATGGTAGGTACATCAGAAGATCGATGTTAGATTGACTAAAACGTCAATAATATATTTTTATTAAAAAAAATATAATTTATAAAAAGTTATATTTAGCCTAGTTAATAAAGCTGTGCCTAGAGGTTAAAAAAAAAAAAAAAAAATTGAAGCAAGCCAAATGGTACCAGACCTCGTTTACCAGCAGTAGTGCGGCTTCCTCGATCTGTAAACCTTTCTGGATCGAGACCTCTTTCACGATGCGGCGGAGACGGGGACGTCTCCACGGTCGGCTTGGAGGACGCCGGTGGCGGTGCGTCAGAGTCGCCGGATCAAAGCTGCCTTCCGTTCGTCGCACGCAAAGAGCGAGATCACGGCGAGACCAAGAGACGAGTACAGACGGAGCAGGCCGAGAGGACAATAATAGGATGGATGGCAAGCGACACAAGGCAGGACTGAGTTATCATCTCTCAACCGTGCATGCTTCGCAGGTCGCGTGGAGCCCAGAACCTAGCCAAAGACAAGACGCGCTTCTCTGATTGCTGTCTGGGTCTCACATAGGAGCCGCGCCCCCCCCGGAAACCCCTGAGGAGTTCCAAAGAGAGGAAGTGAGGGATGCGGCGTCGGTCATTGCCTTGTGCGGACCGGTCATCTTCAAATCCCTCTTCAGAAAACGCGTTACTCTTCTTCTTTGTGTTGTTCCGGACGATGGCGGCGGTCAAAAAGTCCGCCCTTCGCCAGTCCAACCCTCTCGCCTTGACGCCCCCCCAAGTAAATCCCCATCTTCGAATCCCCTCTTCCTTCCTGTCCGTCACCGTTCTCTCAGTGTGAGGGAGGTAGGTTGGCGACGCAGCATTCGGGGGAGAACAGAAGCGAGAGCGATGAAATGAACCCTTGTGTAATGCGTTTGAGCACCGCTGCCGCGACGAGACGGGCGGGGTCGTTGTCATGGAGAGGACACGGGCGGCAGCTGGCTCGGAGTCTCTGATCGCTACTCTGGGGAACGCGGCGCAGGCGCTCGGCCGGGGTCTCGACGTCACCTCCGACGCGCGGCTCCTCTACTGCAAGGGCGCCCCCGGGTCCCGCCTCGTCCTGCTCGACGACGCCCGCACGACGAGCTTGGTCATCGCGGACAACAACGGCGACGGCCAGATCGTTCTTCGTGATGTCCCCTCGGACGTCAAAATCTCGAGGGATAGGGACCGGCGGGAGTCCTCCGGGATCTGCAATTTCCAACAGGTATATCGAATTAATCCAAATCTATCGGTAGCTCTCGTGATTCATTACATGATCTGGCCTGTTCTTGCACAGGGATTTTGGAGACCGGGTGCTGGTCGATTATGACCAATTCTTTAATCCGAAGCATATATATATATATTTCTGTTGGTGTAATTTTCGTGTTTGGTAATGGGATACGTGAATTTTTTTTTTCCATTATAATATGAGAGAAGTTTCGATTGAAAATTACATGAAAATTTCTATCTGTTTGTTTTCTTATGTAATAGAAGAAAAGGCTGGGATATAACTTTAACTACCAGAGGAGGAAAATGCTTAATTTTTTTGATGTCCCAAGTTCTTTAATGCATCTCATAGTTTCTACAATGCATGTCCTCCTCATGGAAGTCTGAACAAGATACACACATGGGAAGGAGCTCTAGAAAAAACTAGACCTGTTGCATGTGAAATTTTGTTCTATTGTCAACTGACTTAGTGTGAAAATGGACAATGGTGAGGGAAGCATATCAAAAGTCAAATAAATTCAGCCAACATTTCCAAGAAGGAAAAAAGGTCAATTATTACACTCCAAAGAATCTACTGAAAACTTGTGCTAATTATTATGAAAAAATTTGCTGCAAGAACGGGATTGTGATGTAGAAAACCTGTATATGCCCACTGGTGAATTTAAAGAGATTGTATGTTTCAATTGTGTATCCCAGCTTTTTCATGGTTGCTTCTATAAATTGTACTAAATTAAGCACTCTTGTATGAGGAATTTGTTACCATTTCTCATGATGTGATTTTTGAACAATTTATGCATCTCATGGACTCGATTTACCTTGGGAACTTTGGTGCTTCAAAACTAGTTACCGTATTTTCTGTTGTCTCTTCAGATGGCTGAGTATTTCAATAAGAAGTCAGGTTTATTTGGCACAGTACCTCTTGGCAGCTTCAATTCAATGTTCAGTTTAACTGGATCTTGGAAAGTGGATGCTGCAGCAACAAAAGCCCTCGCCATGGATGGTTTTCATTTCCCTTTATATACAGCTAAACTTGCAAGTGATGATTTAGTGCTCCGCGATGATGTCAGGCGTGCTGTTCCTCGCAAGTGGGACCCACCATTGTTGGCTAGGTTAGTAGGTAATAGACTTGCTTGCATCATGACTAGGTATTGTTATCGTGATTCGTTCTCACAAAATAGAACAAATTCGAGGTTTTTTTCCTATGTAAAGTGGGTATATTGCTTTTGTTATTATAAAAATTCTCAGTTTCCATGATGAAGTTTACTGCTATCTAACCTGAACTTCTTTTCTGCAATTTCTTCTTTTCTTGATTTTTGATCATTGGGTTTTACATTTTCTCCTAGTTCAGCTTCATTGAGAATTTTGGCACCCATATTATCACATCAGTTACTATCGGTGGTAAAGATGAGGTTTATATCAAGCAACACCATTCATCCCAGTTATCAGTGCCAGAAATTGAAAACTATGTCAAGGAGATTGGGGATCAGAGATTCTTGAACTTGGAACACCAGTCACTTAATGCCCCCTTGAATTACAAAGATAAGGTTAGTGCTTCTGTTACTTTGAAACATGTGTTATGTCATGTTAGATAATGCACACTACTATTTGCATGTTAACAAATGCATCTCTTAGAAACAGTGACATGCCACCTCATCCATATAGAATCACATCTCTGAGGATGGAGGTCTGTGTCATCTGTATGACATGTTTTCAATTTATGTATCGTGTACAGTGATGAGTTAATATCTGATAGTTAAAGAACCACTCTGGATCAAAAGAAGACGCATAATTGCCTTATTAATGTGCTTTTAATTGAACGTAGATAGAAATAATTCGTGAAAGGTTTCCATGTGCATGCTTTGAAGGTATTTCAACATTTTACATGCCATACCTAAAATTAACATAATCTCATTATCTAAAATAACCTTTCCAGCGGCTTAAATATTGTAGTTACTAGACTTGCCCTCAGAAATTTGGCGTACTAGTTCTGTTAATAAAGAAAAAATATTTGCAACTTACCCTGTGATTTCTTTTTGTCCTGTGCTTGCCATAAGAGTCGTTTTATTAAAGGATGGTAATTGACTGTGCTAGGTAAGGGCACAAATATGTCAGAGTGCAAACTATGAAAAGCCACAGCATTGATAAGGGGAGGCTCTGATTTTTACAGAAGGGTTCAGAAAATTAAAATCCATAAAGACAAATGTAATATAGACTGGATTATGTAGGCTTTGCGAAGGATATGTAACTGACTCCAGTTTAATTCCGTCAAGTCATGATGTTATGGTTGAGATTTTAATTTAAGTTACCTTGGAGAAGGGCATCTAGAATAAAGTTCTTATGAAGTAAATATCACACTAAGGCATATACTTTTCTCTGATATGATCTCAGATAATCAGGAACCAACTGTCTAGATTTTATTGGATTGTCCCCCCTTCTTGTGAAGTTTCTTATGTATGTTGTGATTGCTAACCACTGATTTGGCTGAAAACTTAATTGGGTTGGCTACACCCTGTAGGTATGTTTCTGGGTTAAATTTGATTTAAGATTGTTAAAAAAGGACGTATTGCACGAGCTCCTGCCAATACAAGGTCTAGCGAGGATCAATGTAAAAAAAGAGCATGATTTGATTCAACTTAATTTGATTTAAGATTGTTCTGCATATAAGTAGTGATATTTATCTGTTTAAGAGGTTGCAAAGCAACAACAGTTTTGCTGGAGTTCTGCCAGTCTCCAAGAGTTTACTGTCAATTTCATTCTTATATCATTAAAGGAATGCTTCCTCTTCTGCAGGATATTACTGTAATATTTAGGAGGAGGGGTGGTGATGATCTTGTTCAAAACCATGCAGATTGGGTGCACACCATTTTGTCAGCACCAGATGTCATCAATATAACCTTTCTCCCCATTGTTTCTCTTCTGAATGAATTGCCTGGAATTCAAAATCTATCCCGTGCTGTTGACCTATATTTGGAGTGTAAGTGCTGGTTTAAGTCTTTGTTGTTTTTTCTTTTTTATTAACAGTAACATCTGGATTCCTGAATATATGGTGTGGCAAAATTATTAACATAATTTGTACTTTAAGAGATCTGGAAGTTTAAGTGATAGTAATTTATATTTCACTACATGGAGTAAGTGATATGTTGTAGAAAGACATCGTTTAGTTTTCTTTTGATGACATGAGACTATTAAGTTTTCTGATAAGGAAAAGTAATCAGCCCATCTATATTGTTTAATAAGTCTTGTTGAACCAGTTTTGGCACAGAATTCATATTTATATGTAGCATTGTTTCTATATATTTAATAGTTTGAAGCTTCTACGTAATTCATTAGCAACATATGTAGCAAACCAAAACTTTGTTCTCGCTTTCATGGCAATAATTAAAATACCCATCATTCATATTTGAAGCTAGCCAATATTTGGCAGAAACTCCAAGAACATTTTGTCCCAACATCTACTTTTGTGAATAATACATCCTCACTAGTTATGACTCATTTGACTAATATTTGTTTCTTTAACTTATAATATATGATCTGAATGTTACTAGATATAGTTTAGATGTCAGATTGTTAAGTGTTTGAGATTAGATCTATTCCTTCTTTATCTATTGTTGTTTGTATATGTGTATGGATTAAGTTTTCTTTTTCCTGGAATTGATTAATTTCACAAAAATTGCAAAAGACATTTGGATATTTCTAGAGTGAAATATTAGTGTGTTATTCGCTATTCTGAAATAAATTTTATCAAAGTAGTGATAAACTCCCTTACACTGATACAACCAAAAGTAAGAAGCCCCACAAGATGGAGAAAATGACAATAGTGTTACGAAAAAAAGCCCAAACCTAGAATTGACTGTGAACTCTGTTACCCTAACTGAACCCATCCTACATTAAAAAGCCTGCCAGTTATATAATCTTGTAGAGTTGTAAATCGTCATTTAGTGCTATCACATGGCATCTCATGTGTCAAATCATGGCCATTGGTAAATTGGCTGCTATACATCTTTCAAATATGTTTTTATTTTTCTTTCTTCACTCGTACTTTTGTACATTGAATATCTATCACGTGATAGCATCTCATGTGTCAAATCATGGCCATTGGTTAATTGGCTGCTATACCTCTTTCAAATATTTTTTATTTTTTCTTTCTTCGCTTGTACTTTTGTCCATTGAATATCATGTTGGGACCTTACTGAAGATGCATTTATTTGCAAAAACCAGTTAAACTAATTCAACACTTTCAATATTTTAAGTTTCCTTCTTGATTCTTCTCATCTTATCAGAATTTCTTTGTGTTCTTGACTTGTATGAGGAGAAACATATGCTTCATATGTGAATGCCTTGAAACCTTCATGAGAATAGTGTCGGCTTTGAGATCAAAGAAGCCTTTAGTCACAGAATATTGGATACAGATGTTAGCTACTTTTCTACTGCACATTGACTTTCATAACGTACGTTTTTGAAATCCTTATTATTTTAGCAACCAAATACGATGACAAATGTCAGTCATGTACCTTGATTAGTTGACTTCTGCGAAGTTAAAAGGTTGTTGTCTATTTTGTCTTTTTGGCTTATGGATTTTCTAGTTCTGCTGGTTTTCATCCAATGTTTATGTTTATATAACATTTTTCTCCAGATAAGCCCCCTATAGAGGAACTCCAGTATTTCTTGGACTTCCAAGTGCAGAGAGTTTGGGCTCCATTACCAATTAATACTCCCGGACAACAGAGAAAGGAACCTGTGTGCCCTTCTCTTCAGTTTAGCTTAATGGGCCCCAAGCTCTATATTAGCTCAGAACAGGTAAATAGGACTTGGTTGTTTATGACTAGTTTATCTTTGCTGGTTGCATGAGAATAATGCTACATAATTTCGACAACCTTATCATCTTATGGTTTAACATTTTTATCTAATGTTTCATGTATACATGTTTGTGGATCAGCAGAACTAATTCATTGCTCATGATTTCTCATCTTATGGTAGAGATCATGCTTCAAATAGTAGACAAATTACTTGCAATACTACATATGATGAGCTGGTAAACATCTATTCATCACCATTTCCATTTCTTTTGAGCATTCTTGTGTAGATTGACAAAATCCAGGTTTGAATAGAATTTTATCCTATAATGTCAGTGGGAAGAACTTTAACTTTCTGATTTAGTGACATTTCTGAAATGTCTTAATTTTTTGGGATTTGCTGGTCCCGATAAAAATGCAGGAGTTGCTGGTTGCAAAGCCCAAGACGACTTATTCTTCAAGTTGTGTCTCTTGCTCTAGACTTCAGTTAATCTTGAAAAATAGAAATCAAAGTTATAGTTAGTCTTATCCCTCTCACCACACGCACAAAACTGAAAAAAAAGACATGTGATTTATGCTTGCTTCCGTATGTCATGGAGGAAAATAGACTGAAAACATCAGAAGCTTTAAGAACAAGTCTTGTTGATGGTTTACCCATATGGAAGTCTGGCGGTTTGTCATATCTTTATTTTACACTAGTATGATTATGGTTTGGTGGCGCAATAATGGACAAAAAAACATTGGAATCTTGACATAATAAGTTAGTATATTATGTTAGCTCTAGTTAAGTCTGTAGGTCTGTTGGTTTTGTCATTCTACTTGTTTAAAGTAGTATTCTTTCTTACTGCTTAATACATATCGATGGTACCTTAAACACTGAAAAAATCATTTGGTTTTGCCATACATATCTATATCATAGCTCCTACTTACTCATGCAGGTATCTGTTGGCCGTAAACCAGTCACTGGCCTCAGGATAAGCCTTGAAGGAAACAAACGAAACCGACTAGCCATCCATGTACAGCATCTTGCAATCTTACCAAAGATCCTCCTGCCTCACTGGGACTCCCATGTCGCAATCGGTCCTCCAAGATGGCAAGGCCCTGAGGAGCAGGACAGCCGCTGGTTTGAACCCATTAAGTGGAAGAACTTTGCCCATGTTAGCACCGCACCCATCGAGAGTAATGAAACAAACATTGGTGATCTGTCTGGTGTCTACATAGTGACAGGAGCTCAGCTGGGGGTATGGGATTTTGGTGCCAGGAGTGTGCTGCACCTCAAACTATTGTTTTCCAAGGTCCCTGGTTGTACCATAAGGAGATCGGTTTGGGATCACAGTCCATCTACTACCCTTGTGCCGAAGTCAGAGGACACAACATCTTCGGCTTCGGCAGATTACAACAAGCTTGTGAAGATTGTGGACATGACAGAGATGTCGAAAGGGCCGCAAGATACACCCGGGCACTGGTTAGTCACGGGTGCTAAGTTGGGGGTCGAAAAGGGGAAGATTGTCGTACGTGTGAAGTATTCCTTATTAAACTACTGAATCTGATGTGACCTCTTTCAAGTTCCTCCTGTATTTTCACCATCACCGCCCTAGGAAGCATTCTTTCTAAGGGTAGCATGTGTTTTTTTGTTCTTGTACATTCTTTAGACATTAATGTTGTTTATCACAGAGCTTATGTTGTTCGAGGTTTCATTAGAAGTGTAACATGAAAACAATCGCTTGATGTTGAAGCTCTGATCCTGCCCTTTTTTCTCATTCCTTGCACTGCGACCAGCTTGAATTAAGATGAACTAATCCTGAAATCATGGTTTGATTTCTGTACTTTGATGTGTATGTATCTGTTTATTATCTGTTCGGTTGTTAATAGGAGAAATATTTACATCAACCATGACTCAAACATATGCATGTCATCCCAATATAAAAAATAAAAGTAATATTTTGTTTGTATTACAGAATATATGTTAAATAAACTATAACAAGTTAGATCATAATAATCAATGTTCATCATTTTTTACTCAATTTTTTTTTGTTTTCGTTATACTTAAAATTTTTGTTTTTCATTATAGAATTAACTAGAGCATCGAAGGGATTACGTTAGGAGTTTTGTCCAATCTCGACCTTCGTATAGGTTGACCATCGAGTAGATGCCCGAGCTCTCCTTTCGACCATGTAAGACATTCTAAGTATATGAATCCAAAACCAAGTTTGATTCATCTGGAGATCACCGACATCAACAGCCATCTCTGATGCCTTCGGATGTAGCTATCACCAAACCCACAGCAGCAACGTGACGACTCGGTTCTCCAAATCAGTTGTGCATCCATTTCTTCATCAAAAGACCTGATGGTCAACGTGACGACTCCGTTAGCAGGAAGCCATGCACGGTACATACACTCCCATCGTTATAACTTGGTGCCCTATCACCCTGCATCATGATTGCTGATAAAATCCAGCATTTGCTACAAGGTAAGAGTACAGCTTCAACAAGTCTGTGGCGTCCTTCAGCCACAAAGGTCGAATGGGGTTTTACTGGAGGATTCCGATCAAACAACAAAGGAAAGATAAAACACCAGTTAGGAATATGAACTCCCACTGCTGTCTCTTTATTCGTGCTTAGTTGCCATGGTGTAGATGCTCGGGAAATCGAGACTTGATTCGACCTTTTATAAGCTACTCCTTCGTAGCAAGGTTTATAATTTCGACCTGTACCGCTCGGTACGAGCGGTATATACTGGTCCGTTAGTTTACCGGTACACGGACCGCATGCTACTGGGTGGTTCCGTCAAAAATCGACCGTCGGCGACCGATTGAGTGAGAAATCGACCGTCGACGGTCGATTGAGGAAGAAAAAGGGAAGAAGAAGAGGAAAAGAAAAAAAAAGAAAGAAGGGGAATAAAGAATACCTCGCCCGCCTGCCGTCGCAGCCCGCGACCGCGACCACTTTTTCTCCCGCACGAGGAGACGGAGCGTCTCCCCGCGCGAGGAGATAGATCGAGGCGACGTCGCCCCCCTTTTCTTTTTTTTAATATTTTAATATTTTAAATATTATATTATAAAAATATTATATTATATTTTAATACCGGACAATACGCACTGTGCATACCGCCCGGTACAGGTCCCATACCGGTACCGATAATATGTCATAAGTAAAACCTTGCTTCATAGTAGGAAAGACGTCAAGTTCTTTCAAAACAAAACAAGTTGGTGCCAAATAAGATGGCCATTTAGTACTGATGCAAGGAAAACGGTCCACTAGCAAGGCTTAGATCTTTGGAGGTGGACCTCAAAAATGTCCGAGGAATCATTTTGGCTCTTTATTACAACTTAGTTTTCCAATCAATATGGGATTAAACGTCAGTCCACAACCGAAAAATTCAGATGAATACACTTAATAAACGTGTCGATTTAATCAACAAAACCACTGCTTGCATGAACAGACAGCAGTGATCGGGAATACAACAGATAGATCATAACATAGATGTTCAGGCAATGACTACACTTTAACAGCAAGTCGAGCAACTCTGCCGATAGAACCATGGATTTTCTCACCTTTTTGTTCTGTGATAGAAACATGATGAACATCTCAAAGAATACAACTACACGCGCCTATCTGGGACGAGAACTGATCCATTTCAGCAACCTTTCCTTGTGGCTTCCATTACTTGTTGCATTCATCCTGCAGCTGTTGTGTTATTGATTATAACTACTTCGGCACCAAAGTGGTACGCACAATAGGAATACTGGTAAACCTTAGTTAAAGCTGCTCATGCCCCAGAATGAACTGCTGCATCAAAATTGCCAAAATGCTACCAATAGAGATGTTGATAACATTGACAATGTCGTTGTTCAACTGCGGGATAGAAGAAAAACTTTGAGCCCAAAGAAAATAACAAAATGTGTAGAAAAGAACGCAAAAAGTAGGATCAAAGCCAGTTAGGTTAGATAAATAACAAAATTGGTTGACGTCCAATAGGGATAGTACCCGCAAGAAAAATGCAAAGGGAAGAAAGAAATATGGATGACGGACATGGACTGCTTGTAATCAAAGATCCTCATAATTATATTCACGGGCAAATGCTGAACTAAGTTGATTATGGACCTTATGTACATTAAGCAATGACATAGGGCTCTAGATAACATAAATTCATGTTAATGTAAATTATCGACGGCTAGACTTAGAACATACTCTCAACCAACCTAGTCGAGGCGGGTTTTGCCGATCTGCAATGCATCCATGTCGTATATATCAAGCTCAGTTGGATGTTTCTTTCTCAACCCAGTGAGGAAAACCAAAAATCAAGGAACAATTTGTACGATGATTTAGTCATTGCAAAAGACCAAATGAAACATGAAATTGAAATCAGTAATAAAATTAAATTGGACAAGCCTCATGCATGGGAAGTGGATTTTTCAGGGTAGCAATACAGATGCGGGACCATGCATCCTTCCATAATCAATGCAAATTTAATAGAAGACTGAGATTTAATGGTTTAATTTAGATTTGAAATAGGCAACAGAATCTAACAACATAATATGAAACATACTGAACTTTCAATTTCGATAGAACCTTACCCATTGAAAACTGTTCTTCTCTTGTAGCGTAGCACCGATGAGGCTCTCACCAAAGTTTGCAATCTGAGATGCTAGAACACATATAGCAGCTTGTGATAGATCCACCTGTTTATCGAGGTATTATTCACATGGTACCAGTTAGAAAGGTCCAGATAATTCTAGAAACATAGACAGTGTACAGGACCCTTTTACCAGAAATACCCATACAGCAGAAAAAAAACATATACTTCTACTTGACTGTTTGGGTGTCATGCTCTCAAAGTAGTGACAGAACAAGGGGGAAAAGGCCTTGTTCATCACATCAAGCACAACAGAGCATGGTTGTTTACTCACAAAACAAAAGAACATGGGCTATTAGTTGTCTTATCAAACTCATCAATAACTTCTTCAGTCACCATTTGTAACTTTCTGTAACTGTATGTTGGGAGCTTTTGTTGAACTTACCGTTACCATTAGCTTTAGACAATTGATAAATTCTTTTGAAGCATATGCTCTTTTTCTCTTTCCTAATGAGTTTCATATGAATTATTCTCTAACACTCATGTCGCCAACCTTGCAACTAGTCTTGCTATGGGCTCACCTCAGGCTGTGCTGTAAATCACAGTCAAGAAAGATACAACGATAGCAGAAAATATAAAAGACAAAAATAAGAACAAATCCGTGGAGAACATCAGATGAGCAATTACGCCATATGTAGCCATTGACACTACTAAATGGCAGAATTTATTCTACGCAGACAACCCAAATAGTTAGGACTTGGGAGTAAGGGGGATTCAAATGCTCTTTTGATTGGACAAATAGATACTGAAATTACATGAAATATTCAAATACCAACATTAGAAAAGTGAATTTATAAAAAATATATAAAATGATCACTGATCAAGACAGAATGTTCAGTAAGGTTGCAAGAAAATGTTCTTGGATTTTTAGATTGTTTATGGGGATAACAATATTGAGATGAATTTATCTGAAATATGAAATGTACCTCTCCCAGAAAGTAACCAATACTAGCGAGAAGAACTGAGGCTAACAGTCCCGCAACGGTCCCTTCCATACTTACAGCCCCTTCTGTGCCCCTTGGAACTACCTTAAAGGTTGTGACCAAGTACCTGTTCTGTATAAAAACCAAAGTCAGAAACTTAGGAACTGTACAAGCATAAAGAGCTTAACATGCTGGGGCTTTTGTTATTCCAGTGTGTGTGTACATATGTGTTAACAAATAGATGTGATCCACTAAGAAGAGCTCATCCAAGTGGGTTTCCAACTTTACAAGAAATACAAATGAAGAAAACAATGAATATCATTCCTCTCTTTATGTGTCAAATCACCATTTGGTCATGCAAAAGTTCTGCAAACACATTTATCTTATATGCCAATTTTGGCAGAAAAAATTACTGACAAGAGAAACTTCAGTTCTGAATGGCGATAAACTGTCATAGTTCGTGCAGAAAATGAACCAGACAATGCTTCAACAAAGTTGTGAAATTTGTAATAGCACATTAATACATACTATTGCAATATAATGCTTAACTCTCTCTAGTCATGCTTCGGAAAGCAAAATCTAGCACTATTGCAAATATGAAGCCCTAAAAAAGGTACATAATCATGAATTGACTAAAATACCATCTTATTGAACCATGAGCAAATTGAGTTGTTACAAAAAAATCATAAACTTTTCGTTAAAGAATCTTACGTTGTCTTCCCATATGCTTTCCCTATCTCGCTGGAAACTGTATCACTCAGCTTAGTACAGAAGCTGGCAATGAAACCTAGTTGCCAAAGTGCCGCACATGCAGCACCACCAATATCGTAAATCGACAGAAATGCACAAACACAACCAGCGGCACCGGAACCAATGACACTGCCTGGCCCTCTTCTTCCTCTCCTTTTCTCAGCCACACCAAGGGCTTCTTTTTGGGTAATCTTCACCTTTGTAGCTGCTGTTCCCTGGGCATAAAATAAATATTGAAAATACAGACAAACCAGGTACCGAAAGGCCAAAGACAGGATATGACCCCTCCCATTCTAATGGAAGCAAAAAAAATTTAAAATCTATAAACAACTTAATCCAAAAAGTTACGTTATCTCCCAATTCGCTTTATATAACATCTTTTATCAAAAGAAAATTCTTTGTGCTTGCCAATTTGAATGACATGCAAACTAATATAAACATGAGCTGAATTATAGAAGGTTAACACTTGGTTACCTAAAGTGGGAACCGACATAAGACTGGTGCTGGTGCAACAGTTAAGAATTAACACCTCACTAGATACAGGAACACTTATGACTGCTAAAGGTCAACTTCCAAAGGGTTTCTGCAGCATGTGCATCACACTAGCAAAAACTCTCAGCAAGGCCGGTTATGATCCCACTTTTGTGTTGGAATTGAGCAACTGGTTTATACTCTTTGTCACCATACTTAAGTTCAGTAGCAAGAACCAAAGATTCAGGTTGGCGAACCCACTTCAAAATCTTGCCCCTTACCGTTTTCACAGGGGGTTTCTTTCCCTAAGAGTATTACTTCCACATACTCATACCTGCTTCAGGCTAATTTGCTCTGCTTTATGGATAAGAAATCTCTTCTTCGATCTGTCCCTGTGCTAATGTTAGTCCATTGTTCGACATTGCCTTAACATACGATTCAATAGAGGACATCAAAAGAAGCACTTATTTAGAAACCTACACATTGCAGCAAGCAATTCAATGTTGAACCACCTTACAACCAAATAGTGTGTGGAGTCTCACTTACTATAACAAAATAGGCGGCAACGATGAGAAATCCGGACGGCCCGAAGGCCCTCCAGGACAATGTCCCGAGGAGAAAGGCCACTCCGATGCCGGAAGCCGTCAGCCCCGACAGGAGAATTCGAGATCCGACGACGAAGATGAGGAGATTGTTCACAACAGCAGACTCCCAGGTGGGCGGAGAAGCCCGAACGAGATCGAGGAGGGATTCTTGCAGTACCGCGGGCTCCGGCAGCGGGGTGGCCTTGGGAGGGGGAGGGGGAGTTCGACGAACCCCAGATCTCGGGTTGCGGGTTAGGATTACCGGGACGGCGTTTAGGCTGCGGAGCGGCCGGAGAGGAGGCGACAGCGGCGGAGATATTGGCAGTGGGATCAAAAGAGCGGAGGCCATTTCGGAGCGAGGAGTGGTTGCCTTCGCCAAGGAAGAGAGGATATTTGTTTCTTATGCTGGAACGTAGTAAAAGAGTTAATAAAAATAATAAAACAATTCATCCGAAAAAACATCATGCATTGAGCTTCTAGCTAATAATACGCTCTCGTAATTTATTTATTTTTTTAAATTAATAATACTCTTGAATTGAACTATTTTAAACCATAAATTCTTGATTTGGTCCAACCTAAGCATCACAATTCAGGTAAGTCGACCTTATTAAACTATAGGTTTAAAGAAATAATAATATTATTATAATCCACGAGCAACAACAATGAGAAATCATTTGTGACATCTCAGATGATAATATGACGTATTAACTTGTTCCAGTGAAATAATTAAATTATTTATAAGTTAATTCGAATCTTTACGGGTTAAATCAGTTATTATACAAAAAGTACTCTCAATTATTTCTTTTTCTTTTTTTTTTTTGCTTTTCTCGATCAGTCTCCATATCTGCCAGTAAGAGAGAGCGGCGATCGCTTGTACGTTTCCTCGATTTCATGCCACATCGCTCGCATTCTGGTTACCACGTAGAATCAAACGCTCCACCGTGAGCTGCGAGTCCTCGACCGCTCGCCTCCCTATGAATACCCACCAGTTCCTTCACCTACCATCGGCGGATCGCAGGAGCAGAGAAGAGAAGAGTAGTACTGTGTATGGCGTCAAGCGACGAGAACCTTAAGCTGGCGGCAGTGGCGGGAGGAGAGGGGCCGACGCCGCCTGGGAAGCCGATGATTTTGGGGCAAAAGGTGATCGACAAGGGGGCGGAGATGCTGCAGTCGTTGAAGCCCGTAAAGCAGTTTAAGCAGCACATCTGCAGTTTCGCCCTTTACGGCCACGACCTCACCCGTCAGATCGAGACGCACCACTACTGCGCCCGGCTCAACCAAGACTTTCTCCAGTGCGCCGTCTACAACACCGACGATTCCTCCGCTCACCTCATCGGTATCCTTCCTCCTCTTTCTCCTCGCCCTCCTCCATGTATTTGATCATATTTGGCACCGAACAGGATTGAACTCGTAAGGCGATGTATATCTTAGCTGTCAAGTGTTAACAGGTGTTGAGTATATAGTCTCCGACAGTATCTTCAACAAGCTGCCGCCGGAGGAGCAGAAGCTGTGGCACTCCCATGCCCACGAGATCAAGTCCGGACTACTCGCAAGTCCCAGAGTGCCGGAGATGCTGCAGAAGAAGGAGCTCGACGATCTGTCCAAGACTTACGGCAAGTTTTGGTGCACGTGGCAGGTGGACCGAGGTGACCGCCTCCCCCTGGGCGCCCCGGCGCTGATGATGTCGCCCCAGGGGGTGAACCTGGGCATGGTGCACCCGGACTTGGTGAAGAAACGAGACGACAAGTACAGGTTCTCGAGCGAGGAGCTCAAGGAATCGAGGCTGGGCGTCGAGGTGCCCGAATCGACCAATCCGAACGCTGACTACTGGATGAAGCACGGCACGGGCTTCGCCATCGACGTGGTGGAGACGGTGATGAAACTCCGAGCGCCATTTCCATGACGGAGTTCGCCTGGTTTGGTCTTGCGACGTTCTACGGTCATCTATGTTTGTGTGTGTACTCTAATATATATGGATCATGTAATATGCCGCTATATAGCCGTCGAGCGTTCTCGTCATAACATGTTCGACCTAATGATCTCTCACACCAAAGTGTCAAGTTGACAGATACGTGTCGCTGGTCTTATATACGCTTGCGGTGATCTTTAACTTGTGTATGCATATATGGCCGATAACATTCGAGGGCAACAAAAGGAACAAAGCAGAGTTCTTAAATGATGGCAATGGAGCATCAGACTTTGGCAAGGCGACGGATGTCCATGGGGTAGGCGTCGGATGGGGATCGGGCACTGTAAGATCTCTTGCCGATGACGATGTTTGCAGCTTCAGTAGGATGGAAAGCATCAAAGTAGAGGTACTCATTCCTGTTAGCGCATGGAGCTTGATACGGCAGACATGTAATCTGACCATTGTTCCTTCCCACCCCACAACATGCACTGGTCGTAACACTCACGCCTGAAACGCAAACGCCACAACGTCAAAGCATCCACCGAAGACGAACGTGACGTTCCTGCACAAAGCAATGGAGTCGTTACCATAAGCTGCAGAATTCCTCATGATGTCTTCAAATATCCCATAGCCATTGATGTAGATGAAGTGCGCCCCGTCCAAGGCGTTGAGTTCATCCACCACACCGATCAACTTGGCGTTGAAGACTCGGATGGCGCTGTTGATCTCCTCGACGCAAGTGACGCCGTCGGGGCTGCGTTGAGCCAACTCACTGGGGCTGCACCCGACCTGTCCCACCCCCATCAACGCCACCTTCCTTGCCCCGTAGTTGTATAAAGTCTGAAGCACACAAGAATTAGCAGCTGCTAGCTAGCGTCATGTCTGCATCTGCGACTGTCATCATACGGTAGCTGGGCGATGACGAAGAGAGACCAACCCGGAGCTGCTGAGAATACTGTTGGATCAGCACATCGGCGTACTGTTCTGGGGTGTACTGTCGACTGGTTCCGTAGAGTGCAGGCATGAAATAGTTGTTGAGGTAGTCGTTGCTGCCCATGCCGACGGAGAAGATGCATTTGCTGAGGTAAGTAGCTGCAGTCTCTTGACCTCCCAGTATGCGGCCCATCTCCTGCACAGCTGATCGATAGGTCTGCAGTTGTCCACTGAAAGGAATTCTACCACCCTGTGAGATCAAACTTGTACCAGTTAGCATCTATGATAGCCGTCAACGAGCAAGCAAACTTTCGAAGAACACGTACCAGTTGTCGCCCCGTCTCCTCCCGTATTCCGGCGGCCGCGGAAGCGAAGTTTACACCAGCAAGAAGTGCTTGGCCTCTCGTACTTGCGTAGGGTGGGATGAAGCCGTGAAACCCCAATAGTTGAGCTGCACAGTGTCGGAATTCTAATAATGGACGCTAACACATCCTTGACTAATATGGTGTGAAATATGAAGATGGAAATTACAAAGAACAAGAACTAATTACTATCTTATTCCCACCACCACATATTTTCCTGCCTTTTGACAAGATTGCCTGCATTATTCATCGTCTTAGAATCCATCACTGCGGTACAATACTGGCGTGCAAGCAGAAGGGCAAGTAAGAGAGGAAAGGAGAAGTATTTGTTGCATGCGGAGAAGACGCTACCAATAACATCCACGCTGGTCAAGCCATTGGTGAACCTCCCGGTCGGGCCGCCGGCGAAGTCGACGCCGTAAGGCGGGAAATTGGCCACCGCCAGCGACGCGATGTTGTTGTTGTTGCCGTTGTCGACGAGCGAGTCGCCGAAGATGAAGTAGCAAGGGACCTGCGGCTCCGGCCGGGCGGGGCCCAACGATGAGCTCAAAGCCAACAAGAGCAGCAACCACCGTGCTCTCAGCATCGCCCCCCTCAGCTCGACGTGAGCCATTTACGTACCAAGAAGTGGAAACGGGAGCGCAGCCGAGGAAGGCTGGAAATGAGGACGGGTAGGGAGGGAAGAGGCAATATATAGGGGAGTTGACAGGATGAGGATGTGGGGATTGGTTGGGATAATGACAGGTATTGGTGTTAGGATTGGCCCAATGAATTGAAGTCTTGTTCTACTTTGAAAGAAGAGTGATTGAATTCACTATGCATCAAACAATTACATCTACAGCAGTAGATACAAAAGAAAAAATTCCAAAAAGGTTGCTCATTCCACCCTTTGATCCTTGCAAAATTAGCTAGTAAATGTGGTTTGTAGTGATCCTTTCTCAGGATATGACTCCACAAAGCATCAAATTGCCACGACCCCTTTCTTGCTGTTCTTTTGTTGATCATTTAATATGAATTTGACACTTATTATTAAAGATTTGAAGTTGGGACTCATCCTTCTCAATGAGTTCACCAAAACAGTCCTTCAAGCTAACAATGTCCTTAGCCACTCATGGGCACTGCCTTCCAAACCATCAATATTGTTCTTATTTCAACCCACCAACCTGTGCTTGGAGTTTAGTTTAGCAGGAAAATAAGAAGCCATAAATGCATTAACTACGACTCCGAGTAGGTACCATCAATTCATAGTGCGGGGGACACATGCATGCTTCTCCTCCTAGAACCAATTCAGGCCGCCGACTCTGCTACACTGACTTCTGCAACGCTAGACTTGACCTTCTACCACCCGCAGCAACTAAATGTGGGTGTTGATCGGCTACAATATCCTTAATGAAGCCAACAGACCATAATCAATGCACTTTGGCAAGAAACTGAGGCTGGAACGCCATGGCTGAGGCTGTCAGAGCAAGAGCTGGAAGTGGATGGCGGGGTCACTGCATATTGTTTCAGGAATAGCTAATTGGTGACAGATATCAGAAATCTAGCAAAAAAAAAAAAAAGTCGTTCTTTCCTTTGCATAAGGCGTGCTTGTCGATGCTTGCAGGACTGGAACTCTTAGTCTTTTGATTCGGCACACTGCACTCGGATATCTCCTCAAAAATGACCATAATGCAATGTTAATAGCAATTAGACCTTCTCCTGGTGTGGGATTCGGATGAGTTACAGGTGCAATCAGCTGCACATAATGTATCGATACAAATCAGGATAATATTTCAACTGGCTGGAATGAGAAAATACTGAAAACTTGCCCTTTGTAAAGGATCATCATTGAAATAAAATTGCCACAAAGTTTTAAGATGATAAGCATCGAGTCCTTCTCGTGCTTTCAGAAATCATTAAACTGATGTTATGCATTCAGATGATCGCCTACCCAAATATAACCAAGGACTGACTAATTCATCATGACTGCATGCTGCCTTATTCCTCTGAAACTAATAAAGCATTAGATTTTTCAAAGCAATCAATATGTAAATGAATTGGTTTGCAAGTACGAAAGACAGACAACTCTTGGAGAAGAAAAACAAATGACAAACCAAAGCCATAATTGCACGCTGACTTGTTTACTCTGAAAACCCTAACTGATATCTGAGTGCTTGAGAATAAAGTTATAACTGATTCTTTGAAATCAAATTAATGTATCCCTGCTCTTATCTAACAATTGACTTGTGTTCACCTAATACATTCTTTGTTGGTCTTTTGCATTGCTTGGTCATCAGTAGAATACCAACCAAGTGCTGGTCATATCTGAGGCCATTATGCAAGAATGCACAAATCAATTGCTTTTTCTAAATAAACTCATAACTATCAAAGCTACAAATTCTCCTTTCTCGATTGTCGGTCCTTCAGGCATGGAAGCCCAAGCTTCATTGGCTCCTTTGGCTGTTTTTTGCCCTTCTGTCATACATGGTTATGCTAACTCACCAGTTTGCCGCGGCAGAAATTAAAATGCCTAGAAAATGTCGAACGAGCAACAACAATGTTGTTCCTAAAGATTTGGGCAATACATCTGACCTGGTTCCATACCCTATTTCTAAAGCTTAACTAATGGTGTTCTTGTTCATCAGACAATAAAATAGTTCTATGTGAACTTGATGCACTCCACACTCAGTACATCACCTTATTATTGTTTCAATTGGTCAACCATAAATCTAACTTTCTTGCTCTTGTTGTCTTCGTTACACTCAATACTGCTGTTGTAGGTTCTGTTCCCAGCACTCAAAATGATTTATCATGTATGTCCCAAAATCGACCAATGAAACTTGACCTCCTTGAAACATGATTAATGAAATCATCTCCTTCAACCATTAGCATTAAAAAGATATCAGCCCTCCACATAGTGCAGAGAAACCATAGCCATTGTAGCTCAACTTCTAAATATGGATCTTCATGCATATTCAAGTAGGTGCACCTTCATACAAGTTGGGAGTATATCATGTAGGTGCATCTTCATGCATTTGTTCCTGCAGAGCACCATATCTGTTCTCTACTTCACCGGAAATATTGTCATCAGAAATTTAACCAAGAAGTTGACTTAATACTGAATCATATTGGAGTAAAAGGATTACTCCAGAACACCATCCCACCTCAAGACTCAAGCTTCACTTACTATGTTCTCCTATACTCCATGTTCAGATGGTTCATTAGTAGCTAGAAAAATTTACGGAGTTTAGATCTTCGTACTAAACAAGTTAAAACTAATCACTATCTAGCATACACTAAATCAAGAAATTATGAATTGCACTAAGAAAACAGGAAATGTATTCTTTTATATGACCAATATTTTGGAGGCTTTCACAGATTTCAGTAGCCCAAAATGATCTCATCACTATCATCAGTGTGAACCATACTGATTTCTGCTATACGATGTCCTACTTAGCACAAGGATTTGGATCATTTGTAGGTTAAACATAAGTTAAGCCAAGACAATCAAAAGCAAAAAAGGAGAGTACAGATGCACAGATTCAACAAAGATGCAATTGAAGGGGGAACTCAAATTACCAGGTGATGTAAATTTTTAAGCTTTAGAGCTCCCGTTCGTCTACATTGGAGGAAGATAAGAATGCATCTCTAACTATTCGAATCAAGCCCTCCAGGTCGGCAGCTACAATCTCCAAACAGTCCTTGAGCAGCTCCCCCTCGGCCACCTCACTCTTCAATACCAACACCATCTCCCTCAATGGCCCCTGAAACAGGATCAATGTCATACCTTTATTGAAATTCCAAACCCTAGACCGGGAAATTTGACCCTAACAAGAGCTTACCGATCGCGAGAAGGTACGGAGAAGGCTTTCGAACAGGGAGTCAGCGAGATCGACGAGATGCCGGTGGTTGCGAAGTGCCCACCTCCGCCGTTCTGCGGCGGATTCGATCCGACACGCCTCCGCCAGAGCCTCGAGGAGACGGGAGGTGGCGCGGGAAATTTCCGCCGTCGGGACCGCTCCGCCTCGCCAGGCGTAGTTCCAGGCGAAGTCCCGTCCTAGGGACCAGATCCCGCCTCCGGAACCTCCAAGGATGCTGAATTTGTCAGCGATCTTCCGGACGCGGTCTGCACCGGCGAGGTCGTCCCGAGCGGCACGGGCGTTGGCGACCCGGGTGAGGAGGGAGTGGGACAAAGAGACGAGCGTGTTCCACTGGCTGAGCCGCAAGCCTTCAGCCGCAGGTGGCAGCGAAGTAAGGAGGACGACGACGACGAAGACAGCGAGTGGACGAGGCGCCGCCATAGGAGGCAGTCAGCGTGACCCTCGCTCACCGGGACGAAGAGAAGACCGCATGAAGCTGCAGAGATGAGGAAATAGGAGTCGAAAGCTTCGCGGCTAAGGAAACGTGGGCTTCTGTCGGGTCGGGTTTAAACCCGATTAAGGGTCACACAGTGGGTCGGGTTTAAGAACCGTGCTTCGTAATAGACTAATAATAAGCATAAATACCTCGTCACGCCACGCGACGCCAAACTTGATCTGATTTGGTCGTTTAGTGCGCTCGTATTGAGTCGGTGGAAACAACAACGTCCGTCGACGCCATCGGCCGCCGCGGCCTCCTATCGCGCACGACCGCCTCCGGCCCTCCTCTTCTCCTCTCCCCTGCGCCACCGTCCGCCGGTACTCCTCTTCTCCTCTGCGTGTCTTTTGTCCTCTCCCTTCTCCCTGTCTTTTTTCCATTCTTTTTCTTTACCCTCGCTTCCTGCCGCGATCGCCCCTCGCATGATCGATGCGGCGCTTTGAGTAGCGGTGGGAAAATAAGCGCAACCCTCGATCGGTGGTGTTCGACCATCTCATGGCTGCCGTTACGATCGACCTTCTAACTGGAGCCGAAGAGAAACCCTAACTTTTGCACTGATCAAAGGATGGATCTTATCATTGCTTCACTCTTTTGTTTGACCGTAACCCTAAAAGAAATCTAGGGGTCCAATGTTATGCATCCCCTGCTACAATTGAATTTTTCGATACTGCGGTTCGTTTCTATTGGTCGATTAGGCTGATATCTAAGTCTGCGATTGTTGATGCAAAATACAAGTGTTTCTGTGCAATTGTTCGCTGCTTTAAGTGTGTTAAAAAGTCCCATCGCAATATTGGTAACTAGAAGCAAACGAGAGGGCAGATGAGTGCATCTTGTTAGAACGGTGAGTTTTGGCAAACACTTGGATTCTTTGTCATCAAGCATGTATTGGAGGTGATCTTTTTTCATAAGTTATGCATCTTTCAATAGTTTGTAGTGTGTTTCCTTTTCAACTTTCTGGTATTGGAGGAGTAAATTTTGCTTTTCTAAATTGTATATAATTTACTTGAGCTACGTTGCTTATTTGCACAAACAAATGATTGGTCCTTACACTATTATTTTAAATTGAGGAAACCACATATGCATTTGTTGCTCAATTAGACAAATCTTGGTTTATTATGACATATTTAAGTTGCAATCCTTGGTTGATGGTGCCATTAGATGGATTCTGGAGTTGTAAAATGGTAACGTTCATGCAGACATGACCAGCACAGGTGAAACCTGTTGCGATACATTTTGTGCCGTCTTAGTAACATTTGTTTTTGTCGAATGTTGCTTAATCTGATTCATGTTATGTAAACATCCTTCATTCATGTGCTACCATATGGTGGCCTCTCTTGGTTACTCGAGAAGTTCCTTTGTTTGTTTGTTTTTTTAAGTTTGATTGCCAGGGTTTCTATATATTTTCTTGTTTATCTACAAGTACTTTAAATTCCCATACATGAAATGTCCAAAGCCTTCCATATTACCTTTCTTTTACATGTCTTATGGATTATTAATATCAATGGTTATCATTTTTAACTGTTTAAGTTTCCCTACTTGTAGGTTGGTTTTAAGAGTAACCCGAGTTTTCTGGTTGGTTAAGAAGATTATTTCTACAAAGTATGAGGTTAGTAATATTAGCTTACTTAATACTGTATGAACCCATTGCATTGTGTAGTCTTATGCCATCTATTGATGATGCATCATGTATGTGATGTTTATAGTGTTCACACACCAAATACTTATAGAAGTCGGCTGTAAAATATAGCATGAAGAATGCAACTTTAGTTATGATGGGGATAATAATGCAGCTGGCCTTGTGCTTATAGCTCAAAGAAAAGGCTTGAATGGTCCTGTTGGAGGTCAAGACTTAGAGATATATATCTCACAGAACTCATCTTTTTTTTACAGAGGCTTATATTTTCTGTATGGATTTTTTATTTTTTTCCATGCGGTTCATCAAGGTTGCATATTTGTCATTTTGTCCTTTTTCCCTCTCATTGTTGCCATATTTCAAAGTGCCTGGATAAGTTTTTTTTCTCCAGATGGCTTGCTTCTTGAAGGGAACTGAAGATTGATCCACACTATTTATTGTTTTCTTTTTTCATGTTTATATTGTTTTTTACCTTTGTTTTTCTATCTCTTTTAAATGCAACAAAACAGAAAAATTATACATGATAGCAAAAGAAAAATTAGTTGGAAGACAATATCGTAAATAAGCAGGTGAACTTTTATCAGTTGTGTTTACAACTCATTTTGTCTTTTTTTTTTTTTTTTTGTTCTCCTTTTTCCCATATACTATCTGTAGATACACATGGTTCTCTCGAAGAGTATATGCTTCAGTCCCTATGGGTATATGGTCAATAACGTGTATCCGACATATGACCAGCTTGTTTGTTTCATGGTTTTTTTTCTTAGAAAGGGTAGAGTTAGATGGAATGAAGCAAACTTGGTTGAGATTGAAGAAAATAAACCAGTGAGGCAAAAGATAACAGAGCCTAAGACACCTTATCACCCTATGATTGATGACGACGGTATGTGAAAGTTCCATATGGATCCATCATGTTTCATCTTTTGTAGTGTTAATTTTGGAAAAAGAGTAAACTTAGTGGAATGTTTTAACTTGTAGGTTCTCTATCACCAAGACGTACTTTTGATGCATGCTTGGATAATTCTGCTCATGCAGAAGCCCTGATGACCGCTTTGAATGATGTGGCTTCTTCAAGCAAAAGTTCCAACGGGGGCTGGACATCTTCTGAAGATGAAACTGATGCCATGGAGCAAGATGATGGTTGCCTGTTGCTTCTTACTTGCTGTTAAACCTAGTTGGAAATTTACTTGTTTATCCTTTTTTTTTTCCTTTCGTCCTTTTCTTTTTGTTTGCAAATCAACTTATACACTGCAAAGTCAGGATAGCTGAGGTTTTCTTCTTTATACATTTGCATCCTCTGCCACCCATATTTAAAATTTTGATAGTAACTATTTACTAAATGGTGAAAAAGAACTTTTGTACTGGTGGGTGTGTGGACTAAGTGATGGGAAGGGAGAAATCAGTTGCACACAAGTTCTGGAAAATGAGGCTGATGCATATAAGTCTGCTCAAATATTTTGTTAAAAAAAAAAAAAAAAAACATGATGAATATAAATTCTAAGTGTACTGTTGTCACTGGTTTTTCAGTTCTACTTGATGTATGCATCCTAGCTTTTTGGTTTTATAAAGTTCTGCTATAAGAATTTGTTATATTTGTAATGGTTTCTGTGTCCATGCCTGTTCCAGACAAATTAAGCTTTCTGAATTAACCAGGTAACTGTAAGTCCCATAAATGATTGAGACACTGAAGCGGCCCATGTCTTCATTCTTTGCTAGCCGCCCACTATATTTTACATTAGAGGTCTGAAAACCTCAGTTTGTATTTGTAGTTAAAATATGTGTTACTATTTGCTTGCAACCAAAAGCTTGCAAAGCCATTAACTTGTATCTTGAAAGGATTGCACCGACTAATCTGGAGATGGATACATTCAAAGAGAATGTCTTTTGGTTCTTTTGAGGCTTCTCACTGTTACTGTTTGGTTACTCGCCCATGGTAAACATTTCTGATGCTGAATCAGTGAAATGGTGCCACCTTAATAGAAGTTTGTTTGGACGTACCTCTGAATGTTGTTACACCTGGACATGCTTTTGTAGATGTGGTTATATATTATATTAGTGTGTGTGTGTTTTACTTATCTGATCTATCTCAGTTGTTTGTCGTTAGTGTATGTTTATTATTATAGATAACAATTATGTCTAACCAAAATTGTTTAATGTGTGTATTTAGATTCTGAAGAGGATGTTGCAAGGTTAAGTTTCAAGGAGCACCGGAAAGCTCATTATGATGAATTCCATAAGGTAAAAGAACTCTTGCGAGTGGGATCACTTGTAGTTGATGAGGATGACGAAGGTAACAGTAGCCAGCAAAACAGCAGCGAGCGAGGCAGCTCAACTCTGAATGGTGCAAAGGCATCTGACTCTGGTGAGATGCAAATTTCCATGGCAAACAAGCAAAACAATGGAACTATATCCCGTGTGATGCAGCCCACTGTTTAGTAGTCACAAACGAGCCTTTTTATTGCTTCTGCTGAAATGGGAAAAAGTACCCACCATGACCCTCTGCTGTTCTCCAAATTCGAGTATATAACATGGTGGATTCTCTAGATTCCTCCCCGCAACAATAGCTCGAGTAACTTAGCTTTAGTCTCTTTTCACAACTTATGTGATATATCCATCAGTAGTTGGTCTATATATCATCATATGCTTATCTCTTTTATTATCTTTCTGATAGTGTTTTTGAGAGCTTCAGAATTCCATTGTGAACTTTTTTATATGCTTTTTTTCTTTCAGTGCTATAGAACTACAAAGTGTATTCGGTTCTGAGCAGCTTTCAGTTTTAAGGTTCCAGATTATAAGTCGGTAGGGTAACAGGAAAATAAATTGTTTTCTTTCCAGTGGTTAATGGTGCAGGATTCCTCTGTTATCTTTGGTTTCGAGCAGCATTTTTTTGTTCCAGAGCAATATGTTGGCAGGGTTACAAGCACAATAAATAAAACTGGTGTTATATTATTGCAGGAACTCCATCTAATATTGGTGATATTAGCTTTTGGCACAAGAAAAACCGATTACACAAATCCTTTCCTCTCTCTCATACACACACATGCATATATAAGCATTTCGGTGCCTATTGCTTGGTTGGCTTTGTGGGATAGATTATTCACTTCGAGTCGGGTTTTTTTTTTTTTTTATTCACGGAGGTTAAATAAGGTTATCAACGAAAGATGAATAACTTCCTTCAGAACGTCGTAACAGACTCGCATCCACGTATAATTAATTGCTCATTCTCTGCATGCAGACAATATTTGAAGAATGTTTTCTATTTGGTTTTATTTTTTACTGACAAAAGTAAATATTTATCTTCTTTCACGATGTATACTCGGATGCGTGATCCATTGCCCAACTCTTTCCAATATACGTATGAGTTGTCACGGATGAAGCTTCGCCGACGAGTTGGTGCTCTCGAGACGACTTGAGAGACATCATCAACGCATGCGCTCGTGTCCACGGCGGCAAGAGAACACCGCCGTGGGGGCACCAAATCTCCCGACAGAACCAATGCACGCAGCAGCGGGGCGTCGAAACGTTGACGACCGCTGAAAAGGGAGGGTGGCGATGCAGTCAAAGGAGGATCCCCCGAGGACAGTGAAGATCTAGCAAAGTGGAGCCTTTCATCATCAATCCTCGACTGCCCGCCCTACAACTGCACCATATCCCACCACCCAATTTCCTCGCAGCTTTTCTTCTCCTCACTCGCCAAGTGATTCCCGTCGTGGAAGAAACACGAACGGACGGCTGTGAGCGGAGTGGATAACGCCAGCAGTCGAGCAAGGGAGGCAGGCAGCGGCAACATGTCATGTCCACTGCGCTGCGCTGCTTCCGAGATCGATCTCTGTACCGTCCAAAGATTGCCGTCCTGCTGTCGGAACACACGCTGTTGTCCAAAAGCCCAGCACCGGGGATCCTCTTCGTGGATGTTTGGATCCGCCATCATCTCTCTCTCTCTCTCTCTCTCTCTCTCTCTCTCTCTCTCTCTTCCGCTCACATTTGATTCCAGATATGTTTCCCTTCTTTTTTCACATTGAAAATTTTAAATAAAGAATTGAGGTTGTTCCATCTTATAAATCCGCACACGCTCAACCATGACGGGGACATGAGCTTCGTCCTTGCCACAGTGACCAGCTACATGGCGAACTTAGTGGCGGCCCACTCTAGCCATCTATGATGTCACTTCAATCGACATATCTAGAGAGAGAGAGACTAGACTTCCTTCCCACCTAGCTGGAAGCTACTCACACTCGGATTTCGTGGTCATGGTGCCTTTACATCCTTTCCACTGAAACGTCGATCATCCAATTTTAAAGGTGGTAAGATCATATTCAAGTTGGAGAGAAATAGACCATATTTTGATTTTAGGGAGAAATCAAAACATGTGTTTTGATGTTGGAGGAAGATGTTGATAGAGACGATCACCCAAAACACACACACAAAAAAAAAAAAAGTTCCTACCGCTGTCTTCCAAATTATTTGGCCACCGCATCTTATGATTGCCATAGTGCAAGCAAAGCCGAGCTGTTGTTGTAGTAGTCGTAGTAGTAACACAAGTGCTCGTCGGCGTCACGAACAGCCACCACTTTATTCTCTGCTCCAAAGCGGCTTTTGGGTTCACGTAATCCACAGCCGCTTTCGCTCTCTCAGCTACACATCAGCGGGCACTCACTCACTCACCTCAAAAGCTGCCTATGTTTGGTCAGGTATCTTTGCATGAATATAATTTTTCTTAAACAACTTTTTTTACTGTATGAAATAATATATAATATTTTTTTGAACGATTTTTTAGAGAAAAAATATTTATATTTTTTAATATTTTGCAAATCGATATCCTCTCTTTTGCTTTTTTTTTTTCCAAATAGAATTGTTAATTTAAAAAATATCCATAGTATCCTTCAAAAAAAATTTCATCTACTATAGTATTTTGGTTTGTTACGTTGTCTTCATCATCATGACGAAAATACTATTAATAAGTTAAATAAAATCATAATATACTAAAACCCATGTGATATATACAAATAATATCTATATTATCTAAATAAAAAAAAATAGTTTATTATAATATTTTGGCCATCATAGTATATATACTATAAAACCCACTCAAATGGAATCATAATCTCAATCAAATTAACTATAAATCTAAAAATATAATATTGTAATTATCTATGAGTAATGATAACCATTGTCACTTATAGTATTTTTTTTCAATAGTATTTATAATATTTTTTGTATCTCAATATAAACCCTATAAATACTATTGAAAACCATTATACACGAACCAAATGAAAAATACTATAATAACTTTAAATTGGTAAAAAAGGATGAATTTTTTTTTTTGAAAGGTATTTTGGATATTTTTTGAAATATGGGTGCTACATAAGAAAAAGGAAAAAGAGGGTTGTAGATTATAAAAAATAAAAAATATATAGATATTTTATATATAAAAAAATCACCCTATATTTATCTCATGGACTATTATCACCCATAAACAATATAATACGATAACAATTAGGATGCATCAACAAAGATATCTTTCATAGACACAATTATTTGTGATTGACAATACACGAATCTTCCTAATACTGATGTGCATCATGATCCACAGCATGATAAATTTAGTTACTTACACTTTTTTACAAAATTATATATATTAGTATAAATAAATGTTCTTAATTATATACACTTCTAGTTGATCTTTGCCGACTAATCCTAAAACTAATTTTTGGTGTTATTTTAATAACCAAGATTGAGACTCGATATGTTATCCGTTAGTTTAATCGAAAAAGAAATATTGAGATGTTGATTGTTGTTCTTAAAGTTTTAAGATCTAATTATATCTTCATCACTTACTTCTGTGAAGAAAAAAAAATATTCAAAGATACTCTTTAAAATAGTTGCCATGCTAAGAATATTTTAGATATTTTAACTTTTTTCATCATTAATCATGATTAATCTAAGGTATTTGGATGAATGTTAGCCCACGAAGTGTGTATGGAGGGTTTTAATATTCAAATGGGCAAATATAGCTTCTTTTGTCACACTTTACAAAAGTCTCTTTTTTTTTCTAGAGAAAGAAAAAGGAAGAAGCATTTTAAAGTTTAAACTGTATTATGGTGCAGCTTTGCGTCTTGTTGGCTGTGGAACGCACAAATGCTAATACGTTGCTTTGTGGAGCAGACGATTGCATCTGTGGGCTGTGCCATTGGGTGCAACAAAAATATGATTACAGAAATAATGTGTGTTCTTTGTGTAGTGTGGATGAGCAATTGGAAGTGGGAGCTAAGAAAATACTTTGAGTATTTTTTTTATGATTTTTTTTTAAGTATATGCAGAGAAAACGAATAGATTCTTAAGAGCTTATACTTGAGATTAGGTGATTATTTCAGGTTGTCGAAATACGTAAATTTTGTATTCACTGTTTTTAGGGTTTGCTTTCTTATTGTTTATTCATCTCGAAATTATTCCTTTTAGTATCAAGGTTTAATCAATACCTTTAATTCAGTTATTATTTTTTGGTTCAGAGGAGCATCTTATGGATTTTTTTCTCAAACATAAAAAATCATCTCCTCTAATATTTACCAAGACATGAATCTGTACTTTGTATTTAACTTTACTTATTAATTTTGTTGTTATGAGACGAGCCAAATAAAATCATAAATCTTAATTATTTAGTGATAGGGCTAATAATGAGTCGGTCTAGCCACTTTGTGACGTGTTACTCTTGGTGCCACGTTAGCCTACCACAACTGAGGTAAGTTACACGTTAGTCGTCGACCTGGCATAGTAGCAACCGACCGATCATAAGTAGAAATAACTGAGCAATCTGACACACAAGACTTAGGACCACCAGTGACATGATGTAATAAGCGACACGCGGCACTACTAGATGTTGATCCCTTAGAAAAAGACACAAGAATCCAGTGAAGTCATACACTAGAAAAGCAGGGAGTGGTAGCAACAATAAAGGATCGGTACGATCACCTCCATTGGCCATAAGTACAAAAGTCACTCGAGGGAGCCACTTAGGACTTTTTTCTTTTCTCTTACTCTCTTTTTTAGAGACGAAGACAGTCCACTCAATTAAACATTGACTTAATCGTCAGAGGGACCAGACCAAGTATCATAGCTCGGTAGGGTCTTATTCTAAGCACCTTGAAGACTTGAGGAAAGCAAAGTCGATTGCCCCCGATGAATGTGGATGAACCTGTACACACGGAGGAACCTGATCGTGCTAACCTCTCAATCACGATGCTAATTTCTACATCATTTAGGATCAATTATATGAATAATTTGTCATTATTAAGATCCGTTAGATGTCATAAAGTTTAATTAATCCATCGTAAGAGCCAAATAATAACCTTATATATATATATATATATATATATATATATATTAATTTGTGTCATTCCCATCACTGCGCTTAATATGTGAGTGTCAATGATTGTGGTTATAATGCGTAATGATGGTCTTAAAAGCCTCATCATAACTACAAAAGCTTTGAACTAAAGCTTGACATTAATGTTTGGTCAATTAAAGTTAGCCTTTTGATGGTCGAAGGCGTCGTCGGATTAGATTACCTTTGTGGGGACTGCTGCCTGTGCTTCTCTCGCCGGTCAAAGCTTCAAACACGACTAGTGGTGTAGAATCGACATCTCTCGTCATTCTTACAGATCCAAACTCATCGCTGCACTGTGTGGGACATTAAAGAAGACAAACCACTGGGTGTTCTCTGTGCAAGAAGAACAAGATGACAAGGGCATGGAGTTAATCCTCGGTCTCCAAACTAAAGAAGGCCACTTTTGGGGTCGAGCATCTTTTGCTATCAGGGAGACTCCAGTGGCCCAGCAGCAATGAGACATCAATCATTGTGGCTCAAACAGTCAGTGGAATAAAGCAGCCGATTTAACAGCTAAAAACACTACTTAAATCTGCACCCTGAGGGGGACAAGACTTTGAGCTTTTGGAAAGATGATGATGATGATGCACGGCACCCATAAACCTTTTCCACCGTCTCTCTCGTTGGAGTCGACGAGAAAAGGCTTCGAGGAGGGGACTCAGAGTTTTCGCGGCAAAGTAGAGTGCATCGCTGCGCCAACTTTGCACCCTTTTTAAAGTAGCACTCGTGCATGTCCCATGCATGCACATATATATAATATATATATATAAAATGGCCGTCGTTTCCTTCTTTCTTACTCACCGTATCGTACTGCCTTCGCCGCCAAGGCAAGCTTTTACGTCTCCACCTACGTATTCCTTCTTTTGCTGTGGCCATGCACACAGTGCAATAAAACACGGATTCCTTGTGACCATAAGAAACAGCAACAGAAGCGGGCATATATGCCTCGGCACTATGCGCGAATAGTATCATCACAGGTCGGTAACGTGGGAGCAGAACATTTGTGAAGGAGGGGGGGCGGCGGCGGAGGGGATAGCCGGTAAGGACGTCAGCAGAGCCATCGCAGGATTCTCTTGGAACAGCACTTTGGGGTGGTGCTCAGATAGATAGGCATCTTTAGATCCGATATATGAATGAAAAAAAAAAAGGACCAAAGCATACAAAGAACGAGAGCTCCAGTTTTCCACCTTTTGTTTTGGGTAAACTATCACAAGGAATCCGCCGCGCCTTTCTCCTATCTCATCCCACTTTCTTGCTTCTCGAAGAAGCACTCACTTCCGTGATCATCTATGTCTTTCTCTCTCGAAGCTTAACAACATCGTAGTGGTAATGGCACAACACAGAAATCGAGAGAGAGAGAGAGACGTGGCAAAGGCAAGGAGATCACTTGTTTAGACAATCATTTGACTTCCCATTGCTGCATGAACGCCTACTACAGTTTCGTCCTGTTCTTGGATCGTGTTAGCAAGTCAAGAGAGAGAGAGAGAGAGAGAGAGAGAGAGAGAGAGAGAGAGAGAGATGGCAAAAGCAAGGAGATCGCTTGTTTGGGCAATCATTTGACTTCCCATTGCTGCATGAACACTACTACAGTTTCGTCCTGTTCTTGGATCGTGTTAGCAAGTCAAGATGTGAAGCTTCTGTATTCCACGCTCAGGAACAGCTAGCACAATGAGTGCACTCCGTTCGTGTCGCTTTCGGGCTTTGAGCTGCTGTTGAGTAGTGACAGCACGCACAAACAACAAAAAGATAAGAGAATGATCGATCACATAAGATCTTTGGGTTAAGGTTAATTTGAACCCTTATTGTTTTTGGCTATAAATCACTCAAGACTTATGATTTATTTATATCTAAAATAATCTTATATTTTTAAAATATAATATATACACTCTTCCCATTAGACCTGAGTTAATAGGCGTTAGAGTTTGTTATGTGTCACACTGAATCATAATAAACTATTAATATAATAATATATATAATTTAAGTTTTAAAAATAGTTAATTTTAACTCTTGTGGTTTTAATCATAAACCGCTTAAACCTTTATAGTTTTCTTGTGTCTAAGATAATCTCTACATTTTAAAAAATATAACGTACAAGCCCGTTTCGTCAAATTTGAGTTGACGGATATTAGTTACATGGCATGTTGACTCGCAATGCATCATTAATATAATAATATATATAATTTAATTTAAAAAATATCTATCTTATCGAGGAAGAGGAAGCGACAGGGTCATAGCGACTGACGAATGCATAGAGACAAAGGTTTGAGAGGCCAAAGGCAGAGATGAGAGAGCTGAACCACCATGTTGTTAGCACAACAGGTGGAAGCGCGGAAGAGTACAAAGTGAGATGCGACGGGGACAAAAATACCCAAACGAAGGAAGAGCGATAGGATCAGAACCACCATGTTGTTGCCTAGTGCTGAACTGGTCGAAGCACATCCATCTAAGACAAGATCAGAAGCTCCTGAGCTCATCGTTAACACTAGAGAGACTTCGTGAGTACGAGGCCATGCTAAGCAGTAGCAACTCGGTGCTATTGTTGGTAGTCACTTCCACGATGATGCCTCCTCTTGCCATTTATGGTGGTATCATTTTTTTAAAAATAAATTATATATATTATTATATTAATGATTTATTATGAGTGAATTTACCACGTAAGCATACTATAACATGTATTAACTCAGGCTTGATAGAAAAAACTTATATGCTATATATATTTTTTAATATAAGGGTTATTTTAGATATAAGTAAAATCATAAGGGCTTAAGTGATCAATGACAAAAACTATAAGGGCTAAAATAGATATTTTTAAAAACTTAAATTATACGTATAATTATATTAATAATTTATTATGAGTCGACGTATCACGTAAGTAAACTGTAACGTCTTTAACTCAAATTTAACGGGAGAAGCTTATATGATACATTTTTGAAAATATATGAATTATTTTAGATATAAGTAAATCATAGGTACTTAAGTGATTATTACCAAAACTACAAAAGCTAAAATGAATCTTAATCATAAGATTTTATTATCACTCATATCAAAAATAAACTTGAATTTTCATTAATATTCATCGCGTATCACGTTCCTACCTTTTCTCTTTAATTGGACAACACCTTGTACAAATCTAGAGTTTCTTTTAGTGATCCAATATATCCATCTCCACGTCAATACAGATTTTGAAAGTCGAGAGAGGTGATAATTATATATATATATAATTTTAAAGAAAACTAAGTATTTTAGAAACCATGAGAACAACTACTATTCCATCGTCTTATCCAATCAAATTGAGTAATGATAAATGCAATCAGAATAAATATAATTTTCTCTCTCTCTTTTTTATTGTTTTGGGGGATTGACCAATAAACCAAGATGGAAGATAGATGTATTTTGATAGGCGGAACTATTAAGGGGGAAGTATCCAAGGTCACATCTTTTGGGTTTATCTTGTCGATTATTCATTCATGTAAATTTTACCTATATGATCACACATGGATAATACGGAGAAATTAAGCAACTTTTTTTGAATCCTTTTGCACGAGGAGATAAAGTATCACTAATTTATTTTTTATTTGTCGTTGAAGGAATTAAGATTTTTTTGGTATTTTTATTCCACAATCTATCCAAGTCTAAAAAAAAATAGCTTTTTTTTTTTCGATAGACCGAACCATTAAGGAAGGGTAAGTAAGTGAGTGCCTGAAGTCGCATCTTTCGAGTTGAACGTCACGAGGGACTCCCTCGCTCTCCTTTCAACTCCCAACCGACTCACTCTCAGCAGCGGTGTGGTCACGGACTCGCGATACGAACCCCCTCCTCCCTTCCACCGCACGTCGTTCCTCCTCGCCGGACACGATGATAGTTACACCCGTGATGCCCCTCCCTCCCTCCTACTCTAACAACACAACACAACCCACGAAGCCTTCTTCATGGAGTACAACTAATTGCTTACTGTTGTCATCACTTACTTTCTTCCCAAATCTTCGTATTTTGTTGCTGTCATCTTCTGTTTTGAATTGATTAAAATAAGATAGATTCACTTAATACAATTTATCTAAAATTAATTAATCCTATTTAATTAGTCAATTTATAAATATAATATTAAAAAAAAATATTTGAAAAATCAATTTTATTCGATAATCTGATTCAGTTTAATTGAATCAAATTAAAATCAAGATCTAATTAGATCGACATGATAATATTTATAAAATCAAATTTATATCATCATATAAAATTATGATAATAAAATTAGATTAATATTGTTAGGCATGTGGATTGATCTGATTATTCGGATTGAACTGATCAAAGACTTAAGACTGTAAATTTAATTTAATTAATAATTTTTACATTAAAATCGACTTAGGATATAATTAATAAAAAATACTTTTTATTTCTAAAATCAAATAATTAATGAACTGATTCAATCAAACCGATTCTATATCGGTTCTGTTGTAAATAGTTCAGTTATAGAGAGAGAGAGAGAGAGAGTGGAGGAGTGAGGAGATGCTCTCCTGGCTGTATTATACGAATATAATATAGTTTTGGACGGGCGTGCGCGGGGCGAGTGTCCGTGAGATCATCTGCATGCTCGATCACCACTACAGTCGGGTATAAACGGGGTAAGAGACCGGAAGAAACATTGCAACCCGGCGCCGGTCCGCCAGCCCTCACGGATTGGTTCCCGAACGGTGGTGAACGAAACAAATCTGTCTGTCCCCCTCTTGGTTTCTCTACGCCTTCTCCTCGCTTTCTTCTTCTTGGGTGCTTGATCGTTCCATGTTTGGCTGCAGATCTATCTTGAAGCCAGCCTGCCGTCCTCTCCCTTCCCCTCCCGCGACGCAGGCGTGCGAATCCTGGTGATCGCGGATTCTTGCGCCCTAATTCTCCTTCTTGCTTTCTCGTCGCTGGAGAGGTGGGTTGACGGTGTTCCTTCTTGGTTCTCTCGTTTGGGCGTGCGGGTTGGCGACGATGAATTTTTGATCTTCTTGAGCCACCATTGGTTTATGGGACGGCGTCTCCGTGATTCTGGTGCCCTAATACCTTCTTGCTTTCTTATCGCCGGTGGTTGTTTGCGGTGGGTTTAGGGTGTTCTTGCTGGGGTGGATCGACAAGGAATGGTTCGTGGTGGTTGTCGATCTTCTTGAGCCACCATCGGTTTGTGTGATCTTGATGCCGGCAAGTTGCATGTCGCCAGTATGTGGTGGAATAGAACATGTGAGGCGGGAGGGTGGGCCTCACGAGACCCGTAGAGGGACCACCGATTCCCTCGCCACTCTCTCCTCGCTAACCAACCCCATCCCATTTCCCCCTCTCTCTTTCTCACGTTGCCTCACAGTCACATAACCTGGACTAGGAATAGTTCCCCGTACTAGGAGGCGAAGGCTTGAGAAGACAAGCGAGGTCATCGGCGATTGGCGCATAGAGTTAGTAATGGGACCGCCTCAGGGCATCTTTGCGGAGCCGCCTGCCATCGATGGAATTCTGCCGTCGGTGGAGCTTGCCGGGCTTCGATTGCCGATCGCTAATTTGTTTGTTTGTGTCGCTTCTGCCGGCCAACGGCTAACGGCCCTCGCTCCTGTTCGAATGCAGGGCTGTCGACATCGGACCGTATGAAGCCGGCCTCTGGGCAGCCGCCTGATGAGCAGCGTGGCATTCAGGCGGGGAAGTACGGAGGCAGCCGGAACCCCACTCGGGTCGAGCGGCTGCTGCGCGACAGAGAGCTCAGGAAGATCAATAGAGCGTTCCAGCAGGAGGAGGTTGGCAGAGGTGTCGACGGTGGTGGGCAGGCAAAGCCGGCCGAGCATCCGCCTGAGGACAGCTCGAGGGAGGTCGGGGGTGAGCCCGACGAAGAGATTATAGACGGATCCTTGGCGCCGATTACAACGACCGGAGAGGAAAACAGGCGGAGTAGGGGAAGGCCCATGAAGCAGCGGCTACTGGTCGTGGCGAATCGGCTGCCGGTGTCTGCAGTCCGCCGGGGAGAGGATTCCTGGTATTTGGAGGTCAGTGCTGGCGGACTTGTCAGCGCTCTGCTTGGTAAGTTAGGCCTTCTGCAGTAATGTTCTCTTCTTTCAAACGCTTTTTCTGGTGTACATGATGGTTGCACTGTATCGATTGGTAGTTTGCTGCTGCTTCGCAATGCCTTTCTTTTTTGTGCGTGTGGGTGAATAAAATAGCATTACCAGTGTTTAAATCGTGGAAGAAGAAATTGTTTCAATGTATTAAGTAATGAAATTTCTTTGCGCATCCATTGGAATTTGTGAATTTAGGATGGCACACCTTGTTCATATATCCTTGCTCGTGCATGCAACGAAGAGGAGTAAATATCACTGTTATTAGGTGCACCATTCGACATAAATGCATGTTCGGCAGGAAAAGGGAAAGCTTAATGTTGTTCTGTTTTCTTCGACATTGCAGGTGTAAAGGATGTTGATGCTAGGTGGATTGGATGGGCTGGTGTCAATGTGCCTGATGAAGTTGGGCAGAGGGCGCTCACAAAGGCGTTGGCTGAGAAGGTCCCGTCTCTTATTCTGAGTATCAGCCTCTCTAAGTATCCCTGTTTGACATTTTGATAATTCTGCCTTTCAAAATTTATATTAACATTAGGGTTTCACCTAACTAAACTAGGATACAGAACACAATCATTTCCTTTTAAGCATAGATGCTTTTGGTTTTCCTTGATTAAGAGCTAGGACATCACTGCTATAACTAGTTATTTATTTCAAGCAGAGATGCATTCCAGTCTTTCTTGATGAAGAAATAGCACACCAGTATTACAATGGCTACTGCAACAACATACTTTGGCCTCTCTTTCATTAC
Organism: Ensete ventricosum; assembly: GCA_029747655.1. Taxonomy (NCBI): domain Eukaryota; kingdom Viridiplantae; phylum Streptophyta; class Magnoliopsida; order Zingiberales; family Musaceae; genus Ensete; species Ensete ventricosum. The sequence goes on along the minus strand of JAQQAF010000009.1, from coordinate 6,940,879 downwards.
CTTGGGCTTCCACAAGAAGATCGACTAGCGACCACCCGTAGCTTCCAATCTCAGTTTGATGCTTATAAGCGAGCGAACAACATGTTTGCTGATGTTGTGAACAAGCATTACCAAGAAGGGGATGTTGTTTGGTGCCATGATTACCATCTAATGTTTCTTCCTAAGTGTCTTAAGGAATACAATAGCAAGATGAAAGTGGGTTGGTTTCTTCACACTCCTTTCCCTTCTTCAGAAATCCACAGGACCCTGCCATCTCGATCCGAGTTGCTAAGATCAGTTCTTGCAGCTGATCTAGTAGGGTAAGTGGACTTTTCATGTCAATACTTTGGGTAGTGTCTCTATGGAACATCGTAGCCTGTTGTCAAACTTTGTACTATGTTGTCACATCAACATTTTTGCTGTATAGCGCACTCGTGTGCCCAATTTTGAGAAAAATAAACACAATTTTTGTTTAATACTTGTGATGTTTGTACATTTGCTTGTACCTTTTTCTCATTTATTTTGCTTCATTAAAGGTTAATACTGCATTCAGTCTAACACAACTGTGAAAGAAGGAAAAGCACCACAAGTTTTTGATGAGGATTGTTGTTAAATAATTCAGACTTTCTGGCAATTGAGTATAACGTGGAAGTATTAAGTCTTCTCTGGAATGTAAAGCCCACTTCTCAATTTTTTGGTTCCTTGTTCTCTTTTTTATTGTTATCCAGGCTATTTGATCTCTTTGACTAATTAGCTATAGCATGCAACTTACAATTATTATTGTTATCTTTTTGTGGGAGGACGTCCTCCTTTAGAAATAGCAAATAAAATATGACACTGGATTTCTTCTTCTCGAGGGGTTAGATCTGAATAGTTATCTGATGTATTTTGTGGGGCATATTGAACTTGTGCCAAAACTAAGTTCTTTGCCTTTTCATTTTTCCAACATGTAAACTAATATGCTGTTTGCTTGATTATTTAGCATAATATTTGGTAGTCAATGTAATTGACATGCACATGCATAGATCCCTCTGATTTAATGTCAAAAGCCAAGAGGAGTTCGATAAAAAAAGGCTCCACTGCATGGAAAGAATAACCATAAGACTTGAAAAGTTTACGAACTAATTGTGCAAATTGTGATTATAGGTTAAAAGCGTTGAAGAAGTTAATATTCGCCTAGGAAAGGAAATTAAAGCACTTTTGTAGTTGCCTTAAGTTGAGAATCAAAAGTGTATTGATTGCTATGGACATTAATATAAGTTCCATTCTTTTAAAGTTTCTGATGTTTCTGTATTTGTGTTCTAAAGTTCAAAGACAAAGTTGACATGCGATATCTTGTTGTAATCTTGCACATAAGAGGATCATGAATTTATCTTTTGTGTGTAACTGGAAAGAATGCGATGAGTAACTCTCTTTGGTTGTCAGTGTGATAGTTTGCATTTATGAACATCATAGCCTTTTTCAAAAGAAGATAGCATGTGCAAACTTATGTTTAAAGGTTGACAACTTATTAGGATGATATTTCATTTAATATTTTGATTATTGCAACTTGCAAATGTGGCAACCTTGCCATTGTATGATCCTTATGACAGGCTATTTTTGTTTAGATTAGATCAACTTGTTCAGCTTTTTGTTATTTCAACGTAAACTTCAGAATCCTTGGATTCCTTCTGTAATTCTATAATGTCTGTTTGGTAGCCGGAGGAAACTTTTGGTTATGTGTGACTTATTAAAAAATATCTGAGCAGAAATAATTATCACTTCTGATTTTCTGTCATTAAGCTGATGAGGTATTAACCAAGAGTCATGAAATGTTAGATTAATGCCAAAATATGAATTCCCAAATATTGCTTCATGTTAATTTTGCATGAACGTAAATGTGCCTTTTGCTGTTTTCTGACTTTTCATCTCGACTCAACAGTACATTATTCTTGTATTGAAGTGACAAGCATACAAATTTCTGCATCATATTCATGCATCTTTGTTCTCTCTTGTCTAAGACTGTATTTCCATCAGTCTGTTTCTGTTTACATTTCCATCTGGCAGATTTTGATTAACATAGCTAATGTTGTGCAGAATTTTCATACGACAATTTCACTATTAGAGTATTTAATTCTCATTTAATGGATGTCAAGCTTGATGATAACTTTTGCCTTTTTAAAAAAAATTGGGTTATGTGCTGATGACTGTGGCATTTGAATATTCTAAGGGACTATTACTCTATGACATTGGTATACGAAAATAATTGGTATATAATGACTGCCTTTGATTTTTGTACATGTTATATGCATCTGTATCACCAACATTACATGATATATATCCTGATGAGCCATGGGTAGAAACTCGCTTTTTTTTTCTTTTCTTTTCTTCAGAAGTTCAACCAAAATTTTATTTTATTTTTTGGCTTGCATTTGTTTTGGTCAGAATTGAAGGTCATTGTTATTCTGTACCTGTGTCATGGGTTTTATTCCCCAGCCAGTAGTTTTATCGTGTAAATTGTTACTGCAGGTTCCACACATATGATTATGCAAGGCATTTTGTTAGTGCTTGCACTCGCATCCTTGGACTTGAGGGTACACCGGAAGGGGTAGAAGATCAAGGAAAGCTGACTAGAGTGGCTGCGGTATAGTTAAATTTCTTATTTTATGATGACATTTAATTTTTCCATAAGTATTCTTTGATATGATTGTCTTACCTTGTTTTGTTGGTTAAGTTTAAACAAGAAAGAAAATTTAAAGCATTGATGGTTGAGTTAAGGATACTTATTCTAGTTGATGTTTTTGCTCTAAGTTAAGGATACTTATTCTTATTCCACAAATATTTTCATTTTGAAACTTCAGTTTCCTATTGGAATAGACTCTGATCGGTTTAAGCGAGCACTTGAGCTTCCGGCTGTCAAAGAGCACGTCAATGAGTTGACACACAGATTTGCAGGTCGGAAGGTAGGTAGCAGAATCAACTCCTCCACCTTCATATTTTGTTAAAAATTACAAGTCTTAAATCCTAATACATCTTGGGGTTTCTATGTGCTTCATTGAACATATATGAGAATATGTAAATGTGATACATTTGATGCATGACACCATGACAATACAGAAACTAGTAATACCACAAAAAATATGTTGACAATCTTGTCATTCTCTAGGACACCTCTTCAACTTTTTTAAGATTGCCAATGTTACTTCTACTTGCTATGATCTTATGTTTTTGGCAAAACTTTTTCAGTCTAAGCTTTATCTGCTTCACACTCCTTTATAAATCATATGATATTGGATAGTTCTCGGACCATTATGGTCATATGTGCATCTTGGTTGAAATATGAGGAGTCCCTTGTGATAACTGGTCATATGTGCATATATGTGCATCTTTTGGTACTTTTGTTAATGTAGAGAATTGCCTGATGAAATAAATATAGTCAAAACAAATGACCTTTTCATGTGGAACTAGAAAGGAAATGTCTAATCACAATCAGAACGCACGAATGAGAAACGGTCTGATTCAGAATTGTAACTCCACATTTGTCATAAATTATGAGATCAAGCCACGTGAAGAAAACTCCTTGAAGGGAACACCATACTAAATAAGCCAGAATCATTTTATGGTTTGAAACAACCCAGTGCCATTCATTAACCCTACTCTAGATCCATTATTGTTCAGAGCACTTCATGGATTCAATTGTTAGCTAAGTTTTACTTTAATAATGCCAGTTGTGACAATTGCTAAGCAGATGTGGGATTTGGACACCAAGAAAACACTGCATATGGCTTATAGAATTGTGCACACATCTCAATTATAATTATATTGAATGGTTGGTTTGTCCTGTCTCAATCTGTGTTTTTGATTTGTTATTTGTGTTCCTTGGCATCATGGTATTGGTGGCACTAACAGGTCTAATTTTATTGTGGGCCTTATCACCTTCTCTGTTTCTTCTTCTTTTTTTTTCGTAGAAACTAATGGACATCAAGATTTCAGAAAAAAATTTGTGGTAATTTCACAAGATATTCTAGTATTTGTTCAAATGTGCTGTGACTGTTCAGGCTTAATGCCCTTTTTCTTGTTTTTATTTTTGCTCGTCTTTTTCTTTTATTCTTAATATTGTTTCCATGTTCATTACTATGTTCAAGTAGTTATAACTCCACTTCCAAATTAAGGGTTCTCAAATGCTGCATTTACAGGAGTAGCAGCAAAATGCAAAAGTTAGAGCCTAGGTTTGGCTGTGTTCTTATGGGATCTATCTAATGAATCACTTGAATTGTACTCTTGATTTCCCTGATGAAGGGAACTCTTGTGCAAGTACCTAAGCTAAAACTAATTAAATGAAACATCTGTTTTTATGAGGGTTTTAACTTAAAACTCCCCAGTAGCTTAGAATTGGCTGGCTGCAGTCCTGTTGACCCTTCAGATGTTGGGATGTTAACTTGTACTCTGAAGGAATAAAACAGAGCATGGCCATTTGGCTTGTCACTTAATGTTCTTTCCTTTTAAAAGGTCTAGTATATGACAAACCTTCCTTTATGTTTTCTTTAGCTTGAACGAGCCTTCTTTCTCACCAATATAAGACTGAACAGTTATCTGAAAATTGTTTTTCTTGTACATTAAACTTGTAATTTATGAATCATGGATATCGCTACTGTATCTCATTACAACATGATGTGGATACATCCATTCAAAAAATTGAAAACAGAAAGAGAGATTATGACATTAATATGGTAATAGAAATATTTTTATTATGTAATATTGTATAATGCAGTTTGCAATTCACTATGGAGTTAGAGTATAAGAGTATTAATGATAAATAAATGACAGATTGTTTGCAATTGTTTTTCTTTTTATTATGCACTTTGCAATTTACATCATGATAAATAATGACAGATTTTTAACTAACATCCTCATACCAATATAGAAGAAATTTGTATAGTAAACTGGTATTTCAACAATGTAGAAAAGACAACAAGAATCTTTGACAAATGGAGCAAGATCACTATTTCAGTGAAATTATTTGCAAATCAATGCCTAATACAAAGAACATAAGATAGTATATGAAACCATATAGCTCGTTAAAATTAGAAGACCAACATCTAGAAATACAAAGTTCTATGAAAAAGTATTCATGAAGTATTGCCGAGTGTCCTAACTGATGACCCTTTTTAAAGATTAAAAAATTGTATACTTCAAGGCTCAAGCAAGTATCCAACATATGTTTAGCAATTATCTCATACACATCCAATATGGATATAGAAACAATTCAAAGTGTCCATGTTTCAATGATTATGCTTTGCTACTTCGAGTTGAGGCCTATTACATGATCCAATCAAGTAACTAACTGCAGCTATTAGTTGCTTAGTCTTGTTTCTATTTTCTTGATCAGGGTAGTGAATATATGGCAATGACCATTGTTATTCTACCTTGTCTTAAGGTTTCTGACGTGTGCCTATTATGGGTTTAATATTTATTTGCCCTTAAACTGAAGGTTTATTCTTATGATTATATCTTGTGATGTGGTTATACTAGATTTACTTTAGTTAATTTTTTGATAGGTTATGCTGGGTGTTGACCGTCTTGACATGATCAAGGGGATTCCACAAAAGATTTTGGCCTTTGAAAAGTTCCTAGAAGAAAATCCATCATGGCGCGACAAAGTAGTCTTGCTGCAAATTGCTGTTCCAACAAGAACTGATGTCCCTGAATGTATGTACTATGTATCATGTTATTCAGTAGTTTGTGTGATTCTACATGGTAGCAGAGATTTCTTAAGAACTTTTTCCTTGGCCCCAATACTATTCTTGTTTACTTTCTCATGAAGTTTCCTTTTCTCATAGCTACGTGGAACTAGGAGTAGATTCTATGTAGACTTTGTTTTGTACAATTTTACTTAGGAATTCACCACTCTTTTAAAAAGGGTCTACATCGAGCAGGGAATCCTTGATTGTATGAACATATGGCTTGTCTAATTTTTGTGCCATATGGGTCAGTATGCTGGTCTGCGAGTTGGTATGGACCAAAAGTTGGCCAGCACTGACCAAAAATTGACCAGCACTGCTAGTTGGTATGGTCAATTCCTCCAACTAAGGCCAGCACTGACCAAAAATTGACCAAGCCATATGTCTTGTAATAGTTATACTTATATAGCTATTTTAGTTTATTACTTTCGTACTTCTAAATTTCTGATTGTATGAACTACGACGTTATATGTTGAATTGCATGGGTGTACCAATGCACTGTATTGATTTTATTCTAATCTTTGGCGTGTCTAATTTTTGGAACATTATTTCTTAATCAAGGTTTAAAATCTAGTATTATGTTTGTTCTTGTACTGGTGGTAATGGAAGAATAATTGGTGGATTCTAGTTTCCCAAAGATTTATCTAGTATGATGTGAAATTTATAAGTTTATATTTTCTGATGATACTGATAAAATATTGTCTTATTCCTGCTTCTTGCATCATATCAGATTACAAACAGTAACTCTCGTAGGAAGTTGAGGGCAACATGAATCTTATTGATGCTAAATTTATAATGATTATGTTTTCGTACACCCCAAATGTTGATAATGTAGAAGAAACTGCTTCATTGATTTTCTGGTTCAAGGTAACTGGTTCTAAATTACCTTTTGTTAAAACAGATCAAAAGCTTACTAGCCAGGTTCATGAAATTGTGGGTCGTATAAATGGACGATTTGGAACACTTACTGCTGTTCCGATACATCATCTGGTTTGTCCCAACTGCTATCCTTATAGTTTTTACCGTCTCATGTTTCTTTAATCTTTGTATTCAGTTGAATTATGGATAAGAATCTCAGTTTCTTTATTGGCATTACAATTTGTAGCAACTGTGCTATATTGATACATCATCTGGTTTGTCGCAACTGCTATCCTTATAGTTTGTACCATCTCATGTTTCTTTAATCTTCTTATTCAGTTGAATTGTGGAAAAGAATCTCAGTTTCTTTATTGGCGCTACAATTTGTAGCAACTGTTCTATATTGACACTTAAAGATAATTATTACTGTTGCTCACTTCAATGGTTGAGAACTGTGCGTTTTTCCTTTATCTCGCTATCCTGATAAATTTTTACCATTAACAAATTTGGAATTGTTTTAAACATCAATTATGTTAACTGGTTATCTCTGCTTTTTAGATTGTTGAGTAGCAAGCATTTACCTTTATTATGGAACCATGAGAATTGTAGGTTGGTTAAGCGACCAAAGGAATGAAAGAATGACAAGTATGAAGGGAAGATTGATGGTAGGAAGGACTGACTAAGAAGACGTATAGGAGAATGGAAGAGGAGGTACCTAGAAAAAGTCCCAGAAAGGTTTAGGAGTCAGTAAGATTTCACTTGACTTGGGTAGGTGCTTTTTTTCTAATGGATCAGATGCCAGCTCTAACACAAATAGACAAAGCTTTGAACAGGTACCTAGATTAATTGTTTGAATGATACTATATGGCACATATGCTTTTGAGGTGTGCATAGTTGATAAATTTAATAAAGGACATTTATGTTAATATTCTTGTATGCCTGAAGTTCTGACCTATATGTTTAGTGACTGAAGTATCATGATGCCTAGAAAACAGACAGCTTCAAACCATGGTGTGCAACTCTTATTTTATCAACCTGAGCCAGATACAAACTTGTTGGATATACTAGAGGATACTTGATCAATTATAATTAGCAATAGAACATTCTTAACAATAAGGTATGTGCATATTTAAAGATAAATGTGGATAATTAAAAGTTAAAAAGGCCTTTTCATTGCTTAGAAGCCTATGATTGATTGCATCTTAGAATTGCTTTATGATGAATTGAACAACTAATACTTATATATCGATGATTAAATTACAATAGTCTTAAGTCTTATATGAATATAAGCTTATCCTGCATGAAAGCATACTCTGGAAAGATCAGCATCTATTTTTATCCATTAAAGGAGATGGCCACTTTATGGTTGAAGCCTCTAGATCAATTAACTGCCTGCTAGTAATCGTTACAAAGTGTTAAAAAAAAAATAAATGCAATCTTTTCATCATGCCAGACAGACAGGATAAGAATACTTTTAATATCTAAATTTATTAGTGTCAAGATTATGTGGTGGTTGATTCTTGTTACTGAGAAAAACATTCACGGGATAGATTGTTTTATCACTGGAACATTAAATTTTGTGTACCTTTGGAAATTTATTTTCTTCCCACAATTAGTTGGGATCATTTAACATGGCTGAGAATTTTCTTCTGAGTTTGTCAACTTATTACTTGCTAATAAACGAGTTCCTAATACTTTTGATAAGCATTAACTTGTAATTTTAAGTTTTGAGAGTTCAATAACTTTATGCTTTTTTCTTTCAAAATAAACTATGTGACACCTAAGTGTTACCAAGTACTGAATTATTTTCACAATGCCTTTTTATTATTTAAGAATTAAGAGTATCTTGTTCACTTCTGCATTGAACTATCTGTTATTAATATTTTACAGGGGAGGTAACCATAGACAACTTGATGAATTAATATAATTTGGCAACCAGATTTGTATATACTTGAACAATATCATCAATAGTTGATTATGACCTTGCAAGTTCTCATGCATGAAATTAAATGTTTGGAAATGAAAATTTAATTTTTGAAAAAAAAATGTATGGTAAAATTGTTGAGAAATCCTGTTGACATTTTAGCCTTATTTGTGAAATATAAGTTGGAACTTCTGAAAGTACGAATACAAATAGAAGACGCCATATTAAGAAAGCATAATTTATTGCAAAGGTTGATGGGACTCATTCATGCACGGATTTTTCAATCCACATCATAGTGTCCTGCAAAGGGTGGTCAGGCAAAGTTGTCACCATTTTAAGTATTTGCTGATGGCCCCTCACATGCTGGAATCCATAACCTGGGACCTGGGCCCACCCTTATCACTACATAGGTGCTGTTTGTCAGCTAAAATGCACAGTAATAGGTCTACTCCCTCATACCTCCTTTAATATTTGCTGCTTTAGTGTTTTTCACTAAGTTCCTAATCACAACATGTCTGCTCGTCTTTTATTTACAGCTTTTAACATTTCCTTTATTTAAGTCTTGTGTATCATTTTGTTTGTACTATGAGAAGACTAATGTCTTCTAATATAAGTTATACTTTCTTGCAGGATCGTTCTCTTGACTTTCATGCATTATGTGCTCTATATGCAGTTACTGGTGATTTTTTTTTTCCTTGAAACTTGCTTCCAGTTGATCTTGCAATGCAATTTTGCTCTTGTAGTGTATGGAGATAAAAATAACAATCTTGATGTAGAGATAACTTGACCAAGATCATGTTGAAAGTTGAAACCATTCATATCCTCCAATTGGCAAACTGTTGTTGTATCTTGTGTAAGATATAATATTTTTAGATCAATTGATTCCTTTTGGTTGAATTATACCTTCGACTTTAAAGTGTACAGATAGTGTTTATTCTTCCATAATTGCCTCAAAAATCTGTATGATATCTTATTTATACCTTCTTGCTTGCTATAATTGTCCTTTGCTATGGACGATGTGACATTTTGGTTAAATTTCATCTTATGCTTTTTCTTTAAGATCTTTGTTGAAGTTTAATTGGCATAGAAAATTCTAGCTGATGCATTTTGTTTTAGTTTTATTGTTTATCACTGTAGTACTTTGTTAACCTAACATATATCAACTTTAATTGTTTTCTGTGGTTTATGCTTTTGAAGTGGCTTCTGCTCATCATTCAATGTGATTCATGTTTCCTTTCTTCCAGATGTGGCTTTAGTAACATCATTGAGAGATGGGATGAATCTTGTAAGCTATGAGTTTGTAGCATGCCAGGGCTCAAAGAAAGGAGTTCTCATTTTAAGCGAAGTAATTTCAGAATCTAAAGTTTTTCACAATTTTCTGGCATTTTTCAGTGTTAATTTTCTCCTCTCACATCCTAGTTGCAACTTTATATTAGCTGTATGAATTGTTGCAACGACAGGTTCTTTTGTTGTTTGCCATGGCATCTTTTATGATGTTATTAAGTCTTTTCTTTTTCAGATAATGTTTTAGACGTTGCTTTACAGCAACTTCAGTTACATTCAGGTTTTTTCTTATGTATCACATCTTACTTATTATGACCATGAAATATGAAACATAGATAGGACTAGATTTTTGTTTTTTGTTTTAAACTAAACAACCATCCTAGAAGATCTTTTGAGTGAACTATCCCAGTTGATTTATGGCTACCTAGTTATTACGATTTTACAATTGATATTGTTGCTTAATATTGATAGGTGTTTCGGGACTATTTTGAAAATTAGAAGTTCCAGTTTCATCAGTTCCATTGTCCCTTGCACACTGAAAAGAGAAACTTCTCTGTACAGAATGAATTGATTTGCTATATTTCTCTGGAAAAAACTTTGAAGTACTTGACCATATTTTGTAAGTATCATTTTATAAATGGGTAAAAGTGAGAAAGGGATGCTGAATGGACTCAGTATATCAAGGACTCCTAGAACCAGCTTTCTTTACCTTCAGGTTTCCAAGTAGAGACAACAAAGAATTTCCAACTTCGCTAATTTAACTGTCTTACCCATCAGTGGATCTTGCTACTCTTATTATGTGAAAGCAAGCTTGTTCAGGTTCTTATTATTAGTTTTGTAGATTCAATGTGTTCTGATTTATTAATTCTCTCCATCTGCTTCACTTATCCTTCTTTGCTTCTCTAGTTTGCTGGAGCAGCACAATCCCTAGGGGCTGGTGCACTTCTAGTAAATCCATGGAACATCACAGAAGTTGCAGCTTCCATAGGATATGCATTGAACATGTCTCCTGATGAGAGAGAGAAGCGGCACAGGCATAACTATGCACATGTGACCACACACACTGCCCAAGATTGGGCAGAAACCTTTGTGAGGTGCGGATCGGCTTAAATTTTAAGGTTATACTTTGTGTTAATGTACAATATAATAATGGAGTACAAGCATGTTATCTTGTAGTTGAAGTTTAAATTAAGAGATTTGCATATTTTATTTTGTAGTTGAAGCTCAAACTATCCAGGATAAGCTTATAAAACATAATAGTTATTTTCTAGTCTACAGTTAACTATAAAAAATTTTTACCAGCTTACAACTTTCACAATTATGTTTTCTTTGGCCTGAATTTGCATGCATTATTTAGTGACTCATTGTAGCAGTTGAAGTTTGTCGTGCTACGTATTATTAGCAAAACAACTGTCATTTAATATGTTAGTCTTTATCCAGAATGATTATATCTTCTCTCTTAGGGTTCTAATTGAGGAACGTATTAGATTTCATGGTTGATTAAGTGATCATCAGTTTTATTCAGATAGCTTGTACTTATTTCAGATAGCTTGCACCAAGTATACCTTATATTTTGTATGCCTTTTGGATTATTTTGACTATTTCTTTGTTTGCCATAGTGAACTCAATGATACCGTTGTTGAAGCTCAGCTTAGAACGAGACAAGTTCCACCACTACTTCCTACCCATGTAGCTGTTGAACGGTACTTGCAGTCCAAGAATCGATTGCTCATTTTGGTATTCTTCTCTTTGTGTTTGGAGTTTCGTTTTTTGATAAATGATAAGATCATAATTTTCTTTATGTTTCTGTTTCTTGTGTTGCATAGATATCGTAGTGCACCTGCTAGTTTCTTAAACACTCTGCTTATGTAGATGCTACTGGTTAAAGCTCTTGTAGTATGAACATATATGTAAAAATAATTACTGCTTCCCATGGAGATGCAATGTTGTAGCAGTTTCTCATCGTTAGCTCCAGAAAGAACTATCTTTTTGATGTACTTTTAAGTGTGTTCTGTTTTTATATGTCACTGTCAGATGCAGAACGAGAAGACTGATTAGTTATTCTAAATGGTGATTTGCGTTGCTCATCCTGTAATTTCAAGTGATTTATTTATAAAATAGTTCAACGATTGCTGCATCAATATTGTCATCATCTTCTTCTTGTAATTTGTAATATAAAAGAACATAAACTAGGACCTCTTAGTATATTCATCTAGAGCACATATTGGTCTACATCTTTTTGTTACAGTTTTTGTTGTTGCCATGCCATTATATAGGATTCTATTCATCTCTATACTAGTATATTAGATTTTATTTTTAGCTGCTTGTGATGCAAAATAAGGGTAACATTTAATATTTTGATCTTGAGTTAGCTTTTCTATGTTTAAAATTCATTAAAGCAATTTTTTAGAATATTGAATTTGGACATTAAGCAATAAGTGAACTAGTGAAGTGCCAAAGCTAGCTATTGCTCTCTTTTAGTTCAATGCAGCTTGGTATCATAATTGTCAGTAGATTTTTTTTTTTCCTGCTTTGGTAGAAACTTAAATATTTTGATTTTTTTGACATAAAACTTCTTTATAATGATTTCAGTTTCTTGTCCATCTTTTGTTTCCTAATCATAGGGCTTTAATGCAACTTTGACTGAATCAATTGAATCTTCTGGAAGAAGAGGTGGTGATCAAATCAAAGAGATGGAGCTTAAGTTGCATCCAGATTTGAATGCGCCTCTGACAACTCTTTGCAATGATGCATTGACAACAGTAGTTGTTCTCAGCGGAAGTGACAGAAGTGTCTTGGATGATGTATATTCTTACTAGGCTGTTTGATATTTTTCATCAATTTGTTTTACAAATAACTTCATTACTTTTCCACAGAACTTTGGAGAGTATAATATGTGGCTTGCGGCAGAAAATGGGATGTTCTTACGTCACACAAGTGGTGACTGGATGACAACAATGCCGGAGCATTTAAATATGGACTGGGTTGACAGTGTGAAGGTATTTCTAAAGTTCATGTGTCTCTTTCTTTCCAAATCTTTTGATGAACTAGACATAGATGCTGACTGTAACTTTGCAGCATGTATTTGAGTATTTCACTGAGAGGACACCCAGGTCTCATTTTGAGCATCGTGAGACATCTCTTGTCTGGAATTACAAGTATGCAGGTAGTTTCTTATATGTTGAACTACTTGCTTGTCTAAAAAAATCTTTAACTGGTCATGGTTTTATTCCTGGTACCTCTCTTTCCTGACCTTGTTCTTTTTGGCAGATGTGGAATTTGGAAGGCTTCAAGCACGAGATATGTTGCAGCATTTGTGGACAGGCCCAATTTCAAATGCAGCAGTTGATGTTGTCCAAGGTAGCCGAGCAGTGGAGGTTCGATCTGTTGGTGTTACAAAGGTGTGACAATTTCAACAATATGCTTTCCTTCATTACTAACACTATCAAATTCTTTGTGATGCAGTAAATCTGTTCCTATTGGTATTTGGATACAGTGTGCTGAAATAATAGTAGTAATTTTTTCTCTAATCAGTTTGAAATTTCTTTGAGCCATCATGGGCATATTGGGTCTTTTACCTGCTGTTAGTATTGCATTGTAAAGTTACATATTGATGTGAAGCTGATCATGTGTCAAACAGATTACAAACTGCAACTAGTCACGCATAACAATAAATTACACGACACATAATTTTATACTGTATTATGTGTTCTTTAGGACTTTGTAAAAGTTACTGTTGCTTACGCTTATCAACCTGGCACATGAGTGTGCTGATGTAACATTAATTTGCAACTGTTTGTTAGAATTTAACCATTTTTAATGGTGTCTATGTCTTCGGAAATGCCAATATGTTCTTTTTTCTCTGTTTTCGAATAATTTCAATACACATCATGCATTGTTTTTCACTAATTACAATATGTAGACTTGTACATTTTGGTTTTGGTAGTCTTAGCAAGGTTTGATGGGCTCATCCATTTATTTGCTAAAAAAGGATAGAAAATAGGGAATATCATGTATAACTTAGATTTTGTTGACTGTCACAGCAGCCAAAATAATAGATGATGGTGTGAGATCCAAAATATGCATTAAGAAGCTCATTCTTTGTTGTGTTGCTTCTTTTCTGTACTTGTGCAGGGTGCTGCAATTGATCGAATACTGGGAGAAATAGTTCATAGTAAAAGTATGGTTACACCTATCGATTTTGTTTTATGTATTGGCCATTTCCTCGGGAAGGTAACTTTTCTACGCCATGCTGGGATTTCAGAATGATCTTCTACGAGATAGTTTTGCTTTCACTATTATTTCTCTGACATTCCCTTTTTTGTTTCATTGTTGGCTGATGACATTTAAAATGGTAGAACAAGATTTAGAACTTCGTTATTTAGAATTGTGGAAAGACTAGTACCAAGTTGCCCTGGTGTGTAATCAAAGATATGAGTCAGTCAGCACTACTCAAAGTGATTTAAATTAAACTTGTTGAGAAATAATAATGATTGCCCATTGGTGCCTTTTATTTTAATTTCTTGTGTTAGTCAACCTTTGCTACTTGTGAAATTAAATTAAACTTGTGCACGGCCTGCAATATTTGCTTTTGTCTTTGTAGTATCTGTTTTCCTGATCTTCTAATGACTGAAGCTAATAAAATATTCTGATTCTAACAAGGTATTTTTCTATGTATTTGCAGTTTCTAGAAGCTTAGGTAGTTTCTGTTCAAGATTGGTGGCAGGATTTATTGTAGTATGGAGTTATTTGCTGCCTAACCACGGATGTAGATAAAGGTGATATGATGGATGGGTCTGTCATTAGGGTTGTAAATAGATCGGATCAGAATCAACTTGAATTTGATTGTTATCCCATCCAGTCGTTAGCTGATAGTTAGATTGGGTTGGTAACATGTTATATTGTAGCATACAGCTATTCCTTGCCTAACCATTTGGTGCAGGAAAGAACATTCCCATGGGTTTCTGTGGCTGGGGCTGTAAATTGATTGGATCCAGATCAGATTGGGTTTTGATTTTTTATCCAATCCCGTTCAAAACAGAGGGGCTCTTTCTGCTGGAGTTTGGGTTTGAAATTCAATTTTAGATGCAATATGGTTATGGATACAAACTCTAACATCTAGGAAGCATACACATCATCTATGGTATTTAATATTAGATCTCAGCATCATAAGCAATGATTTCATGAATTATGCTTCACTGTAAGTACCAAAGCAAGAACTTTGAATCTCCTTGTCTTGATATATACCTATTATTTTAACCTAGCTGATATCTAATTGTGCTATTTTTGTCTTTTCTGGCTGTTGAAGTCAAGTTGTTCAAATTTATTGCTTTCCTTAGTGTCGCACATTTTTGTTTTTTTCTCTAGCTTAAAATTCCAGGTTATTATTATTGTTATTTTTCCCCTGTATATTTTTTATGGATGGTAGCCATGCACAAAAGAAGGATAAGAACACACATACCTTTGAGACTATTTACTTATAAAGTACTCTGCTTGGCATCTGATACAAATTTATGAACAAGTTAGGCACAGCTTTTACAAGTTAATAATCACAAAGTGTCATGCTGTGGGTCATGATTTTCCATTTCATGCTGGTTCCTCCTTTAGGTTTAAGTGCCTCTGCAATCCATTTCAGTTGCTTATGGATGATGTATAGAACCATCATAAATTTATGGTGGTTCTTCTAAAACATTAAGTTATGATGTTATACCAGCAGTAAATAAATTGATAAAAAGCAGCTTACCGATCTGAATTTTGTGTTTTTGGCTGTTCTTTAAGTGGCTTTTAAACTACAGATCCATTGATAATGAAAATTGAAATTTGTGCAGAGTTCTTGAAGTTGTTGGTTTTGTTTTCTATGCTTTCCATTTTGAAATTAAAAAAAAAAAATTAATTACTTACATCAGCTAGAGAATTCAGTTCTCACTGTTACACTTTGAAATGAAGAACGTTAAATCATGATTTTGATGTATAAAATCTGGTTCGTGTTCGGCAGGATTGTCGAATAGCATCTCTCTGGTAATTGACATGCCTAGCACAATATCTTATCACTTACAAAGATGGTTGGTTACCTGCTGCAGGATGAGGATATTTATACTTTCTTTGAACCAGAGCTTCCATCTGAACCAGTAAGTTCCTCGAGAACAAAAAGTGACACAGGTAAACCATCAACTACTGACAAGAGGTCGATGGGAAGATCAACAATAAGGAACAACTCAAGGGGATCACATGTTAAGTCTCAAAGGGCTCCAGTTGGATCTGAAAGGAGGATGTCAGCAAATCACAACATACCAGCTGGATGGCGGTCTCCTCAAGAGACCATGTCATGGCGCGAGGGGTCATCGGTGCTTGATCTGAAGGGCGACAACTACTTCTCGTGTGCAGTTGGGCGGAAGCGTTCAAATGCAAGGTATCTGCTGAACTCATCTGACGATGTCGTATTCTTCCTCGGAGAGTTGGCTGAAGTGGCTTGTCCCGCTGCTTATATATACCCCGGTGATGTAACCAAATAGGTAGGTAATAGATATGTTTTAATTTCTTTTTCTCTTTCCAAAAGGAAATCTGTATTGATTCAAAACTCTGGAATAACCAAGAGTTTCTCTCATCAGAGGAAATAGAAAATGGCTTAGGAGGTTTACAGATATCCCTCCAAAGCCCTGATCAGTTTCCAAGTTCTTTGCACAGACATCAAGCTGGTGCCCACACCTATATATATATATATATATATATATATATATATATATATATATATATATATATATATATATATATATATGTATTTTTCTATAAGCACGGAAAATTTTTACAGACTGAAACCTGTCAAAATTTCAGCAAAAGATAAGTCTGATATGATTGGTAAGACGTTCTGTTCAATCTCAAGCAATTGAAATCATTCGCCTTACTGTCGCACGTATGATTCCTTCTTGGATTATTTCAAGCCATCACCAGCATCACTTACGAAATCAATATTCATGAAATGAAGGATTATAATTTGATATATCTCGTTCTTGATCTGTTCTTGATATTCAAGATTATCTCTGCAAAAATTACTAACTTAGTTGGTTAGTGTTAGGGGAAAAAAAATATCGTTGATGTCTTGGTCGGCCCGATGTGGTTCGAACCCATATACGTAGGATTGTTCGAGGTACCTCTGAGATGAAAACGATGAGCTTCTAAGATATTACCTACATGAAGATTGAGGTCGGAAGATGTTTTTCGACCCAATCTCTTTGATACTCAAGTTAATAACTCAAGGTATACGAGTATGGGTGTGAGTAGTCCACATAAGTCCCTTTTTATGTTTTAATGGTGAGCCTTTATACCTATCCACAAATGGTAAAAAGAAAGTTTATGAATAATTTTTTGGTCATAAATGACAAGAATGAAGCTTTATTTTCTTCTCCCTCTTTGGGCACCATGTGGTGATGACGTGTTGGATGATTGGTTGTTAATGTATCTTAAAACATTTGCCCCCTCTTCGAAGACATGCTTCGGGGCTCCTTCAAAAGGGGTTCGAAGTGTAACTTTTAGTCCATCTAACATGAGAGCGTTCATGATTTCCTCTCGTAGGTTGGGTTTTTCTGACTCACGTGCCTTCGGTACATTTTGCCCTATGTTTTCATCGTGGTGGATTTCTCTTAATGCAGATCAGATTGTCTTGATGCATGTGCCTCGTGCACGTTTTACCTTGTGCCTACATAGTGGCATATTTTTCTTCAAGCGAGTCAGGTTTTCTCAATTCACATGCCTTGGACACATTTGGCGTTGTGCCTCCACCATAATAGATTTCTCTTCACGTAGGTCGAGTTCTCTTCATCATGCATCTCAGACACATTTGACCTTGTGCCTTTGTTATTAAAGATTTTTCTTTACGTCGATCGGGTTTTCCAATGTGCATCTCTGATGTATTTTACCTTATACTTTTGTCGTGATGGATTTCTCTTTATGCAGATTGAGATTTCATGACTCGTACGCCTCAGGCACATTTTATCTGATGTCTTTGCCATGGCAGAAGTCTCTTCACATGGGTACAATTTTTTTGATTCACACATCTTGAGCATATTTTATCTTGTGGCTCTGTTGTGACATATTTTGGTGCTTTTTCGGTCCTTCATTGGATGCATTGTGAATCATTCATGTAGTGCTTTTTGAATCCTTTAGCTAATACTTTTTGAATCCTTAATTCATTGGCATCCTTAGGAAGTGTCTCAAAGGGACACTTGTCTCAATTGTGAGAAGAGAAAGATCGACTCCCTCCTTATAAATCCCTCATTACCTTGTTGGTGAGGTTCATTCCTCTATTTTAGCCTCTAGAGCCTCCTTAGACACCTCCACTTTATCCTAGTTCCTTGCAAGGTAAGTCGGTCCTTAAGTCTCTTATAGTCTCGGTGTCGGTTCAACAATAGATTGCTCTTCTACCATTCTGCTCTTTCGTTTCCTCTAATCAGGATGTCTCTTATTTCTCGTACAAGTTCCTCCCAATCTACATACTAGCCACCATATGGTCGAGGTCCATGCTCTGTCTTTAAACAATCTAAGGGCGAAGAAAGTCCTGACCTCCCCTTCATCAGGAGAGATAGTTCCCATGAACCTAAAGGTCCATGGGAGGTCCATGAAAGTCTCGCATAATTATGATTCAATTGTGAGTGTCCCACTTCTGGATCACTTGCAAGTTAAGTATTCCATCCCGACTTAGTTTGACTTATAAGTCCCCCAATCCGATTAGTGTCCATTTGGCCCCACACTCAGGTCTCTTTACTTATCCTATGACACCCTCGAGGTGGGACTTCGTCTTTCCTTCTACATAGTGATACTATCTTACGTATAATGGTGGAAGATATTCTCTCAAATGGTGCCCAACTTATAGTAGTATCTAATAGTGTTCATTAGGGAATGCTAGTGTGTCGACATTGCTATGATCTACTAACTTTTTATGGTTTGTTTTCGACTGTGCAAGAAGAAAAGTGACCACTACTTGGCTACTCGCGGGGGCTTTAAAGTCAATGGAGCCCCTTCCAACCATAAGAGTTGGAAGGAGTGCTTCTTCTTCATAGGTTTGAGTTGAGATAGGGGGTTTGGTCTCACTTGGTCAGCACACTACATAGATAACACTCCCCCCTTCTTATCGGATGAGGAGGCGGATCAAGTACTTCGGCTGAGGGATATACTCTCTTCCCACAAGTTCATTCGAAAGGTGGATGAGGACTGACTGATTGACGTTGGTCTCAACTCGACTCCTCGGGGTATGACCCGAACCTCCCATCACTTCCCCTCATACTTCTTTTTAATCCTCTAAACCTTATAATTATGATTGACATGAATCTGTATTCCTTGAAGAGGAAAGTGTTTGGCTCCTCTTTGAGTACGACGATGGCCTCTTCAGGTCCAGCCACCATGGTAACATCGACAAGCTGAGAAAAATGTAAAAAGTTATCGTGAGGAAAGTGTCTCGCCGCCGATGAGGTGAGGAACTTGAGGAGCTAGTTTTTGAGAAAGAGCCTCCTACCTATGTAGCGTCGACACCTTTAGAGGGTCCTTGAAGTTCTCGATATTCTTTAGGGAAAAAAGGGGGATGAGATGAACTCAATGTTTAAGTTATGCAAAGGGAACCCTCTACCCTTTATAGCATCATGAATAGTCTATTAGGAAACCTAGCATGAGCATCACATGTGTAGCGGAAGAATAAACATAAAAGTGAATTCCCACGTATATCAAGTCATTGTGCAAAAATTGGTGCGCAAAAAACCTACAAAAATGAAAATTACGATACGTGAGAGATTGATTACCTAGGGAGATTTATATCCCTAAAATTTCAGATCCAAATGGAGAGGATGAAGGTCAAACGTTCTCCTCTCTAGCGGTATCTATATGATGGATCGTTGCAACGATGCTCCTCTACTCGCAGTCCAAAACTCGTAACTCTTACGCACCTTCTCGTAGCACTCGTGGAAGAAGATCATATATTTTTTCGCTGCTCTCTCACAGTAGGGAAGGGCTAGTCGGCTGAGAAGATGAGGGAGGGAGGAGAATAGAGAGGCAACCAAAAGTGTAGCCTATCACTTTTGTGTCACCACTACCTCCTATTTATAAACAACCACTAAAAACCCTAATGGATCCTGTTTTAGTGGGTATTAGATCTTCATCTAATTATCCTCACTCCTAGGATTATTGGATTTCTATCTAATAATCTCAATTGACATCTAATTTTGCCTTATGTAAGGGATCCATCAATGTTGGGTCTCATCCAATGAGAATAGGGGCTAATTGGATAACTCATATTCAATCCTATTCGTTGAAATATCTACCATACATGTGTGACCCTCTAGACCCAATATCGAGCTAGTCATGAGTCATACTTATCAAAACTCCTTCTGACTCAGTGAATTATTATCTCATAATAATTCAGTCGACTTATCGACTATAGACGTACTATGCCACTGTGCCATAGTCTCAAGATGGTACAAGGGATCTTATTTATTGGACATGTCTATCTTCAGTTACTGTATATCTATAGTCCATTGTTTATCTAATATCCTAGAAATCATATATTGGGCATAGTACTATTAGGCCTCATACAGAATCCTTTTGATTCTTACTCTAATCGAATTCTCCCGGAGAACTCATCTCTCAATCCGAATGACTTTGGTTACAGATTTATCCGAACAATAACATACAGGATATTCCTCTCACGATATAGAGAGTTGATGATCATCTATTGACATTCAATTATCTTCGTAAGGTTGTTTACCAATCCCGATAACTAGTTGTACCATATCTGAAACTTTTCAAACTATAAGTCTGACATCAAAGAAAGGAGTTCTCGAATAAGACATCATTGGTGTCTCAAGTCTCAGGACTAGATACACAACTAGGATTACAAAATCATTATCTGATGTTAGGTATCATTGTCCATCCAGTATTCCATAAGTGGATCAATCAATGAACTTATTCTCTAATGAGCACATGTATTATACCTTTAGTGTCCCCAAACAAGTGGTTATGAGACCGACCACCTTTATCATATGGATAGGTATGCAATACACCAGTCTGTCTGATTTTCTCGATGTCTCTCTCGAGCAACCTATGACCGAGATTATTTAGGATCTATATTTAAAAGTGAATTGTCTCATTATCGTGATCTTATCACGATCTGATTCCAATTGTATAATAACTAGGTACATCACAATATATATTCAACAAATAATAATAATGTAAGAATATACCAATAATAATGTAAAAAAGTTGTATAGTGTATCACACGTACTATCACCTATGTGATTGGCTTGTAGGGCACCTGTAACCAACATAATCGACCTGATAAACCCGACCCCGGATGCACCACTACAACTAAGATGGGTGGGTTTGTAGGAGGGGTAGAAGCTATGGGGTGATGGTGTGACCTTGGAGTAGCACTGTTGTGGGTCCTTATGTTGAGGGGTGGTGAAGAGTATCTATTGTTTCCCTTCGGAAGTTCTGATTGACACCTACTCCGTAATAAAGTGCTAGAAGTTAGGTCATAGCTAACCCCATCAGATCACATTGTTTATCTGTTCATTTTTTTATTTATGGCACCATCACTACATAACGACCCTTATCGATCGAGTATGTGATGTTGGCTCCATCATCCATCAGTAGACCTTCATAATAAATTATTTTCAAAAAGATAACAAGGGGCTGAAGGAGGGAGGAGCTCCTACTACTGTTGTTGAGGTAGAGGCTCGGAGGGCCAAGCTGGCGTGGCAGCTTGAGGAAGCTGAGTTGCACCTCATTGACCTCGCCAAGCAATTGAAAGAAGTCCGAAGAATAATAAGCCATGGAGGATGAGTTGTTGCAACTCACCCAAGAGTTGGATTTAATGAGGCAGCACAACTCAGAGCTTGGTGAATAGGTTGCGACAACCAATAACCATACTCGAGATCTTAGAGATGTGTTGGAGGTTGAGTGTCACACGATACCAAAATATCGGGATGAAGCGATTATTGATTATAAGACATTTGTTAGGTTTAAAAGGAATCTAGAGATGACAGGGGTCATCTTACACCAATTTGGGTATCAAATCGCCTTAGCCCTTCAAGATGAGGTATTCCAAGCTGAAGCTTGAGGAGGACTCATTACTGATTGTCGAGGTACCCTTTGACGATAGCTTCGACCTGTTTCCTTGTTCCGACGCCTAGGCTGCCATCTTTCGTTATGCTGGTCTTTTGTTTTAGAGTCGTCAGGACAATCTACTTGCTCCTTATGTTAGGCGTGTCTACCCCATTATAGGTAAATTTCTTATTTTGGTTATAGAGACCCGATTGAGCTGATGTAATTTTTTAAGAAATATTTTTTTCTTAATTCACAATGATTGTATTTTCAAGATGCACTTAAAAACTAGTGCCTTGGGCTTTGTACATTGATGTTCGATGCTCGGGGTATAGTCTTCCCTAACTTGATCCCGAGGGAGGTCTTAGGGGTAAAACTTCTTTAAGTTTGCAATGTGTCACGTTCTCAACAATATCACACCTTTTGTTGTCCCAATGTGATACATTCCATACTTAGATAACCTCAATTATTCGATATGACCTTTCTAAGTTTGGTGTCAGCTTTCCTCGGGACTGGGTCGGGTTGCTGACTTCATATTTGTAGAGCACCAGGTCCCCTAAATCCAGCTTCTCGAGGGCGAACAATTAAGTTATATAGCTTGGCCACCGCCTTTTTGTATCTCCACACTGTAGATATACTTATGCTCTAACTTCTCTAATTAGGTGAAGTCTAACTCGAAGTCCTTCAGAGGTTTTCTTATCAAAGCTCTCAACCCAAGATGTTAGGAAGACTATCTCGGGTGGTAGGATAGCCTCGATGCTAAACGCTAAGTTGAATGGTGATTCTCCCGATCCAAACTTCGGTGTCGTCTAGAAGGTCCATAGGATGCTCAATAGTTCATCCACCTATGTTTCCTTGGCACTGTTGACCCACTTCTTTAACACTTCAAGAATGGCTCAGTTGGTGACCACGACAAGATCATTAGTTTTAGGATAAGCCACTAAGCTAAACCTTAATTAAATTCCATAAGATTTGATAGAATGTTCCATTGTTACTGATGGGGGCCCTTGGGATTTCGAAGCGGGTGATGATATTTTTTCATATGAAACCCTCAACCTGCTTCTCAATGATAATTGACGTCAATGGTTCAACTTCTATCCACTTTGTGAAATAGTCCACTTTCATGATAATGAATCTCTCTTTAGCCTAAGACTAGCAAAGAGGGTTCAAAGAGGTCAATCCTCTACTAGGCGATGGGTCATCCATAATCAATCTAGCTTAAAGGTATTGTTGATTGACGTTGTCTTCCAACAAAGTATTGGCATCTGTGACATCTTTGGGCATAGGTTATTACATTCTTACACAACATCGATTAATAGATAAGGTATTTTCATGCCTCGATAAGGTATTTCGCTATAGTCACATCTCAAGCCTTGTAGCACCCCTCCACTAAAGCCATTGAACGCTGTCAAGTCTTGGACTTGAAGCTCTTAGGCAAGTCGGAGTCCCGAAAGATGTGCTTCATATTATGTTTCATTGTTTGAGATCTTGAATTCAAATTGAAGGGCTTATTCGTAAACCTATTTGTTTGGGCCTTTTAAGCCGAGTCCGACTCGACTCCTTTCCAAAGGTTGTGGAACCATCCACGAACAATGTCTATATTGAGGGGGTGCTTTTGTCGACCTCTGGCAAGGGAGTTAGCTCTATGATAAAGTTTGTCAGTGCATAGTCATTTATGGTAGTCATCAACATATATCGAATGTTAAACTCACCAAACTCTACTAATCACCTCAACAATTACCCTAAGACATCGAACTAAGAACGGATATGTTTGAGTGGTTGGTCGGTGACCACCTGTACAATATGTGCTTGAAAATAAGGGCGGAGCTTCCTTGCTGTCAGTATTAGTGTAAATGCAAGCCTCTCGATATGGGGTATTATTTCTCAGACCCACTTAGAACATAACTAACATAGTAGATAGGTTTATAAATTCTCAAATCATGTCAAACCAGCACCGAGCTGACAGCTAAGTCGGTGGTAGTAAGATAAAGACTTAGAATTTTACTTGAGGTTGAGGAGTGGTGGTACTTTAGCCTTTTGAAAGTTGCATGACACTCTACGGTCCATAGGAGGTCTCTTGTGTTTTTTAATAGCTTAAAGAAGGGTAGACACTTGTTACCTGATTAGAATCAATTTAGCATTGTTATTCACCCTATTAATTATTGGACTTGCTTTATCGATCGAGATGGGCACATTTTAAGTATAGCTCAAACTTTCTGAGGGCTTGCATCTATTCCTCTTTAGTTAACAATGAAATCGATGAACTTTCCTACTAACTCCAAAAGCACACTTGGTCGAAGTGAGGCACACGTTGAATTTCTTTAAAACTTGAAATGTCTCAGCTAAATCTGTCAAATGTGAGTTAGTCATTCTACCTTCGATAATCATGTCATCAACATACATGTCAACGTACCTCTCGATCTGGTATATGAACATCTTGTTCACCACCCTTTTGTATGTTGCTCATGCATTTTTCAACCCAAATGACATGACTTAACAATACATGTGATTAAAAAAATATGTTTGTGATCCTCTAGTACCATCCTTATTCAATTATACCTTGAGAATACATTCATAAAGGTGAGGAGCTTATGACCCGAGGTAGCATCAACCAATTGATCAATACGATGAAGAGGATAGCCAATTGAGATCAGTATAACCAATATACATCTTCTAGTTTCCATTAGACCTTTTAACAAGTTCAATATTGGTGAGCCACTAGGGGTATTGTACCTCAGGAAAAAAAAACCCTACTCCTAACAGCTTGTCTATCTCCTTACTGATCGTTTGTTGGCGATCGGGGGCAAACTTATGAGGGTTTTGTTTCACTAATCATACCTTGAGAGAAATGTTTAGGTGATGCTAGGGTACATCTGGGTAGATTCTTGATATATCTTTTGATGACCATGTAAATATCTTAGCGTTTATTTCTCTTTAGGAAGTGTTGCCCCAACCTTGATAACTTGATCAGGATGGACTTCGTCCAAGGGTGCCTCGATTAGCAATTCCAATGGCTCTGAGTGTAGGAGGGATTTAGCAAAACTTTAGGGATTTATAGACAACATCGTAATGTAACACTAGCATAACTCCCTCGGATTACTTCTTAGCTCTCTAATGCTAGTCCTCGTCATAAACTTCATCACCATATAGTAGATCGAGACCATCACCCTTAGCCTGTTCAGCATGTTTGGCCTATGATTATGTTATATGCCGAGGGGATATCAACCATCATAAATCTAGTCATCATCATTTTAGAGTATGACTTATCTTCAAATATGACATATAGGTTCACAGTCCTCAGAGGAGAGATCGAGTCACCCGTGAACCTCATTAGTGAAGAAGCCACAGGGGTAAGGTCATTAGTCGAGAGTTTAAGTTTTTAAAAAATGTCAGGGTAAAGAACATCAATAGAGCTACATATATCAATCATGATCTTTTTTACTTGAGCATTGATCATCCTCACTTTGACTATCAAGGCATTATCATGGTTCAAGTCAAGGTGTTTCGTTTCTTCCTCTTTGAAGGTACTTTTTAGATCATCTCTCGGTTGTGAGTACTTTTTAATAGTAGCTTAGGCGTAAGCTTTACGACCCAAGAAGCTATTTCTTCCAAGGCAGGTCCACCAACGATGATGTTATTATATCTCTGCACCAGCCCCTGAGGTTTGGGTGAAGGTTTCTGATGCCTTCGGAGGAACTGTTTGAGGTGTCCTCCATAAATGAATTCTTAAATTTATTATTTTAAATCACACAATCCTTCATGTTATGATTGTACTCTCGATAGAAATGATATTACTTGAATCTATCTTTCTTTGCCAACAGAGTATTCATCGGTTGAGGGTCTTTTAAGAGTCTCTTCTTTTTTTATCTAAAAAGGAATTCAGTTCTGGTTATATTTAGGATGGTTGACTCAGGCCTTGCGCGAGGAAACTCGGGTTTGTCACTTCTTCTTTCCCACGATGACCTTAGGGTCAATGTGAATTGTAGCTAATCCTATCTCAGTCTTTTGTGTGTCTCTTCATGTTTACCTATGATAATTACCTCGATAGTGATGTACTGATTAGTCTGTTGGAGTACTTAATAGAGAGCAACTTCAGACTGGTGTGTCATTCTCATATTAGGTCTTTTGACGAAACTAGGAAGATATGACATATCAAGGTGTTCAAAGTGTCATATACTATATTTGGCCACAGAAAGCAAAGATGTGCTCTATTGGTCGGTATTACCATTAAAGGTCTTTGATGATAGGAGATAGAAGTTGGTCGAGATTGACTCCTCTTGGATGTCCTTAGTGAATGATGATCGACCCGAGGTGAGGTTGACCGACCCTTCCCCTTTGGATTGTTGAAATTCTCATCATATTTCTTCTAAGCATTGGTCCATTTATCATAATTTATCTTTAAGATTCAGGTGGAACGAAGTGGTAGTGTGACAGTTTGTTGAACTCTATGATTAGGGAACAAGGTGCTTCCTTGACCGACGGTTTGACGGGCCTTAAGCACTCTTGAGATATTGGTATTACGTTGCGTGGGGAACCCCGACGAGCATTAGTGCTAGTGGCGATTGAACTGGGGAATAAGCAAGTGACTCGGGGGCACTCTTGGGTTGTTGAAAGAATGCTAATATCATGTCGACATTTGTGCTAAGGTAGATGCATCCACATGCGGAACGCAAGGCTACTACTATCCCTCCTAAGTGAAAATATTATGGGTTTGGGATAAGACATCCTTGCTTTGACGTTCGTTAACAGGATTGATAGGTGGATGTTCATACGATAGCGGGCCCTCCTTCTAGCACCAAAATGTTAGGGGAAAATATGTTTAATATCTTAGTTAGCTCAACATAATTTAGACCCATATGTGAAGGATTATTCAAGTCCTCATAACTTTTTTTTCTCTCTATGTTAAAGGTAAATTTTTATATATGATATTAAAGAGTAAGAACAAAATTTAAAGATTATCATTATAAATGACAAAAATAAAACTTTATCTTCTCCTTACTCTTTGATGATGATGATGCATAGAATGAATGATTGATTGAGAATGTATCCCTCAGACAATGTATATCTTTATCATATCCATGCAGGTTTCGTCCATCATGCGTAGTCGATACTAGAGTTGGGTTATCTAATTGCTACATGATAAGTTTATTTAGTCTCCCCAAGTTTCTTTCGTCCGTTGACCGACACTGAAGATGGAGTTTCTAAGGGGCTTATCCACATGAGATCAGGTTACCCCCACGGATGGTGTCGACACTGTCCAAGTTTTGTCAACGACTGAGGCCTAACATTGCATTCACCGTTCATTTGTCGTTTCATCGGACCCGACGATTGACTGACATCGGACTCCGGGAGATACTTATCCATTAGCACGAAGACGACGACGGCGGTGTCCCATCAAACCTTTTCTTTCCACCGTTGCTCGGTTGGAGTGGAATACGGTGCGGTGGGCGGAGGCACGCACACGCCACGTCGCACAAGGAAGCATTATCAAACCCCACGCCTCTTCCTTGGACTTCCTCGGACCAACCCGCTTCCCCCAAGTTTCCCCCAGCCTTGAAATGCCCAGGAATCCACCCGAGCACACCACCATATCTGTTGCTTTCATCCTTATCGTAAGGTCTGTATCCGAGTTATAATCCTTATCACATTAGATCGCAACCATAACGTCATCCCATTTGCCTCTCCGATGATTGGAAACAAGGCACTGCCTCATCCTTCCATCACAATTTCGCACGATGGACGAAGGAAGAGACACGCATGAAGCGACGCACACGTACCCGATATATACATCTGAGAAAAGACAGGTTCATGCAAATCGAGACAAACCCATTGATCCAAATACGTAACCTCCCCTCCCACAATCGCATCGATCCAGCTAGCTCGAACAAACAAAAAAGAAAACTGTGTTGGCGCTTTGTGATGATTGGAAGGCCAGTGGAATACCACTATAAACACTTCAACACCTTCCTCTCCCATGACCAGCACGCAGCAAGTGTGACTCATCGCACATCAGGAATTCCACCGAAGTATATAGCGGTATCAGAGGCAGATGGAGGAGTTGTGCGAGTGGGAGGTGATGTGGCCGGAGGACAACAACGACGGGCCCATTGGCTCCGCAAACAGTCACGGCTCGACCCGGAAGACGGCGCCGCGCGGTCGGAGTGCGGCGCCGGTGGACATCCCGAGCGCCCGACGAAGTCCCGGGCGCGCATGCGGCAGCGGCGACGGGGAGGAGGAGATCGAGTGGGCGCCGCCGCATGTTGTGGCGTCGCGACGCAGCGCGGAGGGGAAGGTGGCATTCTCGCTGTGCTCCGGCCTCGGGAGGACGCTCAAAGGCCGGGATCTCCTCCACGTCCGTAACTCCGTGCTCCGCATGACCGGCTTCCTCGAACGATGACCTGCTCCCGCCTCGGATCCATCACAGCACAATGCATGACGAAAGAGATTCCAGTGGAGACGGTACAACTACACCCCGCAAACAGTCCCTCGGTGCTCATTACTTGGGAGTCGTCTTGTGATCATCATCCTTAAATTGTGTGCATATATCTCTATCATTCTTCCGCCTCCATACATCATAAAACATATTAACTAATGCATAAGTTCTTGTCATCAGAGCATGAGTTTTGGTACCACGACACGATAATATTGCTCGTTTGCGACCAAAGATATCAAAATTTAAGTCATGAACGATTGACAAATAGAACAATCTGCTGACGAGTAGTGTCGTCTGCATGAAATCCCAGATTTGGCGTCTATGTTTGCACGTTGATTTCGTAGCTGGATCTAGAATACAACCCGCTAATTAATCATATCGATGATGATTAACATACATGAGACATGATAGCACAATCATTAAGCACCAAATTAGGGTGGTGCTTTTCAAAGTTTATTGAGGTCATATAGCAGACCACCAAGCAATAATTACAGAAAGAGTCGACTTGATAGATGACCTCTTTGACGATTCGTTGCGTTTTGGCCTTATCCAGATGTGCCTTTTTCTCCGAGAAGTAACTTATCGAGAAATATATGGAACATACGTAATGTTTGAAGCCAAACAAACTCTTAAGTAACTTGTTTGAGGAGATGACTGAATCGATCGACACTGACAGACAGATTTGTCGTGGGGTTAAACTCGCATAGAACGGGTTGATCTGTAAATGAAGTTGAGATTTCTGATAAGGAGGAGAAGGAAGTCAAAAGATGCAATTGTGTTCACCATCCAGACTGAGAATAATGCGTGCACAAAACAAGGTCGCTGTCCTCGTTCGGTTGCTGGGGCATGGCTTCTTGGTGCAGGAAAACCAAGTGCATCCGATGTCTCCATTCGTCCCTTTCCCAGAGCCTCAGTTGCCACAACCTGCCTGGGGAAGAAAGACGAGTTGGGAGGTATCCGACGCCTCGAAATGACTGTCGTGAATGAAGCTTTTGTGCGACTCACAGCGGGCCAAGTGTTCGACGCGTTTTAGCGGTTGTCGTAGCTAATGTCGCGGCGTTTCAAGCCAAGCTCTTATTTATATCTGCAAGAGAAGATTCTTTTGGAGCTCAGCATTGTTAATGGGGTGAAGCGGGTCCGAATGGTGGAATAGCTGCGGCCACGCGGCGACGCAACAGTTGCCGATCCCGCACTCTAAATCCATCCCTTCCACCGCATGTCGCCCACGCAAGTTTGCTCACCTTCCCCCTCCTTTTCTCCGAGAGATCCCCCAACCGCATGCGTCTTCTCCGAGAACTACTTGGCGAGGAAGAAGCTGATGGAAGAATTCGAGGAAGCCGATATCCTGTGGCCCGACTACGATCGCCACGAGGACGAGCTCACCGAGGAGTGGCACGCCGGAGTCGGAGCTCAGATGAGGACGTCCAGCCCCGTCAAGATCCCCTCGAGACCTCGAGCGGTTCGTTCTTGGACGCTGGGCTTCGCCAGTTCCGACCGGGTTCACGGTGACGACGATGACGATAAAGACGACGGAGGCAAAAACCACATCGTCCCGCCGCACGTCATGGTGACCCGCAGGATCGCCGACAAGACGTCCTTTTCGGTGTGTGTCGGTAACGGCAGGACGCTCAAGGGACGGGATCTGAGGCAGGTCAGGAACTCCATCCTGCGGATGACCGGGTTCCTGGAGAGATGATTCTCTATGCATGGTTCGTCCATCCCCGGAAAGAAGAAGAATGATGGAGCTATGACTCCCTGCGTAGGAGTCCGGCAAACATTGCATGATATATCACTCAATACATAACTTCTTGAAACAGAGCGGTGCAGACTGACTGCTGGTAGGCAATGCTTGTTATGTATGTATGTGCCCAGTAATGCTTGTTATGATAACGTATATAACCACAATTTTTGAATGGTTATAATCCAATTAATATATGATATAATAATAATGCTTGTTATGGGAACATTTATAACCCTAATTATTATTCAGCTCGCGAGGGAAAGGGAAAGACGGGTAGAATGTGAATTGAGTAAAGTTTTAAATATTAATTTAATTATTATTTTCATATTCCAAATTCGTTCTTATATATATTGATGCGTGTTATTGTGACATATAATTATTAACCACCAATCAATTGTTGGCATTGAATATAATTCTTTACTTTATGTG
This sequence comes from Ensete ventricosum, assembly GCA_029747655.1. NCBI lineage: Eukaryota > Viridiplantae > Streptophyta > Magnoliopsida > Zingiberales > Musaceae > Ensete > Ensete ventricosum. The sequence goes on along the minus strand of JAQQAF010000009.1, from coordinate 6,910,427 downwards.
GCACGTCTGGATCGAGTAACCTTCCACACTTGCCATAAAAATAAAATAAAACAATTAAATAAGTGTGACAAAGACGAGCAGCGTTTCCTTAAGCGTGAGCCCAATCTTTAGGCTTTTGGCGGAGGGAAACGGACTCGAGTCAGGCTCGATCCCAAGCCAAATAGCGCCCAAAGCCTCTCCCATCGCACGCATCGAAGCGGTGCCGTGGGTTGCCGTTGGGTCTCCCTCCGCCCTCCACGCGTCCGCAACCGCCCGCTCGCGACACGCATCACGGAACCTTTTACGTTACGAATCGGGCATGGCGGAGCACCGCCTGCTCCGGCTCACCGGCCCGCAACGGTACCCCTGCGCCCCGTTCCTATTTATGTCGTACCCCATGTGTGCTCTCTGCCACTGCCTCTCTCTCTTTCTCTCGCCTTCGGGTTCCACGGACGAGACGAGCGCTCTCCTCCATCTTCTTTTTCTGGTCTTACGGTAGAGGCGAGGAGGTGCAGCGATGGAGGCTTCGAAAGGCTTGGCTGCTCTGCTGCTTGTTGCTGGGGTTACCATGGCGTTGATGGACTCCGCTGGTGCTTACGTCTTCTACGCTGGAGGAAGGGATGGCTGGGTGCTGCATCCCTCCGAGAATTATGGTGATTGGGCTGAGAGGAATAGGTTTCAGGTTGCTGACACCATTGGTATGTGCCGACCGATCATCTATAGTTGTTGATATATATAGTGCATTGAGCTTTGCATGGTGTTGTGCAGTGTTCAAGTACAAGAAGGGGGAGGACTCTGTTCTGGTGGTGAGCAAGCAGGATTATGATGCATGCGACGTGAACAAACCGATCCAGAAGCTCGATGGGGGCGATTCCGTGTTCAAGTTCGATCGGTCGGGGCCGTTCTACTTCATCAGCGGCGCGCCGGGGAACTGCCAACAGGGGCAGAAGCTGGTGGTGGTGGTCATGGCTGTGAGGCACTGTCCACCCATCTCTTCTCCTCCATCCCTCCCTCCGTCGCCACCTCCTACTTCCAAGCCCCCTGCCTCGTCTCCTTCACCTGCGCCAGTATCCCATGGTCCTGCGCCACCCCCATTTCCGGAACCCCGTCCTCCAACCCCAGCACCATCCGCAGCTCCCGTGCCAGGGTCTCCTCCTCCTACATCCTCGGGTGCTGGGATATCGCCTGCACCAACTCCCATCGAACCACCCTCCTCCTCATCCTCATCCTCCTCCTCCTCATCCTCGTACGCATCGAACTGGTCCCTGGGGAAGACGCTGCTGCTCATGGTTCTCGGTGCTTCCTTCTTCGCCTAATGCTGTGTGTTGATGTCCGTCGTCTATACCTGTCACTGCTGTCTGTATCCAGCGCCATATATATGGTTCTGCTTCCTGTTTCCTTCGTTCCCGTATTTGTATCTTAATTCTATGGAAATGGATGAAGAAATGACAGTTCGCCTACATGGTCGTGATGGGCCAATGTGACCTCACTGTGCTTCCATACCATGTCCATTTCCTTCTGCAATCATACTCTTCTTTCATGTTGTTTAATCGAGTGGTGCAACTGCGAAGGCATCTCGCCATTTTTGTTTCTGCATGGCATTTGTTCTGCGGTTCATTGTGATCACCTAACTTGGTTGGAAGGCATTAGAAGACGACAGAAACCTCTCACGACTGGAACATTAATTGCAGAGCTGGGTAAGTAGATACAACTGCCGTGGGGTCAACATAGCGTTTACAGAAGATGCGCACTGCAGTAGTCGAGGCTCCACCAGAGGAATGCCGGTCGTCGTCTATGGGAAGAGACGTCAGAGTGTGTTTCCCTCGATGAACTCTTCTTTCCCATTTGGTCAGCGCAGTTCACATGCCAAGTATCCCAGAGAAGGTGCCCACTGGCTGTCAAGCAGAGAAGGAAGGAAGGTTGTGTTATATGCAGCAGTCATTCCAAGTGTAGTTTCGTCCCACCGACGTCGTAGCTCACTTTGCAACCTATCTTTTCAGGAGAGCATCTGAATAATATATAATTGTGTTATTGTCACTCACAGGATGTTCTCATACCATAAATATATTACTACCATAGTGGGTTCCCATACAATCTTCAGCAAAGTGGTAGCGTAAGCTATGGGGCTGAGGTTTGTATTAGATTTTTATTTAATGGATTGTAGGCCTTATAATTTTTTTTTTCAATGAATGATCGATGAAGAAAAAAATTGATCCCAGTACTTTTGGATCATTTCTTTCAAAAAAAAAAGAAGAAAAAAATCCTTAATTTTACTTTTTTTTTTTCCTAACAGGTATCTCATGTTTTAGTTTTAGTTTTTTTCTCAGATGATACCTCTATTTCGAATAATGCTGAAAATATCCTTCACCAATCCTAATAATATTATTCATATCAGTCTCGGAGTTGTCTTATAGATTGATCTATTGAGTGTACTTGTTCAGGTGGATGGATCAACCTACATAGTAGCATGATCTGATCAATAGTTATTTATTAACCAGAGACACAAAAATGTAATGCTATTGAAAATGAGATCAAAATTCATCGGAATCCATTTAATATATTAGGATTCAAATATGTATTTATAATAGTTATAAACAACATCACCCAAACGAGGACTAAAAATTAACATGTTGTATAATTTTATCCATCACAACAAAACACTATAAAGCCAATTTAAAAAATTATAAACAATCTAGATAGACTTCAAACAAACTACAAGTCTAAAAATTTTATGTCGTAATGGTCTGTGAGCAACAACATCAAAAAGGCACAATATGATACCAGTTATAGTGTTTTTTTAGTAGTTTTATAATATTTTCAGCACCTCAATAAAAATAATATAATGCTATTGGAAAACACCATAAATGAGTCAAATAAAATTAAAATCCACTAGAAACTATTTGACTTATCTGATTCAAATAAGTATTTTATAATTATTTTAAAAATAATATCACTCAAACGTGGATTAAATATTGATATGTTATAGTGTTTCAACCATAATCAAAATACTACAAAGTCTACTTGAAAACATTACAAATCACTCAAATAAACTCCAAACACCTAAACACTATAAGACACTGCCATGCAGACTGATCCATCCACTTGGACTAGTGCACCATATGACATTGACTTAGCTAGGTATCGAAGATCAAAAGAATTTAGTTTAAAATACCAAATGAATATAATTTTTTTTCAAAGAAATGCATATTTTATATGGATCTTCGTTGATAATGGTTTGTAATAATAGTATCATTGGAGTAGATTCATAACTCGCTTTAAATACAAGAAGTCAAGTATGTAGATTAATCCGAGTGAAAAGAAAAAAAATATTAAACTAAAAATATTTTTCATATGGTGTTTTGGACATTGGCGAAACAATATCATTGAGATTGATGAGGGATATTTTTTTTAGTATTATTCAAAATAAGGATACAATTTGAGAAAAATAGAAACACTGGTGTCTTTTCAGAAAAAAAAAATAAAAAATAAAGATTTTTCATGAAATCGTTGAATACATTTTACTTATAATAGTCAAAATGAACCCACGTCCATATGCTATGGTTGTTGAAAGGTGAAGCTTATAGATAGGGCTAACACCAATGACCCCTTCATTGTTAGCAGGCCCGGCACGTCGGGTTCCATCTGCTATCACAAAGCAAAGATGATACAAGCTTCAGCTTCTCGTCCGGGAATGGGAAATCACGGCCAACCAACGGTGTAGTTGGTGGCACCTGAGGCCACCAATGCTGCCAATCCCTCCTCGGAAATGAGATGAGACGTCGTATCACCTCGATCCGTCTTCATCACATGAGCTCGGTCATGGGCCTTGTCCGAATCCAAAGCAGCGTACGTCGTGGATCTTTTGTCTGTCAATTTCCTTCCCAAAATGGAAATGCTTCCAAACCTCGCCACCCTCGCCGGTGGCAGCAGCGACACAGACCACCACGAAACGTACTTCATCTTTTCTGGACTATGATCCAAGCTTAAGAGACCAGTAAGCAACGGAGAAGATGGCTTTAGGAGAGTGAACTCTGCATCGGAAATCATGGATTAGAACTGTTCCTTTTGTTTGTGTTCCGGTTGTCCGTTCGTCGCTTCTGCATCTTCTCTGGTCTCTTTTCCTTTTCCAAGCTAGACGTATCATAAGCCTTTCTCTCTCTCTCTCTCTCTCTCGTGATATCGATCCTTCAATTGCCTTGCAGTTTGTGATGGAAATGTCTACGGACCGATGGTTCACGGCATGTCACCGACGCCTCCGAGGACCGAACTCTGCATTCCGGACAAACCTGGAAACTTTTACTTTATGAGCTGAGGAACTCTCACATCGGACATCACGAGTTCGTCCTCCTTTTGCTTAAAACCTCTCGGAAATGATTCCGCTACGATTAGACCACACCTGTGATAATTGGCTTGCTTGCAGAGATTAGGATGGCCATTGGATTCAAGGCCACCGCTGACAGGCACGCACTCCTTGAGGGGGAGGAGGAGGAGGAGGAGGAGGAAGAAGAAGAGGAATAGAAAGTGCTGCAACATTTATTACCACGCCTTTTGTCATCGCTTTCCCATTTCAATCCTCACCATTGCCATATTGATGTAAGTTTCTTCGGATTGCTTCTACAAGCCCAGGGGCGGGGAGGCCTTGTTTCGAGGGAAGGAGGGCGGCAGCGCAAAGCTCTAACGCGTGTCTTGCCACCACTGCCGCGGGGGCGACATGGGGAGAGGGAGAACGGAGATAAAAAGGATAGAGAACCCGATCCAGAGGCAGTCCACTTTCTATAAAAGAAGGGACGGTCTGTTTAAGAAAGCCAGGGAGCTCTCTGTTCTCTGCGACGCCGACCTCCTCCTCCTCCTCTTTTCCTCTTCCGGCAAGCTGTATCAGTATCACTCCCCTTCGGTCGCCAGGTGAATCAATGCCTCCTTCCTATAACTATAGCACAGACACGCACATAGCATCAAGCTTACCTGCAGCTTTCGCTCGACCACAGTGCCAAGGAGCTCATAGAACGGTATGAGGTGGCCACCCAAGCACAGATTCGGGGAGACCGTCGCTTGGTATGCTCCCTCTGTTTAACTCTCGCCCTCGTGCTCAGCTTAAGTTCACCAACTTGTACGTAGGAACGGAACGCAGAGATGGAGTTGGTGGAGAAACTGTGCGACACTTTAGAGAGAGAGCTCAGGTGACTTGAAATGCCTACCTCGAGAGATCAATGGCTCGCTTACGGTTCCCTTGTTTCCTTTCTTGCATTTAGATTCATGAAGGTTGACGAGGGACAGCAGTACACGCTGCCGGATCTGGGCCTTCTGGAGCACAACTTGGAGACGGCCATCGGCAAGGTTCGAGTGGAGATGGACCGGAAGATAGGAGCACAGATCCACAAACTCGAAACCATGGTTTGACTTGTCTTCCAAAGCCCTTCTCTTTTGGGAGGTTTCTCTTTTGCATCTTGCAATGATTTCCTTTCTTCCGTTTCAAGGTAAGAGATCGCCAACAAGAAAGATATAGTCTGTGCGACAAGGTATGCGTTCTCTTGCAATAGTGCAGCTGCCGCTTCAAGTTCATATTTTAGCAACCCTCATATCATCATGTAGGCCAAAATGCAGAGGTAAAGTTGCGTCCTCCATGCTTGCAGATTGCACGAGTGCAGACGCTTAGAGGAATGGAAGCAGATGGATCTGCCTCTTCAACGCCAGGACTGGACCTGAGACTGGGTACTTACTCATCTGTCGATACTTTGCTTGGCAGCTCCCCGTGGTTCTCAGCTCATTTCTGACTATATCTGCCATTTTGTTTTTTGTTTTTTTTTACTCTCTCACACAGGTCTAAATTAACCAGGGTCGATGAAGCCAAGTGATGAGCTGAAAAGTTGAACTCAGGATGATCTGATGATGTTGCAGCTTTCTGGCTACAATCGAGGGCGACAAGAGAGCTTGTAAAAATATCTCAAATTCAACGAAATTGGAGAACTTGATTTCAGTTCCCCTGTTTATTTCGTGCATCACTCTGCTATTTCCTAGAACTATTTATGGTGCTCCATGCTTGCTTTGCATCTATCTTTCTCTATCTACCTGGATCACTAGTATTTTGGTGCTCACAGAGTAAAAAAAGGTTTCGAGGCCTACTCTGAACTCGAATGGGCGGACATGGCAAAGCTTCGATTTCATTAGAGAAGCTAATGCCCGATCTGAAACATGCTTGCTTGCACAACCAAAGTTGGACTATTCCTTCCCATCCCATCAATGCCAACCAAGCAATTGTACTAAGATTAATGACCTCAACAAGAACAAACAACAACCAAGGATGATGCAAACAGATGCATGACTTGCAATTTAATTCAACCATAAAGGAAACAGTAAGATTTGGACGCTAAGCTTTGGCAGAGTGGTTTATCCATAGATGACCAATGTCTCTTCTGTTTCTACTTACCTGTTCAGTTTCCTTTTCAGTATTCTCTTCTGGATTATACGTTTCTTGTGTGTTTTTTGGAGGCTTATGGCTGGCAAGAACTGTCTGAGAATGACAACCGCTTGTTTTCCTTAATGATCGACGAACAACATGTCATTATCAGCATCGACTTTCAATATGGGGGACCTCATTCTCCACTTCTCGGTGTGTTCATGGCCTGCACAGTTGCATCAGTGAGGAAACCCCAGTGGAAGAGACACCGAAAAGGAAGAACAAGAAAGGGGGGCATCCTCCATAGAACGTGGCTTCTGGATTAATTGAGAATGGAATTCGACATGGTGGTGATGGGAGATGCTGCTGCATTGACAGTCTCTGTTACTGACCTCAAAGATCATGGAATAAAAGAACCTGATTCATCCAGCGGTCAGCTGCTGCAACCAAGGCTGGCCGGAGCACGGCCTGGAAAGCATCTGCCTTCCATGCCGAGTTCCCAATTCCAGAACTCATCATCCGTATCAAACCCAAAACATGTCGTTACTTTTTTTTTTCCTTGGCGTTTAAACGAATCCAAGTGGTTCCAAAACATGCACAGAATCGTACTTCATCCTTGTATCGATCATCTTCCACCAAGCTGGTCCATTATTGATCTTGAATGGGAGAGAAGCTCCAGTTGCTTTCCGCTCTCAGCTGTCAAAGTTTTATAGGCGTGGGCACAGATTGCCATCACCCAGGTTGACTTTGTGCACATAACACAAATGGTGCATCACATTTGACCTAATGTACCATTCGATTTCTGGATTGATAGAGAAAACTTAGGGCGGAGTAGTAAGTAAACGTTGAAGGGAAAAGGAAACGGGGTTTGGTCAGAAGGTCGCCGAAAAATGCCAAGTCACGGGCGGGGCAACCCGACACCGGTGGGTGGCCTGTGGTTTGACCCACGGCATCATGTCCCCTTCCGTTGACTACGTGACCTAACATCGTTGAACGCTGAACGTGCACCGAAAGAGAGCCACCACCTAATCCACCCACGCTTGTCCACAATATATCGATGCCAATTTATGTGGGCCCTGCTTAAATTGCAAGATAATTATAGCGAATTACGGATTAAATTTCCATTCCGCTCAATGCGGGTCGATATCTATTTTATGTTGAGAGTCAAAATAAAGATCGCGTGATAATATTGGATTGACGATGATATCTATGATTCGTGCCCGATGAGCTAATTAGTCTATCAATTTTATCAGACTCAAGTTACTAGTCAATTTTAATATTATATATTTTTGATATTATAGGCTTTCACATTTAAGAGCTTGGCGTCATTGTAAAGATCTACTTCACATTGTGATGAGTCCTTTGACTTCATCCATGAGTAGTCATTTTCTACTCGAGCTCCCTCATCATACCTAAAATATTAGGTCAATTCTGATACCAAAATATTATGATTGTCTGATGAGTTAACTAGTATATCAATTTTATATAATCTAAGCTCTTGAACAAAATTATTAAAATAAAATTGATAGATTAATTAACTCATGATGCATCATGACATCGACAACCCACCAAATCCAAACTATGTCCATATCTAAATTTAGCTTTATTATAATGATATATTGACTAAGTAGCGAGTGATTCCACCGGTGACAGGGAAGCTAACGTATAGTACTGAGGACGTAAGGAGGAGGACACTGCACAAAACTCGTCCACGTCTGGGTGAGAGCGAAAGCCACTGTCTCGGAAGTGAAGTGGTGTGCTACCATTCTTTTAGTAGGTATAGGAAGGATGCAAACAAAGCATCTGCCTTGCACTTCGTAATCTATTATTATTAGTAGTAGTCAAAGAGTGGCCCTCATTGATGGCTGACTTATCAAGTCCACGCTATCAACCAAACAGCTGATTGCCAGGCTCGTTTGGTTCATTCAATCCATTAGGCCAAATTATTGTGCATCCTAAGTTCTTTTGTCTATTTCTCTGCAATTATGATCATTTTTTTTTTTTGTTTCCGAATATAAGTCGATTAAGATCCTAAAAATTCTAGTCATTTTAGAGAATTACAAATAAATCTAATACGTAAGCTTTCCTTGTAAAACAGGATTAGTTTTTATAGATAAAATGGTTGAAGATATTATATTTGGAGGATAAAAGTTGAGTCTTCAAAGTCACTCAGGAAAATTGAAGTGACTACATCAACTATCTCATGGTCAACAATGATTTAATTTGTGAGCTAAAACAAGTGATTAAGATAAACTTGTGGTAAAGGATATCCACTAGTTCAAGTGCCACTAAATTAAGAGTCAAATGGAAAGTGTTTATGTTGGCTAATGTAAGACTTAATACCATATTTTTATGGCACAAGCTGACTAGTTTCAAGAGTAAAATAGTGACTGTGAGTTGAGCATGTAGATTGCCATACTTGCTCATCACTTGCCAAGAACGTCCAAAGAAATCCCCCTGAAAGCCCTCAATTCTCATTTATCTGAGATAGATAGAGAGATAGAGAGAGAGAGAGAGAGAAAGAGATGAGTACTAATTCCAGGATGACTTCCCAGGAACAGTGCTGCAGATACTGTGCAACTGGTCAACTAATCTTTCACCTCTGACAATTCAACACCAACATGAATGATCATTCTTTGGAATGAGTAACTACAGTTGAAAGTAGGAGAAGACACTGTGTATCCTCCAAAGCTGGTGCAGTTGATGGCTCTGAAGTCAATGTGGATCAAGAATTTTCCTGGATGTGTCATCATGGAAGATGGCACCAAAACCTCTGTGCCATGGCAATTTGCCTCTGGGATTTCCCTGGAATAACAAGTCTTTTCTTCAAGAAGAGAGAATTCCATTAAACACGGGCGAATGATCTCCGAGTCAAACTCTCTTTCTCCTCCACTCTTTCCTTTTCCCACGCAACTCCCGACTCCAACTCCAAACCAACAGCCTTTTAATTCCTCCTCTTCTCAGTCCCACCCATATGCTTACCTCTCTGCATCAATCCCCAAGAGAATAGCCTTCTCTTCTTGTTCTTTGAACTCGTCCATCCAATGGAAAACCTTCACCGTGGATTCCACGAGAACGAGCAGCAATCTTCACATCCCACCTCCCCTTACTCCAACTCCAGCAGCAACAGCAGCAGCAGCAATGGTGTGGCAGCAGCTGCAGCAGCGGCAGCTTGTTCGCCCACACCGCTCACTCCCCAGTCCTTACCGAGATCCATCGACACCAATCCTTTCCCCACCACCTTCATCCAGGCTGACGCCTCTTCCTTCAAGCAAGTAGTCCAGATGCTCACAGGCTCCGCGGAGACGGCCGCCAAGCACGCCGCCGCCACTGCAGCGCCGCCAACCAAGAACTTGGTTTCGCCCGCCGCGAAGGCCACCGGCCCCAAGAAGCCAACTTTTAAGCTCCATGAGCGCCGGGGCAGCCTCAAGAACCTGAAGATGATAAGCCCGATGATCCCAGGTTTTTTCAAGTCCGACCCGAGTTCTCCCATGGGCGCGGCCTTCTCCTCCCGGAGACAGCCGGAGATCCTCTCGCCGAGCATGCTGGACCTGCTGTCGTTGAACCTCAGCCCTGTCACGCCTTTGATTCCCGATCCGTTCAACCGTACACCGCAACCCAGTCCCGCCGCCGCCGCCGGAGCAGCGATGTCGGCCGAGGACCGGGTGATTGCCGATAGGGGGTTCTACTTCCACCCTTCGCCAAAGACCACCCCGAGGGGCTCGGAGCCGCCAAGGCTGCTGCCGCTGTTCCCGGTCACGTCCCCGAGACCGTCATCTGCTTCGGCTATTTAGACTGGTGGTGGTATGAGAAGAACGGTTCAAACGTACAATTTGAGCTTCTCAGTCCATAGCTTTTGACTTCGAATTCTCTCTGTCACGCAAAACCAATTAATCCAACATGAGATGAATGATCTCTGCCTGGTGCCTCTCTTTCTTCTCTATGTATCGTCTTCCTTATCAAGAGCTTTCTCTTCCACCTTCTTGGACATGATAATGTCTAGTCGTGGACTAAAAAAATATTTATCTCTTCATGCGGTCAGTTCAGTGTTCGTTTTCTCGAGAAAGCTCTTTTAACCAAATTTTTTGATATACGATCAAAGATGATTTGTGTAAAGGATATCTCTCAGCTGAACTATCCTCAGATAGTTCTAATTCCCCTAAAGTCTGGAGTTTGAAGGATTCAAGAGCGCAATGTGGTTGGGAAGTTGATCGACTCCTCTCAAACAGCTTTTACATCGATAGGGCAGGCTGATTTCAGATGCTGTGACATGTGTTCATGAAGCCATTCACCGATGGAAGATGAGACTTTTGTGTTTGGCTTGGCTGAGAAGGAAGAATTTTGTGTCTTGTTCTAGGTCCTGTACTGCTTAGGAAGCTTGTTCTGTCTTTGAGATTGACTTCCACAAGTGCTGTGCCATTTTTCTTTTGTTAGAATAACTTGAGGGCTGCTGAGTTTGATGGAAAGGGCGAAGCTTCCCCATGGAGTGTTTGGTACTGCCACTTAGAGATGCAGTTTCGAAAAGGAGTGGTTGGTTTGCTTATGCTGTAATAACTGCAAAAGAGATTAGATAGCTGGAAAGCACAACTCTTTTTCACTGAAGGGAGATCAAGCTTAATTACATGGAAGCAGATTTGAAAAGAAGAAAGAGTTTGGCAGGCTTGGAATCATTAATTCACCAGATTTTAATCATGGCTTCATGGGAAAGTGGTGATGGAGATTTTTGAACAGAGGGATGGACTTTGGGCTAAACTCTTACACAATCATATTCTCATTCTTCTCTGCTCCCCTCATCTCCTTCTGTGGTCTGCTGCTTTAGACCTCCACTTAGCTTGTCATTTAAAATGTGATGTGCATCCTGCTGCTTTTTCTTTGCTTGACAACCAGTGAACTGACTCCTTTTGTCATGATGCACCTGCCTAACCTAAGTCCAATCTCTCATATTAAGTGAGCATGGAGTAAAGAACTGTAATAAAGGAGGGCAGGAACCCTGCCTTCAGATGCAGCAAGGCTTGTTATCATATCTGAAGTTTCATGTCCACAAGACCTATCACAATAGTCTTTTTTTTAGAAGTGAGTTTGGCAAAAGTCTTGCTCTTGGAGCAAATTGTCAGCAGAGAACCTGTCTAATGTGATTCCTGCTATGTCATGGTGTAAGGAGCTACTCAAGAGTGTTCAGGTCATGGCAATAACTTTCTGCTACAGATTTGGTTTCATCCTTCTTTTTCTTTTGGTTGGATCTGGTATCGTCTCTAGCCACTTAAATTGACTTGTGTTGCAGTAGTACATGGAGAAACTGCAACAGAGTCTTATATGTAATTGGAAGGAAGCCGGCTTTTGGTGCAGTTTCTTCTTCACACGCCAAAACCTCGCAGAGAAGTTGGTGGTGATTGGTGTCAGAACAGGGCATACACAGTTTATACTTAATGAGGAGATTTATGTGATTAAAGCAGCTTATCTCACTTGCCTTCGGTGAGGAACAGAGTCAACAATACAGATCTCTGGATCAAGACAAACCATAGGGAAGAAGATCTCAAAGTGACGACTCTAAACTGGTAGTGTGACTGGAGTTGGCCACCGAAGACATGAGAATCCATGTTTTGGTGTCTCGATGTGATAAGAGAAGACAGATGAGCTTAGACGAAGGAAGGTTTTGGGACTGCCTGCCTCTTCAGCTTCTGCCGGCTGTTGCCTCTCTCTCTCTCTCGTCCTACCACTGTGGTCTTCTCTTCTTGTTGAGCTTTACGTTGCTGCAAGTTCATCCATGACAATGTGTTTCTGGCACTGCAGCCATGAAGGTGCCGATGCAGTAGCACAGCAGTAGTAAGCGCAGGACCCGTTGGCGTCGATGGTAAACGTGTTTCACGATAAGCTTCCATTAACTTTGAACTTTCAATTGGCTATCTGGTTGGTGATCGTGTTGCCGAGATCGTCGGTCAAACCGCACCAAGAGACGTGGAATCCGTGTGCTTATCCTATGCGAGCGCGACGGTAAAAATCCGCAGCAGCGACGCGTCCCTGTCGATCAGGGATGGCGACGACCCCCGCCGGCGCCGTCTTCGCTGACCCTCTCCTTCCCACCTTCCCCTCTCCGCTGTCGCGGCCCAGGCAGCGGCCAGCTGGAAGCGGTCAGGTCCTCTGACGTCAGACGCGGGATCGGACAGGTGGGGCCTCCTTTCCTTCCGGTTTAAAAGTGGGAACTCCCTGTTCCCTGCCCCGGATCGAGACGGCGCACCCACCGCACCGAACATTATTCCGCTACCAAACTAAAATATCCTTTGCCCCGCGGCAAAAGACGGACGGTTAGGATTCTATCAGAACTGGTCGAGTGGAATGATCGAGGCTGCTCGCAACAATTATCTGATGGAGCAGCGGAGCGCTATCGGTCGAATGCGCCCAAATAGAAGCGGAAACCGCTACGGAGCAGAAGGGCCGAAGGCGTAGTACCGTACTTGTCCCTCCGCCGGACGCGCGAAATAAAGAAGGGCGATCTGTCGCCCCCTTCCTTCTTCCGCAGGCTGACGAGGTTACGCCCCATGGATTCTGCGTGAGTCTCCGTTTCCCTTCCTGTTTTTTTTGCACCCATCAGTTGCAAATGCTTTTATTGATCTCGGTGGGGTGCTCGTTTGCTTTGCCTTTCGCAGTATTTGTGCGTGGCCTTCTGTTGATTGATCGATCGATCGATCGATTTCGTGTGCCATGGAGATGTTGATTGAGTTCGTTCTGTGACGATGGAGATTCGGATCCGGCGAAGGCGGTATAGATTCGGGTGTGACGGCGGCTGCGGCGGCGGCGTATTGGGGTTTGGATCCTGATCTTTCTTGTGTTCTCCTTGATCGAGGCCTTGTAACGACTTCGAGGTCGGATCTTTGACCTCCGATCTGGAGGAAAATGGAGGAGGAGCGTAGCTCATGGGTGCTGAGGGCCAAGTTTTCCCACACGCCCTACCAGCGATCGGGCTCTGCGCGAGCGTGCTTGGCCTCTGATTTGGCCCTGCTGCCCGAACCCAAGGAATCGAATTCGGGTGGCGCGTCAAGTTTGCCGTCGAACAGGTCCTCTTTTCGGTCTGGCTGCGATTCCTTGCCGAGGCCGACGAACTCGCGCGTGGGACCGCAGGAGAAAACCTCCGCAAAGAAGCCGAGTACCCGACCTGATGATGGCTGTCCGTCGGAGGCGAAGAAGCCGGGGAGCCCGAGCGCCCAGTGTTCTGAATTCTCCTTCTATCCCCAAGGATTCCCGGCTCTGAAATCAGGAGGAGCGAGTTCTGCCGCAGTTGTCAGCTGGAAATTTCCCGTTTCTCGTCAGAAAGCAGAAGGCTTGAGTTCTGGATGGGCAAAACTAGATGCCAATTACCGTCATGAGCGGGATCCGAAACACAAGCAAAGGTCGATATCACCTCTTCCGACCACCATCCTCTCCGAGGTCTTCAAGGAAGCTCGTTCGATCGGGAAAAGATTCTCCACTCCGCCGCCGTCCAGGAAAAGGTGCGACAGAAGCCGTGAAAATCACGAGCTTGCTTGGAGAACAGCTATTGAATCGACTCATTCTAATAAGTCGAGGGCCAGGAAGGAGATTTCTTGGGCGAGGTACTTTGACCATGGGACAGGGAAGGTCACTGCCTTGGAGACGACAGAGAAGTGGAACGTTGATCTTTCCCAATTGTACCTTGGGCTTAGGTTTGCCTGCGGTGCTCATAGTAGGTTATACCATGGCGTCTACAAGGATCAACCGGTTGCTGTGAAGATCATCAGGCAACCTGATGATGACGAATATGGAGTGATGGCTGCACGACTGGAGAAGCAGTTCACCAGAGAAGTCACAATGTTGTCACATCTATATCACCGCAATGTGATTAAGGTGCATGTCATTACTTCTTAGGTTTCGTGTTTGTCTGGTTACGTCTAATTCATCAGCTCGGTTATGTTTAGTGATAACACGATATTGTCATGTACTCCTTGCTTTTATTCTCCATGAGTTACAGAAATCTTTTAACTGGTCTTGGACTTTGCTCTAAGCCAGTTAGTTACAGGAAGCTTACTGTAGTATAGTTGGCTTACCTGACAAAACCCCTAACTAAAACATCTGGTAAAGTGATTTTCCGGTAACCTCATGACCATTAGAAACTTTACCTCGAAAGAGAAGAAAAAAAGAGAAATTAATATTTCCTTTTTTATGAATATAGAGCAAAATTATGTGTCCAGAACAGATTCATTTTCACTAACTGTACCTATGTAACTGATCATATGCTAGATCCCTAACATTATCTATGAGTTAATTGATTTATCTTTAGTTCCCATAATTACGTTATGCACGAAGGAGTCATTACTATGCTAGAATTTTCTTTGGTTTTTTTTCTACATCTATCACATGTTAGGTGGTCCAAATTGTCCAATTATTCTTATTTTGATATCAAATGCTTAATAATGTATGGAGTGACAAACTGTCCTTGTCGAACTTGATTTACAGTGGAACATGTCAATTGCTTGGTAGTCCTTTGTAATCTGATATTGCTTTCTTGTGGAACCAAGATACCCTGAGGGTTAAGTGTAACTTCCCTCGGGATGATGCTTTTGCACAACACCTTTGCATAACTAATGCTATGTTGTAGACAGAAAATAAGCATAATGCTATATTATGGCAACGACTGAAGCATGCCATAACCCATAACTTGTCAAGAGCCAGTCCTCTGTAGAATGTAATAGGCACAATTAGTTTACCCTGATATGACTACTGCCACATGATGGTGCATTTCAAATGCACTGATATAAATAGAAATGTGGGCATGTTATTACACATGCAATTACAACACAGGTGTGGGCTATCTTTTAATACCTCATGTTGCTGCAGTGTTATTGCCTTTTACTTGAACAAATGCATGTCAAGGGAAAACATATGAAAACATGTCTATGCTCATTTGGGAAGAAAACATTCTGGATGGTAATAAATATTGTGAGTGTATATTGCTTATTTGAAAGAAATTTATCTCACCCCCAGCAAGATCAGCATCATATGCAATCAATAAAGCAAAAAGATTATCATATGCTTCTGAATGAAATGGTCAAATTTTCTTGTGGTCCTTGCTCCCATACTAATGTAATTTCTGAGTATTTATCAGCTCCTATCTATCTGCCAAATTAATTAGCATGCTCAATAAGATATTAGAGGGTGACTTAAGCTACGTTTAGATTTATAAGCTGTTGTGATATATCACTAATGTTGCTTCACACAATGTAATTGTACATGCAATGTTATGTGAGGTAACATGTTCTGTGGAATCTGAATCCTTGCTTCAAGGATGTCAGTATGTGCTGTGACTGTCATGCACCAACATTGTTAAGTTTGACTAGTAGCGTTTAAGATATGGAACTTAAGTAGGTGATGCACTGGTATGATGTTAATTTTGTGCTTTTTATTGTTATCTATGATGTAATGCAGCTCGCAGGGGCATGGAAACAACCACCAGTCTTTTGCATCATCACCGAGTATCTTCCTGGAGGCTCTTTAAGAGCATTTTTGCGCAAGCTTGAGCACAAATCTCTTCCTTTACAAAGATTAATTTCAATTGCCTTAGATATCGCACGAGGAATGGAATATATTCATTCACAAGGAGTCATCCATCGTGACTTGAAACCTGAGAATATCCTTTTTGATCAAGACTTATGCATAAAAATTGTAGATTTTGGAATAGCATGTGAGGAAGCATATTGTGATGCACTAACAGAGGACCCTGGAACTTATCGCTGGATGGCACCTGAGATGATCAAACATAAGCCATATGGACGGAAAGTTGACGTGTATAGTTTTGGGTTACTGCTGTGGGAGATGGTGACAGGGACAATCCCTTATGAGGACATGACGCCAATCCAAGCAGCTTTTGCAGTAGTTAATAAGGTACGCTTTTCATCATAATATTTCTTTCGATTACCTGAAATCAATTGTGGTTCGCCTTAACTGTCCATATCAGTGTACTGATCAGCTATCGGTATGGTACATATTGAGCTGTACCTAGCTGTACCGATCATATTGACACATGGTACATGGAGATGTACCGATGTACCACTCATATCGGTATTCTGTCAGACCAGTATGTATCGCTTATATTGAGCGGTACATTATGGTACAATGAACCTTGAAATCAACTACTGTTTTGAGATGAAAATTGAACATTTTTTTATACCTTGCAATGAAAAAGTCTTGTTTGAGTTAAAACATCTTACTTTTTGTTATAGCGTTAGTACTGTGGCACTTCCAATCTTTCCAGTATGGAGTTAAAACTAGCTCATAAGGTTTTATAGGATTAGATCATTCCAAACCACCTTCTCTTTGTAATAATAAGTGGGAATCAATAATTTATCCCCAAAGTTTGGAGGATTGCTATATCTTGAATATACTGTTCATTGACCATCCGAAGAGTACCCCAGCAACCCATGGCCCATACTGGTACTGAAACCCATCTGTTCATGCCCAAATTTAAACATGGATTATATATATATATATATATATATATATATATATATATATATATATATATATATATATATATATATATATATATATATATATATATATATATATATATATATAGATAGAGAGAGAGAGAGAGGTAAAATCTTTGTTCCACCTATATTTCTATCAGGATACAGTAATCTATTCGTTGCTTCGTTTTCCATATTATCAATGAGAGATTTTAGCTTCTATTTTTATAACCAAATCTTTATTTGAACTGGTATTCTTGGATGGTTGTCGGCTGTTCCAGATTGGTTTAGATAGTCATATTTCATCCTCTTCAAATTATAAATGATTCTGCTTTTGGCTTCAGAGGAATGGTGTTAAACCTTCTACATAGTAGGGTTTAGTTACTGTTGTAATGCATGGTAAGATTTGTTCTGCACTACTATGTTCAGTAGTATAATTTCGGAGTTTTCTCAAGAAGAAAATGCATCTGATGCTCAAATTACATTCTTGATATTTTAGAACTTGAGGCCAACCATTCCTACTGATTGTCCTGCACCTTTGAGAGCCCTGATAGAGCAATGCTGGGGAGTACTTCCTGAGAAGAGGCCTGAATTTTGGCAGATTGTGAAGGTGTTAGAGCAGTTTGAATCTGCTGTAGCTCGAGATGGAACACTAAATCAGCTTCAAAACTTGTCCTGCCATGAGCACAAGAAACGATTAGTCCATTGGATCCGAAAGCTGAAAACTCCCTCGCATGCTGATAGCTCAATTGGCCAAATGCCCAGACTGTTATAACTTCTCTCTCTGTGCAACCCATCACTTTTGATGGACTTATGCTGGTTTTGCTGTGGCGTTTCATCCTTGATCTGCAGAGTTACGACGACTGATCTCAAAGTTCTCTCTAATCAAGTGCCGAAGTCATCTCCATCTCTCCATGTACAAGGACACCTGCATGCATTCTTGTGCATGATAAACAGTCTATATTCTCCATTGTCAGATTAGTGATGTACCATAGTAGCAGGAAGTATCATTCTTATTAGGTCAATTTCTATTTGCTTCCTAAGATTTAATCCTTCCATGTATATTTGCTTGTAAGGGTTGTAGGAATGCATTTCAAAATGGTTGAGGCAGATGCTTAACTGCTCATCAGTGTTGCATTTGGTCTTTAAGTGCAAAATGGAAGCAAAAGATGCTGACAAATGCATTATTTCAGAAGGAAGAGAGACAACATAGTGAGCCTGATGGCGTTTCGGGGTCAAATATAGAATGGAAAGAGAGTAGCCTCTGAAGCATGACAACTCATGGGAGAATCTCATTGTGACATGGGAATGTGGATGAACATGCTGCGTAATAAGAAAGGTTAATTGCGTCGTTGACCTATTGGGAGCTGTTAAATATGGGGTTTGTGTGTAATGTGGGCAAGAGAAGGCGTAAAAGGAGGAACAAGCACTTGAAAACAAGAAAGGATACACAAGTAAGTGGACACTCTAAAAGTAAAAATGAAGTCTCTTCATTTGGATGAGTGTCTTTAACGCTTGAATGTTCATGTGCTCCCTTTTATTGGTCTTTGTGTTCAAATTTGGAGTCCAAGTTATTCCCCCCACCTTTTTTAAGCAGTCAACTTCCAGATACTTTTTTTTTTTTTGTCAAAACCATTGCATGTGGCCATTGTCTGATGGTGTTGTTACAGGGTAGGAGGATTTCTATCCTAATATGCATGACGACGGTGACTGGCAAATCATTTATGGTCGTATGAGTTTGTAACAGAGCCATCTTAATTTTTAAGCCATTGCTTGCTGGCTTTTTGCAGCCAGAATTCCATAGTATGGCCTCTCGTTACTCATCTGAAGTGTTATGGTTCAAGTAAAACAGGCAAAACATTTGCTATGAAGAACAATATTCTCATTGAATATTATCCCATCTAACATATTAAATTCAAGCCCACGGGATTCCTCCGCGAAAGTGTTTGCAATTTAATCTCTCTAGTTTGGTGATGCCAGTGCAGGCGCCAAACCACCAAAAAAAAAAAAAAAAAGAAGAAAATTTCTCAACCATACCAAAGCTGATTCAACATTTTTGATTCATACACTATCAAATGCTTTCTTTCTTGCTTCACGCTTCCCCAGTAGCTGCATCTGCAGATCTCTCTCCTCCCTGTGAATGTCCTGTCAAATGTCACGGATAGATCTTGTAATGAATTCAACTCCTGCTGCGTCAACGCTGAGACGTTCTATTTACATTGGTTTCGGCCGAACGTCTTGGACCGAACAATTCCATCCATCAGCGAAGTTACCCTCCGAGCCCCCGGTCCGGGCCGGAGCCGCGTGGGATCCCCGACCTCGGAGCACGGCGGACTACCCGCACACCACCCACCGGGGACGAAGCTTCCATTAGCCCTGCCAAGAAGCTCCGCGTCGATCTTGTCCAGCACGGGATCGTCCCGCTTGAACTTGCGGGCGAAAGGAGCGTTGCTGCCTACCGTCTTGGGCATGTCGGCCATGGTGAGGACGCGCGGGTGCTGCTTCGGCGGCATATCCCACGCGATGTAGTGAAGATCATGGTTGGCGACGGTGTTCGAGAACTCGGGCGCGTTACAGATCACTGTCTGGAAGTAGCCTTCGGGGGAGGAGATGAAGTTGGTGTAGTACATGAGGAGCCTTCTCGGTAGGTTGTCCCATCCCCACACGCAGAACTCGACGAACTCCCGCGACAGAGCAACCCATGCAGATCCTGTTAGGAAAAGAGACGACCCCACCGTCAACGCCAGAAATCTATCAGCCGTGGATCCAAAGTTCCCGCAACGAGTACCTGTGAACAGCTTGAATGCAGTCGGTATCTCTCTTTTCTGTGTTACCCAAAAGACACCAGTCTTCTTGTTCATGTATAATCCCGGGTCAACGATCAAAGGTCTCGCTCTCTGGCCCCTGTAAACACAATCGCCAGATCGTTAGGGCAGAAGAAGCACACTCCACTCAGCCCAAAACAATTTAAGCAATTCTACGAACTCTTTCCACTCCAATCGGCTCGTGTGCTCCACAAAGCTTATGTTCCTCGGCAAGGACGAGAAGGTGTGCAGTATATCTGCCACCAGACACAAAATCCAGTCACGTACACTGCAAGACTACAAGAAAGTCGAGAAGTATGATAGGAGGCTGACCGTCTTGTGTAACGAGAGGGTAATCGGAGGCACTGAGGTTGATGAACCAGTCCCACTGCCCGCCCTTCTTGAGAAGCACAGCACAGGCGTGGAGCGTGTTGGCTATCATCGTCGGCCCTCGATATGTAACCATGTTCGACTTCTCGATTACATGCACGTTCCCGACCTTGGCGAAGAGGGTCTCGTTGGCGACGAGCGAAATCAACCGCAGCCGCTCCCTCGCCGGAGATTCCAAGTCCAAGTGCACGACGTAGATGTTCCGAGGATGGTACAGCGCCCGCAGCGTCCTCCACAGGCGGTCCAGGTCGCCCTTGGATCCGGAGATAAAGTAGGCCAACCTGGGAATCGGGGAACCGACAGGCGGCGGCGGCGGAACGGGGAACGATGTGGACTCCACGATCGCAGGGATCGTGGCGTTGGTCAGGTAGCACATGGGGTGGATGGAGGAGAGGATGCTCATGTTCGAGGCGACGGGGAAGAAGACGAAGACAATTGAGATCAGCATCACAGGCCAAACCCATTTTTTCTCCATGGCATGGTGTAGCAGAGAAATCGTCGCTTTCATCATCTCCATCACGGCCACAACCTCCTCCTGTGCATCTCAGATTCGTGCCAAATCGCAACGCACTGCACACGTGAAGGAGGGAACTAATCCAACGGAGAGATTAGGGTGAGAAGAAGAGGAAAGGGAAGAAGATGACCCACGAGGGCTCGGAGAAATAATAAGGTGGAGGCAATGCTAGAACACGAGAATGAATCATAACAAAACAGGATACGGATGGTTGAAGCAGATAAAGAAGGGAACCAGAAGTAGCTCTACGAGATACGAGAACCACACAGAAAGTGGATCCTATCGCCGCCCAATCCGAGCGGCCTTCTTCTTTCTCTTCTTCTTCTTCTTCTTATGTAGCCTCCTTTATCGGTTAAACTCCACCTTATGGTTTCGTGTTCATATTAAAATATTTTGACTTGTCACAACTGGGAGGCGGAGTAAATATAAGGAGAGAAACGCCTCTGGGCACGCGTATCGGAAACGCTTGGGCATTTAATCCACGAAACAAAGAGAATAAAAATGGGCAAATGCAATATTTGTGAGGATAAATATGTGAGAAAAAACGGAGAAGTGGCATTTGATCGACCGAAGACGGCTGCCAAATGTAAGACCAATCCATAGCGCTATTACGCCTAATTACTTACGTGCTTCTTTGTCGATAGTGTTGGATGCATTGATGCCACACTTTACGTGTGTTGGTCGTCCGATGACTTGTCATTGGAGTCGTCGCTCCGGTCATTCTAGTTTGGTCCATCTCGCTCGTCGGACCGTCAATATGATGCTGATAAAAAATATGCATCATATGACGATTAGATAATTCATATGAGGAGGATATTATAATCATATATTATAATATTTTTCTTTAATCAAATTTGATATGATGTGAATACCAAAGCACCAACGCTTGTGGTGACGAATACACCAATTTCTTTGACAATTGACCTTTGCCATTTCGCGTGCCATATATATATATATATATATATATATATACACACACACACTGCAAGAATGCCGCTCTCCTCGCACCACTATTCAAGCTTTCCTGGGAGAGAAACAACGGTCTTAGACTGCAGCAAGACGGAAGAGTCGCGACACACCGACCCCAACCATAGCGAGGAGGTGTTCCATCGGAGGGCGCGTCTGGGGACTTACTGTGGTTAGAAGGGCTTCTTGGGCTAGGTAACGTGAGAAAGATTCCGGATGGGCTTGCCGACATTGTTCGGGTTTGCGAATGAGTCCTTTCTTGTTTGTGATTTCGATCGGCGGCAACGGAGCGTGGGTTTTTGGATGCCATGCAAGGGTTTTGAAAGTGAAGGGGAAACGAGGAACCGGATAGTTCTGTGATGGATTTTGTGGGTAGTTGTGGGTTTCTTCTGCAATAGGTGAGCAAATCTGACTTCCCTCCTCTGTCCTTGAAAGAACCCCTTTCACAATAGGTGAGCAAATCTGACTTCCCTCCTCTGTCCTTGAAAGAACCCCTTTCACATTTTGTGCTGGTGAACTCGTTTGCATTTACCTTTCGTATGTGATCATAAAGGTTCCCGTCTTTTCTTCCTCCCCTGACATGGAATCCATTTCAAAGGTTTATTATTAGGGTTTCTCGATCCCGGTGCTGTGTGATGGGTTCATTATCGTTCTTGCAGCATCCTATTGAGTGGTACAAGGCTGCTTGCTTGATACTATTAATAAAATCTGCATTATGTTTGTGTGTACTTTGCGTGATTCGTGCCTGATTTTTCTTTGATACCATCCTAACTTGGGGCTACATTTTGGATCAAGTGCAGGAGAGTCGGGATAGAGAAAAATAAGAGTTGCTTAGTTTCATATTGGTCCTTCTGTTTGGATCACATGGTTTTTGAGTTTTAGTCAAAATATCATGCGAGTAGCGAGTTAGTGCTTCTTAGGATTACTCAAGGATGTCCTGTTTCTCCTTGTGTCTATTGTTCTTGATGCGTGTATCAACTTAGAGACTTCACTCTCTGATGTTTTCTACAAGTTCTCATGAGTCACTATGATTGTAGCACATAACACTCACTTATGGGTTGCTTCAGGTAAAGGTACATCAGCAAATCCTAATAGTCGCCTGGATGTTGCATATCAATTATGTAAACTTGGAAATGCTACAAATATTCTGTTGTATAAATTTAGGTTAATAACTATGTATGGATTGACATAAGCAGTCGTAATTTTAACTTGCATCCTGTTCCATTCTGTTTCTTACGTCACATACATCTTTTTTGTAAGGCATCCCTGTGGGAACTTAATTTCTCATTTTCTTCATCTGATGATTAGAAGTCTGCAGGTACACAAGATAAATTATGAGCCTCATGGGTATTTGGATAGATTTCAAAATTATCTAGATGCTAATTCTTAGTCTATTTTATCTTATTTTCCACCCTCTTGCTTTGCAGAAGTTCCAAATATATCCAACTTGAGTTAGCCATTGCCCTGTATAGCACCTTGTCTATCAGCATCACCAGTTTAGGTAGTAAACAAAACTTTAAGGGTGAAACCTTCACATAGCTAAAATGGAGTGTAGATGATGCTGCCACTCCATCTTCCTTTTCAAAGCATACGGTTATGATGAACTGGTTTACCATGGCAATCCATTTGTTCTCACGCAAAGATTCATCTTTGAAGGTCCTGAGTATTTATGTTGGTTGAATGTTGGACAGTTTTTTTTTTTCTTTTAATGTACTATTATTTTATCTACACTATTTATTTGTTGACATCTGGATGTGGGTTTAGAGATAATGACTGGGAATCTGTTATTGATGACTAAACATCTATACCCCACAATGTGCTTCATGATAACTAGGAGTCTATGGCCCAGATTGTTTAGAAAGGATATTGACTGTGGTCAATATTTCAGTACGCTGGGATTATATTTCAGCCAAGACTTCACATCTCAGCTTAGGAATCACTCCACTTTATTTGTAGCTTAAGAATTGGTAAGCCTCAAGACAGAATAGGGTTGCACTGCTAGGTTTACATTATTTGAGATCAGCTTACAACTTAAGAGTTTTTTTCATAACTTATAAAAGAAAAAAAAAAAAGAGTGTATCTGATCTTTTGTTGGTTGATGCAATTGTTCTTGATTAAAAAATGAAGTACACACGTGATCTCTTCCTTTAAAGATGAAGAAGAATTGAGGGTACATGTTCTTCACATTAAATTTGAGATCTCAATCAGAGTGAAAATTCTGCGAACTCACTTAGCTATTAAATACTGACTCCTTGCTGATATGATTATTTGCTTAGCAATTAACAAGTTTGTTTATAGGCACAATAATTTCTTCCTATAAAGCTTTTATTGGGACATATATGGAGATTAACTCATGAACTGACTCAATTGTTTACATATTTACTGTCTTTGCCTTTTTTCTTGTAGTACTCTCTTGGAGCTTGACTGGTGAAAGAAGCATCACTTATCACCACTAAAATTCACAACCAAATTAATACCAATATTTTCTTATTAATTAGGACAGGTAACAATGTTTAAGACAAATGTAGACAAGGCAGATGGCTCCTTATCCCATCTGACATGGCACACTGATAATAGATAGACATGCACACCCAAGTTATTTAATCAAACATAATAGTAATACCCCACACTTTTTCCGTATTCCAATTTTTATATATTGTAACTAATAAGAACTTCACTGGCCACATTTGCAGTCAACACAAGCGCAGGCAGGACCACACTTGTGCATGTCATCATTCTCAGCAGCTGCTGGGGCACTGACCGCATTGTCAAAGTAGCTGAAGAAATTACATGAAAGAACTGTAAGTGTTGATCTGTTTAAGATGCTTTTCTTCTAAACTAGCATTTCTGCATATTAAATGTTAAGACCCAAGTATGTTGTCATCTTATGGTTTGCATGATCAAAATAAATCATCGAGAAATATTATGTGTTATACCTGATCTCCTGCTAGGTATGCTAGAGAAACTAGAAATGAGAAATTGGATCATCTTTTCAAATCAGAAATAGGAAAGCAAACATTAGGATTTTTGCATTCCAGAAAAACTAAGGTATGTGTAGATGGTATAGCGTCATATATATTTTTCATATTCATGATCGTAATAAAAATAGGGGTCAACAATTATTAAATTTAAATATGTTGTGTATAACCTTGTTGGTTTAATTACTATGCTCTACCTTTGAAAATAATTTCAAGTTATCATATATGGTTAAATGTAGCTCAAAACAAAGCAGGGCACTTTCCAGTTGATATTTAAGTCTTACTTATGCTAGAACATCGGCTAATGATGCATCTGTCATTATCTGTGTTTTCTGCTTATGAAAATATAGCTTATTTTTAATTATATTTTCTTTCAACAAAAATATGTTGGGTGACCACCACTTGAAGTTAAGAAGTTCATAATGTGGAGAAGTCACTTGACAAGCATGAAATATAGCATATCGGGTTTGGCCCCAGGAAAAAGGAGGTTGGAGAGCTAACGCACACACACAAATTAGAAGAAAAAGAATATATAAACCTTTTTTGGTCCCAACAATCTCAATTCCATAGCCTGCAAGAAAAATCAAATTCTTTTTAATTATCTCAATCCAGTGCTTTATATGATTGAATAAATAAGGCATGGAGGACCTGTTTGAATTCTGAAGAGTTATTTTGTGCATTTGATCAATCATTAGTTACCAAAGCATATAAATGATTGAGCACTTTGAGTAATTAGGTATGAGGCGTACATACCAATTTTTTTTTTTAAAAAAAATGTTGTGATATAACAATTTTATGCATTGAGGATTATAAATTCATTACTCTTGGTGCAACTCAATATGTCCTTGACTTGCTAAAACATAGGCAATGCAAGATGAAGGGTCCAAGTAGATGACGACTTACACGCACTGTGCAGTCACAGTTGCCACAGGTTGACATGTAGAGCTAACGGAGGGTGGGAGGCTTCAACAAAGATCAAGAGTTGCAGGATGTGTTCTTGGGGATGAGTGTTTGTGCTTGGTTGGCCTTTTTTGTGTGTGTGTGTGTGTGTGTGTGTTTAAAGAGGCCTCCCGTCATTGTTTGTGCTGTCCACACGCCACCAAGATAAGCATCCAAAGGAATCTCAATTATGGGGAGCAGAAGACAAGACATCCACCTCTCATGTCAACATCTTAATTACCTGACCTTTTCTCAATGTTGGAGATAGGCATTGAAGCTTGTGAAGGTTCATCTCTCCATGCCGGGTGGGTGTGGTGGATATTCGGTCATCCTCATGCTGAGTTGTGATACTTGGGATGGCTGGTACAATCCATGGGACTATCAGGCCATCCAATTGATCATCGAGCAATGATATTTCACCCAGTAAATTTATGGAGTTGTGAAGCCTTTTTCAAGATGGGGCCAGTTTTAAGCGAAGATTTCTGGGCCCAAAGGATGGCTGGCTGGCTGGCTGGCTTATATGCAAATGAATTGGTTTATTAAAATTCTTGTGATCGAGGTGTGTTGAACAAAATCTTAGTGTTGTAATTATAAAATATGTTGGATTTTAATTATATTTTTTTTAAATCAACAAAAAAGTTACTATAATTCGTGAAAAACTTAAATTGAAATATCTTTCTGACAAATTAATAAAAATTCATTCATTGTTTTTTCTTTCTTGGATGATTTTTATAATTTTTAATCATCTAAGTTAGTGAACAATTTATGAACATTGTTTTTTATCCACTTCCCGCATCACAGAATTCTTGTGCAAATACTTTGAAACTATAAACAAAGCTGTATCTAAAACCTCTAACTTGATAAAACTATGATACGATCATCTTTTTATCAAAAACTCAAAGAGCGAATCTACAGCAACAAGAGTTCATCTCACCTTGCTTGTAAGAAAGAAATCTAATCTAGAAAAGAACACGAAAAGGGAGTTACAAGGAAAGAAGCCGGTCACGGTCTGTAGAAATGTCTTGCAATATATCATAGAAATGGTTAAGGTCAATTTTCTCTTTTCCAGAACGAATAGCTTCGGCACTTTTGCCTTCGGATCCTTGTGCAGCCATCTCCACAAGCATATACAACTTCTTGATTGATATCTGAAACAGTCCACATAAACATAAAGATAAGCGATTACCTTGATTCGATTATGTGATGGACAAATAATAAGATTGTGAAAGATAATTTACAGTAGAACTCAACATAATCATTATACAGCTTAGTGCTAACTTACATCATTCAGTTCTTCAACTGCTGAGTCAAGATCATCTTCAGTAAATACGCTGAGTCCTTGCAGCACCTGGACAGAGGTATCATGAATCAGGAAAAACGGTGCCAGTAAAAGGTTTAAAATAATTATCCCCACCAAAAATATTTTGCCCTTAGATACATATATAGTAAGTGCCAACCCTATATATATATATATATATATATATACTGCTTAAGTCACATTGCTGCTCTCTTTGAGCTGGCTGGATTCAAAATCCCTGAAATGTCACCTGAAAGAACTATATTCTTCCTAGAAAATGCCTGATCCAGTGAGAATGATTGTATGACTCCATAGACATAATAAAATTGGCTCATAGTTTTTGAAGAGAATAAATTTCAAGGAAAGGCAGCAAGCAAACATGTGAAATCTAAAACAAAGATTTATAAATGAGATGGACAACAGGATCCTGCTATTCACGCCTTGATTATGTATTAGGTTCATGCGTCTATCAGTTTTAGACTTCAAAAATACCATTGTAATAAATGGTTACGAGGAAATACAACTCTAGCCTTTTGTACACCTCCAAAAATTAAACTGGGCACGACCTTAAACATATCTGTTGGCGTGTTGCTTACCTTCTTGGCATCATCCCTGTTCAATCTCGGAACATGATATGTAACAGAGAATGCATCACATATACCAAGAGACTCCAAAAATCCCACCTCGCTTGTTGTCCCTATTACCAGCATGTTCTTTCCCTGAAGAAAATTAAGACATCATAAAACATACAAGAGAGGACAATGATTCAGGATGCAATTTCTGAATGAATGCCCCATGTGTACAACAAACAATAGAGCTACAGTAATCCATGGTACACTGATGGGAAAAATCACAATGAGCAACTTCGGGAAAAAAAAAAAAAGAAACTTGAGGATATAACATTCAGCAGTGATATAGCTTTCTTTTTCTTTCCATCTTTTTGCTTTTCGCTATTCTGAGTTCAACGAGAACCATAATACAGAAAATAAGAAGAGAACCTTTGGAGGAAGCCGTTTCAGGAGGACTAATAATGTCTGTGAAATTGAATTTGAAAAGCGTGGTCCAACAGCAACATACTCTAATAACCTGAAGAGGTGAACATCACAAGAATTGTCAAGTCACTGTTTGTCATAATAACAAGGACATATACCAAGAGAACCAGAGTGCAATACAAGTTTACTTTCCCAAATATAAATAGAGGTTAGGCAAGAATTGGCCATCAGAAATCAAGTTTAACATGGAATGAGGTTCTGAGGCTGTAGTCCAATATTTTCAAGTAATACTAGGAATCTCAGGAAAAAAAATTAGAATGAATCACACTACCTCTCAATATCATCAAGAATTATGATGCTTAGTTGAGATTTATAAGCATCTTCAAAAACCTGCGAAAGACAAGATAGTTCTACTTGAGTTTAATTGCTGAAGCTTCAGAAAACTAGTTCTACTAGTACAATATGGGGCTCACAGCCTCACACTAACAAACCTTGACAATTTGTGCACATTTACTTCCTTCACTGAGACCGATCATTGTTTCTGCAGAGATCTACACCCGAAAGGTATCGACCATTAGAACAAAAGAACAACCAAGACACTCTGACCATCCGAAATGAGAACTTACAATCTTGACAAATGGGAAATCACTCTCAATGCCAATTGTAGCTGCCGTTGCAGTTTTGCCACTGACACCAAAGAACTATTATATATAAAAATGCTAGGCACATTCAGATTTTATCATTTAAAAAAAAGAACACTTGTAAATTACCTGCCACTAGGACCTTCCAGAAGGCATGTAACAAGTGGGCTACCCTGGCTTACTTTCACTTGCTCCACGAGAAGCATAGCTCTTTCATGTATATGCATGTGTCTCTTACCACAGTCAACAATGCCATTAAGCCTGCATGCCATTCAAGTTCAAGATAATACTCCGTAATCAAAACAAAACTGAGATCCAATTTGTGTATAACAAATGAATAGAGTGAACATATGCTGGAATCAGATATGGATAATTAGTTTTAAGCCATCTGCATTACAAAAGCCTTTGTTCATCATTAGAAGCCTAATGATGTTTCATACTTTAATTTTACAATAATGTGGTAGAAACCAAATATTGCAAATAAATATCAAGGATTCAAATGTTGGTCTGACTGGTAGATACCAATTGGCATTTCCATCTGACCAAGGATCAAAATAGAACCAAATAGGCCCTATGGTTGGTATGTGAACTTTGTATATTTTTTTTATTGTCTGATAATACTGAGCAGGTGCAAGTTGGTCTTCTACTGATATAATGGTACCACAGCAGTTCAACCAGTTCCGAAAATAGTACCAATATATAAAACCTTGTAGAAACACCATTTAATAAGTTTCAGGTTTTTCTAAGTATCAAAATCATGAACAAAATTCTTTAACAGCTCTTGCAATATAGTTTTCTTAAGTATTTTTTCATATTTATGATTAAAGAATGACATAGTTTTCTTAATCCTTGAACAGCTGTTGGATATTTTTTCATATCCAATTAAAGATTCAATTTTCTGCAGAAAAATGACATAAGAATGAAAACGAAAACTAGAGGTACAAAAACATTAAACAAGCACATTGTTAATAAGACATGGACCACAAAAAATAGTACGTAGTAAAATTTAAAATCTGTTTGACAAGTGATTTTGATTAGCCACTATGATTTACAACTGGATGAATATTATTGTTAGCATATATGCATTTCAGAAGAATGCTTGACCAACTTAGTCACAATTGAAGCATGCATCTAAATCCAGGATGACTAGAACATAGTACATATCAAGGGGTTTGGCACAGTTAGGTCCCTATGGCCTCTTCAGGAACACCTGGAGAATTCTATTTGAAATTTCAAAAGCAAGAACAAAATTATGGCAACTATCCCTTCATGTGGATCAATTGTCTCAGCAAAACCAAAAACAGCACCATATCCAAGTTTGAAAATTTCACTGAGAAGAAAATGTTAAGAGGTTTTAGGACGAGAAGGTCTACAATTAATAGACGTATCTTCTAAGAAGCTAGGAGCCGTTTCTGCTTTTGAAATGTTCAGAGTTTTAAGACAAGAAGGAAATCAACACTGAAAGAACTCCACATTCATGCAAAATTAGTCACTGAAAATAGCTGAATGCCCTTTCCTTAGTAAAAATGTTTCTTTAAAATCAATCCAATCCAAAAGTTGATTATACAAGTATAATTACTACTCAAATATTTAACAGGTTTTATCCGCAAAATTTGCTCTTAAACTTTATCTAAATCATTTCCTGACACGAGAACAAGAACCATTTGTATTCTAGCTTGAGCCCAGGAATAGGCAGCAAAAGTTACCCACTTAAAATGGGAACATCTTGGGGTGGTGGATGTATGTGTCCATTCAGTGAGCGTGAGGCATTTATCAGAGTGGATATAGAAGGTTTCTGGCCTTGAATGTTCCAACAGTAGTATTGCTATGTATGATGTGTATCAGCTTTACAAGAATAAGATGGGAAGTTAATTATACCTGCAACGTTCAAGATCATCAGTGGATGCACCAAAAGCTGGGACAATCTCATGAAGAGCATGCAAAAAATCATCCATAGTGACTTTTATGCTATCCTCATCCAATGGTTTAGTCAAATCATCCATGCTTATTTGTCTATTCAAGGCAAACGAGACAGCACTTTTAACAACACCTTCCAATTCTGCTCCACTGTAATTTTTGGTGCGTGCAGCTGCACATAGAACATGAAAAAATTAATTATCAACCAAACATATGTTGTAGCAATATCCCTATTCATACATACATCGAAGAAATCTTAAGATGTACATGCATAAGCTTAATCATCAAAAATATTCTATTTGTTGAACCTTAAAAGAAGAGAACAATTACAGAAACTCCAAATCTGCAGAAAGCACAAATCAGTTAGATCTTCTGTAGTTGGTAATGTCCCTGAGGAATGGCCAAAGGTATCATATGATCACTTAGGTAATTTTAGAGTAAGCAGGTCTAGATATTAAACACAACTTTGTTTCTCCCATGTCTCAGCAGCTGCTGTGAACATTGTTATTCCTACTGCTTCTAAAAATATTACGTACAAAATATCGCATGACAAATTAACAGAAATCCCAAGCTTCCTGTCCTGTCCCTCCAATCTCTTTCATGCCTGTTTAGACAACATGCTGGCAAAAAGCAGGAAAAGGGTATCAAACAAAGGACCTTCGAGAAAGGAGAGAAAGCAGAGTTCAAGAGGCATAGGATGATTGCTCCTCTCAAAAAGCAAAATGAAGATTAGCATCATAATAGATTATTACCAGCGAATCATGAAAGATGTTAGGGACCAATGAAAACAGTAAAAAGGTTGATGCGATATTTAAAATGATAAATACTGGAGGTGGAGAGTTATGTCCAGGTATGAAAACCATATGATAGATGAGATGAGACAGATACGAGCCGATGTGTAAACATTGGATGTCAAATTTTATTGTTCATAACCGGCAAAACAAACGGTTAGTGGCACAGCCTGCTGAAAATTAAAGAAGCAATGCCTATAATCGTAAATTTTTAACTCATATCCAAGCATGGTTTAATATTTTAGACCAAAAGTAGAACAAAATTAGATATCCAACTTGGAGAGCAAATTAGAGATGCAAAAAAATTCAAAGCATTCGTCCCCTTCACAATGAGAAAATTTCCAATCTAATACATATGAATCTCTCGACAATGAATGTTGTAAAGCAACCAACTTATTCAACAACCAATTTTACCCTTTTATTGTAAAACATTAGAGATCCAAGCAACCAACTTATTTAACAACACTTCCTAAGTCCAACTTCAATTTATCTGAAATCCATTTTTTAACAAATTGATATATTCAGGAATAATTTACCATAATGGATTTTGTATTTTATTTTAGGAATAATTCATCATAACAGAGACAGAACTCAAGTGCTAAGGCAGGCTTCATTCAATAAAGAAACCAAAAAGACCAAATTAGGACTACATACCAAGCTCTTGAAGGCTCACATCTGCTGCAAGAAAAGAATTTTCTTTCATTTTACTAGTATGTATTTGGAGAATTTGTAATCGACCATTCTCATCAGGGAGGTTAATCTCAACATGAACCTCCAAACGTCCAGGCCTAGAAAATGAGCACATGAAATGACAAGGATAAAGTAGAACTGCAACATAAAGCAGGATCTAAGTACAAATGGGTATCAGAAAGAAATCAAGGGAATAAACTTCAAAGTATTTTCCAAAATCAAGCAATCACAAGATGAGCAAGGGACCTTAGCAGTGCTTCATCCAGTAAATCCTTCCGATTGGTCATTCCAATCAGCAATACATTGTTTAACGATTCAACACCATCAATCTAGAATGCAAAAACAGTATGTTAGCATCAAGGTCCTGAGTGCCATGATATTATGTAACCCTTGGTAAAGTTCACCTTTGTGAGGAGCTGGTTGACGATGCTGTCATGAACTCCAGTACCATCCCTCGTGGACCCTCTTGACTGCAGTTACAATATTTAAAAGGTTAGCAACAAAGTCCAATTCTGGAAAAAAATTTCAAACATATCTTCTAATGAAAGATATGTTTTGATTAACAAAAAAATGGTGGATAAATTCCGAAAAAGAAATTTTCAATGATCCATCTCAGATACACTATAAAAGGAGGGCAACATAAAAAATATATATAAAATAAAAGTTCCTTTGCATTTCAGCCAATAACCAAATACCACCTACGAATTCCACAAATAATTAATGCGACACATGATACCTGCATGAGGGTGCAATACATGTTTTAGTTTTCACAACAATTGGATAAAATCGATCACACTGTTGGACCAATGAAAATAAATGCAAGGTCGGCAATACCGAATTGTACAGCTCGTATCGGGCAGTACATACCCATCCACCAGTAGACCGATACACGAACTATCCGATATTGGGCAATACTGTCGATTGGGGTTGTTTCTGCCCCAATCGCGATCGTCGTTGCCCGCTACCGGGCGATATCGACTGAGGGAGAAAGAAGAAGAGGGAGAAGAAAAGAAAGAAACTAGAGATCAGGCACCACCAACGATTTTAAAAAGTGTCAGGGCGCTCACCTAGGTGCTCAGGCGAGACGAGGCTAGGCCCAAGCGCTTCGTTTCTATTCCAGGCGACGTGCTTCAAAGAGGTGTCGCCTGGGCGCTGGCCCGAGCCTAGGCGTCGGGCGCTTTGGGCAATCGCCCAGGTTAATCCTGGCGAACAAGGATTTTAGGTCTAGTTCAATCACATTTTATGTTACTTGGTTTAATCGAACCAACTAACACACCGATATCAGTTTCCTGCGCGAGTCTTCCCCAACCCTAAGCTACTTACGACCCACTCCAGTTGTCACTCCCGCTCGACGCCGCCACTCTCCACTGTTGCTGTCGCTTGACGCCTCCTCTTTCTGTTGTTGTTGCCGCTACCCGCTGTCACTCGACGCCGCCTCTCTCAGTTGTTGCTGTTACCACCACCGCTTCTCTCCATCGCCGCTCTTTGCTGATGTTGCCGCAGCCTCGATCTCTACTTTTACACTTCTCACATCGATTCAAATTGTTAATAGTATATTAACAGTTACTGTTAACAGTATAATATTAAGTGTTAATAGTATACTATTATACTGTTAACAGTTACTGTTAACAGTATAATATTAAGTGTTAATAGTATAATATCTGCATGAAAAGGCTCACTGCAGGTCTTTTGGATGCACAATGAAAATTTCAAAGGAAATGTCGTGCTGCATGAAATTAAGCTGAAATGAATTTTCAGGTGTATGTGTGTCTTCAACACAGGAATAAATAAAGCAACAAAACATAGCTTGCTACTGGGGAGTTTACAAGAGAAGAAATGAGATCCAGTAATTCCACTCACAAATAAGTATCTAATTATGCAAAAAAAATAAAACAAAAAGCAAGCATATTCAGTTAAACAAAAGACAATCAGTAGAACACGGTGATCATAATTTAAACAATTAATAAACAAAAGTTGCCAGACAGATTTGCCCAAAATATCGCTTGTCAAAGATGGTAAAGATGTAACCTTAGATTGAAGCATCATTCATCCCTTTCCCTAGATCATGATTATTCTTGCCAATCAAATGGTATAGAAGCACCCCTGCTGCCACACTAACATTTAAGCTCTCAACAGCAAGAAAGGACTTGAGATCTTTCCCAGAACAAGCCTGTTCCTTTTCCTCGATATCCACTTCAGTAGTTCCACCATACACATCCAATGGAGCGCTTCCAGGGATTCTAATCAATTGAGTACAAGACCTCTCCACCAAAGGCCTTAACCCACTGCCTTCGCTACCCAACACAAGAATTGTAGGCACCCCTGCTTCAACCTCACCCAAAGGGACAGCCGTAGAAGAGACTGACCCTCCAAGAACTCGCCAACCATTCTCGGCTGATGATGACAAGAACTGCATCATGTTCTTACAAGACAGAAGTTCAATTAGTTCAAGAGAGCCTGCACTGGCTTTGCTAACTACACCGCTTAGAGGAGCCGAATTCTTTGCACATAGGATCGCTCCTTGTGCTCCAAAGAAATAAGCTGATCTAATGATAGCTCCTAAGTTTTGAGGGTCTGTTACCTCATCCAGAGCCACCCAAAGAGGAGCACTTTGATCATCTGTCGTGACAGGGTCCAGCTCCCTTATATTCACCATCTCCAATGGTGAAGCATCAAGAACCAACCCTTGATGAGGTCGGTTATCGACCACCATATTGAGGTCATGTTTTGAAGCCTCTATGACCTTCAAGCCTGTCTTTTCCGCTATCTGCAATATTTTCCCCACTGCTTTCTTGTCCTTCTTCTTCTTGCTGTTTCCACTCAAATCCAATCCTTCCTGGACATAAAGAACAAAAAATTCCCTTCTTTCTGCCATCAAAGCCGCCAAAACCGGACCAACACCGTATACGCCCTGGCCAACCATCTTTGGAACTGATGATTCAGTGGCCTCTTTCCATGTCCTTTTGCCCCAGCTCTCTTGCTTACTCCACCGTTGAACCTCCGGCCTTTCGAACTGAGACTTCCCGGCCTCTTTCACTGCCCTTCTTTCCCAACTCTCCTGCTTACTCCAGCGCTGGATCTCTGGTTTCTGGAATCCAGACTCTTGTCCAATAATACCCTTGTACTTGCTCTTGATCTTATCCCACCTTGGGTCGTTAATAGGCTCAACGTCTCCGTCGTCTTCCTCCACTCCTTCGACGATGGTGCCTTTTCCCACAATATCGTTATCATTTCTGGCAAGAAAGCTCTCCGCTGCCTCTTCCCAAGAGGAGCGTGTGGTGCTCGCTGGCGCCTTTTCTTGTATACGCTTCCCTTCCCTGTTCCCATAAGCTGGAGCTATCCAAGGGAGTGACTCACCGATCCTCCGACCGCCACCATCGCCCAGAGGTCTCTGCTGTGAGCCACTGGACAAAGCCCTTGTTCGCTCTCCATGTTTGCCTCCTTGGGGCTCCAGGTGACGCGAAAAGCTTCTAAATTGTGTTGCGCTGCTCCTGCTTCCAGGTGTTCTGTGACGGAATTCTTCGGAGGAACAACTCGATATCCTTTGACGGCTGATTCTTAGTTTTGATATATTCAAGAAGAAATGAATCGGCGGGGATTTTGTGAGGCTGCACAGATACATGACTGTGGCAAGGTTTATAGTGAGAGAGGAGGGAGAAAGATTGGTACCGCGAGGAGCGAGAGATGGCCGAAGGAAAAAATGGCTGAGATGTGTTTGATGAAATGTCCCACCGTCGAACGCAATGCCACTGACAGGTTATGTTGGCCGATAGGTGGGATCGATATAAGGTCGGAAACAGGGTTCGGTTCCAAAACTTCTCGGCACGCTGCGTTAAAGCCTGCTGCCTTAGGGCTTATGCCGGATGGAGGATTAGATAATTTTATGCAAGTATTTTTATTATTTATTGATATTATTATTATTTTTTACTCGAAAGGACCAAGATGAGAAAATTATTATTTTTTTGACTAGAAATTGAAATCATATGCCTTATATACTTAAATCAAACTTGTGATAGTAATTATTCTGTGGCCAACATACTACTTTCCATTCCCAACAACAGCTCGTGCATTCTCCTCTTCACTTCAAATTGCCACGAGCTCCACGTCAATGCTATGTGGCCGTACGAACTGTTTGTGGTCTGGTAAAACATGGAATATTAAATCATTATGTAGTTTATTGTAACGTGATCTGAATACATGCATTAGTAAAATAGGGATAATTTGATCTGTATACATGCATTAGTAAAATAGAGATAATTTGATCTGTAGACATGTATTTGTCTCACTAAATAATGTATTAGCAAAAGAATTATGAAGGCAATACAGACCAACTTAAATGACTCCAACTCCTAGAACAACAATTTCCATGTAAAGAACAGCATACCAGTCTCAAAAAGCAAACAATTTCCATATACCACTCTCAAGAATAATTAAATAAAAACAGCCAATATACTAGTCTCTTGCCAAAGGACACATTACAAGAATGATATAAAGATCAGCTGCAAGAAATTTGTTGGGTCTAATCAAACCCAAAGGCTGTATAGTAGGTAAACAAATCTACCATAAAGCCACAATGGGATGAACAAGACAGTACAAAGCCAAAGTGCATATGTTAGTCCAATACATTAGGGTTTCATATGAGGAAATGTTATATCTTACCATGATACATGATCAAGTTCAAATAGTAAGGAGGTAATAGTAAACAACTGCATTCAAGGATGTGATGGCATTTACACTTAAGAACCTATTTTAATAGATAATGAACTAAGATCCACCAGTATAATTAGTATGGTTAATGTAACATGGCACTAGAAATAGACTAACAAATGTACAAATAAGAGTATCATGTGAGCATGTAAACTAACGATAGGATTGCATTAACAATGCCTCATCACAATATCAAGTCGGTCAAACTAAATTTCACCAAGACGATGTAAATTGCTCTTCAGCAGTGACATTTATAAGATTATTCACCGCTTGTGAGTTTAGATTTGGAATTGTAGCAATAAGTTAAACATGATTGACACAATAATGCTAGAGTCACCAGCCAGTTAACAAAGATAATAGAGGTTTGAGCATCACTGCTTTGAGAGTGGATAATATTCAGGAATTATCTGTTTCATATTAAAATTATATAGATAATTAGGCTTAAGAATTGCTCATGAGTCCTTTTGGAAGGATGCATTTGAACCTTTTTAAGTTGAAAATGAAGATAACACAAAGAAATATGATAGTTTTGGCACCGGAATGATGCTAAACTATCTCTAAAAGAATTTCATTCATTGAAATCAGAATTTTCCTCCTGATGAAATCAAGAACATAATTTCTTGTTTTTCAATATGAGGTACCCGACAGGAGTGCAACGTTTCAAGTAGAAATTATGGAGCATAATGTCAAAATCTTAACATGAACAAGTTCCAAACACTAGAGCATGACTCCTGCTTTGTAGCACCACTTTTTCTCAAGCATTTAGTCCCAATCAAGTCTAACATAGGGAAATGTGTTTTTAGCACATATGGCATAACAAGCATCACTTTTCACCGGCAAAACTTGGCCGATAATATCATGCACTTAAAGCAAATATAGAGTCTGACAGGAAATCTTAACACCCATGGTAGGAGTTCCCTTGTGTTTATTGTGTGTGTATAGGCACAAGTTACCAGTGAGAACCAAGAAAGAGCTCAGCAGCTCATCCTCAAAGGATGCATTGCATTAAATCTATTAAAGGCATGAAAATAAACAAAGCACCACAGACATGAAGATAAATG
Organism: Ensete ventricosum; assembly: GCA_029747655.1. Classification (NCBI taxonomy): domain Eukaryota; kingdom Viridiplantae; phylum Streptophyta; class Magnoliopsida; order Zingiberales; family Musaceae; genus Ensete; species Ensete ventricosum. The sequence goes on along the minus strand of JAQQAF010000009.1, from coordinate 6,872,892 downwards.
AGTTCATATGAGTAAATAGTCACAGCTCCTTGCCGAAGCTACTACTATAACCACTGATCAAATGCTATATCCTTTAACAGAAAGGATAGAAGCAATCACCATTGCAACTAGCCGTCATTACCAGACAAGTAGCCAAATAAGTTCAAATGCATTCAAAAGCACAGTGATAATTCATTGCCAAACATCAACAACAACAGAACCAAACAAGCACAACGAAGCAATGAGTTCCCATAAGTAATTAGTCACAGCTCCTTGCCGAAGCTACTACTATAACCACTGATCAAATGATATATCCTTCAACACAAATGATAGAAGCAATCACCATTGCAACTAATGGTCATCACCAGATAAAGTAGCCAAATAAGATCAAATGCATTCAAAAGCACAGTGATAATTCATTGCAAAACATCAACAACAACAGAACCAAACAAGCACAACAAAGCACCACAGACATGAAGATAAATGAGTTCATATAAATAAATAGTCACAGTTCCTTGCCGAAGCTACTACTATAACCACTGATCAAATGTTATATCCTTCAACACAAAGGATAGAAGCAATCACCATTGCAACTAGTGGTCATCACCATGTAAAGTAGCCAAATACGATCAAATGCATTCAAAAGCACAGTGATAATTGGTTGCCAAACATCAACAACAACAGAACCAAACAAGCACATAGCATATCCAGTATGGCAGAAAAGCGAAGTGCAAATTAGCAATATGATATGTAGATTGCAATTTTAGCTGACTAACAACAGCTTTAACGCGGAAGCAACCTAAACACGATTAGAAGGAATAAGTAGCTTTATTGAATACCAGAGTTTCATGCTGATCCTGAGCTTGGCCCTCCTTTGAGGCAGGTGTTGTTGAGTCGTTCAATGGCCAAAATCAACGCCTGGGTCCCTAATTCCCCTTCCCCATGCGCCATAAGCGAGACATACAGTTGATGTGCCAATGCCAAGCCTGGCAATGCCAATCCCATGCTCTGGCATTCCGTCAAACAGATTCCGAGATCCTTCACAAAGTGATGCACGTAGAACCCAGCTTCCATGTCCCTGTCCAAAATCCTTTTGCCATAGAGATCTAGCAATTTCGACCCTGCCGCGCCCGTGGATATGGCCTCCAACCACCGCCCCACGTCAAGCCCGGCCTTGTGAGCGTACATCATCCCTTCCACCAACCCTACCATCGTCGATGCTATTGCAATCTGGTTCCCAAGCTTCGCTCTCTGCCCTTGGCCTGGCCCTCCCATGTACCTCACCGTCCCCATGCACCCGAACAGAGGCTCCAGCCTCCGGACGACGACCGCGTCCCCTCCAGCGAAGATCGACAGGGTCCCGGCGCGCGCCCCGCGGTCGCCGCCTGACACCGGCGCGTCGATCGCGGCGCAGGACCCCGCGCGGGCGGCCTCGGCGATCTCGGCCGCGAGAGCAGGGTCGCTGGTGGTCATGTCGACGAGGACAGAGCCCGGGGCTAGGCCAGCGAGGGCTCCGTCGGTCGGATCGAGGGCAACACGGCGGACGTCGGAGGGGTAGCCGACGATAAGGAAGACGACGTCGCTGGCGCGCGCGACGGCGGCAGGGGAGCCGGCGAGCTTGGCGCCACGGTCAAGGAGGGGCTGGGCCTTGGCAGGGGTCCGATTGAATACGGTGAGGTAGTAGCCAGCGGAGAGGAGATGGCCAGCCATGGACCGGCCCATGACGCCGGTCCCGATCCAGCCGACCCGGGTCGTGGCAGGGGTTATGTCACGGTCGGACGAGGAAGCGGCAGCCATGGCGAAGAAGCGTCGGCGGACGACGAAGCAAGTGAGACGGAGACGGCGGAGGAATGCCGGGAAGGGCATGGGGGACCGATGAGCAAGTGGCACATCGGTAAATATAACGTGTGACGCAGCAGTATCCTTCAAATTTCCTAAAGTGCCCCTGGTGATCGAGATAAGATGAGACGGGTGGTAGCACCGCGGCGTTGATCGGACGGGGGTGGCCGCGCCATTTCGTTAAGATGGAAAGGCGGCCTTCGACTTCGACGGATGGAGTGGTGGAGCTCGAGGCGTTCGGTTTCAGAGGCGGTCGTCATCTGCCCCGGCTGTGCATTGGTATCCATTTGGTGCATGCGTTATTCCATCTGTGACTTGGTGGTCTTCTTGTGTAAGGACTCGCTTGAACCGAAGGCTACACAATGGATTGCACACAGCCCACGTGGAGATGGGCTGTTTCTTGTTAACGGCCCACATAGAATGAGAGCTAATAAGGCGTTTTGACATTTCGGATTCTTACGACACAAAACATGTTTGGCATTCAGGCGGAGAAGAAACACATACGTAAGTAGCATTATCCTATTCGTTTTAAAGTAATTCTTCTTAGAAGCAGCACTCAGAGTCAAAATTATTTTATCAAAATATATGATCTCAGTACACATAAGACTCAATAAATATAGTCATCTATATCTATTGCGACATCCGAATTGATTAATTATAAGTGATAGATTTCAAGTTCAAAAAAGCATGAGCATTATAGATATGATAAAATATATAATCATCTAAAAAAAAGTTATAATCGTTTGATTCCATGAAGCTATCAAGGCTTCGAGAGTTTAGCTATAGACTCGTTGAAATTTTTTACTCTTCCAACCACAAATCATGTTTCTCACCGAAGAAAGAGAAAAAAAAAAAGCTACTTCTTAATAATAGTATCCGATTCAGTTTAAAAGTAAGTCTCGTAAAACTAAGTAAATAACAACAGTTCTTTATATATTTGATCATAGATTAATCGTATCTTTGTTTGTCACTCAACATCGATGTTTCCTTAATTTTCATGTTTTTCTCTATTTCTGTGTGATATAGGGTTGATGATATGGTTCATCATGTTGGCATCTCGTGATAGATACTATGATACCACATGACTAATAATCTGACACCATGTCATTGTCATCTCGACTTCACTTAATCAATAGTGTCATTCCTCGTACATTACAATCGAATCTAAGATAGCTACATAATCTTCGGACTCGACACAACATGATCTCACTCAAGATTAGAAAAGATGCATAATCGTCTCGATTTCAATGTCCATCTTCAAATATAATGATTCAAAATTTTACTATAAAAACTCCTTGGGAGTGCTTCCCAACTCTCACTAAGATTTTTAATCTCTAATACATTCAGACTCTAAAAAACACAATATTCAATTGACACCTTACTATCAAAACTAATTTAGGCATCTAAAGAATTTTATTGACATGCCTCCAATATAGTTTTGTAGAATTTGACACATTTTAAATCAAAGAGATTCTACATTTCTTAATACTAGTCTAAGATAAAGTACATAATAAGATCTAGATTGATTTCGAATTGATATTCCAGTCGAACAATCAGAATATCTGCTAACACTATAAAAATATCATCGATGACATAATTTTTCAAAATTGAAGTTCTCATGTTTTAATAAATTTCTCCCAAATGATGGATTTATGATCATGAATGACTATGATTAAATGTGTGGAGTACTCACATTTATTTGCGTGCATCGAGAAGTGGGAAAGTAACTATTGCATTCCCATAGGAAATTTAAGCGGGTTATATTCAATGCCGTCCATCCAACCATGATTTGATCATAATAAGGTGAATGGATGATGAGTTGAAATTATTATTATCTAATATGTAGAGGAATTATATTCAACTTAGGTCTAGCCGCGAAGCTTATCATAAGTTTGGTATTAGATGATTAGAAAAAGATTCGTACAAAAATTATTATTATCTAATATGTGATTGAAAGATCCAATAGTTAAAATATATGATCTACACTTGGGGAGCACTTTAATAGTGAGCTTATAACGACTAAATTAAAGAGATGGTTAACTCATAATTATATGAAATTTTTTATGGTCATTCCATATTGTAGATGTATATCGATCCATAGAAGTTATAATCATAACACATTTCTCTATGATATCTGATTGTCAGATGCTTAAATGAAATTACCTAAATTGTGAGGTATGCTTATATTATTTGTTTACAAAGGATCAATCTTATTGCAACCTCGCTCAGGTGTGGAAGGATCTATAAAATAATAAATTAATTAGTTCAAAAATAAGCGACGGACAAATCTTATACACCGACCTGTTATCCTGGTGGGTATGATTGGTGTTAGCCTGGTGGGTATGGTGAATGTCGCATACACCGACCTATTATTATTCCACCATCAAGAATGGGAGGTGGTCGTCGTCCTGTGAAATCAACCTGACGTAGTATTTTTTTTTGCTTTAAGATCTTATGAAGCTTGAGACTTCTTCCATCCAGAGAAATGAACTTGAATAACTAAACGATATATGAGAATTCATAATATTAAGAAAACTATCTCAAGATTTTTACAAAATAAAAAAATAACATAAATAGCACAAATCAATGAGTGCATAACGACGATCTTCTATATATCTCAAACTTATTATTAGTGTTGGGATGTATTATGGTATCTCAGTAAAATTGAGCTCAATGTGGCTCCATAATATTAAAATCATCTAACTTAGTCATTACTATCATAAGATGTATGCATTGCATATTGATACTGTCATATAACCATCCTAGGTTTAGATGATTATATTATAAAAATATATATGATTTTGTGGGTGCTTGCTAATCTCATGATTTCTTTAGAATTATGACCATATTTAATTAATAAAAAAAATCTCATGATACAATTGATTCTATTTATTATGATAATCAGAATCTATTCCTTGCAAAAAAACAAAAAAAAAGGTGGTGGTTTGATCAGTGTTAGCCCGGTGGGTATCTTCCATGATATTAAAATCATTTAACTTAGTTATTACTATCATAAGATGTATGCATTGCATATCCATACTGTCATATAATCATCATAGGTTTAGATGATTATATTATGAAAATATATATGATTTTGTGGGTTATTGCTAATCTCATGTCATGATTTTTTTTTTAGAATTATGACCATATTTAATCAATAAAAAAAGGTGGTGGTTCGATCAGTGTTAGCCAGCGACTATTGTGAGTGCCAAGTACGTCGACCTGTTATCCTCAAGAGCGAGAGGTGAACGCTTCTTTGTGAAGCCAGCCTGACGCGATGTCCTCTTCTTTAGGATTCTAATAGGCTCGAGCCTTCGCCCGGGCTGCATAGCTCAACTAACTTAGTCTGGTGGGTATCCTCGATGATATTAAAATCATCTAACTTAGTTATTACTATCATAAGATGTATGTATTGTATATCCATACTGTCATATAATCATCATAGGTTTAGATGATTATATTATAAAAATATATGATTTTGTGGGTTATTACTAATCTTCGATCAGTGTTAGCCCGGTGGGTATTGTGAGTATCCATACTGTCATATAATCATCATAGGATTCTAAAAGGCTCGAGCCTTCGCTTGGGCTGCATAGCTCAACTAACTTAGTCTGATGGGTATCCTCGATGATTTTAAAGTCATCTAACTTAGTCATTACTATCATAAGATGTATACATTGTATATCCATACTGTCAAATAATCATCATAGGTTTAGATGATTATATTATAAAAATATATATGATTTTATGGGTTATTACTAATCTTCGATCAGTATTAACCCGGTGGGTATTGTGAGTATCCATACTGTCATATAATCATCATAGGATTTTAAGAGGCTCGAACCTTCGCTGCGGGCTGCATAGCTCAACTAACTTAGTCCGGTGGATATCCTCGATGATATTAAAATAATCTAACTTAGTCATTACTATCATAAGATGTATGCATTGTATATCATGTCATATAGTTATCATAGATTTAGATGATTATATTATAAAAGTATATATGATTTTGTGGGTTATTATTAATCTTCAATTCGTGGATAATGTGAGTATCCATACTGCCATATAATCATCATATGGTATTGTGAATTATTGCTAATCTTCGATCAGTGTTAACCCGGTGGGTATTGTGAGTATCCATACTGTCATATAATCATCATAGGATTTTAAGAGGCTCGAACCTTCGCTGCGGGCTGCATAGCTCAACTAACTTAGTCCGGTGGATATCCTCGATGATATTAAAATAATCTAACTTAGTCATTACTATCATAAGATGTATGCATTGTATATCATGTCATATAGTTATCATAGATTTAGATGATTATATTATAAAAGTATATATGATTTTGTGGGTTATTATTAATCTTCAATTCGTGGATAATGTGAGTATCCATACTGCCATATAATCATCATATGGTATTGTGAATTATTGCTAATCTTCGATCAGTGTTAGTCCGGTGGGTATTGTGAGTACCAAGTACGTCGGCCTGTTATCCATCGACTGTCAAGAGCGAGAGGTGAACGCTGCTCTGTGAAGAGCAAGCATAGCTCAACTAATTGGAGTTGGGACCGGGCAAGAGAACAAATGCACGGCCGCACCCAACCCAGTCGAGGCTAAAACACACAATCACACCAACTCAAGGCCCTCGCTTGGGTAACAAAACAAGGCTAATAGGCTCGGCGATCGAGGTGATTTCACAGAAAATTATAAAGGCTTGGAATCTCACAAACATGGTGATGTGGGACTAAGAATTGTGTCAATCCCCCAAACGATTCATGCACCAAATGCTTTGGAGGAGAACACAAACTGCAAGTGCTCCCAAAGAATTGGATTTGTGCACGAACAGCTTCTTTCTACTCCAACGCCCCCGAACGATGCATTCAGGCAGATCGAAAAAGGGTCAAATAGACTCATACAATCAAGGATCCTAATGTTGGACCATCTTCTCTTTCGACAAGGAATCCCATTATCATATTGAAGGTGTTGGATGTGTGTCACCGGTTAACATTCCATTTGAGCTCGACCTAAGCTTGTTCGAGTCTAATTGGATGAGCCCAACCGAGAGAGAAGGAACCAAAAAAGGATAGTGGTCTATTCATAATCTTCACAGTTTGAGCATTTGTGTTGTCTATTTGTTTTTTATGATCTTTGGCATCCACTAAAAGTTGATTAATTTAGTTGATCAAAATTAGTTTTAATATTATCTTAAATGTTGTTATCTTTAGATTAAAAAAAAGGGAATCGGTGTGTGCGAAAAATTCGTCCGGGCAACGTGGCTTAGCTACCTGACTTGGAATGGGTAAGTTGGGTATTGCATGGTTGCACCCAACCATCTCAAGTTGACAAAAACATCCCACCACCCAATTGCTCCTGCTCGAGTTACAAGCCTCAATGATCAATGTACTTCCACTGTGCCTCGATGATTTTAACTTGTCGATGAGTTTTTGCACAAAGGTTAATGTCGAGGATTGCTTCTCAACCTGACCACTCCGATACTCAGTTAGCTCGAGCATAAGTTTTATGACCTGATGAGTTATCTCCTCTCAAGGTATGTATATCAATGATGATATAAATCTATCTTTTCGTTGGCCCCTAAAATTGGTATGAGAGTTATCGATGCTTTCATATGGAATATCCAATATGTCCCCAACAAATAAGCTCTTCAATATACACTTTCAAGTCTTGATAGTCCTTTGTGTCATAGTCGTAATCTCAATAGAATGACGGTATTTAGACTTATTTCTTTTCGTCAATGCCATTTAATATATCATTGGACCCTCTCAATATAACACAGTTAATATGTCATTTCATTTTATCCTTGAGTTTCAATGATTTTATTGGAGGCTACCTACTTATAGATTGTGTTAATAAATGAACTCTGATTATTAATGACTAAAATTTGATCTCAAAGTTTGGGGTGACTAAAACCTGAATTTAGTTTCCTCCCGTGGTAACTCATTTGGATTACCAAATACCACAATGACTTAAGGCATAATCAAATAAGCTTGTTTTCACATTTGAATCATCTGATACAAATGTGTTAAGATGATTCTCGTTACAAAGTTCACAGGCAACACAAGGATAAAACTATGCTTGCCTATAATTGATAATTCCATTTGGACACCCTGCTACCTGTGATCAGTTTCTCTACTTTTTATCAAGAACCATCAGATACAAATTTAATAATTCAACTCTTCCTCAAGTCTAAAAAAAAGTGGATATATTAGAACAGATTATTGATCTTATTATACCAAAAGTTCCATAATAAATCTCAGTTATGTCCTCATAAAATCAGCAATTTGAGGATGGGTTTGACAATGAAATTACAAAATTCTTGCCAGCAAGTGGAACAATACAACCATATGGGAAAATTGTGTAGAAATACTATGTAAACATTACATCATATTGCAGCGGCTTCATATTTAAGAATTTGAACTTGATTTTTCAATCTGAAGCACATAGTTGCTTTGACTTTCACAGAGAAGTCTTCAAGAAGCTATGAATTGCAGAAATTGTATTTGTTGCAGCAAAGATGAACTCGACACTCAGGTTAAAGAAGAGGAGAAAAGAAGAAGAAGAAGAAGAAAACAAGAAGAAAGAAAGGTAAAAGTTCTGGAAGCCATGTCATCGAGTTGTATGACAAAAGAATGATGCCGTAAATATAGGAGGGACTTCTAAAGTTCATTCTCTATTTATCTATGTTGATTCTTACCTTTCATTTCTTGAAAAAAGTCAAGTATAATACAATTTTTCTCTATTTGTCTATGGACTAAGCGGAAGTTTTCGTTGGACAACGAAAGTAAGAATTGAGGTGCTGGACTTAGAGCTCATGACCAAGAGGTCTCGACAGGTAGGGAACTAGATAGGAGGGAAAGAGATTGTTCTGAAGCTAAGAGTTCGGCAGAAGGCTACTTCAAGACCCAACCTCTTTGCTGGCATTCGATAGACGCAGTAGCTAGGAGAGGTCGCGGGCGTAGAGGCCGCAATCACCGACGGAACAACGAAGAGGGGGAGGGGGATGGGCCGTCGAAGGAAGAGGAGAAGCTGACTGTCGTGGAAGAGGGGGGACTATGGATCGCAGCTAGGAGCCAAGAGTAGGACCGGATTCAGCACAGATCCTAGATCCCGAGTCGGGTGGAAGTGGCAGAGGGGGCTCTGGGAGGTCGGAGAATACGACGGCAGCAGCGGCCAGATCGAGGAGGAGGCCTAGGGTAGGCAGCTCACGGGAGCTGGGGGAAGAGCGGTGTGTCATTCGCCTCTACCCAATCCTCGTCGACCACCGGCTTGGGTGCCTGGTCGCCGTGAGGAACCCCTGTCGGTGTTGGTTGTTAGCTGAACAGCTTTTGTAACTGAACAAGAAGATCTCGTTCGTCAGTTGAGGGAAATCTTCCCTCAACCCTGTATAAATAAGTGTTGCATCAATGAATGAAAAATATCCTTTTGTTCCTTGCCTCTATTTCTTTCATGGTATCAGAGCAATAATACATAGAAAATTTTTTCTCTTCTCGCTTTCAAACGACAGCACAATAAGGCTGCTCCTCGCGTCCCATTGTATCCAGTCGCGTGCAACAGCTGAAGTCTCCCGTACAGCCATGCGCATAATAGTAGCGACGCTGCTGCTTTCCCCCCAAGCATTCTATGCAAACTCATTCTAGGAGTGGTGTCTTTAAACCACGTCAAGTTCTTGACTTACATATTAGCACTGAACCTTCCTTCGACTCTGTTGAACCAACATCTTTTTCTTAGGCCAAAAAATCTTCATATTAGCGTAAAGCCATGTGTGAGGAGTATGATACTCTCCTTCATAATGCTACATGGATCCTTACCCTTTCTTACTTCACAAAAAATATTATCGGGTGCAAGTGAGTCTTTTGAATTAAGTAGAACCTCGATAGTTCGATTGCTCATTATAAAGCACGACTTATGGCCAAAGAATTTCATCAACGACCTAGTGTTGACTACACTGAGACATTTAGTCATGTCGTCAAGCCTACTACAATCCAGATTATCCTAAGTCTGGCAATCTCTAAAGTCTGGTGCTTATGCCAATTAGATATTAACAATGCACTTTTGCAAGGGACTCTTACTGAAGATGTCTTCATGGAGCAACCTCTAGGATTTATACATCCTCAATATCCACAGCATATCTGAAACTTCATAAGGTTATTTATGGACTCCGTCAAGCACCACGAGCTTGTATACTGAACTTAGTCTTTACTTATCTTCAATTGGCTTCATCAACTCTAAGTCTAATGTCTCCCTATTTTTACGCCAATAATATGGGGGTACCATCTATCTTATAGTCTATGTAGACGATATTATTGTCATAAGTGACAACTCTATCGAAGTTCAAGCGTTCATCACGCAATTGGCTGACCGATTCTCTCTTAAAGATCTCGGCAACTTGAGTTATTTTTTTGGTGTCGAAGCTACGTTTACATCCTCTGACCTCTTTCTTTCACAAAGAAAGTACATTTAGGATTTGCTATTGAAGATGAATATGTAAGATGCAAACAAGGTTACCACTCCTCTATCTGCTAGTGAATCACTGAAGTTATGTGATGATAGTCCTGCTACAGATTCTACTCAGTATCGACAGGTAGTTGGCTCCTTATAATATCTCACTCTTACCCATCCAGATGTCTCCTTTGCAATTAATAAATTATCTCAGTTTATGCATAAACCGTCTACTTTTGCATTGGAATGCTGTCAAACGTATTTTATGTTATCTTAAGGGCACCATTGTTCATGACATTTTTCTTCGCAAGCACTCTCTTTCTCAGCTTCATGCCTTTGCCGATGTAGACTAGGTCGGTAATGTTGATGATAGAACTTCTACATCAGTGTATATTATTTTTCTTGATGCTAATCCGATTAGCTGGAGTTCTAAGAAATTAAAGACACTTGCCAGGTCTACTACTGAAGCTGAATATTGTGCTATTGCCACTACTGCTGCCAAATTTAATTGGATCAATAACTTATTTACGGAGCTCAACATTCACTCTACTTCTACACCAATTATTTATTGTGATAACATTGGTGCTACTTATCCTTGTGCTAATCCAATTTTCCACTCTCGCATGAAGCATATTGCTATTGATTTTCATTTTGTGCGCGATCAAGTTATCCGCCAGCAGCTCCGTGTTTTTCATGTACACACAACTGATCAACTTGCAGACTACCTCATAAAGGCTCTGACTCGCAAACTTTTTTCCTTGCATCGATCCAAAATCGATGTCCTTGACAGGAGCTCGATCTTGCAAGGGTATGTTAGCTGAATAGCTTTTGTAATTGAACGAGAAGATCTCATTCATCAATTGAGGGAAATCTTCCCTCAGCCCTGTATAAATGAGTGTTGCATCAATGAATGAAAAACATCCTTTTGTTCCTTGCCTCTATTTCTTTCACTGGTGAGGTGGGCGAGTTCCATGACCGACGCCTGCCGCCAGGTGCCTATGAAAGAAGGGGAGCTGTAGCCGTTGCCAGAGGCGTCGAGGGTGCAAACGAGGTGGAGACAGGCAGGGTCAACCAGCTAGCGACGAGCGCGACAAGGAGGGTGCATAAATTGTCGTCACGCCAAGATTGCGATGATCCCCGTGGATGCTCACGTGATTTATGCTCAGTGCTCTTATACCATGTTAGAATAGGAACCCCTTATACCATGTTAGAATAGGAACCCCTGATAACGTGTTAGAATAGAAAGTGAGAAACAAAATCACAATTAAATTTCATATCTACATAATACCTGCTATCTAGTTTTTTAATCTCCCTGCCATTACTATCAGGGAGAGAGAGAGAGAGAGAAAGAACTCGGAGGCGCTCAAACAACGGGCAGGAAATTAGAGGGAGGAGAGAAAATAGAGTGAGACCGTTACTTTGTTCAGAAGAAATGGTACGCGCCATTACGATTAGTGCAAGACTCAATCTTTGTATACGTACTATTGGTCCATAAGATTCGTGCAAGACGTGATGAACTCTTGCGTTAAGAGTCACTATGGGCCAACGCGGAGCAGATTACCACACGCTTTGGATCCGTATCGCCATGGTAGGCCGGCCCATATTACATGGAACGCTGCTGTTCAGCTATTCTTTAATGATCCAAACGCATGCGGGAAGGTTGCACGCACCCGCGCCTGCTGCCCTCCACGTGGATACCTCGGTGCGTCTCATGGCTCCGTTCGGTTCATAACCCCAAGCAGCCATGCCATTACTGCAACACCCTCCTGAGGAACCCAACCCAAGACGGCTGATCCGATCAGAGTTTGGAGGATTGCAAAGAACACGTACGGCATTGGGGTTTGATGGTTTGCCATAGGGACAAGGAGAATCACCGAGGTACAGCGGGCACGAAACAAGCGGTCTGCTAAATCTTGTCGGGTTGCGGATTTAAGCCTCTGATCGGATGCATTTGCGCGGGTGACTTGTGCGGTTGGCAGTGCGCGCAAACCCGTGATGTTGAGAGCTCGCCCCCCCCCACCCCTCTGCAGCTACGGGCCGTTGCGACAATCACTCCGAGCGAGATGATGAATCCACTGCTTCCCGGCACAAGATGACGGCATAATTTATGTAGCACGCACCCATATTTCCTCCAATTACTGATGGATGATTAAAATTATTATGATTTACCCACCTAACGCTCTGGTCGTATCGGTATGGTTAGGTCCCTTCACATCGAAACTTGTCATTACCCACATGACACAGGATGTAAAAGACAGATGCAGTTGTTCGAGCTTTGATCAAAACAGCAGCAAGCTCCAAATGATTAGTGCGAGACTTTGATCATCAGGTTTGGAAAATTTCAGAGAACAGCGCAAGCGGGATGTACTGTGAGAGTGACGCTGGTGCGGATCGCAAAGCACATCGACGGTGGTGCACGCGTTCGTGTTTCGCGCGCACCAACGCCATGTTCTAGGCCAGCATCGATTTATTGCTCCGCGTGTTGAGGTCTCCAAGTTTCGATCGTTGCCGACGTGTTGTCTGCCATAAGATGGGCTGCTATCACGATGGATAGACGCACACGCCATTAATGTGGCTCGTTTGGGTTGATGGATCGACCATCCCACGACTCTCGCATGGACATCCTGATGATAGCTTACCCACCGTAGATTTCTCTTATCACGTGTTGCAACATAAGGAAAAAAAAAAAAAAAACTGGTTACTTTTTCGGAATTGCGATGTCTGTCGAATGAGTGTCTAACGCAGACGGGGCCGCAGGGACCCAGGATAAAAAGAAGGCGAGTGAGAGGGCAGACGTCGTCCAGCGACATTTTTCCTGGGTGATTCAGTCCGTCCACTTACGTTAAAGTTGAGGGGTGGGGGGGGGGGGAGGAAGCGGCGGTGAAAACGGCACAGAAGTGGAAGCGGCTGTACACGTCCCACGCTGGGTGGCATCGAGGGACGCCTAAGGGCTTGTTCAAATGCTCGGGCGGACACCATGCATGCACCTTGTTGGGCAGATGGCCCAGATTCAGCCCATAATGGGCTTTAGTGAAGCCCACAGCCCAGAACCTTACTTATATTAACCTAAAACCTAGATTAGGTGGCTAGGGTTGAGATTAAGAGAGCAGCGGCGGCTGAAAACGTGGGAGAGAGAAAGCAGACTGCAGATTGACAGTAGAGGCCAGAAAACAAGAGATCCAGAGAAGGGAAGAAGACAAGGGCAGAAAAAGATTATTCTCAATCATTCAAATCTCAGGTTAGATCAGTTTGCAGTGGATTCTTACTGTGATCTTTTGGGAAGGTTTTGGATATTGTGTTTAGGATTATAGTCCTTGTATCCCTGAGATTCTCTTGTGGCTATTGCTTTGGGCTTGGGCAAGAAGCCTGAGATCTGTATATTCATTATTTTGATAGTGGATTTTCTCTGGCTTGTCCCGTGGTTTTTACCCTTCGAGTTGAAGGGGTTTTCCACGTAAATCTTGGTGTTCATCTGATTGTGATTTCCATTTCATTCCGCTGTGCATGACGGTCTGCTAGTATTTGTTCGTATACAAAGTTGATTCCTGTTTTATTCCCATCAACTGGTATCAGAGCAGGGTTTTGGTGGTATTTAATCTTTTGTATCTGAACATGGAGACCGGTAATATTTCTCGCATGATTAGTTTAAATGAAAACAATTGGATGATATGGAAACCAAGAATGGAAGATCTCTTGTATTGCAAAGATTTGTATGGACCTTTGCAAGGAGATAGTGCAAAGCCCACATCTATGACAGATGATGAGTGGAAGAGGTTAGATCGAAAAACAGTTGGTTTTATTCGACAATGGTTAGATGATAGTGTCTTTCACCATGTTTCTACTGAATGTTCTGCATACTCTCTTTGGAAAAAGTTAGAAGGTCTTTATGAAAGAAAAACGGCTGGCAACAAAGCTTTTCTGATCAGAAAACTTGTGAACTTGAAATATAAAGAGGGTACTTCTATTCCTGAGCATTTAAATGAAATGCAGAGTATTACTAACCAGTTATCCTCTATGAAAATGTCTCTTGATGATGAGTTGCAGGCATTGTTACTTCTCAGTTCTTTGCCAGAAAGTTGGGAGACACTGGTGGTTTCTCTCAGTAATTCGGCACCAGATGGTATTGTCACCATGAGTCAAGTAACAAGCAGTTTGTTGAATGAGGAGTTAAGGAGAAAGAATTCAGCAACTTCTCAGATTGATTCACAAGCACTTGTCTCAGAGAACAGAGGAAGGTCAAAGTCAAAGGATAGAAGTGGTTCACGTGTGGGTAGAAGCAAGTCAAGGTCAAGGAAAGATATTGTTTGCTACAATTGTGGTGAGAAAGGACATTACAAGAATCAGTGCAAGCAACCTAAGAAGAACAAGAAAAGGGAGAAAGAAGTGGAGCATACAGAGTCAAAAGAGAATATCACAGCTACAGTACAAGGTGGTGATTATTTGATTTTGTCTACTTCTGATGATATTTTTTCTTGTGTGTGTCAGGATCTCGAGTGGATAATTGACACAGGTGCTTCTTATCATGCTACACCACGGAGGGAGTTCTTTGCTACTTACAGGTCTGGAAATTTTGGTGTTGTCAAGATGGGCAACTATGGCACAGCAAACATCATTGGCATGGGAGATATCCATATAAAGACCAACCTTGGTTGCAAGTTGGTACTTAAGGATGTGAGGCATGTGGTTGACTTAAGACTGAATTTAATTTCAGTTGGAAGGCTGGACGATGAAGACTTTGATGTCAGATTTCATAAAGGGCAGTGGAAGCTCAGTAAGGGTTCTTTAATTGTAGCTAATGGAAAGAAATGTCATACATTGTATAGATTGCAGCCTAAAGCTTGTGGTGGGCAGTTGAATGCTACAGAGAAAGACTCCAGCATGGAGTTGTGGCATAGGCGACTAGGACACATGAGCGAGAAAGGGTTGCAAGAACTTTCCAAAAGAGAGGTATTGCCATCTCTCAGAGGTACACGTTTGAACCCTTGTATTGATTGTTTGGCTGGTAAACAACATAGAGTTTCCTTTGTTAGTCCTGCCTTATCTAGAAAAATGCATGTCTTGGACCGTGTCTATACAGATGTGTGTGGTCCTTTGAGGACAAAAACTCCTGGTGGATCTGTTAATGTTCCTAGTATCAGTGGTGCACTTTATTTTGTTACTTTTATAGATGACTTTTCCAGGAAAGTTTGGGCCTATGCTTTGAAGACTAAAGATCAGGTTATTAATATCTTCAAAGAGTTTCATGCCAGAGTTGAAAGGGAGACAGAAAGACAATTGAAATGTATAAGATCAGATAATGGTGGTGAGTACACAGGATTGTTTAATGATTATTGCAGGTCACATGGCATCCAGCATGAGTTGACAGTCCCTGGTACGCCTCAGCATAATGCAATTGCAGAGAGGATGAACCGCACCATCATGGAAAAGATCAGATGTATGCTTTCACAGGCCAAGCTACCCAAAAGGTTTTGGGATGAGGCTTTGAGGACTGCAGTTGATGTAATCAACTTATCACCATGTACAGCTCTAGATGGTGATGTTGCAGAGCATGTATGGTCAGGGAAAGATGTCTCCTATAGGCATTTAAGAGTGTTTGGTTGTCGTGCATTTGCACATGTTCCAAACAATGAAAGGTCCAAGCTGGATGGTAAGACAAAAGAGTGTATTTTTCTTGGTTACTCACATGATCAGTTTGGTTACAGGCTTTGGGATCCAGAAAAGCAGAAGGTGTTCAGAAGCAGAGATGTTGTCTTCTTTGAGGATCAAACCATTGAGGATTTGAAGAAGGAGCCACCAGCTAAGACTTCTGCAGAGGGATTTGTAGACTGTGACCCAGTTATTCCTCCAGTATATCAGGGTGATGGGGGAGGTGTGCAGGAAGATGGTGCAGAGCCAGATGTTGATCTACCTGCAGGACATGTTGAGCAAGAAGAAGAAAGAGAGCAAGTTCCCACAGAACCTCAGTTAAGAAGATCTTCTAGACAACGTCAACCTTCCAGAAGATACTCTACAGATGAGTATGTGATGCTTACTGATGCAGGTGAACCAGAGAGTTACCAGGAAGCGGTTGAAAGTGAGCAGAAAAAGAAGTGGTTTATTGCTATGCAGGAAGAGATGGATTCTCTGCAAAAGAACCACACATATGATTTAGTGCAACTACCAGAGGGAAGTAAGGCCTTGAAGAACAAGTGGGTTTTCAGGTTGAAGACTCAAGAATATTGTTCTCAACCAAAGTATAAAGCTAGATTGGTTGTGAAAGGCTTTGGTCAAAAGAAAGGTATTGACTTTGAAGAAATTTTTTCTCCTGTTGTTAAAATGTCTTCTATCCGTGTTGCTCTTGGTATTGCTGCTAACTTAGACTTGGAGATTGAACAGTTAGATGTGAAAACAGCTTTCCTTCATGGTGATTTGGAGGAGGAAATTTATATGGAGCAACCAGAAGGCTTCAAAGTCAAAGGTAAAGAAAATCTTGTCTGCAAGTTGAAGAAGAGCTTGTATGGGCTGAAGCAAGCTCCAAGACAGTGGTATAAAAAGTTTGATTCATTTATGATTGAAAATGAATATAAAAGAACAGCTTCAGATCATTGTGTGTACATCAAACGGTTTGGTGAGGATTTTATTATTCTCTTACTTTATGTTGATGATATGCTTATCCTCGGAAGAGATATGTCTATGATTGACAGGTTGAAGAAGGACCTAAGTGAGTCTTTTGCAATGAAGGACATGGGGCCAGCAAAGCAAATACTGGGCATGCATATTTCTCGTGACAGAAGAAAGAGAAAGATTTGGTTGTCACAGGAGAAATACATTGAGAAGGTATTGGATAGGTTCAGTATGAGTAATGCAAAGCCAGTTGGTTCTCCTCTTGCAGGTCACTTCAAGTTGTGCTCAGATCAGAGTCCGTCAAGTGATGAGGAGAAGGAGAAAATGCAAAAGGTTCCTTATGCTTCAGCAGTTGGAAGTTTAATGTACGCAATGGTATGTACGAGGCCGGACATCGCATATGCAGTGGGTGTTACTAGTAGATTTCTTGCAAATCCAGGTAAAGAGCATTGGGCAGCAGTGAAGTGGATTTTTAGATATCTCAGAGGAAGTTCTAAAGTTTGTTTAAGCTTTGGAGGTGGACCACCTGTATTGACAGGTTACACAGATGCAGATATGGCAAGAGATATTGACACAAGGAAGTCCACATCAGGTTTTGTACTTACTTTTGCAGGGGGAGCTGTGTCATGGCAGTCCAGATTGCAAAGGTGTATTGCACTCTCCACCACAGAGGCAGAATATATTGCTGCTACAGAGGTTTGCAAAGAAATGTTATGGATGAAAGAATTCTTACAAGAATTGGGGCTGAAACAGGAAAACTATGTGGTGTATTGTGACAGCCAGAGTGCCATCCATTTATGCAAGAACCCAACATTTCATTCCAAATCAAAGCATATAGATGTCAGATATCATTGGATCAGAAATGTGCTTGAAGAGAAGCAGTTACAGCTTCAGAAAATTCACACAGATGATAATGGGGCAGACATGTTGACAAAGGCTTTACCGAAAGAGAGACAGGAGATGTGTCGACAGTTGGTCGACATGACTTCACATTAAGGAGTCATTAGACAGCCTCCCTTATGGGCTGAAGGGGGAGGTTGTTGGGCAGATGGCCCAGATTCAGCCCATAATGGGCTTTAGTGAAGCCCACAGCCCAGAACCTTACTTATATTAACCTAAAACCTAGATTAGGTGGCTAGGGTTGAGATTAAGAGAGCAGCGGCGGCTGAAAACGTGGGAGAGAGAAAGCAGACTGCAGATTGACAGTAGAGGCCAGAAAACAAGAGATCCAGAGAAGGGAAGAAGACAAGGGCAGAAAAAGATTATTCTCAATCATTCAAATCTCAGGTTAGATCAGTTTGCAGTGGATTCTTACTGTGATCTTTTGGGAAGGTTTTGGATATTGTGTTTAGGATTATAGTCCTTGTATCCCTGAGATTCTCTTGTGGCTATTGCTTTGGGCTTGGGCAAGAAGCCTGAGATCTGTATATTCATTATTTTGATAGTGGATTTTCTCTGGCTTGTCCCGTGGTTTTTACCCTTCGAGTTGAAGGGGTTTTCCACGTAAATCTTGGTGTTCATCTGATTGTGATTTCCATTTCATTCCGCTGTGCATGACGGTCTGCTAGTATTTGTTCGTATACAAAGTTGATTCCTGTTTTATTCCCATCACACCTCTCGCTACCTCATCTGCCCGTAGCTTCGGCCCACCTCCCTCTCCCTACACCCTCCTCGCACCTTCCTCACCCTCCCTCTACTAAAGCCCTTCCCACCCCCTCTCTTCCTTCTCATTGCCCCCCTTCCCCTCTCTCTCTCTCTCTCTCTCTCTCTCTCTCTCTCTCTCGGTGCGTGTGTGTGCGTGCCCAAGCACTGGAATCATGATGACGCCCATGTAATGTAGTGACATGGAGTCATTGTGCTTTGCGTCCATCGTGTAGTTTACCTCTGCTGCTCTTTGCGCCTTCGCTCTCGGCAGCATTCACAGAGACGACGGTCCAGCAGAGTTTATGGTATCTTCCCATCCGCCAACCCCTTGCGGATTCCGAGACGATAGCCCTACCTTCCGAAGCGGTTTGATGAGTCCTATGGCCGACCAAATCAAATGGGCATCCTCCGAGTCCGAAACCAGCGCGACATCCTCCTCCTCCTCCTCGTCCTCGGGTTCGTCGTCGTCGAGGAGGAGCTCGTGCGGGACCGCCACGGAGCAGCGGAAGCGGGAGCGGGATAGCAGGCGGCACCCAGTGTACCGCGGGGTGCGGATGCGGGCGTGGGGGAAGTGGGTGTCCGAGATCCGAGAGCCCCGCAAGAAGTCTCGCATTTGGCTTGGCACCTTCGCCACCCCCGAGATGGCCGCCCGCGCCCACGACGCCGCCGCCCTATCCGTCAAGGGCCCCTCCGCCGCCGCCGCCATCCTCAACTTCCCGGACCTCGCCGGCACGCTGCCCCGCCCCGCCTCTCTCTCCCCGCGCGACGTGAGGGAGGCCGCCGCAAGGGCGGCCGCCATGGAGCCATATGGCGCAGGAAGCGCCCCCTCCTCGCCGAAGGAGGAGCCTGCCGCGGCGCCGACGGATGAGCTGGGCGAGATAGTGGAGCTCCCGCGGCTCGGGGAGGGACAGTTCGACTCTGCTGCGCTAGTGGGCGACTTCATCTTCCATGACACGGTGGGCCTATGGCCGTACCCGCAGCCATGGGCGGAGGGCAAAGGAGACCACGAGTTCTTCCTTGATCCAATATGGTCGCCGGAAGTCAACGCATCCACTGGCTTGGAAGCTCCCTTCTGGGACTTCTCTTGAACTCGAAACACACACACACACATCGTTCCTTCTCCTCCACCTCTCTCCAGTCACTGTACATTTGTTGGTGGGCCTGCAAACAACTCTGCAAGATGAGGAAGCGATTCCATTGGAGGAGACAGCAATCAACGTTCTCCTGCTGTCATTCCACGAATAATTGTAGACGCACTGCAATGGCTGAACGTGAAATGCATACAAGCCAACTTCTCCTCTCATTCAATTAAAACCATGTACGTCATCGCTTGGCCTTTCCTGTACATCATTAGCATATTCACAATTCAGTATGATGTCTTCTTGTGTGCATAAAAAAGTTTCTACTCGAATGGGTGCCATTATTTCTCATATTTACTGCTGCTTTCCTTCGTAGATTTCAGATCTATTCTAACTTTGACTTGTTTGCCAATTCTCAGAGCTTGAGATAATATATATATAACCTAAAGTCCCAATAATTGCTATCTTATGTTACATTCCCTTCACAGATTCACATAAATAGTACTTCTAACCAATCTAAAAGTAAGTTTGGATGATTGCCGTGTTACCCAGGGATTGGCATCGAGGGACATCAGGCTCATCATGCTCCTTCTCCCTGCATTTAATGGCCACCAAATTTGTAGTGCTCATCATCTACATGAGATACCAAGCATGAAACTGCATTCCAAAAACAATAAGCTCGCAGTGGGGATACATGTGGTTAGGGCCTCACTTGATTACTCTCCTAATTGAATAATTGCCTCCATAAAATGGGCTGTCTAAATTGTACACCAAATGACGCACAACGTGACAAAAACAAATCTCTATTGAATTTAATATGCACCAATTCGAACTACTTCTTTTATTTGGTATCAAATGCTATGAAGTAATTCCTTGAAATCACGAGAAAGTTATAGTTGATCTTAAACGATTGGGATGTCACAACTTTTATATTGAGGTCATAAAGAATTTTGTACTCATCATCACCAACCTAGCTTCCCTCTCACTGATTTATACATGAGAAGAAATATCAAGTAATGGGCTGTTTATGTTTATTAGAGAAACCTGTAAAGTTATTGGCTATTATTTATAGTCATGCACAAATTCTGAAGCTAATGGACAAGTGTTAAAGCTAAGTCCAACTTATTTTTCTTTTTCCAAAATAATATATTGCCGTAAAGGACTCTCATAAAAAAACTCTACGTTCCTCATAAATCATAGTTCTTGAGATCAAATCTGTCTCCAGATAATACAATTTTTAGAAGATCTGGTCTCGTTAGTTAACCAATGACCATTACCATTATCCTACGGTATACATGAATAAAGTAACAATTGATGAACATAATAAGAAATGACTTGTACACCAATTTACTTTACATGACTAATTTCTATTCCAGAAAAGTAGAAAACAGTCATAACAATCCACATCAGTAAAAGCAACAATAGATTCCTTAGCCTACCATCTTTCCTTGCCATATATACGTTCTCCCAAAAAACAAAAAAGAGAGAAAGGTGATGCTTAATTTTCGTGTTGATCATGGTGCATTTAATTACTTGAAGTATACATTTGCAATCCAATGCACAAAGCAAAGGCAAACCAATTTGAAAAATGTGAAGATAACAGGCTTCTCTTGGGGAATGTGGGGGTTGTGTTAGATGCTCCATATGGATTCAAAGGACAAATATGATTAGGAATTCTAAATTTGAAGTCTCACTTAACAGGCATATTAATGTGACATTCTTAGGTATCATGCTTTGATAAATCTAGATATAGCACCTCTTTAATAGATAGATGACGGGTGCCTTCGTTAACAATACAAATCAATTTTGATATAGCAAATATTGGTCTAGCTGTCACATCCCCACATCATTGGACAACTAGGCCTCCAGCGTGGTCGACCTGACGCAGTACGATCGACCCAACACAGTGAAGTCGACCTGACACAGACATGATAAACTCAGTGATTGTATGGCCCACCTGACATAGGTAAGGTCGACCTACCACAGCTGCAGCAGTCGAAACGTTCACCGTGCTGTTAGGACCACAGACAGCATGGAAGCGTACGACGGTATGGTAAGCAACAGACCCATTAAGTATCTCAGGTACAAATGACCTTTAACGAACAATATAAAAGCTTATGCACCTCTACGGAGCAAGGGGATCGTAAACCTTCAAAGCAAAGCCTAACCTAATCAGCGGAGGGGCCACGTCGGGAACCCCACCCCGACTCAGTCGTCTTGTAGGAACTGGTGATCGACTCGAGCCGTGAATGCCAATTCTCGACCCGAGCCAAACCCGGAGGCCTCTCCGTCCAACCAAGCACCATCTTCCCCAATCAAAACCGATACGAGCAAGCTAGCATATACGGGCCAGAATCAATCGTGCCCACTCAGCAAACACGGAGGTGCAGAGCATGCTTACTCAATGAACACCAAAGATTTACACTAACAAATTTCATGTGATAGCTTAAACCTAAGCTAAAATAAATTTTATGATCATGTATTCAGAACTTACAAAGATCGCGCTTATAACAAAAGATATTTGATTAATATTTTATACATTAATTTCCGACATCTATCACTCACGGGTGAAGGAGAGTATTAAAAAGGTGTCAGCTAACTAGATTACTAAAGATATTAGGATATCAATTATTGCTACAAAACAGGAGGTGTAGAGAAGTAAGGAGTGGGTTACAGCGTGAGGCTGGCAAGGCACGCTTTTTGCAGCCGGATAGCATCCGCAATATGCTTTGTCTGGTCAAGACGATGACGTTGACTACAGTTCAAATGTTTCCCTCTGCCGAATGATTGTCAACTAAGTAAGCTATTATATTGTTCCCTTCTCCACCAAAATTGATCAAACTCAATCCAATCGACCAACTGGATCAGATTGACATTATCTCCCAATGTAATATTAACATTTACCTATCCCTAATCAGCCATTATGCTCATAGATGAATAGGATAAAGTCATGCGCATCAGGTGCTCGACCCCGGTTCAATGTGACATCAGGTGCCTTCCACAGCAGATGTGCTTCGCCAAACATACCCGCTCGAGAGAAGAGAAGCCTCGAAGACCAATGTATACAAACAGGTGGAGGGCAGTTGGAAAGCCTAGTCTTGGACTGTCCCACTGTTCCCCGCAGCAGCACAGTCGAAAGGAAAAGGACCATAAAGATGGCAGTCCCGGGTGTCGACGACGGTGCAACGGCTTTTTGTGACCCGGGCTGTATCGCATCTTCCACGGAGCTAAGTTCCAAAGGCCTCCGTCCGCAGTCCGTGCTCCTTCCGGCGTCCTTGGGTCTTTTGCGCCGAGACATAGCACCCACTGTAACCCCACTGGCTCATTGGAGGCCGTAGAGATAGCTGCGATGTTAGGCAGTGGCAAGCAAGGGAAGACCGCTGCGGCCTGCCACATGGAAGAGAGCTTCATGGCATGTGCTTAATCTGTACAGCCAACTTGTGTTGTAGGATTTTGTGAGACGAATGATACCTAAACTCTGAGAACAAGAAATCGAGCTCTTCCACGACAAACCCATGATTCGTACCTGAATGATGTCGAAGATGAAGCCGCCTTTGTTGCTCAAGTCACATTTCGGTGCAATAGCCAGCCATGCACAGACAGCAACGATTCAGTAGTGGTTGTCTTTGTCGATCCATTCTCTCGTTCAAGTTAACTATGATCTGCATGCTGCATACGGCACATCATGCAATATTTCTCTCTCTCTCTCTCTCTCTCGCTTATAATTAGTAGATGTGATCTATTTAATGATATTAGATTTTGGATCTGATGCATCCAAGTATCTTCGTCTTGTTTTCCTCCATGGCTACAGGACATGACACCATGCGGAAAGGCCAGAACGCAACGGATCTGTAGCTTCACATCTGCAACTAAAGACAAGGAAGCCAACACCAGCAGTCGGAAGGAAGACCTGTTATCTAAGATGCTTTGATGCCTGATGACCTGAGCGAATCGACACATCCAGACATGAAATCCTCGCAAGAAGACAAGATGAAGCGTCCCCATTGTCGTATTTTTTTATGATCTCAAAGCCCATAGAATAATGAACTGCTGATTCACCTACAGAGCCTGACTGAACTCCCTTCCTCGAGAACGTGCAGCAGTATGATCACCAAGAAGACAACAGACCTCAACTGGTGCAAAATAATAATAATAATAATAATAATAATAAAAGAGTCCGGAAGCCCTTTTGCAACAATGGAATGCGATATATACCTTACAACCTCTACCAGAAGAAAAATCTCATGTTAGAGTGCAGGTTGCTGTCCTCGATCGGCCATATCTCCCAAGAATCTAATCACGGTGAGGGAACTAAACAATGCTGAGGCAGGGAAGAAGCATGGGATTCTCATTACAAGTTACGCAGAACAGGACACAAAACTCCTCCTCGTTGCACAAGTAACTCCGTACCATTGCCCATCTCACAGGCTTTAGAATAGCTACAAAACACACAGGTGACTGTTGAGCACTGCGTCGTGGTACCGCGAGAAGACAATTTTAATCGACCGCATAAGGCCGGGAGATGATGAATGGTGATAGGTTGAGCTCTATTGTTGCAGTATGATGGAATTGATTTGATTGAAGCGTATCTCTGCATGGCCCATGCATCGTATCATTCGAAGTGCATGGCCTGCAAAGCTCAGGCGTCCCTGTGATGTGGTCGAAGAACAGGAGGTGATCGCTCCTCCTGTGAAGCCAGCTTAACGCAGTGTTCCTCCGCTTTAGAATGACAAAAGATTTGTGAGTTCGCCCCACACGACAGAAGCTCATCTGCCTGATTTGGAATGAGAATGACCAGTCTCCATGAAGCCGCACCCAAGCTACTCGAGCACAAACACGACATCCGACATAACCATTGCCCGCGTTCTCGTTCCTTAGCGCGCACCAAATACTATGGAGAATAACACAAGCTTGGATGCTGCTGTAACTGTACGCCTCCTCCGTTTTCGAAGAGCCGGGAATTGAACTCCACTGGATTCTACTCCTTCCTACTCTGCCCTGAATGATACAAACCAATTGTTAGAGATTTTAATCTGTGAAATTATTAGCATCAAGTTTAAAGTTAGTCATATATATATATATATATATATATATATATAGGAATTATTTTTTCATGTATTAAAAAATGTTTATATCTCGGGTTACAAAAATTGGTGGTCTGATCAGTGCTAAGCCAGATGGGCAAGGCGAGTTCGGCGTACACCGGCCCTGTAATCCTTCCACCGTCAAGAGCGGGAGGTAATCGCTGCTCTGTGAAGCCAGCCTGACGCGGTGTCCTCTGACTTTAAACAAAAAATGGTGGTCTGATTAGTGCTAAGCCAGATGGGCAAGGCGAGTTCGGCGTACACCGGCCCTGTAATCCTTCCACCGTCAAGAGCGGGAGGTAATCGCTGCTCTGTGAAGCCAGCCTGACGCGGTGTCCTCCGGCTTTAGGATCGAACATGGCTCGGGCCTTCACCCGGGCCACATGGATCAACTACTTGACTTGGAAAAATTAATAGTTCCTAGGTTCGAATAGTACATTCCTTAAAGGCAATATATACTAGACATTATATATTTGCATGATATATTGGGATCGCCGAGTGCATCTTCGTATAAGATCATATCTCTTAAAGGTTTTCTACTGATATAATCATCAGAGCAAATAATCAAAATTAAAATTATTAAAACGGTACCGTACTAATTGTGACTAAACATAAACTAAAAAGAAATTCATCGAGTGACACAACATAAATTGTGACTAGACTTATTATGACTAAACATAAACTAAAAAGTAATTCATCGAGTGACACAACATAAATGGTGATAAGACTTGATTATGGATCTACAAATCTCCAAATTATGGATCTACAAATCTCAAGTTGAGTACAAACAAATTATTTTTTCATGTATTAAATGTTTATATCTCGGGTTACAAACAAAAAATGGTGGTCTGATTAGTGCTAAGCCAGATGGGCAAGGCGAGTTCGACGTACACCGGCCCTGTAATCCTTCCATCGTCAAGAGCGGGAGGTAATCGCTGCTCTGTGAAGCCAGCCTGACGCGGTGTCCTCCGGCTTTAGGATCGAACGTGGCTCGGGCCTTCACCCGGGCCCCGCTCGGGTTACAAGCGAATGCTACCGGGCTCGGCGATCGAGGCGCTTCCACATCTTTATATAACGGCTCATATTATAGGAATTATTAGCGATGTGGGACTAAATAGTAGTTCCCTGCTCCTTCCTTATTCCCTCTCCTAGGATTCATGCACACACCGCCACATGCTTTTCAGGAAAACCCCAACTGCATCAAAACACTCGATCATGCAAATCATTTCATCCCCAAGGCTTTTCTCGACTGTCTAACTCCTGATCTTGAAACATTAGATACCCAAATGCGCTCCTACATTGGAGATTCAATATATTTCAAGTTAAATTTTTTTAGGGGAAAAACTCTTGTGCCAACCCAGTAGATGTGGTCTGCTTCCATATCTGCTGAGCAAGCACTGCTGATTCAGGCCCGTGTACGTTAGCTCGCCCACGATCATCTCGGCGCAGAGTTGGAGCTCGGGTCGGGGGAAAAGGGCCCCGGGTCCGGCTTGAGAGGTCAGCTGCTAGAGTAGTGGAGCTCAGGTCGGGTGGAGATGTTTCAACTCGGGTCGGTCGCTGGTTCCTGCAAGAAGGTCAGGTCGGGTCGGGTCCCGACGTGACCCCTCCGATGGTCAAGTTAGTTTGGTTGTCGATTTTGCGATCCCCTCGCTCCGTAGAGATGCGGGGGCTTTTATAGTAATGGTTACGAGGCACCCGTACCTGAGGTCCTTACTGCGTCTGTTGCTTACCATTCGTATTTCGTCGTAGCTTCCGTGGTCCTCGCGGTGAGGTGCGCGGTGTGCCTCCTGCCACTGGGGAAGGTCGGTCTTGCCCCCCCTTACCTATGTCAGGTCGACCGCATGACGGTTGACCCTCCCATGCTTGTGTCAGGCCGTGCCCAATCACGTCGAGGAAGAGAGGGGGACGATGCTTACCCAGACCATGACGACGTGCTGGTAATCTCAGCCCAGATCGCCAACGCCCAAGTAAAAAGAGTCATGGTGGACACGGAAGGTTGCACATCCGGATGGTCTGATAATCGCGGCCATCAACCCCGGCACGGGCGCTGCACAGCTCCCTCACCGACTTGGGCCTTTGTCTAGGGGCTGGAGGCTCGACCGAGGTGTCGGCAGGCCCTTTTCCCCTTGTGGCTCTGTCGGCCTTGTGAGGGGATTTGCGTCGCCCCTTCTTCCTTTGGCCGGCAGAATCCGCCCCCCCCCCCCCCCCCGACACGGGGATTTCCACGCGTCAAGCTCATGCTAGCCATCTCTGTAGAACCAACCATGAGTCGGGAAATCATATAGCGAAGTTTTAACAAAAGGACAAGGCATACCACGAGAAGTTGGACTGAGGCCCGCCTCGACCAGCCACTCCCCGGTCAAGTTTCCAATGGCCCAAGATGCGGACAGGATGTCCTTCAGTCGCTCGACCACGTTCGTCTCCTCATCAAAAAGGTTCGGGGGGACGTTGCTAATAGGATGGGTCGACCACTCGATACCAAAATCTCATCCCTGACGCCTACTTACGAACAAAAACCGTGACTTCCAATCTTTGTTGTTGGAAGGGGCACCCCCGACCCTAAATCCCGACCAAGTAGTTAAATAGTAACCCCCTGACCCCTATACAGACGAAAGCAAGATAGGAACAAGTCCCGACTTGGGACGATTCCCGATCCCCTACATTCCCCAAGGAAGGTTATGATATAACGCCAAGAGTTTGGCGCGATCTAACCGGGCGACACCCGCCACGGCGAGACCCCTCTCGGGGGAGGGGGGGGGGGGGGGGGGGGAAGAATGATAGGGTACCCAATAGGCCGGTCCGACTCATCAAAGCCCACGCCAGATGGGCAGCCACGACAACACTTCGGAGGAAGCCATGTTAGCCCGAGGGACCAAGTCGGCAGCCAATCTGTTATCCAAGGTGGAGGTCCGGGTACGACACTGCCAGGCCCCACGCCCATTAATGTAACACGGCGCGCCATGCCCTCGCCCCATGTTGTTGCAGTCGCACATCCTCCGTACGTCTCGGCCATATCCCAAGGGACGACAAAGGTAAGGCTGGGTGTACGGACGAACTCCCCTCTCACAGGTATAAAACACCTGTTTCGGCAATAGGTAAAGGAAAGAAGGGAGAAGACTCTCTTTCTCTCGGACTCTCTCTCCCTTATCCAGAACTCTTAGCCTCACCCTCCCGGGAGGGCAATTCGATATCCTTCCTAACTTGTGCATCGAATGAGCCTCTCTAGGTCACCCCTCCCATCCCCAAAGAGGCTTGTGTGCAGGATCGTCATCCCTGAGACGGCCCAAGGAGCAAGCCGATCGAGATCTGGGTCGAGGACCACTGAGGGAGCGTCAACCCACGTAGGAAGTTTCGACCCCCACCGACGTAGGCGAACTTGCACACTCGGATGAGAACAGGTCGAGCAACATAAATTGTGACAAGACTTCTTGAAGCGATACAACACTAATTGTGACTATACATAAACTAAAAAGAAATTCGTCGGGTGACACAACATAAATTGTACCAAGACTTGATCGATTCTAGACAATCAATATATACATAATGAACATCACCAACAAATTATCGATCTACAAAAAATGGTGGTCTGATCAGTGCTAAGCCAGATGGGCAAGGCGAGTTTCGGCGTACACCGGCCCTGTAATCCTTCCACCGTCAAGAGCGGGAGGTAATCGCTGCTCTGTGAAGCCAGCCTAACGCGGTGTCCTCCGGCTTTAGGATCGAATGTGGCTCGGGCCTTCACCCGGGCCGCATGGATCAACTACTTGACTTGGAACGGGCAAAGCCAAGTCCTGCAACGACCGAACCTGAGGTCCTTGCTGCGTCTGTTGCTTACCATTCATATTTCGTCGTAGCTTCCGTGGTCCTCGCGGTGAGGTGCGCGGTGTGCCTCCTGCCACTGGGGAAGGTCGGTCTTGCCCCCCCTTACCTATGTCAGGTCGACCGCATGACGGTTGACCCTCCCATGCTTGTGTCAGGCCGTGCCCAATCACGTCGGGTCGGCCACGTCGTTGGTCCAGCTATCCGGAGCCGCAGGGACATGGCAGCCACGATGTTGGTCCAGCTGTCCGGGGCCGCAGGTGACCTCAGGCACAAATCTTGAGGATTTGGTCGAGGAGCTGATCTCGGGCACGAATCCTGGAGATTTTACCGAGGAGCTGATCTCGGGCACAAATCCTGGGGATTCGGCCGAGAAATTGACCTCGGGCACAGATCTTGGGGATTTCACCGAGGAGCCGATCTCGGGCGCGAATCTTAGAGATTTTACTGAGGAGCTGATCTCGGGCACAAATCCTGGGGATTTGGCCGAGAAGGTGACCTCAGGCACAAATCTTGGGGATTTGACCGAGGAGCCGATCTCGGGCACGAATCCTGGAGATTTTGCCGAGGGGCTGATCTCGGGCACAAATCCTGTAGATTTGGTCGAGGAACCGATCTCGGACACAAATCTTGGGGATTTGGCCGAGAAGGTGACCTCGGGCACAAATCCTGGGGATTTGGCCGAGGGGTTATTTGCATCGTGCCATTGTTATCATTTTTATTTAATACTATTATATGTGCATTTTATTATTATTTCTCTTGCGTCGTGGTACCCTCAATGCGATGGTGCATTTAATGCATTTGGTGGTTTGGGATGGCGCCTCGTTCTGCCTCGGGAAGCTGAAACGACACTCTTGGGCCCTATAAATTTCTTACGACCAGGTTGAGACCTCACTTTCTCATTTTGCTCCTCTTCGCTTCTCACTCGGGAATCCCTTAGCCACCCAGCGTCCCTTCAGTCGGATTCTTTTTGAACAGGTCGGAATGACCTCCTCAAATTTTTCGAGTAGTCTTAGGGTCATCTCTTCCCTAGGATCGGGGGGAGTGAGTCAGAGTGATCTTGAGGCCAATTCCTCGGGAGCGTCTTCGGGGCCCTTGTCGTCGATCGACTCAAGGGCCCTGGAGTTCATGAAAGCGGATCATGACCTAGATACGGCAGTGACCGTGGGGTCTCTTGCCATGATTAGGGAGCGGTATAGCATCCCGATCGAATATGGGTTGCATGTTCCGTAACCCGGGCAGCGCCCTTTCAGTTCGGACGTGCACGGTATGTGCATCTCGGTGGATGCTATGGAGACCGATCTTCGGTTTCCACTACATCCCCTTATAGAAGAGTGCCTTAAGTGGTGGAGGATCTCCCATAGCCAAGTAGCGCCTAACTCGTGGCGTTACCTACTCGGGGTCGGGATCATCCCGACTCGGGACTTGTTCATGGCGTGCTTTCGCCTTTGTAAAAATCGGGGTGCTACTATCTTACCGCCCGAGTCGGTTTCCGGGTCAGCAAGTCGCCTTCCAACAATAAAGGTTGGAAATCCTGCTACCTTTTCGTGAGTGGTCCGGTCTGGGGGTTTAGGCTTGATTGGTCGGCACACCTAATCGGCAATGCCCCCCCGTACTTATCCGAGGAATTCGACCTGGTCGGCAGACTGAAGGGAATCCTTTCCTCTTCACGCACGATCAAGGAGATGACCGAGCTTTGGCTGGTCAAGGCGGGTCTCAGCCCGGCCTCTAAGGGTATTGTTATTTTACCCTGTTTTATCTTTTCAAGTTGGTTTCTAACATGTCAGTCGGGATGCAGATCGGATGGATCTCGACGAGTTGCGCGGGATGCCCAAGGTGTCTTGCGGCAAGGCCCCCTCGACTCGCACCGCCGCCCCAGCCCGGGAGGTCATCACTTCTCCAGCGAGGGAAACCCCGAAGGCCTCATCCAAACGACCGAGCGATGCCTCAACCGAGCAGGTCGACGATCTAGCTCGACGACCGAAGAAGGTGAAGGTGTTGACGAGGAGGCACAAGTCTCGACATGGCGAGGGGGAAACTCGCAACCGCTCCAATGGCAAGGAGCCAGCAGCACTGTCAGAGGAGCTCGAGACGCTCGTTGAATCTGATGAGGGGGGCGCATTGTCGGTACACCACCGCTCGAGGTCCATGAAGGACCTCTTTAAGACTAAGTTCATAAGGACGATGCAGGGTACTACACCCTACATATGTCCGATCTGGGTCACCAAGACCCCGACAAGGAAATGAAGGCCATGTGGAGGGGGTTGAAGAATTCGACAAAAATCTGGAATGATTCGTCGGCCGCGGAGGAGTTCGAGAGGGGACTTCTCCACCCTCAGCTGGCACAGGAGCTATACACGCTCCCCTCGGAAGTCCTGCTGGCCCGGGCTGCTAAAGAGATGGTTCTGGTAAGTTCCCGACCCTTGTCTCAGCGTCGCTAGTTTTCATCTTAGTCGGGTTCTTACAATTGCCGCTCTGTGCAGAGCCAACATTTCCAGATGGTGCTCTTTGACCGAGTCCAAGACGCGGGCCGGTTAATCACATTCATGGACTACCGGATCTCCAATCTTCAACAGGAGCTCGACGCCCTAAAATCTGGAGGGGGTCCAGAGGCGGTCGCCAAGGCCGAGGAGCGAGCTTCGAGCAGGAGCAAGAGCTCGGGAAAACCAAGCAGGAGCGGGATGTGACGCTCCAATGGCTCGAAGCCTCTGAGAAGGAGTTGACTAAGGTTCAGAGCAATCTAGCTGAGATTCAGAGGTTGCTGAAGGTGGTGCGGGTTAGAGCTCGGAAAATGGATGACGATCTCTTACAATCTGTGAAGGCTTTGGAGAGCGCCCAATCCGAGCTGCCCAAGCAAGCTGTCGACCGCTACAAGGAGTCGGCCGGCTTTAAGGAGGGGCTGAAGTGGATGGGTCGGGTCACCTATGAGTACGGGTATCGGGTGGCATTAGCCCGCTTTCGCGCTCTGCACCCGAACTCAGAGGTGGGGGAAGACCTCTTCACCATCCATCCCGAGGATGATCTGGTGCCGATGAAGAGGCAGCAGGCGTTCGACGATCTCTTACAATCCGTGAAGGCTTTGGAGAGCGCCCAATCCGAGCTGCCCAAGCAAGAAGTCGACCGCTACAAGGAGTCAGCCGGCTTTAAGGAGGGGCTGAAGCGGATGGGTCGGGTCACCTATGAGTACGGGTATCGGGTGG
Source organism: Ensete ventricosum (assembly GCA_029747655.1). Taxonomy (NCBI): domain Eukaryota; kingdom Viridiplantae; phylum Streptophyta; class Magnoliopsida; order Zingiberales; family Musaceae; genus Ensete; species Ensete ventricosum. Next base: position 6,841,187 of record JAQQAF010000009.1, on the reverse strand, counting down.
CATTAGCCCGCTTTCGCGCTCTGCACCCGGACTCAGAGGTGGGGGAAGACCTCTTCACCATCCATCCTGAGGACGATCTGGTGCCGATGAAGAGGCAGCAGGCGTTCGACGACTCGAACCCGCCTGAGTCCTGACTATGTAATTTACTAGTTGTCATTCTATGATTCGGGTCGGGAAAAGCCTCATTTTGTTCCCGACGTCTTTTGTAATCATATTTTCATCAATACAACTCGGGGCACATTTTTCCATATTATGTGTAAAATTTTTGTAGATTTGAAATGTGCCAAGTTCTCAGTAGCACCCATCCCTCCATTGTTGCCAGTGTATAAGTCCCTTCTCGGACAACTTCGACGACTCGGTAAGGACCCTCCCAGTTCGGAGCCAGCTTCCCACGGGATCGAGTCGGGTCGTAGACCTCGACTTTTCGTAGCACTAGGTCATCCATCCTGACGAACCGAGGGTGCACTCGATGGTTGTAAAGCTTGGCGACAACCCTTCTATAAGCTAGTGTCCGCAGATGGGCGTCGTCTCACTTTTCCTCCAGTAGATCGAGGTTTTCGTGCAGCTGTTGGTTAGACGCCTCTTCGTCGTGGGTCTAGACCCGGAGGCTTGGGAAAACCACCTCGGGAGGTAGTACAGCCTCGATTCTGAAAGCTAGGCTATAAGGGGATTCCCCCGTTAGGGTTTTTGGAGTCGTCCGAGACACCCAGAGAATGCTCGGAAGTTCCTCCACCCAAGAGGTCGGGGCTCCGGAAATTCTTTTCTTCAACCCTTCAAGAATGGCTCGGTTTGTCACCTTGGCAAGTCCGTTGGCTTGGGGGTGGGCGACCGAGCTAAACTTTAGTTGGATGCGATAGTTTTGACAAAATGAATTGAATTAAGTATGAGATGTTAGGATGGACGACGCGAGTTGGGGAATTAGTTAGTCGAATTCCTCTTTGAAGCTGATAGAATCCAACTATAGCTCATTGTTCTGCTGACGAGCTCTTACAATCCGTGAAGGCTTTGGAGGGCACCCAATCTAAGCTGCCCAAGCAAGCGGTCGATCGCTACAAGGAGTCGGCCGGCTTTAAGGTGGGGCTGAACCGGATGGGTCAGGTCACCTATGAGTACGGTTATCCGGTGGCATTAGCTTGCTTCCGCGCTCTGCACCTGGACTCAGAGGTGGGGGAAGACCTCTTCACCATCCATCCCGAGGACGATCTGGTGCCAATGAAGAGGCAGCAGGCGTTCGACGACTCGGACCCGCCTGAGTCCTGACTATGTAATTTACTGGTTGTCATTCTATAATTCGGGTCGGGAAAAGCCTCATTTTGTTCCCGACGTCTTTTGTAATCGTATTTTCATCAATACAACTCGGGGCACATTGTTCCATATTATGTGTAAAATTTTCGTAGATTTAAAATTTGCCAAGTTCTCGGTAGCACCTGTCCCTCCATTATTGCCAGTGTATAAGTCTCATCTCGGAAAACTTCGATGACTCGGTAAAGACCCTCCCAGTTAGGAGCCAGCTTCCCACGGGATCGAGTCGGGTCGCTGACCTCGACTTTTCGTAGCACTAGGTCGTCCATCCTGACGAACCGAGGGCGCACTCGATGGTTGTAAAGCTTGGCGACAGCCCTTCTATAAGCTAGTGTCCGCAGATGGGCGTCGGCTCGCTTTTCCTCCAATAGATCGAGGTTTTCGTGCAGCTGTTGGTTAGACGCCTCTTCGTCGTGGGTCTGGACCCGGAGGCTTGGGAAAACCACCTCGGGAGGTAGTACAGCCTCGATTCCGAAAGCTAGGCTATAAGGGGATTCCCCCGTTAGGGTTTTTGGAGTCGTCCGAGACACCCAGAGAATGCTCGGAAGTTCCTCCACCCAAGAGGTCGGGGCTCCGGAAATTCTTTTCTTCAACCCTTCAAGAATGGCTCGATTTGTCACCTTGGCAAGTCCGTTAGCTTGGGGGTGGGCGACCGAGCTAAACTTTAGTTGGATGCGATAGTTTTGACAAAATGCCTTAAACTTTGCATTATCGAATTACGTTTCGTTGTTTGTGATTATGACTCTAGGAAGGCCGAACCTGGTTATGATGTTCTTCCACACGAATCCTTCAACTTGCCTTTCGGTAATTGAGGCTAATGGCTCGGCCTCGAGCCATTTGGTGAAATAATTGACTCCTACTATTAGGAACCTCTGTTGTTCCGAGGCTGGGGGAAGGGGCCGAGGAGGTCCATTCCCCATTGGGCGAAAGGTCAAGCGCAGTCGGCAGTTGTGAGCAGTACTATCGGTTGATGTTGGAACCGGGCGTGCTTCTGGCATGGCTCGCAGCTTTGCACGTAGGTCTGAGCATCTTTACGCAGGGTGGGCCAATAGTAACCTTGCTTGAGAATCTTGTGTGCCACGGTGTGAGCGCCGACATGGTCTCTACATATTCCCTCATGGGTCTCGGCTAAAGTGGTGCGCGCTTCGATCGGATGCAGACACCGAAGCAGTGGTCGGCTAAAACCTCGTCGATAGAGCCGACCATCGATAATACAATACCATGACTCTGTCCTCTTAATCCTTCGGGCAGCCGCCTTGTCTTCGGGGAGGGCTCCTGTTTGCTTGAAACGAATGATTTCATTGATCCAGCTTCCATCTTCCTCATTGACGGCTAACACTCCTAAGTTGACGGAAGGTCCGGTGGTTCTCACTATTCCTCGTGGCGACGTGTCGGTCACACAAAAGGACGCAAGCCTGGCCAGCGCGTCCGCTTGTGAATTCTCGGCACGAGGCACTTTGGTGATGATACACCTCCGAAATGGATCCGTCATCCATCGCGCCTCGGCCCGGTATTTGTTCATCACCGCTTCCCGGGTATCGAACTCTCCATTGACTTGGCCTACAACGAGTTGGGAATCAGTAAATATTTCAATGTCTTCCGCGCCCAGTTTGGTTGCGACCTTTAGACCGAACAGGAGCGCCTCATATTTTGCTTCATTGTTTGTGGCCTTGAACCCTAGTCGAAGCGTGCTCGTAGATGTGGCCGGAGGGGTCCTTGAGCACCAAGCCGACGCCTCCTCTTTTCGAGTTGGCGGACCCATCAATGTGTAGCATCCATCTAAGGTTCGAGCTCGCCGGGATCTCCGGGGGCATGAGTTTCGAGAAGAAGTCTGCCACCACCTGACCTTTGATCGTCTTTCTTGCCACGTACTCGATGTTGAATTTCCCCAATTCTACCGACCATTTAAGCATCCGACCTGCAACATCAAACTTCGAGAGGATATGGCGCAAGGGTTGGTCGGTTATCACCTTGATAGGATGTGTCTGGAAGTACGACCTTAGCTTTCTCGATGCCAAGATCAGCGCCAAGGCCAGCCTTTCTATGGGAGGGTAGCGGAGCTCGGGACCTGCCAGGACATGGTTGGTGTAGTAAATCGGCCTTTGCCCGGCTTTGTCGAGCGTCACCAAGACTGAGCTAACTGCCAGGTCGGATGCCGCAAGGTACAAGCCGAGAGGCTCCCCGTCCCTCACCGACGCCAACTGGGGCAGGTGTTTGATATGACTCTTTAGCTGGCAGAATGCTTCCTCGCATTCGGGGGTCCAACTGAAATCTTTTGCCGACTTCAGCGCTTGGATGAAGGTCGAGCTCTTGTCCCTGGCTCGGGAGATGAAGCGGCTCAGGGCCGCTAGTTTGCCTGTAAGTCGTTGGACCTCCTTTATCGTCCTGGGGGATTGCATTTCCTGTATCACCTTTATCTTGTCGGGATTGGCGTTTATCCCTCGCTGATGCACAATAAAGCTGAGGAACTTTTTGGATGTGATGCCAAAGGTACATTTCGCCAGGTTGAGACGCATCTTGTATTTCCTTAGCGTACAGAATGTTTCTGCTAAATCGGAGAGGTGAGCCTCGGTCTTTCGACTTTTGACTATCATGTCGTCCACGTAATCTCCATGTTCTTCCCGACCTGGTCCTTGAACATACGATTTACTAGCCGCTGGTATGTCGCACTAGCATTCTTCAGCCCAAATGACATCACCTTGTAACAGTATGTGCCGTTGTGAGTGATGAAGGCTGTATTTTCTTCGTCTCTCGGAACCATCCGGATTTGGTTGTACCCCGAGAATACATCCATAAAGGAGAGCAGTTGGTGTCCCAACGTAGCATCTACCAGTTGGTTGATACGAGGAAGGGGATAACAGTCCTTCGGGCAAGCCCGATTGAGATCGGTATAATCAATGCACATTCGCCATTTTACATTAGCTTTCTTGACAAGTACAACGTTGGATAACCAGGTTGAGTACTTCACTTCCTCGATGAGCTCCGCATCCAACAGGCGAACGACTTCGTCTTCTACGACCTTCTGTCGATCGGGAGTGAACTTGCGCGAACGCTGCTTCACGGGTCGGGTGCCGGGGGTGATGTTCAATTGGTGCTGAGCGATCTCCGGGTCGACCCCTAGCATATCCTTTGGAGACCATACGAAAACATCCTCATTCTTCCACAGGAACTTGATCAGTTGAATTCGTTGGGCCTCCGTGAGTTATGATCCGACCTTCACCAGCCTGTCCAGGCGGCTTGGATCGAGGGGCACCTCCAGAACTTGCTCCGTCGGGTGGGGATCCCAAGCACTATCCTAAGGGTTTTAGGGAACCGCAGCGACTGATTGGACCTTTGGCTTCTTGGATAATGTTGTTGCCATTAAATAACATTGCTTGGATTCTCTTGGGTCACTCCTGACCTCGCCAACCCCTATTCAGGTCGGGAACTTTAGGAGCCGGTGATAGGTCGAGACGACAGCCTTGAGCCGGTTGAGAGTCGGGCGCCCGATGATGGCATTGTACGCTGATGGGAGCTTTACCACCATGAACGACACCATAAGGGTCTTTGACCTCGGTTCTCCTCCGAACATGACAGGAACCGTGGTCGCCCCCAAGGGAGAGACGAAGTCCCCGATGAACCCTTTCAAGGTAGATGTTAGAGTGACGAGATCTTTGTCGGTCAACCCCAATTTCTGAAAGGCGTCAAAATATAAGATGTCGGTCGAACTTCCCATGTCAATCATAACTCTTTTGACATAGGCGTTAGCCATACGGATTGAGATCACCAACGCATCATCATGGGAATGGGTACTCCTCGCCTCCCGACTTGAATGTGACGTCGAGGTCTTCGTCATGCGTCGGCCTCTTCCCGACCTCAGATCGTGCATAGGCCTTGCGCACCGAGGAGCTATAACCACCCGAGGCTGGCCCTCCAAAGATGACATCGATTTGCTTCTCGACCGGACCCTTGGTCGGTCATCATTCTCCAAAAACGGTTCGGGGTCGGCGCTACTGTGGTGACCTCCTCGGTTGGCTGAGAGTGGTTAGGTTCTGGGCGATGCTCCGCACCCGAGTTCCCAAACGGGCATTCTTGTGACATGGGCCCACCTTCTAGCGCCAAAATGATAGGGGAAAAACTCTTGTGCCTGCCCAGTAGATGTGATCTGCCTCCGTGTCTGCTGAGCAAACACTACTGGTTCAGGCCCGTGTGCGCTAGCTCACCCGCGATCGTCTCGGCGCAGAGTTCGAGCTCGAGTCAGGGGAAAAGGGCCCCAAGTCCGGCTTGAGGTCGGCTGCTAGAGTAGTGGAGCTCAGGTCGGGTGGAGATGTTTCAGCTTGGGTCGACTGTTGGTTCGTGCAAGAAGGTTAGGTCGGGTCGAGTCCCGACGTGACCCCTCTGACGGTCAAGTTAGTTTGGTTGTTGATTTTGCGATCCCCCCGCTACGTAAAGGTGCGGGGGCTTTTATAGTAATGGTTACGGGGCATCCGTACCTGAGGTCCTTACTGCCTCTGTTGCTTACCATGTCATCGTACTTCGTCGCGGCTTCCGTGGTCCTCGCGATGAGCCACTGGGGAAGGTCGGTCTTGCCCCCCCTTACCTTTGTCAGGTCGGTCGTATGACGGCTGACCCTCCCATACTTGTGTCAGAACGGGCCCAATCACGTCGGGTCAGCCATGTCGTTGGTCCAGCTGTCTGGGAGCACATGGACGTGACGATCAACATTCATAGTATCACTCCCCTAATTGAATAATTGCCTCCATAAAATGGGCTGTCTAAATTGTACACCAAATGACGCACAACGTGACAAAAACAAATCTCTATTGAATTTAATATGCACCAATTCGAACTACTTCTTTTATTTGGTATCAAATGCTATGAAGTAATTCCTTGAAATCACGAGAAAGTTATAGTTGATCTTAAACGATTGGGATGTCACAACTTTTATATTGAGGTCATAAAGAATTTTGTACTCATCATCACCAACCTAGCTTCCCTCTCACTGATTTATACATGAGAAGAAATATCAAGTAATGGGCTGTTTATGTTTATTAGAGAAACCTGTAAAGTTATTGGCTATTATTTATAGTCATGCACAAATTCTGAAGCTAATGGACAAGTGTTAAAGCTAAGTCCAACTTATTTTTCTTTTTCCAAAATAATATATTGCCGTAAAGGACTCTCATAAAAAAACTCTACGTTCCTCATAAATCATAGTTCTTGAGATCAAATCTGTCTCCAGATAATACAATTTTTAGAAGATCTGGTCTCGTTAGTTAACCAATGACCATTACCATTATCCTACGGTATACATGAATAAAGTAACAATTGATGAACATAATAAGAAATGACTTGTACACCAATTTACTTTACATGACTAATTTCTATTCCAGAAAAGTAGAAAACAGTCATAACAATCCACATCAGTAAAAGCAACAATAGATTCCTTAGCCTACCATCTTTCCTTGCCATATATACGTTCTCCCAAAAAACAAAAAAGAGAGAAAGGTGATGCTTAATTTTCGTGTTGATCATGGTGCATTTAATTACTTGAAGTATACATTTGCAATCCAATGCACAAAGCAAAGGCAAACCAATTTGAAATATGTGAAGATAACAGGCTTCTCTTGGGGAATGTGGGGGTTGTGTTAGATGCTCCATATGGATTCAAAGGACAAATATGATTAGGAATTCTAAATTTGAAGTCTCACTTAACAGGCATATTAATGTGACATTCTTAGGTATCATGCTTTGATAAATCTAGATATAGCACCTCTTTAATAGATAGATGACGGGTGCCTTCGTTAACAATACAAATCAATTTTGATATAGCAAATATTGGTCTAGCTGTCACATCCCCACATCATTGGACAACTAGGCCTCCAGCGTGGTCGACCTGACGCAGTACGATCGACCCAACACAGTGAAGTCGACCTGACACAGACATGATAAACTCAGTGATTGTATGGCCCACCTGACATAGGTAAGGTCGACCTACCACAGCTGCAGCAGTCGAAACGTTCACCGTGCTGTTAGGACCACAGACAGCATGGAAGCGTACGACGGTATGGTAAGCAACAGACCCATTAAGTATCTCAGGTACAAATGACCTTTAACGAACAATATAAAAGCTTATGCACCTCTACGGAGCAAGGGGATCGTAAACCTTCAAAGCAAAGCCTAACCTAATCAGCGGAGGGGCCACGTCGGGAACCCCACCCCGACTCAGTCGTCTTGTAGGAACTGGTGATCGACTCGAGCCGTGAATGCCAATTCTCGACCCGAGCCAAACCCGGAGGCCTCTCCGTCCAACCAAGCACCATCTTCCCCAATCAAAACCGATACGAGCAAGCTAGCATATACGGGCCAGAATCAATCGTGCCGACTCAGCAAACACGGAGGTGCAGAGCATGCTTACTCAATGAACACCAAAGATTTACACTAACAAATTTCATGTGATAGCTTAAACCTAAGCTAAAATAAATTTTATGATCATGTATTCAGAACTTACAAAGATCGCGCTTATAACAAAAGATATTTGATTAATATTTTATACATTAATTTCCGACATCTATCACTCACGGGTGAAGGAGAGTATTAAAAAGGTGTCAGCTAACTTGATTACTAAAGATATTAGGATATCAATTATTGCTACAAAACAGGAGGTGTAGAGAAGTAAGGAGTGGGTTACAGCGTGAGGCTGGCAAGGCACGCTTTTTGCAGCCGGATAGCATCCGCAATATGCTTTGTCTGGTCAAGACGATGACGTTGACTACAGTTCAAATGTTTCCCTCTGCCGAATGATTGTCAACTAAGTAAGCTATTATATTGTTCCCTTCTCCACCAAAATTGATCAAACTCAATCCAATCGACCAACTGGATCAGATTGACATTATCTCCCAATGTAATATTAACATTTACCTATCCCTAATCAGCCATTATGCTCATAGATGAATAGGATAAAGTCATGCGCATCAGGTGCTCGACCCCGGTTCAATGTGACATCAGGTGCCTTCCACAGCAGATGTGCTTCGCCAAACATACCCGCTCGAGAGAAGAGAAGCCTCGAAGACCAATGTATACAAACAGGTGGAGGGCAGTTGGAAAGCCTAGTCTTGGACTGTCCCACTGTTCCCCGCAGCAGCACAGTCGAAAGGAAAAGGACCATAAAGATGGCAGTCCCGGGTGTCGACGACGGTGCAACGGCTTTTTGTGACCCGGGCTGTATCGCATCTTCCACGGAGCTAAGTTCCAAAGGCCTCCGTCCGCAGTCCGTGCTCCTTCCGGCGTCCTTGGGTCTTTTGCGCCGAGACATAGCACCCACTGTAACCCCACTGGCTCATTGGAGGCCGTAGAGATAGCTGCGATGTTAGGCAGTGGCAAGCAAGGGAAGACCGCTGCGGCCTGCCACATGGAAGAGAGCTTCATGGCATGTGCTTAATCTGTACAGCCAACTTGTGTTGTAGGATTTTGTGAGACGAATGATACCTAAACTCTGAGAACAAGAAATCGAGCTCTTCCACGACAAACCCATGATTCGTACCTGAATGATGTCGAAGATGAAGCCGCCTTTGTTGCTCAAGTCACATTTCGGTGCAATAGCCAGCCATGCACAGACAGCAACGATTCAGTAGTGGTTGTCTTTGTCGATCCATTCTCTCGTTCAAGTTAACTATGATCTGCATGCTGCATACGGCGGCACATCATGCAATATTTCTCTCTCTCTCTCTCTCTCTCTGGCTCTCTCGCTTATAATTAGTAGATGTGATCTATTTAATGATATTAGATTTTGGATCTGATGCATCCAAGTATCTTCGTCTTGTTTTCCTCCATGGCTACAGGACATGACACCATGCGGAAAGGCCAGAACGCAACGGATCTGTAGCTTCACATCTGCAACTAAAGACAAGGAAGCCAACACCAGCAGTCGGAAGGAAGACCTGTTATCTAAGATGCTTTGATGCCTGATGACCTGAGCGAATCGACACATCCAGACATGAAATCCTCGCAAGAAGACAAGATGAAGCGTCCCCATTGTCGTATTTTTTTATGATCTCAAAGCCCATAGAATAATGAACTGCTGATTCACCTACAGAGCCTGACTGAACTCCCTTCCTCGAGAACGTGCAGCAGTATGATCACCAAGAAGACAACAGACCTCAACTGGTGCAAAATAATAATAATAATAATAATAATAATAATAATAATAATAATAATAATAAAAGAGTCCGGAAGCCCTTTTGCAACAATGGAATGCGATATATACCTTACAACCTCTACCAGAAGAAAAATCTCATGTTAGAGTGCAGGTTGCTGTCCTCGATCGGCCATATCTCCCAAGAATCTAATCACGGTGAGGGAACTAAACAATGCTGAGGCAGGGAAGAAGCATGGGATTCTCATTACAAGTTACGCAGAACAGGACACAAAACTCCTCCTCGTTGCACAAGTAACTCCGTACCATTGCCCATCTCACAGGCTTTAGAATAGCTACAAAACACACAGGTGACTGTTGAGCACTGCGTCGTGGTACCGCGAGAAGACAATTTTAATCGACCGCATAAGGCCGGGAGATGATGAATGGTGATAGGTTGAGCTCTATTGTTCCAGTATGATGGAATTGATTTGATTGAAGCGTATCTCTGCATGGCCCATGCATCGTATCATTCGAAGTGCATGGCCTGCAAAGCTCAGGCGTCCCTGTGATGTGGTCGAAGAACAGGAGGTGATCGCTCCTCCTGTGAAGCCAGCTTAACGCAGTGTTCCTCCGCTTTAGAATGACAAAAGATTTGTGAGTTCGCCCCACACGACAGAAGCTCATCTGCATGATTTGGAATGAGAATGACCAGTCTCCATGAAGCCGCACCCAAGCTACTCGAGCACAAACACGACATCCGACATAACCATTGCCCGCGTTCTCGTTCCTTAGCGCGCACCAAATACTATGGAGAATAACACAAGCTTGGATGCTGCTGTAACTGTACGCCTCCTCCGTTTTCGAAGAGCCGGGAATTGAACTCCACTGGATTCTACTCCTTCCTACTCTGCCCTGAATGATACAAACCAATTGTTAGAGATTTTAATCTGTGAAATTATTAGCATCAAGTTTAAAGTTAGTCATATATATAATATATATATATAGGAATTATTTTTTCATGTATTAAAAAATGTTTATATCTCGGGTTACAAAAATTGGTGGTCTGATCAGTGCTAAGCCAGATGGGCAAGGCGAGTTCGGCGTACACCGGCCCTGTAATCCTTCCACTGTCAAGAGCGGGAGGTAAATCGCTGCTCTGTGAAGCCAGCCTGACGCGGTGTCCTCCGGCTTTAGGATCGAACGTGGCTCGGGCCTTCACCCGGGCCGCATGGATCAACTACTTGACTTGGAACGGGCAAAGCCAAGTCCTGCAACTACCGAACCCATCCCAATCCGACTTCTCATAACATCCACCACTTTATAATGCCCCCGCTCGGGTTACAAGCCAATGCTACCGGGCTCGGCGATCGAGGCGCTTCCACATCCTTATATAACGGCTCATATTATAGGAATTATTAGCGATGTGGGACTAAATAGTAGTTCCCTGCTCTGCGCTCCCTACATTGGAGATTCAATATATTTCAAGTTAAATTTTTTTAGGGGAAAAACTCTTGTGCCAACCCAGTAGATGTGGTCTGCTTCATATCTGCTGAGCAAGCACTGCTGGTTCAGGCCCGTGTACGTTAGCTCGCCCACGATCATCTCGGCGCAGAGTTTGGAGCTCGGGTCGGGGGAAAAGGGCCCCGGGTCCGGCTTGAGAGGTCAGCTGCTAGAGTAGTGGAGCTCAGGTCGGGTGGAGATGTTTCAGCTCGGGTCGGTCGCTGGTTCCTGCAAGAAGGTCAGGTCGGGTCCCGACGTGACCCCTCCGATGGTCAAGTTAGTTTGGTTGTCGATTTTGCGATCCCCCTCGCTCCGTAGAGGTGCGGGGGCTTTTATAGTAATGGTTACGAGGCACCCGTACCTGAGGTCCTTACTGCGTCTGTTGCTTACCATTCGTATTTCGTCGTAGCTTCCGTGGTCCTCGCGGTGAGGTGCGCGGTGTGCCTCCTGCCACTGGGGAAGGTCGGTCTTGCCCCCCCTACCTATGTCAGGTCGACCGCATGACGGTTGACCCTCCCATGCTTGTGTCAGGCTGTGCCCAATCACGTCGAGGAAGAGAGGGGGACGATGCTTACCCAGACCATGACGACGTGCTGGTAATCTCAGCCCAGATCGCCAACGCCCAAGTAAAAAGAGTCATCGGTGGACACGGAAGGTTGCACATCCGGATGGTCTGATAATCGCGGCCATCAACCCCTGGCACGGGCGCTGCACAGCTCCCTCACCGACTTGGGCCTTTGTCTAGGGGCTGGAGGCTCGACCGAGGTGTCGGTAGGCCCTTTTCCCCTTGTGGCTCTGTCGGCCTTGTGAGGGGATTTGCGTCGCCCCTTCTTCCTTTGGCCGGCAGAATCCGCCCCCCCCCCCCCCCCCCCCCCCCCCCCCCGACACGGGGATTTCCACGCGTCAAGCTCATGCTAGCCATCTCTGTAGAACCAACCATGAGTCGGGAAATCATATAGCGAAGTTTTAACAAAAGGACAAGGCATACCACGAGAAGCTGGACTGAGGCCCCGCCTCGACCAACCACTCCCCGGTCAAGTTTCCAATGGCCCAAGATGCGGACAGGATGTCCTTCAGTCGCTCGACCACGTTCATCTCCTCATCAAAAAGGTTCGGGGGGGACATTGCTAATAGGATGGGTCGACCACTCGATACCAAAATCTCATCCCTGACGCCTACTTACGAACAAAAACCGTGACTTCCAATCTTTGTTGTTGGAAGGGGCACCCCCGACCCTAAATCCCGACCAAGTAGTTAAATAGTAACCCCCTGACCCCTATACAGACGAAAGCAAGATAGAAACAAGTCCCGACTTGGGACGATTCCCGATCCCCTACATTCCCCAAGGAAGGTTATGATATAACGCCAAGAGTTTGGCGCGATCTAACCGGGCGACACCCGCCACGGCGAGACCCCTCTCGGGGGAGGGGGGGGGGGGGGGGGGGGGGGGGGGGGGGGGGGGTGGGGGGGGGAAGAATGATAGGGTACCCAATAGGCCGGTCCGACTCATCAAAGCCCACGCCAGATGGGCAGCCACGACAACACTTCGGAGGAAGCCACGTTAGCCCGAGGGACCAAGTCGGCAGCCAATCTGTTATCCAAGGTGGAGGTCCGGGTACGACACTGCCAGGCCCCACGCCCATTAATGTAGCACGGCGCGCCATGCCCTCGCCCCATGTTGTTGCAGTCGCACATCCTCCATACGTCTCGGTCATATCCCAAGGGACGACAAAGGTAAGGCTGGGTGTACGGACGAACTCCCCTCTCACAGGTATAAAACACCTGTTTCGGCAATAGGTAAAGGAAAGAAGGGAGAAGACTTTCTTTCTCTCGGACTCTCTCTCCCTTATCCAGAACTCTTAACCTCACCCTCCCGGGAGGGGCAATTCGATATCCTTCCTAACTTGTGCATCGAATGGGCCTCTCTAGGTCACCCCTCCCATCCCCAAAGAGGCTTGTGTGCAGGATCGTCATCCCTGAGATGGCCCAAGGAGCAAGCCGATCGAGATCTGGGTCGAGGACCACTCTCCGTCAACCCACGTAGGAAGTTTCGACCCCCACCGACGTAGGCGAACTTGCACACTCGGATGAGAACAGGTCGAGCAACATAAATTGTGACAAGACTTCTTGAAGCGATACAGCACTAATTGTGACTAAACATAAACTAAAAAGAAATTCGTCGATTGACACAACATAAATTGATACCAAAACTTGATCGATTCTAGACAATCGATATATACATAATGAACATCACCAAATTAAATTATTTTTTCATGTATTAAAAAATGTTTATATCTCGGGTTACAAAAAATGGTGGTCTGATCAGTGCTAAGCCAGATGGGCAAGGCGAGTTCGGCGTGCACCGGCCCTGTAATCCCTCCACCGTCAAGAGCGGGAGGTAATCGCTGCTCTGTGAAGCCAGCCTGACGCGGTGTCCTCCGGCTTTAGGATCGCACGTGGCCTCGGGCCTTCACCCGGGCCGCATGGATCAACTACTTGACTTGGAACGGGCAAAGCCGAGTCCTGCAACTACCGAACCATCCCAATCCGACTTCTCATAACATCCCACCACCTTATAATGCCCCCCGCTCGGGTTACAAGCCAATGCTACCGGGCTCGGCGATCGAGGCGCTTCCACATCCTTATATAACCGCTCATATCATATGAAGGATTAGCAATGTGGGACTAAACAGCAGTTCCCTGCTCTTTTTCCCTATCCTAGGATTCATGCACACACCACCACATGCTTTTAAGGAAAACCCCAACTGCATCAAAACACTCGATCGATCATGCAAATCATTTCATCCCCAAGGCTTTTCTCGACTGTCTAACTCCTGAAACATTAGATACCCAAATGCGCTCCTACATTGGAGATTCAATATGTTTCAAGTTAAATTTTTCTAGGGAAAAAACTCTTGTGTCTGTCCAGTAGATACGGTCTGCTTCCATATCTATTGAGCAAGCACTGCTGATTCAGGCCCGTATACGCTAGCTCGCCCACGGTCGTCTCGGCGCAGAGTTGGAGCTCGGGTCGGGGGAAAAGGGCCCCGGGTCCGGCTTGAGAGGTCAACTGCTAGAGTAGTTGAGCTCAGGTCGGGTGGAGATGTTTCAGCCCGGGTCGGTCGCTGGTTCCTGCAAGAAGGTCAGGTCGGGTCCCGACGTGACCCCTCCGACGGTCAAGTTAGTTTGGTTGTCGATTTTGCGATCCCCTCGCTCCGTAGAGGTGCGGGGGCTTTTATAGTAATGGTTACGAGGCACCCGTACCTGAGGTCCTTACTGCGTCTGTTGCTTACCATTCTTATTTCGTCGTAGCTTCCGTGGTCCTCGCGGTGAGGTGCGCGGTGTGCCTCCTGCCACTGGGGAAGGTCGGTCTTGCCCCCCCTTACCTATGTCAGGTCGACCGCATGACGGTTGACCCTCCCATGCTTGTGTCAGGCCGTGCCCAATCACGTCGGGTCGGCCACGTCGTTAGTCCAGCTGTCCGGGGCCGCAGGGACATGGCAGCCATGTCAACATTCGTCATATCATCCCCCCCCCCCACCTAAGAAGACCTTCTCGAGGTTCCTAATTTGGGTGCCGAAAATGAGGTCTTGTAATGAGTCGTCAGGTTGTAGCGAGGACAGGCTGGTCTTCGACCGGGGTGAGCGTGAATTGATTCGACCGAGCGGTGGACTCTGGAGATGATCCGATTGGGCAGGAGCTTGGGAGCTGATCAGACAGAACACGGGCTCAAGAACTAGTCTGATTGAGCGTGAGTTGATTGGACCGAGCAGGGGCTCGGGAGACGATACGACCGGGCAGGAGCTCGGGAGCTGATCAGACTGAACAGGGGCTCAGGAACTGATCTGACTGAGCGTGAGTTGCTCCGACCGAGCAGGGGCTCGTGATACGATCTGATCGGGCAGGAGCCCAGGAGCTGATCAGACTGAACAGGGTCTCAGGAACTGATCTGACTACGTGGGTTGATCCGACCGAGCAGGGGCTCGGGAGCTGACCTTAGCGACTTTGCCGAACGGTGATCTCGGGTGTAAATTCTGGGGATTTGGCCGAGAAGGTGACCTTGGGCATAAATCTTGAGGATTTGGTCGAGGAGCTGATCTCGGGCAGGAATCCTGGAGATTTTACCGAGGAGCTGATCTCGGGCACAAATCCTTGGGATTCGGCCGAGAAGTTGACCTCGGGCACAAATCTTGGGGATTTCACTAAGGAGCCGATCTCGGGTGCGAATCCTGGAGATTTTACCGAGGAGCTGATCTCGGGCACAAATCCTGGGGATTTGGCCGAGAAGGTGACCTCGGGCACAAATCTTGGGGTTTGGCCGAGGAGCCGATCTCGGGCATGAATCCTGGAGATTTTGCTGAGGGGCTGATCTCGGGCATAAATCCTGTAGATTTGGCCAAGGAACCGATCTCGGACACAAATCTTGGGGATTTGTATATATATATGATTTTTTGGGATCCTTACTTGATGGGACCAATAATGGTCAGTCCAACGAGGCAAAGAACATCGCGTCCCCACCTCGGTCACGTCACGACTCAACCACGTCGGGCCTGCGTCGCGCACCCGACCCGACCACGACGTATCCTTTAGCAGTCTTGCGGTCAGCTAACTGTCCCCCTTGACAACGGGCGGCGCAGCAGAGCCGACGTGCTAGACCAACCCTTGACCAATGCCCCTGTCCCATGTCAGCTGGCGACAGGCAGCGTGTCAGGGCAGACGCAGCAGCCGACTGGCGAACAGTGCCCCTGACAACGGGCGGTTGGGGACTTGTCATGCACAATAGCGATGACGTGGCCCACGTACGACCAACTCGCCTACACAGGTGTAAATGTTCCCTTACCACCTCCGAGTCGAGGGGGGCCCGAAGGAAAGGGAAAAAAGGATCGGATCTCCTCATTCAATCCGACCGATCCCTGACTTGATCGTCGGAGGGACTCGACCAAGCCCAAACAGCTCAGCCTGAGTCTTTTGCAGGACTCACCACTGACCAACCGAGGAAGTTGCTTGAAGAGTGGAGTTGAGCTACCACGTCATCGGACCATGGAGGCGATCTTGCGTACACGGGAGACCTCATCCGGGTGATCCGTCATCCAACATTACGGGACAACCCCAACATTACTAATCTCATGTCATGAGCGGTACCCTCAGCTTTAGGATCCCATGTGGTTTGGACCTTCGTAAGGGTCACATGGCTCAACTGCTAGACTTGGAACGGGCAAGTCGAATTATTCAACACGGCACCTAACCCACTCGAGCCGATCACAACATCCCACCATAATATTGCCCTCGCTAGGGTTACAAGCCAACGCTACTAGGTTTGGCAATCGTTGCACTTTCACATCATCATATACCGGCTTATGTCGTACAATGTGGGACCAAGAGTAATTCCCCATTCCTAGGTTTAATGCACCACACATGCTTTCCAAGAGAACCCCAACTTTATTAAAAACTTTTGATCATGGTTCCCACCACCGAAAACCATTCCATTGCCTTCGAACAAACTAATAGAAGATGCCTTGTAGATCCCCAAGGCTTTTCTAGATCGCCTAATTCTTAATCTTGAAATATGGATACCCCCAAGGCTGTTGTACTTAGTGCATACGCATCACTAGGCGTCACATCGACTGTGTAGTTTCTAGTTGGCGCACAATCGCACATGGCCACGACGATGATGAAGACATCGATCAGTCACATGCGAACAACCATGCAATCGTAGGTGAAAAACAGGCAACACGTAAGTGACGGACGATCGATGCGCCAGCGACAAAACCCATGAGCATGGGCACGATGGAATGCGATGACAACATCGATGTGAGAATTAGATTTTTTTTTAAAGGTTCTAATATATGTTATGAACGATAGTTATGCCCTTCAGAAATCAAATACTTTCATTATATATCCCATAGAAAATTATAATTTTATAGTTCAAAAATTAAAATGGTGAGGTTGTTGACTGGTCGCATGCGAATAGCTACGCAATCACGGGCGACATGTCGACAACAAATGGTTGGTGCACCGTCGATGAGACCGCAAGTGTGGGCACGATGAAATGACGATAACATGAATTAGTTTTTTTTAAAGAATATATTTACTCCTCAAAAATCAAAAGATTCCTCCTTAAATCAACTTTGATAATTATGCACTTCAGAATTATTTTCATTATATATCTTATATAAAATTATAATTTTATCTTTCAAAAATTAATAGTTTCTAGGTTCGAATAGTACATTCCTTAAAGGCAATATATACTAGACATTATATATTTGCATGATATATTGGGATCGCCGAGTGCATCTTCGTATAAGATCATATCTCTTAAAGGTTTTCTACTGATATAATCATCAGAGCAAATAATCAAAATTAGAATTCTTAAAATGATACCGCACTAATTGTGACTAAACATAAACTAAAAAGGAATTCGTCGAGTGACACAACATAAATTGTGACTAGACTTATTATGACTAAACATAAACTAAAAAGGAATTCGTCGAGTGACACAACATAAATGGTGATAAGACTTGATCGATTCTAGACAATCGATATATACATAATGAACATCACCAAATTATGGATCTACAAATCTCAAGTTGAGTACAAACAAATTATTTTTTCATGTATTAAATGTTTATATCTCGGGTTACAAACAAAAAATGGTGGTCTGATTAGTGCTAAGCCAGATGGGCAAGGCGAGTTCGGCGTACACCGGCCCTGTAATCCTTCCACCGTCAAGAGCGGGAGGACAAATTATTTTTTCATGTATTAAATGTTTATATCTCGGGTTACAAACAAAAAATGGTGGTCTGATTAGTGCTAAGCCAGATGGGCAAGGCGAGTTCAGCGTACACCGGCCCTGTAATCCTTCCACCGTCAAGAGCGGGAGGTAATCGCTGCTCTGTGAAGCCAGCCTGACGCGGTGTCCTCCGGCTTTAAACAAAAAATGGTGGTCTGATTAGTGCTAAGCCAGATGGGCAAGGCGAGTTCGGCGTACACCGGCCCTGTAATCCTTCCACCGTCAAGAGCGGGAGGACAAATTATTTTTTCATGTATTAAATGTTTATATCTCGGGTTACAAACAAAAAATGGTGGTCTGATTAGTGCTAAGCCAGATGGGCAAGGCGAGTTCGGCGTACACCGGCCCTGTAATCCTTCCACCGTCAAGAGCGGGAGGTAATCGCTGCTCTGTGAAGCCAGCCTGACGCGGTGTCCTCCGGCTTTAAACAAAAAATGGTGGTCTGATTAGTGCTAAGCCAGATGGGCAAGGCGAGTTCGGCGTACACCGGCCCTGTAATCCTTCCACCGTCAAGAGCGGGAGGTAATCGCTGCTCTGTGAAGCCAGCCTGACGCGGTGTCCTCCGGCTTTAGGATCGAACATGGCTCGGGCCTTCACCCGGGCCACATGGATCAACTACTTGACTTGGAAAAATTAATAGTTCCTAGGTTCGAATAGTACATTCCTTAAAGGCAATATATACTAGACATTATATATTTGCATGATATATTGGGATCGCCGAGTGCATCTTCGTATAAGATCATATCTCTTAAAGGTTTTCTACTGATATAATCATCAGAGCAAATAATCAAAATTAAAATTCTTAAAACGGTACCGTACTAATTGTGACTAAACATAAACTAAAAAGGAATTCATCGAGTGACAACATAAATTGTGACTAGACTTATTATGACTAAACATAAACTAAAAAGGAATTCGTCGAGTGACACAACATAAATGGTGATAAGACTTGATTATGGATCTACAAATCTCAAGTTGAGTACAAACAAATTATTTTTTCATGTATTAAATGTTTATATCTCGGGTTACAAACAAAAAATGGTGGTCTGATTAGTGCTAAGCCAGATGGGCAAGGCGAGTTCGACGTACACCGGCCCTGTAATCCTTCCACCGTCAAGAGCGGGAGGTAATCGCTGCTCTGTGAAGCCAGCCTGACGCGGTGTCCTCCGGCTTTAGGATCGAACGTGGCTCGGGCCTTCACCCGGGCCGCATGGATCAACTACTTGACTTGGAACGGGCAAAGCCAAGTCCTGCAACGACCGAACCCATCCCAATCCGACTTCTCATAACATCCCACCACCTTATAATGCCCCCGCTCGGGTTACAAGCCAATGCTACCGGGCTCGGCGATCGAGGCGCTTCCACATCCTTATATAACGGCTCATATTATAGGAATTATTAGCGATGTGGGACTAAATAGTAGTTCCCTGCTCCTTCCTTATTCCCTCTCCTAGGATTCATGCACACACCGCCACATGCTTTTCAGGAAAACCCCAACTGCATCAAAACACTCGATCATGCAAATCATTTCATCCCCAAAGGCTTTTCTCGACTGTCTAACTCCTGATCTTGAAACATTAGATACCCAAATGCGCTCCTACATTGGAGATTCAATATGTTTCAAGTTAAATTTTTTTAGGGGAAAAACTCTTGTGCCAACCCAGTAGATGCGGTCTGCGTCCATATCTACTGAGCAAGCACTGCTAGTTCAGGCCCGTGTACGTTAGCTCGCCCACGATCATCTCGGCGCAGAGTTGGAGCTCGGGTCGGGGGAAAAGGGCCCCGGGTCCGGCTTGAGAGGTCAGCTGCTAGAGTAGTGGAGCTCAGGTCGGGTGGAGATGTTTCAGCTCGAGTCGGTCGCTGGTTCCTGCAAGAAGGTCAGGTCGGGTTGGGTCCCGACGTGACCCCTCCGACGGTCAAGTTAGTTTGGTTGTCGATTTTGCGATCCCCTCGCTCCGTAGAGGTGCGGGGGCTTTTATAGTAATGGTTACGAGGCACCCGTACCTGAGGTCCTTACTGCGTCTGTTGCTTACCATTCGTATTTCGTCGTAGCTTCCGTGGTCCTCGCGGTGAGGTGCGCGGTGTGCCTCCTGCCACTGGGGAAGGTCGGTCTTGCCCCCCCTTACCTATGTCAGGTCGACCGGATGACGGTTGACCCTGTCATGCTTGTGTCAGGCCGTGCCCAATCACGTCGAGGAAGAGAGGGGGACGATGCTTACCCAGACCATGACGACGTGCTGGTAATCTCAGCCCAGATCGCCAACGCCCAAGTAAAAAGAGTCATGGTGGACACGGAAAGTTCTGTCGATATTTTATATTTTGGTGCTTTTCAGAAGCTCGGTTTAACTGACCAAGATTTGCTTCATGTGGTAACAACGCTAACAGGATTCACGGGGGATTCAATTTCTCCTGTTGGAACAGTTGTCCTCCCAATCACCGTCGGGGAAGAGCTGAGATCAAAAACACTGTTGGTATCATTTATCGTGGTGGCGCTCCTCTCGGCGTACAACGCCTTCATCGGCAGACCCACACTTAACAAACTCAGGGCGGTGGTCTCGACGTACCACCAAGTCATGAAATTCCCGACCAGGGCTGGGGTAGGAGAAGTCCGAAGCGACCCCCGAGAATCCAGACAATGTTATCTCACAGCGACTACGCTTCCAAGAAACTTAAAGTCTCGCCTCCTACCCACGGCGTCCGAGACTCAAGCAAGGCGTCCCCGAAGCCCGAACCGACAGAGAAGGTAGTCCAAATTCCCTTAGATCCAAGGATCCCGGACAAAACCATCCAGATTGGCTCAATGCTCCCGGAGGAACAACGCATTCAACTGATCGAATTCCTCAAGAAAAACGTGGACGTCTTCGCCTGATCCCCAAATGACATGCCCGGGATCGACCCTAGAGTGGCTCAACACCATCTCAACATAGAGCCTACTGCCCGACCCGTAAAGCAGCGGCCGAGGAAGTTCGCCCCCGACCGACAAAAGGCCATCGAAAAGGAGGTCACTCTTTTATTAGATGCGGGACTCATCTCCGAAGTGAAGTATCCTACTTGACTGTCCAATGTTGTTTTGGTCAAGAAAAGTAATGGAACTTGATGTGCATTGACTACACCAGCCTTAGTCGGGCTTGCCCGAAAGATTATTATCCTCTCCCATGGATCGACCTTTTGGTCGACTCTACTTCTGGATACGAGCTGCTTTCATTCATGGACATCTTCTCGGGATACAATCAGATCCGGATGGCTCCGGAAGATTCGGAAAGCACGACCTTCATTACCCACCACGACACCTATTGTTACAAAGCCATGCCTTTCAGATTAAAGAACGCTGGTGCAACCTACCAAAGAATGGTTAATCGATTGTTCGAAAAACAAATCGGGCGGAACATGGAGGTGTACGTCGACGACATGATAGTCAAAAGCCGGGAAGCAGCCACGCACCTGGACGACCTAGCCGAGACGTTTCAGACGTTAAGGCAATACAGGATGAGACTGAACCCAACCAAGTGTGTGTTCAGGGTCGGATTCGGGAAGTTCCTCGGGTTCATCATCCACCAAAGGGGGATCGATGTGAACCCGAAAAAAGTAGATGCCATCCTTCAAATGCGTTCTCCCTGAACAATTAAGGACATCCAACAGCTCACTGGAAGACTGGCAGCACTGAGCTGGTTCGTCTCCCGAGTCAAAGATAAGAACTTCACCTTCTTCCGAGCCTTGAGACGAGCGAAAGACTTCGAGTGGGATTCCCAATGCAAAGAAGCTTTCCAACAATTGAAGATGCATATTGGCCGCCTCCCGCGCCTCACCTCAACCGATCCTGGGGAGCCCCTCGGGATCTACTTGGCGACCTCAGAGGTGGCGGTTAGCTCGGTCCTAGTCCGGTTCGAAAAAGACGGGCAGGAACCGGTATATTACTGCAGCCATATCCTGAGCGGTCCCGAGGAGCAGTATCCACAAATTGAAAAGCTCGCCCTGGCATTAATCTTAGCCTCAAGGAAGCTGAGGCCTTACTTCCAAGCTCACCCCATTAAGGTAATTACCGACCGACCTTTGCGTCAGATACTCTCAAAGTTTGATGTTGCAAGTCGGATGCTCAAGTGGTCAGTCGAGTATATTCCGAGGACCGCGATAAAAGCTCAGGTCCTAGCCGACTTCATATCAGAATCAACAAGTCGAGAGGAACCGCCACCGACCATGAAGTGGACGGTTCATCCAACGCGGAGCGCGGAGGTGCCGGGCTCGTCCTCAAAGGGCCCTGACAGTCAAGTCTTCGAGCATGCGCTCCGGCTTGAATTCAAGGCCACAAATAACAAAGCTGAGCATGAGGCATTGTTGTTCGACTTAAATCTCGTTGTCGATCTCCGTGTCAAGGACATTGAAGTCTTCACCGACTCTCAGCTCGTCGCTGGGCAGGTCAACTGAGAATTCGAAGCCCGAGACCAGTCGATGATCCACTACTTGATAGAGGTACGACGTTCCACCCAACAGTTTAACCACTTTGTCATAACAAAAATATCTCGGACAGACAACATACAGGCCGACACCCTGGCTAGACTAGCTGCAACCCGCGGTTCGGCACCATGCCTGACATGGGTAGCCAGGATCGTGATTCCTTCGACGGTCGTCGAGGTGGCCGCAACCGAAGTTGACCACGATTGGGTCGAAGAGATCCTCAAATTCAAGGGCAAAGACATGCTTTCCCAAGACCTTAGTGTCGCTCGACGCGTAAAGAGAGCGAGCTCGTGGTATTGCATCCTCAACGGACATCTCTACCGACGAGGGTTCGCACAATCGCTTCTCCAATGCCTATGACTGACCGAGGCGCAAACTACGCTGGCCGAGATCCATGAGGGGATATGTGGAGAGCATGTCGAAGTCCGGACCTTGGCCCACAAAATACACAGGCAAGGGTATTACTGGTCGACCATGTAGCAAGATATACAGGTTTACGTGTAGAAATGTGAAAGATGTCAAAAGCATGTCAGGATCCAACACCAATCGGCGGTCCCGATGTCCACCGTGGATTGCGCCTGGCCGTTCGCCCAATGGGGAATAGATTTGCTCGGCCCCATTCCCCCAGCCTCGGGGCAATGGAGATTCCTCATAGTTGGAGTCGACTACTTTTCTAAATGGGTGGAGGTCGAACCATTGGCATCCATCATCGAGAGACAAGTCGAAGGGTTCGTTTGGAAGAACATCATTACTCGGTTCGGTATCCCGAGGGCAATCGTCACCGACAATGGAACACAGTTTAACAACCCAAAATTCAGGGCGTTTTGTGAGAGCTATCGGATCCAACTGAAGTTCAGCTCCGTCGCCCACCCACAAACGAATGGACTGGCCGAAGTCACCAACCAGGCCATCCTTGACGGGCTAAAGAAAATAGTACAAGGTGCGCGAGGGACTTGGGTGGATGAGCTCCCAAGCATCCTGTGGGCATCCCGGACAATCCCTAGATGCACCACTGACGAGTCACCGTTCAGCTTAACCTTTGGGACCGAGGCGGTTCTCCCGCCTGAGGTGGTCTACCCAACCTTTCGGGTAGAATTCTACGAAGACGTCACGTCAACCGACCGACTGGGAGAGAATCTCGATCTTCTCGAAGAACGGAGAGCCGCGGCACATTTGCGAGCCCTCGAGTATAAGAAGGCGGTAGCAAGACTTTACAACCACCGAGTTCGCCCTCGCGAGATCAGGGCGGGAGACTTGGTACTGCGGAAGGCCGAGGTAAGTGCCCCTACCTATTCCCAAGGCAAGCTCACGGCGAACTGGGAAGGACCGTACCGAGTAGAGACTTCACCCCGGGAAGGCAACTTCACCCTGACTACTATGGAAGGGAAAAGACTGTCGAGAACTTGGCACATTTCAAATTTATGAAAGTTCTATGTTTAGAGAATCCCGAGCGTTTTCAATAAAAGAGAGCGCTTTGCATTGATCTAAGGTAAGTACAACTATTGTTTGAGGTCCGACATACAAATGAGGAAGAAAGAGGAACTCCCGACAGACAAAAAGAAAAAGAAAAACAACAACTCATTCTTCGGGCGGAGGCAGGGAATCGTCGAAGGGCTATTCGTCGGCCATTGTGGCGTCAGCATCCTCGGGAAGGGTGACGAAGGGGTCCAACTCGATCTCTACCCCCGGATGCCGAGCCTGGAGTCGGGTAAGAGCCAACCGATACCCGTACTCCAGCGATACCCTCCCCATCCGCAAGAGACCCATCTCGAACCCGGGTGATTCCTTGTACTCTTCAATCGCCCTCTACGGTAGGTCCTCCCGGAGAGTCTCCTTGGACCGAGCCAGATCCAGCAGCTCGGTCTCCATTTGGCGTACTTGGGCCCTCGCACTCTGGAGTTGGCCCTCGGAGTCGCCCAACCGTTCCCGGAGATCGGCAAGCCGCCTTTCCAGGCTAGCTGATTCCGACCGAGTCTTTTCCAGCTCCGCCTCTACCGACGCCCGTCGATCGTTTGCTTCTTCAAGCTCGATCCGGAGGTGTGGCTCGGACCTCGGCCACAGCCACCACATCTGGATTTCCCCCCTCCTTCAAGTCTTGGAGTTCTTGGCGTAGGAGGGTCATCTTCCCGTCCAGGGAAGTGATCACACGACCCGCGTCATTCACTCGGTCGAACAAGGCCGCATGATAGTGTTGGTTCTAGAAACCGAGCGGTCGGTCAGTAAAAAAAAAGGGAAAGTGCAAGAAAAGCCCGAGAAGGTACTTACCAATACCATGGCTTTGGCTGCCCCGTCCATCAACACCTTGGATGGAAGAGTATACAGGTCCGACGCCAGCCGCGGGAGTAACACACCTCGGATGTATGTTGCTGAGGCCTCCCCGCTCTGCCAGGCCGACGTTCCATGCATCAACGGTCTGAGGTCGGGGTCAAGGGGAGTGTCAGAAGCTTGTTCCGGAAGGTTGCACATCCGGATGGTCTGATAATCGCGGCCATCAACCCGGCACGGGCGCTGCACAGCTCCCTCACCGACTTGGGCCTTTGTCTAGGGGCTGGAGGCTCGACCGAGGTGTCGGCAGTGCCTTTTCCCCTTGTGGCTCTGTCGGCCTTGTGAGGGGATTTGCGTCGCCCCTTCTTCTTTTGGCCGGCAGAATCCCACCCCCCCCCCCCCCCCCCCCCCCCCCCCCCCCCCCGACATTTTCGAGAGGCTTCTGGCGCACCCATGGCCTCCTCGACGGGGATCTCCTACACGTCGGACCCGGACTCGGTGGGCAGGATCGACGAAGGCGGCGGTGCTGGAGCCGGAACCGAGGGTGCAGTCCCAGGACGCCCCTCCCCCCCCCCCCCGACACGGGGATTTCCACGCGTCAAGCTCATGCAAGCCATCTCTGTAGAACCAACCATGAGTCGGGAAATCATATAGCGAAGTTTTAACAAAAGGACAAGGCATACCACGAGAAGCTGGACTGAGGCCCGCCTCGACCAGCCACTCCCCGGTCAAGTTTCCAATGGCCCAAGATGCGGACATGATGTCCTTCAGTCGCTCGACCACGTTCGTCTCCTCATCAAAAAGGTTCGGGGGGACGTTGCTAATAGGATGGGTCGACCACTCGATACCAAAATCTCATCCCTGACGCCTACTTACGAACAAAAACCGTGACTTCCAATCTTTGTTGTTGGAAGGGGCACCCCCGACCCTAAATCCCGACCAAGTAGTTAAATAGTAACCCCCTGACCCCTATACAGACGAAAGCAAGATAGGAACAAGTCCCGACTCGGGACGATTCTCGATCCCCTACATTCCCCGAGGAAGGTTATGATATAACGCCAAGAGTTTGACGTGATCTAACCGGGCGACACCCGCCACGGCGAGACCCCTCTCGGGGGAGGGGGGGGGGGGGGGGAGAATGATAGGGTACCCAATAGGCTGGTCCGACTCATCGAAGCCCACGCCATATAGGCAGCCACGACAACACTTCGGAGGAAGCCACGTTAGCCCGAGGGACCAAGTCGGCAGCCAATCTGTTATCCAAGGTGGAGGTCCGGGTACGACACTGCCAGGCCCCACGTCCATTAATGTAGCACGGCGCGCCATGCCCTCGCCCCATGCTGTTGCAGTCGCACATCCTCCGTACGTCTCGGCCATATCCCAAGGGACGACAAAGGTAAGGCTGGGTGTACGGACGAACTCCCCTCTCACAGGTATAAAACACCTGTTTCGGCAATAGGTAAAGGAAAGAAGGGAGAAGACTCTCTTTCTCTCGGACTCTCTCTCCCTTATCCAGAACTCTTAGCCTCACCCTCCCGGGAGGGCAATTCGATATCCATCCTAACTTGTGCATCGAATGGGCCTCTCTAGGTCACCCCTCCCATCCCCAAAGAGGCTTGTGTGCAGGATCGTCATCCCTGAGACGGCCCAAGGAGCAAGCCGATCGAGATCTGGGTCGAGGACCACTGAGGGAGCGTTAACCCACGTAGGAAGTTTCGACCCCCACCGACGTAGGCGAACTTGCACACTCGGATGAGAACAGGTCGAGCAACATAAATTGTGACAAGACTTCTTGAAGCGATACAACACTAATTGTGACTATACATAAACTAAAAAGAAATTCGTCGGGTGACACAACATAAATTATACCAAGACTTGATCGATTCTAGACAATCGATATATACATAATGAACATCACCAACAAATTATGGATCTACAAAAAATGGTGGTCTGATCAGTGCTAAGCCAGATGGGCAAGGCGAGTTTCGGCGTACACCGGCCCTGTAATCCTTCCACCGTCAAGAGCGGGAGGTAATCGCTGCTCTGTGAAGCCAGCCTGACGCGGTGTCCTCCGGCTTTAGGATCGAACGTGGCTCGGGCCTTCACCTGGGCCGCATGGATCAACTACTTGACTTGGAACGGGCAAAGCCAAGTCCTGCAACGACCGAACCTGAGGTCCTTGCTGCGTCTGTTGCTTACCATTCATATTTCGTCGTAGCTTCCGTGGTCCTCGCGGTGAGGTGCGCGGTGTGCCTCCTGCCACTGGGGAAGGTCGGTCTTGCCCCCCCTTACCTATGTCAGGTCGACCGCATGACAGTTGACCCTCCCATGCTTGTGTCAGGCCGTGCCAAATCACGTCGGGTCGGCCACGTCGTTGGTCCAGCTGTCCGGAGCCGCAGGGACATGGCAGCCACGATGTTGGTCCAGCTGTCCGGGGCCGCAGGTGACCTCAGGCACAAATCTTGAGGATTTGGTCGAGGAGCTGATCTCGGGCACGAATCCTGGAGATTTTACCGAGGAGCTGATCTCGGGCACAAATCCTGGGGATTCGGCCGAGAAATTGACCTCGGGCACAAATCTTGGGGATTTCACCGAGGAGCCGATCTCGGGCGCGAATCTTAGAGATTTTACTGAGGAGCTGATCTCGGGCACAAATCCTGGGGATTTGGCCGAGAAGGTGACCTCGGGCACAAATCTTGGGGATTTGACCGAGGAGCCGATCTCGGGCACGAATCCTGGAGATTTTGCCGAGGGGCTGATCTCGGGCACAAATCCTGTAGATTTGGTCGAGGAACCGATCTCGGACACAAATCTTGGGGATTTGGCCGAGAAGGTGACCTCGGGCACAAATCCTAGGGATTTGGCCGAGGGGTTATTTGCATCGTGCCTTTGTTATCATTTTTATTTAATACTATTATATGTGTATTTTATTATTATTTCTCTTGCGTCGTGGTACCCTCAATGCGATGGTGCATTTAATGCATTTGGTGGTTTGGGATGGCGCCTCGTTCTGCCTCGGGAAGCTGAAACGACACTCTTGGGCCCTATAAATTTCTTACGACCAGGTTGAGACCTCACTTTCTCATTTTGCTCCTCTTCGCTTCTCACTCGGGAATCCCTTAGCCACCCAGCGTCCCTTCAGTCGGATTCTTTTTGAACAGGTCGGAATGACCTCCTCAAATTTTTTGAGTAGTCTTAGGGTCATCTCTTCCCTAGGATCGGGGGGAGTGAGTCAGAGTGATCTTGAGGCCAATTCCTCGGGAGCGTCTTCGGGGCCCTTGTCGTCGATCGACTCAAGGGCCCTGGAGTTCATGAAAGCGGATCATGACCTAGATACGGCAGTGACCGTGGGGTCTCTTGCCATGATTAGGGAGCGGTATAGCATCCCGATCGAATATGGGTTGCATGTTCCGTAACCCGGGCAGCGCCCTTTCAGTTCGGACGTGCACGGTATGTGCATCTCGGTGGATGCTATGGAGACCGATCTTCGGTTTCCACTACATCCCCTTATAGAAGAGTGCCTTAAGTGGTGGAGGATCTCCCATAGCCAAGTAGCGCCTAACTCGTGGCGTTACCTACTCGGGGTCGGGATCATCCCGACTCGGGACTTGTTCATGGCGTGCTTTCGCCTTTGTAAAAATCGGGGTGCTACTATCTTACCGCCCGAGTCGGTTTCCGGGTCAGCAAGTCGCCTTCTAACAATAAAGGTTGGAAATCCTGCTACCTTTTCGTGAGTGGTCCAGTCTGGGGGTTTAGGCTTGATTGGTCGGCACACCTAATCGGCAATGCCCCCCCGTACTTATCCGAGGAATTCGACCTGGTCGGCAGACTGAAGGGAATCCTTTCCTCTTCACGCACGATCAAGGAGATGACCGAGCTTTGGCTGGTCAAGGCGGGTCTCAGCCCGGCCTCTAAGGGTATTGTTATTTTACCCTGTTTTATCTTTTCAAGTTGGTTTCTAACATGTCAGTCGGGATGCAGATCGGATGGATCTCGACGAGTTGCGCGGGATGCCCAAGGTGTCTTGCGGTAAGGCCCCCTCGACTCGCACCGCCGCCCCAGCCCGGGAGGTCATCACTTCTCCAGCGAGGGAAACCCCGAAGGCCTCATCCAAACGACCGAGCGATGCCTCAACCGAGCAGGTCGACGATCTAGCTCGACGACCGAAGAAGGTGAAGGTGTTGACGAGGAGGCACAAGTCTCGACATGGCGAGGGGGAAACTCGCAACCGCTCCAATGGCAAGGAGCCAACAACACTGTCAGAGGAGCTCGAGACGCTCGTTGAATCTGATGAGGGGGGCGCATTGTCGGTACACCACCGCTCGAGGTCCATGAAGGACCTCTTTAAGACTAAGTTCATAAGGACGATGCAGGGTACTACACCCTACATATGTCCGATCTGGGTCACCAAGACCCCGACAAGGAAATGAAGGCCATGTGGAGGGGGTTGAAGAATTCGACAAAAATCTGGAATGATTCGTCGGTCGCGGAGGAGTTCGAGAGGGGACTTCTCCACCCTCAGCTGGCACAGGAGCTATACACGCTCCCCTCGGAAGTCCTGCTGGCCCGGGCTGCTAAAGAGATGGTTCTGGTAAGTTCCCGACCCTTGTCTCAGCGTCGCTAGTTTTCATCTTAGTCGGGTTCTTACAATTGCCGCTCTGTGCAGAGCCAACATTTCCAGATGGTGCTCTTTGACCGAGTCCAAGACGCGGGCCGGTTAATCACATTCATGGACTACCGGATCTCCAATCTTCAACAGGAGCTCGACGCCCTAAAATCTGGAGGGGGTCCAGAGGCGGTCGCCAAGGCCGAGGAGCGAGCTTCGAGCAGGAGCAAGAGCTCGGGAAAACCAAGCAGGAGCGGGATGTGACGCTCCAATGGCTCGAAGCCTCTGAGAAGGAGTTGACTAAGGTTCAGAGCAATCTAGCTGAGATTCAGAGGTTGCTGAAGGTGGTGCGGGTTAGAGCTCAGAAAATGGACGACGATCTCTTACAATCTGTGAAGGCTTTGGAGAGCGCCCAATCCGAGCTGCCCAAGCAAGCTGTCGACCGCTACAAGGAGTCGGCCGGCTTTAAGGAGGGGCTGAAGTGGATGGGTCGGGTCACCTATGAGTACGGGTATCGGGTGGCATTAGCCCGCTTTCGCGCTCTGCACCCGAACTCAGAGGTGGGGGAAGACCTCTTCACCATCCATCCCGAGGATGATCTGGTGCCGATGAAGAGGCAGCAGGCGTTCGACGATCTCTTACAATCCGTGAAGGCTTTGGAGAGCGCCCAATCCGAGCTGCCCAAGCAAGAAGTCGACCGCTACAAGGAGTCAGCCGGCTTTAAGGAGGGGCTGAAGCGGATGGGTCAGGTCACCTATGAGTACGGGTATCGGGTGGCATTAGCCCGCTTTCGCGCTCTGCACCCGGACTCAGAGGTGGGGGAAGACCTCTTCACCATCCATCCTGAGGACGATCTGGTGCCGATGAAGAGGCAGCAGGCGTTCGACGACTCGAACCCGCCTGAGTCCTGACTATGTAATTTACTAGTTGTCATTCTATGATTCGGGTCGGGAAAAGCCTCATTTTGTTCCCGACGTCTTTTGTAATCATATTTTCATCAATACAACTCGGGGCACATTTTTCCATATTATGTGTAAAATTTTTGTAGATTTGAAATGTGCCAAGTTCTCAGTAGCACCCATCCCTCCATTGTTGCCAGTGTATAAGTCCCTTCTCGGACAACTTCGACGACTCGGTAAGGACCCTCCCAGTTCGGAGCCAGCTTCCCACGGGATCGAGTCGGGTCGTAGACCTCGACTTTTCGTAGCACTAGGTCATCCATCCTGACGAACCGAGGGCGCACTCGATGGTTGTAAAGCTTGGCGACAACCCTTCTATAAGCTAGTGTCCGCAGATGGGCGTCGTCTCACTTTTCCTCCAGTAGATCGAGGTTTTCGTGCAGCTGTTGGTTAGACGCCTCTTCGTCGTGGGTCTAGACCCGGAGGCTTGGGAAAACCACCTCGGGAGGTAGTACAGCCTCGATTCCGAAAGCTAGGCTATAAGGGGATTCCCCCGTTAGGGTTTTTGGAGTCGTCCGAGACACCCAGAGAATGCTCGGAAGTTCCTCCACCCAAGAGGTCGGGGCTCCGGAAATTCTTTTCTTCAACCCTTCAAGAATGGCTCGGTTTGTCACCTTGGCAAGTCCGTTGGCTTGGGGGTGGGCGACCGAGCTAAACTTTAGTTGGATGCGATAGTTTTGACAAAATGAATTGAATTAAGTATGAGATGTTAGGATGGACGACGCGAGTTGGGGAATTAGTTAGTCGAATTCCTCTTTGAAGCTGATAGAATCCAACTATAGCTCATTGTTCTGCTGACGAGCTCTTACAATCCGTGAAGGCTTTGGAGGGCACCCAATCTAAGCTGCCCAAGCAAGCGGTCGATCGCTACAAGGAGTCGGCCGGCTTTAAGGTGGGGCTGAACCGGATGGGTCAGGTCACCTATGAGTACGGTTATCCGGTGGCATTAGCTTGCTTCCGCGCTCTGCACCTGGACTCAGAGGTGGGGGAAGACCTCTTCACCATCCATCCCGAGGACGATCTGGTGCCAATGAAGAGGCAGCAGGCGTTCGACGACTCGGACCCGCCCGAGTCCTGACTATGTAATTTACTGGTTGTCATTCTATAATTCGGGTCGGGAAAAGCCTCATTTTGTTCCCGACGTCTTTTGTAATCGTATTTTCATCAATACAACTCGGGGCACATTGTTCCATATTATGTGTAAAATTTTCGTAGATTTAAAATTTGCCAAGTTCTCGGTAGCACCTGTCCCTCCATTATTGCCAGTGTATAAGTCTCATCTCGGAAAACTTCGATGACTCGGTAAAGACCCTCCCAGTTAGGAGCCAGCTTCCCACGGGATCGAGTCGGGTCGCTGACCTCGACTTTTCGTAGCACTAGGTCGTCCATCCTGACGAACCGAGGGCGCACTCGATGGTTGTAAAGCTTGGCGACAGCCCTTCTATAAGCTAGTGTCCGCAGATGGGCGTCGGCTCGCTTTTCCTCCAATAGATCGAGGTTTTCGTGCAGCTGTTGGTTAGACGCCTCTTCGTCGTGGGTCTGGACCCGGAGGCTTGGGAAAACCACCTCGGGAGGTAGTACAGCCTCGATTCCGAAAGCTAGGCTATAAGGGGATTCCCCCGTTAGGGTTTTTGGAGTCGTCCGAGACACCCAGAGAATGCTCGGAAGTTCCTCCACCCAAGAGGTCGGGGCTCCGGAAATTCTTTTCTTCAACCCTTCAAGAATGGCTCGGTTTGTCACCTTGGCAAGTCCGTTAGCTTGGGGGTGGGCGACCGAGCTAAACTTTAGTTGGATGCGATAGTTTTGACAAAATGCCTTAAACTTTGCATTATTGAATTACGTTTCGTTGTTTGTGATTATGACTCTAGGAAGGCCGAACCTGGTTATGATGTTCTTCCACACGAATCCTTCAACTTGCCTTTCGGTAATTGAGGCTAATGGCTCGGCCTCGAGCCATTTGGTGAAATAATTGACTCCTACTATTAGGAACCTCTGTTGTTCCGAGGCTGGGGGAAGGGGCCGAGGAGGTCCATTCCCCATTGGGCGAAAGGTCAAGCGCAGTCGGCAGTTGTGAGCAGTACTATCGGTTGATGTTGGAACCGGGCGTGCTTCTGGCATGGCTCGCAGCTTTGCACGTAGGTCTGAGCATCTTTACGCAGGGTGGGCCAATAGTAACCTTGCTTGAGAATCTTGTGTGCCACGGTGTGAGCGCCGACATGGTCTCTACATATTCCCTCATGGGTCTCGGCTAAAGTGGTGCGCGCTTCGATCGGATGCAGACACCGAAGCAGTGGTCGGCTAAAACCTCGTCGATAGAGCCGACCATCGATAATACAATACCATGACTCTGTCCTCTTAATCCTTCGGGCAGCCGCCTTGTCTTCGGGGAGGGCTCCTGTTTGCTTGAAACGAATGATTTCATTGATCCAGCTTCCATCTTCCTCATTGACGGCTAACACTCCTAAGTTGACGGAAGGTCCGGTGGTTCTCACTATTCCTCGTGGCGACGTGTCGGTCACACAAAAGGACGCAAGCCTGGCCAGCGCGTCCGCTTGTGAATTCTCGGCACGAGGCACTTTGGTGATGATACACCTCCGAAATGGATCCGTCATCCATCGCACCTCGGCCCGGTATTTGTTCATCACCGCTTCCCGGGTATCGAACTCTCCATTGACTTGGCCTACAACGAGTTGGGAATCAGTAAATATTTCAATGTCTTCCGCGCCCAGTTTGGTTGCGACCTTTAGACCGAACAGGAGCGCCTCATATTTTGCTTCATTGTTTGTGGCCTTGAACCCTAGTCGAAGCGTGCTCGTAGATGTGGCCGGAGGGGTCCTTGAGCACCAAGCCGACGCCTCCTCTTTTCGAGTTGGCGGACCCATCAATGTGTAGCATCCATCTAAGGTTCGAGCTCGCCGGGATCTCCGGGGGCATGAGTTTCGAGAAGAAGTCTGCCACCACCTGACCTTTGATCGTCTTTCTTGCCACGTACTCGATGTCGAATTTCCCCAATTCTACCGACCATTTAAGCATCCGACCTGCAACATCAAACTTCGAGAGGATATGGCGCAAGGGTTGGTCGGTTATCACCTTGATAGGATGTGTCTGGAAGTACGGCCTTAGCTTTCTCGATGCCAGGATCAGCGCCAAGGCCAGCCTTTCTATGGGAGGGTAGCGGAGCTCGGGACCTGTCAGGACATGGTTGGTGTAGTAAATCGGCCTTTGCCCGGCTTTGTCGAGCGTCACCAAGACTGAGCTAACTGCCAGGTCGGATGCCGCAAGGTACAAGCCGAGAGGCTCCCCGTCCCTCACCGACGCCAACTGGGGCAGGTGTTTGATATGACTCTTTAGCTGGCAGAATGCTTCCTCGCATTCGGGGGTCCAACTGAAATCTTTTGCTGACTTCAGCGCTTGGATGAAGGTCGAGCTCTTGTCCCTGGCTCGGGAGATGAAGCGGCTCAGGGCCGCTAGTTTGCCTGTAAGTCGTTGGACCTCCTTTATCGTCCTGGGGGATTGCATTTCCTGTATCACTTTTATCTTGTCGGGATTGGCGTTTATCCCTCGCTGATGCACAATAAAGCTGAGGAACTTTTTGGATGTGATGCCAAAGGTACATTTCGCCAGGTTGAGACGCATCTTGTATTTCCTTAGCGTACAGAATGTTTCTGCTAAATCGGAGAGGTGAGCCTCGGTCTTTCGACTTTTGACTATCATGTCGTCCACGTAATCTCCATGTTCTTCCCGACCTGGTCCTTGAACATACGATTTACTAGCCGCTGGTATGTCGCACTAGCATTCTTCAGCCCAAATGACATCACCTTGTAACAGTATGTGTCGTTATGAGTGATGAAGGCTGTATTTTCTTCGTCTCTCGGAACCATCCGGATTTGGTTGTACCCCGAGAATACATCCATAAAGGAGAGCAGTTGGTGTCCCAACGTAGCATCTACCAGTTGGTTGATACGAGGAAGGGGATAACAGTCCTTCGGGCAAGCCCGATTGAGATCGGTATAATCAATGCACATTCGCCATTTTACATTAGCTTTCTTGACAAGTACAACGTTGGATAACCAGGTTGAGTACTTCACTTCCTCGATGAGCTCCGCATCCAACAGGCGAACGACTTCGTCTTCTACGACCTTCTGTCGATCGGGAGTGAACTTGCGCGAACGCTGCTTCACGGGTCGGGTGCCGGGGGTGATGTTCAATTGGTGCTGAGCGATCTCCGGGTCGACCCCTAGCATATCCTTTGGAGACCATACGAAAACATCCTCATTCTTCCACAGGAACTTGATCAGTTGAATTCGTTGGGCCTCCGTGAGTTATGATCCGACCTTCACCAGCCTGTCCAGGCGGCTTGGATCGAGGGGCACCTCCAGAACTTGCTCCGTCGGGTGGGGATCCCAAGCACTATCCTAAGGGTTTTAGGGAACCGCAGCGACTGATTGGACCTTTGGCTTCTTGGATAATGTTGTTGCCATTAAATAACATTGCTTGGATTCTCTTGGGTCACTCCTGACCTCGCCAACCCCTATTCAGGTCGGGAACTTTAGGAGCCGGTGATAGGTCGAGACGACAGCCTTGAGCCGGTTGAGAGTCGGGCGCCCGATGATGGCATTGTACGCTGATGGGAGCTTTACCACCATGAACGACACCATAAGGGTCTTTGACCTCGGTTCTCCTCCGAACATGACAGGAACCGTGGTCGCCCCCAAGGGAGAGACGAAGTCCCCGATGAACCCTTTCAAGGTAGATGTTAGAGTGACGAGATCTTTGTCGGTCAACCCCAATTTCTGAAAGGCGTCAAAATATAAGATGTCGGCCGAACTTCCCATGTCAATCATAACTCTTTTGACATAGGCGTTAGCCATACGGATTGAGATCACCAACGCATCATCATGGGAATGGGTACTCCTCGCCTCCCGACTTGAATGTGACGTCGAGGTCTTCGTCATGCGTCGGCCTCTTCCCGACCTCAGATCGTGCATAGGCCTTGCGCACCGAGGAGCTATCACCACCCGAGGCTGGCCCTCCAAAGATGACATCGATTTGCTTCTCGACCGGACCCTTGGTCGGTCATCATTCTCCAAAAACGGTTCGGGGTCGGCGCTACTGTGGTGACCTCCTCGGTTGGCTGAGAGTGGTTAGGTTCTGGGCGATGCTCCGCACCCGAGTTCCCAAACGGGCATTCTTGTGACATGGGCCCACCTTCTAGCGCCAAAATGATAGGGGAAAAACTCTTGTGCCTGCCCAGTAGATGCGATCTGCCTCCGTGTCTGCTGAGCAAACACTACTGGTTCAGGCCCGTGTGCGCTAGCTCACCCGCGATCGTCTCGGCGCAGAGTTCGAGCTCGAGTCAGGGGAAAAGGGCCCCAAGTCCGGCTTGAGGTCGGCTGCTAGAGTAGTGGAGCTCAGGTCGGGTGGAGATGTTTCAGCTTGGGTCGACTGTTGGTTCGTGCAAGAAGGTTAGGTCGGGTCGAGTCCCGACGTGACCCCTCTGACGGTCAAGTTAGTTTGGTTGTTGATTTTGCGATCCCCCCGCTACGTAAAGGTGCGGGGGCTTTTATAGTAATGGTTACGGGGCATCCGTACCTGAGGTCCTTACTGCCTCTGTTGCTTACCATGTCGTCGTACTTCATCGCGGCTTCCGTGGTCCTCGCGATGAGCCACTGGGGAAGGTCGGTCTTGCCCCCCCCTTACCTTTGTCAGGTCGGTCGTATGACGGCTGACCCTCCCATACTTGTGTCAGAACGGGCCCAATTACGTCGGGTCAGCCATGTCGTTGGTCCAGCTGTCTGGGAGCACATGGACGTGACGATCAACATTCATAGTATCACTCCCCTAATTGAATAATTGCCTCCATAAAATGGGCTGTCTAAATTGTACACCAAATGACGCACAACGTGACAAAAACAAATCTCTATTGAATTTAATATGCACCAATTCGAACTACTTCTTTTATTTGGTATCAAATGCTATGAAGTAATTCCTTGAAATCACGAGAAAGTTATAGTTGATCTTAAACGATTGGGATGTCACAACTTTTATATTGAGGTCATAAAGAATTTTGTACTCATCATCACCAACCTAGCTTCCCTCTCACTGATTTATACATGAGAAGAAATATCAAGTAATGGGCTGTTTATGTTTATTAGAGAAACCTGTAAAGTTATTGGCTATTATTTATAGTCATGCACAAATTCTGAAGCTAATGGACAAGTGTTAAAGCTAAGTCCAACTTATTTTTCTTTTTCCAAAATAATATATTGCCGTAAAGGACTCTCATAAAAAAACTCTACGTTCCTCATAAATCATAGTTCTTGAGATCAAATCTGTCTCCAGATAATACAATTTTTAGAAGATCTGGTCTCGTTAGTTAACCAATGACCATTACCATTATCCTACGGTATACATGAATAAAGTAACAATTGATGAACATAATAAGAAATGACTTGTACACCAATTTACTTTACATGACTAATTTCTATTCCAGAAAAGTAGAAAACAGTCATAACAATCCACATCAGTAAAAGCAACAATAGATTCCTTAGCCTACCATCTTTCCTTGCCATATATACGTTCTCCCAAAAAACAAAAAAGAGAGAAAGGTGATGCTTAATTTTCGTGTTGATCATGGTGCATTTAATTACTTGAAGTATACATTTGCAATCCAATGCACAAAGCAAAGGCAAACCAATTTGAAAAATGTGAAGATAACAGGCTTCTCTTGGGGAATGTGGGGGTTGTGTTAGATGCTCCATATGGATTCAAAGGACAAATATGATTAGGAACTCTAAATTTGAAGTCTCACTTAACAGGCATATTAATGTGACATTCTTAGGTATCATGCTTTGATAAATCTAGATATAGCACCTCTTTAATAGATAGATGACGGGTGCCTTCGTTAACAATACAAATCAATTTTGATATAGCAAATATTGGTCTAGCTGTCACATCCCCACATCATTGGACAACTAGGCCTCCAGCGTGGTCGACCTGACGCAGTACGATCGACCCAACACAGTGAAGTCGACCTGACACAGACATGATAAACTCAGTGATTGTATGGCCCACCTGACATAGGTAAGGTCGACCTACCACAGCTGCAGCAGTCGAAACGTTCACCGTGCTGTTAGGACCACAGACAGCATGGAAGCGTACGACGGTATGGTAAGCAACATACCCATTAAGTATCTCAGGTACAAATGACCTTTAACGAACAATATAAAAGCTTATGCACCTCTACGGAGCAAGGGGATCGTAAACCTTCAAAGCAAAGCCTAACCTAATCAGCGGAGGGGCCACGTCGGGAACCCCACCCCGATTCAGTCGTCTTGTAGGAACTGGTGATCGACTCGAGCCGTGAATGCCAATTCTCGACCCGAGCCAAACCCGGAGGCCTCTCCGTCCAACCAAGCACCATCTTCCCCAATCAAAACCGATACGAGCAAGCTAGCATATACGGGCCAGAATCAATCGTGCCCACTCAGCAAACACGGAGGTGCAGAGCATGCTTACTCAATGAACACCAAAGATTTACACTAACAAATTTCATGTGATAGCTTAAACCTAAGCTAAAATAAATTTTATGATCATGTATTCAGAACTTACAAAGATCGCGCTTATAACAAAAGATATTTGATTAATATTTTATACATTAATTTCCGACATCTATCACTCACGGGTGAAGGAGAGTATTAAAAAGGTGTCAGCTAACTTGATTACTAAAGATATTAGGATATCAATTATTGCTACAAAACAGGAGGTGTAGAGAAGTAAGGAGTGGGTTACAGCGTGAGGCTGGCAAGGCACGCTTTTTGCAGCCGGATAGCATCCGCAATATGCTTTGTCTGGTCAAGACGATGACGTTGACTACAGTTCAAATGTTTCCCTCTGCCGAATGATTGTCAACTAAGTATGCTATTATATTGTTCCCTTCTCCACCAAAATTGATCAAACTCAATCCAATCGACCAACTGGATCAGATTGACATTATCTCCCAATGTAATATTAACATTTACCTATCCCTAATCAGCCATTATGCTCATAGATGAATAGGATAAAGTCATGCGCATCAGGTGCTCGACCACGGTTCAATGTGACATCAGGTGCCTTCCACAGCAGATGTGCTTCGCCAAACATACCCGCTCGAGAGAAGAGAAGCCTCGAAGACCAATGTATACAAACAGGTGGAGGGCAGTTGGAAAGCCTAGTCTTGGACTGTCCCACTGTTCCCCGCAGCAGCACAGTCGAAAGGAAAAAGGACCATAAAGATGGCAGTCCCGGGTGTCGACGACGGTGCATCGGCTTTTTGTGACCCGGGCTGTATCGCATCTTCCACGGAGCTAAGTTCCAAAGGCCTCCGTCCGCAGTCCGTGCTCCTTCCGGCGTCCTTGGGTCTTTTGCGCCGAGACATAGCACCCACTGTAACCCCACTGGCTCATTGGAGGCCGTAGAGATAGCTGCGATGTTAGGCAGTGGCAAGCAAGGGAAGACCGCTGCGGCCTGCCACATGGAAGAGAGCTTCATGGCATGTGCTTAATCTGTACAGCCAACTTGTGTTGTAGGATTTTGTGAGACGAATGATACCTAAACTCTGAGAACAAGAAATCGAGCTCTTCCACGACAAACCCATGATTCGTACCTGAATGATGTCGAAGATGAAGCCGCCTTTGTTGCTCAAGTCACATTTCGGTGCAATAGCCAGCCATGCACAGACAGCAACGATTCAGTAGTGGTTGTCTTTGTCGATCCATTCTCTCGTTCAAGTTAACTATGATCTGCATGCTGCATACGGCACATCATGCAATATTTCTCTCTCTCTCTCTCTCTCTCTCTCTCTCTCTCTGGCTCTCTCGCTTATAATTAGTAGATGTGATCTATTTAATGATATTAGATTTTGGATCTGATGCATCCAAGTATCTTCGTCTTGTTTTCCTCCATGGCTACAGGACATGACACCATGCGGAAAGGCCAGAACGCAACGGATCTGTAGCTTCACATCTGCAACTAAAGACAAGGAAGCCAACACCAGCAGTCGGAAGGAAGACCTGTTATCTAAGATGCTTTGATGCCTGATGACCTGAGCGAATCGACACATCCAGACATGAAATCCTCGCAAGAAGACAAGATGAAGCGTCCCCATTGTCGTATTTTTTTATGATCTCAAAGCCCATAGAATAATGAACTGCTGATTCACCTACAGAGCCTGATTGAACTCCCTTCCTCGAGAACGTGCAGCAGTATGATCACCAAGAAGACAACAGACCTCAACTGGTGCAAAATAATAATAATAATAATAATAATAATAATAATAATAAAAGAGTCCGGAAGCCCTTTTGCAACAATGGAATGCGATATATACCTTACAACCTCTACCAGAAGAAAAATCTCATGTTAGAGTGCAGGTTGCTGTCCTCGATCGGCCATATCTCCCAAGAATCTAATCACGGTGAGGGAACTAAACAATGCTGAGGCAGGGAAGAAGCATGGGATTCTCATTACAAGTTACGCAGAACATGACACAAAACTCCTCCTCGTTGCACAAGTAACTCCGTACCATTGCCCATCTCACAGGCTTTAGAATAGCTACAAAACACACAGGTGACTGTTGAGCACTGCGTCGTGGTACCGCGAGAAGACAATTTTAATCGACCGCATAAGGCCGGGAGATGATGAATGGTGATAGGTTGAGCTCTATTGTTGCAGTATGATGGAATTGATTTGATTGAAGCGTATCTCTGCATGGCCCATGCATCGTATCATTCGAAGTGCATGGCCTGCAAAGCTCAGGCGTCCCTGTGATGTGGTCGAAGAACAGGAGGTGATCGCTCCTCCTGTGAAGCCAGCTTAACGCAGTGTTCCTCCGCTTTAGAATGACAAAAGATTTGTGAGTTCGCCCCACACGACAGAAGCTCATCTGCCTGATTTGGAATGAGAATGACCAGTCTCCATGAAGCCGCACCCAAGCTACTCGAGCACAAACACGACATCCGACATAACCATTGCCCGCGTTCTCGTTCCTTAGCGCGCACCAAATACTATGGAGAATAACACAAGCTTGGATGCTGCTGTAACTGTACGCCTCCTCCGTTTTCGAAGAGCCGGGAATTGAACTCCACTGGATTCTACTCCTTCCTACTCTGCCCTGAATGATACAAACCAATTGTTAGAGATTTTAATCTGTGAAATTATTAGCATCAAGTTTAAAGTTTGTCATATATATATATATATATATATAAGTTGAAATTTCTAGCAGAATTGAAAGCATCGATCATATGTACACCACGAAGGCCTCTCATATATGCTACTTTTTAATTTTTATTTTATCTTTTGCATAACTTCTTGTATAATTCATCCCAACGATGCTAGTTGAATCTTAAGAAAACAGCAACGATAATAACTATTATTATTATATTTCTTTCATCCAGCAATATGATATTGAATAATTAAATGGTATATAAGAACACATAATATTAAGAAGACTACCTTAGGATTTTTACAAAGCAAAAAAAAAAAAAAAACAACATAAATAGTTCACATCAATGAGTGCATAAAGACTATCTTTTATAAGTCTCAAACTTATTATCAATGTTGGGATGTAGCATGATATCTCATTAAATCATCATAGATTTAGATGATTATATTATAAAAATATATATGATTTTTTGGGGTCCTTGCTAATCTCATGTCATGATTTCTTTAGAATTATGACCATATTTAATCAATAGAAATATATATATGAT
The DNA here is from genome assembly GCA_029747655.1 of Ensete ventricosum. Classification (NCBI taxonomy): domain Eukaryota; kingdom Viridiplantae; phylum Streptophyta; class Magnoliopsida; order Zingiberales; family Musaceae; genus Ensete; species Ensete ventricosum. Next base: position 6,800,452 of record JAQQAF010000009.1, on the reverse strand, counting down.
TTTTTGGGATCCTTGATGGGACCAATAATGGTCAGTCCAACGAGGCAAAGAACATCGCGTCCCCACCTCGGTCACGTCACGACTCAGCCACGTCAGGCCTGCATCGCGCGCCCGACCCGACCACGACGTATCCTTTAGCAGTCTTGCGATCAACTAACTGTCCCCCTTGACAATGGGCGGCGCAGCAGAGCCGACGTGCTAGACCAACCCTTGACCAATGCCCCTGTCCCATATCAGCTGGCGACAGGCAGCGTGTCAGGGCAGACGTAGCAGTCGACTGGCGAACAGTGCCCATGACAACGGGCGGTTGGGAACTTGTCAGGCACAATAGCGATGACGTGGCCCAAGTACGACCAACTCGCCTACACAGGTGTAAATGTCCCCTTACCACCTCCGAGCCGAGGGGGGCCCGAAGGAAAGGGAAAAAAGGATCGGATCTCCTCATTCAATCCGACCGATCTTTGACTTGATCGTCGAAGGGACTCGACCAAGCCCAAACAGCTCAGCCTGAGTCTTTTGCAGGACTCACCGCTGACCAACCGAGGAAGTTGCTTGAAGAGTGGAGTTGAGCTACCACGTCATCGGACCATGGAGGCGATCTTGCGCACACGGGAGACCTCATCCGGGTGATCCGTCATCCAACATTACGGGACACCCCCAACATTACTAATCTCATGTCAAGAGCGGTACCCTCAGCTTTAGGATCCCATGTGGTTTCGACCTTCGTAAGGGTCACATGGCTCGACTGCTTGACTTGGAACGGGCAAGTCGAATTATTCAACACGGCACCTAACCCACTCGAGCCGATCACAACATCCCACCATCATATTGCCCTCGCTAGGGTTACTACTAGGTTTGGCAATCGTTGCACTTTCACAGCATCATATACCGGCTTATGTTGTACAATGTGGGACTAAGAGTAGTTCCCCATTCCTAGGTTTAATGCACCACACATGCTTTCCAAGAGAACCCCAACTGCATCAAAAACTTTTCTAGATCGCCTAATTCTTAATCTTGAAATATGGATGCCCCCAAGGCTGTCGTACTTAGTGCATACGCATCACTAGGCGTCACATCGACTGTGTAGTTTCTAGTTGGCGCACAATCGCACATGGCCACGACGATGATGAAGACATCGATCAGTCACATGCGAACAACCATGCAATCGTAGGTGAAATACAGGCAACACGTAAGTGACGGACGATCGATGCGCCAGCGACAAAACCCATGAGCATGGGCACGATGGAATGCGATGACAACAGCGATGTGAGAATTAGATTTTTGTTAAAAAGATTCTAATATATGTTATGAACGATAGTTATGCCCTTCAGAAATCAAATACTTTCATTATATATCTGATAGAAAATTATAATTTTATAGTTCAAAAATTAAAATGGTGAGGTTGTTGACTGGTCGCATGCGAATAGCTACGCAATCGCGGGCGACATGTCGACAACAAATGGTTGGTGCACCGTCGATGAGACCGCAAGTGTGGGCACGATGAAATGACGATAACATGAATTAGTTTTTTTTAAAGAATATATTTACTCCTCAAAAATCAAAAGATTCCTCCTTAAATCAACTTTGATAATTATGCACTTCAGAATTATTTTCATTATATATCTTATATAAAATTATAATTTTATCTTTCAAAAATTAATAGTTCGTAGGTTCGAATAGTACATTCCTTAAAGGTAATATATACTAGACATTATATATTTGCATGATATATTGGGATCGCCGAGTGCATCTTCGTATAAGATCATATCTCTTAAAGGTTTTCTACTGATATAATCATCAGAGCAAATAATCAAAATTAGAATTCTTAAAACGATACCACACTAATTGTGACTAAACATAAACTAAAAAGGAATTCGTCGAGTGACACAACATAAATTGTGACTAGACTTATTATGACTAAACATAAACTAAAAAGGAATTCGTCGAATGACACAACATAAATGGTGACACGACTTGATCGATTCTAGACAATCGATATATACATAATGAACATCACCAAATTATGGATCTACAAATATCAAGTTGAGTACAAACAAATTATTTTTTCATGTATTAAATGTTTATATCTCGGGTTACAAAAAAAAAATGGTGGTCTGATTAGTGCTAAGCCAGATGGGCAAGGCGAGTTCAGCGTACACCGGCCCTGTAATCCTTCCACCGTCAAGAGCGGGAGGTAATCGCTGCTCTGTGAAGCCAGCCTGACGCGGTGTCCTCCGGCTTTAGGATCGAACATGGCTCGGGCCTTCACCCGGGCCACATGGATCAACTACTTGACTTGGAACGGGCAAAGCCGAGTCCTGCAACTACCGAACCCATCCCAATCCGACTTCTCATAACATCCCACCACCTTATAATGCCCCCGCTCGGGTTACAAGCCAATGCTACCGGGCTCGGCGATCGAGGCGCTTCCACATCGTTATATAACGACTTATATCATATGCAAGATTATCAATGTGGGACTAAATAGTAGTTCCCTGCTCCTTCCTTTTTCCCTCTCCTAGGATTCATGCACACACCGCCACATGCTTTTCAGGAAAACCCCAACTGCATCAAAACACTCGATCGATCATGCAAATCATTTCATCCCCAAGGCTTTTCTCGACTGTCTAACTCCTGAAACATTAGATACCCAAATGCGCTCCTACATTGAAGATTAAATATATTTCAAGTTAAATTTTTTTAGGGGAAAAACTCTTGTGCCTACCCAGTAGATGCGGTCTGCTTCCATATCTGCTGAGCAAGCACTGCTGGTTCAGGCCCGTGTACGTTAGCTCGCCCACGATCATCTCGGCGCAGAGTTGGAGCTCAGGTCGGGGGAAAAGGGCCCCGGGTCCGGCTTGAGAGGTCAGCTGCTAGAGTAGTGGAGCTCAGGTCGGGTGGAGATGTTTCAGCTCGGGTCGGTCGCTGGTTCCTGCAAGAAGGTCAGGTCGGGTCGGGTCCCGACGTGACCCCTCCGACGGTCAAGTTAGTTTGGTTGTCGATTTTGCGATTCCCTCGCTCCGTAGAGGTGCGGGGGCTTTTATAGTAATGGTTACGAGGCACCCGTACCTGAGGTCCTTACTGCGTCTGTTGCTTACCATTCGTATTTCGTCATAGCTTCCGTGGTCCTCGCGGTGAGGTGCGCGGTGTGCCTCCTGCCACTGGGGAAGGTCGGTCTTGCCCCCCCTTACCTATGTCAGGTCGACCGCATGACGGTTGACCCCCCATGCTTGTGTCAGGCCGTGCCCAATCACGTCGGGTCGGCCATATCGTTGGTCCAGCTGTCCGGGGCCGCAGGGACATGGCAGCCATGTCAACATTCGTCATATCATCCCCCCCCCCCCCCCCACCTAAGAAGACCTTCTCGAGGTTCCTAATTTGGGTGCCGAAAATGAGGTCTTGTAATGAGCCGTCAGGTTGTAGCGAGGACAGGCTGGTCTTCGACCAGGGTGAGCGTGAATTGATTCGACCGAGCGGTGGACTCTGGAGATGATCCGATTGGGCAGGAGCTTGGGAGCTGATTAGACAGAACACGGGCTCAAGAACTAATCTGACTGAGCGTGAGTTGATTGGATCGAGTAGGGGCTCGGGAGACGATCCGACCGGGCAGGAGCTCGGGAGCTGATCAGACTGAACAGGGGCTCAGGAACTGATCTGACTGAGCGTGAGTTGCTCCGACCGAGCAGGGGCTCATGATACGATCTGATCGGGCAGGAGCCCAGGAGCTGATCAGATTGAACAGGGTCTCAGGAACTGATCTGACTGGCGTGGGTTGATCCGACCGAGCCGGGGCTCGGGAGATGATCCGACCAAGCAGGGGCTCGGGAGCTGACCTTAGCAACTTTGCCGAGGGGTGATCTCGGGTGTAAATTCTGGGGATTTGGCCGAGAAGGTGACCTCAGGCACAAATCTTGAGGATTTGGTCGAGGAGCTGATCTCGGGCACGAATCCTGGAGATTTTACCGAGGAGCTGATCTCGGGCACAAATCCTGGGGATTCGGCCGAGAAATTGACCTCGGGCACAAATCTTGGGGATTTCACCGAGGAGCCGATCTCGGGCGCGAATCCTGGAGATTTTACCGAGGAGCTGATCTCGGGCACAAATGCTGGGGATTTGGCCGAGAAGGTGACCTCGGGCACAAATCTTGGGGATTTGGCCGAGGAGCCGATCTCGGGCACGAATCCTGGAGATTTTGCCGAGGGGCTGATCTCGGGCACAAATCCTGTAGATTTGGTCGAGGAACCGATCTCGGACACAAATCTTGGGGATTTGGCCGAGAAGGTGACCTCGGGCACAAATCCTGGGGATTTGGCCGAGAAGGTGACCTCGGGCACAAATCCTGGGGATTTGGCCGAGGGGTTATTTGCATCGTGCCATTGTTATCATTTTTATTTAATACTATTATATGTGTATTTTATTATTATTTCTCTTGCATCATGGTACCTTCAATGCGATGGTGCATTTAATGCATTTGGTGGTTTGGGATGGCGCCTTGTTCTGGCTCGGGAAGCTGAAACGACACTCTTGGGCCCTATAAATTTCTTACGACCAGGTTGAGACCTCACATGCTCATTTTGCTCCTCTTCGCTTCTCCCTCGGGAATCCCTTAACCACCCAGCGTCCCTTCAGTCAGAGTATTTTTGAACAGGTCGAAATGACCTCCTCGGATTCTTCGAGTAGTGTTAGGGTCATCTCTTCCCCAGGATCGGGGGGCGTGAGTCAGAGTGATCCTGAGGCCAGTTCCTCGGGAGAGTCTTCGGGGCCCTTATCGTCGATCGACTCAAGGGTCCTGGAGGTCATGAAAGCGGATCATGACCTAGATACGGCAGTGACCGTGGGGACCCTTGCTATGATTAGGGAGCGGTATAGCATCCCGACCGAATATGGGTTGCATGTTCTGCAACCCGGGCAACGCCCTTTCAATTCGGACGCACCCGGTATGTGCATCTCGGTGGATGCTATGGAGGCCGATCTCCGGTTTCCACTTGGTGCACCGTCGATGAGACCGCAAGTGTGGGCACGATGAAATGACGATAACATGAATTAGTTTTTTTAAAAGAATATATTTACTCCTCAAAAATCAAAAGATTCCTCCTTAAATCAACTTTGATAATTATGCACTTCAGAATTATTTTCATTATATATCTTATATAAAATTATAATTTTATCTTTCAAAAATTAATAGTTCCTAGGTTCGAATAGTACATTCCTTAAAGGCAATATATACTAGACATTATATATTTGCATGATATATTGGGATCGCCGAGTGCATCTTCGTATAAGATCATATCTCTTAAAGGTTTTCTATTGATATAATCATCAGAGCAAATAATCAAAATTAGAATTCTTAAAATGATACCGCACTAATTGTGACTAAACATAAACTAAAAATGAATTCGTCGAGTAATACAACATAAATTGTGACTAGACTTATTATGACTAAACATAAACTAAAAAGGAATTTATCGAGTGACACAACATAAATGGTGACAAGACTTGATCGATTCTAGACAATCGATATATACATAATGAACATCACCAAATTATGGATCTATAAATCTCAAGTTGAGTACAAACAAATTATTTTTTCATGTATTAAATGTTTATATCTCGGGTTACAAACAAAAAATGGTGGTCTGATTAGTGCTAAGCCAGATGGGCAAGGCGAGTTCAGCGTACACCGGCCCTGTAATCCTTCCACCGTCAAGAGCGGGAGGTAATCGCTGCTCTGTGAAGCCAGCCTGACGCGGTGTCCTCCGGCTTTAGGATCGAACATGGCTCGGGCCTTCTCCCGAGCCACATGGATCAACTACTTGACTTGGAACGGGCAAAGCCAAGTCCTGCAACTACCGAACCCATCCCAATCCGACTTCTCATAACATCCCACCACCTTATAATGCCCCCGCTCGGGTTACAAGCCAATGCTACCGGGCTCGGCGATCGAGGCGCTTCCACATCGTTATATAACGGCTCATATCATATGAAGGATTAGCAATGTGGGACTAAATAGCAGTTCCCTGCTCCTTCCATTTTCCCTGTCCTACACCAGTCTTAGTCGGGCTTGCCCGAAAGATTATTATCCTCTCCCACGGATCGACCTTTTGGTCGACTCTACCTCTGGATACGAGCTGCTTTCATTCATGGACGTCTTCTCGGGATACAATCAGATCCGGATGGCTCCGGAAGATTCGGAAAGCACGACCTTCATTACCCACCACGACACCTATTGTTACAAAGCCATGCCTTTCAGATTAAAGAACGCTGGTGCAACCTACCAAAGAATGGTTAATCGATTGTTCGAAAAACAAATCGGGCGGAACATGGAGGTGTACGTCGATGACCATGATAGTCAAAAGTCGGGAAGCAGCCACGCACCTAGACGACCTAGCCGAGACGTTTCAGACGTTAAGGCAATACAGGATGAGACTGAACCCAACCAATTGTGTGTTCGGGGTCGGATCCGGGAAGTTCCTCGGGTTCATCATCCACCAAAGGGGGATCGATGTGAACCCGAAAAAAGTAGATGCCATCCTTCAAATGCGTTCTCCCTGAACAATTAAGGACATCCAACGGCTCACTGGAAGACTGGCAGCACTGAGCCGGTTCGTCTCCCGAGTCAGAGATAAGAGCTTCCCCTTCTTTCGAGCCTTGAGACGAGCGAAAGACTTCGAGTGGGATTCCCAATGCAAAGAAGCTTTCTAACAATTGAAGATGCATATTGGCCGCCTCCCGCGCCTCACCTCAACCGATCCTGGGGAGCCCCTCGGGATCTACTTGGCTACCTCAGAGGTGGCAGTTAGCTCGGTCCTAGTCCGGTTCGGAAAAGATGGGCAGGAATCGGTATATTACTGCAGCCATATCCTGAGCGGTCCCGAGGAGCGGTATCCACAAATTAAAAAGCTCGCCCTGGCATTAATCTTAGCCTCAAGGAAGCTGAGGCCTTACTTCCAAGCTCACCCCATTAAGGTAATTACCGATCGACCTTTGCGTCAGATACTCTCAAAGTTTGATGTTGTAGGTCGGATGCTCAAGTGGTCAGTCGAGCTCGGGGAATTCGATCTCGAGTATATTCCGAGGACCGCGATAAAAGCTCAGGTCCTAGCCGACTTCATATCAGAATCAACAAGTCGAGAGGAACCGCCACCGACCATGAAGTGGACGGTTCATCCAACGCGGAGCGCGGAGGTGCCGGGCTCGTCCTCAAAGGGCCCTGACAGTCAAGTCTTCGAGCATGCGCTCCGGCTGGAATTCAAGGCCACAAATAACGAAGCTGAGCATGAGGCATTGTTGTTCGACTTAAATCTCGTTGTCGATCTCCGTGTCGAGGACATTGAAGTCTTCACCGACTCTCAGCTCGTCGCTGGGCAGGTCAACTGAGAATTCGAAGCCCGAGACCAGTCGATGATCCACTACTTGATAGAGGTACGACGTTCCACCCAATAGTTTAACCGCTTTGTCATAACAAAAATATCTCGGACAGACAACATACAGGCCGACACCCTGGCTAGACTAGCCTCAACCCGCGGTTCGGCAACATACACGCTTCCCCAAGACCATAGTGTCGCTCGACGCGTAAAGAGAGCGAGCTCGTGGTATTGCATCCTCAACGGACATCTCTACCGACGAGGGTTCGCACAATCGCTTCTCCAATGCCTATGACTGACCGAGGCGCAAACTACGCTGGCCGAGATCCATGAGGGGATATGTGGAGAGCATGTCGAAGCCCGGACCTTGGCCCACAAAATACACAAGCAATGGTATTACTGGTCGACCATGTAGCAAGATACACAGGTTTACGTGTAGAAATGTGAAAGATGTCAAAAGCATGTCAGGATCCAACACCAATCGGCGGTCCCGATGTCCACCCTGGATTGCGCCTGGCCGTTCGCCCAATGGGGAATAGATTTGCTCGGCCCCATTCCCCCAGCCTCGGGGCAATGGAGATTCCTCATAGTTGGAGTCGACTACTTTTCTAAATGGGTGGAGGTCGAACCATTGGCATCCATCATCGAGAGGTAAGTCGAAGGGTTCGTTTGGAAGAACATCATTACTCGGTTCGGTATCCCGAGGGCAATCGTCACCGACAATGGAACACAGTTTAACAACCCAAAATTCAGGGCGTTTTGTGAGAGCTATCGGATCCAGCTGAAGTTCAGCTCCGTCGCCCACCCACAAACGAACGGACTGGCCGAAGTCACCAACCAGGCCATCCTTGACGGGCTAAAGAAAATAGTACAAGGTGCGCGAGGGACTTGGGTGGATGACTCCCAAGCATCCTGTGGGCATCCCGGACAATCCTTAGACCAGCCACTCCCCGAGAAGCTGGACTGAGGCATACCACGAGAAGCTGGACTGAGGCCCGCCTCGACCAGCCACTGCCCGGTCAAGTTTCCAATGGCCCAAGATGCGGACAGGATGCCCTTCAGTCGCTCGACCACGTTCGTCTCCTCATCAAAAAGGTTCGGGGGGACGTTGCTAATAGGATGGGTCGAGCACTCGATACCAAAATCTCATCCCTGACGCCTACTTACGAACAAAAACCGTGACTTCCAATCTTTGTTGTTGGAAGGGGCACCCCCGACCCTAAATCCCGACCAAGTAGTTAAATAGTAACCCCCTGACCCCTATACAGACGAAAGCAAGATAGGAACAAGTCCCGACTCGGGACGATTCCCGATCCCCTACATTCCCCGAGGAAGGTTATGATATAACGCCAAGAGTTTGGCGCTATCTAACCGGGCGACACCCGCCACGGCGAGACCCCTCTCGGGGGAGGGGGGGGGGGGGGGGGGGGGGAAGAATGATAGGGTACCCAATAGGCCGGTCCGACTCATCGAAGCCCACGCCAGATGGGCAGCCACGACAACACTTCGGAGGAAGCCACGTTAGCCCGAGGGATCAAGTCAGCAGCCAATCTGTTATCCAAGGTGGAGGTCCGGGTACGGCACTGCCAGTCCCCACGCCCATTAATGTAGCACGGCGCGCCATGCCCTCGCCCCATGCTGTTGCAGTCCCACATCCTCCGTACGTCTCGGCCATATCCCAAGGGACGACAAAGGTAAGGCTGGGTGTACGGATGAACTCCCCTCTCACAGGTATAAAACACTTGTTTCGGTAATAGGTAAAGGAAAGAAGGGAGAAGACTCTCTTTCTCTCGGACTCTCTCCCTTATCCAGAACTCTTAGCTTCACCCTCCCGGGAGGGCAATTCGATATCCTTCCTAACTTGTGCATCGAATGGGCCTCTCTAGGTCACCCCTCCCATCCCCAAAGAGGCTTGTGTGTAGGATCGTCATCCCTGAGACGGCCCAAGGAGCAAGCCGATCGAGATCTGGATCGAGGACCACTGAGGGAGCGTCAACCCACGTAGGAAGTTTCGACCCCCACCAACGTAGGCGAACTTGCACACTCGGATGAGAACAGGTCGAGCAACATAAATTGTGACAAGACTTCTTGAAGCGATACAGCACTAATTGTGACTAAACATAAACTAAAAAGAAATTCGTTGAGTGACACGACATAAATTGTACCAAGACTTGATCGATTCTAGACAATCGATATATACATAATGAACATCACCAAATTATGGATCTACAAATCTCATGTTGAGTACAAATTATTTTTTCATGTATTAATGTTTATATCTCGGGTTACAAAAAATGGTGGTCTGATCAGTAATAAGCCAGATGGGCAAGGCGAGTTCGGCATGCACCGGCCCTGTAATCCTTCCACCGTCAAGAGCGGGAGGTAATCGCTGCTCTGTGAAGCCAGCCTGACGCGGTGTCCTCCGGCTTTAGGATCCAACGTGGCTCGGGCCTTCACCCGGGCCGCATGGATCAACTACTTGACTTGGAACGGGCAAAGCCAAGTCCTGCAATGACCGAGGGATCAAGTCAGCAGCCAATCTGTTATCCAAGGTGGAGGTCCGGGTACGGCACTGCCAGGCCCCACGCCCATTAATGTAGCACGGCGCGCCATGCCCTCGCCCCATGCTGTTGCAGTCCCACATCCTCCGTACGTCTCGGCCATATCCCAAGGGACGACAAAGGTAAGGCTGGGTGTACGGATGAACTCCCCTCTCACAGGTATAAAACACTTGTTTCGGTAATAGGTAAAGGAAAGAAGGGAGAAGACTCTCTTTCTCTCGGACTCTCTCCCTTATCCAGAACTCTTAGCTTCACCCTCCCGGGAGGGCAATTCGATATCCTTCCTAACTTGTGCATCGAATGGGCCTCTCTAGGTCACCCCTCCCATCCCCAAAGAGGCTTGTGTGTAGGATCGTCATCCCTGAGACGGCCCAAGGAGCAAGCCGATCGAGATCTGGATCGAGGACCACTGAGGGAGCGTCAACCCACGTAGGAAGTTTCGACCCCCACCAACGTAGGCGAACTTGCACACTCGGATGAGAACAGGTCGAGCAACATAAATTGTGACAAGACTTCTTGAAGCGATACAGCACTAATTGTGACTAAACATAAACTAAAAAGAAATTCGTTGAGTGACACGACATAAATTGTACCAAGACTTGATCGATTCTAGACAATCGATATATACATAATGAACATCACCAAATTATGGATCTACAAATCTCATGTTGAGTACAAATTATTTTTTCATGTATTAATGTTTATATCTCGGGTTACAAAAAATGGTGGTCTGATCAGTAATAAGCCAGATGGGCAAGGCGAGTTCGGCGTGCACCGGCCCTGTAATCCTTCCACCGTCAAGAGCGGGAGGTAATCGCTGCTCTGTGAAGCCAGCCTGACGCGGTGTCCTCCGGCTTTAGGATCCAACGTGGCTCGGGCCTTCACCCGGGCCGCATGGATCAACTACTTGACTTGGAACGGGCAAAGCCAAGTCCTGCAATGACCGAGGGATCAAGTCAGCAGCCAATCTGTTATCCAAGGTGGAGGTCCGGGTACGGCACTGCCAGGCCCCACGCCCATTAATGTAGCACGGCGCGCCATGCCCTCGCCCCATGCTGTTGCAGTCCCACATCCTCCGTACGTCTCGGCCATATCCCAAGGGACGACAAAGGTAAGGCTGGGTGTACGGATGAACTCCCCTCTCACAGGTATAAAACACTTGTTTCGGTAATAGGTAAAGGAAAGAAGGGAGAAGACTCTCTTTCTCTCGGACTCTCTCCCTTATCCAGAACTCTTAGCTTCACCCTCCCGGGAGGGCAATTCGATATCCTTCCTAACTTGTGCATCGAATGGGCCTCTCTAGGTCACCCCTCCCATCCCCAAAGAGGCTTGTGTGTAGGATCGTCATCCCTGAGACGGCCCAAGGAGCAAGCCGATCGAGATCTGGATCGAGGACCACTGAGGGAGCGTCAACCCACGTAGGAAGTTTCGACCCCCACCAACGTAGGCGAACTTGCACACTCGGATGAGAACAGGTCGAGCAACATAAATTGTGACAAGACTTCTTGAAGCGATACAGCACTAATTGTGACTAAACATAAACTAAAAAGAAATTCGTTGAGTGACACGACATAAATTGTACCAAGACTTGATCGATTCTAGACAATCGATATATACATAATGAACATCACCAAATTATGGATCTACAAATCTCATGTTGAGTACAAATTATTTTTTCATGTATTAATGTTTATATCTCGGGTTACAAAAAATGGTGGTCTGATCAGTAATAAGCCAGATGGGCAAGGCGAGTTCGGCGTGCACCGGCCCTGTAATCCTTCCACCGTCAAGAGCGGGAGGTAATCGCTGCTCTGTGAAGCCAGCCTGACGCGGTGTCCTCCGGCTTTAGGATCCAACGTGGCTCGGGCCTTCACCCGGGCCGCATGGATCAACTACTTGACTTGGAACGGGCAAAGCCAAGTCCTGCAATGACCGAGGGATCAAGTCAGCAGCCAATCTGTTATCCAAGGTGGAGGTCCGGGTACGGCACTGCCAGGCCCCACGCCCATTAATGTAGCACGGCGCGCCATGCCCTCGCCCCATGCTGTTGCAGTCCCACATCCTCCGTACGTCTCGGCCATATCCCAAGGGACGACAAAGGTAAGGCTGGGTGTACGGATGAACTCCCCTCTCACAGGTATAAAACACTTGTTTCGGTAATAGGTAAAGGAAAGAAGGGAGAAGACTCTCTTTCTCTCGGACTCTCTCCCTTATCCAGAACTCTTAGCTTCACCCTCCCGGGAGGGCAATTCGATATCCTTCCTAACTTGTGCATCGAATGGGCCTCTCTAGGTCACCCCTCCCATCCCCAAAGAGGCTTGTGTGTAGGATCGTCATCCCTGAGACGGCCCAAGGAGCAAGCCGATCGAGATCTGGATCGAGGACCACTGAGGGAGCGTCAACCCACGTAGGAAGTTTCGACCCCCACCAACGTAGGCGAACTTGCACACTCGGATGAGAACAGGTCGAGCAACATAAATTGTGACAAGACTTCTTGAAGCGATACAGCACTAATTGTGACTAAACATAAACTAAAAAGAAATTCGTTGAGTGACACGACATAAATTGTACCAAGACTTGATCGATTCTAGACAATCGATATATACATAATGAACATCACCAAATTATGGATCTACAAATCTCATGTTGAGTACAAATTATTTTTTCATGTATTAATGTTTATATCTCGGGTTACAAAAAATGGTGGTCTGATTAGTGCTAAGCCAGATGGGCAAGGCGAGTTCAGCGTACACCGGCCCTGTAATCCTTCCGCCGTCAAGAGCGGGAGGTAATCGCTGCTCTGTGAAGCCAGCCTGACGCGGTGTCCTCCGGCTTTAGGATCGAACATGGCTCGGGCCTTCTCCCGATCCACATGGATCAACTACTTGACTTGGAACGGGCAAAGCCAAGTCCTGCAACTACCGAACCCATCCCAATCCGACGTCTCATAACATCCCACCACCTTATAATGCCCCCGCTCGGGTTACAAGCCAATGCTACCGGGCTCGGCGATCGAGGCGCTTCCACATCGTTATATAACGGCTCATATCATATGAAGGATTAGCAATGTGGGACTAAATAGCAGTTCCCTGCTCCTTCCATTTTCCCTGTCCTAGGATTCATGCACACACCACCACATGCTTTTCAGGAAAACCCCAACTGCATCAAAACACTCGATCGATCATGCAAATCATTTCATCCCCTTTTCTCGACTGTCTAACTCCTGATCTTGAAACATTAGATACCCAAATGCGCTCCTACATTGGAGATTCAATATGTTTCAAGTTAAACTTTTCTAGGGAAAAAACTCTTGTCTGTCCAGTAGATACGGTCTGCTTCCATATCTATTGAGTAAGCACTGCTGATTCAGACCCGTATACGCTAGCTCGCCCACGGTCGTCTCGACGCAGAGTTGGAGCTCGGGTCGGGGGAAAAGGGCCCCGGGTCCGGCTTGAGAGGTCAACTGCTAGAGTAGTGGAGCTCAGGTCGGGTGGAGATGTTTCAGCTCGGGTCGATCGCTGGTTCCTGCAAGAAGGTCAGGTCGGGTCCCGACGTGACCCCTCCGACGGTCAAGCTAGTTTGGTTGTCGATTTTGCGATCCCCTCGCTCCGTAGAGGTGCGGGGGTTTTTATAGTAATGGTTACGAGGCACCTGTACCTGAGGTCCTTACTGCGTCTGTTGCTTACCATTCTTATTTCGTCGTAGCTTCCGTGGTCCTCGCTGTGAGGTGCGCGGTGTGCCTCCTGCCACTGGGGAAGGTCGGTCTTGCCCTCCCTTACCTATGTCAGGTCGATCGCATGACGGTTGACCCTCCCATGCTTGTGTCAGGCCGTGCCCAATCACGTCGGGTCGGCCACGTCGTTGGTCCAGCTGTCCGGGGCCGCAGGGACATGGCAGCCATGTCAACATTCGTCATATCATCCCCCCCCCCCCCCCCCCCCCCCCCACCTAAGAAGACCTTCTCGAGGTTCTTAATTTGGGTGCCGAAAATGAGGTCTTGTAATGAGCCGTCAGGTTGTAGCGAGGACAGGCTGGTCTTCGACCAGGGTGAGCGTGAATTGATTCGACCGAGCGGTGGACTCTGGAGATGATCCGATTGGGCAGGAGCTTGGGAGCTGATTAGATAGAACACGGGCTCAAGAACTAATCTGACTGAGCGTGAGTTGATTGGATCGAGCAGGGGCTCGGGAGACGATCCGACCGGGCAGGAGCTCGGGAGCTGATCAGACTGAACAGGGGCTCAGGAACTGATCTGACTGAGCGTGAGTTGCTCCGACCGAGCAGGGGCTCGTGATACGATCTGATCGGGCAGGAGCCCAGGAGCTGATCAGATTGAACAGGGTCTCAGGAACTGATCTGACTGGCGTGGGTTGATCCGACCGAGCCGGGGCTCGGGAGATGATCCGACCAAGCAGGGGCTCGGGAGCTGACCTTAGCAACTTTGCCGAGGGGTGATCTCGGGTGTAAATTCTGGGGATTTGGCCGAGAAGGTGACCTCAGGCACAAATCTTGAGGATTTGGTCGAGGAGCTGATCTCGGGCACGAATCCTGGAGATTTTACCGAGGAGCTGATCTCGGGCACAAATCCTGGGGATTCGGCCGAGAAATTGACCTCGGGCACAAATCTTGGGGATTTCACCGAGGAGCCGATCTCGGGCGCGAATCCTGGAGATTTTACCGAGGAGCTGATCTCGGGCACAAATGCTGGGGATTTGGCCGAGAAGGTGACCTCGGGCACAAATCTTGGGGATTTGGCCGAGGAGCCGATCTCGGGCACGAATCCTGGAGATTTTGCCAAGGGGCTGATCTCGGGCACAAATCCTGTAGATTTGGACGAGGAACCGATCTCGGACACAAATCTTGGGGATTTGGCCGAGAAGGTGACCTCGAGCACAAATCCTGGGGATTTGGCCGAGGGGTTATTTGCATCGTGCCATTGTTATCATTTTTATTTAATACTATTATATGTGTATTTTATTATTATTTCTCTTGCGTCGTGGTACCTTCAATGCGATGGTGCATTTAATGCATTTGGTGGTTTGGGATGGCGCCTTGTTCTGGCTCGGGAAGCTGAAACGACACTCTTGGGCCCTATAAATTTCTTACGACCAGGTTGAGACCTCACATGCTCATTTTGCTCCTCTTCGCTTCTCCCTCGGGAATCTCTTAACCACCCAGCGTCCCTTCAGTCAGAGTCTTTTTGAACAGGTCGGAATGACCTCCTCGGATTCTTCGAGTAGTGTTAGGGTCATCTCTTCCCCAGGATCGGGGGGCGTGAGTCAGAGTGATCCTGAGGCCAGTTCCTCGGGAGAGTCTTCGGGGCCCTTATCGTCGATCGACTCAAGGGTCCTGGAGGTCATGAAAGCGGATCATGACCTAGATATGGCAGTGACCGTGGGGATCCTTGCTATGATTAGGGAGCGGTATAGCATCCCGACCGAATATGGGTTGCATGTTCCGCAACCCGGGCAACGCCCTTTCAGTTCGGACGCACCCGGTATGTGCATCTCGGTGGATGCTATGGAGGTCGATCTCCGGTTTCCACTACATCCCCTTATAGAAGAGTGCCTTAAGTGGTGGAGGATCTCCCATAGCCATGTAGCACCTAACTCGTGGCGTTACCTGGTCGTATTTTTAGGCGAGTGCCAAGGGGTCGGGATCATCTCGACTCGGGACTTGTTCATGGCATGCTTTCGCCTTTGTAAAAATCGGGGTGGCTACTATCTTACCACCCGAGTCGGTTTCCGGGTCAGCGGGGTGCCTTCCAACAACAAAGGTTGGAAATCCTGCTACCTTTTCGTGAGTGGTCCGATCTGGGGGTTTAGGCTTGACTGGTCGGCACACCCAATCGGCAATGCCCCCTCATACTTATCCGAGGAATTCATCCTGGTCGGCAGACTGAAGGGAATCCTTTCCTCTTCACGCGCGATCAAGGAGATGACCGAGCTTTGGCTGGTCAAGGCGTGTCTCAGCCCGGCCTCTAGGGGTATTGTTATTTTACCCTGTTTTAGCTTTTCAAGTTGTTTTCTAACATGTTAGTCAGGATGCAGATCGGATGGATCTCGACGAGTTGCGCGGGATGCCCAAGGTGTCTAGCGGCAAGGCCCCCTCGACTCGCACCGCCGCCCCAGCCCGGGAGGTCGTCACTTCTCCAGCGAGGGAAACCCCGAAGGCCTCATCCAAATGACCGAGCGATGCCTCAATCGAGCAGGTCGACGATCTAGCTTGGCGACCGAAGAAGGTGAAGGTGCTGACAAGGAGGCACAAGTCTCGACATGGCGAGGGGTAAACTCGCTCCCGCTCCAATGGCAAGGAGCCAGCAGCACCGTCGGAGGAGCTCGAGACGCTCGTTGAATCTGAAGAGGGGGGCGCATTGCCAGTACACCACCGCTCGAGGTCCATGAAGGACCTCTTCAAGACTAAGGTTCATAAGGACGATGCTGGGTACTACACACTACATATGTCCGATCTGGGTCACCAAGACCCCGACAAGGAAATGAAGGCCATGTGGAGGGGGTTGAAGAATTCGACAAAAATCTGGAATGATTCGTCGGCCGCGGAGGAGTTCGAGAGGGGACTTCTCCACCCTCAGCTGGCACGGGAGCTATACGCGCTCCCCTCGGAAGTCCTGCTGGCCCGGGCTGCTAAAGAGATGGTTCTGGTAAGTTCCCGACCCTTGTCTCAGCGTCGCTAGTTTTCATCTTAGTCGGGTTCTTACAATTGCCGCTCTGTGCAGAGCCAACATTTCCAGATGGTGCTCTTTGACCAAGTCCATGACACGGGTCGGTTAATCACATTCATGGACTACCGGATCTCCAATTTTCAACAGGAGCTCGACGCCCTAAAATCTGGAGGGGGTCCGGAGGCGGTCGTCAAGGCCGAGGAGTGAGCTTCCGAGCTAGAGCAGGAGCTCGGGAAAACCAAGCAGGAGCGGGATGTGACGCTCCAACAGCTCGAAGCCTCTGAGAAGGAGTTGACTAAGGTTCAGAGCAACCTAGCTGAGATTCAGAGGTTGCTGAAGGTGGTGCGGGTTGGAGCTCGGAAAATGGACGACGATCTCTTACAATCTGTGAAGGCTTTGGAGAGCGCCCAATCCGAGCTGCCCAAGCAAGCGGTCGACCGCTACAAGGAGTCAGCCGGCTTTAAGGAGGGGCTGAAGCGGATGGGTCGGGTCACCTATGAGTACGGGTATCGGGTGGCATTAGCCCGCTTCCGCGCTCTGCACCCGAACTCAACGGTGGGGGAAGACCTCTTCACCATCCATCCCGAGGATGATCTGGTGCCGATGAAGAGGCAGCAGGCGTTCGACGATCTCTTACAATCCGTGAAGGCTTTGGAGAGCGCCCAATCCGAGCTGCCCAAGCAAGAAGTCGACCGCTACAAGGAGTCGACCGGCTTTAAGGAGGGGCTGAAGCGGATGGGTCGGGTCACCTATGAGTACGGGTATCGGGTGGCATTAGCCCGCTTTCGCGCTCTGCACCCGAACTTAGAGGTGGGGGAAGACCTCTTCACCATCCATCCTGAGGACGATCTGGTGCCGATGAAGAGGCAGCAGGCGTTCGACAACTCGGACCCGCTTGAGTCCTGACTATGTAATTTACTAGTTGTCATTCTATGATTCGGGTCGGGAAAAGCCTCATTTTGTTCCCGACGTCTTTTGGAATCATATTTTCATCAATACAACTCGGGGCACATTTTTCCATATTATGTGTAAAATTTTCGTAGATTTGAAATGTGCCAAGTTCTCGGTAGCACCCATCCCTCCATTGTTGCCAGTGTATAAGTCCCTTCTCGGACAACTTCGACGACTCGGTAAGGACCCTCCCAGTTCGGAGCTAGCTTCCCATGGGATCGAGTCGGGTCGCAGACCTCGGCTTTTCGTAGCATTATGTAGCCCATCCTGACGAGCTGAGGGCGCACTCGATGATTGTAAAGCTTGGCGACAACCCTTCTACAAGCTAGTGTCCGCAGATGGGCGTCGGCTCGCTTTTCCTCCAGTAGGTCGAGGTTTTCGTGTAGCTGTTGGTTAGACGCCTCTTCGCCATGGGTCTGGATCCGGAGGGTCGGGAAAACCACCTCGGGAGGTAGTATAGCCTCGGTTCCGAAAGCCAAGCTATAAGGGGATTCCCCCGCTAGGGTTTTTGGAGTCGTCCGAGACGCCCAGAGAATGCTCGGAAGTTCCTCCACCCAAGAGGTCGGGGCCCGAAAATTCTTTTCTTCAACCCTTCAAGAATGGCTCGATTTGTCACCTCGGCAAGTCCGTTAGCTTTGGGGTGGGCGACCGAGCTAAACTTTAGTTGGATGTAATAGCTTTGACAAAATGAATTGAATTAAGTATGAGATGTTAGGATGGACGACGCGAGTTGGGGAATTAGTTAGTCGAATTCCTCTTGGAAGCTGATAGAATCCAACTATAGCTCATTGTTATGCTGACGAGCTCTTACAATCCGTCAAGGCTTTGGAGAGCACCCAATCCGAGCTGCCCAAGCAAGCGGTCGACCGCTACAAGGAGTCGGCCGACTTTAAGGAAGGGCTGAAGCGGATGGGTCAGGTCACCTATGAGTACGATTATCCGGTGGCATTAGCCAGCTTTCGCGCTCTGTACTCGGACTCAGAGGTGGGGGAAAACCTCTTCACCATTCATCCCGAGGACGATATGGGATTCTCATTACAAGTTACGCAGAACAGGACACAAAACTCCTCCTCGTTGCACAAGTAACTCCGTACCATTGCCCATCTCACAGGCCTTAGAATAGCTACAAAACACACAGGTGACTGTTGAGCACTGCGTCGTGGTACCGCGAGAAGACAATTTTAATCGACCGCATAAGGCCGGGAGATGATGAATGGTGATAGGTTGAGCTCTATTGTTGCAGTATGATGGAATTGATTTGATTGAAGCGTATCTCTGCATGGCCCATGCATCGTATCATTCGAAGTGCATGGCCTGCAAAGCTCAGGCGTCCCTGTGATGTGGTCGAAGAACAGGAGGTGATCGCTCCTCCTGTGAAGCCAGCTTAACGCAGTGTTCCTCCGCTTTAGAATGACAAAAGATTTGTGAGTTCGCCCCACACGACAGAAGCTCATCTGCCTGATTTGGAATGAGAATGACCAGTCTCCATGAAGCCGCACCCAAGCTACTCGAGCACAAACACGACATCCGACATAACCATTGCCCGCGTTCTCGTTCCTTAGCGCGCACCAAATACTATGGAGAATAACACAAGCTTGGATGCTGCTGTAACTGTACGCCTCCTCCGTTTTCGAAGAGCCGGGAATTGAACTCCACTGGATTCTACTCCTTCCTACTCTGCCCTGAATGATACAAACCAATTGTTAGAGATTTTAATCTGTGAAATTATTAGCATCAAGTTTAAAGTTAGTCATATATATATATATATATATATATATAAGTTGAAATTTCTAGCAGAATTGAAAGCATCGATCATATGTACACCACGAAGGCCTCTCATATATGCTACTTTTTAATTTTTATTTTATCTTTTGCATAACTTCTTGTATAATTCATCCCAACGATGCTAGTTGAATCTTAAGAAAACAGCAACGATAATAACTATTATTATTATATTTCTTTCATCCAGCAATATGATATTGAATAATTAAATGGTATATAAGAACACATAATATTAAGAAGACTACCTTAGGATTTTTACAAAGCAAAAAAAAAAAAAAACAACATAAATAGTTCACATCAGTGAGTGCATAAAGACTATCTTTTATAAGACTCAAACTTATTATCAATGTTGGGATGTCGCATGATATCTCATTAAATCATCATAGATTTAGATGATTATATTATAAAAATATATATGATTTTTTGGGGTCCTTGCTAATCTCATGTCATGATTTCTTTAGAATTATGACCATATTTAATCAATAGAAATATATATATGATTTTTTGGGATCCTTACTTGATGGGACCAATAATGGTCAGTCCAACGAGGCAAAGAACATCGCGTCCCCACCTCGGTCACGTCACGACTCAGCCACGTCAGGCCTGCGTCGCGCGCCCGACCCGACCACGACGTATCCTTTAGCAGTCTTGCGATCAACTAACTGTCCCCCTTGACAATGGGCGGCGCAGCAGAGCCGACGTGCTAGACCAACCCTTGACCAATGCCCCTGTCCCATATCAGCTGGCGACAGGCAGCGTGTCAGGGCAGACGTAGCAGTCGACTGGCGAACAGTGCCCATGACAACGGGCGGTTGGGAACTTGTCAGGCACAATAGCGATGACGTGGCCCAAGTACGACCAACTCGCCTACACAGGTGTAAATGTCCCCTTACCACCTCCGAGCCGAGGGGGGCCCGAAGGAAAGGGAAAAAAGGATCGGATCTCCTCATTCAATCCGATCGATCTTTGACTTGATCGTCGAAGGGACTCGACCAAGCCCAAACAGCTCAGCCTGAGTCTTTTGCAGGACTCACCGCTGACCAACCGAGGAAGTTGCTTGAAGAGTGGAGTTGAGCTACTCAAATTATTTTTTCATATATTAAAAAATGTTTATATCTCGGGTTACAAAAAATGGTGGTCTGATCAGTGCTAAGCCAGATGGGCAAGGCGAGTTCGGCGTGCACCGGCCCTGTAATCCTTCCACCGTCAAGAGCGGGAGGTAATCGCTGCTCTGTGAAGCCAGCCTGACGCGGTGTCCTCCGGCTTTAGGATCCAACGTGGCTCGGGCCTTCACCCGGGCCGCATGGATCAACTACTTGGAACGGGCAAAGCCAGGTCTTGCAACGACCGAATCCATCCCAATCCGACTTTTCACAACATCCCACCACTTTATAATGCCCCCGCTCGGGTTACAAGCCAATGCTACCGGGCTCGGCGATCGAGGCGCTTCCACATCCTTATGTAATGGCTCATATCATATGAAGGATCAGCGATGTGGGACTAAATAGTAGTTCCCTGCTCCTTCCATTTTCCCTCTCCTATGATTCATGCACACACCGCCACATGCTTTTCAGGAAAACCCCAACTGCATCAAAACACTCGATCGATCATGCAAATCATTTCATCCCCAAGGCTTTTCTCGACTGTCTAACTCCTGATCTTGAAACATTAGATACCCAAATGCGCTCCTATATTGGAGATTCAATATGTTTCAAGTTAAATTTTTCTAGGGGAAAAACTCTTGTGCCTACCCAGTAGATGCGATCTAGATAATGCCTAGTATAAATACCTTAAGTGGGAAGCGCGGGACACTATTAGCTGGAATTCTGTGTTTCTTTTCTTTTTTTACTAGGCGCAATACAACAAGAGCTGGATTCCCGGTTGACTCGGCACAAGAAAAAAGTGGATCAGTAGCTAAAGGTAAAGTTGTTGAATGAAGATCAACTGCTGATTTGCCTTTTGCCTAGAAAGAAAAAGATTCAATGAAACCTTTCCTTGGCGCAATACGTTCAGAAAGGAGAGTTCCAGAAGTGGAAGTGAAAAGCAACAGAAGAAGCTGCGCGAATTAAGTCTGGAAAGAAGGCTGTTAAGAGCAGTCTTTAACATCCGAAACGTAACTCGAATCAGGAACTCCACCTTTCAGAATAGCACTCAACAGGGTGTGTGAGGTTGTTTAGTTTGCCTGTGAGGCTTTGTAGGAGTAAACAGTGAGTCAGCTTCAGAAGCAGTGTTGGCCGACTACACAGTGTTTGTTATAGGCTGTCGCTCCTTGTCCTAAAGTAGTGGAGTATCTTTGCTTTGGGTTCGAAGTCTAGGCAGAACTCGCTAACGTTGAAAAGGACTTCTTGTACCGAGGAAGGAAAGGATTCAACTCTACTTTCAGACTCAACTGGACTTGCAACTCAATAAGAGCAATTACAGTAGGAGAACTGTAGAGGGTCTCGTGTAGAATTAATTGTCTGTCGGAAAGAAAGTACCACCGACATTACTTAAAAGTATTGACTTGAATTAGGAAACTGATCTAGTTGAAGACCCCGATCTGGTAGACTTTCCTCTTACTGCTCAAGATCCCGCTCATGAGTCTGCTGGAACTCCACCTGTTTCCCTCACTCGACTTTCAACAAATCATTCCAAAATTCCTGTTAGCGACGAACTTCTATTGTAGACAAAGACAAGAACAGAAAGATACTTTACTGCTTAAGCATGGCGTGGGTATTCGAACTTTTACTCTAATTCTTCTCTCTCTCTCTCTCTCTCTTTGCGCAAGAAAGAAAAGTCACAGTATAATCCGTTAAGTCGACAAGAGAATCTGCAGTATCATAGACAGTATCAAGAGAATCCGCTGTAAAAGAAGCAACAGATGGAAAGTATAGTTCTGGGAAATAATCTAGTACTGGCTCTGGCTTTGAAGCGCTAAGTTACGTTCTGTTATTGGCAGTTGGGGGCCATAATAAGAAGGGTTTGTATACTGATCACTACTCAACTCGCTCGGTGTTGGCTTCATCATACTTTGCATTTCTCTAAGTTTAAGCTATGGTCAACTAATCTTCTGCGGGGAATTACCTATCTGTGGCTTTGTCCAGCTGTTCTAATGCATTTGTAGCCGTGCCATCTTTCAACCCTTGCTTCCTCCTGCCAGCAAAACTGCCCTTACTTTTATGCTTTAACTAATAGGTATGCACTTTCCTATCTGGCGAATGTAGCCGGGAATACAGGATACACCTACCGACCACAAGGCTTTGGTACTAGTGAGCTAATCCGATCTATTAAGTAAGAAATCAACTACTACTAACATACAGTCTAATACAAGAGATATATCGTATACAGGAATAGAATCTCTGCTAATAGGAACTGCTAATAGCAAGCAAACTACTAGAATTACTATAAGAGAACTAATAGCAAATAGAATATGAAAAAACACGCATATCCATATAAGTAAATAGAATCATCAATAAGAACGCGGAATCCAACTAGCGTAAACAAGACTTACTACCAACCCAACGGATAAGACCGAGAATCCAAACAATGTTATCTCACGGCAACTACGCTTCCAAGAAACTTAAAGTCTCGCCTCCTACCCACGGCGTCCGAGACTCAAGCAAGGCATCCCCGAAGCCCGAACCGACAGAGAAGGTAGTCCAAATTCCCTTAGATCCAAGGATCCCGGACAAAACTATCCAGATTGGCTCAATGCTCCCGGAGGAACAGCGCATTCAACTGATCGAATTCCTCGAGAAAAACGTGGACGTCTTCGCCTGATCCCCAAATGACATGCCCGGGATCGACCCTAGAGTGGCTCAACACCATCTCAACATAGAGCCTACTGCCCGACCCGTAAAGCAGCGACCGAGAAAGTTCGCCCCCGACCGACAAAAGGCCATCGAAAAGGAGGTCTCCCGTTTATTAGATACGGGACTCATCTTCGAAGTGAAGTATCCTACTTGACTGTCCAATGTTGTTTTGATCAAGAAAAGTAATGGAACTTGGAGGATGTGCATTGACTACACTAGCCTTAATCGGGCTTGCCTGAAAGATTGTTATCCTCTCCCACGGATCGACCTTTTGGTCGACTCTATCTCTGGATACGAGCTGCTTTCATTCATGGATGCCTTCTCGGGATACAATCAGATCCGGATAGCTCCGGAAGATCCGGAAAGCACGACCTTCATTACCCACCACGGTACCTATTGTTACAAAGTCATGCCTTTCAGATTAAAGAATGCTGGTGCAACCTACCAAAGAATGGTCAATCGATTGTTTGAAAAACAAATCGGGCGAAACATGGAGGTGTACGTCGATGACATGATAGTCAAAAGCCGGGAAGCAGCCACGCACCTGGACGACCTAGCCGAGACGTTTCAGACGTTAAGGCAATACAGGATGAGACTGAACCCAACCAAGTGTGTGTTCGGGGTCGGATCCGGGAAGTTCCTCGGGTTCATCATCCACCAAAGGGGGATCGATGTGAAACCGAAAAAAGTAGATGTCATCCTTCAAATGCGTTCTCCCTGAACAATTAAGGACATCCAACGGCTCACTGGAAGACTGGCAGCACTGAGCCGGTTCATCTCCCGAGTCAGAGATAAGAGCTTCCCCTTCTTCCGAGCCTTGAGACGAGCGAAAGACTTCGAGTGGGATTCCCATGCGAAGAAGCATTCCAACAATTAAAGATGCATATTGGCCGCCTCCCGCGCCTCACCTCAACCGATCCTGGGGAGCCCCTCGGGATCTACTTGGCGACCTCAGAGGTGGCGGTTAGCTCGGTCCTAGTCCGGTTCAGAAAAGACGGGCAGGAACCGGTATATTACTGCAGCCATATCCTGAGCGATCCCGAGGAGCGGTATTCACAAATTGAAAAGCTCGCCCTGGCATTAATCTTAGCCTCAAGAAAGCTGAGGCCTTACTTCCAAGCTCACCCCATTAAGGTAATTACCGACCGACCTTTGCGTCAGATACTCTCAAAGTTTGATGTTGTAGGTCGGATGCTCAAGTGGTCAGTCGAGCTCGGGGAATTCGATCTCGAGTATATTCTGAGGACCGCGATAAAAGCTCAAGTCCTAGCCGACTTCATATCAGAATCAACAAGTCGAGAGGAACCGCCACCGACCATGAAGTGGACGGTTCATCCAACGCGGAGCGCGGAGGGGCCGGGCTCGTCCTCAAAGGGCCCTGACAGTCAAGTCTTCGAGCGTGCGCTCCGGCTCGAATTCAAGGCCACAAATAACGAAGCTGAGCATGAGGCATTATTGTTCGACTTAAATCTCATCGCTGAGCTCCTTGAAGTCTTCACCGATTCTCAGCTCGTCGCTGGGCAGGTCAACTGAGAATTCGAAGCCCGAGACCAGTCGATGATCCACTACTTGACAGAGGTACGATGTTCCACCCAACAGTTTAACCGCTCTGTCATAACAAAAATATCTCGGACAGACAACATACAGGCCGACACCCTGGCTAGACTAGCCTCAACTCGCGGTTCGGCACCATGCCTGACATGGGTAGCCAGGATCGCGATTCCTTTGACGACCGTCGAGGTGGCCGCAACTGAAGTTGACAACGATTGTGTCGAAGAGATCCTCAAATTCAAGGGCAAAGACACGCTTTCCCAAGACCGTAGTGTCGCTCGACGCGTAAAGAGAGCGAGCTCGTGGTATTGCATCCTCAACGGACATCTCTACCGATGAGGGTTCGCACAACCACTTCTCCAATGCCTATGACTGACCGAGGCGCAAACTACGCTGGCCGAGATCCATGAGGCGTACTTGGGCCCTCGCACTCCGGAGTTGGCCCTCGGAGTCGCCCAACCGTTCCCGGAGATCGGCAAGCCGCCTTTCCAGGCTAGTCGATTCCGACCGAGTCTTTTCCAGCTCCGCCTCTACCGACGCCCGGCGACCGTTTGCTTCTTCAAGCTCTATCCGGAGGTGCTCGGCTATGGATTGAGCCTCGGCGGCTCGGACCTCGGCCACAGCCACCGCATCTGGATTTCCCCCCTCCTTCAAGTCTTGGAGTTCTTGGCGCAGGAGGGTCATCTTCCCGTCCAAGGAAGTGATCACACGACCCGCGTCATGCACTCGGTCGAACAAGGCCGCATGATAGTGTTGGTTCTGGAAACCGAACGGTCGGTCAGTAAAAAAAAAGGGAAAGTGCAAGAAAAGCCCGAGAAGATACTTACAAATACCATGGCTTTGGCCGCCCCGTCCATCAACACCTTGGATGGAAGAGTATACAGGTCTGACGCCAGCCGCGGGAGTAACACACCTCGGATGTATATTGCTGAGGCCTCCCCGCTCTGCCAGGCCGGCGTTCCATGCATCAACGGTCTGAGGTCGGGGTCAAGGGGAGCGTTAGAAGCTTGTTCCGGAAGGTTGCACATCCGGATGGTCTGATAATCACGGCCATCAACCCCGGCACGGGCGCTGCACAGCTCCCTCACCGACTTGGGCCTTTGTCTAGGGGCTGGAGGCTCGATCGAGGTGTCGGCGGGCCCTTTTCCCCTTGTGGCTCTGTCGGCCTTGTGAGGGGATTTGCATCGGCCCTTCTTTTGGCCGGCAGAATCCCCCCCCCCCCCCCCCCCCCCCCGCCCCCCCCCCCGACGTTTTCGAGAGGCTTCTGGCGCACCCATGGTCTCCTCGACGGGGATCTCCTGCACGTCGGACTCGGACTCGATGGGCAGGATCGACGAAGGCGGCGGTGCTGGAGTCAGAACCGAGGGTGCAGTCCCAGGACGCACCACCCCCCCCCCCCCCCCGACACGGGGATTTCCACGCATCAAGCTCATGTTCACCATCTCTGTAGAACCAACCATGAGTCGGGAAATCATATAGCAAAGTTTTAACAAAAGGACAAGGCATACCACGAGAAGCTGGACTGAGGCCCGCCTCGACCAGCCACTCCCCGGTCAAGTTTCTAATGGCCCAAGACGCGTATAGGATGCCCTTCAGTCGCTCGACCACGTTCGTCTCCTCATCAAAAAGGTTCGGGGGGACGTTGCTAATAGGATGGGTCGACCACTCGATACCAAAATCTCATCCCTGACGCCTACTTACGAACAAAAACCGTGACTTCCAATCTTTGTTGTTGGAAGGGACACCCTCGACCCTGAATCCCGACCAAGTAGTTAAATAGTAACCCCCTGACCCCTACACAGAAGAAAGCAAGATAGGAACAACTCCCGACTCGGGACGATTCCTGATCCCCTACATTCCCCGAGGAAGGTTATGATATAACGCCAAGAGTTTGGCGAGATCTAACCGGCGACACCCGCCACCAGTCAAGACACTCCCCGATGACGGGGTGAAGAGGGAACCTCGGCCTTGCCTCCAAGGCGTCGATGGAAATGTCGAACCCCCCAGGACAAGGGTGGTACGATCGCTGCCCCGACCTAAGCGCATGAAGGACATACTCGTTCGGAATGCTAAAAATGCTTCCGAACCGACCCTAAGGACTCTAGACAAACTGTTGAGTCGAAGTCATGGTGCGACTTCATAACCTCCAAGGCTTGAAGGGCCTTACCTTCAGCCCCTGTCATCACACCCGAGGACGAGCTCTCGGGAACCGACTGATTCCCCAAGGAATCATTGGACCTACGTCTTTCCTCTCGGGGAGGAGGAACAGGAGAGGAAAGAGAAGAAGAGAAATTGAAAACTGAGAAGGAAAGGGTGGACACCATTCCGACCTGATCGGTAAGGAAGCAAAAAGGGACGGAGCGACCGAGAGGTGTGAGGTCCGAAGGCTCAACAAAGGGAGGAAGAGAATGAGAAGTGATCCTTCGCCACCATCGACGGGAGGTTTATATGGACAGCGTCGTTTCAATTTCCCGAGTAGGCGATGGAACCACCTAGGGAATATGCGAGCCGCCCCTTCAACGGTACGTAGATAAGAGTAAACATCGCTACGTCAGCCCGTCCCTCCTCGCGTTACCCCTCGTTATCTCACATCGCGTGCACGGGCAGCGCTCGCCGTAATTGAATGACGTTTAGACGCCAGTCCGCCAGTTCTTTGCCCGAGTCGTGTGTCTCGGCCAATCCATCCTTCGCCCGAGTCACGTGCCTCAACCAGTCCGCCCGTTCTTTGCCTGAGTCGTGTGTCTTGACCAGTCCATCCTTTGCCCGAGTCGCATGTCTCGGCCAGTCCGCCAGTTCTTTGCCCGAGTCATGTGTCTCGACCAGTCCATCCTTTGCTCGAGTCGCATGTCTCAGCCAGTCCGTCAGTTCTTTGCCCGAGTCGTGTGTCTCGGCTAGTCGATCCTTTGCCTGAGTCGCATGTCTCAACCAGTCTGCCAGTTCTTTGCCCGAGTCGTGTGTCTCGGTCAGTCCATCCTTTGCCCGAGTCGCATGTCTCTGCTAGTCCGCCAGTTCTTTGCCCGAGTCGCATGTCTCGGCCAGTCCGTTCATTGCCCGAGTCGCGTGTCTCGACCAGTTTGCCAGCCTTTTACTCACATATCTCGGCCGATCCTTCGCCCGAACAGTGTGCCTCACCCACCTCAATCCTCCCTGTGGACCAGAGGCGACTAGAGCTCGAGGTCATCCCCTTGATTCACGAAGTGCCTCGGCGAGACCCCTCTCGGGGGGGGGGGGGGGGGGGGGGGGGGGGGGGAGGGGAGGGGAAGAAAGATAGGGTACCCAATAGGCCGGTCCGACTCATCGAAGCCCACGCCATATGGGCAGCCACTACAACACTTCGGAGGAAGCCACGTCAGCCCGAGGGACCAAGTCGGCAGCCAATCTGTTATCCAAGGTGGAGGTCCGGGTATGACACTGTCAGGCCCCACGCCCATTAATGTAGCATGGCGCGCCATGCCCTCACCCCATGCTGCTGCAGTCGCACATCCTCCGTACGTCTCGGCCACATCCCGAGGGACGACAAAGGTAAGGCTGGGTGTACGGACGAACTCCCCTCTCACAGGTATAAAACACCCGTTTCGGCAATAGTTAAAGGAAAGAAGGGAGAAGACTCTCTCTCTCTCCCTTCTCCAGAACTCTTAGCCTCACCCTCCCGGGCGGGCAATTCGATATCCTTCCTAACTTGTGCATCGAAGGGGCCTCTCTAGGTCACCCCTCCCATCCCCAAAGAGGCTTGTGTGCAGAATCGTCATCCCTGAGACGGCCCAAGGAGCAAGCCGACCGAGCTCTGCGTCGACGACTACCAAGGGAGCGTCAACCCATGCAGGAAGTTTCGACCCCACCGACGTAGGCGGACTTGCACACTCGGATGAGAACAGGTCGAGCCGACACCTCAGCTCGACTCTGAAAGTTATGTAACAGTATAAAATCATCTCTTAAAGGTTTTTTACTGATATAATCATCAGAGCAAATAAGTAAAATTAGAATTCTTGAAGTGATATAGCACTAATTGTGACTAAACATAAACTAAAAAGAAATTCGTCGAGTGACACAACATAAATTGTGACAATACTTATCGATTCTAGACAATCGATATATACATAATAAACTACTCAAATTATTTTTTCATGTATTAAAAAATGTTTATATCTCGGGTTACAAAAAATGTTTATATCCGGGTATGACACTGTCAGGCCCCACGCCCATTAATGTAGCATGGCGCGCCATGCCCTCACCCCATGCTGCTGCAGTCGCACATCCTCCGTACGTCTCGGCCACATCCCGAGGGACGACAAAGGTAAGGCTGGGTGTACGGACGAACTCCCCTCTCACAGGTATAAAACACCCGTTTCGGCAATAGCTAAAGGAAAGAAGGGAGAAGACTCTCTCTCTCTCCCTTCTCCAGAACTCTTAGCCTCACCCTCCCGGGCGGGCAATTCGATATCCTTCCTAACTTGTGCATCGAAGGGGCCTCTCTAGGTCACCCCTCCCATCCCCAAAGAGGCTTATGTGCAGGATCGTCATCCCTGAGACGGCCCAAGGAGCAAGCCGACCGAGCTCTGCGTCGACGACTACCAAGGGAGCGTCAACCCATGCAGGAAGTTTCGACCCCACCGACGTAGGCGGACTTGCACACTCGGATGAGAACAGGTCGAGCCGACACCTCAGCTCGACTCTGAAAGTTATGTAACAGTATAAAATCATCTCTTAAAGGTTTTTTACTGATATAATCATCAGAGCAAATAAGTAAAATTAAAATTCTTGAAGTGATACAGCACTAATTGTGACTAAACATAAACTAAAAAGAAATTCGTCGAGTGACACAACATAAATTATGACAATACTTATCGATTCTAGACAATCGATATATACATAATAAACTACTCAAATTAGTTTTTCATGTATTAAAAAATGTTTATATCTCGGGTTACAAAAAATGGTGGTCTGATCAGTGCTAAGCCAGATGGGCAAGGCGAGTTCGGCGTGCACCGGCCCTGTAATCCTTCCACCGTTAAGAGTGGGAGGTAATCGCTGCTCTGTGAAGCCAGCCTGACGCGGTGTCCTCCGACTTTAGGATCCAACGTGGCTCGGGCCTTCACCCGGGCCGCACGGATCAACTACTTTACTTGGAACGGGCAAAGCCAAGTCCCTGCACGACCGAACTCTCCCTTCTCCAGAACTCTTAGTCTCACCCTCCCGGGCGGGCAATTCGATATCTTTCCTAACTTGTGCATCGAAGGGGCCTCTCTAGGTCACCCCTTCCATCCCCAAAGAGGCTTGTGTGCAGGATCATCATCCCTAAGACGGCCCAAGGAGCAAGCCGACCGAGCTCTGCGTCGACGACTACCAAGGGAGCGTCAACCCATGCAGGAAGTTTCGACCCCACCGACGTAGGCGGACTTGCACACTCGGATGAGAACAGGTCGAGCCGACACCTCAGCTCGACTCTGAAAGTTATGTAACAGTATAAAATCATCTCTTAAAGGTTTTTTACTGATATAATCATCAGAGCAAATAAGTAAAATTAAAATTCTTGAAGTGATACAGCACTAATTGTGACTAAACATAAACTAAAAAGAAATTCGTCGAGTGACACAACATAAATTGTGACAATACTTATCGATTCTAGACAATCGATATATACATAATAAACTACTCAAATTATTTTTTCATATATTAAAAAATGTTTATATCTCGGGTTACAAAAAATGGTGGTCTGATCAGTGCTAAGCCAGATGGGCAAGGCGAGTTCGGCGTGCACCGGCCCTGTAATCCTTCCACCGTCAAGAGCGGGAGGTAATCGCTGCTCTGTGAAGCCAGCCTGACGCGGTGTCCTCCGGCTTTAGGATCCAACGTGGCTCGGGCCTTCACCCGGGCCGCATGGATCAACTACTTTACTTGGAACGGGCAAAGCCAGGTCTTGCAACGACCGAACCCATCCCAATCCGACTTTTCACAACATCCCACCACTTTATAATGCCCCCGCTCGGGTTACAAGCCAATGCTACCGGGCTCGGCGATCGAGGCGCTTCCACATCCTTATGTAATGGCTCATATCATATGAAGGATCAGCGATGTGGGACTAAATAGTAGTTCCCTGCTCCTTCCTTTTTCCCTCTCCTATGATTCATGCACACACCGCCACATGCTTTTCAGGAAAACCCCAACTGCATCAAAACACTCGATCGATCATGCAAATCATTTCATCCCCAAGGCTTTTCTCGACTGTCTAACTCCTGAAACATTAGATACCCAAATGCGCTCCTACATTGGAGATTCAATATATTTCAAGTTAAATTTTTTTAGGGGAAAAACTCTTGTGCCTACCCAATAGATGCGGTCTGCTTCCATATCTGCTGAGCAAGCACTGCTGGTTCAGGCCCGTGTACGTTAGCTCGCCCACGATCATCTCGGCGCAGAGTTGGAGCTCGGGTCGGGGGAAAAGGGCCCCGGGTCCGGCTTGAGAGGTCAGCTGCTAGAGTTGTGGAGCTCAGGTCGGGTGGAGATGTTTCAGCTCGGGTCGGCCGCTGGTTCCTGCAAGAAGGTCAGGTCGGGTCGGGTCCTGACGTGACCCCTCCGACGGTCAAGTTAGTTTGGTTGTCGATTTTGCGATTCCCTCGCTCCGTAGAGGTGCGGGGGCTTTTATAGTAATGGTTACAAGACACCCGTACCTGAGGTCCTTACTGCGTCTGTTGCTTACCATTCGTATTTTGTCATAGCTTCCGTGGTCCTCGCGGTGAGGTGCGTGGTGTGCCTCCTGCCACTGGGGAAGGTCGGCTTTAAGGAGGGACTAAAGCGGATGGGTCGGGTCACCTATGAGTACGGGTATAGGGTGGCATTAGCCCGCTTCCGCGCTCTGCACCCGAACTCAGAGGTGGGGGAAGACCTCTTCACCATCCATCCCGAGGATGATCTGGTGTCGATGAAGAGGCAGCAGGCGTTCGATGATCTCTTATAATCCGTGAAGGCTTTGGAGAGCACCCAATCCAAGCTGCCCAAGCAAGCGGTCGACCGCTACAAAGAGTCGGTCGGCTTTAAGGAGGGGCTGAAGCGAATGGGTCGGGTCACCTATGAGTACAGGTATCGGGTGGCATTAGCCCGCTTCCGCGCTCTGCACCCGGACTCAGAGGTGGGGGAAGACCTCTTCACCATCCATCCCGAGGACGATTTGGCGCCGATGAAGTGGCAGCAAGCGTTCGACAACTCGGACCCGCCCGAGTCCTGACTATGTAATTTGCTGGTTGTCATTCTGTGATTCGGGTCGGGAAAAGCCTCATTTTGTTCCCGACGTCTTTTGTAATCATATTTTCATCAATACAACTCGGGGCACATTTTTCCATATTATGTGTAAAATTTTCGTAGATTTGAAATGTGCCAAATTCTCGGTAGCACTCATCCCTCCATTGTTGCCAGTGTATAAGTCCCTTCTCGGACAACTTTGATGACTCGATAAGGACCCTCCCAGTTCGGAGCCAGCTTCCCACGGGATCGAGTCGGGTCGCTGACCTCGGCTTTTCGTAGCATTATGTAGCCCATCCTGACGAGCCGAGGGCGCACTCGACGGTTGTAAAGCTTGGCGACAGCCCTTCTACAAGCTAGTGTCCGCAGATGGGCGTCGGCTCGCTTTTCCTCCAGTAGGTCGAGGTTTTCGCGCAGCTGTTGGTTAAACGCCTCTTCGCCGTGGGTCTGGATCCGGAGGGTCGGGAAAACCACCTCGGGAGGTAGTATAGCCTCGGTTCCGAAAGCCAAGCTATAAGGGGATTCCCCCGTTAGGGTTTTTGGACGTCCGAGACGCCTAGAGAATGCTCGGAAGTTCCTCCACCCAAGAGGTCGGGGCTCTGGAAATTCTTTTCTTCAACCCTTCAAGAATAGCTCGATTTGTCACCTCGATAAGTCCGTTAGCTTGGGGGTGGGCGACCGAGCTAAACATTGAATTAAGTATGAGTTGGGGAATTAGTTAGTCGAATTCCTCTTGGAAGCTGATAGAATCCAACTATAGCTCATTGTTCTGCTGACAGCCCAATACAGATACAGGCCCATTTCAGTACGGACCAGCCCAAATAATTTGGGATCTCGTTTGACTCCGGTCGTTATTAATTGTCATCAAGATTCGTGAATCCCCGCCCAACGATTGTGTACGTCTCGCGCTTCTCTCTCTGATATCCCAAAAAATACCCCAAGTAAAAGGCGGAGAAATGGCTCTCTCCAAACCCGTCTTCTTCTCCCATCACCTCCGGTCCCTAAAACCATGCTACGCCCTCGCTGCCTTCCCCTTCGCTTCTCACCACCGCCTCCTCTCCTTCGCCACCCCGGAGGAGGCTGCTGCCGAGCGCCGCCTCCGCATCGAGCCGCACCTCTCCTCCCTCCGCCACCAGCAGCATCCGCCCGCCTCCTCCGCCCCTCCGCCTCGGTCACCCAGGACGGTCCCCAACCCCGACGCCCCCAAGCTGCCGGAGCCCATCTCCGCCCTCGCCGGCAGCCGCCTCAACCTCCACAACCGCATCCTCACCCTCATCCGCGAGAACGACCTCGACGAGGCCGCCCTCCTCGTCCGCCACTCCATCTACTCCAACTGCCGGCCCACCATATTCACCGCCAACGCTGTCCTCAACGCCCTCCTCCGCCAGTCCCGCTACGCCGACCTTCTCTCCCTCCACCGCTTCATCACCCAGGCGAACGTCGCCCCCACCGTCAACCTTCTCCTGCAGGCCTACTGCGACTGCCGTAAGACCGACATCGCCCTCGAGCACTTCCGCCTACTCCTCAAGGACGATGCCCCCTTCCCCCCCTCCCCCACGACCTACCGCATCGTCACCAAGGGCCTCATCGACAACGGCAAGCTCGATCAGGCCCTCGAGTTCAAGGACGACATGCTTGCCAAGGCCTTCGTGTCCCCCGAAAGGCGACCTCATGTGGGGCTTCGTTAAGAAAGGCGACCACGACAAGGTCGTCTCCCTCTACGAGGAGCTGCTTGAGAAGCTCGGTGGCGGGAAGATCCTCGACGGCATCGTGTATGGTAACCTCATGAAGGGGTACTTGGGGAAAGGGATGGACAAGGAAGCGATGGAAACATACCACGACGTCCTCGGTGAGGGTTCCAAGGTTAGGTTTGGTGCGGTGAGCTATAACCAGGTGCTGGATGCGCTGGGGAGGACCGGGAAGCTGGAGGAAGCCATTGCACTGTTCGATCGGATGCTGAAGGAGCACGACCCACCAAGGAGTATCACCGTCAATCTGGGGACATACAATGTGATGGCGGATGCCTACTGCCTTGCCAGGAGGTTCCAGGACGCGATCACGGTCTTTGGGCGGATGGGCGAGCAGAAGTGCACCCCCGACGCTCTGTCTTATAACAATTTGATCGAACAGCTGGGGAGGAACAAGTTGGTCGCCGAGGCGGAGGAGTTGTACAAGGAGATGGGCGAGCGTGGGATCAATCCGGATGATTACACGTATGTTCTGCTGGTGGAAGCATGTTTTGGAGTGGATAAGGTGGATGACGCTGCAGCGTACTTCCAGAAGATGGTGGAGTTGGGGATGCGGCCAAATGCGACCGCGTACAATAAGGTCATCGGAGGACTGGTGAATGTGGTAAGGCTCGACGAAGCCAAGAACGTCTTCGATCAGATGTTGGAGAAGGAGGTGAAACCAAACGTCGGGAGTTACGAGCTGTTGCTGAAAGGTTTCGTCGACTCTGGCCGATTGGAAGATGGGCTTAAGACGCTCAAGGATCTGCTGCTGGATGATGGAGTGACATTGAGCCAAGAAATGAAGGAGCTTGTGGAGGAGGCACTGAGGAAAGAAGGGAGAGATGAGGAGATGGGGAAACTGTATGAGGATGTCGAGAGGGAGAAGGCGGAACGATTGGCTCGGGAAGCAGAAGAGAAAGCGAGAGCCGAGGCGCTTGCCGCGGAAGAAGAGGAGAGGAAGAAGAGGGAAGCTGCGGAGAAGGAAGCTGCTGCTGCCAGAGCTAGTGCTGCAGCTATCGAGGCGATTCTGGGATGGAAAAAGGATGCTGCCAAAGAGGAGTCTCCTGCTGCTGGTGGTGAAGAGGAGAATCGAAGTGAAACATATGTGGAGTCTAAGCCTACTGATGCACCTAAAGGGGAAGTTCTTGCGGAAGCAAAGGAATGGTAGTGAGCCGAGTGAGGAAACAGAGGGAGCTCAGCAGGGGTATAATGCAGTTGGGAAGCTTGACATGAACATGTTCTGCATGAAACATTTGTTGGCTGCTGTATCTCTGTAAGTTCCATTATCAAGTTCATCGTAACTTGTTGTGTCGGGGTATATAATGCATCTAATTGCTAAGGTTTATATGTTTTTGGGGATTGACAACTTTGTTTTTAAGTAAGACTTGGATGTTAAAGAACTCTTAGATTGGAACCAAAATTGATCCCGTTCTTCTTTGTTGCTGGGTGCTTTTTAACACACATAATACAACAAAATGATACCGTTCCTCTTGCACAGATCATGGCAGCACAAGTATCAATGTGGGATGTACATCACACATTAAACAACACCTCCTGGCAAATCAAAACTACAACATGAAGATACAAAGTGTCAGAAATATACAACAAGGTAAAAGCACCATCATCATGCTGCAGATTGATGGGTCAATTTGCTTCACCTAGTTAGGCATGTCTCAGCTGCAGTGTTTTGGCATGCAAACTCCAGCATCACTGTTCTGTTGCTCCTTCCAAATCCGGCCGGTGACCCTTAGCTTAAGTCCTTTCCTGTCACTACCGGAGAAGAAGAGCGCCATGTTCCTCTGTATGATGAGCCGGTCATGACTGTCCCGGACTTTGCAGTGACCGTCACGGATGCTCCGCGGTGTGCCTTTCCATATCAGCTTCCTTCCGTTGGCGCTGACCTCAAGTCCGTAGCTAAAGTTCCTTGCTTCATTCTCGTCATCCATGAAACGAAGAAACGCCATGTACACAGGCGCCATCCCTAGCTGGAAGTTGTTGTTGTTCTCTTTCGATCACTTTGATCGCGAAGAGTCGTTTCACTATCGCTTTTCTTCTATTCTACTCTTCTCAAATTCTTGAAGTTGTTCTCGAGATGATTGTTGTCATTTATTATAAAATGCATACAAGAGATAAATTTCAGTTGGTGTGACCACTTTGTTGGGTTTAAACATCAGGTCCTTAATGATGTTTTAAGATGATGTACTGAACTAAGTTAAATTTGCTATTCAAGGATGATGGACATGGACGGGTCTATGTTGTTGGGGCTCGAGATGATCCAGACTTACCGCTAACTGTCGTAAGTAAAGATTTTGAGAAGTTAGGGAAATGTTGCAGTACTTGCGGGTGTGAGACACTAGACCATCAACGAGATCATGAGGTTTATAATACCAAATTTCTGAAAGTAGAAATATATTATAGCAGGTTCTTCTTTTTGTAACATTTGTGTTGTTGTTATAGATGCTTGGACTTGGACGAAAGAAAAGAATTCTTCCTGTTGGTACTACATTGACTATCGTGGGTGAGGTAGATAATTAACAATGTTTCTGATCATCTTAGTATCCTTGTTTTGAAGAATATTTAGTAATGAAAATAAATGGAAGATGTTCTTACAATTTATTCATGCTATCTATGTCCAAACCTATGGCAACTCCTAATCATCTTCTACCATGTCTTAGAATATACGTATGCTAATAACTTTAATAATTCTTATTTCTTGAACAGGCAATTAAAGGTGATGATGGAAAAATCCATATTCAAAAACCTCACAAGGGGACATTTTATGTGTCCCAAATGAATATTGATGAGTTGACTGAAGATTATGAAAACGATGCTAGGTTGTATTTGGTAGCTCTCCTTTATCTTTTTTATAAATACTTAAATTGTCATATGCACAAGAGTTACTAACAGTGTGAACAGATGCTTCCAATTTGCCGGTAAGAGTTTTGCAGTCAGTCTTTGGGGGGCTTTCTGATCACGATGCAAGCACTTGACTGGATTCGGTGAAATTAATATTAGATACAATGTCTGAGACTGCAAGTTTCTGTCTTGGACGTTTTTTTTTTTTTTTTTTTTTTTGGTGTTCTAAGAACAGCCTTGTGCTATTTCTAGGAGTTGTTCTGCCTATAGGTCTTAATATTATTTATTAGATACAATTTGTGAGACAAAAAGTTTCTCTCATGGATGGTTTTTTTTTTTTCCTCCAAACGACAGCCGTATGCGCTACTTGTAAGAGTTGTTCTGCCTATAGACTTTAATTTTATTTTGGATACTTGATGTAGGAACCTTTTTTTTTCCAGCCGTAAGCTATTTCCATTATTTCTTCTTTTTGATCGGTGTGGTTTTGTTTCTCATGTGGGTCCGGAGAAATCAAATCACGCCGACAGAAGCATGCACAGAGACCCAACATCACCATCGTTATCAAAATCCCTATTGTCAAAGAAGCAGCTGCCCATGAGCCTGAAACATATATGAAATAATATATTTTTTTTATATCCTCAATCAATTTATGACTTCAGGATCAATCATGAAATTGAGTAGTTAATCTAAAGATCATATATACGATCGAGAAACTTTTTGTTTTCAAAACCTATGTAAAGATCATCTCTTTCACAATATATTTTTCAATTTTATAAAATTTATAGTGCGATAGTCTATGGATGTAACTCAAAAATTTTATTTGATCTACTACATCAGATTTGAAAGCTTAGTGATATCGATAAGTAAGAAGAATTAAATTTGTTTTATCCTTTCTTCTTATTTTTCAAGATAAATAATTAAAAAAAAATTCCTCACGCTAAGATCATCTCATAAAAAAAAAACTTATTATAATTAAATTTTATTTTTATTAATAAAAAATTATAAAAAAATTTAATCATATTTATAATATATGATTACCACATAATCTAACACAATAATATCAATAATCTAATGCAGTGTCATATTTAACTATCGAAAGCAGCACAAAGCAGGTTTATGTATTAGAGTTCATAACAAAGTCAATAGGAATTGCGGGAACATGTGGTACAGTTGCAGATCAAACGACAATAAAAAAAAAAAAACAAAGGCAACTATATGTTGCTGTTGCAAAAACAATCAACGGCAGGTAGAAGATTCCACAGAAAAATAAATCAACAGGAATTGCCGGAATATGTAGAACGGTGGTAGATCAGAACAACAACAGGACTTCGGATGCAAAGTTCAATCATCAACAGCAACTTTATGTTTGCTGCAGGAGCAGGAGCAGCAGCAACAGCGGTCAGTCCACAGTGAGTCAAATGGAATTCCAGAAACATGTAGTACTACAGTAGCAGGTCAATACAAATACGACCTTTGTTGCTGTGTCATCGTCAATTATCTAAAGCAACCTTATGTTGCTGCTGCAAGAACAGTGACAGATAGAAATGTCCACAGTGAAGTCAGCAGGGATTACCGAAACATGGAGCTGAGTAACAAATCAAAATGACAGCACTTTTGATGCAGAGGTTTCAAGTTCGATAACTCTACATAAGCATAGTCAATAACTCTCCGTGAGCACCGTCAATAGAGTTGAAAGGAAAAAAACTAAAAATAAAAGAATTAAGACTAATCAGTCCATAAATAAATTATTCAATATTTTTTTGTGACGCCAATAATATACTATCTCTTTTCCCATATCAGATCTTTATATCCAGAACCTTCTCTTTATTCTTTATTTGTATTGTATCTTTTATTTTGTTGGACTTGCTCTTAAAGCGACTACCTATTCAATTATATGATGTTGAAACTATCTTTCCCTCCTTCCTGCTTCCACCTCCGATAAAAGCAGTGCAGGACTTTACTTTACTTGCTTTCTTCCTGCGAGCAACCTGGCTTGTAAGGAATATCTATTTAATGAATCCAGTGCTTAATAGACCTACATATCTTCTCCCAGATTGCATAATAAGGTATATCCTCTTGGTCAATTCTGTCAACTCGATCAATGAGTGAGGTCAATAGTAATCAAAATGATAGCACAATTTTAAACTATCCAATACGCCTTTATTCTACTGTTGCGAGGATAAAGAAGATAGAAGAACATATTGCAGGATAACATATCAAATACTCCTATTAAAAATAATTTAGTGAGATCTTGTCCAACTCACGTACACATATAATTAAAACATGTCAATCTATTGATAACCTAAACTCACACCAATTAATCTTATTCAGTATTTTATTTAATTATATCAACAATATTTATAAAAAGAATTCTTTAGAAAATTTATATTTCTTCAGAAAATTCTTCAGTATTTTTCTTTTTTCCATCATATTTTTTCTTTTGAGTGCGAATATCGCTGATGCATTCACCGATCCTTTCTTCTTTGATTTCGCATCCGCATAAATCTCAACCATTATCTGTTTGTCGCTTTCTCATGTTGAAAGCGAACATTTTGCCAATATTATCGTTGACTTATTAATTTTTTTCGAATAGTCAATTGAAAATTTAAATACAGTACCGAGGCTGAAGAAAATTCTCATGGTCGCTCTGCAAATTAAAAATGCATAAAAATCAAACTGTTGAAGAGAGAAAGAGTAAGAAGCATAGAGCTGATTGTTGTTTGCTTTGGTGCACATAGTTTTCTTCATTTGGTTCTCTAAAATTATTCTTTTTTCTTTTCTTTTTCACTGAGCGTTGATTGGATAGCAGGCATAAAAGAAATATTATACTCCTAGCCAGTTTGATTTCAAGACCACAAGCAAGCAATAGAGAGAGAGAGTTCATATTACTTTTTTGATAACAAGGTTGGTTCCAACCATAACCATGAAGCAATGGGAAGTGTTGAGAGAAAAATGGAGAGTATTTTCTGCATCAACCACGGGTACCAACACATCACTTATAACAAGAACAAACATCTAACTTGTAATAACTTATGTAGTAGTTGATGATGGGCAAGTAGTGACTAACGATCTACAACGAAACTAAG
The DNA here is from genome assembly GCA_029747655.1 of Ensete ventricosum. Taxonomy (NCBI): domain Eukaryota; kingdom Viridiplantae; phylum Streptophyta; class Magnoliopsida; order Zingiberales; family Musaceae; genus Ensete; species Ensete ventricosum. Next base: position 6,760,861 of record JAQQAF010000009.1, on the reverse strand, counting down.
TAAAGTTGTGCGAAACTACTCTTATGCTCGCTCAACCAAAAGAATAGAACACCCAACCCAAATGACTTCACTCTAGGATTGACTATGCCCTGTACTTATGCTATAAGGATCGATTCTAATTCACTCTAGGATTGATTACACCTGTACTTATACTATGTGGATCGTAAATATTTACTGAAAAACAATAGGCACCCCACCCAATCTAAGAGAGATCTACAGCAAGCAATACTGATTGACTACCATAATGGATTCTATGCTTTAAGGAGAGATAACCACTCTTTGACCCCGAGTTGACAGAGACAACCACTCGATGTGCCTATTGACAAACAACAGTCGGCTCTCTGCTTCTTACTCCTCTCTGTCAACCAGCCTTGCTATCAAGAAAGTAAGAATGACTCTTTCTCTCTCTATTGCTTGCGAAACCAAACTAGTTAGGAGTATAAGATTTCTTTTATGCCTACTATCCAATCAACGCTCATAATATGTGAAAAAGAAAAGAAAAAAGAACAATTTTAGAGAATCATATGAAAAAGATTATATGTACTAAAGCAAACAACAGTCGGCTCTCTGCTTCTTACACTTTCTCTCTTCAACAATTCGATTTTTATGCATTTTTAATTTACAGAGGAACCATAGAAATTTTCTTCAACATCAGTTCTCCATTTAAATTTTCAATTAGCTACTCGAAAAAAATCGACAAATCAACGACAATATTGACAAAATGTTTGCTTTCAAGAGGAGAAAACGATAAACAGATGATGGTTGAGATTTATGCAGATGCGAAATCAAAGAAGAAAGGATCGGTGAATGCATCGGCGATGTTCACACTAAAAAAAAATTTGATGAAAAAGAAAAAAATGTTGAAGAATTTTCTAAAGAAATATAAATTTTCTAAAAAAAAATTTGTAAATATCGTTAATATAATTAAATAAAATACTGAATAAAATTAATTGATATGGGTCTGGATCATCAATACATTGACATGTTTTAATTATATGTATAAGTGAGTTGGATCGGATCTCACTAAATTATTTTTAATAGGAGTATTTGATCTGCTATCCTGCAACATGTTCTTCTGTCTTCTTTATCCTCGCAACAACAGAACAAATGTGCTTTGGATAGTTAAAAATTGTGGTGTCATTTTGATTTGTTAATTCGCTCCATGTTTCGGTAATTCCTGCTGACCTCACACATTGACCGAGTTGGCAGAATTGGACAAGAGGATACACCTTATTATGCACCTGGGAAAAGATAAGTAGGTCTATTAAGCACTGGATTCATCAAATAGATCTTCCTTGCAAGTTAGGTTGTCAGCGGGAAGAAAGCAAGTAAAGTAAAGTCCTGCTTCCATCAGCAAGTAAAGTAAAGTCCTGCTTCCATCGGAGATGGAAGCAGGAAGGAGGAAAAGACAGTTTCAACATTATTTGATTGAATAGGTAATCGCTTTAAGAGCAAATCCAACAAAATAAAAAATATAATACAAACAAAGAATAAAAAGAAGGCGACTCTGGATATGAAGATTTGATATGGGAAAGAAGAGAGTACTATTACTAGCGCTACAAAGGAAAGATTGAATAATTTGTTTAACATCTCAATTCCTGATTTATGGGCTGGTTAGTCTTAATTCTTTCATTTTTGGTTTTTTTCCTTTCAAATCTATTAACTGCCCTTATGCAGAATTATCGTACTTGAAACCAATGTTTGCAATTTCAACATTTACCACCCGGTACGGGCGGTATATACCAGTCCGCCAGGTTGCTGGCATGTGGACCGCCCGCTACCGAGCGATTCCGCCAAAAATCGATGATCAGTGATCAATTTCGGCCGTCGGCGATCGATTGAAGGGAGAAATCGATCGTCGAACGGTCGATTGAGCGAGAAAAGGGGAAGAAGAAGAAGAAGAAGAGGAAAAAGAAGAAAAAAAAAAAGAAAAGAGGAGAAGAAAGAATACCTATCGCCCGCACGCGGTCCTTGTCCGTACGCCGTCATCGCCTGCGGGTCACAGGCGCTTTTTCTCTCGCGTAGGGAGAAAGATCGAGGCAACGTCACCTCGACGACGTCGCCCCTTTTTCTCTTTTTCTAATATTTTAATATATTTATATTATATTATATTATAAAAAATTATATTATATTTTAATATACCGGACGATACACACCGAATACTATCCATTCCCTAGAGCATGCACACAAGACAAGTCAAAGTAAGAAAATTGATGGTGAAGATGAACAACCAGTAAAGTCAGGGTACAAAAAGGTAAGGGTACTTTGTATCGTATGGAGCGGGTGGTAGGGCAGGTAGAGTCGACCAGGCGGAGTAAGACGGGAGGAACGGAGGAAGAAGTGGAAGGGGGTGGAGCGACAAGAAGGATCGGTGTAGAGGAATTGGGGGTGGCGGAGTATATCAGATTCACGGAGATAGAGACGCACCTGTTGGGTGGTGGCCGGAGCAGATCTGATGCACGAGAGAATGAAGCACCGTCGCCTATGATCTGATGCACGAGGTCTGCCGCCGATCGGAGAATCGAAACAAGAAAGGGTGGTAGGGCAGGTAGAGTCGACCAGGCAGAGTAAGACGGGAGGAACGGAGGAAGAAGTGGAAGGGGGTGGAGCGGCAAGAAGGATCGGTGTAGAGGAATTGGGGGTGGCGAAGTATATCAGATGCACGGAAATAGAGACTCACCTGTTGAGTGGTGGGCGGAGCAGATCTGATGCACGAGAGAAGGAAGCACCGTCGCCTATGATCTGATGATGCACGAGGTCTACCGTCGATCGGAAAATCGAAACAAGAAAGAGAGGGTTTCGAAGATATGTTTTGGAATGGGAGGTCTTTTTTTATACACATAAAGTTTAAAAACAAAAAAATAATTAATGTTTAATACTAAAATATTTTACTCTCTCATCCTCTTCTGCCTATGATTAGGGATCTAGACAAGAAAGTTCTTAATAGCAAGCTTTTGAGTCTATGAGAAAGCTTAGCTCTGATGCAAATACCATGACACCTTAGCAGGTCGCTTTCCACTTATGTGGCTTAGCCCTAATTTTGTTGAGATTCTCATAAGGGCTTTCCACTAATATAATTATCGCTTTCCAATAATATAATGAGAAGCAAAAATAAAATCATATCATCCAACTACCAAATAAAGACCACTTAGATTACAAGCCCACAGAATTAGTCATATTAAACGAGGCCTCATATATATTGGCTTATAGCTTTCTAGAGATTGCAGATGTGGGACTAAGAGTGGTTCCCCCACGTATCAGTTTAAGAATATTCATGCACCATGTGCTTTTTAGGATTAACCCGAAGTACATCAAAACTTTGATCATCGTTCTCATTAGAAAAATTACCTTTTGTTAAATCATTCTGAGTAAGGTCATTGGTTATTAAATATTTGAGTTTTGGAAAAACATCAAACTAGAAGATATTAGCAAAATTACCTTTTGTTAAATCATGTACTCCTTACCCGCGTTGATCAATATCCTTTTATAAACTACTAAAGCATCGTCATGATTCGAGTCAAAGTACTTCATCTATTCATTCTTGAAGGTTATTTCTATATCACCTTTTATCCTCAAACATTTTTCAATGGTAGCTTGAGCATAACCTTTACGACATAATTAGTGATCTCCCCCCAAGGCATATCTATTAATGATGATATAAATCTATCTCCCCTTCGGCCCCTAAGATCGGTATGAGGATTCTCGATGCTCTCAAGTGAACCACCCAAGATGTCCCAAACAAATGAGCTCTTCAATATACTTTTTCAAGTCTCTATAGTCATCTTTGTCTGGTCGTAATCTCAATAGAACCAGTAGTATTTGGACTTGTCTCTTTTTGCCAATATAGTCTTCAATTGGTGAGAGTCCTTTAAAAGTTTTTTTCACTTTTATATGTTGAAAAACTTCAGTTCTAAACATATTCAAGGGGGTCAGCACGGACATTGAGCGAGATAACTCGGGTCATTCATTCCTCATTCATCACGATGACGTCGGTGTTGGGGTGCATTGTGGTCGCTCTTGCTTCATCCTCTTACATGACTACTCATGTTTATCGAAGACCATTGTCTCGACAATAGTGTATCGTCGCTTGTGGCCTCTCCACCAATGACTAGAAGAGATGAAAGGACTTGAGCATCATCATCAAAGTCTATATTATGAATAACGGATGAGCATCTACCACATCTCGAATTTCATTGCCGAACTGAGCAACGATATTTTCAAGTGTTTCCTCCCCTTGCATACATCCAAAAAGCATTGTCATTGATAGCATCAGGTGCATATTATCGATAAAGTAAAGTTCAAACTCTCTCATGAGTTGGGCAAAAATAACATATGAAAAAACATCTTCAAGCACATCATTCTTGTCTTGGGCCTCTTAATGTGGTTGGGAATGTGCAACACATCAACGTATTTGAAGTGTCATATAATAATATTTATGCATTGAAAGTTGTAATAGGCTCTATCCGGTCGACACTGCCATTAAATGTCTCCAATGACGGAGGAAAAAGTTTGTTGGAATCGATTTTTTCTAGATTTTCTGGATGAATGAAGACTAACCTGAGGTGGGGTCAACTAGTGCTTCTCCTTTGGATTGTTGGAACTCTCATCGCATCTCTTACAAATGTTGGTCCATTTATCATAGTTGGATTCGTATGGAATCCTCCATCGAATTCATCGACTAGGTCTCAAATTCAAGTAAAGTAAGAGTGATAGTGCCGTCTACTAAATTTCACAGTTATAGTGCAAAGTGCTCTCTCAATCGATAGCTCAATGGGTCTTGGGAGCTCCTACGATGACAGCACCACATCGGATAATGGAACCTTGATGGGTGCTAGTGGCAATTGAACTAATGTCCGTGACTTAATTGGTGGCATCGCATGTTGGGCTAACTGGCGTAAATGTTAGAGATTTTAATATATAGAAGAAGCTCTAGTTTTTAGAAATTCTTACAAAAAGTCCCAACTTTTAAAGATTCCTGTAGAGTATCTCTTATTGTATAAAAAGTTCATGTTACACTTGTCTTTGTTGAACCTGTCGTTGCATCCACCTTGCATCGATGCCCTATCTCCCCTCCCCTTTACCAAGGATGACGATAGGGTGGCGGACCACGAACCCTTGTCCGCCTATGCTTTCATGCACTAGTTGGCTTGTGCATCTAGCCATGCCTCCGCCCCCAAACAGTCATCCATTGCCCATGACATTCACTCTCATTTCTCGTCCATGACCTGACTAGGAGACCTTGCGAGCAATGACAAAGGCTTATGAGTCGCCTCCCCTCCTTCCTCGCCCATGGTCAATGGTGAGCAAGGGCATAGGGATTGTGTTCTCTCCATCCTCGCTCATCATTGAAGATGATGGAGTTAAAACATATATTACATAACTTAAAACTTTTGGAAGTTACGGTCACCCGATAATATTTTTTTAAGAATATACATACTCGAAAGGCATGTTATGCATGTTAATTATTGTATTTTATTTTATTTTATTTAGAATATCTTTTGATTTTCTTAAACATGACTATTTTTATTTTTTATTATTTTATTATTTTACATGTAAGCGACGGATGACCGATGCACCATCGACAAAGACCCACGGGTGTGGGCACGATGGAATGTGATGACAATAGCAATGTAAGAATTAGATTTTTTTTTAAAGATACTTTTACCCTTCATAAATAAAAAATCTAATATATGTTCTAAAATCAATATTGATAGTTGCATATTTTATGTACCAAGGCTGAGGTATCGCCTTAGTTTAGTACTGCCCGCATACACATGGATGCCCAGGGATTCTTCGTTGGCGCTTGAGGGATGTGCTACTCCTCAAGACGTCGGTTGGTAGATCTGGAACTCAGGTGGTCACCTCGTGCTGGAGTCGACTTCTAGTCCTTGTTTGAGCTGCAACCGCTCGAAATCTGTTACGACGTTCCAAGGGAGTTGCTTATGTTTGGTTGGGGAACCTTGTTTGGTTGGCCTCTATGGGCAAGGCTTCCCTCTTTACGAGTGTGTCCTTTCTCTCGTTAACTAGCTCTCCGGTTGTCAACGCCTACGCTAAGGCCGTGGTCGGGGGGTGAGGTGTTGTTCCGACTCGGTACCTCTGACAATCAAGTCAGATAGGTGAATTGTTCTATATAGTATGTCTAGTGTTGAAGAATGTCTCATTGCTTATTTACTTGGGCATCTTTTATACTACTTTGGGAGGCAGAAGTCATACGATGTGGGTTAATGCGCATGGGTGATAGTTTCAAAGCCTTCGTACGAGGTTATTTAGTGCGTGCAGGTGCTAGTTCAGAGTTGTATGCTGTCAGGCTCTAAGGGTGAGGAGCGGATCATCAATTTCTATGTTGATGCTGACTTGAGCTCCTCGAACGGTGGATCAGGATAGTGCTTCCTCCCGAGACCTTGGTCTAAGTTGAGTCGGATGTGTCTACTTGGCTTTTAGAATGTGACGTGGAATTATATATTGGACGTACCAAAATATGTCATATCAATAGTTATGATCTTTAGAAATCAAATGTTTTCTTTATATATCTCATAGAAAATTATAATTTTATAGTTCAAAAATTAGAATAGTGAGGTTATCGACTAGTTGTAAGCGAACAGCTACGCAAATCGCCGACGACACGCAGGCGACAAATGGTTAGTGCAACGTCGATGAGACTCGTGGGTGTGGGCACGATGAAATGCGATGATGACGATAACATGAATTAGATTCTTTTTAAAGGATATATTTACTCCTCAAAAATCAAAAGATTCCAATCTATGTCCTTAAATGGATAGTTATGCCCTTAAGAAATTAATTATTTTCATTATATATCTCATAGAAAATTATAATTTTATCCTTAAAAAATTAATAGTCCCTAGGTTCGAATATTGAATTCCTTAAGGCAATATACACTAGACATTATATATTTGCATGATATGTTGAGATCCTCGTGTTCATCTTCATATAAGATCATATATCTTAAGGGCATTTTTACTGATACAATCATTAGAGCAAAGAAGCAAAATTAGAATTCTCCAGCATAGTTAGAATTCCTGAAGTGAGACAGTAAGAATTGTGACTAAACCTAAACTAAAAAGAAATCCCTAGAGCGACAACACAAATCGTGGCTAGACCTGATTAATCTTCACAGCAACCTAAACAGTTTGAGCATCTGTGTTGTCTTTATGATCTTTGACAGAAGCGCAATCGGGCTCGGGCTACATAAAAAGAATGATGGTCTGATGAGTGATAGCCGATGGGCAAGGCGAGTGAGGAGTGCACCGGCCTGTAATCCTTCCACCGTCAAGAGCGAGAGGTTGTCGCTGCTCTGTGAAGCCAGCCTGACGCGTTGCCCTCCTATTTAGGATCCCATGTGTCTCGGGACTTCGCCCGGGCCGCAAAGGTCAACTACCTGACTTGGAACGGGCAAGCCAAGTCCTGCAACAGCCACACCCATCCCACCGGAGCTGAACACAACATCCCACGACTCTGTTGCCCCCCCCTCGGGTTACAAGCCAACGCTACCGGGCTCGGCGATCGAGGCAATTCCACAGTTTCATATAAAGGTTTATTTCATCGAAAGGCTTGTCGATGTGGGACAAATAGAACCAAGGATTCAAGGAGTGGTTCCTCGCTCCCTCCCTTGCCCTTTCCTAGGATTCATGCACCACCACATGCTTTCCAGGAGAACCACAACTGCATCAAAACACTCGATCATGGTTCCCACCACCTCTAATCATTCCATCCCCTTCGAACAGGCAAATAGAAGATGCCCTGTAGACCCCAAGGCTTTTCCCGATTGCCCAACTCCTGATCTTGAAACATCATGCTGGTGGAAGCATGTTTTGGAGTGGATAGGGTGGACGACGCCACAGCGTACTTCCAGACGATGGTGGAGTCGGGGATGCGGCCAAATGCGACCGCGTACACTAAGGTCATCGGAGGACTGGTGAATGTTTTGGTAAGGCTCGACGAAGCCAAGAACTTCTTCGACCAGATGTTGGAGAAGGAGGTGAAACCAAACGTCGGGAGTTACGAGCTGTTGCTGAAAGGTTTCGTCGACTCTGGCGATGGGCTTAAGACGCTCAAGGATCTGCTGCTGGATGATGGGGGTGGCATTGAGCCAAGAAATGAAGGAGCTCGTGGAGGAGGCACTGACGAAAGAAGGGAGAGATAAGGAGATGGGGAAACTGTACGAGGATGTCGAGAGGGAGAAGGCGGGAACGATTGGCTCGGGAAGCAGAAAAGAAAGCGAGAGCCGTGGCGCTTGCCGCGGAAGAAGAGGGAAGCTGCTGCTGCTGCTGCTGCCAGAGCTAGTGCTGCAGCTATCGAGGCGATTCTGGGACGGAAAAAGGATGCTGCCAAGGAGTCGTCTCCTGCTGCTGGTGGCGAAGAGGAGAATGGAAGCGAAACATATGTGGAGTCTTAAGCCTTCTACTGATGCACCTGAAGCGGAAGTTCTAGTGAGCCGAGTGAGGAAACAGAGGGAGCTCAGCAGGTGTATAATGCATTTGGGAAGCTTGATATGAACATGTTCTGCATGACACATTTGTTGGCTGCTTGTATCTCTCAACTTCCATTATCTCAAGTTCATCATAACTTGTCGTGTAGGGGTATAATGCATCTAATTTGCTAAGGTTTATATGTTTTTGAGGATTGACAACTTTGTTTTACTTGACAACAAGTAAGGATTGGAACCAAGATGACTCCATTCTTCTTTGTTGCTGGGTGCTTTTTAACACACATAATACAACAAAATGATACCGTTCCTCTTGCACAGATCATGGCAGCACAAGTATCATTGTGGATGTATATCACACATTAAACAACACCTCCTGCCAAATCAAAACTAAAACATGTAGATACAAAGTGTCATAAATTATATAACAAGGTAAAAGCACCATCATCATGCTACAGATTGATGGGCCAATTTGCTTCACCTAGTTAGGCGTGTCTCAGCTGCAGTGTTTTGGCATGCAAACTCCAGCATCACTGTTCTGTTGCTCCTTCCAAATCCGGCCAGTGACCCTCAGCTTCAATCCTTTCCTGTCACCACCGGAGAAGAAGAGCGCCATGTTCCTCTGTATGATGAGCCCGTCATGACTGTCCCGGACTTTGCGGTGACCGTCGCGGATGCTCCGCGGTGTGCCTTCCCACATCAGCTTCCTTCCGTTGGCCCCGACCTCAAGGCTGTAGCTAAAATTCCTTGCTTCATTCTCGTCACCCATGAAACGAAGAAACGCCATGTACACAGGTGCCATCCCTAGCTGGAATGCCTCAAAGTGCAGGCAAAAGTACTGCCCAAAACAGTTAAAGACCTGAACAGAGAAAGATGATACGGACATGAGTGAGAGACATGTTTTCCACAACATGTTGTACTTGTGACCTATAATGACAACCCTGGTAAAACCCTTTTAAGTAAAGGCCACACACTTTTCAAACCTGCTTCCACAATTATGTAAGATGATCGAATTGAAATGTGGAGCAAACTCAGTCAACTCATAAAAGACATCTAAAAATATTTGACGAATCAGTAATAAGATTGGAGTGTGCTTACGGTCAGCATCCACGTGGCATTTTCAACCTCTCTTGGATTTGATTTAACATATCGATGATTGAACGTGCAGCCTGTGTGCATGTCTACTTTGTGGTCGTCTCTTAAATGTGTTATCAAGAAAGGGATATCCCCCACAGTAGAGCATTCAGATCCGGCATATGGGCAATTATAAGGTCGATGGTTGCACTGAGCTTCATGCTTCAATTTGCTGTAGTACGGGAAAATTTCGGGGCAGCCAAGTGCGTAATATTTGCAAGGAAGTTCAAGTGATTCTGCCACTTTTTCCAGAGCTAGACACCTGATGTCTCCAAGCTCTTGTCGACAAGTAGGACACCGGTTTTGCACCCTCATTTTACATGTTGAACACAGTGTATGCCCATTTTGGCACTGCAAAAGAATGTAACCCATGAGACACAGTACCAGTGTGGAACCAAATAACTCTTGTTCATAAATTTTGATGAGTTGCCTGCTGAAATAACCTCTCTATGTACAAGTAAAAAAATTCTCATATTGATGCTACCCTAATAAAAATCATGACAAAATAACATACATAACTGTCCTTTTTGATATATAATTCATAAGACATAATAATGACAAAACAGCAGAACACGATCCCTCATATTATCTCAATTAAATGAAGAATGCAAACCATAAAGATTAAGCGACTCGAAGACAAACTCCTCATCAATTATAAAACAATACAGGCGACGGAGCAAATCAGATTTGCTGAAATAAAAGAATCGGTGATCCTCCTAATTGCAATTATTAACTATTAACTACTATAAGAGGAAAACAATTTGGATTCAGAAGTGTTTAAGTAGGGAATAATTTGTTACGTAAATAAACTTACAACCTGATATGAAAAGTCCACTCTAAGTTTACTACACATGCAGACAAAGTAGAATTTGTCACTAAAGACAGAGACTATGCTGGTTGGACAATTGAATTGCCAATGAAGACATCATTAGGTCCATCCTTTAAAGACCAAAAGTGCATGCAAGTCAACCAAGATATGTTTCAAGAAGCACAAACAAGATTCAAATAGTTCAATCATCTGTAATTATACCAAGTTAGTAACCAGAGATTACGAACCTACAGAATTCAGAAAATTAAATATCATTAGTAGAAAGAACATCTGCACAACAGTTTTACAAGCCAAATATTAGAAAAAGAAAGTCGTAATGGGACAAGAAAGCAATCTCCTGAACATATCTAAATCAATAGTCATCAAAGAGAATACTTACTATTAAAGTTAACCAAAAACAATAATTATGTCCAACTACAGCTTTAAAGAGATAATTCTAATTAGCAGATGATGCTGATCAAATATGCTGGTAAATCTCAAAAAGTAAATAATGCATTTTATTAGATTAGACATTGTATATTGAGACATAAGCAGATAACTATTCCCAAAGCTTGATTAATTTTAAACGATCCAGAAAGTTCATGTATCTTTTCAGCATCAACATTAAGCAAACTATCAAGGCCGACATTTCAAAATAACAACGATAATGTCAGATCAACCAATTTATATATTATTTTTGGACATGCCAAAGTGTCAATGAGAAACCTAAATCCTCAATACAGGCATCAAACAATAACCCCAAATTGACGACCGCTTGAGCATAAGATGCCAGTCTCAAGCTCAGATAAAAAAGGTAAAGAGTTGCGGTGGGTTATTGTTAACCAACGTAAAACTATGTCAGATCTCAAGAACATGTATCTTAACCAATGTCAATTTCAACGATGGCAAAAGATCCATGACCCCAAATAATTAGGACTTCGGCTTTGTTATTGTTGTTGTACATGACAAAGAGTCAGTGAGAAGCCTAAATCCTCAATACAGATACCAAACAGCAACCCCAAATTGATGATTACTCGAGCATAAGATGAGCCAATTCAGCCCATGGTTGATCCCTTATAGTATTTGAACATCACTATCGATAACAGAAAATGAACAATGCTTTGGTACAAAATTTGATCACAAAGAGACAAAAAATAAAAATTAAAGGAAAGTCAATAGAAATAAATTATAATACCGCAGAATGACAAAGAATCAAATTTCGTATTCTTAGACCTTTCAACAGACAGGTAGCATCTAACGATCCACTATCGTCTAACAACACATAAGCCGTTGTTTGTTACAGAATCACAAATTGTATGATCCAAACGACGAAAGAGATGGGAAATTAGGAATCAAAAGCACGTAAAAGTGCCACAATTGCATCGATCACCTCATCCAAATGGAACAGTCGACGAACATCACGGGCTTAAGCTAAGGACCGCAATTAAATGTCGGAATAGATTACAAATCGCAAACCACCGAAAAATTACAAGATAACGAAGAAGATGAATCGACCTGATGGATCGGGGGGTACATGGAGTTGGTGCAGACAGGGCACTCGAGCAGCTCGTGGACGCTGGTGGCGGGGGCGACGACGGCGGCGCCGTGGGGCTTGAAGGACGAGTGGTGGGGAAGGGCCTCCTCGTCCATCCCATCGACCGATGACACACACTCGATGCTGTCGACCTCCATCCCTCCAGCGGCCAGGGATTCGAGGATCTCGTGCCCTCCCCTCCTGTCGCCCTCTCCGCTCTTCAAAATCGGCCTGGAAAGGGTGGCGACCAAAGGAAAGGGAGCGCCTTTGAAGAGATTATGACGCAGAAGACAGAGAGAGGAGGGTTAGGACCCAAAGCGAGGAGTGAGGAGGAGGAAGTATCGGCCCGCACTAACAGGAGGTGACAGTTTTACCGCAATTCTTTACGTGCCCTTTATATTATTTAGTGTTTTGTCATGACGCCTCCGAATCACCCACCCGCGCTGTGATTAGAGGCAGCCCTGTGGGGCCCGGTTTAACTAGATCTAACGTCCACAAAAATTAATGGGAAAAGACGGTTTGATTCGAAACGGACCTTCACCCATATGACGACGATTTACTACTTGATTTATTTACTTTGTTACCTAACAAATTTAGAAATTTTTATTCATAATTAAAAACTTGGTGACACGCCTCTATGTTGGGTACATCAGAGTACAAGAATCAACAGGAGACCGCCACAAAAACGTTGACCTATTCATCGGACAATACACGTGGCTGAGTCCCAGTTTTGTCAGGATCAATACATGATCGGTACTAGTAACAAATCAAACATACCACCCACATTGTTCTATCTAATACTGCTTTATAGATAGCATACGCATCGACACCATACAAAATAGACATCTAACTCGTATCAACCTGTATTAGAGTAGTATCATTGAACAAGTAAAAAAGACCAGATGTTACACAATTATTTGAATATGAATCTTTAAAAGTAGCTTGAAAGGGTTTGCCACCTGGTTTATACAACCTGCCTGCTCATATATAGTGACGTCTCTGTGCAATCACCCATGAGTTGGGGTCGGGGAAAAGAGTCTTTTGATAACTCAGAAGAGATATATGCCTCCAGATTATTTAGGGATCAACATTTGTCTAGCTGACTTGCAGCTTAATAAATTTATGAGCAAAACAAAAAAATTAAAAGTAAAATGATTCGTTATGGAAAAACCAAAATTAAAAATTAAAAAAAAAAATCTAAGCAGACGGCTTGTCTAATTGCAATTATAGCCGGGGGATCAAACGTAGTAGCCAGTAAAGGTGAATCCTCTTCCGACAATCTCGCCAACACAGGACCAGGCATACAACTCGAGCCCAAACAGCGCTGCTATGCCAACATCCTCAACTTTGATATCCTTTCTGTTTCTCCATATGTGCTTCAAGCCATCAAGCTCCTTCCAGAATGACTCATATCTACCAGGAATGCTGCAGTTGAAAGATGTCAATATAGAATGAGGCACAATACCTTGGATGCAAAACATTTAAGTTCAGAAACAAAATCAAATTCATGCAACACATAAATCAGAAATTTAATGTTACCTTACTTGAGGACCCCCACTTAAATGTGTTGCGTATAATAATTCATAAGATAGCCATCATCAAAGTTAGGAGTTTTAGTACAATTTGAACTCTCTCTCTACGAGCATAATGCTGTGCACGCCTACTGGGCATGCTCCAAGACCAATACCAAAGCTAAACAATTGTTATAGCACAACCATGGAACAGCTGGCATTTTTATGGCCTAGATATATATGGAGGTTCTAATATATCCTAAATGAAACCAAACAGATGACTGGGAGGGTTATATCGTCTTAAAAACAGTGTATGGGGGTTTTAATATAAGATATTCACTATGACATCAACCATTGTCCTCACCAAGTAAAATCAATTTATATACGTATTAACTGTAGAAGGAAATATTCAGCATGTCAGCTTTGCAACTTTTAGAAGGTTTTTTAGATATATCAAATGAGGTATGTTCACCAGCTAATTTTAAAACAAAGCAGAATACCCAATGACCTTATAGCATCAGATCAACAATGCTTAAAACAAGTTGATCTAAACCAGAAAATCTCCTAGAAATATAATACGTGTAAGCTTTTTCTTCAGTAATGTGCAATCTACAGATTTTTTAATATATGTAGATCAAAAGAGAAACAAAATCCTGATAAATGAGTTATTCATACAAATTGATCACAACTGTCTTAGCATTAAGTGGCAGTTCTTTACATTACAGTACTTTTTTGTCATGTATTAAATCCAAATATGATGATTCTGATCTATTAGCTCTAAGGATATTCCATATTCAGTAATGAGTTCCTTTCGGAACATTTTAAGTTTGTCAATAATAACATGTAATACAGACATAAAAAAAAGTGTCAAATGTTGGCTTATTTCATTGCTCCAACTGCTGCTCAGCACAGCAGAGCGGCCAAAGGAAGCCAAAGCTCAATATGTGCCCATCACACAACGTGCATTGTGTGCCACGAATAAATAACCTCTCCCGTGGAATACCACGCCACCCCATGGCTTAAGGGGGAAGCGCTCGGCCTTGGGCATGTTAGATTGCAGAAAATCATCCCAAAGGTTACATCAGTCAAGGTAACTGTATAGACTTCTATGTATTTGTTAACAGCCACAACAAGATGGATTTCTAAAGATATAGCAATAAAATAACAGGATACTGCGTTTGGTGAAAGGTCAGAGCAATTGACAGCTAATAGCAATTCATTTTTGTTTGTTTGCTACTTAAGCTAACTAATATACTAATCCTCATTTTACTTTGGTTCCTAATGAAGCTGACAATTAGTTATTAGTAGCAAAATTAAGATATAGGATGGTATCAACTCACTCTTTGAGGTGGGCCATTTTGAACATGTAATACAGACATAAAAAAAAGTGTCAAATGTTGGCTTATTTCATTGCTCCAACTGCTGCTCAGCACAGCAGAGCGGCCAAAGGAAGCCAAAGCTCAATATGTGCCCATCACACAACGTGCATTGTGTGCCACGAATAAATAACCTCTCCCGTGGAATACCACGCCACCCCATGGCTTAAGGGGGAAGCGCTCGGCCTTGGGCATGTTAGATTGCAGAAAATCATCCCAAAGGTTACATCAGTCAAGGTAACTGTATAGACTTCTATGTATTTGTTAACAGCCACAACAAGATGGATTTCTAAAGATATAGCAATAAAATAACAGGATACTGCGTTTGGTGAAAGGTCCGAGCAATTGACAGCTAATAGCAATTCATTTTTGTTTGTTTGCTACTTAAGCTAACTAATATACTAATCCTCATTTTACTTTGGTTCCTAATGAAGCTGACAATTAGTTATTAGTAGCAAAATTAAGATATAGGATGGTATCAACTCACTCTTTGAGGTGAGCCATTTTGAACAGAGTTATTTTGGTTAACAACTTTTGACGGCACTATATTGTTTGGCAAGCAAATAACTGACCGCCAAGTTAACCATCCTTAACCCTGAACCACAAACATTAGCACAATTGCACATATATTACCTATTGACCAACTCAAAATTCCATCATATCAACCAAAGGTCATGCAACATGTTTTGGGAAGAAGGAAACTCCATAAAATACCCCATCAAGAAAATAGATAACCTAACATAAAATGTACATGTTATTGGGTTCAAAAAGATTTTTACAAGTTATCAGAAAATCAAATCAAAAGTTTCTGAATTCAAAATCAACTTGTCAGAGAAAAATCAAATAAATAAACTACTATCACTAGGTCCGGAAACAAATCCTACATGCATTCTATGCTAAGAAAGACAGAATACATAGTGTTGCCATGCAAAGACAATCTATGGCATACTAACCACGCTATCCTTCATACTCCCTGGTTGTGCTTTCTGATTTCTTATGCTTGTTGTAGATTGGTGAAATAATATAACCAATATGTTCTTAACCATGACTTAATTTTCATTAGACCAGCAGATGCACAATGTTAAAATAATTTAAAACAACATAGACATCTTGTTTGAAAATGTTTACCTACAAGATTAACCCAATCACAACAAGAATAAAAGACATTCCCGATCCAATCATCTAGATTCATTAAGATAGCAGGTAAACAAACACCTTAGCGTGAATACAAAGCCAAACCTAGCAAGACGTGTGTAAAAGAGCTGCTTTGACAGCTCCTGGCACTTCTCAATGGTCGGCGGTTGAACGACATGCCGCTTGTTCTCCTCCATAAGCTCCTTGTAATAAGTGCATCCGTGCTTAGACACGAACTCCGAGGCTTGAACAGCCTTAGATCGCAGCTGCTGCAGTCTAGACGCCATCTACCAACAAAAAAGTGCCCACACCATAAAGAGAGACACTCATATCGGCAGCCATCCATTTCAACGTCATACAAATTATCACGCAATGCATAGAAACCTAACGATCCAGAATCGGCACCGATGTAGGCCTTACAAGATTAACGGAAGAACCCGATCGAGATCGAAGCACCCTAGTATAAAATGAAAAATGGAAGGGAGAACGGAAAAATGCCAAGAAAAAGAAAACCCTAAATCGAAGACGACGATTAGGAAAAATATATATACGAGCTCAAGTTAGAGATCGATAAGAATATAACCAACAAATCAAGCATAAAAAAAAGAGATTACCCCTCTCTCGACAGGGGGGCGGAAGAGATCAGAGAGCGGGGAGGCCACGAGAGGGGGAGCGCCACTACTGCGTTCGATATTTATAGCGCGAGTTCCAATGAGGGTAGTTCGGTAATTTACGCTTGTTAGGGTTCCGAGTGATCGCTTGGTAGGCAAGCGTGGTGAATTTTTTTCGGAGAACAAATGCTTTCTCTATCAGTTGCTTCACCCGTGCGGGACCCAACTGACGCCAACAGTGGGTTTCGTGGTAAATGAGGCAGGTAGGGCTGAGGGCGTGTGCAAAAAGTACACTTAGCCGAGTGATATGAGGAGATATAAAGATTAGATGGGAGTAATTTACTTTATATTTTAAAAATTATATTAAGATCTTTATATTTATGAAACTTAAATTTATTACTACTATAATTTTTTATTTTAAATTTTAATTTTATAAAATTGTCTTTTTCATATTGTATAAAGATTTTAATATATAATATTTTATATATTTATATATTAAGATTCTTATATTTACCAAAGTAAAATATCTGAAAACATTGTTTTGAGTAAAAAAAAATTCTCTTGATTAACTCTATGAAATAAATTATATTTTTTAATTGATCTTAATATTTTAGTCTTGTGAATATATGAATCTTAATATAATTTAAAAAATATAATGATTAAAATTATAATATATTATTAACTCCTATAAACTATTAACCAACATGTAAGTTATTAAATATTTCATAATATTCATAACAGCTTTGAGAAGAATTTATTGAGTGGATAAAATATTTTTTACATAATCCCCATTGAAAATTTATCTATGCTTTTGAAATAAAAAGATTGATATAGAATCTAGCGCAGACTTCTCTCTACTTACTCACCAAATAAGAAAATTATTACACATGTTCTCAATCTTGGAGGACACAGTCAAGCCTCGAACGTAGGAGTACATCAAGAACATAGATGTCGTAATGAATTGTTTATTATAGGTCAATATGTATATATTAACTTAGATTTGATAGTATATATATACTAAAAATCAACATCGACTAAAATAAATTCTTATTTTTAACTTAAATTATATATTATTATATTAATAATTTATTATCAATCAAAGTGTCATATGACACGTAATTAGATTCTAACATATATATTATATTTTAAAAATATAATAATTATTTTAGACACAAATAAATCATGAGAATTTAAATGATCTATGGCTAAAATTATATGAGTTAAAATCGATATGACTAAAATAATATGAGTTAAAATCGATCTTAACCTAAGAACGTTTGAAATTAATTTCAGTCAATGAAACTTAATCCTAGATCATAAGACATCTATGCAATTTGAGGATTCCAATAAATTAGGACCATGTACAAACCAACATAAATGAGAACTCAATTTCGATGATCGATTCTACCTTTAGATACAAATTGTATAAAATATATTGTTAAATTGGGTCTAGATCATGTCAAGATCACCGTGAGGAGCATACCAAGACATATTCAAATCAAAACAAAAAATTGAATTGAATTAGAATCAATAAATAATCTATTCAATAATTTGATTGGGTCTAGACATGATTGGATCTAAACTGATTTATCAATAATTTGATTTTAAAAATTATAAATAGTTCTGATTCAGAAGAGTAATAATCTTAGGTTCGATTAACCAATCGAACATAATCAAATTGATCGTAATAAAAAAATTATTAATTCGATCGAGTTCATTATTCTAAGTCCTAATCTATTCGATTCGGTTTCAATGTCATAATTTTACAAATGATGTGAATCAAATTTCACAAATCTTTCCATGTTGACACAATTGGACCGAGACTCTGATTTAATTCAATTGAACTGAACTGGTTCATCAATCAAATCGATTCTTTTGATATATATATATATATATATATATATATTTAAGTTGTTTAAAATTATAAACCAATTAACCAAATTAGATTCATAGATTTTAAACTAATTTAGATTTATTATTTAAAGTTGTTTAAAATTATAAACCAATTAACCAAATTAGATTCATAGATTTTAAACTAATTTAGATTTATCAATTTGATTAGATAGATCGCAAATGATCCTAGTTCGACCTACCTTACTTTAATCGAACCTGAAAATTCGATTAAATTTGGTTCGACCTTTAACCATTCGAATCGAACTTGTTTGAACACCCCTCAGCATATCCATTGAAATACGGAAAACAATAAACCATTTAATAAATACAAGTAAATAACGATAAATGCTTAAGAACTTAAAGAAATCAAAGAAAACGAAAGATGAGTTAGAAATATGTTTTCAGAAATAATAATAAGAAGAATAAAAGCTAGAAAAATACACAAAAAGCAGATCAACATGTAATTCATATTATAAATCAGTGTCCCGATGATACTTTTGTGTCAATTCAAAAGATTTCATAGATACAACTATGTTGGCTGTTCTGTTTTCCAAAGAGAGAAAAGTACATTAAGATTAGAAGCTCGAACAGAGAAAAAGTGTTGGCTGTTTTCCCAAGAACTGGTTTTCCGGGATGGAGAACATGGAGAATCAAATCAAACAGGAAGTGAGAAAAAGAGACCGGACTTGGATCAAAGAGTATCAACTGGCATATACATCAGCGAGCGAAGTTTAGTGTCAGGCAATGTGGAATCCGATGCTGCTTTTCCAACTTTAAATATATGGCAAGACACTGAAAAATTGATATCTGACAAATAATCACTGTGCTACTCCTAGTAAAAGAGAGCTAACCTTTTTTTATCCAAAATAAAGAGAGGCATCCTATTTACACTTAAACTAATGATTCTTTCAGCCTCAAAGATGTTTTCTTTGTTTTTCAAGGACTTGAACCTTCTGTCTTTCCAGTCCACATGTTCTTTTCCTGTTGTGATATGGTTGTTCCTGTTTCTGTAATACCTTGTAATATCTTGCTTTTGAGGAACCCTATCCCTTAGAATATTTCCCTGAATAAAAGAGAAAAAAATTTCAGAACATACAATCAAGTTTCATGTATAAAATAGAAAGGGGAAAAAAGAAAAGTTACACCAATTTCTCAGGAAAATCGTCTTCATCATCATCAGCTTCCTCACCAATAAAATCTTCGCGAGAATGCATTTACATTCCTGGTGCTCCTGGCATTCCCTGTCCTCATTACAGCAAATGACATCATATCAATTCAATGGATCAAAATTCTGATGTCAAACCAGTAGGTAAATCTACCTCCATGGATATTAAGATCTTATCCATTTCAGCCTCTTTAGATGACTCGGAATAAAAGGTCTCCAGGAATCCTATCCTGCAAATTTGACAGCATCAATTATCAGTTTTTTATTCCAAGCAAAGTCATAACCCAACTTTAAACTACTGTCTGTTAACAACATAGCATGACATCTTTTCGAATTAGATGATACGGTATTACAATTCCCAATTGCCAATAACTTGTTTGACATATTTCAGCACAAATTTTCCGTTTCTTGCATGCCAAGGCATGTGGTGCAAAATGTGGCCTGCTGATATAATAATAGCACGGTGCAGAGTACCATGCAAAAATCAATAGGGTATTTCCCTGCATGCCTAAGAATGTGATGCAAGATGTGCCCTGCTGACACTGGGTATAATACCATGCTACATCCCTTAACGCATGTAAAGTGTCAGCACCTGACCATCACAAGCACAAGGCAGAGGCCATGTACCATGTTGCACATAGTTTGCTGGAGGTTTGTGATGTGCAGAAATAAGAGGAAAAAAACATGTTTCAAAAGACTAAATCAGAGGTAAAGAAGGTCAACAAGCTGTAGAACAATATAAGAGTAATATCATCGAAAGTCCAATGCATAAGTATCTGGAATAAAAGAAACCTTTATATGTCAATGTTGACTATGCTGAAGGTCCAGACTAGGCTTGACAAGAGTGGTGGCTTATGTGTGGATACCATCGAGCTGATAGAAGTTTGCAAAGAATCCATCAAGTGTTTCATATGTTTCTCATGCATGCAAACAGGTACCACATTATTACACCAAACATCTATAATCTTATAGTAATTGGTCAAGGGACCTTTCTTGATTCAATTTTCTACTATCTGTCATGCAACTTAACACCAATTTGAAGGGCTTCCAGTCTTCTAGCAAAATGAAGAGTTGGTAAGGTGCATGAATTAACAGAAAGGAAAGCAAAATACATGTTGTATATAGCAACAGCTGTAACAAAGGTACAGAATTTGCCTTGCAATCTACTTGTCCATTACAGTATGTTATTTTGTCTTTTATAATTAAACAGCTTGGTTATTACATGTAACAAATTTTTTAGGAGCTTCAATTAAAAGAAACACAGATAGCAAAGTATAGATTCTTGAAGAAACGAGCTTCAGCTATTATGCAAACTATAACTACTTTGAAGTATGGGATTGCAATAATTGAAGTCTTGCACTAAAAACATATTCCACCAAATTAGTACATATCCTGAAAAGAAAATATGCTGAATATCAACAAACTAAGAATGAATGTCATAGACAGTTTTAGTACCACTCCATCAGCTTCCGTGAATTCAGATTGAGTTTCTGGAACAGCTGTTCCTCTGGTATCAACAATTCAGCATACCTTGCCCAGTATAAGCAACATATTCCTCTACAGCCATTTTGCTGTGTCAATTCCTTCTGTTTCATATACATCTCCGTGTCCTTTAGATGGAACCATCTTGAGCCAGAAATACATGGCATTGGCCATTGACCTCGATCCAACTACACCCTGGCTCCTTTTTAATGCCACGACTAACCATAATTTTCCTCATCCTAGTGGCATCTTCCCACCTCCCTGCGGCTGCATATACGTTGGACATCATGATGTAACTAGAGTCCATACTTGGGTCCAACTCAAACAGTTTGTCTGCTGCTCTTTCTGCAAATTCCACATTTCCATGCATTATGCAAGCTCCAAGAGCCGTTTGCCATATTGAAGCATCTGATGATAATCCCATCTCATTGATAAATTGTACAACTTCATCATATCTACCAGCTTTGCCAAGGATGTCAATTATGCACTGATGGTGTTCAATTGTAGGGGTGATCCCACAAATACCATACATAGAATTAAAGTATTTCATGCCTTCATCAAGTAAACCTGCATGGCTACAAGCCGAAAGGACACCGACAAAAGTCACTTCATCAGGTCTCTTTCCCTCCTCTATCATCTGTTGAAAGGATTCAAGAGCTTTCCTCACGTACCCATGTTGAGAATACCCACAAATTAATATGTTCCATGAAACTTCATCATGCAAGGTTGTCTCATGAAATGCTGCTTCAGCATCCATCATACACCCACATTTTGCATACATATTGATGAGGTTACTCGAAACATAAGATCCAATCAGTCCAGATTTTATGGCATGCGAGTGAAACTGGCGACCGCTGTCTAATGCTGCTAAGTATGAGCAAGCTCCCAAGCAACAAGAAATTGTGAATTCATTTGGATTCAGGCCCTGCTGCTGCATCTGTCTAAAGCAATTTATGGCCTTCTCACCTTGATATGTATTTGTGTACCCTGTGATGATAACAGTCCAAGAAAAGACATCTCTTTCAGTCAGTCTATCAAAGACCAGACATGCATTTTCTAGGTCACCACTACTTGCATACATATCAACGAGAGATCTTCCAAGAAAAGAATCTCCAGATAGGTTACTCTTAAAAATATGAGCGTGAACTTGAGCACCGTATCTGGCATCCTTCAGGCTGGTACAGGATCTTAAGATGCTGATATATGTGTAAGTGTTAGGCATGATATTTTGAATAAGCATGCCAATGAAAATTATCAACCCTTTGTCACAGGAACTGCCACTGTGAAATCCAGAGAGAAGGCTGTTCCAAGATATAGTGTCATGTTCCATCATAGCGTCAAACACCATGCACCCATCTTCAACAGCCCCAGTCTTCATGTACATGTTTAATATAGCATTCCCAACTTCTTTTCTCATGTCAAATCCATTTTTCAGAATATAAGCATGAAGACTACCACAGAGTGCCTGATCATCCAACTGGGAAGCAGCACCTGCTACGCTTGCAAGAGTGAAATGATTTGGTCTAACTCCCATCCGTTTCATAAATCGGAAGAGTTCGACTGCTTCAAGACCCATCCCTTGCTGATCAAAGCCTGAAATCATTGCACTCCAGACAACAACATCAGGATCAACAATCCTAACAAAGACCTTATGAGCTTCCTCAACAAGGCCGCATTTGGAGTACATATCCACTAGACTACTACTCAAGAATCCATCTTGTTCCAACCCAATCTTGATTACCAAACAATGAAGTGACTGTCCTTGTCTCACTTCACCCAAGCCTGCACAGTGCTTCATAACTGTAGGCAATATAAACTCGTTGACCATGGTTCCAGACTCCATAAACCCCCGAAAAAGCTCCAGAACCTTCATGTCTTCACCCAACCAAGCATATCCTCCCAGCAGTGCATTCCAAGAAGTAACATTCTTTTCCGGTAAACCAAAGAACATTTTCTCAGCAAGCTCCATTCCTGCACACTTCACATACAAATTGATAAGGGAAGACCCAACGATCGGATCAGATAAAAGGTGCATTTTTACCGCTTCCCCATGCAACTGTTGTCCGAAACCCAAGTCCTCGCAAACCGAACAAGCTTTCAAGCCAGAAGCAAGAGCAAAAGCATTCGGCCAAACTCCATCCGTCATCATCTCGCAGAACATTCTCATGCCCTCTTCACCGTCATTCGCACACGCGTGCGCTGCCATGAGGGACGTCCACGCGACAACATCCCGGTGCGGCATTAGCTCGAACACCAAGCGAGCACCTTTCAAACTACCACATTTACAATACATATTGAGCAAGCAGTTCCAGAGATGGGCATCGGGCTCGACTCCCGCTCTCAGCAAGCGGCCGTGGACGGCCTTCCCGCAGGGGAGGGATCCTCTCGAGCTGCAGCCGTGGAGCATGCGGGAATAGCTTCCGAGGGAACAGTCGTGATGAAGATGGGCTCCGCTGGTGTCATTAAGCGAAGGAGAAGGGACTGGAGAGGACGGAATGGGTTCGAAGGGAGTAAGGTATCGGGATTTATGGGGTTTGGGATTCGCAGGGATGGAGATGGGACGCGGCAGCGATGGCGATGGGAGAGGCGTGGCGCGGAGTAGCAAAGATGAGCATTGCCAATCCATGGTGGGGTTCGCATCCGAACGAAGAAGGGCGAGTTAGTTACTCCAGACGGCACTGTTTCAAGGACAGAGGAATCGCCACGTTAGGCCGCCATCAGCCGTCAAACACAATCACGTCCTTAAGTTGCCACTCCTGATCTATGATGATGGATCAGCTTTAGGACTGATGAGAGAAATGTATGGATCTCTGAACACTTCTTAAAATGTCACGATCTGAGTCAAAATAGAAAATTGATATTAATCTAATGGTGGCTGACGAATCCTCTAACTCTATTCACATATGGTCTTTTTCTACTTGTTAGAGTCAAATGTTGGTTCAGATCCTTGTGCGCTAGTGGATTCAGCCATACTCCATATCCGTTGAGTGAGTATTGTTGGTTCAGATCCTTGTGCGCTAGTTCGCCCGCGGTCGTCTCGGGACGGAGTCGGTGCTCAATTAGATGGATGGATCCCTCGTACCCCATCACGGGGGTTGGCTGCTGGAGTGGTGGAGCTCAGGTCAAGAGGAGGCGCCTCAGGTCGGGTTAGGCGCCGGCTCCTGTAAGGAGGTCGGGTCGGGTAAGTTCCCGACGTGACCCCTCCGACGATCAAGTTAGTTTTGTCAATTATTTCTCATCTCCCTGTCCCATAGAGGTGCAGGAGCTTATATAGTGAGTGTTGTAGGTCATCCGTACCTAGCAACCTTACTGCCCTTATGGCTTACCATGCCGTCGTACCCTTCCACCACGCCCGTCGTCCTTGCGGTGAGGCATGCGTCTGCAGGTAAGGGTGTCGACCTTACCTGTGTCAGGTCGGTCGTACGACCGCTGGCGCCCCCATACTTGCATCCGACTAGCTTCCCGTGTCGGGTCGGCCACGTCGACGGGCCAGTTGTCCGAGGGCGCGAGGACGTGATGGCCAGGTCAACATTTGTCATATCATTCTTTCCCCCCGGGAAGACCTTCTCGATGTGCCCGATGAGGGTGCTGAAGATGAGATCTTGTGCTTAGCTGCTGGCCCGTGGTGGCTTTGGACTAGTCCCGAGTGGGAGCTCAGGGACTGATCCGACCGAGCAGGAGCTCGGGAACTTGAATGGTACAGGAGCTCGGGAATTTGAATGGTGTAGGAGCTGATCCGACCGAGAGGAGCTCGGGAATTTGAATGGTGTAGGAGTTGATCCGACCGAGCAGGAGCTCGGGAATTCGAATGGCGCAAGAGCTCGGGAATTTGAATTTAGGATTTTGCCGAGAGGGTGAACTCGGGCACAAATCCTGGGATTTGGTCGAGAAGGTGAGCTTGGGCACAAATCCTAGGGATTTGGCTGAGAGGGTAAACTCGGGCACAAATCCTGGGATTTGGCCTAGAAGGTGGACTATGGCATAAATCTTGGGGATTTGGCCGAGGGGGTGAACTCGGGCATAAATCCTGGGATTTGGCCAAGAAGATGAACTCGGGCACAAATCCTGGGATTTGGCCGAGAAGGTGAGCTCGGGCACAAATCCTGGGGATTTGGCTGAGAGGGTGAACTCGGACACAAATCCTGGGATTTGGCCGAGAAGGTGGACTCAGGCACAAATCCTGCGGATTTGGCCGAGAGGGTGGACTCGGGCACAAATCCTGCGGATTTGGTCGAGAAGGTGAACTCGGGCACAAATCCTGGGATTTGGCCGAGAGGGTGAACTCGGGCACAAATCCTGGGAGTGGTCGAGAGGGTGAACTCGGGCATAAATCCTGGGATTTGACCGAGAAGGTGAACTCGGGCACAAATCCTAGGATTTGGCTGAGAGGGTGAACACGGGCACAAATCCTGGGATTTGGCCGAGAGGGTGAACTCGGGCACAAATCCTGGGGACTTAGCCGAGAGAGTGAACTCGGGCACAAATCCTGGGGACTTGGCCGAGAGGGTGAACTCGGTCACAAATCCTGTGATTTGGTCGAAAAGGTGAGCTCGGGCACAAATCCTGGGGATTTGGCCCAGAGTGTGGACTCTGGTGCCCTCGCCCTTATCTTATGAACCCTATTTTTTATTTATTTATTTATTATTACTATTATATATATAAATATATATTTGGTCCTCAACTTAGGGTTTCAATCGGAGTAATGGCGCATTTAATGCGCTGGGTGGCTTTTGGGGTGGCGGCGCTCCGTCTTGCCTCGGGAAGTTGAAACGACTCCCCTGGGCGCTATAAGTTCGATGTGGTCGGACTGAGACCTCACTTGTTCATTTGGCCCCTTTTCTGCTTCTACCTCGGACCTTCCTAGCCACCCATTGTCCCTTCAGTCGGTAGTTCTTTTTTGAACAGGTCGGGATGACCTCCTCGGACTCCTCGAGTAGAGTTAGGGTCGTTTCTTCCCCGGGGTTGGGGGAGACGAGTCGGTGTGATCCCGAGGTCGGTTCCTCGGGAGCGTCTTCTGGGCCCCCATCACCTGTCGACGCAAGGGTTCTGAGGGACCTAGAGGTCATGAAGTCGAATCATGACCTAGATACGACGGTCACTTGTCGTGATTAGGGAGTGGTACAGTATCCCGGTCGAATACGGGTTGCATGTTCCGTAGCCCGGGCAGCGCCCCTATAGTTTGGACGCTCCCGGCATATGCATCTCGGTGGATGCTCTGGAGGCCGGTCTCTGGTTTCCTCTGCATCCACTCATTGAAGAATGCCTGAGGTGGTAGAGGATCTCTCCCAGCCAGGTAGCGCCCAGCTACCTTGTCATCTTTTTGGGCGAGTGCCGAGGGGCCAGGATTATCCCGACTCGGGACTTGTTCATGACGTGTTTTCGCCTTTGCAAGAGTCAGGGTGGTTACTACCTCACCGCCTGGGTCAGTTTTTGAGTCAGCGGGGCACCTTCCAATAACAAAGGTTGGAAGTCCCGCTACCTTTATGTTAGTGGTCCAGTTTGGGGGTTTAGGCTCGACTGGTCGGCACACCCGATCGGCAACGCCTCCCCGTACTTATCCGAGGAGGAAACCGTCCTGGTCGGTAGACTGAAGGGAATTCTTTCCTCTTCACGCGCGATCAAGGAGATGGCCGAGCTTTGGCTAGTCGAGGCGGGTCTCAGCCCGGCCTCTAGGGGTACTATTATTTTACTATATTTTAGCCTTTCTAACTGCTCACTAACCTGTCGGTCAAGATACAGATCTGATAGATCTCAAGGAGCTACGCGGGATGCCCAAGGTGGCCAGCGGCAAAGTCCCTCCGACCCATCCCATTGCCCGGGAGGTCGGTGCTTCTCCTGCGAGGGAAGCCCCGAAGGCTTCGTTGAAGAGGCCGGTTGTCACGCCGACCGAGTAGGCCGAGGATGCAGCGAGGCGCCATAAGAAGGTCAAAGTGCTGATGAGGAGGCACAAGTCTCGTCTCGGCGAGGGGGAGTCTCGCTCCCGATCTAAAGGCAAGGAGCCAACGGCACCGTCGGAGGAGCCCGAGACGCCCGCCGAGTCCGAGGAGGGGGGCGCTTCACCGGCCCACCAGCGTCCGAGGTCGATGAAGGACCTCTTTAAAACAAAGGTGCATAAGGGCGACGCAGGTTATTATGTCTTACTAATGTCCGACCTGGGGCATCAAGACCCCGAGAAGGAGATGAAGGCCAGATGGAAGGGGCTGAAGAACTCGACGAAAGTTTGGAATAACTCGTCGGCAGCGGAGGAGTTCGAGAGGGGACTTCTCCACCCCCAACTAGCGCGGGAGCTCTACACGCTCCCCTCAGAAGTCCAGATGGCCCGAGCCGCAAAGGAGATGGTCCTGGTAAGCTTCCCGACTCATGCCTTGGTAGCTCAGATTTTCCCTTTGCCGAGCTTCTAACGGTTGCTTTTTCGTGCAGAGCCAACACTTTCAAATGGTGCTCTTCGATCGAGTCCATGACGCGAGTCGGCTGATCACGTTCATGGACTACCAGATAAAGTAGCTACAAGAAGAGCTTGACGCTCTGAAATCTAACGGGGGTCCGGAGGCGATCGCCAAGGCCGAGGAGCGCGCATCCGAGCTGCAAGAGGAGCTCGAGAAGACCAAGAGGGAGAGAGGCGAGGAGCTCTTAAGGCGCGAGGCCTCGGAGAAAGAATTGCACGAGGTTCAGAGCCACTTGGGCGATGCCCAACGGTTGCTGAAGGAGGCGCGAGTCAGGGCTCGGAAGATGGACGACGAGCTACTGCAGGCCGTGAAGGCCCTGGAGAGCGCTCGAGCCGAGCTGCCTAGGCAATCGATCGTCCAGTACAAGGAGTCTCTCGCCTTCAAAGAAGACCTGAAGAGGATGGGTCGGGTGACGTACGAGTACGGGTATTGGGTGGCGTTAGCTCGCTTCCGCGCCCGACATCCAGACGCCGAAGTTGAAGAAGACTCGTTCACCATCCATCCCAAGGACGACCTGGTGCCGATGGAGAGGCAGCAGGCCTTTGACGACTCGGTCTCACCCGAGCCCTGACTTGTAATTTTCTTTTTCAAATTTTAATCCAGGTCGGGAAAAGCCTCATTTTGTTCCCGACATCTTTTGTACTCGCTTTTTATTAATACAAGTCAGGTCGTTTCACTGATATATTATGCGTAAAACTTTCACAAGTTTGTGATGTGCCAAGTTCTCGGCAACACTCGCCCCTCCATTGTTGCCAACGTATAAGTCCCGTCTCGGATAACGTCGACGACTCGGTAAGGGCCCTCCCAGTTCGGGGCCAGCTTGCCACGGAACCGAGCCAAGTCACTGACCTCAGTCTTCCGAAGCACCAGGTCGCCCATCTCGACGTACCGAGGGCGCACCCGACGGTTGTATAGTTTGGTGACGACCCTTCTATAGGCTAGTGCTCGGAGATGGGCATCGGCTCGTTTTTTCTCTAGTAGGTCGAGGTTCTCACGGAGCTGTTGGTTGGACTCCTCTTCACATTGGGTCCGGACTCGGAGGATCGGGAAAACCACCCGGGAGGCAGAACGGCTTCGGTCTCGAAAGCCAGGCTATAGGGGGACCCCCCATCGGGGTTTTCGGAGTCGTCCGCAACGCCCAGAGAATACTCGGGAGTTCCTCTACCCAAGAGGTCGTGGCGCTGGAAATCCTTTTCTTCAGCCCTTCAAGGATGGCTCGGTTCGTCACCTCGGCTAGCCCATTGGCTTGGGGGTGAGCAACCAAGCTAAACTTCAGCTGGATGCGATAGCTTTGGCAAAATGCCTTGAACTTTGCATTATTGTACTGTGTGTCATTATTTGTGATGATGACTCTAGACAGGCCGAATCTAGTTATGATGTTCTTCCACACGAATCCTTAAACTTGTCTTTTGGTAATGGAAGCCAATGGCTCGGCCTCGAGCCATTTGGTGAAATAGTCGACTCCGACTATTAGGAACCTTTGTTGTCCCGAGGCTGGGGGAAAGGGCCGAGGAGGTCCATTCCTTACTAGGCAAAGGGCCAAGCACAGTCGGCAGTTGTGAGCGGCATCATCGGTTGATGTTGGAACCGGGCGTGCTTTTGGCACGGCTCGCAGCTCCGGACATAAGTCTGGGCATCCTTACGTAGGGTGGGCCAGTAGTAGCCTTGCCTGAGGACCTTGTGTGCTAGGGTGCGAGCGTCGACATGGTCCCCACATATTCCCTCGTGGATCTCGGCTAAGGTGGTGCGCGCTTCGGTCGGACTTAAACACCGAAGCAGGGGTCGGTTGAAACCTCGCCGATAGAGACGACCATCGATGACACAATACCACGACTCCGTCCTCCTGATGCTTCAGGCAGCAGCCTTGTCTTCGGGGAGGGTTCCTGTTTGCTTGAAGCAAAGGATTTCGTTGATCCAGCTTCTATCCTCCTCATCGACAACTAGCACCCCCGAGTTGACGGAGGGCTCGATGGTTCTCACCATTCTTCCTGACTGCGTGTCGGTTACGCAGGAGGAGGCTAGCCTGGCCAAGGCATCCGCCTGTGTGTTCTCGACGCGAGGTACTTTGGTGATGGTGCACCTCCGAAACCGACCCGTCATCCGTCGCGCCTTGGCTAGGTACTTGATCATTGCTGCTTCTCGGGTCTCGAACTCCCCATTGACTTGGTCTGCGACGAACTGGGAGTCGGTGAATATTTTAATGTCTTCCGCACTCAGCTCGGCTGTGACCTTTAGACCGAACAAGAGCGCTTCATATTCTGCTTTGTTGTTCATGGCTTTGAACCCTAATCGAAGCGCATATTCGTAAATGTGGTCAGAAGGGTTCTTGAGACTAAGCTGACGCCTCCTCTTTCCGCGTTGTCAGAGCCGTCAATGTGTAGCGTCCATCCGTGGTTCGGGGTCTCTAGGGGCATGAGTTCCGAGAGGAAGTCCGCAAGCACTTGACCTTTGTTCGCCTTTCTTGGCTCGTACGCGATGTCGAACTCCCCCAACTCTACCGACCACTTGAGCATCCGACCTACAACGTCAAACTTTGAGAGGTCCTGGCGTAAGGGTTGGTCGGTTATCACCTTGATAGGATGTGTTTCGAAGTATGACCTTAGTTTCCTAGATGCCAAGATCAGAGCCAAGGCCTCAGTTTCCTAGGTCGGTTATCTCTATGGGGGGATAGCAGAGCTCAGGTCCCGCCAGGACATGGCTGATGTAGTAGATCGGCTTTTGCCCGACTTTATCGAGCGTCACCAAGATCGAGCTGACCGTCAGGTCAGTTGCCGCGAGATACAAGCTGAGAGGCTCCCCGTCCCTCACTGATGCTAGTCGTGGTGGGTGTTCAATGTGGCTCTTTTGTTGGTAGAATACTTTTTCGCATTCGGGGGTCCACCTGAAGTCCTTTGTCGATTTTAGCGCTCGGAATAAGGTAGAGCTCTTGTCCCCGGCTCGGGAGATAAAGCGGCTCAGGGCCGCTAATCTACCTTTAAGTTGTTGGACATCTTTTATAGTTCTGGGGGGCTGCATTTCCTGTATCGCCTTTATATTGTCAGGATTGACGTCTATCCCCCGCTGATGCACTATGAAGCCGAGGAACTTCCCGGATGTGATGTCGAAGGTACATTTTGTCGGGTTGAGACGCATCTTGTATCTTCTTAGCGTGCGGAACGTTTTCGCTAGATCGGAGAGGTGGGTCTCGATCTTCCGGCTTTTGACTATTATGTCGTCCACGTAAATCTCCATGTTCCTTCCAACCTGGTCCTTTAACATGCGATTTACTAGTCACTGGTAAGTTGCGCCAGCAATTTTCAACCCGAACGGCATCACCTTATAACAGTAGGTGCCATTATGAGTGATGAAGCCAGTGTTTTGTTTGTCTCTCGGGGCCATCCGTATTTGGTTGTACCCCGAGAATGCATCCATGAAGGAGAGCAGCTGATGTCCCGACGTGGCATCCACCAATTGGTCGATGCGGGGAAGTGGGTAGCAATCCTTCGGACAAGCCCGATTGAGATCGGTATAATCAATGCACATCCGCCATTTTCCATTAGCTTTCTTGACAAGTACAATGTTGGATAACCAGGTCGGGTACTTTACTTCCAAGACAAGCTTCGCGTCCAACAGACGAGCGATCTCGTCTTCTATAGCCTTCTGCTGGTCTGGAGCGAACTTGCACAGACGTTGCTTCACGGGTCGAGCGTCGGGGGAGATGTTCAGGTGATGCTGGGTGATCTCTGGGTCGACCCCTGGCATATCATTCGGGGACCATGCAAAGACATCCTCGTT
This sequence comes from Ensete ventricosum, assembly GCA_029747655.1. Taxonomy (NCBI): domain Eukaryota; kingdom Viridiplantae; phylum Streptophyta; class Magnoliopsida; order Zingiberales; family Musaceae; genus Ensete; species Ensete ventricosum. The sequence continues at coordinate 6,729,550 of JAQQAF010000009.1, read as the reverse complement.
CTTCCGCAGGAACTCTATTAGTTGAACTTGTTGGCTCTCCGTGAGTCCCGACCCGACCTTCACTAGCTTATCCGGGTGGCTCGGATCGAGGAGCAATTCCAAAACTTTTTCCGTCGAATAGGGATCTCGGGCGCTATCCTCTGGATCTTGAGGCACTGTACCGACCAGTTGAGTCCTCGGCTTCTTAAGCAACGTCGTTGCTGTTAAGTAACACTGCCTGGATTCTCTTGGGTCGCTCCTGACCTCGCCGACCCCTGCTCGGGTCGGGAACATCATGATCCGGTGGTAGGTGGAAACGATCGCCCTGAGCCGGTTGAGGGTCGGGCGCCCGATGATGGCATTGTATGCCGACAGGAGCTTGACCACCATAAATGACACCATCAGAGTCTTCGACCTTGGTTCTCCCCTGAACGTGACCGGGATCGTGGTTATCCCCAAGGGAGAGACGGAATTGCCGGTGAACCCTGTCAAGGTAGATGTTAGAGCAGCGAGATCCCGGTCGGTTAACCCCAATTTTTGAAAGGCGTCGAAATATAAAATGTCGGCTGAACTTCCCGTGTTGATCATAACTCTCTTGACGTAGGTGTTAGCCATGCTGACTGAGATCACTAGCGCATCATCATGGCATGGGTGCTCCTCACCTCCCGACTTAAACGTAACGTCAAGGTCTTCGTCGTGCAGCGGCCTCTTCCCGACCACGGATCGCGCGTAAGCTTTTCGCGCCGAGGAGCTGTTGTCGCCTGAGGCCGACCCGCCGAAGATGACATCGATTTGCTTCTCAACCGGACCTTTGGGTCGGGGAGACAGTCTCGGGGGGGCCGGCCGTCAGGGAGAGAGGATTGTTGGCGGACATATCACCGTAGGTGGCCGCGCCGGATAAGGTCTTCAATTTGGTACTGCAGGTCGCGACATTCCTCGGTGTCGTGCCCGTATTCCCTGTGAAAGCGACAGTACCTTCTTTTGTCGCGCCGCTCAGGGTGTGACTTCATCGGGCTTGAGGCCTTTAAGAGCCCCCTTTCCCGTATCTGAAAGAAGATCTCTGTTCGGGTCGAATTGAAGGGGATCAAGAGGGGGGGAGGGGTTTGGATGGCAATAAGCCCGACCTGTCTTCCCTCCTCTTGGGTGGTGGCGCGGGATGTCCACGGGACTGCTCCCCCCGGGGGCGCTTTGTCTCTTCCCGCTTGCCAACTATTAGCGTCTCGGCTGCCATGTACTGATGTGCCCGTTGCAGCATCTCGGGCAGAGTCGCAGGTGGTCGCTCGATCAACGACCATAATAACATTGACGGTCTCAGCCCCGTCAAGAACGCTTGGATGGCTAGGGACGGATGGAGGTCAAGAATTCCCTGGACTTGCGATGTAAACCGTCCCACGAACTGGGAGAGGGGCTCGTCGCTCCCTTGGGCCATTCCCAGGAGGGAGGCCGTGGTCGGTTTTGGGCGTGCACTCGCCAAAAAAGTTTAGCTCAAACTCTTTTGCCAATAAATCAAACGAAGGTATAGACGCGGGTTTGAGACGAGAATTCCAGGTTATGGTCGACCCTCTAAGGGTGGTTGGGAAAGCCCGACACATCAGTGCGTCCGAGGTATCGTAAAGGGCCATTTGGGCGCGGAATGCAGCAATATGCTCCGTCGGGTCGCCGCTGCCATCATAGGGCTCGAGGGTCGGGAGCCTGAAGGTGGCTAGGAGCGGCTTGGCCTGTATCTCGGGAGTGAATGGAAAATCGCCTTTAGATCTTTCCCCAACCTCCCCTCTTGATTTGAGGACCTCCTTCTGGACTTCGTCGAGCCGCTGATGGACTCGGCGAACTTGCTCTCTTAGAGAATCAGCGGTGTCGGTCGATAAGGCGTCAAAATCGGGCTCGGTCTGTATCGGATTGTAGGAGCGACTTTGTGATCGGGCTGGCGTCGGGGTCAGGGAAGCTGCGCGGACTTCGGCGACCTGAGGCTATGGCGGCTCTACCTCGGGCGGGACCCTCCGGTTCAAGGTTGCTGGTGACTTCGTTTGCGGGGGTGCCGCCGGGGGAACCGATTGGTGAACCGTCGAATGTGTGAGCTAGGGCAGGTATGGGACTATAGCTTGCACCATACTCGCTAGTGCTTGGACTTGGCTAGTGAGGCCGAGGAAGGCCTCGACAGTGACCACGAACGACGCGGGGTTGGATGCAGGTGAAGGGAACCCCGGGTCGGTCATCATCCTCCAAAAGCGGTTGGGAGTCGGCACGGCTACCGCAGCCTCCTCGGTTGATCGAGGGTGGTCAGGTTCCGGGTGGTGCTCCGCACCCGAGTTTCCAAACGAGCGTTCTTGCGACATGGGCCCTCCTTCTAGCGCCAAAAATGTTAGAGCCAAATCTGGTGCCTGCCCAGTGGATTCGGCCTGCCTCTGTATCCGTTGAGTGAGCACTGTTGGTTCAGGCCCTTGTGCGCTAGTTCGCCTGCGATCGTCTCGGGACGGAGTCGATGCTCGGCTAGATGGATGGATCCCTCGTACCCCGTCACGGGGGTTGGCTGCTGGAGTGGTGGAGCTCGGGTCAGGAGGAGGCACCTCAGGTCGGGTCGGGCGTCGGCTCCTGCAAGGAGGTCGGGTCGGGCGCTGGCTCCTGCAAGGAGGTCGGGTCGGGTAAGTTTCCGACGTGACCCCTCCGGTGATCAAGTTAGTTTTGTCGTTTATTTCTCATCTCTTTGCCCCGTAGAGGTGCAAGAGCTTATATAGTGAGTACCGTAGGTCATCCATACCTGGCAACCTTACTGCCCTTATGGCTTACCATGCCGTCGTACCCTTCCACCACGCCCGTCGTCCTTGCCGTGAGGCATGCGTCTGCAGGTAAGGGTGTCGACCGTATGACCGCTGGGGTGTCGACCTTACCTGTGTCAGGTCGGTCGTACGACCGCTGGTGCCCCCCATACTTGCATCTGACCAACTTCCCGCGTCGGGTCGGTCATGTCGGCAGGCCAGTTGTCCGAGGGCGCAAGGACGTAACGACCAAGTCAACTTTTACCATATCACTATTCAAACTTTATCATCATGTTTAAATACTATGTTATTAGTAATATAGTCATCAACTAAGGATGTTACAAATTCACCTCCATCATGCTTGGGGTCTTTAGATGTATATCTCCCTTCCCTGACAACTGAAGCAATTCCAAATATTAATTTGTTATCTACAGTTTTGTATTCTATTCATATAATCCAAGTTATATGGCACACAAGTCAAGCTGGTTGACTCATGTTGACATAAGTCAGGCTATTTATTCTGGCTGTTGCCAGTTTCAATCAAGGATGACATACTACATCTGCTCCTTTCAATGCTTAAATTACGGTTTGGTCAGTGCCAGTAGCTTTTTTGTGTGCTGGAAGTGGCATCTTAGACATATGTCATCTTTCCGCTCACATCAATGGGCAACAAGACTCCGCTGATTCCTTGTGCAGAGGTTTGCACTGCACTTTGATTGATTTTATATATTATGATGTCTCTGTCTTCTCCCTAAATATTTTAGGGGAAATCAGTCTGCAAAAATATGAGATCTACTTATCCTCAGTCCCTCAATTTCAACAGAGATGCATTAGAAAAACATGGTTTATATATGTTGTCCAAATGTTTGTAATATATCTAACACACCTATAAGCTTTTGATGAATCCTAATGTGTTATATGCCAGTGCAGGAGACCCTCCCTAATATTCTGCCATTGAAGGCCTTCATCTTCCCTGTTTTCCTGCACAGGAATTCTTAACAGCCCCCCTGTTTTCCTGCACACTAAACTCCAACAGCCGTTGCTTACGCAGCAATGCACGCTTGCTGTTCTTCAACTCGCAAGCTTCCGAGAAAAGATTATGTAGAATGCTACAAACCATCTTCTTTTATCAGCACAGAACACAATTAGGTTTCTAATTCTGTTTAACTAGTATCGAGCATCGAGACATAGCAGGCTAAAGTGGTGAGAGGAGGAAGACTAATAAGGCCTAAACATAGAGAGATCAGGCGAACATGGTCTTCGACCATGTTCGCATTTGAGTCGCAGCAGCTAGTGAGGAACACGAAGAGGCAGGGGAAGAGCTTCTGTTGGGGAAGCTGGAACCATATTGTGCTTGCAGTCGACGGCGAACATTTGGTTGGGGCTGTTCCGATCGGCGTCGATCGACCTGTCGACGAGATGGAGGAGGACTTTCTCGAGCTCCTCGCCATTGCTCCATTCATGAACCTCTGCTCGGAGAGGCTGAGAGCTGTTGCTTATGAGACTCCACAAGGGGTAGTGTTTTCTCGGCATCACATAGTCTTCTTCGCTGAGCCCGAGGGATGGGCAGTAATCACCCTTGCCGTCTCCCAGGTAGATAAATCTCTTCTTTCCTTCGACAAAAGCAGATGCTCGGATCCGATCGATGATCTTGGCCTACACTCGATAAGATCATCACTATAAAGATTAGAACATAATTGTTGTACTACGACATAATCATGTTGAACAACTACTTACCTTGCACATGTTGGGGGGGCAGATGCTGCAGCCATGAGAACGGGTGGTGAAGTCATGGCAGGGCAAGATCCTCAGCCTCCCCTCCTCATCCACAAGACTAGGGTTCGTGTTGATCTCCTTGAAGCACTCCAGCAACCCATGATGCTTCAGAATCGTGTCTATAAAGAACTGGTTTGCGTCGCTCACCACCCTCAGATCACACCTGGTAGCAAGCAGACAAACAGAACAGATCAGAGAAGGATTCCCATCGAAGGAGAGAAAGAGAGAACAGCATACCCAAGAGCGTAAACGGTCTTGATGGCGTCGACGACATGAGGGTCCAGAGGAGCTGTTCTCAGGCAGGCTGCAATGTCTTCGATGGACCTGCCTCGTGCATGCAGCTCCATCATCATCCGATCCTGGAAGTTAGCAGAAGCAGCGTCGGTCGTAAAGATCTCAATCAACACCTACTCACAGATGAAGCAGGGCGTCACAAACCATGAGGGAATTCCACGGCATCGTCGGAATAAGCCGCTCAAAGACGTCGGCGACGCCCAGCCGATCGACCACCCAGTTATCGCTGTCGCAGTCGATGATGGTCTTGTCGAAGTCGAACACCACCACAATGCCCGCCATGGCCGCAGCTAAAAAGTAGATCAGGAGAAGCTAAGGCCGCCTTGAGGATCCAAAGGGTGCGTGGGGGAGGGTATATATGGTGAGGAGGAAGATGCCGATGGAATATTACTCGGCAGGATTCGATTCTAATTCCCATGGCGCCAGGTGCCGTGGGAAGAGATGCTACGCCCCCTTGTTCGCTGCTGCTGTTCCAGCGAGGATGCGGGAAGGCATAAAGAATAGTATATTCCATGTTGCGGTGTTTGTGCGCACCCGTCGTATCACTATGCGGAATATGGGGAATAGGCTATTCCAGAATGCAACCCTAATTGCTCTTGTCGACCTGCCTTTGTTGAAGGACCGAGTTATCGATTTAGATTTCAGAGGACATGACTCAGTGCCAATCCACTAACGAAAAGAGAAGAAGAGACGCTCACGGAAATCTCGTCAGCGTTGCTTGGTGGATTGGGAGGTGGAAATGGAAGACGATGACGCGCCTCCGAAGGGAAGGCATTATGTGGTGAGGTTGGCATCCAAATTGTGGCTGCAGAGCACTAAACTAGTGGCTCGTGCATGTATTCTTTTATTGGAATGTGGTGGCGCGATGAGGACTATATTGTGTGAAACAGGGAGGAACCTTAGAGTCCCATTCATGTCGACGTGGCAATCACATAGCTTTTCAGAATATGTTAATGGAGGTGCTGATTCACACCCGTGTAAAACATACACTTATGAATGGAATGCTGATTTAAAGCAATATGCATGATGAAATTAGGTAGTTATGTTTAATGTTTTGATCTCTATATTTTTTTAAAAAAATATTAGTATTCTTATATTTATAAAAAATAAGATATTAATTATTTAAATTAGTCTCTTCTCACATCGTCATCAATTCTAACGATGGAAGATATCGCACATATTATCATATACATAAATTAAAAAAAAAATTGATCCTCATCGTCTGATGAGATTAATTTTAGATAAAAATAACTTTTGTGAAACCTTTAATATTCTCCTTCCGACTTCATTCTCTTCCTCGACTTAACTATTTTCCTGAATGATCTATCCAACAACTATATTGGTAATAATATTTAGCACATGTACCATCTTATTTCTCATGATTTTACAATCTTTGTCTCTTACTTCGCTATCCTTCTAGATAACCTAACTATTAGCTACTTCTTTATCCTCCTAATTGGTTTAATCAACAACGATATCGATGGTGCGTGCAAAGCCAGAAGCTCTTTGTGAAAATAATCTATACGAGGATCAAAATTATTTTGTGATCTTTTTTAAGTGTAATTTATATCCGTGATAACATTCCTTCGTCAATAGAGTAGATGACTTGAAAAAAATAAGATTAAATATTTTTATTTATAAATATAAGAATGTTAATATAAATTTTTAAAGTACAAAGATCGATATATTAAATATAACAAATTATAGGGATAATATGTAATTAATCTTAAAATTATAATAGATAATTTTTTTTCCAATCATAGATCTTGATTTCGATATATAAAATCTCTATCCCCGATTAATTTTTACCGGTTAGGCTGTGCCATGCGTCATTCATAATGAGATGAGTCAGCTTCGACCCCTTTCGGTCTGCCCATGTTTGGTTTCTTCGTGCAGGCCATCGTCACCGGCAAGGCCCCATCGGAGAACCCGTCCGACGACCTCACCTGGGCCTGCGCCACCAACTTCGTCCCCGGTCAATCGAGCTAAAGGAGGGGAGAGAGCCTTTTAGCGTTCTTGATAGGTTGGAAGAGGAAGGTTCCCATCTTTTTCTTCGGTGAACCTTCTTTTTCTGAGTCGACCGCAGATGACCGCTGTCATGAACCTGAATGCTATATTTAACGAAAGCAATGCGTTTATTGTCATCAAGCTGATGAACCTACAAGATCTCTCTCTCTCTCTCTCTCTCTCTCATGAGGAGGAGTGTTACTGGTGTCAAATCACCTAACCCAGTGGACACCTGCTTTGCCGCTGCCAGTACATGAGCTTGAGGGCACTGCATGCACCATTAAAGGAGTCTACAGGTCTGGAGTTTCTGGTGGTTGGTGCAATCAATACTTCGCAGGAAAAAGCTGCTCAACCACCTCAAGCATGCCATGATTCATATGCCGAGGGAGCACCCTGGCCATCTCAAGTCAGAACTGTCACTGCTGTCAGAAAAGCCAATGCATCCATTAAACGCCAACCAAACTCGCCATCGATCTTAGCTTCGTTTGCTGGGAAAACCCATGCCTGCTTGAGGTGGTGCTCACTGGCATTCATGTAGCAGCTGTTTCGTACACTTTGTGAACTATATCGAGCGACGCTTCTTCCTCCACCTGAGCCATGGATGCTTGTTCTTCACATCCTTCCCTATGGTTCTCATCTTCCCTTCTCGAGAATGTCAAAGACAGATCGTGTATTATGATGAGAACTGCAAGTACTGCAAGATAGATATCAGGCCATGGCTACTGTAGCAGCCACGGTACCATTGTAGCTTGCCCTTTTCCTGGGCATCACCTTCTTCTTGCCTTCATTTGCATTGAGAAAGAGGCAAGCATCGGGGGAAAAAAAAAGGGAACAAACTCCAAAGAGGGTTTAAATAATAGTATATTATTATTGATATGGGGATATGAGACATTATACCCCGTCGACTAGCATATTATATAATATTGATTGGATTCAAACCCTCTCTACATGTCGAACAAGAGATCTGATTTAATTGTTAGGTGAGTTCCTGGATTATACACGATGAGGGGAGCAATTAGAAAGCCTTCACTTGTAGCTTAAATCCACCACTGAATCCAACAAGCGAGCCGAGTCAATGGGCCATCATCGAGTCCGATGCTCGAAGGTGGTTGAATCTAACCCTAACCCACGCGCCTCCCAAATCAAGTCAACACATCACTCACGACACCACCGGTTGTCGACCCAACTCGCCGTACCAATTAAATGCTGTTGAGACCCCACTGCTTGGAAGCAAACAGACAAATCGAACATTTCGGTGGGGACGCCTACCGCATCAAGCGGTCGCCGAGCCTCATTTTTATATTAAATCTGTGTCTCCGTTACAACGTGCTACATACCGCATTAATTAACGTAACGCATCAACTCGGGCGGCCATTTGCCGGGCCAACGAATGTCTCGAGTTCAGTGGGCTTCCCTTTCTTTTATTACTATCATCCCTTTTTTTCTAATATATAGTTGACTGTATATTATTACTTATTTTCGAAATATTTTACCAAGTAAACTCAGTACGTATGGATAAGAATTAACATATTAGCATTTATTTATTTATTTGAGGTACATCAAGGAGGGTTATTAATTATTAGACCACGGAGGAGCACGATGAAGAGCCGCCGTCAACGATGGCGGTTCCGTCAGAGATGGTAACGGCGAGTAGTGCCCTTGGCCGTTTGGGATACGAAAAGCCCATAACATTGGAGTTATTTACGAGTTTATCCCACTGGGAAATTGCAAGTGTTAGCTTAGATAGTTAAGTTGAATATTTCAATATGTAATTAGATTAAATAAATAAATAAAATAAAATTCATGCGTAATGTTACTAGAGATGGTCCAATTTGGCGGTCCAAATCCCGGCCTAAAAATGGGGACAGCGGATCTAATCGATGGAGGATCCAAACTTCTCTTCCCTACCCGCTATGTTCTTAATAAAAAGAAATTAAAATAAATTAATACATTTGTTTTTGATTGTTATAAGATCTCAATTTTTAATCTAATTATTTTGGTGTTGCGTGAATCTTAAAGCAGGATAACAGCACATCGGGCGGGCGTTACGCTATCATCGGGCAAATCGAGGCTGGTTTGGTAATTTGGTGGGAAGTTGAGGGTATTTCGGTCAGTGAGCTCCGACGGCGATACACAGTAATGAAAGCATCCCCGAGGTTGGATTGAAGGGAGGTATCGTCCGTCCCCTCTCTTTGTTCCTTCTTTTGATCGTGACCTCAGTTTTCGCTTTTCCCTTTTTCTCTTTTCGGCGTTGGGGATTGGGATTAAGGTTTATAGTCGTTGGAGGTTTCTTGATTTGGAGTCATCTGGCGGGCAGAGATCTTGATTTGGAAGCTTCAAAGTTGGCGCCTTTCTTTGGCATCCGGCCGGATTTGTCTGCTCCGCTGCGTCGAGCTGAGCACTATCGCGGCGCAGATTCGGGACAAGAACCGCGTCCTGAGCCGCGAAAGGAGGGAAGGTTTGTATTATTGATGGATTTTTTTACGCCTTCGGGGAGCTCAGGGTTCCTGTCTATGAACTCGAGGAACCTAAAGTCCGCTTCTTGAGAGGTTTTTCTGGGCGCTCGCTGAATTTGGAGGCTGTTGTGGGCGATTTCAGAGGGATCATCGTCGCTTTGGTTCTGAAGCACTGGTCGAATTTTGAATCATAGATTAGGGGAGAAGCGGATATCTTTGTTTTGAGATCGTCGTTACTAAGAATGTCAAGAGATTTTCTTGACGCCTTTTGTCGACTCCCCTGACAGATTTCTGAGTTGAGGCTGCGGCGAAGCTCGTCCTGTTTGCTAGGGTTTTCGTCATCTGATTTGAGATATCGTAGAGTTTGTTACTGAACCAGATTCACTTTCTATTTTCCTGTCCGTTTCCTCGCGGAAAAAAGCAGCAAGTACATTCACGAGAACAGTGCTTTCATGCCTTTTTATTATCTCATCGCCTTTTCTCCTCGCTCTCTACTTCCTGAAAGGACCATCTTTTCGACAAGAGATCCCCGCAGCAACTGTATTCTAGTTCTTCTAAACATCTAGCTTATGAGGTAGATGAGAAAAATCAGATTTTGATGCAGGTGAGATCGACGAACAGTCGAGGATTCGGGGATATAGAGGGGGCAGTAAAGAACAAGGGAAAGCTGTACTTTCTTGTGTTAGGTCGAAGTGAAATCATCTCGTTTCATCTAAATAGGTCAAAAGTGTCTTTGCTCTTTGTTCTTGATCCGAACACCGGAAACGACGGTTGGTATGCGTGAAGATGTTTGTTGTCTGCATTAGCCTGGTCGAATCAGTGTATTAGTGAAGGAAAAGATATTTCTTTCTTCTCTTTTTGCGACTCATAAGCGTAGGTCTGGCTTCTGAGAAGTTGCTATGGAGGCGAGGGCCTAAGTCAAGAAGGTTGTGTTTGAGTATAGCAGGAGAAATGAGTGCCAGCCAGCAGCAGCACAAGCGGGGGAAGACTGCTAAGGGCCTTGACGCTACTGAGAAAGTTGTTGTTGCAGTTAAGGCCTCAAAAGAAATCCCAAGAACAGCTCTTTTATGGGCTTTAACGCATGTTGTTCAGCCTGGCGATTGCATAATGCTCTTGGTTGTGGTTTCACCCCACAGTCCTGGTATCAATCATCTAAACTCTGTTTATTTTTATCTCTAATGCTCTATCTCCTACTTTTCCTCTTCTGTTCAACCTTCAACCTTTATATTCTGAAGAATCTCCCTAGTGCTTTTACATCTGCTATAGAGAAGATTCTTACAAGTCCTGATGATCACAGAACTGTTAACTTCCCTAATTCCTGTTATAATATTTACTTCTAATCAGGTGTGGAGCACAAGTTTGTATCTGTTATGGGTTTTGTTCTGGTTTGGTTGGTATAGATTCCAAAGTAGCATATATAGTTATCAGAAAACATAGAGGTTTCTATCTATTATAAGTTTGGTTGTTCAACATTATGCAGTTAAATATGCCTAAATTTTAGTATCGAATATAGATTCTCATGAGTTCATGAGGGTAATATTTTCTTATCCACAAAGAAATCGGACTGAGATTTTCTACCCACAAGTCCATGTGGAGGATCTGATCTATTTTCTATATATATATATATATATATATATATAGGTAAGTGGGTTGCTTATGTTTACATTCTAGCCTAAGACACTAAAAGATGTAATCTTCTGTCATGCCCTCTTCTTCTCTGGATTATGTGCTTAATAAGTTTTTTGTCCTTCAGGTAGAAAACTATGGGGGTTCCCAAGATTTGCTGGGGACTGCGCCAGTAGTCACAGGAAGTCCCATTCTGGCACAGCTTTGGAGCAGAAGTCTGACATAAGTGATTCTTGTTCTCAGATGATGCTGCAACTTCATGATGTTTATGATTCAAACAAGGTTAGTTACTCATGGCATTTATTTTTTGGTCTTCCTTAACTTGGTAGATATGCTAAGTACCCGGCCATTGTAGATAAGTGTCAAGATAAAGATCGTTGCTGGGTCACCTTGTGGTGTGGTGGCTGCAGAATCCACACGAGTTCAAGCAAACTGGGTCGTACTAGACAAGTAATTATTTTTTGATTGAACCTTTTCCCTTATATTTATGCTTAATGAGAAAAAGCAGAATTTGTTTCATCAATTCATGAAATTTTACTATGTAATTTCTCAAGTCAGAAGCCCAATGCATGAGCTTCTTATGATATTGTCCTTGCCTTCTGATATTTGACACCACTGCTTTCTGCAGACAGCTGAAGCATGAGCAGAAGCATTGCATTGATGAACTGCAATGCAATATAGTTGTTATGAAGCATTGTCAACCTAAAGTTCTTCGCTTAAATCTAGTAGGATCTCATGAGGAAGAGCCCCAGTTGCCTTCTAAGTTCGATAAGACAAAGACTGACATTGACATCAAAGGTTCTCAGAATTTGGGTAGAGGGCCAGTTGTAACACCAACTAGTAGTCCTGAATTAGAGACATCATTTACCACTACTGAAGCTGGGACCTTCTCGATCTCAAGTTCAGAACTTGGAACTTCTCCCATTTTTGCCACTGTTAAGAAAGAGGAGCATACAAGTGTAAAGGAAATCAGGAATTTAAATGTATCTACCTCTGATTCTGATAGCGAGAGTCTGAGTCATACGAGAACAGAATTTCAGCCCTGGATGGCAGAGGTTTTTGGTAATGGCCGCCCATCTTCAAAGGAGATACAGGAAGTATCACATGCACTTGATACCAAAGCTCGTATTTCTACAGCAAAAGCCTTGTTGGATAAATTTTCTAAGCTGGACAACAAATCTGAAATTGGTTCTTTAAGTTACAGATCAGATTTAAACTTCAGTGGGAATGTCAGAGAAGTAATTTCTCTATCTAGAAATGCACCTCCAGGACCACCTCCTCTATGTTCAATATGTCAGCACAAGGCACCTGTGTTCGGAAAGCCTCCTAGGTGGTTCAGCTATTCAGAGCTAGAACTTGCTACAGGTGGGTTTTCTCAAGCAAACTTCTTGGCTGAGGGTGGGTTTGGATCTGTGCATAGAGGTGTCCTGCCAGATGGTCAAGCAATTGCAGTCAAGCAACATAAACTTGCTAGTTCCCAGGGTGATCAAGAATTCTGCTCAGAGGTGGAAGTTCTAAGCTGTGCACAACATCGCAATGTTGTGATGTTGATTGGATTCTGTGTTGAAGACAGGAGAAGGTTGCTGGTTTACGAATATATTTGCAGTGGCTCATTGGATACTCATCTTTATGGTAACTCCTTCAGTCATGATGCATATGTATATAACTATTTATATGTTACTAATGCTATCGTACATGACATCATTGGTTGATCTAATGGACAATCTAAATTGAACTTTTGGCTCTTATGTTTTGATCTAATACTTGGTAGAACCCTAAGGTTCTATCGTGGAGGAAGAGGGTAGAAAAGGAGGATAAATCGATCTCTTCGGGGGGATCGGGCCTTCTAGATCACTTCGAGAGATCTGCCTCCTAGGGTTTTACCTTTTGACTAAAACTAATAAATACTTCATTCCTTGATTTTCATAAATAATTTACAGCCTTTCTTATAGGGATCTGTCAAGAGTCCCGCTAAACTTTGACTCTTAACTAACTGATAAACGCCTAACTAAAAACAATAACTGACTTCATCCTAACCGAAGATAAAAATTAACTCATAACTGATTCGATTGGACTCACTTGACTCATAACTGACTTCGACTGGACAAACTAACATGACTCAACTTGATTTAATTATGAATGGATGGACCCGACTTAGTTAGGGTCCTAACAATACTTTCCTACAAGTGCACTGTCTTCTTTATTGCTAAAGAATTTCAAAAGGAAATTCATCTTGTTCCTAGTTCAAAATTCATGTTGTGACACTTGAGGACACTGGCAGCAATTTTTGAGTAGAACTTTGTGGTCTTTGGTAGCTGAGATATCCTGAAGTGCTTATGCATTATCTATTCATAGGTGAGAATGTAATAATGTACAGAATATCTGACTTGAACATACTGCAACAGTGAGACAAGAACCGTTGGAACGTTTTTCTTACCAAAAAGCCATTACCTTGTCTGTTGGACATGATCTGACCTTGAAGATTATATTCATTTATGCTTGTAGGTCGTAATCGGGAACCTCTGGAATGGTCTGCTAGACAAAAGATCGCTGTAGGAGCTGCTCGGGGGTTGAGATATCTTCATGAGGAGTGCAGAGTTGGTTGCATAGTCCATCGCGACATGAGACCGAACAACATTCTTATAACCCATGATTTTGAACCGTTGGTATGGCCTTCCATTTCTCTTCTTTATAGTTTTGATCTGACAAGGACACTTGTTGCTTTTATGTATAAAAAAACTCTGGTACTTGCTGTTGTCTCTAAGTTCTGTCCAATGATGTTTAAAGATTGTTACCCATGCTGAGACAGATATTTCACTTTCTGTTTCCGAACAATTATTTTATCACTGCATTGTCTTGGGCACCTGGTGACGGTATCCTTGTGCTTAATGCAGTTTAAAGTTATTTCTGTTCGAATGTTCGATCATATCAAGCCTGTCCCCCAAGCTTAATTATTGAATTCATGGTTGTTCACATTTTACTAGAAACTGTAATTTCATCTCCATAGACAGCAAATTTTGCCAGATTTAGATTTTGTCCAAGAAGATTCTTCAGGTTGTGTTACATCTTTGTGCTTAAGTTCATCTTATTGTTTCTGTGATTGTTGGATATACTGATAGTTGGCAACCATTACCTTCTAACCAAGATCAACTATCACCTCCTGGAGAAAATAATATCTTGAAAAATTTCCATAAACATCATGATTTTGTGTTTTTCATGTTGCTTCTGGCTTCTTAAAGAGAATACCTTATGATGATTTTAATATAATTTTACATATCTGCAGATGAAATATTTGTTTCACTTGTGAAACTAAAAAGTCTAACCTTGAAATTGTGTCCAAAAGGTTGGTGATTTTGGCCTAGCGAGATGGCAGCCTGATGGTGACCTTGGCGTGGAAACAAGAGTAATAGGCACCTTTGGGTAAAAGCTCGAATCAGAGCTAAATATCTTTTACTTTCACTGAATATATTGAATCTGAATCATCTCCATGCTTCTATTTTAGATATCTTGCTCCAGAATATGCCCAAAGTGGGCAAATTACAGAAAAGGCTGATGTGTATTCCTTCGGGGTGGTACTACTGGAGCTTGTTACTGGACGTAAAGCTGTTGATATCAATCGGCAAAAGGGCCAGCAGTGCCTGACTGAATGGGTGAGCAGAAAAGTTTATTGAAAAGAACGTATTTGTGCTGTAATGTGATGGTCAGGTTGGAACTTGGTTATTTAGTTATACTAACATTTTGTTTTAGGTGGTGGTAACTACAGTCAGATTTATTGCCTATCTGATTTTTTTCTCTGAAGTTGGGATCTTAGACAAGCACAATTTTGTTTTATACATATGGGCTTCTTGTTTCCCTTGTCTTTGATTGATTTTGCTTGAACAGGCTCGGCCTTTGCTCGAAGAAGATGCAATTGTTGAGCTTGTAGACCCATGCTTGGGGAATCGCTACTCTGACCACGAGGTCTCCGGCATGTTGCATGCTGCATCATTGTGCATTAGGCGTGACCCTCACTCGAGACCTCGGATGTCTCAGGTAAATCTTACGAAAACAAATATAAGAAAATCCTCGCTTTGGGTCCCTGTACTAATGTTCTAAGCTTCATGTGTGAAGGTTCTTAGAATATTGGACGGAGATGTGGTCATGGATTCGAGCTATACTTCCATGCCGGCATATGCGAACGGAAACAGGAGTGGATGGATGTGGCCTGACCGGCAGCAGCAACAACATAACATTCCAGTCAAACAGGCTTCACAGGTTTCATCTGGCAACAAATCCTATGAAGCTTTACGGACAGCCTGGGAAAGAGAGAGGGAGAGTATCTTGCGAAGATGTTAAGGTTCGAACAGAACTATTATGTGCCTATGTGACCTGTGCAATGTGTATTCCCATAGATTGCTCGTTTATTCTCCTTTTATTTTTTGCCATATTCATCAGTATATCTGTATTGTATGTTAGCACATTTTGTTAGTTTCTTTTGACTCAAAATACGCTGCTACTAATCATGTCTATGTTCATGTTTGGAGATGAATCCCTTGATATATGTAACGTCATGTCTATGTTCATGTTTGGAGATGAATCCCTTGATATATGTAACGCTTGTGCATATAGTCCTTCCCTCGGCACATTGTGATCTCAAATTGTTTGCTCGATAACCTATTTAGCATAAGTTGTGATTTGTTTTCAGGTGGCATGCTTCAGCAGATCTGCATCTTTATGTTATGGTATTCATCTGAAGGAACAACTACAACAAAGGTCAGAAAACAATGCTTAGCTACTACACTATTTGGTGCGGTATGAAAAATGTTACAGCATGTAACGCTTGTACATATAGTCCTTCCCTCGGCACATTGTGATCTCAAATTGTTTGCTCGATAACCTATTTAGCATAAGTTGTGATTTGTTTTCAGGTGGCATGCTTCAGCAGATCTGCATCTTTATGTTATGGTATTCATCTGTAGAAAATTGATGGAACAACTACAACAAAGGTCAGAAAACAATGCTTAGCTATTACACTATTTGGTGCGCTATGAAAAATGTTACAGCATCTCCATGAAGTTGGAATTAAGGCAGAGTATGATCAAAATTGTTTTAGAAAATAACAGCACGTAGAAATGTAAGGCACAGACATAATTGCAGAGTACTGTTAATAAGGCAGTTCTGATATACATAGTTTTGAAGTGAAATAAAGAACAGACACCGTTGTTCACTAAGTTTGCCATCTCAGATTACGAAGCTGTCGAGATGCTGGCAGATTTAGGCATGATTCGGTTAAGTTAACCTCCCCTCTACTTCCCACCAAGCGTGGGAAACTGTCCAGGATCTTCGATTGATGGAGCAGAAGCTGCTGCGAAACTGGAACCCCCACCGCCATACGAACCTCTGAGTGGTCCACGATCGCCTCTCCCCCTACCACGTCCACGGCCACCTGGAGTGTAGTATCTTTCTCCTTCGGATGGCTTCAAGAACTCATTGATGCTTAAAGACTAACAAAGTTGGTAACCTCATCAATCAACCAAAAAAATAAAAAATAAACTTAACAGATAACGCTGCATATGAATTAAAATGATGTACTTTTTTGATGCGTTCATCACGATCAGTATTTTCTTTTTTTTTCCCAAAGTCCTTGTCAGAACCCTGAAAAGCCACACCATATCAAAAGCATTGTAAGAAATAAAAAAAACATGATTTGGCACAACAACAGGAAGAGGATGAAGCGTATAGGTCCATAGCGTCGTACCAACTTAACAAAGATAGGATCATTTTCTTTTTTCATTGACAGTTGCTGCATGGACTGCAACTCTTTGTCAATTTCAACCTTCCTCTCCTCAGCCTTCATTGCAAGCAAGGCTTTCCGTTTCTCCTCCCTTATTTTCTCATACTCTTCCAAAGTCATCTCCTACACAAATGAGTCCAACAAGACTGAATATATAACTGCCAATTGACTGTATTTAGAGTGGTATAAACTAGAAAGCCAAATATATCATAATAAAGAACACAAGTAGACCTCAACCAAAGATAACAAGACACCAAGCAGTAGCATAAACCAAACAAAAGAAAAGGATGCTCACAAGAGATTTCTGCATATACCCCCTAAATATATGTTATTTACTACTCAATTTGCATATATACAGCTTAAGAATATTTTACATCAGCATAAACCCTCTGCAAGTAGACGTCCCCAAACACTGAATTTTCCTACTAACTATAAAGAATAACTATGATGTCAAACCCTTCATAATAATACAAGTCCCAGAGAACTGTCAAACACCCCTTTAAAATAACTTTTCTATGTTAACTAACAAAAAAGATCTGTCTATTTATTCCACAGATTAAACAAAAGCAAGGATGAAATCAACTCATGGAAAAAGTAGTTCATCAAGGTAATACAATGGTATACATGCAAGTATGATATACAATGGAATACCAATTTTAAAATGGTATATATTAATAAATGTTCTAATATTTATTGGTTCAAAAAGGAAAAAAATTACATCAGACTATTGACAGCTCTCATTTTCCACAATTTTGCATCCTTAGCATAGCAAAATGGTACCTTCAGAAAAATTAAATGTCAAGGGATACACAATCTTCATAATTTTTCATGATTTTCAACCTAACATTAGCACATGTGTTTTATATCAAAATTAAATGTCAAACAATATACATTCTTATTTATTTACCATTTGACTATGACTTATACAATGAGGTTAAGTGTAGCAAATATACCAAAAAAATAATAACAACGAAGACAAATTAGCTCCTTAATACACCTTGAAAGCCAAATAATGATACTAATCAACACTAAACAATCAGATTAACACAAGTATGGCAGCTTCCTGAACTGAAACATGTATGCTTGCATACAAATTGGTTCAATATACTCTACGACTTGCAGGACCCTTCGACACTTGATGACTAAACAGAATGCTAAGTTCGAGTCATTCCTATATGCAACAAAGGCAACACAAAGAAAAAACTCAACCATGACTACAGGAAATGCTCGCATCTCCCTTTTGTTAAAATTGCACGTCTTGCAAGAATAAAGGAACCAAAATTCACCAACATAGCACACGTTCAAGGCCTCAGTTTAAAATGTCCTGATAATCTTTCCTAAGGATGGAAGCACAGAACTACTTAATGAATCTCACTAGATAATCTGCAGTATTAAACAATAATTTGAAAATGCTACTTGCAGCATAAAGCTAAAAGCCAAGTGACATATTAACAAAAATCAAGAGGTGGTGGATTCAGAATCATACAACTTTCGGAGGGAGGTCATCTATAATTTCTCCCTCTTCCTTAATCTACTTCATTGTATCATTTGTCCAGTTTTTCATTCTCATTTAAATATATAGGCTGACAGAATACATGTATATGGTTCTTAAACAAAAACTTAACTACAAAGACCAGTAACTTGTACTAGAAACCAAGGTTAGCTACACTGCAGTATACCCACTCAGTACAGGCGGTACGTACCAATATGTCAATATGCCCTGTCATACTGTGTTGGTGCATTGGTACAGCTCGATACATACCATACCAATGGCCAATCAATACACCAGTCTGGACCAATAAGGCGAACCATGCTAGGAAACCAACACTACATCTCACATTTAATTATATATGATGGTAACTGCTTTGAAGCTTCATACAAGGAACACAAATGTACCACCAACAGCAGTCATCACAAACTTGGAAAGCAAATTTCTACTCGAACTAGCCATCCCCATATTTCAATATCATGACAAATTTCCACCAAAGGTTAGGGAACAAGAAATTATTACCAGTGGCACACTGATTGTGATCATTATTTTCTCTATGTAGTATACACAACGCATAGGAAAAAACCTTTCTGATAAATAAAGTTCTTGTGTATAAATGTCTAAGCAAGTCCTGTATCTACATACAAAAGAAAGAAATAACAAAAAAAAATTTCAACATGACCTGTGAGTGATAAAGAATACATGCTAAAACTATACCAAGATGATCAGTTACTTAAACATGATATCTAAACCTTCAAAACTCAAAACAGTATACAAAATTAATATTAATGGAAGTAGCGACTGATAAAATTTTCAGAACATTTAACAGTTGAAAGACCTGCACAACAATTAGAGATGTCAAGATAACAATGTTAATATGGATATTTGGAGCTATAATAAAGGATAAACAAAGAAAGGTTTACACTCAGAATAAAGATGCAATCCTGACAGAGGATCATTGGAAGAAACCATTATAAACGAGAATGGACATTTCCAACGGAAATCTGTAGAAAACCCTATTAGATGAGGTAAATCAATTGCAATTAGTAGTACGACGAGGTACAGATAGATCTAACAAAACATTATTAGAGAACAAAGTAAAAGACTGCCCCAGTTTTACCCATGATGTTACAATTACAAGAGTTGCATGGTCGAAAAACACTCATGTAGTTGAACCCAAACAGTTGGGACATTATGATTGTTGCGAGTTGCTGTTGCACATTTGCAGGGACATCATGGAGGTAAATAAACAATTAGTTTATAAATGAAAAGAACAAGGCAGAAAAAACTACTCTCCGTATATTTGCCGAAAGGTAAAAAAATAGAACTGAGCATACTAAACATGTGATCTGAATATAACTCTGCCAGGTTGCTCAAAAACTATTAATTGAAGTCCATGACAAACCTAATGTGAGAAGATTATAATTTTTTTATGGAACAACCAAACTTGATAATAGAAACATCAAATACATGACTGTTTGACAAGAATCCTATTTTAACAAAAAAAAATTTGCTTTGAGCCATAAAATAGTTAAGAGCAGCAATGCCAAAATCATGCATGTAATAGAAGCTGACCTTATCCTCTTCCTTTTCTTCTGTTTCATTGGTTGCACCCTCCTTATTTTCCTTACTCTCCTCTGTTGCTGGTGTCTTTTCCTGTTCTTGCTGTTTCTCAGTAACAAGCATCTTATCGTCAAAGTTCAGCACCTCATCCTTTTCCCTGTCATATACAAAGATTCAACTAAATGGTTCTTAGCACATGTACCACTAACAAGAGAAAAATCTTAACTGTGCAAGAGTCTCGTCAGCTGAGGTTCCCCAGTTACCACGACCTGCTCCATCCCGTTTCATCTCATAACCACGGCCAGTGCCACTCCGACGCTCGTACACCCTTCGTGGTGGGCGTTCAGAGTCACCTCCAGATTCCTCATTCCCATAGCCACCACGACCCCGAAATCCACCACGTCGGCCGCCACTGAATGGCTGGCGTGGCAGTCGTTCCTTCTCTTGAAGTTTATCAGCTTCAACGTCTTCGCCACCACCACCATATCCCCCGGAGAAACCGTTGGCATTATCATTCCCAAACTCACGATTTGGGGCAATGCCTCCACTTCGACCACCTCTTCCGCGTCCAAGCCAGCCACGTCCAAACCCACCTCGCCCAATCCCGCCACGTGCTGGTACAGCATTGTTCCTCGCTTCTCTCGCCTCCCTCACTGTATAACGGAAGAGAAACAACGGAACGAAGAAAAATAAATACATTATCGAACAAAAATGGCTAAATATTGGACTACGAAAATTAAATAAGACATTTAGTCCCTAATTAAAAATGAGGAAAAATAGAGAACTTGATCGAAAAGCAGAAAACTCCCAGATTTGATGGGAAAACATCATAAAAAAAACCTTTTTTTTTCCCAGAAACATCAGAATGAGTCAAACCAAATCCATTCAGGACCAACCGGCTTGAGCAGGAGGAACTGGTTTAGCGGGGAGCTTCGCCGCTGCCGGGGAAGCGGCGGAGGCTGGCGCATCGGGCTTCTTGGCCGCCATCTTCTGCTGGTGGGCGGCGATGAGCTGCGAAGGGTCATCATTGTCGTCGTCTCCGAGGAGATCGAAGGGGTTCACGGTGGCCATCTCCACAGAGAATCCTCTCGAGCGCCTGCCTCAGCGCGGCCGCAGTAGAATCTCGTAACTAGAACAGTAGCCTCCCCGACGCGATCTCCATAAGAAGCACTAGAAGAATCGGGGACGAGAAGTCTCACGGGGCAGCAGAAAGCTAGGGTTTTGGTGGCGCGGAGAGAAGAAGTAGGCAAAGAGAAACCCTAGCCGCACCCTTCCACCACAGGCTTCCATCCAGAAAACCTAATCCCGTCTCCCCCTCGAAATTGTTAATTTATTGTTCTGCGGGATTAAATGACGATTTTATTCACACTTTACAGAGTTGTTTACATAGTCTTCGTCCTCCTCCGAGGAGAAAACGATGGGCATTTTGGGTACTTGAGTTGCTCCGTGGGCTTTCACGGGATTGTAGCGTGCTCCCCCGGGACAGGAGGAGCACGTGGAACGAACCCGAAGCGCGATGATAAGATCGTGCGGATGAGATTGTTCCGCGTTCTCGTCATATTTATCAAAAAGGGTATTCGTTGCATCAAGAATCGAATCCGAATCTCCAAGCGATGGACGTTTTGGCCTATAGGAAACTGCATACATATCAAACGTATGATCGAATTCAAATGAATAAAATAAATCCAAAACCATATGATATAGAATAATGGGGAACACGTAATCAAGAGAATAATTTAAATATGTCAAATTTAAAAATCAAGATAAAAGTAATTTAAACATGTACAGTACATATGTATCCAAACATGAGCAATATATATATATTTTTTCTCTGGCTTTGTATAAGATCAACTTGTTTGATTTCTTATATATATGTGCATATATATTGAGCGAGTGACAGAGGGCATGTTTGCTTATGTTCTTTCTGCTCCAGAAATGGAATGGCAAGGAGGTCGAGTCTGCAGTTGGATTAGGTGAATGGAACCTCAATGGTGGTCGTCCTCCTCATTGGCAACCATCAAGCTGATGTGATGTGCTCCACCTCCATGGTGGTCGATCAACAGATGATGTATCTTTCAATGCAAATACTCCCTAAAAGCTAATGAAAGGATTGGTTATAAGGCAAGAGATATCCTTGTCATGCAGCAACCACCACAGTGAGTCCATGACAATATAGATTAGCACACTATCTGCTCAATGGACTAATAATGCAGCTCATGATGTGATTGCCCATTGTGACTTCAATCTCATTATGTTTGCCTCGACAAGCTCACAGAAAAAAATGATACAGGGGAAGCAGAAACATATTTTTCATCTCTCGACAAGCCTTTAATAGATTCAAAGATGCACAGCATGGAAGATGATAAGAAAAGAGTGGTGTAATAGCATGGAATTATGTGAGATATCAGCAACCCAAGGCAATAATCACAACAAAGGCACTTGAGTTATAACATGTCAATCACATATCCTCTTCGCTGTTACCAATCTTATCATCTTTGGAGGCAAGAAATGGGGGTTCAGCACAAATTAGCTATTGCCTCTGTGCATACACATGATTCATGAATACTAACTATTATCAAAATGTTGCCTTCTGATCCGGCCTATGATTAATACCGCCCTTAAGATTAACAAATCAGTGATACATATATTTCCACATGCCAAGTGATGGCAGGCAATACCAACAATGACATTTGCACTATTGTACTATGTCTTATTTTATTAAAATTGAGCTTGCATTTTTAATCCATTTTAGGAGGTCGTATATGTAGTCTATCCTTCCAATCAATCCTGCAGGTGTCTCTGTGCTTCTGGGAAAAAGATCTGTGGTGGCTGAGGATGGAAAGGAAACGCTGTGAAGATGTGGAGAGTGAGCATAACTCGAGGAATTCAATCAGCCCGAGAAGGATGGTGGGAGGTGGATTGAGACTCTTCGGAGTGCAGCTTGAGATGGCGGCTTCCCCCATGAACAAGTGTTTCAGCACGGACTGCCTCACCTGTCCTGCCGCTGCTTCATCTTCCCCTTCCCCGTCGTCGTCGTCTTCTCTTGTTTCTATTGATGAAACTGCTGAGAAGACCTCTAATGGATATCTCTCCGATGGCCTGGTTGTCAGAACTCAAGAGCGCAAGAAAGGTAAAAGCAATATTTTTATTTTCCCGTACAGATCTTATCAGCACTCTCGTACGCTTCGTTTGTTGGTCTGCATAGCAATTCCTGTTATTATCAGTTCAGATTCTGTGGCTAAGTTTGCATCGATTTCTCGTGTTCAGGAGTTGCTTGGACGGAGGAAGAGCACAAACTGTTCCTAGCAGGGCTTGAGAGGCTTGGAAGGGGAGATTGGCGAGGCATCTCTCGCAACTTTGTGACCACAAGAACACCAACTCAGGTGGCCAGTCATGCCCAGAAATATTTCCTGAGACAGAGCGGCCTCAACAAGAAGAAGCGTCGTTCCAGTCTCTTCGATGTGGTAAATTGCTCTCCATCTGCTGCATCCACTACCATACTGCTGCTACTAATCCAAACATAGATCAGGTCTCGAGTCATGAGATGGCAGCTCAAATCGATCACCCTCCAAAGCTAGAAGAGCATTCCCCTGTTCTGTCTCCTGACACAACACGCCGCAGAATCCCTGAGACCGCTGTTTTCGATCTCAACACTCCGGAACAAGAATCACAAACCCACATTTCTTCATGCCTCAGTCTGATGCATAACTGCTCCATCAGCACAGTATCACAGTCGCATTCCTTGACGGAAGTGCATCACGAGCAACCATGTCATGTGGATTTAGACCTCAGCATATCCACAGCAAGGCCAAAGCGCAATCTTGAGACCTCAATCAGCGGTCTGGTGTTCGAGATCATCTGAATCACCTGCTTGAATCACAGCCCTCAGGAAATCCCACCAGTCAAGGAGACGCTAATGGTGGGTGGTTCCATGGAATTATTAGAGACTGACAGAAGCTGCTCCTCTCACCAAAACCTCATCTGAAGTCTATTCAAGCAATTCTCATGCAACAATCCTTTTAATCACTGTCAACCGAGTGTAGAATTGTTGATGTAAGTCAGTTGTTCAAACTCGAATTTTCTGTATTTGTTGGTTGCTGCAATGCATGTAAAATACTGTCCACCCAACTGTGTTCCTACGCTCATAAAGCTCTGCAGTTCGATGCATTATTTCTACTTGAGATTGATTAGAGGCATCCGATGACAAAATCTTGCCTTTGTGGCTGCTGCTCCTCCTCCAATGTGCTGCCTTATCCGCATGCGCTAAGATATCGCAAGATTCATAACAGGGAGCATGCAATCTCCATCGACGTACGGCCACATGAGGACGGTGTGTCATTGCTCCCCTTTGCTGTATGTATCCTTGTTTCTCCATTGTCTTCTAGCTTCTTCGGGTGGGTACCATCATGGCCTGATACTGGCAGTGTGTCATGGTCCAAGAACAAGCTTCATTTACCAGGGGATGGGGGGACTGCATGACAGCTAGGTGGATGCAGAGAACATACAAAAGAAATCTGATTCTTTTTGGAAGATAAAGAGAGTCGGATCAAAGATCAACAGCTGGTGTTCGATTCTGAGACTTGTATATGGAAGAATCATTTGTTGATGAATAGCATACACGAATAGAGATGCAAATGACAAGCATCAGAAATAATTCTTTATTGAAACCAGTATTTGCTGTCCTCAGTGCACAAATGGAGCACCTTATTTTTGGATCACAGAAACATATATTCCAAATCAATTATCAAAAGACAGAAGACACGCATGTAGCTAAACCATTTCAAACACCTTAGGATCGGAATAGAACAGAGCCGCAAGAGTAAAGTCAAGCGATCCCAGCATTACCTTGCTGATGGGACCGATGCCGGCCACTAACATTTTTGCGACATATGCACTACTCTGGCTTACATCACTGACTTCCATGTTAGAGTTCTCAGTCCTGTCATGAGGGGTCTCCAGTTCCAATCTCTCCTTTAGCTGCATCACTACTTCTGCCATGGTTGGCCTCTGATGGGATCCCTGTGATGTGCATTTCATGGCTATATCAACACATTTCCAAACAGACTTTTCGTCGTATTGGCCTTGCAGCTTTGCGTCAACAATATCCTCAATGTTCCCTTGGACACGTCCTTGGCGCACTCGTTGAACAATGTGTGCATGCTTTGAACCTTGTAGTAGCGGAGGTTGCCCTGTGATCAGCTCCAAAAGAACCGCACCTCGAAGCTATACACATCGCTTTTCTGACTTTGCTGGTAGGTGGTGTGGTACCTGCACAAGTAATCCAACAATTCTTAAGACCTGCCAGATGTGATCAACTGTCTCATTTGCAGAAGGTCTAAACACAAACAGCAAAAGAAATGATAACAGCAGCAATAGAAATTTTCATGCCGAAATACATATCAGCAAATTAATTTTCTCTCCTTGTGATGTATGTTTAACCTAAGACGTCTATGCATCATGCAGAAAAAGCACCATAACATGAAAATAACAATTTACTTTCAAATGTGTGGTTTATGGTTGGCCATTGTTTATCTTCTTGACCACCATCTCTCAACTTAGTTATGTATGTTTCAACTCTCTGGCAGCAAAATAAAAGAAAGGAGAAGATTGACATACTCAGGATCAAGTTATCTTTGACAACCCAAAATTGGCTATCTTGACCTCCAAACTTTCACTCAAAAGGATATTCACTGTGTTCACATCTCTGTGAATTAATGGTGGTTGGCACGGCACCCCTTATGCAAATACTCCAGTCCAGCATATCTCAATGAAACACATGAACTCAGATACTGAGAACAACAAACAGCCCGAGAATTGGGCCAAGAACATGAGTACTTTATGTGACACTAAACCTTGTGCAGCATCGACTGCAATCTGGAGTCGCTGCCCCTGACTCAAAGCTCCAGCATTATGCGTTCTGCCTGTAGATTAGTGTGAAAAACCATCAGTTGTAAGAGAGATACAAATTATTATAATAAAGTAGCTGTCTTTTGAAGAAAATAGGCATTGCCGCAGTTCAATCACAAGATAATTAACTAGCTTTGTCAATCTAAATAATAATGCATTCCTAAACAAAAGTGCCACAGGCAGGAATTTGCTGCAGCTGAAAGTTCCAAAAAGCATGTCATAGTTTTGCAATATTTTAAGAAGATAATATGGATAATTTCAATAATTGTTAGGATACCCACATTTTGTCATGAACAATAGAACATATGCCCAGTTACAAGTTTTGGAACTCATTTTCTTTTAGTTCCTTTAACTTGGTTTCATTTGCTCTCAACGAGCTTCATACACTAACAAAGCATCACCCAAGAATTACATGCTAAACTTACTAGAACAACGACTGAATTTTAGGCAGCATGTAGTACCAGCTGCTTCAAGCCAGTTAAAGTAATTTCATATTAATCGCAATTTTTTGGTCTCCTTCGATCAGCACATGCCTCTGCGGATCATATCATACTAGCAACATTACAAAACCCCCCGTGCTACCAATATGTAAAACCTTGATCTAGAGAGATCTAATCAATGACAAGAAAATGGCTGAATTTTGATCAATACCAGATACCAACATGTTCCACAGGCAACAATGTTTTGTTTTGAGATTGTGAATACTTGAAAAGTCCTTGGCAGACTAAAGAAGTGTCATCATACTCTCTTATTTATTGAGTTATGCTGAATTGAACTAGACAGTATTTGTACCATAGATCCAGAACGATGAGCAATGACATGAAAAATACCAGTTTCAGAACCAAACTAGATTGTAGAACAGAGCTCCAAACCTTGCAGATGATCTTGTAGGGTCCCTTGAGACATATATTCATAAACAAGTGACAGACAGTCTTTGTCATTGCAGCAACCAATCGTAGAAACCAAATTCCGGAGATGAACCCTTGCTAAGTGCTGAGCCTAAAAAGAGGAAACAAAATACCAGGATTATGTTCCAAGCTAAAAATACAACAAAATCTGAAGAAATACAGAAAAGAAACAGAAGGGACACAGGTGAATGTTTCTTAGTATCTAAGAAGTCTAGAATATGACAAATCTCCTCAAGAATACGTAGGTGTATGACTACATAAGAATGAATCTCTTATTTTGTCTCCTGGACAAATTTCCACTAAAAAGCGTTGAACACTTCATTTCTCTCATCGAGTAGCACATTTCAATCACTCAAAACTCTCCCTTGCAGTCAACTCCACCTCTAAACTCACTGCTCATGTATAGCCATTTAGCATATTAAGGAACTAATTGTTTAGAATCCATTACCTCAGCAAGAAATCTTTAGTCCCTTGTGATGACGATTGGGACCACATGTTGACTGCAACTTGAGTGCCATCTTTCATATAACCATGATAGACAGTCCCATTACCACCTTTAGCAAGGACCTTCCCAAAGTTGTTAGTTACATTCTTCAGTTCGATGTATGTGAATTGGCAACTCTCAAGTTGCAATGAACCATCATGATTCTCCTTTACTTTCATGGCTACACCGTTATCTGCATTCAGATGGATATGTCTTCTCAAGCCTTCCAATTTAACCATGGTATTGTCTAATGCATGTCAAAGATAATGGATCAAATCAATTGTATCTGTCAGTAATATCTGAGCTAAAACTGCCAAATGCAAGGGATTTGCTATAGACAAACTTACCTCGTGGCATTCTCAGTCTCCAGAGTATGACAATTACCATAAGCAATATTACAACAGCAACTATACAAAGAATCACAATCACAGGTGTTGATATTTTTTTTCTATGTCGATGCGATGCATAAAGTTCCATTGGCACAGAGATTTGGATTCCCTTCAATCCTGGGAATATGTAGATTTTAAAACAATATTATTTATTAAAGTTTTAAAGGATTCTCAAGGGCAAAAAGAAAGAACGAACTTGAGCTCATTAAATTATCTCTCTTTATTTTCCTAGGAGAAAGAAATGTTTTTCAAAATGTATAAAGTTCTTGTAGAATTGAAGCAAAAGAAGTAATTAACTATGTGCAAAAAGGTAACTTTTTAGATTCTTCCTCAAACAAAAGTTCTTTAAGACTTACACAATACTTTTACTTTTTTGTTTGCTACAGCCATACTGATTATCATATAAACCCAAGATATTATTTACATGGACATGATATCTGTGCTGACAGCACGAATGCTACCTCTTTCCACATTTAGTTGATTTCATTAAACAAATAAAACTGCACAAAAAAAAAAAAAATTGTGAGCTTCTCGAGCATAGAAGCTCCAAAAACCCTCATCCGACTTAAATTTTGAGTCCAATTCTTCAGCCTTCACCACTTGAGAGTTTACATGAGATTAACATCTCGAGGTTGCTCATTTAACACATTTTAGTTCACAGGAAACATGACGGCTAAAAATCCTTAAATAATCTAGTTATCACACTTAAAGTATAAATTTTTTTATATTCCTACCAAAATTCTTTTATACATTAAATCTAAAATATTTTCTAATAAATTATAAACGCTAAAAATAAAATGGAATTAAAACAGTATAAACCTTAGTGTAAGTTCATTTTGTGATTTTACACGGAAAGCAGAAGGAATTGACCCAGTTGACTGGTTGCTTGACAAATTTCTGCAAAATGCAACTAGATGTTAGAT
This sequence comes from Ensete ventricosum, assembly GCA_029747655.1. Lineage (NCBI taxonomy): Eukaryota > Viridiplantae > Streptophyta > Magnoliopsida > Zingiberales > Musaceae > Ensete > Ensete ventricosum. The sequence goes on along the minus strand of JAQQAF010000009.1, from coordinate 6,701,223 downwards.
CATTAAACTTCAATTTAGCTTTTTTCTTTTAGGTGAAAAACCAATGCAATGAAAAAACTTACAGGACTTGGAGGAAAGGAAGTCCTGCTAAAATGTCGGGTACTGGCCCTGTAAAGTTGTTGTATGACAGGTCCCTGGAAATTGTCATCAGACAGATGTTACCTTCCAGATTCTCATACAAAATCACCATCTGCCAAAGCTTTTTCTCGATGAGCTCAGCAGGAGCAGTTCATTTTTTAGGAAGAGATTTGACATTTTATTAGCTTGAAGTGGGTGACACTTACCAATACTTGATTGCTTTGAGGTTAGCAAAGGAATAGCATAGACAGCCCATCAATCCACTAGAAGACGAGTTTCTGCAATACACGAGTCCATGAGGATGTTAAATAAGCATGTAAAGTTGGAAAATTTTGACGTTTGGAAACACTCACTGATGTAATCCCAGGAGGATCAGAAACACTATAGCTGCAATCCAAACCATCCCATATATGCCCTCCGGGAGAACACGGATCACCCGACCACGTCAGTGGCATCAACTGATGTCACAAAAATGAGGGATACGACCAATTTCGTTTCTTCTTTCAACAAAACAGCAATAATATCAGAACCATCAAGAGGGAACCAAGGATGAGGTGTACGCACATACCGTTGGAGCTACCGGTGGCCTTCTCCGTGAGCTGCCTGCGGAATAGACCTCGAGCGCATTGATGATGTGTGGAAGGGTTGTCTCGGCGAGGGAGAAGGTTGGGAGGTTTTTGGTGGTAGAGTGGCCGTTGAGGTTGAGGTTGAGGTTGATGTCGAAGTTTCTGGGCTGGCCATTGGGCCCAGCGCTTGTTGTTGGGCCACGGTCCAACCACAAGTTGGGACTAATCCAACCGTTGATCAACTGATATATTTGACTCAACGACACCGAGGCAGTTCGGTGGCCTCAACTCCAGTGCCGATATGAAAGGGGTTCCGTTGTCCGTGTTTACGAGACAGATGGATACTATAGCCAACCTAAGGTAATAGTGATCACCTTAGCTTTATGCATCAAGTAACATATCGGACATGTTTATCTTATATTATGTGAATTTGATAAGATATATTATAGATTTGATTAGATCTTAATTATTATTATTAACTAATATAACATTTAATTATAATATGATTCTCTAAAAAATTTAATTATAATATTTTTTTTAATTATAATATGATCCTAACTTTTCTACTTATTAAATTTAGATTCTCTCTTCTTCTCTATAAAACGACGTGACCTTCTAAAGATGAAAAAAATTAGTTATTGAAATTATAAATCTATTCGCTCTCCTGTAGTCCTTAATCCATCGCTTTTAGTTGGTCAAGTATATAAAGAGAGGAAAAAAATGATTCTAGTTCTTTTGGCAAATCAACATTGTTGCAACTTTATAAATATTTTTTGAATGACATCGAAAGATATACATCATAAATTTGATCTATTGTTATTTGATTTCAATTTCTTGCATTAAAATTTTTCACATAACATTACAATAATAATAATTTTTATACTTATAATTGACATCAAAATTATGTTATGCAATCAAATACGTTAGATATGTTTATTAGCATACTTGCTAAAAGGTGTTATTCAATTTTGATCTATGATGCTTAAACGATCTATTTATGTTATTGATATGTTTTTCTATATAATTTATCTTGTCGCTCGTTTACAGGCGATGCAAGATTCCTCGTGTTTGATCGGTGGACCACTGTCTACGACTTACTGTTAGCAACAATATTATTAAGGGTGTCAACCTTGGTGGTCGCCAACCCAGTCATGGGCAACGATTGTGTATGTAGTGGGAGTGTCATGGGGTGCAATAGTCATGCGATGACCAACCTGCCTTGGTCGCAAGCGGCTATAGTATTACCGCTACTTATAGCGACTATGGTGACTATAGTAGCATCGATGCTTGCGGTGGTTGTAGCAATGTAGCTATAATGGCATTTGTTGGTCATAGCTAATGTCAATTGGATGTTGAAGACCATCTATTGTGTAGAAGTAAGTGTGTGCACAGTCGCTCATGGGTAAGTGGCACAACACAACGCGACAATGATGTGGTCGCTAGATGACACACAACCATGCATGGGCGTGATGGCATGACGCGACGATGGCGAGTTTGCCGATCAACCGCCTAAGAATAATTGTACCATCGTGATCAGTGCACCACAAAGATCTACATGTGTGGGTGAGTTAAAATGCAACGACGACTACAAAAGAATTAGGGTTTTATTTTAAAATTATAGTTTTACCTTTATAAATCTTTTTAATTTTAATTTATATTATTTTATTAGTTATGCCCATAAGAAATCAAATATTTCTATTATATATCTTAATAAAAATTATAATTTACCTTTTAGAAATTAATTCTTTTAACTTATGTCATCAATTATAAAATTAGCTAATTTGATCAAATATTTTGATCGAAATTGAACATGACTATATTTTGACTACTTGGTTTCATCAATTAAGTTTTGATAGAATTTAGAAAAAACCAAATTTTGATTAATTTTTTACTTTGATCTACTTTAATTTTAATGAGCTTAATTGGGTCGATGGTTGACCCAAATCTATAGGCCTAATATGGATAGCCTAATTATGAGCTTGCCTAAAATATGGTTGATTGATCTAAAGGTTCCATACAAAATTTAAAAAATATATAAATTATGATTTTTAATAATTTTCTCATATGACATATACTGCAAAATATGAAGTAACAGAGTAAGCATCGACTGTGGTATTGCTGATGGTTACGGCAACACGGACGACAAAACTGACATACCATACATCTCCGACACCAACTACGTAAACACGGGGATCAACCATAATATTTGGACGCAGTTAACTCCGATTGTTATGGTGGTTCCGTAACGTGGATTGATGATGAATCAACTAGATGAGGCTTCCCATGTGCGTAAGTTTGTCTTCTTCGAATGAAGGGGAGGGTGTTTGGTCCCGACCTCAGGTCGACTCCGCTTCCGTGCACAAAGACTATGATTGGTGCTTTGTCGAGTCCGTCCGACACTCAAGAAGATCTCGGTCCTTGTCAAGTTGAGAGGGGTTGATGAGGGTCTCGGCCGGTGAAGTTACGGCCTATCAACCCTCCTCCTTGAGGGTCCCGAGGTCGGCCCTCGGGTTTGTTCCATTCTGGGAGTGCTTTTGCTCCTCCCGTTTACCGGCCATCAATGTCTCGACAGTGGTTGGCTCTATGCATCATTTTCGGGAATCATGGTCGAAGGTTTCTCCACCAACGACCAGAATAACTTGGAAGGCCGTAGCCCCATCAAGAAGGCCTAGATGACCAAGGAGGGATGTGCGTCGGGCACCGCTCGAATTTCTGCTATAAACCGTCCGACGAACTAGGGAAGGGGCGCTTCTCTTCCTTGAGCAATGCCGAGGAGCGAAGCGGTAATGGGTTTAGGTTGAGGTCGAATACTTGCCAAAAAGTTTTGCTTGAACTCCCTCGCGAGCTGGTCGAACGAGGAGATTGAGGTCGGCTTAAGCCGACTGTACCACATTCGAGCCAGCCCTCTCAAAGTGGTGGGGAAGACGCGACACATGAGCGTGTCCGAGGAGTCGTATAAAGCCATTTAAGCTCGAAAGCCGCCACGTGCTCGGCTGGATCCAAGATGTCGTCACATGATTCTAGGACAGACAGTATGAAATTAGTTGGGATTGGCTTGTCTTATATCTCGAGAGCGAATGGTGAGCCTCCCTTCGAGCTTTCGCTCATTTCTTCCTTTGATTTGGTGAACTCCTTTTGCACCTCGTCCAGTCATCGTTCACCTGACGAAGTTGTGCTCTAAGAGCTGGTCAAGTCTGATGACAGGGTGTTAGGCTCTCACGGAGCATGCTTTGCCTCGAGATGGTGTGTGGTTGATTTCCCAGGAACAGCGAGGGGAGCTTCCGATTGGGTTTCTAGCGGAGGGTCTTGCATCATAGGGTCGGACCGAACCGAGATAATGCCCTCCCGAGGGCTGTCCTAGTTTGCTTTCGACCGCTGAGGCTCTGACTGAAGAGGAGTCACCGACTATGCCAATTGGGGGATGATGACCTGCATCATTCCTATCAGTGCTTGGAGTTGATGGGATAGGCCGAGGAAAGCCTCGGCTGAGACTGTTAGAGGCTAGGGATGTAAGACTGGGGAGTGAGCCCTCGATCATTGAACAATCGCCAATACCGGTCGGGGGTCAGTGCAGGTAGTCCTGCATTGGTTGGTATGGCTTGGAGGACCGAGACTCCAACTCCAACCGTTGGTGTCGGAGCGACAGCCTCCTCGACAGTACGACTCAGGAAAACATGGGAAGGATGCTCTTGCAACATCGGGCCCTCCTTCTAGCGCCAAATGTTGTGGTGGTTCCACAACGTGGACTGATGAATCAACTGGATGAGGCTTCCCGCGTGTGCAAGTTTGCCTTCTCTGAACAAAGGGGAGGGTGTTCGGTCCCGACCTCAGGTCGACTCGACTTCCTTGCACAAAGACTCTGACCGAGCTATTGTTGCTCGGCCGAGTCCCTCTGATGCTCAAGTTAGTGGCTAGGTTGGACTCTCATGAGTTTTTTAGAGCTTTTTCAATCCCCCCTTTATGGCTATCTGGGGATTTTTACACCTGTGGTCGAGGGAGTTGTCGTACAGGGTCATTACTACTACTACAGTGCCTGGCGGCATCAGGCATGGCCTTTGCAGGATTCTCGGGTCCTCTAATGGCACCGCACGTCGTCAACTGCGCCGCCAGCCGCCCGTCATCAACTGCACCATCGGTCGGTCAGCGCACCGGGTTTCCCGACTGTCATTACCAAGGCTAGGTCGGCATCCGACATGGGCTTGTTGATCCCTGGTAGGCATCTGACCTGGGATGCCCTATGACATGGCTAGCTGATGTGGCTTCAGGGGGAGTCATGTTGGAAAATTGCTGGACCGACCCATTATTGGCCCTATCACAGATATTACGATAACAACACACGATAGAACCCTCTGAAGCTTTCGCAGGAGAAACAAAACTGCTATACTCTATCAATCACAAAGGGCCAAAAGTATCTTGGAAGAGCGATGTTGGTAGCTATGACGATCGGTTGGAGGGTCAAATCTCCACTCGGTGTTAATCCCTTGGAACATAAAATTTATGATTATGTTATATTATATGAAAAATTTTAATATCAAAAACTAAAATCAATGATTGATCAAATTTGCAATGCATATGTTTACACACATGCACACTAATTTTATAAAACATACCAATAAATCTAGTAAGCATGATACCATATTAAATATAATTATTAATGAGAGTCATAATGATAGTATGTTATCAATGTCATGTTTCCATTTATGTATCATAACATTCTTAATTCTTCCTAATATTGTCCAAAATAATTTATGTAATTTGTCTTATTAAAATAATTATGTTATATATATTCAATCATAATATAACTATGTCTCACAAATAAATAACTTTAATTATATAAAATAAATATCAATTAGAATTTTTATTTAAATATATATCACCATATCTTTTATGAGTTGCTTACAAACTCAATCATAACAATATATTTTTTTAAAACACTTTAAGTTATAAGTCCTAAGTAATGGACCAATATAGTAAATATATGTCAATATATCAATATATTCTTTGTGAGACAATCTTAGCAATATTTGAGATTTATTCTTGAATATTCCAATATCAATAACATAAGCTCTCTCATTCATATTAACAATCTTAAATTTTTTAGTGAAAATTTTATTTGTTTCTTATAATAAATCAAGATATGCTAGTGAATAAAATATTATTTATATATTAGACCAATATATTAAACTTGCTCCCATTGACCTTTATATATAATTATTAATAATAGTATTTTTTAAATCGAACAAAATATGATATTATGGAACTTTATATGTCATTATCTAAAAGCTTATTTAAAGATAAATATATTTTCTAAATTTATATATCAAAATTTATATTTCTGCTTTAATTTTTTATTGTTATCCACTCCCTAAGTAGTACATAAAATATTATGAGTCTTTTCGATTTTAGTCTTAATTCTTTCTATGCAATATACTTATCATTAATTTATTATAGTAAATTTTAAATGAGTCAAACTAAGAATAAATAAGAATTAAGAATAGATTATATGATAAAAAGACTCAACTACATTCATGTGTCCTTAACATTATTGTTTTATAAATAATATTGAGCATCATTAGTGGAAAGAGTCGTTAATGTCTTAGTCAGCCCAACTACATTAATGTTTATACAGAATTGTCTGTGATATCTCCGAGATGGAAATATCAAGCTCCTAAGGTGTTTCCTGTATAAAGATCAAGGTCGGGAGAGGTTGAGAGTTTCCCAACCTAATCTCTATGATGCTTAAGTTAGTAATCTGAGGTGAATGTGGACCCGAGTGGTTAAAAGAAGCACACCTAGCGTGCTTTAGGGCTCTTACGATAGAGGTCTTAAGTTTAGTTCATCTGACACGAGTGCGTTGGGTCTAGTTTTTTTACTTATGTATGTTGGAAAAATTTTAGCACATCTGTCATGATAAATTTCTCTTCACACGAGTTAGACTTTCCATGCTCACATGCCTCAAGCACATTAGGTCTTATGTCTTTACCATAACAAATTTCTTCTCGTGTAGGTTGAGTTTTCCTAACTCATATGCCTCGAGCATATTTTGTCTTATACCTATCTTATGATGAATTTTTCTTCATGTGAGTTAGGTTTTCTTGATTCACACATATTGGGCATATTTTGTCTTGCACCTCCATTGTGATAGATTTCTCTTAAGACCGAGGCCAGAGAGATATTCCAACCTAATCTCTTTGATGATCAAGTTAGTAACTTAAGATGAATGCAATCGCAAGTAGTCAAAAAAAGTAAAAAAAACTCCTAATTGCTATATTGGGGATGCATTTTTATATATGGTCACAACCTCTAACCACCTCAACATCCCTCTCTTAGCGTCTTATCCATGTGGGTGACAAGGGGGAGACAACCTAAAACTGTTTGCCTTGAACTCTTGTCCTCATGGGCAGATGAGTGAAAGGTGACCTGAATCTTTTCCTCCCACCAAGGACTCTACGTGGCGGTTATATGTCAAATGATGATTGATTGATAGTATATTTTTTATCAATCGTATAATCTTGAATTCCTCATATAATGTTATTCTAAATTTTAGTCAGTTCTTTTATTAATATGTCAGTCAACTTATTAATAAATTTAAATTGATCTTTAAATATTTTAATTATTAGTTGTAGACTGTAATAAAGTCTAGATATTATTAGCAATTATTATTTATCTCAACTATTTGTTTCATAGAATTTTCAATAGTTATATATGCAACCCTTTCAACTAGTCTGATCATGGTTTAACACACCTATTGTAAATTACATATACTTAAGTCATTTATAGTAATTTAAATAAAAAAATATAGAGATATTTATAAGAATAATGAATGAAGTACCATTATAATAAAATAATATAATATTAATGCTTTGAGTTTATTAATAAATGTTGAACTATTGATATCAACTCTATTTCACCTTTAGATGAAATATTGATATATCTAGATTCATACAAAATTATTTATAGAGGTCTAATACTATCTTTATGAAAGAATATTATTACCTTTGGATATACAACCCTAAACATTAATAATATTTAAAATAGTATAATCTTACTCCATCATATAATTATTCGAAGTAAATTCTCTTTTAGGATTATCCAAATCTCTTAATTATCTATATCATTGTAAATATTATTTTTATATCATTTATGACTAATTCTTTAATATAATTTTATAAGTTATTGGTCTTGGCCACTTTTATGGTTACAAGACCAATATAATAATATATATTTTATAAATAATAAAATATTTATTATGATTCACATTTTATAAACATACTATTTTATGTTATCTTAGTAGTTACTAGTAAGATAAAACTTAGAGATATGAGTTAAAAATAATATTCACTAAATTTTTTTTAATCTAATGTGTGTCAAAATATTTCAATAATAATAAAATAATTATTATAATAATTATTAAATATTAATCAACATAAATAAAAACTCATATGAAAAAAGTAATCATGATAAATCATAAATCATGCCTTTTATGTAAAAAATATTATTTTATAATTTCAAGTGCATACATGTGAATAACTAAATTAGTACCCGAACAATAATTACATATAAAATTTTATATGTCATATGAAAGGAAATAATTATTTCTTTAGTTGAAGACCCTGTCAAGATATTGCTGTTGTTAGGAAGATAAAAACACTAAGACTTTTGAAGCACGACACACTTACAAATACTTGATTGCTTTGAGCTCAGCAAAGGAAGAATCTATTGTACCCATCAGTCCACCAGAAGACAAGTTTCTGCACAATACATAACACTCTATGAGGATGTTCAATAAACATGTTAAGTTGGACATCTTCCAAATAATTTTTTTGGTATAGCCTTATTGAAACTCACACAGTTGTGATCCTTGGAGAGTCAGAAACACTATAGCCACAATCCAAACCATCCCATTTGTACACTTCTGGATCACCCATCCAATTTCTGTTCACCTTGTACCGCTTCTTGATTGCCCCAATGGCATCAACTGATGTCACAGAGAAGAAGGGAACAGATTAATGAATCAGAAAGGGCAATCACAATGTGTATGTACGTATGCATATATATATATATGAAGGAATGTTTCTGCAGAATTCCAAACTCAGATATGCTAAATAAGCACTGATGTTAAGAAAAGAAATGTTGGAAACATGCTAATGCTATTAGACAGTTATCATGAGATGAGATTTGCTTTAGATTTTTCGCAGACATATGAGGATTGGGTACTTGGCAAAGCTTTTTGCAAAGGAACAACAAGAGAAAAGAAGGCATGTTCCCATCTTTTTAGCTAAAGGAAAAAAAAAATTCAGATCCAATAAGCTTGGTAAAGAAGGAAAAAGGCGCGAGAGATCTCTTGCGGTTGATTATAAAAAGGATCTTCCCAGTCAAATTTGAAGCACAAATACATCACTCATACAAGCTAACCCTAATTGGTTCGCGTGCATACCGTCGGAGCTGTCGGTGGCGTTCTCCGTGAGCTGCATGACGGTATAGGTCTCCAGTGCATTGATGATGGGCGGAAGGGTCGAAGTGGCCGTCTTCTTGATCGAGAAGTTGTACTGGTACATATCATACGGAGAGGTGGAGTAGAGGTAGTCCGACAAGAGGTATGTCGGGGAGAAGGGGTGCCACCACGGGTTCCCATTCAAGTCGACGGTGAAGTTTCTGGGCTGGCCTAGGGCGAGGGGTTGGAGCTCCGCGAAGTGCATGAAGATGTGGAATTGGGGGCCGGACATCCTCATAGTTAGGCAAACCCCACCAGAAGAACGGCTCGGCCTCGGTAGAGTTGCCGGGGACGACGGCCGTCTGCGGAGGGCACCTCGAACAGATCATCGAGGCGGCTCTGGACGAGAGAGGTGATTCTGATCCGTGTCCATTTGTCGTCGTCGTTGAAGGGTGTCCATATCCGATCATAAGGGTCGTCGGGGAACCTAATCAATGAACTTTATTCAGATCGGAACCCAAAAATAATAATGCAAGAAACATATGAACTAAGGTTCCATAATTATGCACAGACACACACACACCTAAGCTCGATACTTCCTCCAAAATCGACCCTGAAGTATTTGACCAACGCCACCGAGTCGGTTGCCGCCGGATACAGCGTCAGTGGCCTCAGCTCCAGTGACGATATGAAAGGAGTTCCGTTGTCCTTGTTTACGAGACATACGGATACGTAGCCAGCCAAGGCAACTGTGATCACTTCAGTCTCATGCGTCCGCGTGACATCGGAGATGTTTACTGATTCCCAGAGATTAACACCGAGGTGGAGATCAAAAAAGTAGGGGGTCGACACTGCTGACCTTCCGGCCATCGTAGTTGCCATGAAGGAACGTCGCTATTATCAGATACTTTAGATCTTGTTGAAAATAATTCATTTTACTATTATCATATACTTTCGATCTTGTTGAAAATAATTCATTAAAATGATGATGAGATCATTTAGATAAGGATAATATTTATTTAGATGTGATAGATTTTTTATTATTTTAAAATATCTACATTCTATCTTTTAATCATTATAAATATGTGTTTTTGGTTCATTCCAGAGTACTGGTATCAGAGTTTGGTTATAAAAAAATCAAAAGGAGTACACCAGTCAAAAAAGAATGGAATACTAGTAGATTTAGAAAAAAAGAAAAAAAAAAAGAAGATGATATGTCTTACAATAAGTGTTCCTAATCAACTTATTCCTATCCTCAAAGGTGATAATTATCAGTTTTGGGCTATTAAAATGAAAACTCTCTTTATTTTACAAGGATTGTGGAAGTTGGTAGAAAATGATTTTGTTGAGTATAATCTATAGGATCCTAAGACTACTAAGGATCAAAAGCATCAGATGAATGAAAATATGCAAGCTTAGGAGATATTAAAAAATGTGTTTGGAGGCACAGAGAAGGTAAAAATTTTGAAACTTCAAATTCTTCGTCGTGAATTTGAAACACTTATGATGAAAGATTCAGAATCTGTTGCTGATTTCTTCTCAAAAGTTTCTTCTATTGTGAATCAAATGAGATATTATGGTGAAAATCTAAAAGATCAAACTGTAGTAGAAATTTTTTTACGAAGTTTATGTTCAAAATTTGATATGATCTCTACTGTTATAGTGAACAGATCTTCAGATAAAACTTTGGAACATGTTCTTCAAATGAAGATAGATCAGAAGAAGGATCAAAAAGAGAATTCAGAAATCAGATCTCAAAGGAGAGATCAAAAGGACAGAGGACGAGGCCGACCAAACGAAGGTAACAAAGAAACTCGAAAATATTTTTGTTGTAAAAAAATAGGACATACTGAAAAGGATTGTTGGTACAAAAATAAAAATCCAAATGTTTCTCTATGTTCTTATTGTGGAAAATATGGACATTTTGAAAAAAATTGTTGGAACAAAAATCAAACAAATTATCATGAGGAAAATAATGATGACAAAAGATATGAAGAAAATATTTTATTTATAACATCTGATGAAAATATTCTAGATTTGTTTAGTTTTTGAATAGTGGATGTAGTGATCATATAACAGGAGATAAAAGTCTGTTTCAGAAACTTGATGATTCGGTCAGATCTACTGTGTAGATGAGAAATGGTAAAAAGACTCAAGTAAAAGGAAAAGGAACAGTTGCTATGAACACAAAATCTGGTAAAAAAATTATTGATGATGTGTTATTTATTCCTGATTTAAAACAAAATCTCATTAGTATAAGACAACTAATGAGAAAAAGATATTATGTTATTTTTGATGAAGAAAAATATCTGATTTATGATAAGAAAATTAGTAAATTGATAGCAACTGCAAGGATGACAAAAAATAAAATGTTTGTCTTATTATTTTCGGACTTCGCTACTCCTACCGAAAAATTAACATTATTGAAAAATAGTTATGATCATTTAAAATTATGTGGATCTATGCAAACTGTCTCAGATGATAATTGATAGAAGTTTTTGATGATGTGAAGAAAGCTAAGAGAAATAGAAGAAAAATGAAGCTTCCGCGTACAAAGGCATTCAATCCTATAAATGCAGAGTCTCCATCATATCATCAAAGATGGTTACCAAAGAGAAAAATTTCAAGAGAAACGATAAAATATTTCAGGTCAGAAGTTCTCAAAAATGTGTGGATCGAGAAAAAATATAAGACAACTGCTGCATCAACGAAGATCAGCTTACCGACATTTTCATAAAATTTTAGAGAGAAAAAAAATTACTTAAAATAATTTTAAATTATAACTACTTGAATTAAGGGGGTGTATTGGAAATAATCCAAATAGTTAAGATGATGATGAGATCAGTTTAGATAAGGATAAGATTTATTTAGATGTGATAGATTTTTTATTATTTTAAAATATATGTATTCTATCTTTTAATATTATAAATATATGCTCTTGGTTCATTTTAGAATACTGTAGACTGTTGATTGAAAGTATTCCTAGTGTCTTCTACTATTTTCTTCTCCACGGGATAAATCGTAGCTTCTTTTTATCTTGTGGAAAGGTTATGAGGGTTCTATCTTGTGTTGCTATCCTTGTATCCGAGACGAACCGCGTCGAGATATTGCGATTTACCCCGGTGGCTACGTAGTTGGTGTCGGAGCTGTATGGTATGGTGGTCTTGCCGTCGGTGTAGCTGTGACCGTCAGCAATGCCGCAGTCGATGCTTATGAAACCTGTAAACAGGATACCAAGTACGGACAGCTTACCTTCATTGTGATGATAGGAAACAAAAAGGCTTGGTTGAATAAGCTTTACATACAGCTTACCGTCAGTGTTGCGCGTGTGATCACCAACTCCGACTGTCACTAGCACAACCTCCAACCAGAGGAAGAAGACCCATGTCTTCCTGGAAGCCGGGGCAACGCGTCCCATGGCGGCCATTCCCTCCTCCTCTTTACCTTTCCGATGACTTGATGATCGGTGCAACTGGGAGAAGGAAGACGACTTCTTATGAATCTGATGTCGGCTAACCACGTTGAGGGAAATGAAAAGAAAAGAAAAAAAAAAGATCATCACATCAAAAAAATCTGTAACCCTACGAAGACTATGAATTTTTTTTCATCTTGAGGATGATTGATCAGAGTGATTGTCCCTGCCGAAGTGAAAAGACTTGACTGAACCAAATTGCAACGATAACCCCCACAAACCTGTAAACTTTCCACCAGAGAAATTGAAAAGAAGTCCACATCAAATGGTCCGTGACTTGATGATTTCAATCCAGTAGAAACACATTTTTTATTAAGAATTTATTTATTTGCAAAGAATTAAGTGGCCAAGATAATGCATGACTTGTCAGTCTTTACCAACTAGTCTAACACCTTCATAAACAAGAAAAATCTTCTTTACCAACTAGTCTAGCTAATGCCTTCAAAAAATCTTCATCGAGAAAATAATCGTCTCATATATCTGATGGTAGCATAAAAAAAGATCAAGAATTACTATGAAGGAACACTAGTCTAAAATAATTGATTTATAAACTTGAGACTTAAATAACTAGTCCAAATAATAGATGTAGAGGAACATGACTTAAAAGATTAATAATACTTGAGCATGAACAAAGATGAAGTCTATCACTCACAACTCGAGACACTTACAGAACAATCACCCGGGCAACACCCACACCAGCTAGTGGCCAATCTCACCACAAAACTCTTCAAAAGTTTACTCGTCTTCTGTTTCATCGGAGCAACGCTAGCAATATGAGTGTGACAACCACTTCCATGGAAGAACTTAGCTTTGTGACCTCCAATTTACGAAAAACATATAGTATCAAGTTTTCTTCACTCGTATGCACATTGCAAAGATACAATTATGGCGGAGAATTATAATTTCAACAATATACAACAAGAACATACCAACTCTGCACGTACCGTTCACACTAGCACTTAAATTTTCTGATCGTTCACATAAACAATTGACTTATTTCAGATATCTGTAGGATAGCCAAGAACGAAACTTCCAACCAAAAACCATTTTGAACGCCTTAAAGCTGGTAGCACAAAGCATTAAGAGGGAAGTGATGAGTGATCCCTTCATTATCTGGCCGACGGACCACAAACCTCAGACATTCTTGCAAAATTTTCTAGTTCCAGTGCACTGTTGTCGCTTTTGCTGCTGACTTCTGTGTATAGGTTGTCACTGCATGTAACTAGGTTCTCAGTTCTATCACAAGAGGTCTCTAGTTCCAAACTCTCTTTTAGCTGCGTCACAACATCTGCCATGGTTGGCCTCTGATGGGATGCTTGCGATGTGCATTTCAGTGCGATATCAGCACATTTCCACACAGAATTGACATCATAATTCCCTTGCAGATTGACATCGACAACATCCTCAATGTTTCCTCGGCCAAGCCTTAGGCGCACCCTTTGAACTATATGTGCATTCTCTGCACTTTGTACAATTGGAGGTTGCCCTGTGATCAGCTCCAAAAGAACCACCCCAAAGCTATACACATCGCTTTTCTCACTGATCTGAAAGGTATTGTAGTACCTGCACAAGAAACAAAACAATTTCCAATTATCTCTCCCTTTTCCATTCCTCAAATTCGTCTGGTCACTGACATGCAAAGACAAATTAGTTCAATATACAATAGTATATAACCTTGATGGACAACTGCTCATATAATCTACTCAAAGGTCAGGAAAAGAAGGGCAGTAATCGTCATGGATTAAAGCAAAAGTAGCAAAATAGAAAACCTATTTGCATTTGGTTGCCTATTTATCATCGTTATTTTCCTGAATGAGACTAGTAACCATTTAGTCCAACAGATACCCAAGGTAAAGAGAGGTGGATGACTGGATTTATGAAGTGCCTGACAAATGAGACAACTGTTTAGTTTGCAGAGAATAGAAAACAAACAGCAAAGGCAATGGCAGCATCAGTAAAGACAGGGGTAGAACTTCGGAGTACTAATAGAACTAATTTTTTAGGAAAAAATACATGTCAGTGTATGATTCCTCCAAAAGAATTTCCTACTCGATAATGTATTTACATATATAGATGTTATGTTAAAAGTTAATGGTTGAGAACCAAAAATTTCAATCAAACATGTAGTCAACCACCGCTTTTGTTTCTTATTCGTCATTGCCATCCCAGGCAGTTATATTTTTTCAAGCAAATGGAAAGAAATGAGAAGACTGACATACTCTGGATCAAGGTATCCTGGGGTTCCCACGACTGCCGTGGATACATGAGTATTGATCTCACTTTGAAAAGCTTTTGAGAGGCCAAAATCTGCTATCTTGGCCTCCAGCTTCTCACTTAAAAGGATATTTGCTGTCTTCACATCTCTGTGAATTAATGCTGGTTTGCATCCCTTGTGCAAATATTCCAGCCCTGCATCACATTGAAATTCATGAACATGAAGATGAAAAAAATAAATATCCGGAGAATCAGGCGAAGTACTCATATTAAAACTTTGCATTAGTCCCAACCTTCTGCAGCCTCAACTGCAATCAGGAGACGCTGTCGCCAACTTAAAGGTCTAGTACTGTGTGTTCTTCCTGTATCATTTCATATCAACAAGACATCAGCAACTGACAGGAAAGATCAATGCAGATAAATTGTGTTACAGAGAGCTTGCTAAATAGTAACTAGCCTTGTCATCTTAAGTCATTTATACTTCCCTAAACAGGTGTAAAAATTGGAAATTTGCTGCAATTGAAACTTGAAAGTACCAACAAAGAATGGTGTAATTTTGGAATAGTTCTAAAAAATTATATGAATATTGGAATCAAATGTTAGTATGCTCTCATTAAAAAAAACAGAGAAAAGAAGATATATATATATATATATATATATAGAGAGAGAGAGAGAGAGAGAGAGAGAGTTTGAAGTATCCACACATGTAAGAAGTTTCAGATCATATTATTTTTCCCTTTGGCTTGCCCTCATTTGTTCTCAACCTGCTTCATCTTGTGAACCAAATATCACCTTTAAATTTCACATTCTATTACTAGAGTTCTCTAAACGTTGAGAACAAACACGAGTTTTACTCAAGTTCACATACCAATATACTTAATTTGAATATCTAAAAAGTTAGATAATGACCTGAGGGTGATTATTGCCAATGCACTCTCATGTTTACCGTCTTAAGTTAAGCTGAACCAGGCAAGTAGTAGCATAGAGCCAAAACAGCAAGTGCTGTCTTGGAAAGGACCAGTTTGTGGATAAAGTTAGAGAACATAAGTACATGGAGTTTCTAACCTCGTAGATGGTCTTGTAGGGTTCCCTGAGCCATATATTCATATACAAGTGCCAGATAGTCTCCATCATTGCAGTAACCAACCATAGAAACTAAAGTCCGGTGATGAACCCTTGTCAGGTGCTGGGCCTGCAAAAAAAAAAAATCCACAATTGTTCTGAAGCTTGGCAACACCAAAATCCAAATAACAACCACAGAATGGAAGCACAAAAGACAATGATGAACATTCTCTGGTATCTAAGTAATCATGGATATAACATTATTGTTCAAGAATGCTACTTGATTCATGAACGAATTGAACATTATGGTTTCCAAAAACAAAAGTATTACTTATTTCCCAAAAAGTAACATATACTACTTGATTCACGAATGAATTTCCAGCAAAAAATTTCAAAGCTTTATTTTTCTTCTTGAGCAGTGGATTGCTGTATTCAATCACAGAAAATCCACCTAAGATATCAAACACCTAACTGTCAAGAACCAAATACCTCAGCAAGAAACTGGTCAGTCCCTTGTGATGATCCTTGGGATCGCATCTTGACAGCAACTTCAGTCCCATCTTCCAAACAACCATAGAAGACAGTGCCAAATCCTCCTTTGCCTAGGACCTTTTGAAAATTATTAGTTATGTTCTTTAACTCCATGTATGTGAATTGTCGGTTCTCAAGTTGCAATGTATCATGACGATGGTCCTTTGCTTGGTTGGAGAAACCTTCATTCTGTGGCTTCACAGTGGTACCTTTTCTCAAGCCTTTCAAGTTAAACATGACATAATCAAATGCAGATTCAGAAATTGGATCAGAAGATAACATTCTTTTAATTATAACCATATCTGAGGTAAACTTGCTCTTGTCACAATTGCAAGAGTTTTGCTATAAGAAAGCTTACCTTGTCGCTTCAGCCTGCAGATTATGAGTATCACCACGAGCACTATTGTAACAGGAACTATACAAAGAATAACAATCACAGGTGTCGTTATCTTCTTTTTAGATGATGGCGTCACCTTGCATGAAGTTCCATTCTGACAAAGATATGGATTTCCCTCAATTCTGGCATGAGATTTAAACATTGTTACTGTTTTAGAATATAAAGGACATTAAGGGGAGAAAAAAAGGACCAAAGCTGAAAAGGAGGAAACAGTGATGGGAGCGTGAAAGAAACTAGTTTCTTGCTTTATAATTCTAAAAGAGAATAATAACCTTTTGAAAGTTTGACATTCTTGTAAAAGTGCAGTAAAAAAGAGAAGAATCCAAGAATTTTGTCTCTATTCTTTTGCAATCATGCTAAGCAAATTTTAGCTTTCTTATTTGTTGTTAAAAGGTGAAGGTACTGAATTTCCTAGTCATCTTTGACCTTATATATACTTATGTAATTATTTTAATGAAATTTTTTACAGTGTTTGCAGGGTCCTACTTGGAGATATATTAGCAATAAAAAACCTATTCATGGTATGGTTAGAGAAAATTGTGTATCTATTGCGAATTGAATTTGGAGAGCTGGAGGTCTAATTTTTAGTTATGGTGTTTGGTAGCAATATGACTTTTCCAAGAAATAGTTGTCCCATAAGTTCGCCTTATTCTAGAATTATGTCTAAAAAGTCCATAAATAAAAGGCCAGTCCTTAATTGCTTTAGAGAACAATTTTGGAATTTTGTAAATATGGTTTCATAATAGTCTGATTACCCCCTAACTTGATCAAACAAGTCAAAATAGCCTGAAACCATTGTTACAGCCCAGAAACCCTAATACTTCCTGGAAGCACACCCGACTCAAGGGCAAGGAAACTTGGCCCCATTAAGTGCTTAATATGATATCACCAAAAAGGACACTGTATTTATATTTTTGGTCCACATGAGGTTTACATCTATGTTGGCAATCTAAAGCTACCTCTTTCTGTGTGTGACTAAATACATTAAACATATAGAATTCTTCAGGAAAGTAAGATCTTTTAAACCTGAGCTTGAAATTCCATTAACCCACATTCCGACCTTAATTTCTTAGTACAACTATTCATCCTTCACCGATTTGAGAGTGATCCTCAGACTTATTAGTGCAATGCTCCATCCTTGACCAATTTGAGAGTTTTTCTAAGAATCCTGGACTCATTTAAGATCAACATTCCATAGAATAAGACACCTACCACCTTTATATGTCAAATTATTACCCTAGTTATAACACCTAAACTGCCAATAACTTCACTATTCATTGTCTAGAGCTTTTCAAACATCAAAATTAGTTCTTTGAGATTACATATTATTAAAAAAAAAAAATTTGGAAGAATCTATAATTTTGGAACAGCACAAACCTTAAGGTAAGAAATCCATTTTGTGATTTCTCAAGGAGGGAAGAAGGAATCGATCCATTTAACTGGTTCATTGTCAGATCTCTGCAAAAAGGCATTAGATCTTAAACCATTAAGTTCCATTTACGTTTTTAAAACAAAAACAACGTTAATGAAAATACTTACAGGAGTTTGAGGGAAGTTAATTCTGCTAGAACAGCAGGTATTGTCCCTGTTAAGTTGTTGTAAGACAAGTCCCTGAAGAATGTCATAAACAACTATTACCATTCCAAAAATCAAGTAGTTATTGCCATTTCTTTGAGTTTAGCTTCATTGAACTCAAGGGCCCCTGACAATATTAACTAAAGTTACAACTTTATGCAACAAATTTTAGAGCCTGGATCAAAGGCATTTAGAAGAGAAACAGACCACTGAAAAAATAAGCCATACTGGGTATGGCTGGTCAAAGCTTCGCTATGGTATCTGAATTCTGATGATTCTTGGATAAGCCACAATATATTGGTGGATATGTTTTTATTATTAGAAGGTCCACACGTGAGCTTGTTTATGCAGGTTTCTCCTGTAGAAAGAATGTGTCTGTTTTCACGACAGAGGCAACTGCTCCTATAGATAATCTCTTATGGGCCTCACAGGATACCACACATCTAATTGTAAGCATGGGCTCCGATTGTTGCTTTAAATAAGAACATTGTTGAGTGAATAACAAGTCTAGTGAATCATGGATCTAATCAGGCAGCTAATTGATTAGCCTTGCTTGTAGACCAGGAGTTGATCATCAGTGGAAATCTCATGTTAAGGAAGTGTTTTCTTCTTTGTGAGAACATTTCTGGTTATTGTACTATGCAATCAATCTAGGGATAAATGCCTTATTTTTTTTATAAAAATTGTGGTTCTGGGTTCTTGAGACACACATACAACATACCGAATTTGAGGAAGGTCAATTATGGACCTGACAATACGAAGACAAAACATATAGCAGATGGCATATATTTTGCTTTAAAATACTGATGCTTTAATTTCATCGGAATAGTTTTTCTTGAGTTCTTTTGTTCATGTATGAGATTCCAAAAATGTGCACCATTTAGGACAGATGCTTGGCCTTTCAACAACACTCAGCATTGGCCCCAACAAAGACTAATGACTGTTTACCGTGCTCAAATGTCTATGCCAAGACAAATAAGAAACTAGCTTGAAAACAGTAGCCTTACAGATATTCGATTGCACCAAGGCTGGCAAAAGACTTGGTTATTTCACCGGTCAATCCACTTGATGATAGGTTCCTGCAAAATATTTGAACTAGTAAGGATATTGCGTTGTTTTTGTATTGACACATTTTGATAATGAATCGTCTGAAGTTTAATTTCAATGGAATTATCTTTTAAAGAACTCACAAAGTAGTGATCCTTGGAGGAATTGAGACACTGAAAGTACAGTTTAGTCCATCCCAAGTAAATGCCTTTGGAGTACATGGATCTCCCATCCAATTTCTCTTAATCTTATACCATGCCTTGATTGACATCATGGCATTAACTGATATTGCAATCAAATCCAAAGAGAATTTAACAACGTAAGTTAATGTCATTGCTTAAAAGCTGTATAATGCAAAATGAGAAAAACAAACAAACCATTTCTGACATGTCACAAAGTACATGTAAGTTACCAAAAAAGAATCAAAGGAAATGCTAAGGCAATTTGTAAACAACAAACTCTAACAAAATCATATCACTACAGTCCATCTTATCACACTTGAATGCATCATGGATACCTCCCAAGCCTACCCAAAATTATTCCAGTTTATAAGCATCAATTTATATTTATCCTGTTCCAATTACACTTGATTGGGTTTCTAAATGAATAGCTTTTAATTTTTTCTATTCCAATCAGAAAGTATAGTTTCAAAAGACATGTATGAAAAAATAAAAAAAAAATCCTTTATTTCAACACTCTAATTTTCTAGGATTCAAACCTGCTAGGGTCCAGGGACACCACCGCTGCTTTTAAGATCCAAAGATAATGGTCGTCTTTGCAGTCAAGCAAAATATGTTGTGGCATTTGAGGCTACAGGCTTTAGACACACACTCACGAAGAAAGGGGTAAAATCTTGAGTTGGAGCTCGTTTTCCTTCCCATCGTGCCATGCTCGCTCTCCAGGGACATTATATCAATCAGTTGATGAACATAAACGAAGGGAGAAAAAGTCTCGTCGTACCATCGTCATCATTCGACGGCACGTTGGCGTCGCTCAAGGTCGAGTAGATTTCGAAGGCGTTGAGGATAGGCGGAAGGGTGGAGTTGCTCAGCGCCACAAGGGTGATGTTGTAGGAATCGAACGGGCCGACGGGGCTGATGCTGTAAACGGAGTCGGAGAAGAGGTAGTCCGGGGTCATGGGGTCCCGCAGCCACTGGATCCCATTGACGTAGACGTAGAACTGCCGCGAGCTGTTGGTCCCGGAGTGTTTGTCGAAATCTGAGATATGCAAGATGGGGAAGTACAGGTTGACGTCGCCGGGATAGGGATCCCAGGAGAGGAGCAGCGTGGTGGAATTGAAGGGGGTGACGGCGGTCTGCATGACGGTAGAGGGGACCTCGAAGTAGTCCTGCGAGAGGTTCTCGACGGTGGAATTGGTGAAGATGTCGGTCCATATGGGCAAGCTCCACGGCTCCCAGAGGCGGTCGTGGCGATCGTCCGGGTACCTGCCGATCGTTATGACCAGAAAAAACTTGGTACTTAGCCAACGGTTCAAGAGTCGAACCGAGCCGGGTATCGCTCGGTCTTTGTTTCTTTTTTTCTTTTTTTGTTTTTTTTGTTTCTGTTTTCGGAATGAATAAGTGAGATTAAAAAGAAAATTGAGCCGCGCACATCTATAAAACTTATACCATTAGATTTCGAACAACAAATTATTATGAGACTAATCTTTCAATATGAACATTATAAAATAAGATTTTAATCACTCAAGTATGTCACAATTTATAAAACAGAGCATTTTTTACCTGACGTAGGAATCCTTGTGTCCCATGTTAACCCGCTTGAAGAGGACCAGACTGCGAGAGGCGTTCACGGCCGGGTAAAGCATGTCCTTCATTGGCCTCACGTCCAGCCCCGATATGAACGGAGTCCCATGCCCGGTGTTCACCAGGCACACCGACAAGGCATCGGATGAGGCCACCGTGATGACCTCGATGGGATAGGAGTGCTCGGGGCCGGTGATGTTCATGTTCGCCCAGAGATTGACGCCCAGGTGGAGATCGAACAGCAGTGGCTGCGTGTTCATGCCGTCGTAGTTCCCGTACATAAACCACGCTCGCACAAGATACTTGGAGCCCTTGGTGATGGACGTGATCCTGTAGCAGTTGCGAGTCCCGCTGGGAAAGCTTCTCAGGCTCTGCCATCGTCTTGCCATGCCGTTCGTCACGTATGCCCCGGAGATGTTATGGTTTTCTCCGGTGTCGATGAATCCGGTGTCAGAAACGTAGGTTATGTTGGTCACCGGGTCGATGTAGGTGGTGTCAGGGGCTATACCGCTGTCGATGCTTATGAAACCTGGAAAGCAAGACTATATTACTCCGAGAAGATGATCCCCACGATGAGTTTGTCGACCTCAGCTTGATCAGCATAAATCTAATGGAAAGATCTGTAGTTCGGCATCTCGAAGATATATACACAGCTACTTACCGAGAGCGTCTGTGGACTGACAGTGAACCGGAAGAACGGCCATGGCGAGGCCAAGGAGGACGAAGCACCAGACAGAGGCCATCTTCCCCGATCTGAAGCAGCATTCCATTGTCACGCCCATCGCCGCTGCTACCTTCAGAGTACAGCAGAGGAAGAGGAAGCCAGTTTAAACCACTTGTTAGCACGACACTGTTTCGTGATCACCTCAACTATCTGCATGACCTCGAACAGGACACATCTATTCACACGTACCAACGGCTGGCACGTGATACATCCGAAGCAAAGAAGACCCCCGGATTAGCAGGTAGCTTGCTCTTATGATGTACCTTGCCGTGGAGCAGAGAGCAGAGCATGGCCGTGCTTCCCACTTGCTTCCATGGACGACTTCCGCTGGGTCAATGAGTTGGTGAGTCTTCGGGATCCATTACGTGTAGCTGCACATGGGTGGGGGCGGGGGGGCCGATTGACTTTGACTTCGCGTACTCATCCGTATGCTTGGAAACTAGCTGAAATTGTTAGTGACTTCGCCATTGATGAGAAATGATCGACACGGTTTTGTTTGCTCGCGGAGGCGAAGAGATAACACGTCCTCATCGTCGCCGAAATCATTGAATCAACTACAAGCCATACACAGTGGGAATGAGGAAGGAATCCGCACACAGACACAAAAGTCAGCGATATATTTCAAGAACGGATAATTCTTTTCGGCGTGTGTAAAAGAAGTAATAATTCAGCAGACAGACTGTCCACGAAGCTGAGGAAGATTGTGTGTTGTTCTTTGGTCATACTAATCGTGATGGGTTTGGCAAACTGCGTTTGAGATGACTGCCGCTTGGTGTTCTGTGAAGGCGAGTGTCAACGGGAAGGCACATGGAACAGCTCAATTATGTTCTGCTCGAGATCTCCAACACCCATACATTGCTTCGAAATCACTAATGGTCAGCTCAGTGGAATGAGAAATATCTTATGATCCACTAGATGTCGTTTAAGTTCGAGTGCGATAGAAAAAAGCCTTGTCGATCAAGAGAGTACTTCTTGGTAGACTTGTGGGAATCAAAACACAAACTTTCTGCAGTTCCAAGCTCGCCTTTAGCTGCATCACCACGTCTGCCCCAAGTGCTGCATCAATCGGCACAGTTCTTGGCTGAGTTCACGTCAGACTCCCCATGCAGCAACAGCGTCCTCGAATTCACCTCAATCTCACGTAGTTCAATGGGTTTACGAAAGGCTTGCTGTGGATGTTAAGCCTGCGAGGTGAACACGATGTGGATTCTTATTGCAAAGTCTACCTACGTAGCTCTGACCTCTGCCATGTAATAGGGCTACAATGACCGAGGTGGTGGTGATGAACTCGGAAGAGTGCGCATGGCAAAACCCAATTGATACAAGCATACACAAAGCATACGCAAGCATTCTTGCGCTAAGAATTGAATATTGTTGGTAACTTTGATAGGAATTTGCAAGGTTTGTATCTATATTTGTGTTACTTGGTGGGAGACTAATAGTGCTCGATGCTGTTTTGTTTTGTCTAATAAGATTGATAGGATTATGAATGAAACGATCCAAGCACTACTTGCATGGCCAAGGAACCTAATTATTATATGTAGAAGATCATAATAAGTTCTATGATCATCCACCTGATCGCTAGTCAACCAATGAGCTGTTCCATGTACCTACCTCTTTCTCTCTCTAGACGTTGACTTTTTGGCTTTCATGAGGCAAGAAACCACCACCACCACCCTCCAATTCTTGTCCACAAAGAATTGAGACGTAGTTTACTCATCAAGTGGCTGGTGCTGGTAAACGAGAAACAGCTGACTCTGCTCGCAGAGACGATGACCGAATAATATTAGCACTAGTCATGCTCAGAAGCTAAATAGGGTAGGTTATTACTGGACTGTATCTTATATGCACCGTGTAGAATTATGGTTTTGGATTATACTGATCCAAACCACCACTGAATTAGACTTCGCATGCATCATGTTAAAACTTGATATTAGACTATATTGGTAATTGACAAGAACCTTAAATTCTTTAATGGAGAAGCATTTAAACTTATCTATAAGGATGTGATGAATTATGAGTGTCTTATTATTAACTTACATCCGGTGAATCAGTCATTGATTAGGAGTTGCTTATATTTTGGGTATTGGGAAACGACTAATTCTTTCTGCTGAGAACAGCTGAGATTGAATTAGTCTCAGCAATCTAGTCCTTAGATTTTGTCAAGATGATGTCGTTTGCTGATCTATTTCTTTGTTACTAAAACTTGACCTTCCCAACTAAACAAAAGAAGAAGCTTTAATAAACGTTATCATGTCAGCTTCGTAGTTTGACTTTTTGTGCCTTTAATTGCCGATGATATGTTCGGTCTCATCTGTATATTCCAGCAGTGTTTTATTGCACTGTCTTGTATATATGTTTTGTAGTGGGATGTATCTCTTACTTTATTCATATACACTGCAAAATGTGGATCATTTGTTGAATCCATTCCTCTGACGTTGTCCCGGAAAGCCTTTCTGGGCAGGAAGAGGGGTGATGGCCATCAGAATGAGATGCTTCAACTCGAGGAAGATGACACTGATCTGGTCCTTATTTCTTCTGTGCTTCTTCGTGGTCGCCGTTCGAGTTCGAGCGCAGACGACAAGCAATCATGGTAATCTCATACTTCCCATCTCAGAGTTAAAAGCACTCGATCTGTTATTCTTTCCACTTCGATGCAGGTTTCATTAACATCGACTGTGGGATCCCGGAAAACTCATCCTACCTCGACCAATCACTTGGCATAACATACGTCTCCGACGCTCAGTTTATAGACACTGGCGTTAACCACGACGTCTCGCCGGCGTACGTCTCTGATCTCGCTCAACGTTATCTGACAGTGCGAAGCTTTCCTGATGGACCTCGCAATTGCTACACCTTCAAGTCAATGACCCCGGGGTTGAAGTACCTCATCAGAGCCACGTTCTTGTATGGGAACTACGACTTCGAAAACAGTCCTTCGATTCAATTTGACCTCTACCTCGGAGTCAACCTCTGGAAGAACATAAGACTGACAGAACCAACGAGTTACTTCTTGACGGAAGCTATTACTGAAGCCACAGCGGATTTGATATCAGTGTGTCTGGTGAACACCGGCCGTGGGACTCCTTTCATATCGGGGTTGGATCTGAGACCAATGGTGGCTTCTCTCTATCCGTTGGTCAACGCCTCTCGCAGTCTGGTTCTTTTGAATCGCTTCAACATGGCGCCAACTGGTATCTCTATCAGGTGAGAATTTTGAGTTGAGATGTATGATCCAAGTTTTCTTCTCCATACACTGTTGTTTGAATGGAATTAATAGGTATCCATTGGACCCGTATGATCGTTATTGGTTCCAATATACGACCCAACCTTCCTGGAATGAGATATCTACCAACTCCACTGTGGAAGATGGTGTGAATGATCACTTTGGGATACCTTCGAAGGTCATGCAGACTGCAGTTTACCCCGTGAACTCCACCAAACTGGAGCTCAGTTTCACACCAGATCCTGGAGACCTCAATGAATTCTACGCCGTCATGTACTTCGCCGAGCTGCAGCAGAATGCCTCGAGGCATTTCTCCGTCTTCCTCAACGGAGCCCTGTTGAATGACGCCAAACCTCTCACTCCGGATTTCCTCACTTCCGACGCAATATATAGCATCAATCCTAGTGCAGGATACGGCGAGCTGAACATCTCTCTGGTTGCAACAGAGAGTTCCACACTTCCTCCGCTCCTCAACGCCGTGGAGGTCTTCTCGACGATGAGAAACACGAACGTGGCAACCGATGGCGGAGATGGTAATGTGCTCCCTCGTCTCTGTTCATGGTTTCTGCACGAAGGAATGCAATGGGTTATGCTGTTTTGTTTCTTGTAGTTGTTTCCCTAACAGGCGTTGCTTTACCTCGTTGACTGCATCAGTTGATGCTATGATGGCGATCAAGGGGTTGTATCAGGTGAAGAAAAATTGGATGGGCGATCCATGTTCTCCAAAAGCTTATACGTGGGATGGACTGAAGTGTGCTCTCAATGCATCTGGTGTTCCAAGGCTCACTACCCTGTGAGTTTTCTTCGCTCGACAAACTCTAATCATCAAGAAATGGCAACGGGAATTAGTTTGATACGATTTTGAGTTTTTGCAGCAATCTATCATATGGTGGATTCATTGGTGAAATAATCTCGTCTTTTGCCAACCTCACTGCTATACAGTACCTGTACGTGCTTCTCATCTCAATCTATTATTGTTCATCTTGACGAATAAACAATAACATAATTTTGCAGGGATTTATCTCACAACGACTTAACAGGACAAATACCTGCTGCTCTAGCATATTTACCATCTCTCAAGCTCCTGTAAGTACTTCTATGGCAGCATTGTGTTTCCTTGGAAGAACAGTAGGTCAAACTACGATGACACAACTTTATTTGGCTACTTACAGAGACTTGACAAATAACCAACTCGATGGACCAATTCCTTCTGCTCTTCTTGCGAAATCAAGGAATAAATCCATTGCTTTAAGGTCTGTCCTAATCTTGAAATTTCGGTTTCCCAGTTTCTTTTTACTCGATGATTGAACGCGAAAAATTGGTTTCAGTCAACTCGACTGTCAGTAGAAAACTTGTTCGTGTATAGAGTTGAGAGTGAAATGCTTGTAATAATAGAACTGATGGCAACCCAAACCTCTGTGACGATCCCACTTCGTGCGAGTCGAAGCCGACGAGAAGGCACAAGGGAAAGACTGCAGCTATTGTTATTTCTTGTGTGGTTTCCGTGGTGGTACTGTTTGCAGCGTTAATCGTTCTCTGCATGCTGAGAAAGAAACAAGGTTAGTCGTGTTCTTGCACTACGGGCTTTATTTAGTAGAGACCTCCATGTGTATGTAACCTGCATCTGATGATACTACCACGCTCGGCTTGAAATCCTCAGCAAGAAGAACCACTGAGAAGCTTCATAACGAAGATGAATTGCAACTTGAGAATCGAAAGTTCACATATAGGCAGCTGCAGAGCATCACTGACAACTTTGAGAGAATCGTCGGAAAAGGAGGATTTGGGACTGTTTATTATGGCCATTTGGAAGATGCTACTGAAGTTGCTGTCAAGATGCTATCCCAGTCATCATCACAAGGAACTAAGGAGTTTCTTGCCGAGGTAATCGATTCACGGCTTCTCCATGTTTAAAATCTACGAGGGGAGCCATAGAAAACAAGTTCATCTTCCTCCTTACTCTGTTCTCCTCTGTTTTCGTCGACCTACTCGAGTTCATCTTATTTGTTTCATGGTACGTCCTTTCCATCCTACTTTACAGGGATCAATAAAAAGGTGACTTGATTGTGTTATAGGCCCAGCATTTGACGAGGGTGCATCACAAGAATCTAGTCTCTATGGTCGGCTACTGCATGGATGGAGAACATTTGGCACTTGTCTACGAGTTCATGTCTCAGGGAACCCTTAAAGACCATATTAGAGGTTCTCAAAGGAAAACTCTTACACCTTAGCTATGTTAATCTTGGCTGTCGACATCTTCTGATTTGGTCTTTGGATGTAGCTACAAAGAGGCACTCATCGTGACGTTTGAACAGGTAATGGCACTGCTGCACCTTTGAGCTGGGGACAGCGCCTTCAGATCGCTCTTGAAGCTGCACTAGGTTGGGCGGTGAAACATACAAGTCACTTCTTAGGCCGCTGCTTTCTTCTGCCTTCTCCCTGCACTCACTGGTCTGGTTTGGAGGATGTGTAGGACTCGAGTACTTGCACACCGGCTGCAAGCCTCCGCTGATTCATAGAGACGTGAAGACCACAAACATCCTCTTGAACGAGAGGCTGGAGGCAAGGATATCAGATTTCGGGCTCTCCAGGACTTTCCAGAGTGACGACCGCAGTCATGTCTCCACCAGGGTCGTCGGCACCATGGGATACCTCGATCCAGAGTACGTCATTTGACTTCTGCTCTTCTGATCCTGTTCTGCTGACATGAACAAGTACAGAAGAACAGGAAGAACCAGAAAGAAACTTAGTACAACAAACATCTTCAAAACACTGTTTGTTGTTGCACTCGCACTACATATCATCAGCAAGAAGGGAGCTTAACTTGGATGCGGTTTCGCACTGCTGTAGGTACTTCGTCAAAAACCAACTTAGCCAGAAGAGCGATGTGTATAGCTTTGGGGTGGTTCTCTTGGAACTGATCACAGGCCAGCCTCCCATAGTATGGATCCCAGAGAGCACTCATGTGGTTGAATGGGTTCGCCGAATGCTTGCGAAAGGGAGCATCGAGGATGTCGTCGACCCGAGTCTGCGGCAGGAGACGACCGTGGTGAATTCTGCTTGGAAGGTCGCCAATGCAGCACTGGCATGCGCTGCTCATGCTTCCAGCAGGAGGCCGACGATGACGGATGTGGTGATGCAGCTGAAGGAGAGCTTGGCGTTGTACAGTGATGGAGACAAGACCCAATTCGAAAGCATCAGCAGCGAGAAGCTGTACATGGAATCTAGTGGCGTAAGCCAGATTAGTGCGTTTGATGTCCATCAGTTTGGGGATGTTTGGGATAGCGAAGGCCCTTCAGCAAGATGACATTGGTATCGCCTTTTGCTTTCACTATCGGAGGATGATTTGGCTTTTGTACTTCAAGCTTAGAACGAACACAAACTGAAGTGGAATGCGTTTGACTTGTGTTTCCTCGAGTAAAGTAGCTGCTAGAAAGAGTGATTCCTCGTATTGATTAAGTTTGGTTTTTATAAAAAAAAAAATATATATATATATAAGCGGAGAATTGATGAATCATAATATTAAATCATATGTCAATTTACTGATATATTACTTATTATTGATCTCTCTGATTCTGTTTTTAGGTTTTTGTTATCTTCTCTCCTTTTCTAACATAATGTTATGCCAATATTTTCTAATACATTCGACAATTGATGTGAAGCTTCATTAATTTATCATTTTTTTCTAAAAAATATAAATTTATTACTTTAAGGTTCTATAACAATCAATCCTCTACTTATCAAAAAGCATAAGCAAATTTAAGCCTCAGACCAATTATCTATTCTATAAAAATTAAAATTATTGGTTGTAGCAAAATTTACTAATTATATATATATATATATATATATATATATATATATATATAACATATGTGATAGGATATATTTTGGCATGTTAAATGTGTACTTTCACGTCGTATTCCAAAATCCAAGTAAGCACGGGCGACTCAACATAGACCAAGATCTTAGGAAGGAGCACTACTCCATACCACCGCTCGAGGGGTTACGCTCAAGCCGCATCACCTACCTCCGTCGTAAGGTTTCCTTTCGTACGTTCCCTACACAGTAAGATAACCTATTTCAACTCAGAAAATGGATCGTGTCTCTTGTAGATACGTAATAAAAATAACCAGCACAATAGTAGGAATTGGCAGACAGGTAGGAGGTTTAGCCACCGACCAGCATACGGCGCCAACCTACCACCCATGCGAATTAACCCACTTTGTATGACTTCCGCCTCCCCAAGTAGTATGAAAGGTGCCCGGGCAAATGAGCAGAAAAACCTTCGTCCATACTAAACATATTACATAAAATGATTCACCTAGCTGACTTGACCATCGGAGGGGCCGAGTTGGAACGGTACCTCGCTTTCCCCGATCATGGTTTTAGTGCAGGCGTCAACGATCGGAGAGTCAACTGAGGAGCTGAAGGATATACTCGAAAAGAGGGAAGCTCTGTCTATGGAGGCCAACCAAACAAAATCCCCCGACCGAGGATAAGCAATTCCCCCCGAAACGTCACAACAGATTCCAGGCAATTGCAGCTCCACCAAGGACCAGAAGTCGGCTCCAGCATGAGACGATCGTGTGGATTCCCGATCTACTTGCTGATGTCCCGAGGAGCCTGTATATCCCTCAGGCGCCAACGAAAAATCCTCAGGAGCCCATGTGTACGCGAACAGAAACAAACCAAGACAACACCTAAGCCTCGGTGGTTAAAATGTATAACAATATGTATGATATTTGTTGTTACAATGTATAACAAGAAGTTTGATACATTCTCTTCCCGTTTGTGTTCATCCTCGAACCATTCGAAGCACGACCCAAAAGAGAGGCGGCGAGACCAGCGTCACCTTGCTGAAGGGCCTTCGCTATCTGAAATGTTCCCAACCTGCTCGATATCAAACGCACCAATCTGGCTTACATCGCCGGAATCAGTGTACATCTTCTCGCTTCTCAAGTGCTGGAAATGGAGCTTAGCTTCGTCACCGTACAACGACAAGCTTTCCTTCAGCTGCATCACCACATCACTCATCGTCGGCCTCTTGCTCGAAGCATGAGCAGCGCATGCCAGCGCTACATTGGCCACCTTCCAAGCAGAATTCATAGTGTTCTCCTGCCGCACACTCGGGTCGACCACATCCTCGATGTTCCCTTTTGCGAGCCTTTGGCGAACCCATTCCACCAGGTGAGTGTTTTCGGGATCATTCATCACCGGAGGTTGCCCTGTGAGCAGCTCCAAGAGAACCACCCCAAAGCTATACACATCACTCCTCTGGCTCAGCTGGTTTCTGGTGTAGTACCTAAACAAGAACAATCGTTTCCATTGGTTAGGTTTTGCGTTTCGCTTGTGTGCTCGTTCACGTCAACAAGAAGACAAGTGAAGTACTCTGGATCAAGGTATCCCATGGTGCCGACGACCCTGGTGGAGACATGACTGCGGTCGTCACTCTGGAAAGTCCTGGAGAGCCCGAAATCTGATATCCTTGCCTCCAGCCTCTCGTTCAAGAGGATGTTTGTGGTCTTCACGTCTCTATGAATCAGCGGAGGCTTGCAGCCGGTGTGCAAGTACTCAAGTCCTACACATCCTCCAAACCAGACCAGTGAGTGCAGGGAGAAGGCAGAAGAAAGCAGCGGCCTAAGAAGTGACTTGTATGTTTCACCGCCCAACCTAGTGCAGCTTCAAGAGCGATCTGAAGGCGCTGTCCCCAGCTCAAAGGTGCAGCAGTGCCATTACCTGTTCAAACGTCACGATGAGTGCCTCTTTGTAGCTTCATACAAAGACCAAATCAGAAGATGTCGACAGCCAAGATTAACATAGCTAAGGTGTAAGAGTTTTCCTTTGAGAACCTCTAATATGGTCTTTAAGGGTCCCCTGAGACATGAACTCGTAGACAAGTGCCAAATGTTCTCCATCCTTGCAGTAGCCGACCATAGAGACCAGATTCTTGTGATGCACCCTCGTCAAATGCTGGGCCTGTAACACAATCAAGTCACCTTTTTATTGATCCCTGTAAAGTAGGATGGAAAGGACGTACCATGAAACAAATAAGATGAACTCGAGTAGGTCGACGAAAACAGAGGAGAACAGAGTAAGGAGGAAGATGAACTTGTTTTCTATGGCTCCCCTCGTAGATTTTAAACATGGAGAAGCCGTGAATCGATTACCTCGGCAAGAAACTCCTTAGTTCCTTGTGATGATGACTGGGATAGCATCTTGACAGCAACTTCAGTAGCATCTTCCAAATGGCCATAATAAACAGTCCCAAATCCTCCTTTTCCGACGATTCTCTCAAAGTTCTCAGTGATGCTCTGCAGCTGCCTATATGTGAACTTTCGATTCTCAAGTTGCAATTCATCTTCGTTATGAAGCTTCCCAGTGGTTCTTCTTGCTGAGGATTTCAAGCCGAGCGTGGTAGTATCATCAGATGCAGGTTACATACACATGGAGGTCTCTACTAAATAAAGCCCGTAGTGCAAGAACACGACTAACCTTGTTTCTTTCTCAGCATGCAGAGAACGATTACCGCTGCAAACAGTACCACCACGGAAACCACACAAGAAATAACAATAGCTGCAGTCTTTCCCTTGTGCCTTCTCGTCGGCTTCGACTCGCATGAAGTGGGATCGTCACAGAGGTTTGGGTTGCCATCAGTTCTATCATTACAAGCATTTCAAACTCAGAGTTTTCTTGAATGTAAACAATCGCTCAGTTCAACACTGAGCTCTGGATGTGGAAATTTTACTACATTTCCGTATTCTACCTCTATCACCAATCAAGTTGACCCAAATAATCTTTTTGCATTCAATCATGGAGCACAAAGAATCTGGAAAACTGAGACTTCGAGATTAGGACAGACCTTAGAGTGATCGATTTATTCCGTGATCTCTCAAGAAGAGCAGAAGGAATTGATCCATTGAGTTGGTTGTCTGTCAAATCTCTGAAAACATAGCCAAATAACGCGGTGTCATCAGAGTTGGGCTTACTGTTCTACCACAATGCTGAGATAGAAACACTTACAGGAGCTTGAGAGATGGTATGTATGCCAGAGCAGCAGGTATTGGTCCTGTTAAGCTGTTGTGAGATAAATCCCTGTAAAATTATGTCATTATTTATTTGTCGAGATGTAATAACTTCAAATCAGAAGCACGTACAAGTACTGAATCGCACTGAGGCTGGCAAAAGAAGTGCTTATTTCACGAATCAATCCTTTGTACGACAGATTGCTGCAAGAACTCAGAAACATCATCATCATATCCAAGTTATTCCATTGTCATTTCTTGATGATTAGAGTGAAGAGAAACCTACACTGCAGTGACCCTCGGAATACCAGATGCATCGAAGGTACAATGAAGCCCATCCCAAGTATAAGCTTTGGGAGAACATGGATCGCCTGCCCAATTTTTCTTCACCTGATACCACTCCTTGACCGCCGTCATGGCATCGACTGATGCAGTCGACGAGGTAGAAGAGCAAAATAATCATGTATTAGAGAAATAACCACAAGAACACAACACAATCTTGCAGACACCATGAACAGAGACGAAGAAGATACGGGCTTACCATCTCCACCATCCGATGCCACGTTCGTGTTTCGCATCGTCGAGAAGACCTCCACGGCGTTGAGGAGGGGAGGAAGTGTGGAACTATCTGTTGCGACCAGAGAGATGTTTAGCTCACCGTATCCTGTGCTAGGGTTGATGTTATATATGGCGTCGGAAACGAGGAAGTCCGGAGTGAAAGGTTTGGCGTCATTCAACAAGGCTCCGTTGAGGTAGACGAAGAACTGCCTCGAGGCGTTCTGCTGCAGCTCGGCGAAGTACACGACCGCGTAGAATTCATCGAGGTCTCCCGGGTCCGGTGAGAAGCTGAGCTCCAGTGTGGTGGTGGAGTTCGCAGGGACAACTGCTGTCTGCATCACCTGGGAAGGGACCTCAAATTGATCATTCCCAACAGTTTCGACAGTGGAGTTGGTGGATATCTCATCCCAGGAAGGCTTGCTCTTATACTGAAACCAAATGCGATCGTACGAGTCCAAAGCATACCTATCGACTCCGCCCAAAAAGGAGTATACTTGTGAGTGAAGGCGAGGGAGGAGGAGGAAAACTGAGAGACTCAAAAATTGTCACCTGATAGAGATACCAGTTGGCGCCATGTTGAAGCGATCCAAAAGAACCAGACTGCGAGAGGCGTTGACCAACGGATAAAGAGACGCCGCCATTGGTCTCAGATCCAACCCCGATATGAAAGGAGTCCCACGGCCGGTGTTCAGCAGACACACCGATATCAGATCCGCCGTGGCTTCAGTAATAGCTTCTGTCAAGAAGTTATCTGATGGGTCTGTCACGTTTATCGTCTTCCAGAGGTTGACGCCGAGGTAGAGATCAAACTGAACGGAAGGACTGCTTTTGAGGTCGTAGTTCCCGTACAAGAATGTGGCTCTGATGAGGTACTTCAACCCCGGGATGATCGATTTGAAGGTGTAGCAATTGCGAGCTCCGTCAGGGAAGCTTCTCACCGTCAGAAATCGTCGAGCGAGGACAGATGAGTACGCCGGCGAGACGTTGCGGTTGACACCGGTGTCCGTAAACTGTGCATCGGAGACGTAGGTTAGGCCGTCGAAGTAGGAAGAGTTCTCCGGGATCCCGCAGTCGATGTTAATAAAACCTGCATCTAAGTGAGTACAACTCAGAGATGGGAAGCACGAGAATGGCTGCAGCGGATCATATCATCTCTTGGTTGGCCTCTGTTCTACCTGTCGTCTGTGCTCGAACTTGAACAGCGGCCACGAAGAAGAAGAAGAGGCACAGGAGCGCCATCTTCTTCGAGTTGAAGCATCTCATTCCAATGGTCATTGCCCCCTTCTTCCTCTGCAAAAGAGCATGTCGAGACAAAGCTCAGAGGGATGAAATCAACATACATATACTAGAGAGCAAATGATCAACATTATTTATTATACATGGAAAGGATAGAATTGCTCCAATAGAATAGTACATAGAAAAGATTGGAAAAGATACGTCCCACGACAAGACATGCAATGTGGTACAAGAAAAACCCTACTAGAATAGAATCTATATATCAGAATGAACGCATCCTGGCATTATTGTGCTTAAGAAAGTCAAACATTGGAACGGAGAGGATAAGTTTTAAGTAGAGCTTCTCCTTGTCTTCTAATGCAGAAGGTCAAGCTCATGCTCCGAAGAAACAGATCAGCAGATCTCATCGTGTTCCTCAAGAATTGGGGTGATTCTTGCCAGGCAAGAAATCCAGAGAACTGCAGGAGAGCAATCACCTGCCACATTCTACGCATGCATTTGGTTTCTTCCAATTTCTCCCAGCAGACCAGCACACAACTATTTTCAATCACGTCCTTGGAAACCAGGACGGATTATTAGTATTAATTAGATATATGGGTCGAGAGAGGAATGAATGATTCATAATTGGAGCTTCTCAACCTGACTTCCCATGAGAAGACTATTAAATGGGCAGGTGGCTGTTGTGTGTTGCCTCTGTTCTCATTATATATATATATATATATATATATAGAGTCATGAATGAATCAGGGATACCATCCGATGGAAGGGCTGAGAAAGATGTATAACAAGTAGACTTTGGCATTCCCAGTTTCATCACAGGCATTGCCACAGTCGAACCTCCCAAAGCCAATACATCGCCATGCAAGGAAGGAAGCAGAGAAACTTTACCAAACAAGATCAGCATTTGCAATCGAGAACTACCAAGTTGACAACAACTCTACCTGTAAACCATGGAAGGCTGAGAAAATGAAGCTGCCGTGACCACATGCCTCAGCAAGCATATCCAATCCACAGAAAACACTTATATTTGCATGAAATTGACTTCAGCTGAATGTGGCCTCCATAGAGCCTAAGACATCGAAGCATCTTTCCTGTACAGTCAACATCTTTTTTTTGTTAGAGAAATATAATTTATGAAGCACAAACAGTAGCCTCAGCTAAAAGTGTCAATAACCAGAGAAAGGCAAGTTCGCAGCATTGGATCCATCCACATCGAACACCAGCTTGAACATCCATGAAAAGTTCAAACTTCTTGCTTTAAACATATTGTAATAGCACTAAGCAAGATTTAATATGCAGCAGATTGATGCAGCAAATGTTCCACCAAACATCAACATTCCAAGTTTTAATAAATATGGCAATTAAGATCATACATTCAGCTCATAAACAAAACAGGTCCAGACGCTACATCAAACACGACTCTTGAATTGAAAAAAAAAATATATATCTGATGTAACAATTTACAATCAAGTTTCCACTAAGTCAAAAGGCCCTTTTGCACTAGCATTCGACAAGCAAGCTTTAACCCCCCACACTGCTTAATTTTTCAGAATCGCAGAAACCTTGTTAGTGATCTTAACAATATCTTCCAATCGCTTCTTGACCAACTCATTTAACTGCTCATCTTGTGTTGATTGGTTTCCCCCTAGATTACCATCAATACCATCTGATTCTCCACCATTTTGAGACCAGCATACAACAAATGTCATATCGTGGTCATAGTCATTTGGCACCTCAACAAGATGTTTCCTACTGTCCACGGCATCTTTATCAACTATGTCACTTTTAACACGATCTGAAACCCAGGCTCTGAAATTTTCAGTACACTTGCTGTACTCTTGATTGAGGTTTAGATAGATGAGGACCTCCCAGCATCTAAGGAACTGTTTCTTGTTGATCTTTAGCTTCTGTCGTGCAATTTCCATTACACTTGCCGGTGGGCAGGAGCTTGACCTGCAAATCCGCTTTGATAGGTTCCCTTCCTTCAAGCATGAAACAACTGAATTAATGGCTGGCTTTATCGGCTGAAAGCACAGCAAGCGCTTGGTGTCAATGCAAGCACGAAGATACTGAAGGTAGTCTGAAGGCTCTTCGGCAGTCACATCATATATGTTTTCAGATACTGCAACAGAATATACAGACTCTAAGAGATGGCATCCATGGCCTTGACCCTGATAAGGGGGCAATACTAAGATCTGGAAACAGAACAAACAAAATGAATCAGAAATTCTTCCCAAAACTAACAGGTAGACTACTGCAATATTGTAGCTAAAAGATATATGGTCAGCTGTTTCCAACAAGCCACGTTTAAATCTCACAGCAACACTTTCAGGAAGCATCAACACTCTTTGGCATATAAAATTGTGGACTAGTCTAAGGTGGATGTTCCTGGTGCAGCATGAATGATATAGTACATAGAATTGCCAACAATGGGTATATCTGGTATCTATTCTTTTATAACAATAGCAAAGCTTATATATAACAAGGCAGTATAGTTCCAAAAGCCCCAAAAGAAAAATGGAACTACAACCAGAAGAAATTAAATTAAACCTGGCCAATCCGTAAACGTGTACTGTCGGGGTAACGAAAGAAGCGATAAACAGTGGCAAAACCAAGCACATCGATAATACAATCACCCAGAGGATCTTGGACCTTCTTCACAACCAAAAAGATTTCCCATCTTGGATCAGTTACATCGATTGGATTGCCACCTAACAAAGAAAACAGTGTAAATAATTGGCACAATATATGAGTACCAATATATGATAGAGTAATAATGGAAGATTTTATTAGATAACATTCACACGAGGTACCATCAACAAGAAGCAGTACAAGAGGAACCAGTCGACTATAAAGTAAGCCAACAGGCTTGCTGTCCTGTTTCATCCGGATAACCTGATACAAAGAGCAAGAACTTACAGATCATATGTAAAATCTCTAGAAATTTGAAAAAAAAAATATTTTGATTTATGTTGATGCTGGTGAACTCTGACAAGAAAAACAAAAGGCAAATATGTGTTGTTTGAACTTCTGCAAGTAAGTCATAAAGCAAATGTTAGAATCTTTTTTCTAGCATCTCAAAATAAAAACACTGCATTTTAAAGTACATTTCAGATAGGTGACAAGGAACATTAGCATATAGATTAAATGTTAATAAGCAGATTTTTTTAAATAAGTTCAGATCTCGTAAGATTAGAATGACCAAGTTATAAATGCAATACAATAGTACCTCAATCATTGAACCATCAGCTTCAGAATTTGAGTTAGATGCATGATCATCCTCCTCTGAGGTTTTACAAGGAACAACTGCACCATCGGATACAATATTTCTGATATCCAGAAGAACACAGATAATAAATAGAAGAACAATGCTACAAAATTTATTTGCAGTTGGAAGACAGAAAGCTATTGAGCAATTCAATTGAATGCAAACCTAATGAAATTACGCTCTGTTGAAAATGTTTGAAGAAATTGTTCTTTCTCAGTCAATATTTCACCAAATATATCCTACAGAAAGAGTAAACATTCATCATATTAAAAAAAAAGTAGAATTCAGAGAAGAACAAAGAGTGTCATGCTAGTAAACCAGAATTACCTGAAGAGCTGGCTCAAGATCAGTGATCCCTTTTCCACCCTGAAACAATTTACAGTATCTAGTTTCAGATGACTTAGGAAGACGATATAGAT
The DNA here is from genome assembly GCA_029747655.1 of Ensete ventricosum. Classification (NCBI taxonomy): domain Eukaryota; kingdom Viridiplantae; phylum Streptophyta; class Magnoliopsida; order Zingiberales; family Musaceae; genus Ensete; species Ensete ventricosum. Next base: position 6,663,631 of record JAQQAF010000009.1, on the reverse strand, counting down.
AACAAAGGAGTACCCAAATTGAAATATCAGTGAATGTGATTTTGCATCAGCCAGAACAACACAAAACGAAAGAGCAATAGTTTGAGCTTCTTTTATGAATGTTAATAAAACACTGATAAGTAATCCAGTAATCACAAAAAGTGCCTTATCACAACAAGCAACAATACTTCAAGAATTTCATTTTTAGAGAGTTTAGACCCACATCTGACATGTTCTCAGGGCTCCAGATAAACATTCTCAGAGTAACCATAATGCCTCAAATATTTAGGTGATGACACTTACATCGCTGGTGCTGTCAAATGTAATCTCAGAGTAAGCATGAAATGACACAGTACTCAACCAAATGTTAACCTGCACTGAGATGTACCACTATTAGAATTGCATATTAATAAAATAAAAGAAAAAACATAATTTCAGTAACAGTAACAGATGCCATTTACATTAAGATGCTTAGCAATTTGGTTAGGGAGTAAAATAAAACTTTATTAGAGCTACTAGTAATATTGGATTACTAAATTAGTACTTTGAGAAAAAACAACAAAAAATCTATAAAATGTTTATGCAACTTTTTCTAAATTTTTTGCACAAGGGAAAAGTTTTATAAATCTTTTTATACAAGAAAAAGATAAAGTCATCATTATTTTTCCAGCCGATCACAAGTAATATTTTAGCAAGAAAAAATTCCTGAAGAAAGTTAATTGACATAATTGCATCGAACAACCATATATAGAGGAACAACATTGGTAGAAATCTGCCAATTCATTCGCGTTATAAAAGAAAAGCAGAAGCAACATTGGCATAAATCCTTTAAAGATTTCTAAAGATCATGTAAGTGCATAGACAGAAACCATCTAAAAATTTCTGAAACACAAAACGTCAGCATTAGTGAAATAGATCAAATTGGTTATTAACTTAATAAACAGGAATCATAAAATATTTAAAAATCTGACTTAGCATTATAAATTTGTTGTTCATATTAAAGGAACAATTTATTCATTACCATAATAAGCTGTAGTGGCAAAAAAAAAAAAAATCATAAAACCGTTAAACGATAACAAGTAAATTGGCAATCTTATCAGTTTGACATGTCTGCGCTAGGGATAACACTGAGATTTCAGAACATTTTAAAACTGTGGCTTATCTTAGCAACTTGTTTAAACGGTAACAAGTAAATCGGTATCCTTATGTATTTTCGACAGGTCTAAATATTAGGGATAACACTAAGAATTAAAAGCATTTTGAAACTATGGCTTACCCTTAAGCCTTTATAGCCATATATCTTTCCATCTTCACCAAAAAACTGATTAATGTCAACTGGATTGATACAATAACTGTTTGTTGAGCCCACTTCATCTCCACTTTTTACTGCAGTCAAACAAATACATGAACATAACATATGAAGGTGGTACCAAATTCAAAAATAATAGCAAACAAATAAATCTTCAAAGAGCAAACGTAATAAAGCATCCGGGAACATAATTAAGTGTCATACACAGGCAATGTTAGTCTTTTGCTATGATCCTAGGGTGCCAACTTTCTTCGTGCCAGTTGAAGTACCAAAAGCTTTTTTGCAGTCTACTGGAGTATATTATGCAGATAGACTCCCTTCAATCTTGAAACACTTCTCTTTGCCAATTTGGTGATTTCCAAAACACTTCCTTACTTTTGTCTTGCTGACATTCTTAGCTTTACAATATCAAGAAAATTGATGAATGAAGAAAGTTTATTTTGGAATGAAGAGAATTTGACATGGCTGTCAGTATCTGTTAACTAGAGAGCAAACAGTAAACCTAAAAAGGATGATTACTTGGGTAGTGAGGATCTCCAAAACAGAGACATGCACTTAATAGCAATAGAGATTCACACATGTTGTCATAAGGCAACTTATGATATTTGCAGAAAACCCCCGTAATATCTTAAATTTAGGTTGATTTATCTACCTACCCACTCAATAACGAATATCAAACATCATAGGGGAAAAAAATTTGAAAGCTATGTTTCCAATGCAGTTGGCAGTTTTTGACCATGAAAAACTGACTATAGAACTGCACTATTAACTTAAAACCAGAACTAAAGGAAATGGTAAAAAGGAACAGAGAGCCTATCATGATGTCCACAAAAAGTCAAGTATTTATATTATATATTTCTCTAGCTTTGTGTGCATCAAGGTTTGACTTACCGGTCCGTACTGGTACCGGGCGGTATGCACAGTACTTACTGCCCGGTATATTAAAATATAATATAATATAATATAATATAATATTATATTTAAAATATTAATATATTAAAAAAAAGAAAAACTAAAGGGGTGACGTCGCCTCGATCTTTCTCCCCGCATGGGGAGACGTTTTGTCTCCATGCGGGGGAGAAAAAGCGCCTGCGGGCGAGGGCGGCGACGACGCACGAGCAAGGACGGCACGTGGAAAGTAGGTCCTTCTCTTTTTTTTTCTTCTTTTCCTCTTCTTCTTCTTCCCTTTTTCTCCCTCAATCGACCGCCGACAACCAAAATTCCGACGATCGATTTCTCCCTCAATCGGCCATCGACAATCGAAATCGACCACTGACAGTCCTTTTTTGGCGGTACCACCTGATAGTGGGAGGTTCGCGTACCAGTAACTTGGCGGACTGGTATCAAAATTGCAAACCTTGGTGTGTATAATATCTAGCATTTCAACGTCTCCACCAGTGCTGGCTGCACTCAAGCCAAAAGTTCTGATGCCTGCTAGTTTTTATCATTAAAGAGGTTCCACAATGTTCAAAGATCCTGTGATGATATGCATGAGAAACTTTTATTTGAAAGACAACAAGCACCAGCACAAAGTCAACATTCCAAAACTCTGAGCTCAGGACATCTTAGTGCCTCATTACACTACAAGATGTAAAAAGAAAATTCTTTATGCCTGGAAACATATATTGGTCTAGGTCATGACTTATAAGAAATCCAACAGTGACTTTGCCCGATCCTCAATGTCACATTAATGAAATTTGAGGGTCATTTTGTCAACAATCAAACATGCTAAGATTCACTTCAACAACCAAACAAGAAAATGGTGCTAGGAAGCTAAAATCTTGACAAATATCATATATAAGCCTACCTCAGCTGGGAGCTATCACTGATTTTAGATAACTGTATTGTTTTCCAATTCCCCATGGGACTATATGCATGCTTGCCTCAATCTTCTGCAGCAGTTTTTCATGTTTTAATGGTTCATAAACAAAACAAATTACTGCTAGCTGATCTTATTATATACCATCCTCCATGGGCTTTGTGGGGTTTACATAAATTAAATGAAGCGTGCATTGGACAATGATCTTGGTTGACCTTTCAATAGGCACTGTGCCTAAGCATCAAGAAAACAAAAGATAAATGTCATACAGCACAAATTTCAAATATGGGGTTCATGTACATCAGTTTCCAAAAACCAATAGAGAAAAGGCAGATATGTCAACATTTTCCCTTGTTATGCTTATTGTTACCTGATTACAAAAAAGTAACCATGCAGGAAAAACACCATTTAAACAACCATTCAATAGATTGACTTTGAAAAGCAGGACATCATTATAATTACATACCTAAGAGGGACATCTGACAATCTCCAGAAAAATCATTTCTGGTCTGACAACAAAAGACTACAGATAGTAAACAAGGGAAAAAATAGAACTCTTACCCAGAAAAACTTTAATGCACTCGCTTGCCTCAACTCCAGTATCTGCAATGTAGTAAAAAAGTTATGAAACAGCTTCATAGGAGATTTCCGATAGTATCCATGAGAGTGCAGTTCAATAGTTGGCATGAAGCATCAAATTTATTTATCTTCTGGGCAAATTTTATAGATGCGTAGCAAACTGAAGATTAAAAAAGATAATAGCCATAACAAGAGTAATCTACTCTTATAGGCAAACAAAAAGCTACTGGTGTGTTTCTTTCGCTGTTTGATCAAGAATGACACTCCATATTATCAAAGAAATTGTTAACTGATGACAACATCCTCTATAAATCATCTAAACAGCCATGTGCATGCTATGTTTGGCATAAGAAATTCTCAAATCCTTGGTGTGTTTGAACCTAACAGTCTTTCAGAACCTTGAGTGTTGATGCAATTGCAGACAAGGAGAACATAAACTTCTGTTAAGTCATTTTGGGATAAGTTTTAAGCACCTTGTTTGTATCCCACCGGTCAAAACTTAAATGAAAAAAAGGAAATTTACCAAAATGCTGGATTATGTAAAATGAATATTGTAAAAAAAAAACTTGGCCTATTCCATAAGCAATTCAGCTTACACAAAGCAGACACAATTAAGATGAACCAAGTCACGGGGAAAAAGAAAAGAATGCAAAAAGAGAGACAAAAAAATAAAAGTAGGCCTTACTCAAGAAAGGATAGGGGCCTAAAACTAAGCGAGACCAGAGTTTAAATGTGATGTCCAAGAGCATTTCCGCCACCTGAATCATACAGAAATCCCCACCTATCTAGATCAAGATGACAACAAAGAAAAGATACGATACCCCCAGAAACTTTGAGGACTTATCCACGAAACCCAGAAAGATGAGATGAAAGCGATACATCCTTGCAAAATAAAAAAAGGACGTGAAAACTTCAAGCGGTTTACAGACTTCTATACGACAAACGAAAAAAAATATCAAGGAAAGCAAGAAGATGGGGCCAGATCTACAGGTGAAGCCGATTACGGAAAGTTAACGCAACCTCCGCCAGGTGAATTACCAATATTGGCGAAACCGACACGCCTCCGCTTCTTGGCTTCCGCCGAAGTCTCGTCGCCCTTCTGTTTGAGCGCCATTCTTTTCCTTCCAGGGTCGTCGAAGGAAGGCAAATCCTAGATCAGCGCGGGGTTGAAGAGCGCCTTGTGGGAGCTTTAAGCGATCGCGATGAAACCCTAGGGCGGAGAGTGTGCCTAGGGTTCTCGGACTGTCGGGAAAAAAAGAGGGGGGAAAGAGGAGAGAAGCGGGAAATTGGAGCAACGTTTTATATTCCGACGGTGCCCTCGAAGGTAGAATCCGGCCCACCAATCGCAGCGCCTCACCGTACTGTTATCGGGTCGGATCCTACCGGGCCTTAGCGTTACGCCTCACCGTGTTAGAAACTAATCGGATGTCATAGAGCGGTTTATTATATCAACCATTCTTCGAATGGGCCGAGCTTCCTCCACGTCACCCTTATATCCTGAACAGACGGTCCCTGATCAACCAACCATCAGGTCTTTTTTATGGTCCACACTTATGACTCGCGCGTGCTTCTTTTTTATCGTATCCCAGCGATCCGAACCGTCGAATGATCTCTTTGATCGAGACTCTTCTTGTGATTATTGAAGGAGCGCGAGTTAATTAGAGTGTTCCAAGGAAGGGGGCCTGGTTTGGGAGGGAAAGGTGTTTTATGTGCCGCATTGGCGGCAGCCGTTCTCGTCCTCCCGCGCTGGACCCGTCTTCCCGCGTGAAGCGTGATATTTGGTCTCCTTTTCTCGACGTTGTCCCGAGGAATCGGCGGATTCGACCACTGTAATTAGATTCCCTTCTGTCCGAGCTCCCGATCGAGGTACCTTTTGCTTGTCTCGATTGAAATCGCAGTTTCGAATGCGGTATTTGTCCTGCCATGGCGTATTCGAAGGATGCTTTTCCCCCAATCGGCGTGCGATTTGAGCGATTGTAGATCGTCTGTAGGGGATTGACACTTTGATACCTCAATCAGAGTGGAGGAGGGACTCTAGTTCCGGCGCACGATGAGAATTAAGGAGTTGGAAGATGGAGAATCCGAGGATTCTGGCGGCCGGCGATCGTGAGTGGTAGGGCTAAGAAGGCGTTGGTGGCGGCAGGAGGTCGGATCCTTTTCTGTCCCTCACTTTGTATACAATGTCGTCGGAACAGGACGCAAGCTGAGTTCCGATGGTGGGATGAGATCGTCAGGTACCTCTTTCCTTCTCTTCAAATTGCATATAGCATCTTTCATTTTGATTCACAGATTCATTACGCTGAAGTAACTTCAGTGGCCAAAATTTGGTTATCTTTGCACACGATCGGCAGTAATGAACCCGAAATGCTTAGCTCTGCTGGGTCATGTTGTGAGTTTTGGGCATTTACATTTGAGGGACCCTAATATGCTGACCTTTTGAAACACAATGTAGCTTTGCTATTTGAGTTTTCAGTTTACACTCTTGGGTGCTGTACCATCTCCAAACATGTCCCTCGTCTGCAGCAGCTTGGAATTCGAGAAGCCATACTTCGAATGAACCATATGGTACAGTTCTTCTTAAGGTTCATGCTTTTGTTCAGATATTTTCTTCTGATCTTTTCTTTTCTTTTTCGTCCGATATATATTTTAACATACTAATCGTCTGAAAAATTCTAAGTAAGTAGTACCACAACTATTAAGGAATTTTAGGAATAACGTTAGAACTGAACAAGTCATGCTGTTGCCAAAAGGAAAACGAAGATTTGCATGCACAAAACTATTATTACAAACAATTCAGTAATACCCAGAAGCCATTTGTCAAAGTTGAATCCTTTACCCATGTTTCACTGATTAATGTTCATAGTTCAAAATCCAAAGATATGCATGTTCTGCAGTAAGTTTTGCATCTACAAGCGCATTTTATGAAACTTAATGGACTTGTTTTGGGAATTAACTGGTGTTCAGAAAATCCTGGCACTATATCATGCTCTCTCATTGAACATAAACTTTATTGAGTAATGCAGTAGGTTTATAAAACAAGTTGCATGCTCCTTCTTTAAATTAAGACTTCTTATGAAGTGTTTTCATTCAAATGTGGCAATACTCTTGTTTCCTCTTCTTTTCATTCAGGTTCATGGGGACAATCACCTATAAATTCCTACAGGGATTATCCTTTTGCTCCTTCACTTGTGGATATATGCCAAGCTATTGATTTCATCGATGGTAAGGATTTGCCTTGATCCCTATCTCCATCACAAGTAAATTCACGTTGACGATATAGGGAGGGTTCATGTCCTTGATTAAACATTAAATTTCATTGCAGACTGTAGGATCACTACATGTTCAAGGCTTCTCTAGTATTTTGAAACTTTCAAAGTTCACAATAGGTTGTATTTTGTGGCTTACTTTTGACCTCTTGCCAGAAACATTCCAATAGCACAACCACCACCTTATCCCTTCAGTTCACATGAAGTAGTTTGGTTTTGGAAGAAGCTACTATTTTCTAATAGTGATCAGAAAGAAAAAGGAAAATTATGAAGATGTGAGGTTTCGTATGGTCCATCAAGATGACATTTAATTTATTTATTTTTTCTGAAGCATGAAGTGAAAGCATTTTTCAAGATGATTTGAATGTTTGCTTCCCGGGGTCTCGTGGTGCAACATGATCATCGAGAGGCTTGGCTATTGTCTAGTCGATCACGGTGCAATTTTTTTTTTCCCTCTTCCAGTTAGGTTTTCAATCACAAACATGAGCTTGCAACCGCCTTCCACTGACCAGTGTGCATGTACATCTACATTGGAGTTTATGTGAGTACTACTATCCCGGGACTCTTTTCTAGTTATCAGTTTATCGACTGCATGACCTGCTTACAACAATTTTAAATCTCTTCCTGGAATTTGCATATTGATCTTGTTACATTAATCATGTTGCCGCACTGTTTTGCCTTTGGATAGAATGCCTGGTTATTGTGCTAGCTTTCTTGAGTACCACCGATTCTGTTCTCCAACATGAACCCTTCCTGGAGGATCTGAGTTCAAGCCCAATATTTACGTTGTTGTGCTTTTAAGAACGGGTCCCCAGATTAAAGCATATATATGTGTATGCTCATTATAATTCAATTAAACGCCATTAGGTAGAGGGTATCTGTGTTCACATGCATTTTGTACAGTTGCCATTAGCTGCTCAATGCTGAACTCTTTTATCGAGACAGGATGTAGGAGGGAAGCATCACCTTTCACAAGCAAATACAGTGTTTGTGGCCAGCTTATTGAAGTTGTTGGAAGGAAGGTAAGGCTGGCTCATCCTCTATTTACGTATTACTTGGTCAAATTGTAGACTCTATCATGCTAAAGTAGTAACTTAGGGTTGATGTCGTAATGTTCCCGATCTGATTTAGTTTCATGGCAACAGGTCATGAGGTCCATCATCCATCATCGGCATCGGGATCTTAAAAGTCCTAGAAAAAATGATTCCACTTGCCAAGTCTTGTGGTCGTACGCGCTTGCACAGCCGCTTCTCCAGGAGACCAAAATCCACGTCCGTCGGCGCCACCGGCGAGCAACAGGGAGACCTCCATCGGAAGCCCAGCGAGGGGGTTGGGGCGATACATGTGGAAATGAGTTGGACGTCGGACGCACTCACATGGGATGCATCCGTGCCACCTTTTCTTGGACCACGGACAACACTAATTTATGTCATCTTCGGTCGCCCCAAGTGACATCGGATTCCATGGGGAGTGAGCCGAAAGGTATTGGACTGCGACTGGAAATTGCAAGCAGTGGAAAGGGTTTGGATCTTTGTCAGAGAACAGGGCATATGGGAAGAGGGTCAGAGGATCCTCCAGTTTATTTTGTCAGTCAGAAAGGTGGATCTCACGGAGGATTTCTTTTGTCCTTTTTCTTCACGTAAGATGACATTTTCTTTATCAGGTCAGACTCTCTTTAAGCAGAAGACACCAGCCACGGGATGAGCTTTGGATACATGTGATGGTGCAAGTAGGAATCACCATGATGCAGAAAGTTGTAAGACCCGGGGATAGCTGGTTGAGAGACAACATCAGTTGGTGCTCATGCATGCAGTGTAAGGAAAGGATTCTTCAGAGTACATATATGATGGTGGTGGTGGAGATGGAGAGCTAATGCTGACAGCACAGCACTGCTGTGGAGACACTAACTTGAGATGTATTATGAAAAAGATAAATTTGCCTCTAATCCTTTTCCTGGTGTGATACATCTCAGACCCAACACTGTGTGTGTCCTCAGAAAGAACATATTCACATCAAACAGCTCATAGCTTCATGCCCATGTCATGTATGGCGCATTCAGATCTGCATTTTGCCCTCGAGATTATTATTATTTTTTAGATCAGAACATACAAAAGGCTAAACCTTGCTTAAATTTGTCTGAATTAGATTCTAAAGCCTATTCATTTTGCAAGTGAAAACTCAACCTGTGTATCTTGTTGAATTTTTAGTAGATGCAAGTGCGTTGTAGTAAGTACTCTATTTTTACTCTCTATAAGTAAAAAAGAAGACATCAGTACTCTTTAGGGTTAAGAGGGTACAACCACCAAAACTTCACTCATACTACTGCTGCAACGATTGGCTTGAGAATTCTGGGCAAGAGTGACAAGATATTTCCAGCGGAAAAATCGATATTTTGGGTGGCATTCTGATAAGGAAAACTGGAGAAATATCAAATATTTTGAGGAATAATTGGAAGACAGATCAACCAACCCTGTGAGATTGCCATCCACATTTATATGTAAGTAATCTACTAATTCTACATTTCCATCTTATCCACGTCTCTTTCTTATTAGACAGGATAGCACAAGAACCTACCACTATCTTCCTGCATTCCGATCTATAGACAGCATGAATGGCTGCAAATTCTTCACTGGTCTCATAGCAGAAGAAGCATGTCATCGACTAGTGTTAACTCATGCACAAAATTCATGAAGAGAACGTCGATGGGCGGCATCAGGATCCACGCTTGCCCCATATGAAATCCTAAAACCCATGCCAAAAAAAGCATAACAAGATCACAAAATATATCCAATATATAACCTTCTTGTTAGTTCTCTCGGTTCTTCAGTAGTTCATGCCCGCTGACACTGTGTGTGTTCATCAAAAACTTCCTTTTCGATCTTTACAGAGGTGTTCTCCAAACTACCTTATTTTGCTATTCCACTTACCATATTTTGAGAAGAGAGAGAGAGAGAGGAGAGGACAATAGTTGGATGGATGTATAATAATAATACTACTACTATAGTTTTTTTAATGAATCCGGTAGACACAAAGCGCCGTCAATTCTCCGTATCTGACCTCCTCTGCACCTACGAACACTCCACGTGATGGGTCGGGAGTGGTGGTAGCTCAGAGGAGGTCTGCAATCATCCCTTCCGATCCCGTGACTCTCCATCCCATACACATCGTTGCTGCAGTCCCAACGCCCACGCGAAGGAGACGAAGGAAAAGAAAGCGAGGAAGAAAGTCCCCGATGATATGCCGTCTGCCATCTCACGCCGCCGCAATCCCCGTTAAGCAAATGGGGAGGAGGAGGACACGAATGATGCCGGCGTGCGTTGTACTCCTCGAAGGCGACGGCGGGGCAGCCGCGGCCTTTCCCTGTCCGGCTTCAATGAGGTCTGTGTCGTTATGTGGCGACGCTCACATGGAAAGGCGTCGAACACAGCCAGTCTCCAGCTGTGTTGGGGTCCCAAACACAGCATCTCTCACCCACCATATCCAGCCTTAGCCTTGCCTTATCTAATCCTCCCACCCTGTCATATTCCTCTCTCTCTCTCTCTCTCTCTCTCTCTCTCTCTTCTCTTTCTCATCTGTAAATTAGTCTTGTCATCAACATGATTGCTGGATAAACTGCCCACAGCAGAGGCCACTCCACTCTTTGTAATCCAATCATGGCATGAACTTTTACGGAAAAAATAGTGAGCAACAGCTAGTGACTTTAAAGCCATACGACCAGTGTTTCATGCTCCATCTCACTGCCTGAACTGGGGAGATCAAAAGTGAGAGGTGGTTGCAGCCGGCGTTGACAGCGATTAGATCCCTCACCGAAGACTGGATTTGACGGAAATATTAATTTATATTAGAAGATTTATATTTATAAAAATTAAAATATTTAATCTTATTTATCATCAATTCTATTGACGAAAATATCATGAGTGCTTACTAACAAATCGAAGTGAAACATAATCTTAGTGATTGATATTTTTATCAACAAAAACTAATATTAAATATTCCACTTTTATAAATATATGGATCTCCATATTACTTTTGAAATTATATTGATTGGAATGATGAAGATAACTAATTACTTTTATAAATATCTTATTTTTTATATTTTTAAAATTTATATTAGAAAATTTATATTTATAAAAACTAAAATATTTAGATTAAATATTTTAATTTTATAAATATATGGATCTCGATATGACTTTTGAAATTATATGGATCGAAATGATGAAGATAACTAATTACATAGAATAATCTAATCTATAATTATATTTGATTAATATAAATAAAAAAATTAATTTAATCACATTTTGGGTTGATATAAAATTATCATACAAACTATGCTTACACATTGTATATATAAAAGGTAAGTGACATGTATTATTTATATTACTACAATGACAACAATAAAATTGTTAATATTCTATCTACATAACAATAAAATCGTTATTAAATTATATAAAAAATATATATTATTAATTGAATTAAAAAATAAAAATCTTTGGGTATGCTTTTTAATAAATTATTTCTGTGTCTCTCTACCTTTCTTTGACGCATTAGATGATAATTTTTGTATCGTATATAAAATATTAATTTTATAAAATTTTATGGTGAAGAAAAAATAATATTAAAGAAATTTTAAAGAACAAACTGAAAAGACTTCAAATTATAGTGAAATAACACCAACACTATATATGAGACGACAAGAGAAAGGAAAAGAGCTCAAAGATGAAAAAGGATAGCTACTAAAGAACAAGAATGATAAGGGAGAAAAAGATTAATAAATAAATAAATAAAAACATTAAATTATAAATTAAAAATAAAAAGCAGATGAGTTTTCTTAATTCACGACTTTTCCTCACCAAACATTATATTTCGGTACACTGATTTGACATTTTTTTTAATGTAATCACGCTTTTTAATCTACATAATAAGGTATCATGAAAGTAGATTAATCCCATCATTGCGCATCTCAAACAATTATAGCTGTCGTGGGCGCGGCGCGGCAGCGATCATTAGAACTCCGACCAACTGCATGCTTCCGGTGGCCGTTCCAACGACCCACTGGCGGAGGGCCCACTCTCTTCCACCGATCCACGGGGCCCAGCGCACCTGAAAAGATCGCGACGCTTTGTTTTCCTCCTCATCGCCGACCCCACCTCGGCCCTTCAAATCTGGGCCGCACGCTTTAGTGGGACCGACATCCAGTGAAGGGAAGTGATTGCCTCAATATTCCAAACGGAGGACCCTCTCGTCTATAAAATCCGAATAAAGAGCAAAGACCTGCTGCTTCTTACAGCGCCCGACCTGCTCATGAAACGAAGGGACTCCGACGCCGAGGGCAGTCAGTGGAAGAGATGGATCCGTGTCCCTTCGTGCGGCTTATCATCGAATCCCTCGTGTTGAAGCTGCCGGCCATATCGAAGCCGGCAGGGCCGGGCGTGCACCCCTCGACCACCCCCTGCTTCTGCGCACTGCAGCTCCAGGACTGCGCCTCCTCGCCGCCCCACACCACCCCGCTCCCCGTCGCCGCCGATCCCAACTCGACCACCAACCTGATGGAGGCGCCCGTCCCCGCTGGCCCCCCCGCCGCGGTGGTCATCAGCCTCGACCCGCCCACGCTGCAGCGGCTCTCGGGAAAGCGGGCGAGCCTGGTGGTGTCGGTCTACATGGGCCGGACGGGGAGCACGTGCGGGTTCAGCTCGGGGCGCCTGCTGGGGCGGGTGCGGGTGGCGGTGGACCTGGAGGCGGCGCCGACGAGGCCCACGGTGGCGCAGAGTGGGTGGGTGAGCGTGGGCGCCGGGCGGTCGGCCGCAAGGCTTCACCTGGTGGTCCGGTCCGAGCCCGACCCCCGCTTCGTGTTCCAGTTCGGCGGCGAGCCGGAGTGCAGCCCGGTGGTGTTTCAGATCCAGGGGAACTGCGGCGGCAACCGCAGCGGGTGTATTCGGCAGCCGGTCTTCAGTTGCCGCTTCACCGTCGACCGCCGGCGGAGCACCAGATCCATGTCCTCGTGAGTAGCACTGCTTCTTCTCCCCTCTCTTTTTCTTCCCAGTAAAAGAAAAGCTTCATATTTTAAACATTTATTTACGGGGAACCATCCTCATAATAGAAAGGTAGGATTGGCAAATATTTAGTGGTTGATGGGGTAAAAGTTGATACATACAATATGCTTGATTTCTAATTCATCCCCTGTACTGCATCTGGTGCTAGCTGTTGCCGAGACTTGAATCCTGTCTTCCTAAATCAACCTTTGCTTGCTTGGTTAGAAAAGCTTTGATCATCGAGTTACTACTTTTCTTTTTTGACTTTTCAGAAAGAATAATAAGAACCATGCCTGGCTATCATCAAAATCAAAATATAGTCTTAGTTTTTTCGCTTTTGTACTGCCTCAACATAGGCTGTAAGATTCCATGAGATTGTTTGGTCTCCCTACGAGTCACTCTGGAACAGTAGGAAGTTCTACTTACTTGGGAGGATGAGTGGCTGTCGATTGATGCTTTCAACATCTGAATCTTCTTTTAGCTACGAGTGTGGAGACTGATATGGTTTCATCCTGAACTGTGTGATGCACGCACAGATCGCTGCCATCTGATGGCTCCCGCAGCAATAGCATCAGAAGCTGGTTTAGTTCCCTGGGAGGAGAAAGGGACCAGCAAAGAAGGGAGCAGCGCAAAGGCTGGACCGTGACGATACATGACCTGTCGGGCTCTCCAGTGGCCGCCGCGTCCATGGTGACGCCCTTCGTCCCGTCCCCCGGCTCCGACCGCGTCTCGAGGTCCAACCCCGGTGCGTGGCTCATCCTCCGGCCCATCGGCGGCTCATCCTCCGCCGCCACCAACTGGAAGCCATGGGGCCGCCTCGAGGCATGGCGAGAACGAGGGCCCGTCGACGCCCTGGGCTACCGGTTCGAGCTCGTGCCGGACACCGGACACATCGGCGGCGTGCCCATCGCCGAGTCCTCCCTCGGCGTCCGCAAAGGTGGCCAGTTCTGCATCGATCCGAGCGTGATCGGGGACATGGTGGCCGGCCCATGGCCGTTCGACGGAGGGTTCGTGATGGGATCCACGGTCGAAGGGGAGGGGAAGGCGAGCAAGCCGTCGGTGCAGGTAGGCGTGCAGCACGTCTCATGCATGGCCGACGTGGCCCTGTTCATAGCGCTATCTGCCGCTATTGATCTCAGCATGGATGCCTGTAAGCTGTTCTCACAGAAGCTAAGGAAGGAGCTGTGCCAGGACCAGCAAGATTACAGCCTTTGAGGGCTTCATCGGAGTTGACTCTCGTCCTGTTAAAGTGATGACCAGAGACTTGGTTTGATCACAGGGGGGGGAGGAGCGATGGCTTCTGCTTTACCCGTAATTCTTTCATTTGTTTATGGATGATACCTTCTTCTATGCTTCTTTTGGTGTTTGTGATGTTAAACGAGTCAAGTACAGAATGCTCTGCAGCAGTCATTTATGCTCTTCGGTATTGTTCATAATTAGAGACTATGCTCATGTTTTGAGCATGTTTTATGTTTTATGTTGCATCTGTGCTTTCTATGAATTATTTTCAGGTTACAATCGTTTGCATTCCGTGGATTTTATATAGGGCAAATTCTTGAAAAACAAAACATCTAAATTTGAAAATCTTTTAGATAGCAAAATATTTTTTTTAATTGATAATTTTACTTTGTCGTCTTTCTCTCTATCGACTAGCCCTGGACTATCAACACACACGCAAGGGCTATGGGCGAGGGCAAGCCTCCTCACTTGCTCACGACCGACGAAGGGAGGTTGTAGGCGACGATGATGGCAGGCGCAAAGGTTGTGCCTCACTCGACCTAGTGGGGTTCAACAAAGACCACTGCACCTTTGTCGCTACATCCGATAGAGGGAATTGCTAAAAAATGAGAGCGACTAACGAAGGCGACAATAATGGATTTGATGAAAGTAAGAATAAAATAATCTTTTTACCTGCAAAAAATTCTCAAACTCAAGAGGTTATTTTAGAAACTTCACCTATATATATGTATATATATATAAAATCACCCACAAGAAATGTATATTTTGCACATTGTGGAATGATCAGATACAACTAAAGTACTGTGGTACTTAATTTCCGCCGGTCACTAGCATTAATTTTTGTGGCCTTTCTTGTCTTTCGTATTGGGGTATCAGATATAACTGGATTGAACATTAACTTGGCATATATAGGAAATTATAGACAATGACAACACGGAGATTCACGTGAATTTTCCATTAAGGACAAGGGATGCCTGGGTGACAACCCTGGCAGCCCTCCACACTTCATGCTGCACAAAACGCCATGAATCTGAAGTGTTCAAACTCTTAGCCTTCTGCATCGCATCATCGATCCCAGGAAATGAATTTGATCCGTAATTGTGCAAAGAAGGTCCATAAATCTGTTGAACAGACAAAAAAAGTGTTGTAGATTGTTAGCGGAGTATAACACCAAGTTGTTTGCGAGGATAAGATCAGAGACAGGCTTAAAAGCAGAAACATACCAAATGCTTGTACCATTCTCTGTGAAAGAGCCCCTCCCGATCTGTAAATGCCCGTTCGGCCATCATCAGCCTGTCATTGAGTTCTCGAACTTTCAGCGCATCCTTCCTGCATCCTACTGATCGGACTTCCAGTTCTAGTGCCTAAAATTGTTATGCTTCAGCGTCAATGAACAATATCTTATTCTAATTATCTGCAAGAAATCACCGGAGATACCTTTTTCTCTTTGTCTATATTAGTAGCTGCCTTCTCCAATTCCTCTATTGACCTGTACAATGGAGTGAAAGTAACAGGCATCCCCAGTACCTCATCTTCTAGTATCTTTGTGCTACCCTGAAATTGTAGAACACATTAGATTTCAGACCTACTCATTCGAAATGAAAAAATATTCATCCACGTGACCATGCAAAAGCTAATACATCACTTCATGATATAATCATACGGGTATGAACAGAATCATATGTACTCATCAAGGTAGCACAGAACAAATAAAAGAAAGTTCCCATGCAATCTTGTCGTGCTTCCTCATAAGTTTCGGATCCTCTGCATGCATTCGCCTAAATTATATGTATATACCATGATGCATGTGGACATTTCCTAGTAATACAGTTCCTCGAAGAATTGGATTTGTACCTGGAGCTCAAGAGCATAGGAAATGTAATTAAAAGGCAAGAACTCATCATCTGCAAGCCTCAAAGCAACAAGACCCCAGATGCTAGCCACTGCACGAGAAAGAAGAAATATTGGTATCCAGGAAGCTACTATTAGCTTAACTCAAAATATGACAACATACATAAACAAGCTCTAGGTACAGGTATCGAGTTGCCAAAGCTATAAAGTGTTTCAAAGATCAGTCACAGAGTATTAAGTGCTACGTTTTATAATTTATGCAGATGCTTCAATTTCCATCAGATGTAGGACGAGTACAAAATAAGACAAAACTATCATCATCCACAATTCTCCAAGGATAGACATATTAGTTAACTTGCAGGCTTGGCAGCTTCATGGTCCCCAGTGTATGACAGTTTAGCCTTCTGAAATCATTTAGGAAAGTACATTGATAGTAGAGTTTAATGTTTGATTGTAGTGCAATGGAGATTGAAAGTCAACCTCAATAAGATTGGTAGTCATATACAAGCACCTAATCTGTTTGGACAGAATCCATTGGGATTATCACAGAAAATGACCGGTCTAAGCAAGTATCCCAGAAGATACAAAGAAAGATTATCACAGAAAATGACTGCTCTAAAATCCTTGCATACGAGGCTAAGGCATCAAACACCTTACTTTTTATTTTTAGCAACATGATATGTGCTAAAATAAATTGCATTTGGTTGCAGTACCTGCTACATGTCTCTGGAATAAAGGGTCTCCAAATTTCTGCATCCATACAAAATCATCATACAACGAATGGTAAACTGGGTATTCTGTAAAAAAAACACAAATTCCTTAGATAAAATTAGAAAGAAGTCCCCAAAAATGGTTGTTATTAGATAAAAGATCTAGCCCTTCTAAGATCGGGGATAATAAGTCATGGTATAAAATGAAAATAAGAAGTATGAAATACTCCTTACACTTCAAAAAAAAGTGGGATCATGAGTTCAAAGTAGGAAAGAGCATCAAAGAGCCCAGGGAAACACAGAATAACTAAATAAGACATTTAGTGTTCTCACAAAACCAAATATCTTACTGAGACATGCGGAAACTATGCTAATGAAGCATTCAGTCCCTTCCACATCCCCTTCTACCTACCCACAGTATAAAAGAAGAAAGAACAACAGCAACATATATGCCAAAACTAGACACAAGGGAAAAGAAAATAATGTTTTCTAAGTAGGCATGCATATGTTGGTATATTGAGAAATATTTTCTACAACTATTTGGTCTAAGAAAACTAGAAAACTCAGTCAGTGCAAAGGAAGTAATAGCCCAAAGGAAATTTAGCATCAAAGAAGATGATAATACCTCCTCCAAAAAACAAGTCTACAGAAGGAACTCCAACATGTTGGATGAATGCTGCAAAGTCTGTTCCTCTACCACCTAATCTCCCAATCTTCATGAAAATTCAGCGGTCACTCATTTGGCCAATAATTTCATGCTTAACCATTCAAGCTGAGGTGGGAAAAAGCTATCATACACCAAATCGATCCTTATCCAGGCAAAAATCAGAACATCCTACTTTCCTTAAGGTACATACAAGTGGAGAAAGGAAATAGTTTGGAACAAGAGTAACTTTTACAATATAAAATATTACTTTTATGTTTAAATGTTTAAATTATATAAAAAATAGAAAACTTAGCAACTTACCAGCTTCGAATCATTGGAGTTAACCCATGAATCATATACCATCTGAGAGAAATTATCTGGGTCTTGAACCTATACAAGAGGTTAACAAGTGAAAATGATCAGGAAAATAATGATATTTTACATGAAAAGTTGATAAATAAATGCAAGTATTCTGTTATCTTTTTCCATACCCTTTCACTTTCTAGGCCTACAATTTTCTGTACCTTGTTAATAGAACTGCCACTCGTGAGGTTATTCCTACATCTAGTATTCTATATCCAACTTTCTTTTTGTGGTCCATTACTGCTATAGTTGCATCTTGCTGCAGTAGATTTAATGAAGGCAATGACAGTCAGAGACCTTTTTAGTTGCTTGTTTAATTATATCATCAAGCTGAGGTGTTGTAGATGCATGGAATCCAGGACCTCCGGCTGCACAGTCAACATTCAAATAAGCAATAGCTCTTGAAGCTAGCATTTCCTTGTTCTCTTCAACCCATTCTGTTGATCCAATCTGCAATAGCACGGATTTGAGGAATATAAAATTGTACATTGCACACACAGAAACAGACAGAGAGGTAGATATATAGATTTAGAGAGAGAGAGACCAACCAAACCATATTCTTCTGCATCCCAATTACAAAAGACAATGGTCCGCCGAGGTCTCCATCCTCTCTTTCGTAGCTTCCCCAGCCTCTGAGCAATCTAAGAATAAACTAAAAAGTACTTATCGTGAGGAATAGCATCATCAAGCAACCAACAAGAAAAAAAACACTCGATATATAGCCAAACAAAAAAACAAACACGTAACCAGAAAATCACTAAAAAATCCTGAACATAATGAAAGTAAAGAATTAGCTGTAAAAAGGAACTGACTGTAGATTTAGGATTAAGTCGAGCTAACCTTTGGACCTCTTGGGTCGAAACATATTAGTATCTGTAAGCCTTCTATTTATTAAGACCTCTGATGACTGTCGACTAAGTAAAGATATCCAACGTGCACATTCATATTCTCTTTATCTTCTAGAGATCTGGGGGATATTATAAAATGTGTAGATCTTGACATCTTGTTTTACCAATTTCATAGTTGGCTATTCCATAAGCAACTGAGGGAAAAGATCATCAGTTGACGAATACCTGTAATTAACAAATTAACTAAGAACATATCTCCTTAAAGAAGAATCCTACGAGGTATCAAATCGCAAATAAATCTCATGCCAATTTGAAAGAAACTCATCAACAGATCATGAAAAGGACTTCACATAAAATGAATATGAAGGTACACTAGGTTTAACTTCTAGTGCTTGCTACTTTAGAACATAAAATTAAAACTCAACAATTTCAAGTTTTACAAATATTAGAAAATCACAGTTGCCAGGAGAGGTACGACCTATATTTGAAGTCCTTTATCTAATTAATGCATTTGGGCTAAGGTATATGTATACCAAGTGAACAGGATCTTGGGCCAAAATAAAGCCAAGCAGCAGAAGGAAACCAGACTGCTTGAGAATGGATGAAGTTGTAAGTGATGCAACAGTCGGTGAGATTCTCTAACTTTATGTCAAATAAAACGTCATGCAGGTAAATTATGACTAACCGTAAAACCAACCTCATGGCTTTATCTTTTAATTTTTACTATTAGAGGCCCTAGAGATAAACTCCACATAACAATGATACTCGCAGCCTCTAGAGAAGCAAAGAGTTCCTTTATCCAAGATTTTTTTTTCTCGTGAATCCACACTGCAGGGTCACATCCATAACACATGAGATGCAGAAACTACTTGGTGAACTGAAGGCACTAACTAATATAGTGAACTGAATTGAATGGAGACTTCCACCCTCCTATGAGATTATTATATATGATTGTGATAAAGACTCCATCAAGTCTCGCATCTATAATTTAGCTTAATAACCACGGAAACTATACCTTAGAAGACAATTTAATCAAATCAAAAGTTGCATTTATTAAACCATGTAGATCCAGAAGTACCTCAAGTAAAGCTGCAGTTCCGCTGTTTGGATCAACTGCTCCAAATGCCCATGCATCTCGATGATTACCAAGAATGACATACCTGTAGAAAAAACTTGATTGTAGTCCAACGACACCAGAAAGCATGACCTTGAACAGAATTTTGTAAGCCATTTATCACAAGAATCAAACAGTGCCATTGGCAGAACAACAAAAGAAACAAAGGGTAAGATATACAGCATTAGGCATGGTCACTTATGTTAGTCAAAATAGCAGTACTCTTCAAACAGTTATTGCTTATATTTCATGACAAATGCGGCAACTGGCAAATGTCTATATGTTACAACAGCAAGAATATTACCCAAACACACAGTTAGCAGCATGATAATAGCAAGAATTTAAACATGCATTCTGTCATACCAAACTGCTATGATGTACAATAAGAGTTCCATTCTTTAGGCTAGACTTCTAAAGATAGGTTTAGCAGATCAATTTAAGGAATGAGCCAGGATATGCTCACAGCCATTGTGACTATCCTCAAAGCCGCAGCAACACAGAACAAGAAAATTAAAAATGAAAACAGATAAAAATAAGGGAAAAATTCTTCACAATCAGTGGAGCCAACTTCCTGTCATTTTGTTATTCACTTCAATGAAATCATGACATGCAGAGCAGTCTCATCAACTTTCAGTTTCAGTGCTCCATAACATACCAATACCTGTGTTTAGTTCTGAAGAAATTGAAATTGAACAAGCAACAAGTGGAGCTACTTCTTCAACATTGTATAATCATATAATGTACATAAGCAAGAAAAGCTAACAATCAAGCTAGATGATTAATAGTCACACCAGAATCATAGCAGATAAGTCTAATGAGTCCTGGATAATTTCTTTCCAGAGGAATTTAAGGTGATTAATTATAAAGTACACCACGTACAATTCATGACTTTGGACTTCAAAATTTTCTGTGGCTCAGTTCATCCAGTCATATAGAATGGAACTAATTGTTTTCAGGCAAAGAAAATTTTCAACAAAAAGAAATATTTGCTTTGCAGAAACAAAACAATTGGTCTAGATTTACTCTTAAATGCAATGTGGTAACCTATACTGTATTGAACTTTTTTTTTTCTAAAAGTAAAGTACAGCTATGTATGCTGTTAAAGACAAAACATACCGGTCGGGCTCGTCTTCCCCTTCGATCAGAGCACAGACGTTCTCTATTGTCGCCAGTGTTTCATTGCCCTGCAGAGACAACCACACGAGGCCAAGGGAAGACAAAAGGAATCATATGGTTTCAATCAACATCATGGTAACAATCATAGCATGCTACTCACAATGTACGTCAGGTTGAGGAACCCGGGACCAGGACCAAGCCGGTAAACGGGAGCCCCTTCGCCTCCCTGCCAATCATGAGGTGCCGCCTGTCCCCCGATGGACCTCTGTATCGCCTCGCCGTCCCTCGCAGAGACTGGTAGCGATGGAATCCCCGGCGTCATACCACTCGTCGATACCTCCGCTGCGCTCAGCCGCTCACAACCGGCAGAGCTTGGCCATCCCGGAGTCGTCGGATCCCCGATTCCCTGGTACGTGCTCCCCGCCTGGACACCACTGGGCGGCATCCCCGGTCCATCCGGGAACCAGCGATCGCCGCTGTAATCCTTGGGATCGGTGTACACCACCGCTGCGGCTGCCCCAGCGGCGGCCGCGTTCCTTACGATTTCCCCCCGGTATATCTTCCCGTACCTCGCTAGAACCACCGCCCCGGTGACGTTCACCCCCATCGCCCTGAGGTTGGCGAAGTCCTCCACGCGACCGTAGTTGGCGTAGACGGCAGGGCCAGCGGCGGAGCCGGAGCGAGCGTAGGCGTGGAAGGCGGGGAGGGCCTCGGCGGCGGCATCAGCGTAGGGGACCCCAGGGTAAATCTCCTGTACGAGGCGGAAGGCGGTGGCGGGAGCGGACGAGGGCGGCGGGGAAGGGGAGAGAGCGAGGGAGCGGAGGACGGGGTAAGAGAGGAGGACGTCGTAGGAGGCGACGTGGGCGGGGAAGGAGGCGGCGGAGAGTGCGGAGAGGACGTAGGAGGCGGCATCGGCGTTGGCCGGAGTGCCGGCTACGTGAGGGCTGCGGGTGAGTGCGAGGAGGTGGCGGGCGGCGGTGGCGTTGTCGCCGAGGGAGAGGAAGAGGGAGTGGTAGGTGGCTTTGGAGGGAGGGGAAGCGGTAAGGCCGAGGAGTAGGAGGAGGATAAGGAGGCAACCGGCGATGAGTCGGCCGGGGCACGGAGCGCCGGTACCGGTGCGATCGAGGAGGGGAGTGGAAGACGTGTCCATTCTTGTTTCCGTTACAACCTTAATTTTGCTTCTGGTTTAGTGGTTCATCAAGCCGAAGTGTCAAGAGGAAGAGACGGTGAATAGAGAGAGAGAGAGGTGTTTGTTTCTAATAATATACAGACACGACGTAACATGACATGACAAATATTAGTGTCAGGAAGCATGACAACTTAAAAGTAGGCTGAATCCCTCCTATTTGATGCCTCATCATTACTGTTGACGCTATTTGTATCGAATCATATACAACGTATTTACGCCTCTACCATCCCAGTATGCTATGTCCGTTTTATCATCCGCATCATTTTAGTTATCATGGGTCATAATTATCAATAAATAGTAAAAATATTTAAAATATAATTCATTAAAGTATTTTTAAAATTGCATCATCACGAAGAATAATTTTTATATTTCTAAAATATCGGATCTGAAAACGATCAATGTGCATAATTTTTTATTTATATATAATAATATATATATATATATGGTAAATTTTTTTATCAATGTACGAACATGAATGTGATTTAGTCTATTAGATCTAAGGATTTACGTATAGGTTGGTACTGGTGTATCGATATTTTATCGGTACTGATATAGTGTCAATATCGGATAGTACTATCGCTCGATATATATTATATTTTTTATAATATATTTATTATATTTATATAATACAAAAAATTAATATATTATGAAAAAAAAAGAAAAAAGGGGTGATGGCTCGCGAGCGATCCGCGGGTGGCGACGGTGCGTGGGTGACGACGACGCGTGGGTAAGGAAGACTCGAGGTACCTTTTCTATTTCGCTTCTTCTTCTTCTTTCTTATTTTCTTTTTCTTCTTCTTTTTTTTCCTTTCTCGATTTCTCCTCAATCGATCGTCGACAGTCGATTTTTTCCTCAATCGACCGCCGACGATCGTCTTTTGATAGTATAACCCGAAAACGATTGATCTACATATCGATCAATTACCGGATCGGTACATACCGAGTGATACGAGGTCTTAACGCTCGATAAGAAAAATCTTGATTAGAACTACATCGATGTATAGATATTAATATATCAATGGTATGTATTTATATTTTTAATAGGAAGAATAAACAGAAGAGAGAAGGATGAAAACATTAGAAAGAGAAAAAGGGAGAAAAAAATATAAAGAATATATAATAGAGGAAAAAGGATGAATAAGAAAGAAGAGAGTTTGAAAACACGAGTATTAAAGTGTGGGGTTTTTGAAGTCTTCTCAAATATTTGAATTAGATCACATGATTTGGGCGAAACCCAAAACCGTGCTTAGTGAGACATTTTAAGGTGTCGTAAGGAAATAGTAACATAAATAAAAATAAGCATAAATATCACATCACGTACATAAGAGGATAAGAGGCCATATATATATATATATATATATATATATATATATATATATATAAAGCTGTCCAAAAAAGGAAGATAAAGATTGATTAGTTACGAGGGATATGAACGAGAGGAATCCACGCGAGGGTCGTGGCGCGGGACCCACAAATGATGTGGCAAAGCGGTCGTGCCAACGACGTGCCGCAGTTGACTCGTGGAGTCCGGCCAACGTGAGGTTTATTTTAGTAGTCACGGTCATTGAAAAGTTTAACGCGGTTGGATAGACACCACGTAAGTCCATGTTGTGCGGTCTCAACACGTGGATACCGGTGAGCTGTCCACGTCACCACGAGTTGAAATTCCACTTTTATTTAAAAAATACAATTATACTCATCTAATAGATGAAAATATATTATTGTTTAGAAAATTAGTTGTTCCTTCTGCGTGCATGCTTTCCTCGATCGAAACCTCATGTACTGTTGTTATTTGGATCTCGTTTTCCTGTTAATTTAATTTTCTTTTATGCAAACTAATATGGTGTCAATTTTGATGAAAAAAAAATCCTATTTATTTTAGTGAATCAAAATCACGTGAGAAGCACGTAATCGAATAATTGAACCGAGAGAGATGGAAGGCAGACTACTATTATAGAGGGATGGAGTCATCTTACGAATGGGGCCCATGTGTGCGTTTTGTTATTCGAAATGATTAAGTTGATTACGAATGGGGCCCATGTGTGCGTTTTGTTCTTCGAAAGAACACCGTTTGTATTGTTGTATTTTATTCATCTTGTAACCTGATAAATCAAGTACGTGTAATGAGAATAGTAGTCCATGTTCATATATTTAATATTACCAGTATCATTTCTAAACTTATACGAAAAATAATAATATAATATGATAATATCGAAAAAATTAATATTACTCTAATGTTTAACATGTCGATCCATCGTTCGTATTAGAGTAAGATCTAATAATTATCATTTATTATATTCTCTTTATGATTATCGAAATCCTCCATCTTAAATATGTGAAATGAGAGAAGATTTTTTAAATCTTTTGAATTATTTTTTATATTATATTTTTCTAGTATTACTAACTTAAGCACTAAAGGAGTTTTTTTTTTTTTAATACACCATCGATTTAGATTTATAAGATGTCCTATGGAACTTACTCGTCTCCAACGTCACACCTAAAATAGACTATAATTTAAATTAAAGTTGAATTTTTGGATCAATGATAAGAATAAAAAACGCATTGTAACTTTTTTATTATATGGAGAAAATCAATCAATACGCCTAGTAAAATTATAACAAATTAACTTATAAAAATAAGTCTAGAATTAATTTTTTAATATTTTAATTCATGATATAATATCCGTTTGGCTTATTCAATAAAACTTCGATTCCAATAATTCCCAATTTTGATCGATTGGAAGCTAATAAAGAAAGTGATGTTAGACATGTTAGTATCTTGAATTATAAAGAAAGTGATCGACTTGACTTTTCAATATCTCATGAAACTTATTTATGATAATACTTAACCCTTACGAGACTTTTTATTTTTCTTAAAATTAATCGACATTTCATTTAATGTGGTTGGAACCCTAATAATCACGGCACAGCCCAATGTTAAATTGGTTTGTGACCCAAATGGTTCGGATAAGCCCATGCAACCATCTCCTTATCCAGAATTCTAATAGGTAGGTACTATTACTAATTAAGCCTTTTAATCTTATGGCTTCTCCCACTACCAAAATAATTATACAAATAGGTAGCAATCACTAATTGCTTATGTATTTGCCTGAATGATAAAATCTCGAGTCTCTCAACTTAAAAAAAATAAAAATAAAAGTGTTTACGAACAACTAAATTACGTATCATCCGGAAAGGTTTTGTCGGATATATTCTTTAATTATTAGATGAATATTAAAATCTAAATAATCAAAATTTATATTAACATAAAATAATTAAAAAAAATTATATCCTCTCGTTTTCTCGCAAGGATTCAACTTTCTGTTGGAAGTCGGAATTCTGTTCACATCTCCCAAAAGAACAAATCAGATTGATAAATAAACGTTTTAATCCAATTTAAATCGATGAAATTGAGATGCCACGGCACTGCACCCAAGTTTAGAGAAACAAACAAACGGTCCCCTCTCTCCGCCGTGACCTTATTGGCGGTGGCTTAATCTCCCGAATAAAAATTTAATTGGGTTCTTCCAAGAACATTAATTTGGTCCCTCCGCCCATCGCCACGTGTCCTAAATCCTTTCTTCGTACCTCTTTCTTCCTCTCATTGGCTGCATGCTCTATCAGCCGCCCAGAAATCCACGTAACCTTATTCATTGCTCTTTCTCTCTCTCTCTCTCTCTAAATATATATATATATATATATATATTAGATTCATATTGCAAGAAAAATATTGATGAGAGATTTGTGATATTTGTGAAAAGTTGGAAGATAAATACCATTTACCTCTCAAGAATTTGAGATTAATACTCAGATGTGTATATCGAATATATAAATTAAAGTATATTTTAATAAGAGAAAAAAAAAAGAGTATGTCGACGAGTGAGGATGATTCAGAGGGCCACTCGATTCATAAAGTTTCCCTTCTCTCTGTTGACGAGACTGGAATTAGGGTTAGTCGTCCGCCCGACTCTTCCCTATTTCGACGATCGTGAGATTGAAGTGCTAAAATTCGGGGTCCTAGACGTCCGGTTCTTCGAATTCCCGAGTGGAGTAGCGAGATTTCTATCGTCACCCTTCCCTTGTTACCCTGTCGTTCGTGGAATTGAAGGCCTGTTCTTGCACGACGCAGAAGAACGCATGCCTTCTGTCGCCGAGGGGCATCAGAGAGCGCACAAAAAAGGGGAGGTACTTGTTCTTGTGAGAGTTCCTGTTTATTATTTGTTGTCATTCTTGTGAAAGTTCCTTGTTAGATAAATTCTTTTGTGATGTCTGTGTCTGATTACATTATGATGCTTATGGTGGTTGCCAGATTTCTTGATTAATTCCTTTGGGGATTGAGTCGGCGATCGTTTCTTTTGAGAGCGATCGCTGTCACTACTTTTTATTGGACCTCGAGGGCGAGAAAACCTTCAAGGTGTTCGATGAATTACCCTGTTGTAGGAAGTAACTCTGTATTGCTAGACGGCATAATGCAATCTTAAAGGTCAACTCTTTCCCTAACCCATGACCGTGAATCATACTTTGAGGCTTGAATAGAGACAAAAGGGAAGTTTAAAAAACAAGGGAAGAAACACGTTGAAGGATTCTATTATGTTGAGAGCAAGTATTTATTTCAGAATGCAAGAACAAGTTAGTTTAAAGTTTAAACATGGTCACATTTGAGACCAGCGAATATAAAGAAACTTGTTTTTGACTGTCAACCGATACTTTGGGGCATGGGGGATAACTGGTTGAGTCGGATCTCAAGTTATCGTCCAAGTAATTCAAGATTGTTATGTTGTTTATGTCGGCCTAGGAAGATAAGATGTATAATATCGCGGATGGTGCATCGGTAGGTAGTGATTCGGTGTGAATTCATTTAATGCTAAAGTTCCTACTTTGAACCCCTCAATTAAGAAAACTTCAGCTTTGGTTTTTAATCTGGACGAGAGACTTCGACAAAATATGTGGAAAGATTGAGTTGAGTTTGCTTACGGTTGGTTACCTTAGTGATCTTTACCTTCGTGATATGATTTGCTTCTTAGCGGAGCTCATCTATGGAATCACAATAACTGATATCAGTATTGATTGCTGAATGTTCAGGCACTTGTTACATGTACTTTTATGATTCATTGAGATAAAAACATGGAGCTTTCAGTTGGTGTCACATCTGTATGATGGGAAATTAATCCTGAATGACACTAACATGAAGCTGATGCCGATATTCTAGAGGCATCTGCTAACAGAGATTGTGGTTAGCATTCAAGCTCGATGTTTAGGTAGAGAAGCAGGAGTGTGCACAAGAGATCTATCGAAAAGAGAGATGAAATCAATGTTGAAGAATAAAGATTAAGAAGAAAATATGTCCAGAAAATTTATCATTGTTTTAGAAAAAAAATGATTTTCTGATTTTATGCCTATTCCTCCATCCCTGGAAGAAATCTTGGAACTGCAAACCCTGAAAAATCCACTACCATCTCCTTGAGGAGACTAAAAATTTGGTGAACAACCTTGGTTTAGGTTCTCTTTGAGAGAGATAGGACAAAGGAAAGCCATTCTTTTTTTGCTCCTGTCTTCCTGATTTCTTTTTCTCAATGATTGATTAGATGCTGACCCTCTGCTGTGGCAAATAAGTTCTCTGAACTTGTTTGCCATTTTTACTACACTTGTTATTAATTTATATTTAGAAGATCTTCCAAGATTGGATGACATGCTCTTATACGTTAACCATATCAGTCTCATTTAGCAACGGGTCTTTTTCGTAATCATTATTCACACCACTCATGTTATTAAATGTGGTTTGTCATCATTGAAGAGGACACTGCATGTCACAACTTGTAGGTGCTCGGGACCACGATATCTGAAAATTCTTGGTGATAAATCTATGTTCCGTAAGATAAGATCAATTAATTTGAGATTGCAGAAGACATTTACTCCTAAGCACTTTGGCATTGGTAGATCTTCCTTCATCTTGGAAGCTTATCCAGATACAATAATTATTATAGAATACATGTTCATGAAAAACAGATTCTTTGACTGACAACTTTTCCATCCCCAGAATCTGCATTGATGGAAATTGTGTGTTAGACTACTCCATTGTAGAATAATTATAGATAGGATAATTGGTAGGTTGATTTTATTTGTTTATGGGTGAGTTATCTGTATGTGCAGTATGATCCCGAATGCAGTACTTTATTTTAAGATTGCAGTATTTCATGCCATTTACATGACTTCCCTTAGATTAACCTATTTCTTAATCACCTGCTGCTACTTGTAGTATGTGGTGGTTCATCTTGTCTTATATGCATAAAGATTAGTACCGTCTAAACTTTCTGAATCTTTTTTTATCACATAAAGTTGATTTACTTGGTTGATTGTAGTATTGCAATTAATATATGATCAATTGAGTTTCTCTTGGTGGATTTATACAAACAAATTATGAAATATATCATGGTAGATCCTCCCTGGCATTTGCCTCCTGCCCCTTCTGCTTGGGTGCAGCTCTTGATATGTAATAATAATAAAAAAAAAAAGGATGTTGGCTGATCAGATAGGTTTTTTGGAAAGATTTTAGCTCAGAACATACGTACGTAATTAAAGTCACTAAATTAATCCATCTTTTAGTTGCACATAAATCGCACATGTACACTACCTCTTCAAGAGGAATCAACTCCCACAGCAGGCATTCATTCATTATATGCGTCCCTATCCTTGTTTATTACAGCCACATTTAAGACGAACACTAGGCACACATTTATAATCAATTGATTGATGAATAGAATTCTCAGAAACTTAGAGAAGACGCTAAAGGAATTTTAGATCAATGTTGTTGTCAAGATCGGGATTGTATGGTAGAGATTTAGGGAACTCTGGATGGACCCAGTTGTGGATTGTTTAGAAATCCTAAGAAAGAAAGGAAAAAAATTAAAATTAAAACTATAAAGTAATCTCGTTCAAGCCCTATAGATTATCGGACTGGATTACTTTTAAAACGATTCAGTATGATTATTATTTTAGAAAGCAAATCTAAGATAATAATTACAAGTTTTAGTGTCTCATAGGGCATACTGTCAAAACTAGCTAGCTCATTCATTCTACAAGGCTGTTTGTACTTAAAAATGATACAAGCTGTTGTTGTTTTATCCTGGTTCCTTAAAGTTTTTGAGTACTTCAACAGTAGATTACTGAAATTGGCATGCTGACATAGATTCATAAAGGAAGCTAAGAACCAAAGGTTGCAGCAAATATAGATCAAACCAGGAGAATCTACACATCCCTTCCTCACTCTACACTCTCACAATTCAGTAGCAAGGAATAATAGTTCAGAGATTCTTACAATTTCTAAGAGAAGCTCCCCCAATTTCTAAGAGAAGCTAAGAACCAGTTTGCTTTCGCTACTGATTCACCACATGCGATCCAGGTAGTAATCCCTGGCTGCCTCCTTCACCATCTTGGCGGTCCTATTAATCCTCCCCACCATCCCATATTTCAAATTGGGATAAGCTTCTTCGCGTTCTTGTAAGGGAGACCAGGTGTCGCTCAGACTAGTACCGGGCACGGTCTCGTTTGCGTAGACCTGCTTCCGGCGGCTGGATTTCTCTGGTCTCTGCTTCGGCGTGCTCTGAGGCCTCACCTTTGCCGCGGAGGACGAAGTGTTTGCCATGTAGTTGGGAGAGTTCGAGGGGCTCGGAGTAGTATGCCACACAACCACATCTGCGGTTACGTTCATGTACCTCGGTGGAGTTTGTGGGTTGAGGCGAGGAGTGTTTTGTGCTGTCTTGGAGCAGGGAGAGCCTTCAGGGTTTCGGTAATAGTGGTGGTAGTCACGAGAACTCCGGCAGCTGGGGATGGAGAGGCGGGACGGGATCTTGTGTGTGAGTGGAGAAGAAAGTGGCACCGTGGGTTCCTCGAGTGCATTAAAACTACAAGAACCAGTCCTCCGGAATGACTTGGACTTGAGTTGGAAGGTATCCATCTCCACGATCTTTGGACTCCTATCGAGGCCATGGCTCTCTTCGGATCCCGTAGGCTTGCACCTTGCATCTCTGACATTACACCTTTCCTGGGAGAGAAAGAGAGAGGGGGCAAGAGGAGAACACAGAATCAGAGGATGGTGGGTGGTTGGTCGTCGATTGAAGGGTAAAAATACCACAAGTGTTTCGAGGATCTCGTTCGTACGAAGGATCTGCGATGGCAGCAGACTTGTGCGTCGAGTCTTCGACCTTGCTGGGGTGGCAGAGCACGAGCTTCTCGAGGCCTGCCTATATACTGGGCTCTTACAAGAGCTTGCAGTCTGCGGAGGGTTATGGCTGCTTGCTTCCTCACAAGGTAGCCTCTGACTAGAGCCTGCAGCTTCACCAGCGCTTTGAGAGCTCGACGAGCTTTCTTTGCCTGCGTCACAACAGGAACGCCAAATAGATATAGGACCTAATGCCCGGGGCTAGCAAACCAACCGTAGTTGAGAAGCATAAACCAGCAGGTATAAGAAACAGCAATAGAGGAGAGAGAGAGAGAGAATAAGAAGAAGAAGAAGAAGAAGAAGAAGACTAAACAAAAGGACTATCCAGCAGATTCAAATAACTCCTCGAGGATAGAATCAGATGAGGCACTCGAAGTGAAAGAAAGGTGGGATGGATCTCTTCACAAAGTCTACCAGATTTATCCATACCAAATAGCATCTGAAGGCTGTCTGAATCTTGACAGCGGCCCACCGTTCGTAGCTGACATAGGGCGTCGTTCGTTCCGTCCTACGGCTCTTCAGTCGCACCATCGCCGCCTGAGCCGCCGTCACCGCGGCGTTGGCAGCGGCCGCAGTGGCTACCGCCACCGCTATGGCGTGCTTGCTCTCCTCCTCGCTGTCGTCGTGGAAGGAACTCAACCACGCTGCTGTAACAGGACTGTGACCCACGCTTGCGGCTTGCCGGGGTCCGGCAAAACTCCACCCCTTTCGATCTCTGGCGTCGTAGCCACTGGTGCTGGCATCGTCCTTTTGGCCCTTGTTGTCCTTCTTCCCTCCCAGAAGACTCCTCAGCCACCTAGCAGCCCGCCCCATCGCTGAGGAGCTCCTACGGAGAAAGTGAGGGAAAGGAGTGAATCAAACAAGGTAGGGAAGGCATGACGCGAGGGGGTCTATTTAAAAGTTGGGAGATGAGCATGACGGTGGTGGACAGCTAGAGAAATCTTCAAAAAGGAATTTAAGTAACGTAAGGTGTTTCATGGAAGGGAAAAAAAATAGCTTGTGTAGGGAGGATGAGATAAAAGGGGGAAGGAGGGGTTAGGCAGATATGATCGTTGGTTGCACTTGGAACAGTAAAAAATATGCGCTATGGTGAACATCTCGTGTCTCCCAACATTCTCCCCTCACTCAGATTTATCGGCCAAAAAATAAAAAGACATTATAGGTTTTTCCTTTTTTGTTGCCTCCAACAAAAAAAAAAAAAAAAAGCGCCAAGGTAGATTGGAAAGGATAGGGCCCATCTCTTAATACTTGTTGAAGGGGAAAAAAATTTAACGTCGTCGTCCTCGTCCTGCCATCTGTGGTTGTTCCCTTCTCCCTGTAGTCTACATCTTTGACTCGGCCCAGCTAGAAAACACACCGCTTTGTTCCGCTAGAAAACACGACTCCATACCATGGAGGTGGGTGTGGAACACACCTCAAAGAACGAAAAAGCCTGGATCTTTCCCCCGCCCCCCCTTCTTACTTAGCAGGCAACGCTTCGTAAAATGACAGAGGTAAGCGACAGCAGGTAATAAAACTGAGCTCAATGCTTACAACAATGTCGGAGCTTTAGGCCCGGTTTGCAGAGTAACACTCAGTACGACCTCATCGCCTCTCCCTCTTCCTTCCTTGTGCTGATAGTTATCTCCTCGGGAAGGATATATTATCTCAAAGCTCTCCCCCCCCCTTCTCCTAACCCATCGCAGCTGCTCTTAGACGACAAGCCTAAGAACAGGGGAAGCACAAACCAAAGGGAGGGGCTATCCGCCACTGTGTAGGTAAAGGGACGGATACTACACACACGTCGCTCGAGAAACAAGGGAATGAGCTGTGCTTCTCTTCCCCACCACTTTTATGCTTCCATCCTAGCCTCTCTGCTTGAGACCCCCCCTCCCCCCCGATAGGAACACACACACACACACACACACACACACAAACAGGGGGTGGGAGGCTGCTCTATAGAGGAAAGAAAAAAGAAAGATCCTGGGTTTGGTAAACCGTATCTTACTCTGTTTGGTGTGAGAGGCCGTCGTCGTCGTCAGGCTTCCCCGCCCTCAGGGGAGATCTCTCTCTGAGATGATAAAAAGGGTTTGGTCAAAGGGGTCGGTTGCAGAGATCCGCAGGGTATGGCAGCAGTAAAGAGGCCCCCCAAGGAGGAAGTGGTTCACTAGTTACTACTACCCGAGAGAGTAAACGATATGGTGTGTGGGTGTGAGCTACGCGTTCACCTTCTTCTGCTTCTGCAGCAGCGACGTGATGATGTGGTGCAGAGGAAATGGAGAATTCAGGCTAGGCTACCCTTTGGATGGGGAGTAGAGGGAAAGGGAACATTTTATATGGCTACAAAAGGGTTGTTTAGACTTCCGATGCAACTGGTGACGGTGATGATGTAACCCAGCGGGAGTGGCGAGGTCGTGGGATACGGCAGGCGTAGCATATCCTTCGATGGGCATTGAAAATTCCAAAACCCTGGAGACTGGAATTTGACATCTTGCGTTTGCTTTTTTGTCTCCCTTCGTCGGCTCTCTCAGCACACTGTGCCGACTTCCATCGGATGTTGACATTTAAGCTCCTAAACACCTCACTCATCGTTACCGGAGTGTCAGCCCGGTGAACCTTCTTAGGATGCGAAGTTTAATCCTCGCAATCGATGGATCGGTAGGGATGAAGCCCGCATTCGTCGGTCGAGAGAGGTGGAAGAATGGGCTCGCGGGAGGCAGCTCCGGCGGAAGCATAGCGAAGACTGGCGGGTGAAAAAAGAAATGAATTAGTCATAATAATCGTGTGGGGGATGGTGCCGCCGAGTCACGGGCGACGTAAAACGTGAGCCTCTCCTCCTCACCGCTGTAAAGACTCGAGGCGATGCATTTAGAGAGAGGGGAGGCAGTCATTGCAGCTTAAATCACGGGCGGGGCACGTGACAAAGAGATGGGTTTCTCTTGGGAGAGGTTTGGTCTCTCATTACCTGCCTGCCATACACGTGTTACACATTCGCTGCACTGCTGATCCACAGCATTGGGATCCAAAGATACCGCACCCAAATAAAATAATTTTATCTTCTCAGCTGAACCACGACAAAAAGTTAGAGATGGATGTCAAGGTGGTGGGTGGGCCCTCGATTAACACACAAAATTCCAGTATGTATGTACTACATCGCACTCCGACTCTACTTGATATGGTGCTCCTCCTCCTCCTCCGTTCATGATAGTTAATGATGGATTGGGGCTTCTAACGATAGTTAATTGATGGATATCATTGATGGTGCCATCATCATGGTCATCGTGCCAGGCGACAGTCATGGTGATATTTTAAACCCGACGAGCATGGAATCGAATGAACTCGTTCTTTCCTTTATTTATTTATTTTCTTCTTCTTTGATTCCTAAATTCTTCTTCTATCCAAAGCTACGAGTAGGAGGATATTGGCTTACATTGTAGCCAATCACCTGCTGCTTGGAGCTATAAAAATATTGGAGGTCATGGAATATATAAGGTTGGTTCCCTCTACTTGCTGTTGGGAGTGCATTTAAGTTCCCCGACCGCATCACCCGTATGATCTACTAGTCTACGAGCCAGCCACTTGGAACAGTGGGGAGAGGGGAGAGGGGAGAGGGACCGACACTTCCACTGCAGCTCGCCTCCCGTGCAGGGGTTGCATGGCTACAGAAAACAGTGGCGTGCGCCAGAGATCAGTGGCATCAGAGTTCCATCTACTGCTCAAGTCTTCCTGCAACTGTGCAAGTACAGTAGTAGCAACAGCAGCAGCAGCAGCTTGTGCTTCCACAGTGGTCTGGTGTGAGCGAGCGAGTGTCGTCGACCTTGTTGTGCGATTCTCCTGTTGGGGGGTTTGCATGGTGTTTGGGATTACACAGTGGCCCTGCACTGCAGCTCCCGGGGTCGTGCACTTGGCCTTCACCTCCCACCCAAGTGGTACGTCCCTGGAAGTCAGGTCTCTGTTCCATTCTTCCTGGGGCAACCAAGTCTTATAGGACGCCACTATGCAAGGACAGTTGCTGCTCCAGGAAAGAGACTGTGGAACTCCTCCGAATCCATCCATCCATCCATCCTCCAGTTGCATCGAGCTGGGGGGTGACTGCTCCTATTCGACGTGCCAATGTCGAACCTGTTTAACTGTGCTGCTGGTCAAGTCAAGAACAATGTCCGATGGGGATGCAACAGTTGGATGGATGGTGAGTCAGAGAATCTTAGCATGCCCCCCCCCCCCACTTCAACTAATTTGGAGGAGGAAGATGCTTGGCGTTTACTTACTCGTACTACAGTCTTCATTTATAAGCGTTGAACGGGTTATGGAAACCATACCCATTCAGTATCCACCCGAACACGAAGTTGATCTCTCACAGCTTTCAAGCTTACCTTTTAAGCTCTTGGCTTTAAGGAAAGCTTTTTTTTTTTTTTTTTGGGGTGGAAGAATGAATAATCCGTAGGAAAAGTTCCACACACGGGAAGCTGCTCTATTGGGTCCAAAATTAGGGTATTAGCTCTTCAAATCATCTACTTATGTTCATTATTTTAATCCTGTTTATACCTCACCATCCATAGCATCCATCTCATAAACTTATGTCGGACCATTACCAGCTGCGATTACAAATCAATTCGAAAGGAGAATAAAATAAATTCAATAATTGAATTAAATTATCAATTAGGAATGTTGTATGTGCTATAAATTGGAATTTCAACTTTGCTGTCCACACACACCGAGATAACATATCAGCAAGCTTTTCTGTTTTGCAAGTATATATACACATGAAATTTTAATCTTGCAAGCATATGCATGTAGAATTTTCTTTTCTTTTCTTCTTTTTTTTTTTTTTTGCTAGGAACAAAATATAAGGTTTCCTTGGGCCAGTTCAACATGAACAGGGGCTTAATTTATAGATGTATTAATTAAAATTGGATCGATATTATTGGACGATAATAAAATGGACGGCTTTAGAAAAGAACCATTTTATAATAATTCAAAGCGTACCAACAGATACTTCATATTGTTTGGTTGTCTCGTTTGGGTCGAATCTGACGCACCCGTATGACATGCATGCTACGTCATCATAAATCACAGTCAAAATGTTGACAATCTAGTGAATCAACATAAAATCGAACCCGTGCCCGTTGCTTATGCGATTTTTTTTTTTTTTGTTCATCCAACAATTAATGTTTGCTTGAAAAGTCCTTTTTAATTTTTTTTTTACTTTTTCTTCAATTTTAAATTATACTTTAGTTTTTGAGTCTCACTTCCAAACAAAAAACTTATGGTATCTTTATCTTTCTATTCTGCTGTAGAATAATACCTTCCCCATTTCGCCCAATACCCACATTTTTAGCTCTCTACTTCTTCATTTCGCCTTCGCCATTCAAACAGGGGGAAGGCATCTGCGGATCCCGACTTCTTTCGTGATCTTGGAAGACGGAGCCCGGGAGCCTAGTTGTTGGATCGATTAGGAGGTCGAGAGGGGCTTGTCTGATCGGCTTGGAACGGCAGCTCCGAGGACATGGCCAAGGCGGCGATGGCGGTGATCAAGGAACTCAAGGAGCGATGCGCCTCACCAGCCCATCGCAAAGCCGCGGCAGGTGACGGACGTGACGACGGCGGAGATGCACGCGGGGCTCGCTTTCCAGGGCGGGAGCAAGCTTAAGATTCTGATCAGCTACGTCGACAACCTTCCCCCCTGGGTACGAGCCATCTTTCCCTTTACCAGAAAAGGAACCTCCCATTTTTTTTCCACCGATTCATGAAACTTAGCTTTGTTATTTGGCATTTGCATACCTTGTATGATTCCTCTTTACCTGACTTTGTAGTTCTAAGTTAGTTTCTCAAGTGAAGTTATTGAACTTTTATAAACTTGATAGTTTCTGGAGAGTGGAAGAGCATAGGATTCACTCTATGGAAATCGCTCGCTGGGGTTGCTTTATAGTCGTCATCTCCTAGTCTCTGTCTCTGGGACTCCTTGGTGCTTTAACAAACATGGTTGCTAGGTGTGCATTCAAGATTAGATCAGTATAAGACAGGGATGAGACAGGATTGTTTTATGCTTCAGACCTTGGAGGAACCAACTTCCATGTCTTACAATCATCAACAGGCTTTGAGAATGAGCAACAGAAACTAACTTTATAAAAAATTCCTATCTTTCTATGCTTACACTTTGCATTTTTTCCGTTTGTTGATTTTAGTAACTTTGCATGCATTACCCATGTCAAGTTTCCTTGTGGATTTGTTACTTAGTACACTTAGTTTTCAAGTTCAAAAGTGTCTCTTGAATTCATAATGTATCTTCTCACAATTGCTATTTGAGATATTTACATGCATTGGGAGCTTAATATCTTCATGTCTGGGCATTCTATGTTTTGATATATTTTCTTAGCGAGACAAACTAGACTATGTTGTGAAAATTGTGTTCATTTCTCTTGATGGTTTATTGGAACATTATGTATTTAAACTTGTGCAGTCAGGTTGGGAGCTCACAGCTTGCTGTCATTGTTGTTGTTCTTGAAGGCAGGTTGGGGAAGATGTGGTGGCTGAATTGACAAGGGCCGTTGTAAGACAAGGTCACGATATGCGAGTATCAGCACTGGTAAGTTCCTTTTTGTATTCACTTCTTTGAGTTTGGGATGAAATTACTTTTGACTGAGATTTCAATATGTACCTCTGGAGCTGTGTGGTTATTCAACTTTTTGCTATGATCTTCCTTTTCTAGATGAGATAGAATTAGCAACTGTAGTAATTCTTGATTCAGGTTAATTATACAATCCGGACATTAGCTGGGGGGAGATGTTATGATAATGATGTAGTTGCTGCTGTGATACTAGGGACTGGTCCAAATGCAGCCTATGTAGAGCAGTCCCATGCAATACCTAAGTGGCACACTCTTCTGCCCAAATCAGGAGAGTTGGTGAACAAACTTTCGTTTGGCTGACATGTAATGTAAATCTTTTTTCCTTTGGATATGATAAATTGAACATATAACATATAATAAAACAAGATTTCTACTATGTAGCTGTCGGGATAGCTTATTGACATTGTATAAGTTCTTAAATTTCATTTCTATGTAGGTTATCGACGTGGGATGAGGAACTTCAGGTCATCTCATCTTTCTTTAACAGACTATGATAAAAGCATTAGTTTGTGAGGGTTTGAACCCTGGTGAACAGGTGATGTATAAAGTGCGTGACTTATTTCTATCACTAGAATTGTACAGGTGCTATATATTCAAGACTTTTGTCATGACAGATTTTTTGGGAAGTTGATCTCTGTAATGTATCTGAGAAAAATTTTAGGAGAGTCCTCCTGAGATTGGTTAACGAAGCTGCCTTGTTTGGAGATTGTGTTCCATAGAAACTCCGTTCATACTAAGGTACATATAATTGTTGCTATCAAGGAAATATTCTATTTTATGTATAGAATCAGTTAATTGGGGAGTAATGGTATCATATGTTCAGGAGAGTTAAACTTACTGCGGTTAATTGGCTAGATATATTTGATCAACCCTTTGTGGCTGGAATTGAAAATATTTTGCTTGCTTCAGATTTCACTTCTATTTATCTGCCAGGTCGATCTGAATGTATTAGCTATGGTTGTGATGGGATATCTCAGGGCAATGTGATATTAGGTTTTTATTATTATAGTTCCTTGGAGGAACCTTTATGAGCACAGAGTTTAGAATCATCCTCAACATAAACTTGGATAATCTTCTTCAGATCAATTTTATTGATCGTGCATTTTAGGTAATTGATTTTCCAATGGTTCCTTTCATGTAATTTATCTTCAAGATCGTGAAGCAGATATACAGATTTTGTGTCTCTATTCTAACTGAGTTGTCGCAGCCCGAGTTTGAGTTCGCATAACTTCACAGATTGCTTTGTGCTTATAATTTATTTTTAGATCGACTTGTGTTAACCAGCAGCTTGATACGGTGCATAAGATTGAATTCTGTTGATGCTGTTATATGCTTATGTGCATTGTGATCTTGATTGAATCAGTGGTATTTATCTTTCTCCTCTGGTTGGCAATTGTTTTATATCGTGCAGTCTTGGTTTCTTTTCTTCCAGATTTTAAGACTTCGTATTTGATTTTGAACAAATTTTCAACATGAGACTTGCAGGACCCCGATCGTGTCTCAGCCATGCACCACCATACTTCACCTGATCTTAAATGTCGTTGGGACTAAACCGAAGGAAGTCTTGGGGGCACAATCTTCTTGGTTCCTGGCATTCACAAATGGCAGCCTGTCGTATGTAGTTGGCATAATCTTCAGAGGTATTTCCGTATCTTAAAATGATATCTATCGAACGAATCCAAACATTTTGTGGAAGACCCTTTTTTCTGTGGTGGATGCAGTTGTTAGTTTAACCTATGCGATTGCATATGTTAGTAGGGAAAACAAGCTGTGGTCAGTCGGCAGAAGGAAGAAAGCAGAATCTTGTGCAGAGGACGCTGTTCTGATGCTGCCCGTCTTTTTGTCTCCAGCACCGGCATTGCAGTGTGGTGATGGTCTTCTTCCTCTCCCTTTCTTTATTTTTCCTAGTCCTGTTGTCTCTTCACTATTGACAAACAAATGGAGGGGACACAATAACCTTTCGAATTCTGCGCATTCGTCATGTCTCTGCAGCTGTTGCCGTGCCAGAAATCTTCCGCAACTACATCCGGTGATTTCCCTGTAGTGGAGCTACTAGTGCTGGCCATATTCCATTAGATGCTGTTGTTATATTGACCCTCTCTTGGTGATCAGAGATGGTCATGACTGACGAGGTATAACTATTGCTTCAGACGTTGCATGCCAAACCGCTCTCGTCGCCATCATCGGGTGATCCTTTTCGTCGGCTACCCGTCTTCGATGATAGAAGCGGTGCCACGTCGCGCTCAGCGCAGGGTTTGCAATCGTCTCCGTCCGGCCGATTGCACTGATTCAAAATCTGCAGCACGTCCTTCATGGACGGCCTCCGTGAAGGCAAAGACTCCGTGCAGAGAAGCCCCAATTTGAACACCCTGGTTATGTCGTCCATCTGCGGCGAGTCTTTTATGGCCGGGTCTACCGCGTCCCTCAGGTTTGTTCCCTCTTGCATCTGCTTCCATGCCCATTCTGCCAGGTTACATTGCTCCCCCTCATTGTTCGCCTGTCTTCCTGTAGTCAGCTCCAGAAGAACAACCCCGAAGCTGTACACATCCACTTTCTCGTTCAGTCTCCTGGAATACCCGCACTCTGCGTAGGAAGACGACCAGCCACCCTAATATTAGCAGTCTATTCGATGCTTTGAATCATGGATGAAGACCCAATTCGAGGGGGGGCTTTGTTCTTACCTGGAGCCATGTAGCCGAAGGAGCCGACTATGACCGACACCGTGTCGGGCTGCCCGGGCTTGACCAGCATCCGTGCCAGACCAAAGTCGGCGATCTTGGCGTTGAACTCCGTATCCAACAGGATGTTGCTGGACTTCACGTCCCGATGTATGATCGGCGGCGAGCTATCGTGGTGCATGTAGCACAGCCCTCGGGCCGACCCGACGGCGATCTCCAGCCTGGTCGGCCAATGCAGCGGCGCCGCCCGCTTCCCGTGCAGCCACCGATCCAAGCTCCCGTTCCCCATGTACTCGTACACCAGCAGCTTCGCGTCGGGGCTGGAGATGCAGCACAGCAGCTTGATGATGTTCTTGTGCCTGATGGACCCCATGAACTGCACCTCCGACTGGAACTCCTTCTCCAGCTTGGAGTCCAGCTTCCTGCTGCTCCAGATCTTCTTGACGGCCACCGTCTCCCGGGCGCGGTTCCCGAGGTCGACCTTGTAGACGTTGCCGGACCCGCCGCTGCCGATCAGGTTCTCCTCCTTGATGCCGCGCGTAATGTTGGATTCCGTGAAATCCACCGACTGGAAGGAGGTCACGTTCCACACGGCAGGATCGCTGCCGTTGCTTCTCTTCTTGCAGTCCCTGTACACGAAGACGGAGAACGCCGACGCCATCAAGAACACGAGCCCGCCGAGGACGAAGAAGAGGATGCGGAGGCCACGGGACAGCCCGCCCGAGTCGCCCCTTCGGCAGGCGGGGACGTTGAGTTTGGAATTGGCAGCGCAAAGGCTGGGATTCGAGAGGAAGCTTTGCTCGTACGCCGAGCTCTGTAACTTCGCGGGAATCTCGCCGGAGAGCTGGTTGGACGAGAGGTTCAGGAAGTATAGATTCAGGATCGCCATCGCTGTTGGGATCGAGCCGGAGAGCTCGTTCGCCGATAGGTCGAGCGAGGTCAGCACCGGCAGCGACCCGATCGCCACCGGGATGTGTCCGGTCAGCTGGTTGTGGCTAAGGTTGAGATCCGTGAGCGACTTCAGCACTGACAAATCCGACGGGATCGTTCCGGTGATCATATTGCCTCCCAGTGAAAGGGACTGCAGCCGCGAGAGTCCTGTTAGGACCGACGTGAGGTTGCCGGAGAACATGTTG
Source organism: Ensete ventricosum (assembly GCA_029747655.1). NCBI lineage: Eukaryota > Viridiplantae > Streptophyta > Magnoliopsida > Zingiberales > Musaceae > Ensete > Ensete ventricosum. The sequence continues at coordinate 6,622,937 of JAQQAF010000009.1, read as the reverse complement.
TTACTCGCCAAAAACACCACCAAGTTGCCCGCCGAGGACGGGACTTGGCCGCTGAATCGATTGTTCTGGATGTTTAACCGCGTCAGGTTCCAGGGAAGCTTGTCCGGGAGGCCGCCGGAGAAGGCGTTATTCCCCATGATCACGGTCGTCAAATTCACCGCCGACCAGATCCCGTCGGGCACCTCCCCGGAGAATCTGTTGCTCTGTACCTGAATGTTGTTGAGCGTTGAACAGCTGCCGAGGGACGGCGGTATCTTTCCGCTCATGTTGTTGTTGAAGACCACGATGGAGGTGAAGGCGCCACCGTCGCAAAGGCCGTCCGGTAGCTCACCAGAGATCTTGTTGTCGTCGACCTCGATGTTCCACAGACGACAGTGCTTGCCCAAGTCCGGTGGCAACACGCCTGTTAAGCTGTTGTTGAATAGCCGGAGATCGGTCAGTGACGGCAGGAGGCCGATGCTCGCCGGTATCTCGCCAGATAAGCGGTTGTAGTACATGAAGAGGACAGACAGGTTCTGGAGCTTGCCAAAGTCTTGCGGGATGGACCCATTGATCTGGTTCATCGATACATCAATCTCTTCCAGGCGTAGTGCTCCGATGGTCCCATCAATCGTGATCGGCCCGGATAAGTCATTCTTGTATAGATACAAGTAGACCAGATTCGGGAGCGCCCAGATTCCGGCGGGGATCGTTCCGGTGAGCGAGTTCTCCGACAAGTCCAACTGCACCAACGCTTCCAGTTTCGAGAACCAAGGTGGTATCTGGCCGACAAGATTGGCACTGGTCATCCACAGGAAGCCCAGCTGAGTCAAGTTGCCGAACTTGGGCGGAATTCCGTTGGGAGCAAAAGGGTTGTAGGCGAGACGGAGCGACCGGAGACGGGAGAGGTTGCCGATCTCCGCCGGGAAGCTTCCGTTGAAAAGGTTGTTGTTGAGGAACAATTCTTGGATCGCCGGAGACCGGCCGATGGCGGGAGGGACGTCCCCGGAGAAGTTGTTGGAGGAGAGATCGAGGTGCGTGAGCAGGCGCGAGAGGCGGTCGACGTCGTCGGGGATCACGCCAACGAAGCGGTTCTGAGAGAGATCAAGGTACCGGAGGCTGGAGCAGTTGTAGAGGGAGGTGGGGAAGGAGCCGGGGATGTTGTTGTAGCTGAGGTCGAGGTAGGTCAGGTTCCTGAGGCTGCAGAGGGAGCGGGGGATCGGTTGCGAGATCTTTGGGGTCGTCTGGCCGTCGAGCGTGATGTTGACGACGGAGCCATCGGCGGCGCAGCCGACTCCCGTCCAAGCACAATAGGAGGAGGTGGTGGTGTCGTTCCAAGAGGCGAGAACGGGTTGGTCTCGCCATTCCCTCTTGATCTGCAGGAGGATTCGCTTATCGTCGTCGGATACCGTTTGTGATGCGGCTCTGAGAGCGAAGCAGAGGGAGAGATAGGAAAGGAGGAAGAAGGAGACTTCACGTGTTGTTCTGGCCGCCATTTTTGAGCCTCTGTGCCAGGAGGCTCTGCTGCTCCTCTTGGCTGGCCTAAATGGTATAGGGAGGGGATGCGTCTCAGCGGCAAAGGAAACGAAATGATGCTTCTGCTTATGTACGTACAGTGTGATGGTGAAACACTTGTTGCGATTGGATGGATTCTGTCCACAGTAGAAAGGGATTAATTGAGGTGTGCCGCAGTATGGACTTTTTTCTTTTGGGGGCGTAAGTGTTCCCCTCTGGAAACTTTCAACGGTCAGCGGTCGACGCTGTTGACTTTTAAACAGGGCCCATCGAGACCTCGCCTGCGGGTCCCGCGTAAAGATGAGGAACACCTGTGATTGAGGTAACGTGTAGTAGAAGTTTCGGAGAAGTGGGGGCTGCGCTGGATGACAGATGGAGAGGTCCAGCGTGGATCTCATAAAACGGGGACCGAGTAACTTTTGTTTGATATATTTAGAACTAACTGCTTTCACTTGAGAGTGAAATATTTATATTTATATTTATATTTTTGCTTCAAATTCAACAATACAAAACGCCTCTATCTTATATCATGTTTTAGTCTATTTCTAGATGCGCCTAGAAAGAGGCTCGTAACAAGTCTTTGAATTAAGTAATAAAAACGTACCTAGAAATATATATATATATTACATGGTATTGACTTCGCAATCATCATAGATTATAAAATATTAAGTATATTTAATGAAGAAATACTCTCCATTCATTTAGTGTGGTATCATTCATTATCTTCGAGATTTGAGGTGACATGATAATATATTGTTATTATATCTAAGTTTATTGAATTTTACGTACTAAAGAATTCTCATTTTGCTGCCATCCATCTTTTATTATAGCTAATCATATGATTCTTTGATTTATAGATTGGATGACAACAATCAACGTAACAACATAATTGGAATCATTCATCGGTCATGTAGTTGGGGCTTCACCCTTAGTGCCAAAAAAAAGTTCATTCCCAAGACTTATTATCTAGCAAACGTTAATGGAATATGTCAGCATGATTTTGTTCCTCCCACGTGCATAAGATCATCCACGTCGATCGGAAATGAGGTATCAAGCTCAGCTCAGATCTATGTATGGGGAATCTCCATCTCGGGTTGGGAATTCGGGTTCCTCTTCCTCGAGGTCCACAGCGAGGATCCTGCATGAAAGTTTCATCAGGGTGGGGCGCCCGATGTGACTCATTCGATGATCAAGTCAGTGCCCTAAATGGTTTTGTAGTCTTGGTGTAGAAGAGTGAGTGTCCGAGAGAGTGAGATAGCGAGCCCTCGTTTTTCTGCCCTCAGATGGGGGTTTTATAGATATCAGTCAAAGGGTCGATCGTACCCTTGGTCTCACCTCTGTCGTCAGGCCGGGCATGGTGGGTAGGTATGGCTAGTCGTTGTCCGTCTGATCGACATGGCGCAAAGGCGTGACACGTCATTATTCATTAATTGGATTTCAGTGCAACCTGCACTACCGTGACAACCAAGTCATTGCTCTACCACCTCGGCCACAGGGTCTACGCCAGTCGGGTCGATGTCAGATCTCAGTGCTGTCGTGGACTATTGACCTGCCATGAGTCTCGATGAGCTGGGCCGACCCGTTATTTGCCCTATCAAAATCATGTTTCTTCGATGATAAAAGAAGAAGACACGTTTGTGGATGATCAACATCAAAATTGAGGTTGAACAAAAAAGTTTACAATATACCAAAAGGGTATAACCTCAAATCATTGCTCTTCACATGAAAAACAAAAAAAGAGAGATCACATATAAATTCATCTATCTTTCTCTCCATCAAACTCTTTTCAGAAACTAGATACTTTTTTTCTAAAGAAAAATAAATATTATGTCAAAAAAATAAGCAAATACAATCTTTATTCTGAATAATAATAATAATAATAATAATATAATAATAATAATAATAATAATAATAATAATAATAATATGAGAGAGTTTTTCATATTACCTCTGATATAATAAGTTCCCACAATAGAGATGTTATTACAAAATCATCGATCTTATATAATAACTAAACTATAGATCAAACTTTTTATCTTTTTTAGTTTATTAATTTTTAGAAAATATGAATCAATTTAAATCTTCGAATCTAATTTTTCTTACCTTTTGTGAAGAAGAAAAACTTTTTACTGTTGGGGCTGCCTTTTGCTGACATCGTGAAACAAACACACAGGCTTTCTCTCCGTCTCTGCCATTCTTCCGTGGTTTGGTGCCATATGAGTTGACGCCAATGGAAGGTGGGAACGCGATATGCTTAAGGGTTCTCCGCCGACGAAGTAGAAAACTAAGCAAAGGAGGAGAGTCCCTTCGACGACCCCAACACGGTCTTCTGGATCTCTCTGTCTTCGGAAGTCTGCCACGTCAAATAGATGCGCACGTGTTCCTACCGCCGCACCACCTTTTTTGGCAGTCATCGTTGATCATCTAGAACTGATAATTTTGACCCGTCATTTGGTTGACTTCCTACACCCGTCCTCATCGATTTGCTGCCCCTTATTAATTCCAACACACAAACTGTGGACAGAGTAGCTATCAAGTAATCTTCTTCTCCGGATTGCAGTCTCATGCGTCGAGACGTCCGTACTTTCCCCAAGTGGGTTTGATCTCTCTCTCTCTCTCTCTCTCTCTCTCTCTCTCTCTCTCTTTTTATATTTATATATATATATATATATAAGATTGATATTTGGACAATTCAATCATACGTCACTTTGAGATACACTTTGGATTAGTATACACTAAGATGGCTAGTCATTCTTATATCACGAATGATCATTATTTATTCGTAACACTTCTATTTTTTGTTTTATTTTATGTGATTTTTTTTGAAAACTATGAATAAGAATTATTTATAAGATTGTAGAGCAATCATTTATTAAAATGCATAAAACTATATCAAAATAGTCTAATTTTCATGTGCATGGTCTATTTTATAAATACTACCATACAGAGATAATCTTGATGGGAGAAAGTTTTTTAATTATTTATTTTTGACTTTATGCTATTGCCTATAAATAGATAGGATCTCTTAGGGGTTTAATATAATAATAATATCTGAAAAATATAATAATCGAATACGAGACATGCTAATACGTGGGGTATGCTAATGTGTAGATATGTGATATAATTAAGATATTATAAATCTTCTCTCATCTCCCCTAGTCAATCATTGAGAGATTATAGATCTTATCTCATAATTTTTTTTATCCTTAAATCCATCGATCATAGCGATTATATGATGAATAAAACGAGATAAGAAGGTGAGTATAGTTCTCCTTATATATCGATATCACTACATATCTCAGATCTGATGATGGTTTGCTCGTAGATCAAAGAATAAATTTTTTAGATAGCATTGAAAGGTGCAGATAGTAAATCTTTATATCTATTGTTATTTGATTTTAGGTTTTTGACATTGAAGTCTTCCACTTAATAGTATCATATTATGATTTTTATGCTTACATTATGATAAGGCATATTTTTGCTCGTCCCAACATATACTTCGATGTTACATTCCAAAAGCTAAGTACCGTCGGTTCAGCTCAGATAAAGGTCTCGAGAAGAAACGTTGCCTCGGACCACTGCTCGAAGGGCTAGGCCCAAGCTACATCCCTTGCCTCCATCATAAAGTTTCCTTCTGTACGTCTCATACATAGTAGAAAGACATGTTTCAACCCAAACAATGGCCCATGAAAGAATCATGCCTACTGCAGATACACAATAAAAGCAACCAACACAACAGTTGAAATTAACAAACATGTTAGGAGTTCAACCACCAATCAGCGTACGACGTCGACCTACCACCCACATGCATTAACCAACTTCGTACGACTTTTGCCTCCTCGGTTAGTATAAAAGGTGCCCAGACAAATAAGCAAAGGGACATTCTTTAACACTAGACATATAACACAAAATAATTTACTTCGTTAAGTTAACCGTCGGAGGGGCCGAGTCGATGTGGAACCTCACCCCCCGACCGCAGTCAGTATCAACGATCGGAGAGTCAACTGAGGAATGAAAGGATGCACTGGCAAAGGGAGAAGCTTTGCCCATGGAAGCCGACCAAACAAGGTTCCCCGACCAAAGATAAGCAACTCCCCTCGGAACGTTGCAACAGACTCCAAGCGGTTGTAGCTCAACCAAGGACCAGAAGTCGACTCCAGGATGAGGCGATCGCCCGGGTTCCCAATCTACCAGCCGACGTCCTGAGGAGCTAGCACATCCCTCGGGCGCCAACGAAGAATCCCCCGAGTGTCCATGTGTACGCGCGCAGTAGTAAGTTGAGGTGACACCTCAGCCTCGATAAATAAGATGTATAATATTCTTTTGGAATTATAACGTTTGGCAAACTCGGTAGTGTTGGCTTGTAACCCAAGCAGAGGCAATAGGGTGGTGGTTGGTTGTTGTGGTCACCAGCCCGAGTGTGGGGACTTGGCTTGCCTGTTTCTCGAGACATATGGGCACCGCGTCGGGTTGGTTTCACTGAGCAGCGATTACCTCTCTCACTTGATGGTGGGGGAAAGATTACAGAGGCATCATGCTGGTTTTTATATTATTATAGAGCAGCAGCAATTACCTCTCTCACTTGATGGTGGTTTATAACAGTATAGGAACAAGGGCTCTTAAGCTTCCAGCCTACAATCGGTCTCCAAACCCGGATAACTCATGAAAGAATTTCGATCCTGAATAGCCTCCGAGAGGTTATCTACACTAGACCGACAAAAGTCCTCCTTTTCGAACGCGGCCCCCACCTCGTCATTCATACCAACTACAAGTCTTGATCGACTCCGCCCGTTTCAAATCCTGATCGGTCCCACCAATTTTGATTTTGACTTAAAAGCCAACATTCCCGAAACGAAGCCTATGAAGCAAGCATATCCCAAACACAAGCCCCGCACCCTAGTTCTCTCAAGGCGCGACCCCCATTCGGGGAGGAGAGAATGATAGGGCATATTTTGGCCCATCTAGCATATACTTCAACGTCACCTTCTAAAAGCCAAGTAAACACGACCGACTTTGCCCAGATCAAGGTCTTGGGAAGAAGCGCTGCCCCGAAAATTTAGTGGACTATATCACCACTCTACCTCACCTGAATCTGAGACCCAGTCAACAAATTGATGGAGGATTCCATACAGATCCAACTATGATAAATATAATAACATTTGTTAGAAATACGATGAGAGTTCCAACAATCTAAAGGGGAAGCAGTAGTTGACCCCACCTCAGGTTAGTCTTTATTCATCCAGAAAATCTAGGAAGAATTGATTCCAATTAACTTTTGCCTCTGTCATTGGAGGCATTTAATGATAGTGCACATTACAACTTTTAAGACATAAATATCATTGTATGACATTTCAGATACTCTGATGTGATGCACCTTCCTAACCACGTTAAGAGGACCAAGATAAGAATGATGTGACTGAAGATGTTTTTCTATATAATTTTTTGCCCAACTCATGAGGGAGTTTGAACTTTACTTTGTCGGTAATATGCACCTAAGGCTATAAGTGACAATGCTTATTGGACGTATGCAAGGGGAGGGAAGCACTTGAAAACTTCATTGTTCAGTTGGCCAATGAAATTTGAGACTTGGTAGATGCTCATCAGTCATTCATAATATAGACCTTCGTGATGATGCTCAAGTCCTTTCATATCTTCTGGTCATTAATTGAGAGGTCACCAGCGATAATACATTATCGTTGAGACAATGGTCTCCAACAAGCATGAGGAGTCACATAAGAGGATGAAGAAAGAGTGACCACAATGCACCCTAACCCTGAGGTCATTGTGATGAATGAGGAATGAATGACCTGAGTTACTTCACCCAATGTTTGAGCTGAGCTTTTTCTATATAAAAGGGATTTTTTTTTAAAGGACTCTCTCCAACTGAAGACTATATTAGCAAAAAAAAAAGATAAGTCAAAATTAATGCCGGTTCTATTGAGATTATGACCACGTGGTGCATGAATATTCTAAGGCTGTGAAAGCGCGCGCCTCAATCGGTAGGTAGCAATAGAGTGGTGGGATTGTTGTGGGCTTTGCTCGTTCCAAGTTAGGTAGCTGAGCCCACATGGGATCCTAATGCCAAAGGAGCAAATAGAAAACACAAATGCTCAAACTGTTTATGTTGCTATAAAGATTATGAATCACATGTTCCTTAATTTTAAGTATCTAAAGAGTGTTCTCTCGCTTGATATTATGAAGAGTGTAATTAACTTGAGGTTTGCAGATCCACAATTTGTTGCAGTTCATTAGGTATATGTCGTTCATCTACAATTCATCAGGTCTAGCTAGCCATGATTCGTGTTGTGTCGCTCAAGGGATTCCTTTTTTATTTAGCTCTCATCACAATACATATTGTATCCTTTTTTATTTAAGAGAACAAAGATAAGAGTGAGGAGGGAGAGGGCGCAGGCAGAGAGTGGCAGTGGAGGATAACCATAGTTGGGGTTATAACCGGATTTGTTAATTAATGTTTTGTTTGTTTGTTACAGCGGAGCAGAATCATGACTTTTTTAAGGAATCCTACCAAATGCACCGATTTTTATGAGATTAGGTTTATAACAGGATGCAGTTTGTATTCGTGTGGGTGAGCACCATCTTTAGTCCCACATCGCTTGCTTATTTATATCCTCGAGCAATTATATAAGGCAGTAGAAGGACATCGATCGCCGAGCCCGATAGCGTGGGCTTGTAACCCGAGCGGAGGCAATAAGATGGTGGGATGATTGTGTTCAGCTCCAGTGGGTTGGGGGCGGCCGTGCAATACTTGGCTTGCCCGTTCCAAGTCAAGCAGCTGAGTTATGTGACACGGGCGAAAGCTCGAGCCATATGGAATCCTGAAGCGGAGGATACCGCGTTAGGCTGGTTTCACAGAGCAGCGTTTACCTCCCGCTCTTGACGGTGGAAGGATCACAGGCTGGTGCACGACCCCCCTCGACACGCCCATTGGGCCAACGCTACTCAAACCACCATTTTTTTTCTGTTTTCAAAGTATATGATTATAATGATTTGACGATACAAGGTAATGTGCATCATCTTTAATCCCACTTCACCTATTTTTTTGACAATAGAAGCTTCATCGAGATACTTTGTTAAAGGAATCATGACTACCGTGAGCATCATCTTTAATCCCACTTCACCGATCCTTTATATGACATAAGCTATTATAGGAGGATGTAGAAGGTAATGTGCTTAGCTTCATCGAGATAATTTGTTGTAAGGGAATCATGACTACCATGAGCACCATCTTTAATCCCACATCACCAATCCTTTATATGACAAGCTATTATAGGAGGATGTAGAAGGTAATGTGCTTAGCTTCATCGAGATACTTTGTTAAGGGAATCATGACTATCGTGAGCACAGTACCTTCCGCTCTAGACAATGGAAGGATTACATGCCGGTGTACGCCGCTCGAGCCATATGAGATCCTAAAGCAGAGGACACCGCGTTAGGCTGGTTTCACAGAGCAGCGTTTACCTCCCGCTCTTGACGGTGGAAGGATCACCGGCTGGTGCACGACCCCCCTCGACATGCCCATTGGGCCAACACTACTCAAACCACCACCTTTTTTTTTTCAAAGTATATGATTATCATCATTGCTTTGAAACGGGCAAGCCAAGTTCTGCACGACCGAACCCATACCCTTAACAAAGTACCTCGATGAAGGCTCGAGCCATATGAGTTCCTAAAGTCGGAGGGTAGCGCGTCAGGGTGCCTTCACAGAGCAACGATTACCTCCCACTCTTTGACGGTGGAAGGATTACAGGTCAGTGTACGCCGCACTCGTCTTGACAACTAGAACTTTTCTTGCGAACATGATTATCATCATTGCTTTGACGATGGAAAGTAATGTGCTTAGCTTCATCGAGGTACTTTGTTATGGGAATCATGACTACCGTGAGCACCATCTTTAATCCCACATCGCCAATCATTTATATGACATAAGCTATTATAGGAGGATGTGGAAGCACCTCAAACGTCGAGCCTGGTAGCGTTGGCTTGTAACCCGAGCGGGGGCAACAAGGTGGTGGGATGTTATGGTCAGTCTGATGGGTATGGGTTTGGTCGTGCAGAACTTAGCTTGCCCGTTTCAAGTCAAGCAATTGATCCATACGACACGGACGAAAGCTCGAGCCATATGGGATCCTAAAGCGGAGGACACCGCGTTAGGCTGGTTTCACAGAGCAGCGTTTACCTCCCGCTCTTGACGGTGGAAGGATCACAGGCTGGTGCACGACCCCCCTCGACACGCCCATTGAGCCAACACTACTCAAACCACCATTTTTTTTTTGTTGCAGTTCTTCATTTCACTTCATGAATTCTAACTTAACTTTGATCCGATGATTATATAAGTGAAAAACTCATATATGAAGATGCATTGGAGAATCCCAACAAATCATGCATATATACAATATCTAGTATATATGTTGCCTTTGAGGTGTGCACCTTCCAAGCTTAGGACTATTAGGTGATAGAGTGCGTATACAACATATTTTGGCATAAAGTTCGCCTTGCTAAGGTACCATCATATGTTCCATCACATCATCCACTAATAAACCTTGATGTTGGATAGATGAACTATATAATTTTTTTTTAAGCAAATGACAAATAGAATCTATCATGCGAACATGATCATCAACATCATTGATTTGGCTTCATCGAGGTATCATGATACATCCAAATTTGAATGAGAAGTCATGGTGTCCTAATATCCATGTAAGAGTCGATGTGGATACATATCGATATCCAACTATATTACACATTATGCCTTCCTCAAGAACTTAAGTTTTTCACTTATTTTAGTAATAAAAATAACTAACTGATTGTTAACACATAGGGATCATCGACTGGTGAGTTAGTTCGATCAATTTTTTGTCGAGTGCCAGTCCCTTTTGGTGATTCCTCCCAGTTAGGTTGGGGGTCAGACACTATCTTCAGACAACTGGTTTGGGAGCCATGTGGTCGCTTTGCTGGGTTGTGGCTCCGGGCTGTCGCGACGATCTTGCACAACAAGCCAACGTCGATAGCGTCTCGACTCGATCACTGATGCTTAACTCAGCGAAAAATGAAGAGGGAGGAAGACAATAATAGCATAAAGAGTGTAAATGAGAGAGTATAGGATTTTGTGCCAGCCCCTTACGTCTATGGTCTGGGGCTTGGGTTTTATACTTGGGTGTCGAGCAGTCTAAATGTGCATATGTCAATCAAGAGGTAGCTGAGGAGCCTAGGGTATACTTATAGTCGTTAATGTGGAGGCATGGCTTTTGCTGAGATATTAGTCAAGAGACGGTTGGAGATAATACGAAGGCATGGCTTCTGCTAAGATGTCAACCAACAGATGGTTAGGAAAGTTGGGGCATGTTGCTAGTCATTAATGCAGCGGCATAACTTCTACTAAGATGCCAATGAGGAGGTGGCTAGAGAAGCTAACCCGGGTGGCAAGAGGAGGTGGTAGTGCCAAGCTTTTCCCTATCATTAATATTTAGTGTGTGTATGTAAGTCACAAATAGGATTTCTATTACTTTGTCTCATTTTATTTAGACAACACCAAAAAGTTTAGCTAATTTTGAACTCTCATTAATCTTTAACCAAAATGTTTAATTTTTTATGTGCCCAAGCTCAATCAAAGTTTTAGTTGTTCCACTATTCTTATCCCAAAAAAAAACTTTTTCATGAACTCTATGATTTTATTGTGACAATCACATGCATTTTACTTCGTAAATATTAAGTTTAAGATTTGATAAGACCATAATTCAGTTGTCGATTAATGGAAGGAATAAATAATAATAATAAATTAAAAATAGTCATGTTTAGAAAAAATATATTAGAAGGGATCTTAAATAAAAAGAAAGAAAAGTGTAACAATTATCGTACATGATATGCCTTCCAAGTATGTATATTCTTAAAAAAAATATTATTGGGTGACTATATATTTTAAAATTTTAAACTATACAATATATGTTTTAACTCCGTCATCGTCGATCGCGAACGAGAAAGGCAGGGGGCATGGCCCTCGTGCCCTTGCTCGATGTCACCAATAGCCCTTCTTTGTCATTGGTCGCGGACGAGGAAGGAAGGTAAGCAGCTTGCATGCTCTCGCCATCGCCTGCAAGCCCCTCTCATGTCGATCATGAAGGTGGCCAAGAGTGTCACATGCAATTGATGATTGTTCAAGGCGAAGGCATGACTTGGCGCACAAGCCAACTAGTTCATGGAAGCATAGATGACCAAGGGTTTGCGACCTCCCACCCTATTTTGTCATCCTTAGCGAAGGAAAAGGGAGGTAGGATACCGATGTAGAGTAGAGGTTATGATGGGTTCGACAAAGGCATAAGTAAAATGATCATTTCTTGCAAGAAGAGATGTTTTATAGAAATATGTAAATGTTTGAACGCTTTGTGGAAGGATTACAAGCCGGTGCACGTCACACTCGCCATGCCCATCGGGCTAACACTGATCAGACTACTAATTCCTTTTTATCTCAAGAGAACAACAACATTTAAAACTCAAACTGTATAGACCCAATTGCCACTGATCGAGGCTATCTCAAAAGAATAATATTTAAGACTACAACCATATAACGAAGTGGGGGGTGTATGACCATATGTTCTCCTAAAGCGGAGGGCACCGTGTCAGGCTGGTTTCACAGAGCAGCGTTCACCTCCCTCTCTTGATGGTTGAAGGATAACAGGCTGGTGCACGACCCCCCTCGATACGCCCAGTGGACCAACACTGATCAGACCATCATTTTTTGGTTGGTTGCAGTTCATTCATTACGAGGGATTGACGAACTATATGTTTTCAAAGTATATAGTCAAATGACAAATAAAATTTTTCTTGTGAACATGATTATCATCATTGCTTTGACGATAGAAGGTAATGTGCTTAGCTTCATCGAGATACTTTGTTACGGGAATTATGACTACCGTGAGCACCATCTTTAAAGCGGTGGGCTGCTCGAGCCATATGTGATCCTAAAGCAGAGGGCACCGTGTTAGGCTGGTTTCACAGAGCATCGTTCACCACCCGCTCTTGACGGTGGAAGGATAACAGGCTGGTGCACGACCCCCCTCGATACGCCCAGTGGGAGAACACTGATCAAACCATCATTTTTTGGTTGGTTGCAGTTCATTCATTAGGAGGGATTGACGAACTATATGTTTTCAAAGTATATATTGTACACGTAGTCAAATGACAAATATAATTTTTATTGTGAATATGATTATCATCATTGTTTTGTCGATAGAAGGTAATGTGCTTAGCTTCATCGAGATACTTTGTTAAGGAAATCATGACTACCGTGAGCACCATCTTTAAAGCGGTGGGCACCGTGTCAGGCTGGTTTCACAGAGCAACGTTCACCTCTCGCTCTTGACGGTGGAAGGATCACAGGCTGGTGCACGACCCCCCTCAATACGCCCATTGGGCCAACACTGATCATACCACCATTTTTTGGTTGCAGTTCATTTATTAGGAGGGATTGATGAACTATATGTTTTCAAAGTATATATTGTACGGTTGCAGTTCATTCATTAGGAGGGATTGACTAACTATATGTTTTCAAAGTATATATTGTACATGTAGTCAAATGACAAATATAATTTTTCTTGTGAACGTGATTATCATCATTGCTTTGTCGATAGAAGGTAATGTGCTTAGCTTCATCGAGATACTTTGTTAAGGGAATCATGACTACCGTGAGCACCATCTTTAATCTCACATCACCTATCCTTTATATGACATAAGCTATTATATGACAAAGTATATATTCTACATGTAGTCAAATGACAAATATAATTTTTCTTGTGAACATGATTATCATCATTGCTTTGTCGATAGAAGGTAATGTGCTTAGCATCATCGAGATACTTTGTTAAGGGAATCATGATTACCGTGAGCACCATCTTTAATCCCACATCACTAATCCTTTATATGACATAAGCTATTATAGGAGGATGTGGAAGCAACTCTAATGTTGAGCTTGGTAGCGTTGGCTTGTAACCCGAGCGGGCCAACACTAACCAGACCATCACATTTTTTTGTTGCACAGCTTTTGCTTCTCTTCAAATCCCTTAAAAGAGATTTGATCTTCTTAAATAAAAACGCATATATACAATATCTACTATATATTATTACATTTATGTGTGCACCGTTCAAGCTTAGGACTATTAAATGATAGAGTGCGTATACAACATATTTTTATCGAAAGCTCGGCTTTCGATATCCAAATATACTATGTATTATTCTCTTCTCAATATCTATATTTTGACACATATCGATATCCAAATATACTACGTATTATTTTATTCTCAAAAACTTAAGTTTTTCACTTATTTTAGTAATAAAAATAACTAATTGACTGTTAACACACAGGTACCGTCGGTCGGGTGAGTCAGCCCGATTAATTCTTTGTCGAAAGTGCAGGTCACTTCTGGTATGGGGCTTGGTTTGGGAGCCACGTGACCACTTTGCTGGGTTCATCCAGGTTGCAACTCTAGGCTGTTAGGCGATCTTGCATAATAGGTCGGTGTCGATAGCGTCCTGACTTGGCCCTTGTAATGCTTAAATCAGTGAACAACGGAAAGAGAGGAAGACAATAGTATGAGTCTAAATGAGAGAGTAGAAGGTTTTTTGCTCGCCTCTTGACATTGGGCTTGAGTTTTATACTCGGGTGCTGAGCGATTTGGACATGCATATGTAAGTCAAGAGTAGCGATTAGGGCCATATGAGTTCCTAAAGTCGGAGGGCAGCACGTCAGGCTGCCTTCACAGAGTAGCGATTACCTCCCGCTCTTGATGGTGGAAGGATTACAGGCCGGTGTACGCCGCACTCGCCTTACCCATCGGCCAGACCATCATGTTTTTTTGTTGCACAGCTTTTGCTTCTCTTCAAATCCCTTAAAAGAGATTTGATCTTCTTAAATAAAAACACATATATACAATATATTATTACATTTATGTGTGCACCGTTCAAGCTTAGGACTATTAAATGATAGAGTGCGTATACAACATATTTTGATCGAAAGCTCAGCTTTCGATATCCAAATATACTATGTATTATTCTCTTCTCAATATCGATATTTTGACACATATCGATATCCAAATATACTACGTATTATTCTATTCTCAAAAACTTAAGTTTTTCACTTATTTTAGTAATAAAAATAACTAATTGACTGTTAACACACAGGTACCATCGATCGGGTGAGTCAGCCCGATTAATTCTTTGTCGAAAGTGCAGGTCACTTCTGGTATGGGGCTTGGTTTGGGAGCCACGTGACCACTTTGCTGGGTTCATCCAGGTTGCAACTCTAGGCTGTTTGGCGATCTTGCATAATAGGTCGACGTCGATAGCGTCCTGACTTGGCCCTTGTAATGCTTAAATCAGTGAACAACGGAAAGAGAGGAAGACAATAGTATGAGTCTAAATGAGAGAGTAGAAGGTTTTTTGCTCGCCTCTTGACATTGGGCTTGAGTTTTATACTCGGGTGCTGAGCGATTTGGACATGCATATGTAAGTCAAGAGGTGACTGGGGAAGCTGGGGTATGCTTCCAGTAATTAATGAGAAGGCATGACTTTTGCTGATATATCAATCTAGAGACGACTAGAGAAGCTAGGGTATACTGCCAGTCATTAATGCAAAGACATAGCTTTTGCTGAGATGTCAGTTAGTCAAGAGGTGGTTAGGAAAGTTGGAACATGCTGCTAGTCATTAATGTGGAGGCATGACTTCTACTAAGATGTCAGCCAATATATACACAAGATATTCAATGATAGGGAAGTGGCAATGCTAAGCTTTTCCCTATCATTGAATATCTCGTGTATATATGTTAGTCATAAATACGCTTTTGTATAACTTTGTCTCATTTGATTTAGACAATACCAAAAAGTTTAGCCAAATTTTGAACTCTTATTGAGTTTTAATCAAATTTTTAAATGAACTCTTATTGAGTTTTAACCAACTAGTGCATAGAGGCATATATGACCGAAGGTTCACGACCTTCGGTAGAAATTTTTAAGTAAAATGATACTTTCTTGCAAGAGGAAATGTTTTGTAGAAATTTTTAAATATTTGGACGCTTTGTGAGAATTTTTGAAAACTAGATCTTTTGACGGTGGAAGGATTACAGGACGGTGGAAGGATTACTTGCCGATGCACGCCGCACTCGCCTTACCCATTGGGCTAACACCGATCGGACAACCAATTTCTTTTTATCTCAAGAGAATCACAACATTTAAGACTCAAACTGTATAGATCCAATTGACACCGATCAAGGCCAATAAATGTTGCAATGACGACGTTGTTGTAGTTGCCCCAAGTAGCGACAGTCACCCTAGCCGTCATAGCCTAGGATTATTAATTTTTGAAGGACAATTATAATTTTCTGTGGGATATATAATGAAAATATTTGATTTATGAATGACATAACTATCAAAGTTGATTTAAGAACATAGATTGTAATTTTTTGATTTCTAACGGGGGATGAGGGCAGCTCATAATATGGTGCCTTAGACTCTTATTTACGTGAGCAGATGAATAGAGGGTGACCTTCATCTTCTTCTTTCATCTTGAATATCACATGATCATTATGTGTCAGATGAAGATTAACTGATTATGTATTTCCTATCAATTTTTTTCATACGAAAGTTTAATTGATTATGTACTTCCTATCAATTTTTTTCATACGAAAGTTGCAGCAATGCGGTCAGCTGATGTAGTAAAAATTTAGCTCGAAACATATTGAATCCCCAATGTAAGAGAAAAATGGGTATCTGATGTTTCAAGATCAAGGGTTGGGCAATCTTAAAAAGCCTTGGGGTCTACAGGGCATCTTCTGTTGGCCTGTTCTAAGGGGATGGAATGGTTTGAGGTGGTGGGAACCATGATTGAAAGTTTTGATGGAGTTCAGGTTCTCCTAGAAAGCATGTGGTGGTGCATGAATCCTAGGAAAGGGAAGGGGAGGGAACTACTCTTGGCCCACATTGCCAAACCTTCATATGACATTATGTCATTTTATGATGCTGTGGAATTATAACATTTGGCGAACTCGGTAGCGTTGGCTTGTAACCCAAGCGGAGGCAATTGGGTGGTGGTTGGTTGTTTATGGTCACCAGCCCGAGTGTGTGGACTTGGTGGCTTGCCTGTTTCTCGAGACATATGGGCACCGCGTCGGGTTGGTTTCACTAACCAGCGATTACCTCTCTCACTTGATGGTGGGGGAAAGATTACAGAGGCGTCATGCTGGTTTTTTTATTATTATAGAGCAGCAGCGATTACCTCTCTCACTTGATGGTGGTTTATAACAGGATGCAGTTTGTATTCGTGTGGACGACCAACACTGCTTCGGCTACCGCTGGTTGCAGTTCCTGATCATTAGTCCCACATTGCTGTTACTTTCTTTACTCCACCCTTTATATGAGTCCCTAGAAAGACCTCGATCGCCGAGCCCGGTAGCTAGGGCTTGTAACCCGAGTGGGGGCAATAAGATGGTGGGATGTTGTGTTTAGCTCCAGTGGGTTGGGGGCGGCCGTGCAATACCTGGCTTGCCCGTTCGAAGTTAAGCAGCTGACTTCTGTGACCCGGGCGAAAGCTCGAGCCATATTGAATCCTAAAGCGGAGGGCACCGCGTCAGGCTGGTTTCACAGAGCAGCGTTTACCTCCCGCTCTTGACGGTGGAAGGATCACAGGCTGGTGCACGACCCCCCTCAACACGCCCATTGGGCCAACACTACTCAAACCATCATTTTTTTCTTTTTTTGATACAGTTCATTCATTAGGAGAAGGATATATACAATATCTAGTATATATATTACCAAAATATATATTTTTGATATAAATCTCGACTTTTCTAAGGTACCATGATGGTATATCTCATCACATCAGCCACTAAAAAATCTAGACGTCGGATTGACGAACTATACAATTTCAATATGTATTTTCAAAGCGGAGGGCACCGCGTCAGGTTGGTTTCACAGAGCAACGTTTACCTCCTGCTCTTGACGGTGGAAGGATCAAAGGCTGGTGCACGACCCCCCTCAACACGCCCATTGGGCCAACACTACTCAGACCATCATTTTTTTTTATTGCAATTCATTCATTAGGAGGAGGGTATACATTTTTTTTGTTGCAGTTCATTCATTAGGAGGGTATACATTTTTTGGTTTTTTTTGTTGCAGTTCATTCATTAGGAAGAGGGTATATACAATATCTAGCATATATGCACCATTCAAGGTTAATATATATTGCCAAAATATAACATATTTTTGATAGAAAGCTCGGCTTTTCTAAGGTACCATGATGGTATATCTCATCACATCAGCCACTAAAAAATCTAGATGTGGGATTGACGAACTATACAATTTCAATGTGTTTTCAAAGCGGAGGGCACCGCGTCATGCTGGTTTCACAGAGCAGTGTTTACCTCCTGCTCTTGACGGTGGAAGGATCATAGGCTGGTGCACGACCCCCCTCAACACGCCCATTGGGTCAACACTACTCATACCATCATTTTTTTTTTTTTGTTGCAGTTCATTCATTAGGAGGGTATACATTTTTTTTGTTGCAGTTCATTCATTAGGAGGAGGGTATACATTTTTTTGGTTGCAGGTTCATTCATTAGGAGGGTATACATTTTTTGGTTTTTTTTGTTGCAGTTCATTCATTAGGAGGAGGGTATATACAATATCTAGTATATATGTTGCCTTTAAGGTGTGTACCATTCGAGGTTAATATATATTACCAAAATACAACATATTTTTGACAGAAAGCTCTGCTTTTCTAAGGTACCATGATGGTATATCTCATCACATCAGCCACTAAAAAATCTAAATGTGGGATTGACGAACTATACAATTTCAATATGTGTTTTCAAAGTATATATTGTACACCTAGTCAAATGACAAATATAACTTTTCTTGCAAACATGATTATGATAATTGCTTTGACGATGGAAGGTAATGTGTTTAGCTTCATCGAGTTACTTTGTTAAGGGAATCATAACTACCGTGAGCACCATCTTTAATCCCAAATCGCCAATTCTTTATATGAGATATGCTATTATAGGAGGATGTGGAAGCACTTCGAACTTAGATCTCGGTATCGTTGCCTTGTAACCCAAGCGGGGGCAACAGCGTGCAAAACTTGGCTTGTCCCTTCCAATTTAAGTAGCTGATCCATGTTTCACGGACGAAGGCCCGAGTCATATGATTTCCTAAAGCCGGAGGGCAGCGTGTCAGGCTGGCTTCATAGAGTAGCGATTATTACCTCCCGCTCTTGACGGTGGACCACCACTTTATTGTTGCACAGCAGTTCATTGTATATATCTTCTTATATACAATATCTAGTATATATTATTGCATTTAAGTGTGCACCGTTCGAGCTTAGGACTATTAAATGATAGAATGCATATACAACATATTTTGACTATTAAATGATATTATTGCCTCTGCTAAGGTACCATGGTATGTCCCATCACATCATTGATTTCATCATTTCTTTGGCTTCATTAAGGTACCATGGTACATCCCAATTTGAATGAAAAGCCATGGTGTCTTGATATCCATGTGACAAGTCGATATGGATATAGATCGATATCCTAATTAATTTTTTTTTGTCGAAAGTGTAGGTCCCTTATGGTGATTCCTCCCAGTTAAGGTGGGGTCAGACGCTATCTTCAAACAACTGGTTTGGGAGCCACGTGGCCGCTTTACTGGGTCGCATCCTGGTTGACTCCGAGCTGTCGCGACGATCTTGCACAACAGGCCAACGTCGATAGCGTCTCGGCTCGATCCCTGATGCTTAAGTCAGCAAAAAATGAAGAGGGCGGAAGACAATAATAGTATAAGGAATGTAAATGAAAGAATATAGGATTTTGTGCCCGACCCTTATGTCTTTGGTTTAGGGCTTGAGTTTTATACTTGGGCGTCAAGCAGTCTAAACGAGCATATGTTAATCAAGAGGCAGTTGAGGAACCTAGGGTATGCTTATAGTCGTTAATGCAGGGCATGACTTTTGCTGAGATATTAGTCAAGAGACGGTTGGAGATAATGCGAAGGCATGACTTCTACTGAGATGTCAGCCAATAGATGGTTAGGAAAGTTGGAAGAAGAGATATTCTACTGAGATGTCAACATAGAAATCTGTAAATGTTTGAATGTTCTATGAAAATTTTTGAAACCAAATCTTTTGACGGTGGAAGGATTACAAGCCAGTGCACACCACACTAGCCATGCCCATCGGGCTAACACTGATCAGACCACCAATTTCTTTTTATCTTCTCAAGAGAACAACAACATTTAAGACTCAAACTATATAGATCCAATTGCCCTTTTGACGGTGGAAGGATTACAAGCCAGTGCACACCACACTAGCCATGCCCATCGGGCTAACACTGATCAGACCACCAATTTCTTTTTATCTTCTCAAGAGAACAACATTTAAGACTCAAACTATATAGATCCAATTGCCAATGATATGATAGAATAATGATATTGTTTATTTCTTCACTTCAATACCTATTTATACAAGTAAGAGAGAGGTTAAGAAGATGAGGAGGGGAGGAATTCTCTTAACAGTCTAACAATAATACTGTTAATATTGTTTGTTAACATGCCCCGCAAGATCGTGCTCCTGTCAAGGATGTCGATCTTGGACCTATGCAGTGAAAATAATTTACAAGCAAGTGGCTTCGTCAGAGAGTCTACCAGTTGATCTGTCGTGTGATCATGAGAAACACATTGTTGATGATTGACCACTTGATCTCGGATGAAATGAAAATCAATTGCTATATGTTTCATACGAGAGTGAAAAACTGGATTGACACATAATTAGTTAGCCCCGATATTATCATAATAAATTGTAGAGTAATAATAGAGTGGATGTTGACCATTGATGGTGGATAATTGAAGGATCCGTTAACATAACCTAATAAATCATATTCAAAAATAAGATTAGAAAATTGAGCATGCCAGGACGCATAGTTTTCTCCATTGAATAATTTGAAAGGGAGAAGTGCTACTGATTCGTGTGGGGACAGTAACAGAAATGTGAGTGGTAGATGATTAAGACATTGTGAAAAATACCAATCGACTGAACAGCTTATGGCAGATCTATCACGGGACTGAACAGCTTGCAGGAACTGGAGGCTACTGCCTTCCCTTGCCTGCTGAGTAGCCCGGCGGAACAGCGGAGAGGGGGAGGAGGATCGGCCCTTGGGTATCTGTGGTTGCACAGCGAGGTTGTCCACGGGCGGCTTGCAGCGAAACGCTTGGCGCCGGTGGTTCGGTAGGTGGTGCAAAGATGCTGGGTAGATGAGGGAAATCCTTGATAGGCTCTCAGCAATGGATCTCAGCATATATTAGCAGAGATCGACTGCAAAGAGCGTTGCGCAGGTGAGGAGTGGCGACCGCTTGGTGTCGATGGAGGAATCGAGAGACGAGGAAGTGCTGTCTGTCTGAAGCCCCACAGTCCTATTGCTGAGGGTGCCGCTGCTCTGATGAGAGCATTCTGAAGGTGATCATGGGAACGACGACCTTTCCCAGTTGGTCTTCGCAGGTAGTCTGGAGGCTATAACTGTGGCAGAGGGCGTGGCAGTGATTGATAGAAGTTGAAGGAGATCAGTGGTCGAGGAAGAGAAGGATGGCAGCAGTGCCTTTCGTTTGCTTCTCCCTCTCTTCCCTCAGTTCTCTTTTTTTTTTCTTTTTTTTTTTGACGATTGATGCTGCAGAAAATTGCAGCAAGGCGCCAATAGTGCCAATAAAGGAAGCAGAGTATGTTGGCCCCCCACGCAAAGTTCGCTGGGTGATCGGCCGGAGTAGAAAGCAGAGGCTGGGTGCAGATGGGAGCGGCTGGGATGAGAGAGAGGCAGCGGCGGATCTTCAGTGTTTTCCATAGAGGTTGTACCAATGTAATTGTCTCTAGAACGTTTACGATGAGAAACAGTTCTGAGTTTGCTGTCGAGTGCAGTCTCGACTATAAGTATAGACGTCAGTTCTTGGTGGAGCTTATCCAGTTTGCTTTGAGTAGCTTGTAGCTGCAACGACATGGCCTCCGCTCTACAGTTGGCCTCAGCTTGAGCAGCACGTTCCGTGGCCAAAAGGCTCTCAAATACGTGGACTGTGCTGGATCTTTGTTCATTACTCCGACACAACAAATCCTCAATTTCTTTCTCTCGTTCCTCAACTCTTCTCTCAAGTAATGAAACCTTCAACAAGGCATCGGACTGATGCAGCCTCTCTATTTCATCCATCAACTTTGCTTTCTCGTGCTCCGAGGCTGGCGACCGGAGCTGGCAGGTATGGCCGGCGGTTGGTTGCGATTGCGGACTGACTACTGCAGTGGGAATGGCGGCGCTCGCTGTGCGTTGCTGGGGGATGGCCTGCAGATTGGTGGCAGGGATGGCAGAGGCGTGCGATTGCTTGACAAGGAGGTCGTCGGCAGGGACGTCCACAGCAGATACGAGAGACATATAACAGCGCTGTCGTTTGACAACAAAGAGATTGCAGCAGAAATAATTGTAATGGGCGATTAGTGGCTGTCAAACGACAGTAAAGGAAGAAGTGGGATAATCTCTCTTAAACATAGGGCTGTTATGATATTATGATATAAAATAAGAGAAGGGATTTGGAACTGAATGACATTATTTATTTATTGACTTCAAGACCTATTTATACAAGTAATAAAGAGGTTAAGAAGATAAAGGAAAGGATTTCCCTCATCAGTCTAACAATAATGTTACAATCAAGTTTTATTTGTTAACATACTCAAGGCCAATTCATTTTTATCTCAAAAGAATAATATTTGAGACTAAAACCATATAGATCCAATTGACACCGATCTAAGCCAATAAATATCGTAACGATGACCTTGTTGTAGTTGCCTCAAGAATCAACCGTCACCCTAACCATCATAGCCTAGGATTATTAATCTTTGAATGATAAAATTATAATTTTATGTGGGATATATAATGAAAATATTTGATTTCTGAATGGCATAACTATCAAAGTTGATTTAAGAACATAGATTATAATTTTTTTATTTATGACGCGGGGGGTAAGGGCAGCTCATAATATGGTGTCTTGAACTTTTATTCATGTGAGCAGATGGGTAGAGGGTAACATTCGTCTTCTTCTTTCATCTTGGACATCACATGATGATTACGTGTCAAATGATGATTAATTTATTATGTACTTCTTATTAATTTTTCAAAGAAAGTTATAGTAATATGGTCAACTGATGTAAGAGAAATTTAGCTTGAAACATATCGAATCACTGATGTATTAGAGCTTTGGGTATCCGTCCCGATGTTTCAAGATCCGGGGTTGTGCAATCTGGAAAAGTCTTGAGGTAATCTTCTGTTGGCCTGTTCTAAGGAGATGGAATGGGTTTGAGATGGTGGGAACCATGATCGAGTGTTTTGATGCAGTTGGGGTTCTCGGTGCATGAATAATCCTAGGAAAGGGAAAAGAAAGGAGCAGGGAACTACTCTTTAGTCCCATATCGCCAATCCGTTATGTGCCATAAGCCTTTATAGGAAGATGTGGAAGCGCATCGATCTCCGAGCCCGGTAGCGTTGGCTTGTAACCCGAGCGGGGGCAATAAGGTGGTGGGATGTTGTGTTCAGTCCGATTGGGATGGGTTCGGTCGTGCGAAACTTGGCTTGCCCATTCCAAGTAAGGCAGTTGATCCATGCGGTCCGGGCGTAAGCCCGAGCCATATGAGATACTAAAGCGGAGGACAACGCGTCAGGCTGGTTTCACAGAGCAGCGATTACCTCCCACTCTTGACGGTGGAAGGATTACAGGCCGGTGTACGCCGCACTCGACATACCCAACGGGCCAACAATGACCAGACCATCACTTTTTTGTTGCACAGCAGTTCATTAGATTTTGCTTCTCTTCTCCGATGATTATATCAGTGAAAACCCCTTAAAAGAGATTTGATCTTCTTAAATAAAAACGCATATATACAATATCTACTATATATTATTAGGACTATTAAATGATAGAGTGCGTATAAGCTCGGCTTTGCTAAATTACCATCCCATCACATCATTCACTATACAATTTCAATATATATTTTCAAAGTATATATTGTATGCATAGGCAAATGACAAATAAACTTATTGCACGAACATGATCATCAGCATTGTTGATTTCATCATTGCTTTGACGATGGAAGGTATGTGCTTAGCTTCATCTAGGTACTAGTGTATATCCTAATTTGAATGAGAAGTCATGTGAAGAGTCCAGGTGGACACATATCGATATCCAACCAAATATACTACATATTATTCTCTTCTAAAATACTTAAGTTTTTTATTTATTTTAGTAATAAAAATAACTAATCGACTGTTAACACACAGGTACTGTCGATCGGGTGAGTCAGCCCGATTCATTATTTGTCGAAAGTGTAGGTCACTTCTGGTATGGGACTTGGTTTGGGAGCCACGGGCCACTTTGCTGGGTTCATCTTGCATAATAGGTCGGCGTCGATAACGTCCTGACTTGGCCCTTGTAATGCTTAAATCAATGAACAACGGAAAGAGAGGAAGACAATACTATGAGTCTAAATGAGAGAGTAGAAGGTTTTTTGCTCGCCTCTTGCATCTTGACACTGGGCTTGAGTTTTATACTCGGGAGCCGAGCGATTTGGGCATGCATATGTAAGTCAAGAGGTGACTGGGGAAGCTGGGGTATGCTTCCAGTAATTAATAAGAAGGCATGACTTTTGCTGATATATCAATCTAGAGACGACTAGAGAAGCTAGGGTATACTATCAGTCATTAATGCAAAGACGTAGCTTTTGCTGAGATGTCAGCCAGGAGGTGGTTAGGAAAGTTGGGACATGCTGCTAGTCATTAATGTGGAGGCATGACTTCTACTAAGATGTCAGCCAATATATACACGAGATATTCAATGATAGGGAATGGCAATGCTAAGTTTTTCCCTATCATTGAATATCTCGTGTATATATGTTAGTCATAAATAAGCTTTTGTATAACTTTGTCTGATTTGATTTAGACAATACCAAAAAGTTAAGCCAAATTTTGAACTCTTATTGAGTTTTAACCAAAATTTTAAATTTTTTTTATGTGCGCCAGCTAATCAGTTTTTTTTTTTGGCTATTCCACTATTCTAGTCATAAAAAAAAATGATTTATGAACTCTACCATTCTATTGTGACAATCACATGCATTTTACTTTATAAATATTATGTTTAAGATTTAATAAGATCATCATTCTATTATTGATTGATGGAAGGAATAAAATAATATTTTTTTTAAAATAGTCATATTTAGAAAAAAATATATTAGAAGGGATCTTAAATAAAAAGAAAGCAAAGTGCACGAATTATGTATGTATATTCTTTAAGAAATATTATTGGGCGACTATAACTTTTAAAATTTTAAACTATATAATATATGTTTAACTCCGCCATCATCGATCACGAGCGAGAAAGGCGAGGGGCATGGCCCTCGTGCCTTGCTTGATGTCACCTATATCCCTTCTTTGTCATTGATCGCGGATGAGCAAGGAAGGTAGGTGGCTTGAATGCCCTCGCCATCGCTTGCAAGACCTCGTCATCGTCGATCATGGACGAGAAAGGAGGATGGGTGGGCCCATGCACGAATATGACCAAGAGTATCACAGATAATTAATGATTATTGGAGGCATAGATGACCAAAGGTTTGTGACCTCCCACCTTATTATCATCCTTGGCAAAGGAGAAGGGAGGTGGGGTACTGATGATACAGAGTAGAGGAGGTGATGATGGGTTCAAAGGCATAAGTAAAATGATCCTTTCTTATAAGAAGAGATGTTTCGTAGAAATTTTTAAAATTTGAACGCTTTGTTAGAATTTTTTAAAACCAAATCATTTTTCTAGTATATAATTTACTTGCTATCATTCAGGAGGAGGAGTAGGAAGAATAAATCACCCGAGTAGGGGTGGAATGATGAGTCATATGGATCCTAAAGCGGAGGGCACCGCGTTAGGTTGGCTTCCGGCAAGTACTTCCCGCTCTTGACGGTGGAGGGATAGCAAGTCGGTCGGAGCCACAACTACCATCCTTTTCTTTTGTTCCTTCTCTGTTGGTCGAGCTCAAATCGAATGTTAACCGGTGACGCACATCCAACACCTTCAATATGATAACGGGATTCCTTAGGATCATCGATCGTATGAGTCTATTTGACCCTTTTTCCATCTGCCTGAATGCATCGTTCGAGGGCGTTGGAGTAGAAAGAAGCTGTTCGTGCACAAATCCAATTCTTTGGGAGCACTTGCAGTTTGTGTTCTCCTCCAAAGCATTTGGTGCATGAATCGTTTGGGGGATTGACACAATTCTTAGTCCCACATCACCATGTTTGTGAGATTCCAAGCCTTTATAATTTTCTGTGAAATCACCTCGATCGCCGAGCCTATTAGTGTTGTTTTGTTACCCAAGCGAGGGCCTTGAGTTGGTGTTATTGTGTGTTTTAGCCTCGACTGGGTTGGGTGCGGCCGTGCATTTGTTCTCTTGCCCGGTCCCAACTCCAATTAGTTGAGCTATGCTTGCTCTTCACAGAGCAGCGTTCACCTCTCGCTCTTGACAGTCGATGGATAACAGGCCGACGTACTTGGTACTCACAATACCCACCGGACTAACACTGATCGAAGATTAGCAATAATTCACAATATCATATGATGATTATATGGCAGTATGGATACTCACATTATCCACGAAATGAAGATTAATAATAACCCACAAAATCATATATATTTTTATAATATAATCATATTAATCACCCACAAAATCATATATATTTTTATAATATAATCATCTAAACCTATGATAACTATATGACATGATATACAATGCATACATCTTATGATAGTAATGACTAAGTTAGATTATTTTAATATCATCGAGGATACCCACCAGACTAAGTTACTTGAGCTATGCAGCCCGCAGCGAAGGCTCGAGCCTCTTAAAATCCTATGATGATTATATGACAGTATGGATACTCACAATACCCACCGGGTTAATACTGATCGAAGATTAGTAATAACCCATAAAATCATATATATTTTTATAATATAATCATCTAAACCTATGATGATTATTTGACAGTATGGATATACAATGTATACATCTTATGATAGTAATGACTAAGTTAGATGACTTTAAAATCATCGAGGATACCCATCAAACTAAGTTAGTTGAGCTATGCAGCCCAAGCGAAGGCTCGAGCCTTTTAGAATCCTATGATGATTATATGACAGTATGGATACTCACAATACCCACCGGGCTAACACTGATCGAAGATTAGTAATAACCCACAAAATCATATATTTTTATAATATAATCATCTAAACCTATGATGATTATATGACAGTATGAATATACAATACATACATCTTATGATAGAAATAACTAAGTTAGATGATTTTAATATCATCGAGGATACCCACCAGACTAAGTTAGTTGAGCTATGCAGCCCGGGCGAAGGCTCGAGCCTATTAGAATCCTAAAGAAGAGGACATCGCGTCAGGCTGGCTTCACAAAGAAGCGTTCACCTCTCGCTCTTGAGGATAACAGGTCGACGTACTTGGCACTCACAATAGTCGCTGGCTAACACTGATCGAACCACCACCTTTTTTTATTGATTAAATATGGTCATAATTCTAAAAAAAAAATCATGACATGAGATTAGCAATAACCCACAAAATCATATATATTTTCATAATATAATCATCTAAACCTATGATGATTATATGACAATATGGATTTGCAATGCATACATCTTATGATAGTAATAACTAAGTTAAATGATTTTAATATCATGGAAGATACCCACTGGCCTAACACTGATCAAACCACCACCTTTTTTTTTGTTTTTTTGCAAGGAATAGATTCTGATTATCATAATAAATAGAATCAATTGTATCATGAGATTTTTTTATTAATTAAATATGGTCATAATTCTAAAGAAATCATGAGATTAGCAAGCACCCACAAAATCATATATATTTTTATAATATAATCATCTAAACCTAGGATGGTTATATGACAGTATCAATAGGCAATGCATACATCTTATGATAGTAATGACTAAGTTAGATGATTTTAATATTATGGAGCCACATTGAGCTCAATTTTACTGAGATACCATAATACATCCCAACACTAATAATAAGTTTGAGATATATAGAAGATCGTCGTTATGCACTCATTGATTTGTGCTATTTATGTTATTTTTTTATTTTGTAAAAATCTTGAGATAGTTTTCTTAATATTATGAATTCTCATATATCGTTTAGTTATTCAAGTTCATTTCTCTGGATGGAAGAAGTCTCAAGCTTCATAAGATCTTAAAGCAAAAAAAAATACTACGTCAGGTTGATTTCACAGGACGACGACCACCTCCCATTCTTGATGGTGGAATAATAATAGGTCGGTGTATGCGACATTCACCATACCCACCAGGCTAACACCAATCATACCCACCAGGATAACAGGTCGGTGTATAAGATTTGTCCGTCGCTTATTTTTGAACTAATTAATTTATTATTTTATAGATCCTTCCACACCTGAGCGAGGTTGCAATAAGATTGATCCTTTGTAAACAAATAATATAAGCATACCTCACAATTTAGGTAATTTCATTTAAGCATCTGACAATCAGATATCATAGAGAAATGTGTTATGATTATAACTTCTATGGATCGATATACATCTACAATATGGAATGACCATAAAAAATTTCATATAATTATGAGTTAACCATCTCTTTAATTTAGTCGTTATAAGCTCACTATTAAAGTGCTCCCCAAGTGTAGATCATATATTTTAACTATTGGATCTTTCAATCACATATTAGATAATAATAATTTTTGTACGAATCTTTTTCTAATCATCTAATACCAAACTTATGATAAGCTTCGCGGCTAGACCTAAGTTGAATATAATTCCTCTACATATTAGATAATAATAATTTCAACTCATCATCCATTCACCTTATTATGATCAAATCATGGTTGGATGGACGGCATTGAATATAACCCGCTTAAATTTCCTATGGGAATGCAATAGTTACTTTCCCACTTCTCGATGCACGCAAATAAATGTGAGTACTCCACACATTTAATCATAGACATTCATGATCATAAATCCATCATTTGGGAGAAATTTATTAAAACATGAGAACTTCAATTTTGAAAAATTATGTCATCGATGATATTTTTATAGTGTTAGCAGATATTCTGATTGTTCGACTGGAATATCAATTCGAAATCAATCTAGATCTTATTATGTACTTTATCTTAGACTAGTATTAAGAAATATAGAATCTCTTTGATTTAAAATGTGTCAAATTCTACAAAACTATATTGGAGGCATGTCAATAAAATTCTTTAGATGCCTAAATTAGTTTTGATAGTAAGGTGTCAATTAAATATTGTGTTTTTTAGAGTCTGAATGTATTAGAGATTAAAAATCTTAGTGAGAGTTGGGAAGCACTCCCAAGGAGTTTTTATAGTAAAATTTTGAATCATTATATTTGAAGATGGACATTGAAATCGAGACGATTATGCATCTTTTCTAATCTTGAGTGAGATCATGTTGTGTCGAGTCCGAAGATTATGTAGCTATCTTAGATTCGATTGTAATGTACGAGGAATGACACTATTGATTAAGTGAAGTCGAGATGACAATGACATGGTGTCAGATTATTAGTCATGTGGTATCATAGTATCTATCACGAGATGCCAACATGATGAATCATATCATCAACCCTATATCACACAGAAATAGAGAAAAACATGAAAATTAAGGAAACATCGATGTTGAGTGACAAACAAAGATACGATTAATCTATGATCAAATATATAAAGAACTGTTGTTATTTACTTAGTTTTACAAGACGTACTTTTAAACTGAATCGGATACTATTATTAAGAAGTAGCTTTTTTTTTTTTGTATCTTTCTTCGGTGAGAAACATGATTTGTGGTTGGAAGAGTAAAAAATTTCAACTAGTCTATAGCTAAACTCTCGAAGCCTTGATAGCTTCATGGAATCAAACGATTATAACTTTTTTTTAGATGATTATATATTTTATCATATCTATAATGCTCATGCTTTTTGGAACTTGAAATCTATCACTTATAATTAATCAATTCGGATGTCGCAATAGATATAGATGACTATATTTATTGAGTCTTATGTGTACTGAGATCATATATTTTGATAAAATAATTTTGACTCTGAGTGCTGCTTCTAAGAAGAATTACTTTTAAAACGAATAGGATAATGCTACTTACGTATGTGTTTCTTCTTCGCCTGAATGCCAAACATGTTTTGTGTCGTAAGAATCCGAAATGTCAAAACGCCTTATTAGCTCTCATTCTATGTGGGCCGTTAACAAGAAACAGCCCATCTCCACGTGGGCTGTGTGCAATCCATTGTGTAAACGAGTCCTTACACAAGAAGACCACCAAGTCACAGATGGAATAACGCATGCGCCAAATGGATACCAACGCACAGCCGGGGCAGATGACGACCGCCTCTGAAACCGAACGCCTCGAGCTCCACCACTCCATCCGTCGAAGTCGAAGGCCGCCTTTCCATCTTAACGAAACGGCGCGGCCACCCCCGTCCGATCAACGCCACGGTGCTACCACCCGTCTCATCTTATCTCGATCACCAGGGGCACTTTAGGAAATTTGAAGGATACTGCTGCGTCACACGTTATATTTACCGATGTGCCACTTGCTCATCGCTCCCCCATGCCCTTCCCGGCGTTCCTCCGCCGTCTCCGTCTCACTTGCTTCGTCGTCCGCCGACGCTTCTTCGCCATGGCTGCCGCTTCCTCGTCCGACCGTGACATAACCCCTGCCACGACCCGGGTCGGCTGGATCGGGACCGGCGTCATGGGCCGGTCCATGGCTGGCCATCTCCTCTCCGCTGGCTACTACCTCACCGTATTCAATCGGACCCCTGCCAAGGCCCAGCCCCTCCTTGACCGTGGCGCCAAGCTCGCCGGCTCCCCTGCCGCCGTCGCGCGCGCCAGCGACGTCGTCTTCCTTATCGTCGGCTACCCCTCCGACGTCCGCCGTGTTGCCCTCGATCCGACCGACGGAGCCCTCGCTGGCCTAGCCCCGGGCTCTGTCCTCGTCGACATGACCACCAGCGACCCTGCTCTCGCGGCCGAGATCGCCGAGGCCGCCCGCGCGGGGTCCTGCGCCGCGATCGACGCGCCGGTGTCAGGCGGCGACCGCGGGGCGCGCGCCGGGACCCTGTCGATCTTCGCTGGAGGGGACGCGGTCGTCGTCCGGAGGCTGGAGCCTCTGTTCGGGTGCATGGGGACGGTGAGGTACATGGGAGGGCCAGGCCAAGGGCAGAGAGCGAAGCTTGGGAACCAGATTGCAATAGCATCGACGATGGTAGGGTTGGTGGAAGGGATGATGTACGCTCACAAGGCCGGGCTTGACGTGGGGCGGTGGTTGGAGGCCATATCCACGGGCGCGGCAGGGTCGAAATTGCTAGATCTCTATGGCAAAAGGATTTTGGACAGGGACATGGAAGCTGGGTTCTACGTGCATCACTTTGTGAAGGATCTCGGAATCTGTTTGACGGAATGCCAGAGCATGGGATTGGCATTGCCAGGCTTGGCATTGGCACATCAACTGTATGTCTCGCTTATGGCGCATGGGGAAGGGGAATTAGGGACCCAGGCGTTGATTTTGGCCATTGAACGACTCAACAACACCTGCCTCAAAGGAGGGCCAAGCTCAGGATCAGCATGAAACTCTGGTATTCAATAAAGCTACTTATTCCTTCTAATCGTGTTTAGGTTGCTTCCGCGTTAAAGCTGTTGTTAGTCAGCTAAAATTGCAATCTACATATCATATTGCTAATTTGCACTTCGCTTTTCTGCCATACTGGATATGCTATGTGCTTGTTTGGTTCTGTTGTTGTTGATGTTTGGCAACCAATTATCACTGTGCTTTTGAATGCATTTGATCGTATTTGGCTACTTTACATGGTGATGACCACTAGTTGCAATGGTGATTGCTTCTATCCTTTGTGTTGAAGGATATAACATTTGATCAGTGGTTATAGTAGTAGCTTCGGCAAGGAACTGTGACTATTTATTTATATGAACTCATTTATCTTCATGTCTGTGGTGCTTTGTTGTGCTTGTTTGGTTCTGTTGTTGTTGATGTTTTGCAATGAATTATCACTGTGCTTTTGAATGCATTTGATCTTATTTGGCTACTTTATCTGGTGATGACCATTAGTTGCAATGGTGATTGCTTCTATCATTTGTGTTGAAGGATATATCATTTGATCAGTGGTTATAGTAGTAGCTTCGGCAAGGAGCTGTGACTAATTACTTATGGGAACTCATTGCTTCGTTGTGCTTGTTTGGTTCTGTTGTTGTTGATGTTTGGCAATGAATTATCACTGTGCTTTTGAATGCATTTGAACTTATTTGGCTACTTGTCTGGTAATGACGGCTAGTTGCAATGGTGATTGCTTCTATCCTTTCTGTTAAAGGATATAGCATTTGATCAGTGGTTATAGTAGTAGCTTCGGCAAGGAGCTGTGACTATTTACTCATATGAACTCATTTATCTTCATGTCTGTGGTGCTTTGTTTATTTTCATGCCTTTAATAGATTTAATGCAATGCATCCTTTGAGGATGAGCTGCTGAGCTCTTTCTTGGTTCTCACTGGTAACTTGTGCCTATACACACACAATAAACACAAGGGAACTCCTACCATGGGTGTTAAGATTTCCTGTCAGACTCTATATTTGCTTTAAGTGCATGATATTATCGGCCAAGTTTTGCCGGTGAAAAGTGATGCTTGTTATGCCATATGTGCTAAAAACACATTTCCCTATGTTAGACTTGATTGGGACTAAATGCTTGAGAAAAAGTGGTGCTACAAAGCAGGAGTCATGCTCTAGTGTTTGGAACTTGTTCATGTTAAGATTTTGACATTATGCTCCATAATTTCTACTTGAAACGTTGCACTCCTGTCGGGTACCTCATATTGAAAAACAAGAAATTATGTTCTTGATTTCATCAGGAGGAAAATTCTGATTTCAATGAATGAAATTCTTTTAGAGATAGTTTAGCATCATTCCGGTGCCAAAACTATCATATTTCTTTGTGTTATCTTCATTTTCAACTTAAAAAGGTTCAAATGCATCCTTCCAAAAGGACTTATGAGCAATTCTTAAGCCTAATTATCTATATAATTTTAATATGAAACAGATAATTCCTGAATATTATCCACTCTCAAAGCAGTGATGCTCAAACCTCTATTATCTTTGTTAACTGGCTGGTGACTCTAGCATTATTGTGTCAATCATGTTTAACATATTGCTACAATTCCAAATCCAAACTCACAAGCGGTGAATAATCTTATAAATGTCACTGCTGAAGAGCAATTTACATCGTCTTGGTGAAATTTAGTTTGACCGACTTGATATTGTGATGAGGCATTGTTAATGCAATCCTATCAGGCGTCGTTAGTTTACATGCTCACATGTTACTCTTATTTGTACATTTGTTAGTCTATTTGTAGTGCCATGTTACATTAACCATACTAATTATACTGGTGGATCTTAGTTCATTATCTATTAAAATAGGTTCTTAAGTGTAAATGCCATCACATCCTTGAATGCAGTTGTTTACTATTACCTCCTTACTATTTGAACTTGATCATGTATCATGGTAAGATATAACATTTCCTCATATGAAACCCTAATGTATTGGACTCACATATGCACTTTGGCTTTGTTTGTACTGTCTTGTTCATCCCATTGTGGCTTTATGGTAGATATGTTTACCTACTATACAGTCTTTGGGTTTGATTAGACCCAACAAATTTCTTGCAGCTGATCTTTATATCATTCTTGTAATGTGTCCTTTGGCAAGAGACTAGTATATTGGCTGTTTTTATTTAATTATTCTTGAGAGTGGTATATGGAAATTGTTTGCTTTTTGAGACTGGTATGCTGTTCTTTACATGGAAATTGTTGTTCTAGGAGTTGGAGTCATTTAAGTTGGTCTGTATTGCCTTCATAATTCTTTTGCTAATACATTATTTAGTGAGACAAATACATGTCTTCACCGACCACCATTTTTTTTTGTTTTCAAAGTATATGATTATAATGATTTGACGATACAAGGTAATGTGCATCAACCCCCCTCGACACGCCCATTGGGCCAACACTACTCAAACCACCATTTTTTTTTGTTTTCAAAGTATATAATTATCATCATTGCTTTGACGATACAAGGTAATGTGCATCATCTTTAATCCCACTTCACCGACCACCATTTTTTTTGGTTTTCAAAGTATATGATTATAATGATTTGACGATACAAGGTAATGTGCATCAACCCCCCTCGACACGCCCATTGGGCCAACACTACTCAAACCACCATTTTTTTTTGTTTTCAAAGTATATAATTATCATCATTGCTTTGACGATACAAGGTAATGTGCATCATCTTTAATCCCACTTCACCGACCACCATTTTTTTTGGTTTTCAAAGTATATGATTATAATGATTTGACGATACAAGGTAATGTGCATCATCTTTAATCCCACTTCACCTATTTTTTTGACAATAGAAGCTTCATCGAGATACTTTGTTAAAGGAATCATGACTACCGTGAGCATCATCTTTAATCCCACATCACCGATCCTTTATATGACATAAGCTATTATAGGAGGATGTAGAAGGTAATGTGCTTAGCTTCATCGAGATACTTTGTTGTAAGGGAATCATGACTACCGTGAGCACCATCTTTAATCCCACATCACCGATCCTTTATATGACAAGCTATTATAGGAGGATGTAGAAGGTAATGTGCTTAGCTTCATCGAGATACTTTGTTAAGGGAATCATGACTACCGTGAGCACATTACCTTCCGCTCTAGACGATGGAAGGATTACATGCCGGTGTACGCCGCACTCGCCTTGACAAATAGAACTTTTCTTGCGAACACGATTATCATCATTGCTTTGACGATGGAAGTTAATGTGCTTAGCTTCATCGAGGTACTTTGTTATGGGTATGGGTTCGGTCGTGCAGAACTTGGCTTGCCCGTTTCAACTCAAGCAACTGATCCATACGGCACCGACGAAGGCTCGAGCCATATGAGTTCCTAAAGTCAGAGGGCAGCGCGTCAGGTTGCCTTCACAGAGCAGCGATTACCTCCCACTCTTGACGGTGGAAGGATTACAGGTCGGTGTACGCCGCACTCGTCTTGACAAATAGAACTTTTCTTGCGAACATGATTATCATCATTGCTTTGACGATGGAAGGTAATGTGCTTAGCTTCATCGAGGTACTTTGTTAAGGGAATCATGACTACCGTGAGCACCATCTTTAATCCCACATCGCCAATCATTTATATGACATAAGCTATTATAGGAGGATGTGGAAGCACCTCAAACGTCGAGCCTGGTAGCGTTGGCTTGTAACCCGAGCGGGGGCAACAGGGTGGTGGGATGTTATGGTCAGTTGATGGGTATGGGTTTGGTCGTGCAGAACTTGGCTTGCCCGTTTCAAGTCAAGCAACTGATCCATACGACACGGACGAAAGCTCGAGCCATATGGGATCCTAAAGCGGAGGACACCGCGTTAGGCTGGTTTCACAGAGCAGCGTTTACCTCCCGCTCTTGACGGTGGAAGGATCACAGGCTGGTGCACGACCCGCCTCGACACGCCCATTGGGCCAACACTACTCAGACCACCATTTTTTTTTTGTTGCAGTTCTTCATTTCACTTCATGAATTCTAACTTAACTTTGCTTCTTTGATCCGATGATTATATAAGTGAAAAACTCATATATGAAGATGCATTGGAGAATCCCAACAAATCGTGCATATATACAATATCTAGTATATATGTTGCCTTTGAGGTGTGCATCGTCCAAGCTTAGGACTATTAGGTGATAGAGTGCGTATACAACATATTTTGGCATAAAGTTCGCCTTGCTAAGGTACCATCATATGTTCCATCACATCATCCACTAATAAACCTTGATGTTGGATAGATGAACTATATAATTTTTTTTTAAGCAAATGACAAATAGAATCTATCATGCGAACATGATCATTAACATCATTGATTTGGCTTCATCGAGGTATCATGATACATCCAAATTTGAATGAGAAGTCATGGTGTCCTAATATCCATGTAAGAGTCGATGTGGATACATATCGATATCCAACTATATTACACATTATGCCTTCCTCAAGAACTTCAGTTTTTCACTTATTTTAGTAATAAAAATAACTAACTAATTGTTAACACATAGGGATCGTCGACTGGTGAGTTAGTTCGATCAATTTTTTGTCGAGTGCCAGTCCCTTTTGGTGATTCCTCCCAGTTAGGTTGGGGGTCAGACACTATCTTCAGACAACTGGTTTGGGAGCCATGTGGTCGCTTTGCTGGGTTGTGGCTCCGGGCTGTCGCGACGATCTTGCACAACAAGCCAACGTTGATAGCGTCTCGACTCGATCACTGATGCTTAACTCAGCGAAAAATGAAGAGGGAGGAAGACAATAATAGCATAAAGAGTGTAAATGAGAGAGTATAGGATTTTGTGCCAGCCCC
The DNA here is from genome assembly GCA_029747655.1 of Ensete ventricosum. Classification (NCBI taxonomy): domain Eukaryota; kingdom Viridiplantae; phylum Streptophyta; class Magnoliopsida; order Zingiberales; family Musaceae; genus Ensete; species Ensete ventricosum. The sequence continues at coordinate 6,586,816 of JAQQAF010000009.1, read as the reverse complement.
TTACGTCTGTGGTCTGGGGCTTGGGTTTTATACTTGGGTGTCGAGCAGTCTAAATATGCATATGTCAATCAAGAGGTAGCTAAGGAGCCTAGGGTATACTTATAGTCGTTAATGTGGAGGCATGACTTTTGCTGAGATATCAGTCAAGAGACGGTTGGAGATAATACGAAGGCATGGCTTCTGCTAAGATGTCAACCAACAGATGGTTAGGAAAGTTGGGGCATGTTGCTAGTCATTAATGCAGCGGCATAACTTCTACTAAGATGCCAGTGAGGAGGTGGCTAGGGAAGCTAACCCGGGTGGCAAGAGGAGGTGGTAGTGCCAAGTTTTTCCCTATCATTAATATTTAGTGTGTGTATGTAAGTCACAAATAGGATTTCTATAACTTTGTCTCATTTTATTTAGACAACACCAAAAAGTTTAGCTAATTTTGAACTCTCATTAATCTTTAACCAAAATGTTTAATTTTTTATGTGCCCAAGCTCAATCAAAGTTTTAGTTGTTCCACTATTCTTATCCCAAAAAAAACTTTTTCATGAACTCTATGATTTTATTGTGACAATCACATGCATTTTACTTCGTAAATATTAAGTTTAAGATTTGATAAGACCATCATTCAGTTGTCGATTAATGGAAGGAATAAATAATAATAATAAATTAAAAATAGTCATGTTTAGAAAAAATATATTAGAAGGGATCTTAAATAAAAAGAAAGAAAAGTGTAACAATTATCGTACATGATATGCCTTCCAAGTATGTATATTCTTAAAAAAAATATTATTGGGTGACTATATATTTTAAAATTTTAAACTATACAATATATGTTTTAACTCCGTCATCGTCGATCGCGAACGAGAAAGGCAGGGGGCATGACCCTCGTGCCCTTGCTCGATGTCACCAATAGCCCTTCTTTGTCATTGGTTGCGGACGAGGAAGGAAGGTAAGCGGCTTGCATGCTCTCGCCATCGCCTGCAAGCCCCTCTCATGTCGATCATGAAGGTGGCCAAGAGTGTCACATGCAATTGATGATTGTTCAAGGCGAAGGCATGGCTTGGCGCACAAGCCAACTAGTTCATGGAAGCATAGATGACCAAGGGTTTGCAACCTCCCACCCTATTTTGTCATCCTTAGCGAAGGAAAAGGGAGGTAGGATACCGATGTAGAGTAGAGGTTATGATGGGTTCGACAAAGGCATAAGTAAAATGATCATTTCTTGCAAGAAGAGATGTTTTATAGAAATATGTAAATGTTTGAACGCTTTGTGGAAGGATTACAAGCCGGTGCACGTCACACTCGCCATGCCCATCGGGCTAACACTGATCAGACTACTAATTCCTTTTTATCTCAAGAGAACAACAACATTTAAAACTCAAACTGTATAGACCCAATTGCCACTGATCGAGGCTAATTCCTTTTTATCTCAAAAGAATAATATTTAAGACTACAACCATATAACGAAGTGGGGGGTGTATGACCATATGTTCTCCTAAAGCGGAAGGCACCGTGTCAGGCTGGTTTCACAGAGCAGCGTTCACCTCCCTCTCTTGACGATTGAAGGATAACAGGCTGGTGCACGACCCCCCTCGATACGCCCAGTGGACCAACACTGATCAGACCATCATTTTTTGGTTGGTTGCAGTTCATTCATTACGAGGGATTGACGAACTATATGTTTTCAAAGTATATAGTCAAATGACAAATATAATTTTTCTTGTGAACATGATTATCATCATTGCTTTGACGATAGAAGGTAATGTGCTTAGCTTCATCGAGATACTTTGTTAAGGGAATTATGACTACCGTGAGCACCATCTTTAAAGCGGTGGGCTGCTCGAGCCATATGTGATCCTAAAGCAGAGGGCACTGTGTCAGGCTGGTTTCACAGAGCATCGTTCACCTCCCACTCTTGACGGTGGAAGGATAACAGGCTGGTGCACGACCCCCCTCGATACGCCCAGTGGGCGAACACTGATCAGACCATCATTTTTTGGTTGGTTGCAGTTCATTCATTAGGAGGGATTGACGAACTATATGTTTTCAAAGTATATATTGTACACGTAGTCAAATGACAAATATAATTTTTATTGTGAATATGATTATCATCATTGTTTTGTCGATAAACGGTAATGTGCTTAGCTTCATCGAGATACTTTGTTAAGGAAATCATGACTACCGTGAGCACCATCTTTAAAGCGACGGGCACCGTGTCAGGCTGGTTTTCACAGAGCAGCGTTCACCTCCCGCTCTTGACGGTGGAAGGATCACAGGCTGGTGCACGACCCCCCTCAATACGCCCATTGGGCCAACACTGATCATACCACCATTTTTTGGTTGCAGTTCATTTATTAGGAGGGATTGATGAACTATATGTTTTCAAAGTATATATTGTACGGTTGCAGTTCATTCATTAGGAGGGATTGACTAACTATATGTTTTCAAAGTATATATTGTTCATGTAGTCAAATGACAAATATAATTTTTCTTGTGAACGTGATTATCATCATTGCTTTATCGATAGAAGGTAATGTGCTTAGCTTCATCGAGATACTTTGTTAAGGGAATCATGACTACCGTGAGCACAATCTTTAATCTCACATCACCTATCCTTTATATGACATAAGCTATTATATGACAAAGTATATATTCTACACGTAGTCAAATGACAAATATAATTTTTCTTGTGAACATGATTATCATCATTGCTTTGTCGATAGAAGGTAATGTGCTTAGCATCATCGAGATACTTTGTTAAGGGAATCATGATTACCGTGAGCACCATCTTTAATCCCACATCACTAATCCTTTATATGACATAAGCTATTATAGGAGGATGTGGAAGCAATTCTAATGTTGAGCTTGGTAGCGTTGGCTTGTAACCCGAGCGGGCCAACACTAACCAGACCATCCTTTATATGACATAAGCTTTTGCTTCTCTTCAAATCCCTTAAAAGAGATTTGATCTTCTTAAATAAAAACGCATATATACAATATCTACTATATATTATTACATTTATGTGTGCACCGTTCAAGCTTAGGACTATTAAATGATAGAGTGCGTATACAACATATTTTTATCGAAAGCTCGGCTTTCGATATCCAAATATACTATGTATTATTCTCTTCTCAATATCGATATTTTGACACATATCGATATCCAAATATACTACGTATTATTCTATTCTCAAAAACTTAAGTTTTTCACTTATTTTAGTAATAAAAATAACTAATTGACTGTTAACACACAGGTACCGTCGATCGGGTGAGTCAGCCCGATTAATTCTTTGTCGAAAGTGCAGGTCACTTCTGGTATGGGGCTTGGTTTGGGAGCCACGTGACCACTTTGCTGGGTTCATCCAGGTTGCAACTCTAGGCTGTTTGGCGATCTTGCATAATAGGTCGGCGTCGATAGCGTCCTGACTTGGCCCTTGTAAAGCTTAAATCGGTGAACAACGGAAAGAGAGGAAGACAATAGTATGAGTCTAAATGAGAGAGTAGAAGGTTTTTTGCTCGCCTCTTGACATTGGGCTTGAGTTTTATACTCGGGTGCTGAGCGATTTGGACATGCATATGTAAGTCAAGAGTAGCGATTAGGGCCATATGAGTTCTTAAAGTCGGAGGGCAGCGCGTCAGGCTGCCTTCACAGAGTAGCGATTACCTCCCGCTCTTGACGGTGGAAGGATTACAGGCCGGTGTACGCCGCACTCGTCTTACCCATCGGGCCAACACTAACCAGACCATCACGTTTTTTTGTTGCACAACTTTTGCTTCTCTTCAAATCCCTTAAAAGAGATTTGATATTCTTAAATAAAAACGCATATATACAATATCTACTATATATTATTACATTTATGTGTGCACCGTTCAAGCTTAGGACTATTAAATGATAGAGTGCGTATACAACATATTTTGATCGAAAGCTCGGCTTTCGATATCCAAATATACTATGCATTATTCTCTTCTCAATATCGATATTTTGACACATATTGATATCCAAATATACTACGTATTATTCTATTCTCAAAAACTTAAGTTTTTCACTTATTTTAGTAATAAAAATAACTAATTGACTGTCAACACACAGGTACCATCGATCGGGTGAGTCAGCCCGATTAATTCTTTGTCGAAAGTGCAGGTCACTTCTGGTATGGGGCTTGGTTTGGGAGCCACGTGACCACTTTGCTGGGTTCATCCTGGTTGCAACTCTAGGCTGTTTGGCGATTTTGCATAATAGGTCGGCGTCGATAGCGTCCTGACTTGGCCCTTGTAATGCTTAAATCAGTGAACAACGGAAAGAGAGGAAGACAATAGTATGAGTCTAAATGAGAGAGTAGAAGGTTTTTTGCTCGCCTCTTGACATTGGGCTTGAGTTTTATACTCGGGTGCTGAGCGATTTGGACATGCATATGTAAGTCAAGAGGTGACTGGGGAAGCTGGGGTATGCTTCCAGTAATTAATGAGAAGGCATGACTTTTGCTGATATATCAATCTAGAGACGACTAGAGAAGCTAAGGTATACTGCCAGTCATTAATGCAAAGACATAGCTTTTGCTGAGATGTCAGTTAGTCAAGAGGTGGTTAGGAAAGTTGGAACATGCTGCTAGTCATTAATGTGGAGGCATGACTTCTACTAAGATGTCAGCCAATATATACACAAGATATTCAATGATAGGGAAGTGGCAATGCTAAGCTTTTCCCTATCATTGAATATCTCGTGTATATATGTTAGTCATAAATACGCTTTTGTATAACTTTGTCTCATTTGATTTAGACAATACCAAAAAGTTTAGCCAAATTTTGAACTCTTATTGAGTTTTAATCAAATTTTTAAATGAACTCTTATTGAGTTTTAACCAACTAGTGCATAGAGGCATATATGACCGAAGGTTCACGACCTTCGGTAGAAATTTTTAAGTAAAATGATACTTTCTTGCAAGAGGAAATGTTTTGTAGAAATTTTTAAATATTTGGACGCTTTGTGAGAATTTTTGAAAACTAGATCTTTTGACGGTGGAAGGATTACAGGACGGTGGAAGGATTACTTGCCGATGCACGCCGCACTCGCCTTACCCATTGGGCTAACACCGATCGGACAACCAATTTCTTTTTATCTCAAGAGAATCACAACATTTAAGACTCAAACTGTATAGATCCAATTGACACCGATCAAGGCCAATAAATGTTGCAATGACGACGTTGTTGTAGTTGCCCCAAGTAGCGACAGTCACCCTAGCCGTCATAGCCTAGGATTATTAATTTTTGAAGGACAATTATAATTTTCTGTGGGATATATAATGAAAATATTTGATTTATGAATGACATAACTATCAAAGTTGATTTAAGAACATAGATTGTAATTTTTTGATTTCTAACGGGGGATGAGGGCAGCTCATAATATGGTGCCTTAGACTCTTATTTACGTGAGCAGATGAATAGAGGGTGACCTTCATCTTCTTCTTTCATCTTGAATATCACATGATCATTATGTGTCAGATGAAGATTAACTGATTATGTATTTCCTATCAATTTTTTTCATACGAAAGTTTAATTGATTATGTACTTCCTATCAATTTTTTTCATACGAAAGTTGCAGCAATGCGGTCAGCTGATGTAGTAAAAATTTAGCTCGAAACATATTGAATCCCCAATGTAAGAGAAAAATGGGTATCTGATGTTTCAAGATCAAGGGTTGGGCAATCTTAAAAAGCCTTGGGGTCTACAGGGCATCTTCTGTTGGCCTGTTCTAAGGGGATGGAATGGTTTGAGGTGGTGGGAACCATGATTGAAAGTTTTGATGGAGTTCAGGTTCTCCTAGAAAGCATGTGGTGGTGCATGAATCCTAGGAAAGGGAAGGGGAGGGAACTACTCTTGGCCCACATTGCCAAACCTTCATATGACATTATGTCATTTTATGATGCTGTGGAATTATAACATTTGGCGAACTCGGTAGCGTTGGCTTGTAACCCAAGCGGAGGCAATTGGGTGGTGGTTGGTTGTTTATGGTCACCAGCCCGAGTGTGTGGACTTGGTGGCTTGCCTGTTTCTCGAGACATATGGGCACCGCGTCGGGTTGGTTTCACTAACCAGCGATTACCTCTCTCACTTGATGGTGGGGGAAAGATTACAGAGGCGTCATGCTGGTTTTTTTATTATTATAGAGCAGCAGCGATTACCTCTCTCACTTGATGGTGGTTTATAACAGGATGCAGTTTGTATTCGTGTGGACGACCAACACTGCTTCGGCTACCGCTGGTTGCAGTTCCTGATCATTAGTCCCACATTGCTGTTACTTTCTTTACTCCACCCTTTATATGAGTCCCTAGAAAGACCTCGATCGCCGAGCCCGGTAGCTAGGGCTTGTAACCCGAGTGGGGGCAATAAGATGGTGGGATGTTGTGTTTAGCTCCAGTGGGTTGGGGGCGGCCGTGCAATACCTGGCTTGCCCGTTCGAAGTTAAGCAGCTGACTTCTGTGACCCGGGCGAAAGCTCGAGCCATATTGAATCCTAAAGCGGAGGGCACCGCGTCAGGCTGGTTTCACAGAGCAGCGTTTACCTCCCGCTCTTGACGGTGGAAGGATCACAGGCTGGTGCACGACCCCCCTCAACACGCCCATTGGGCCAACACTACTCAAACCATCATTTTTTTCTTTTTTTGATACAGTTCATTCATTAGGAGAAGGATATATACAATATCTAGTATATATATTACCAAAATATATATTTTTGATATAAATCTCGACTTTTCTAAGGTACCATGATGGTATATCTCATCACATCAGCCACTAAAAAATCTAGACGTCGGATTGACGAACTATACAATTTCAATATGTATTTTCAAAGCGGAGGGCACCGCGTCAGGTTGGTTTCACAGAGCAACGTTTACCTCCTGCTCTTGACGGTGGAAGGATCAAAGGCTGGTGCACGACCCCCCTCAACACGCCCATTGGGCCAACACTACTCAGACCATCATTTTTTTTTATTGCAATTCATTCATTAGGAGGAGGGTATACATTTTTTTTGTTGCAGTTCATTCATTAGGAGGGTATACATTTTTTGGTTTTTTTTGTTGCAGTTCATTCATTAGGAAGAGGGTATATACAATATCTAGCATATATGCACCATTCAAGGTTAATATATATTGCCAAAATATAACATATTTTTGATAGAAAGCTCGGCTTTTCTAAGGTACCATGATGGTATATCTCATCACATCAGCCACTAAAAAATCTAGATGTGGGATTGACGAACTATACAATTTCAATGTGTTTTCAAAGCGGAGGGCACCGCGTCATGCTGGTTTCACAGAGCAGTGTTTACCTCCTGCTCTTGACGGTGGAAGGATCATAGGCTGGTGCACGACCCCCCTCAACACGCCCATTGGGCCAACACTACTCATACCATCATTTTTTTTTTTGTTGCGGTTCATTCATTAGGAGGGTATACATTTTTTTTGTTGCAGTTCATTCATTAGGAGGAGGGTATACATTTTTTTGGTTGCAGGTTCATTCATTAGGAGGAGGGTATACATTTTTTGGTTTTTTTTGTTGCAGTTCATTCATTAGGAGGAGGGTATATACAATATCTAGTATATATGTTGCCTTTAAGGTGTGTACCATTCAAGGTTAATATATATTGCCAAAATACAACATATTTTTGACAGAAAGCTCTGCTTTTCTAAGGTACCATGATGGTATATCTCATCACATCAGCCACTAAAAAATCTAGATGTGGGATTGACGAACTATACAATTTCAATATGTGTTTTCAAAGTATATATTGTACACCTAGTCAAATGACAAATATAACTTTTCTTGCAAACATGATTATGATAATTGCTTTGACGATGGAAGGTAATGTGTTTAGCTTCATCGAGTTACTTTGTTAAGGGAATCATAACTACCGTGAGCACCATCTTTAATCCCAAATCGCCAATTCTTTATATGAGATATGCTATTATAGGAGGATGTGGAAGCACTTCGAACTTAGATCTCGGTATCGTTGCCTTGTAACCCAAGCGGGGGCAACAGCGTGCAAAACTTGGCTTGTCCCTTCCAATTTAAGTAGCTGATCCATGTTTCACGGACGAAGGCCCGAGTCATATGATTTCCTAAAGCCGGAGGGCAGCGTGTCAGGCTGGCTTCATAGAGTAGCGATTATTACCTCCCGCTCTTGACGGTGGACCACCACTTTATTGTTGCACAGCAGTTCATTGTATATATCTTCTTATATACAATATCTAGTATATATTATTGCATTTAAGTGTGCACCGTTCGAGCTTAGGACTATTAAATGATAGAATGCATATACAACATATTTTGACTATTAAATGATATTATTGCCTCTGCTAAGGTACCATGGTATGTCCCATCACATCATTGATTTCATCATTTCTTTGGCTTCATTAAGGTACCATGGTACATCCCAATTTGAATGAAAAGCCATGGTGTCTTGATATCCATGTGACAAGTCGATATGGATATAGATCGATATCCCAATTAATTTTTTTTGTCGAAAGTGTAGGTCCCTTATGGTGATTCCTCCCAGTTAAGGTGGGGGTCAGACGCTATCTTCAAACAACTGGTTTGGGAGCCACGTGGCCGCTTTACTGGGTCGCATCCTGGTTGACTCCGAGCTGTCGCGACGATCTTGCACAACAGGCCAACGTCGATAGCGTCTCGGCTCGATCCCTGATGCTTAAGTCAGCAAAAAATGAAGAGGGCGGAAGACAATAATAGTATAAGGAATGTAAACGAAAGAATATAGGATTTTGTGCCCGACCCTTATGTCTTTGGTTTAGGGCTTGAGTTTTATACTTGGGCGTCAAGCAGTCTAAACGAGCATATGTTAATCAAGAGGCAGTTGAGGAACCTAGGGTATGCTTATAGTCGTTAATGCAGGGCATGACTTTTGCTGAGATATCAGTCAAGTGCGGTGTATGCCGCACTCGCCTTACCCATCGGGCCAACATTGACCAGACCACCACTTTTTTGTTGCACATCAGTTCATTAGATTTTGCTTATTATATCAGTGAAAACCGATTTGATCTTCTTATATACAATATCTAGTATATATTATTGCATTTAAGTGTGCACCGTTCGAGCTTAGGACTATTAAATGATAGAGTGCATACAACATATTTTGACCCACGGCTTTGCTAAGGTACCATGGTATGTCCCATCACATCATCAACATCATTGATTTCATCATTGCTTTAGCTTCATCAAAGTACCATGGTACATCCCAATTTGAATGAAAAGCCATGGTGTCCTGATATCCATGTGACAAGTCGATATGGATATAGATCGATATCCAACTGTACTGCACATTATTTTTTCCTCAAAAACTGAAGTTTTTTATTTATTTTAATAATAAAAATAACTAATTGATTGTTAACACACAGGGATCGTCGACTGGTGAGTCCGATTAATTTTTTTTGTCGAAAGTGTAGGTCCCTTATGGTGATTCCTCCCAGTTAAGGTGGGGGTCAGACGCTATCTTCAAACAACTGGTTTGGGAGCCACGTGGTCGCTTTACTGGGTTGCAACCTGGTTGTGACTCCGAGCTGTCGCGACGATCTTGCACAACAGGCCAACGTCGATAGCATCTCGGCTCGATCCCTGATGCTTAAGTCAGCAAAAAATGAAGAGGGAGGAAGACAATAATAGTATAAGGAATGTAAATGAGAGAGTATAGGATTTTGTGCCCGACCCTTATGTCTTTGGTTTAGGGCTTGAGTTTTATACTTGGGCGTCAAGCAGTCTAAACGAGCATATGTTAATCAAGAGGCAGTTGAGGAACCTAGGGTATGCTTATAGTCGTTAATGCAGGGCATGACTTTTGCTGAGATATTAGTCAAGAGACGGTTGGAGATAATGCGAAGGCATGACTTCTACTGAGATGTCAGCCAATAGATGGTTAGGAAAGTTGGAAGAAGAGATGTTCTACTGAGATGTCAACATAGAAATCTGTAAATGTTTGAATGTTCTATGAAAATTTTTGAAACCAAATCTTTTGACGGTGGAAGGATTACAAGCCAGTGCACACCACACTAGCCATGCCCATCGGGCTAACACTGATCAGACCACCAATTTCTTTTTATCTTCTCAAGAGAACAACAACATTTAAGACTCAAACTATATAGATCCAATTGCCCTTTTGACGGTGGAAGGATTACAAGCCAGTGCACACCACACTAGCCATGCCCATCGGGCTAACACTGATCAGACCACCAATTTCTTTTTATCTTCTCAAGAGAACAACATTTAAGACTCAAACTATATAGATCCAATTGCCAATGATATGATAGAATAATGATATTGTTTATTTCTTCACTTCAATACCTATTTATACAAGTAAGAGAGAGGTTAAGAAGATGAGGAGGGGAGGAATTCTCTTACCAGTCTAACAATAATACTGTTAATATTGTTTGTTAACATGCCCCGCAAGATCGTGCTCCTGTCAAGGATGTCGATCTTGGACCTATGCAGTGAAAATAATTTACAAGCAAGTGGCTTCGTCAGAGAGTCTACCAGTTGATCTGTCGTGTGATCATGAGAAACACATTGTTGATGATTGACCACTTGATCTCGGATGAAGTGAAAATCAATTGCTATATGTTTCATACGAGAGTGAAAAACTGGATTGACACATAATTAGTTAGCCCCGATATTATCATAATAAATTGTAGAGTAATAATAGAGTGGATGTTGACCATTGATGGTGGATAATTGAAGGATCCGTTAACATAACCTAATAAATCATATTCAAAAAGAAGATTAAAAAATTGAGCATGCCAGGACGCATAGTTTTCTCCATTGAATAATTTAAAATGGAGAAGTGGGATAATCTCTCTTAAACAGAGGGCTGTTATGATATTATGATATAAAATAAGAGAAGGGATTTGGAACTGAATGACATTATTTATTTATTCACTTCAACACCTATTTATTCAAGTAAGAAAGAGGTTAAGAAGATAAAGGAAAGGATTTCCCTCAACAGTCTAATAATAATGTTACAACCAAGTTTTATTTGTTAACATACTCAAGGCCAATTCATTTTTATCTCAAAAGAATAATATTTGAGACTAAAACCATATAGATCCAATTGACACCGATCTAAGCCCACAAATGTCGTAACGATGACCTTGTTGTAGTTGCCTCAAGAATCAACCGTCACCCTAACCATCATAGCCTAGGATTATTAATCTTTGAATGATAAAATTATAATTTTATGTGGGATATATAATAAAAATATTTGATTTCTGAATGGCATAACTATCAAAGTTGATTTAAGAACATAGATTACAATTTTTTTATTTATGACGCGGGGGGTAAGGGCAGCTCATAATATGGTGTCTTGAACTTTTATTCACGTGAGCAGATGGGTAGAGGGTGACATTCGTCTTCTTCTTTCATCTTGGACATCACATGATGATTACGTGTCAAATGATGATTAATTTATTATGTACTTCTTATTAATTTTTCAAAGAAAGTTATAGTAACATGGTCAACTGATGTAGGAGAAATTTAGCTTGAAACATATCGAATCACTGATGTATTAGAGCTTTGGGTATCCCTCCCGATGTTTCAAGATCCGGGGTTGTGCAATCTGGAAAAGTCTTGAGGTAATCTTCTGTTGGCCTGTTCTAAGGAGATGGAATGGGTTTGAGATGGTGGGAACCATGATCGAGTGTTTTGATGCAGTTGGGGTTCTCGGTGCATGAATAATCCTAGGAAAGGGAAAAGAAAGGAGCAGGGAACTACTCTTTAGTCCCATATCGCCAATCCGTTATGTGCCATAAGCCTTTATAGGAAGATGTGGAAGCGCATCGCTCGCCGAGCCCGGTAGCGTTGGCTTGTAACCCAAGCGGGGGCAATAAGGTGGTGGGATGTTGTGTTCAGTCCGATTGGGATGGGGTTCGGTCGTGCGAAACTTGGCTTGCCCCATTCCAAGTAAGGCAGTTGATCCATGCGGTCCGGGCGTAAGCCCGAACCATATGAGATACTAAAGCGGAGGACAACGCGTCAGGCTGGTTTCACAGAGCAGCGATTACCTCCCACTCTTGACGGTGGAAGGATTACAGGCCGGTGTACGCCGCACTCGACATACCCAACGGGCCAACAATGACCAGACCATCACTTTTTTGTTGCACAGCAGTTCATTAGATTTTGCTTCTCTTCTCCGATGATTATATCAGCGTAAACCCCTTAAAAGAGATTTGATCTTCTTAAATAAAAACGCATATATACAATATCTACTATATATTATTACATTTATGTGTGCACCGTTCAAGCTTAGGACTATTAAATGATAGAGTGCGTATAAGCTCGGCTTTGCTAAATTACCATCCCATCACATCATTCACTATACAATTTCAATATATATTTTCAAAGTATATATTGTATGCATAGGCATACAATTTCAATATATATTTCAATATATACTAAAGCGGAGGACAACGCGTCAGGCTGGTTTCACAGAGCAGCGATTACCTCCCACTCTTGACGGTGGAAGGATTACAGGCCGGTGTACGCCGCACTCGACATACCCAACGGGCCAACAATGACCAGACCATCACTTTTTTGTTGCACAGCAGTTCATTAGATTTTGCTTCTCTTCTCCGATGATTATATCAGCGTAAACCCCTTAAAAGAGATTTGATCTTCTTAAATAAAAACGCATATATACAATATCTACTATATATTATTACATTTATGTGTGCACCGTTCAAGCTTAGGACTATTAAATGATAGAGTGCGTATAAGCTCGGCTTTGCTAAATTACCATCCCATCACATCATTCACTATACAATTTCAATATATATTTTCAAAGTATATATTGTATGCATAGGCAAATGACAAATAAACTTATTGACGGTGGAAGGATTACAGGCCGGTGTACGCCGCACTGGACATACCCAACGGGCCAACAATGACCAGACCATCACTTTTTTGTTGCACAGCAGTTCATTAGATTTTGCTTCTCTTCTCCGATGATTATATCAGTGAAAACCCCTTAAAAGAGATTTGATCTTCTTAAATAAAAATGCATATATACAATATCTACTATATATTATTACATTTATGTGTGCACCGTTCAAGCTTAGGACTATTAAATGATAGAGTGCGTATAAGCTCGGCTTTGCTAAATTACCATCCCATCACATCATTCACTATACAATTTCAATATATATTTTCAAAGTATATATTGTATGCATAGGCAAATGACAAATAAACTTATTGCACGAACATGATCATCAGCATTGTTGATTTCATCATTGCTTTGACGATGGAAGGTATGTGCTTAGCTTCATCTAGGTACTAGTGTATATCCTAATTTGAATGAGAAGTCATGTGAAGAGTCCAGGTGGACACATATCGATATCCAACCAAATATACTACATATTATTCTCTTCTAAAATACTTAAGTTTTTTATTTATTTTAGTAATAAAAATAACTAATCGACTGTTAACACACAGGTACTGTCGATCGGGTGAGTCAGCCCGATTCATTATTTGTCGAAAGTGTAGGTCACTTCTGGTATGGGACTTGGTTTGGGAGCCACGGGCCACTTTGCTGGGTTCATCTTGCATAATAGGTCGGCGTCGATAACGTCCTGACTTGGCCCTTGTAATGCTTAAATCAATGAACAACGGAAAGAGAGGAAGACAATACTATGAGTCTAAATGAGAGAGTAGAAGGTTTTTTGCTCGCCTCTTGCATCTTGACACTGGGCTTGAGTTTTATACTCGGGAGCCGAGCGATTTGGGCATGCATATGTAAGTCAAGAGGTGACTGGGGAAGCTGGGGTATGCTTCCAGTAATTAATAAGAAGGCATGACTTTTGCTGATATATCAATCTAGAGACGACTAGAGAAGCTAGGGTATACTATCAGTCATTAATGCAAAGACGTAGCTTTTGCTGAGATGTCAGCCAGGAGGTGGTTAGGAAAGTTGGGACATGCTGCTAGTCATTAATGTGGAGGCATGACTTCTACTAAGATGTCAGCCAATATATACACGAGATATTCAATGATAGGGAATGGCAATGTTAAGTTTTTCCCTATCATTGAATATCTCGTGTATATATGTTAGTCATAAATAAGCTTTTGTATAACTTTGTCTGATTTGATTTAGACAATACCAAAAAGTTAAGCCAAATTTTGAACTCTTATTGAGTTTTAACCAAAATTTTAAATTTTTTTATGTGCGCCAGCTAATCAGTTTTTTTTTTTTGGCTATTCCACTATTCTAGTCATAAAAAAAAATGATTTATGAACTCTACCATTCTATTGTGACAATCACATGCATTTTACTTTATAAATATTATGTTTAAGATTTAATAAGATCATCATTCTATTATTGATTGATTGAAGGAATAAAATAATATTTTTTTAAAAATAGTCATATTTAGAAGAAAAAAAATATTAGAAGGGATCTTAAATAAAAAGAAAGCAAAGTGCACGAATTATGTATGTATATTCTTTAAGAAATATTATTGGGCGACTATAACTTTTAAAATTTTAAACTATATAATATATGTTTAACTCCGCCATCATCGATCACGAGCGAGAAAGGCGAGGGGCATGGCCCTCGTGCCTTGCTTGATGTCACCTATATCCCTTCTTTGTCATTGATCGCGGATGAGCAAGGAAGGTAGGTGGCTTGAATGCCCTCGCCATCGCTTGCAAGACCTCGTCATCGTCGATCATGGACGAGAAAGGAGGATGGGTGGGCCCATGCACGAATATGACCAAGAGTATCACAGATAATTAATGATTATTAGTGGCATAGATGACCAAAGGTTTGTGACCTCCCACCTTATTGTCATCCTTGGCAAAGGAGAAGGGAGGTGGGGTACTGATGATACAGAGTAGAGGAGGTGATGATGGGTTCAAAGGCATAAGTAAAATGATCCTTTCTTATAAGAAGAGATGTTTCGTAGAAATTTTTAAAATTTGAACGCTTTGTTAGAATTTTTTAAAACCAAATCATTTTTCTAGTATATAATTTACTTGCTATCATTCAGGAGGAGGAGTAGGAAGAATAAATCACCCGAGTAGGGGTGGAATGATGAGTCATATGGATCCTAAAGCGGAGGGCACCGCGTTAGGTTGGCTTCCGGCAAGTACTTCCCGCTCTTGACGGTGGAGGGATAGCAAGTCGGTCGGAGCCACAACTACCATCCTTTTTTTTTTGTTCCTTCTCTGTTGGTCGAGCTCAAATCGAATGTTAACCGGTGACGCACATCCTACACCTTCAATATGATAACGGGATTCCTTAGGATCATCGATTGTATGAGTCTATTTGACCCTTTTTCGATCTGCCTGAATGCATCGTTCGGGGGCGTTGGAGTAGAAGGAAGCTGTTCGTGCACAAATCCAATTCTTTGGGAGCACTTGCAGTTTGTGTTCTCCTCCAAAGCATTTGGTGCATGAATCGTTTGGGGGATTGACACAATTCTTAGTCCCACATCACCATGTTTGTGAGATTCCAAGCCTTTATAATTTTCTGTGAAATCACCTCGATCGCCGAGCCTATTAGCGTTATTTTGTTACCCAAGCGAGGGCCTTGAGTTGGTGTGATTGTGTGTTTTAGCCTCGACTGGGTTGGGTGCGGCCGTGCATTTGTTCTCTTGCCCGGTCCCAACTCCAATTAGTTGAGCTATGCTTGCTCTTCACAGAGCAGCGTTCACCTCTCGCTCTTGACAGTCGATGGATAACAGGCCGACGTACTTGGTACTCACAATACCCACCGGACTAACACTGATCGAAGATTAGGACATGATATACAATGCATACATCTTATGATAGTAATGACTAAGTTAGATTATTTTAATATCATCGAGGATATCCACCAGACTAAGTTAGTTGAGCTATGCAGCCCGCAGCGAAGGCTCGAGCCTCTTAAAATCCTATGATGATTATATGACAGTATGGATACTCACAATACCCACCGGGTTAATACTGATCGAAGATTAGTAATAACCCATAAAATCATATATATTTTTATAATATAATCATCTAAACCTATGATGATTATTTGACAGTATGGATATACAATGTATACATCTTATGATAGTAATGACTAAGTTAGATGACTTTAAAATCATCGAGGATACCCATCAGACTAAGTTAGTTGAGCTATGCAGCCCAAGCGAAGGCTCGAGCCTTTTAGAATCCTATGATGATTATATGACAGTATGGATACTCACAATACCCACCGGGCTAACACTGATCGAAGATTAGTAATAACCCACAAAATCATATATTTTTATAATATAATCATCTAAACCTATGATGATTATATGACAGTATGGATATACAATACATACATCTTATGATAGTAATAACTAAGTTAGATGATTTTAATATCATCGAGGATACCCACCAGACTAAGTTAGTTGAGCTATGCAGCCCGGGCGAAGGCTCGAGCCTATTAGAATCCTAAAGAAGAGGACATCGCGTCAGGCTGGCTTCACAAAGAAGCGTTCACCTCTCGCTCTTGAGGATAACAGGTCGACGTACTTGGCACTCACAATAGTCGCTGGCTAACACTGATCGAACCACCACCTTTTTTTATTGATTAAATATGGTCATAATTCTAAAAAAAAAATCATGACATGAGATTAGCAATAACCCACAAAATCATATATATTTTCATAATATAATCATCTAAACCTATGATGATTATATGACAATATGGATTTGCAATGCATACATCTTATGATAGTAATAACTAAGTTAAATGATTTTAATATCATGGAAGATACCCACTGGCCTAACACTGATCAAACCACCACCTTTTTTTTTGTTTTTTTGCAAGGAATAGATTCTGATTATCATAATAAATAGAATCAATTGTATCATGAGATTTTTTTATTAATTAAATATGGTCATAATTCTAAAGAAATCATGAGATTAGCAAGCACCCACAAAATCATATATATTTTTATAATATAATCATCTAAACCTAGGATGGTTATATGACAGTATCAATATGCAATGCATACATCTTATGATAGTAATGACTAAGTTAGATGATTTTAATATTATGGAGCCACATTGAGCTCAATTTTACTGAGATACCATAATACATCCCAACACTAATAATAAGTTTGAGATATATAGAAGATCGTCGTTATGCACTCATTGATTTGTGCTATTTATGTTATTTTTTTATTTTGTAAAAATCTTGAGATAGTTTTCTTAATATTATGAATTCTCATATATCGTTTAGTTATTCAAGTTCATTTCTCTGGATGGAAGAAGTCTCAAGCTTCATAAGATCTTAAAGCAAAAAAAAATACTACGTCAGGTTGATTTCACAGGACGACGACCACCTCCCATTCTTGATGGTGGAATAATAATAGGTCGGTGTATGCGACATTCACCGTACCCACCAGGCTAACACCAATCATACCCACCAGGATAACAGGTCGGTGTATAAGATTTGTCCGTCGCTTATTTTTGAACTAATTAATTTATTATTTTATAGATCCTTCCACACCTGAGCGAGGTTGCAATAAGATTGATCCTTTGTAAACAAATAATATAAGCATACCTCACAATTTAGGTAATTTCATTTAAGCATCTGACAATCAGATATCATAGAGAAATGTGTTATGATTATAACTTCTATGGATCGATATACATCTACAATATGGAATGACCATAAAAAATTTCATATAATTATGAGTTAACCATCTCTTTAATTTAGTCGTTATAAGCTCACTATTAAAGTGCTCCCCAAGTGTAGATCATATATTTTAACTATTGGATCTTTCAATCACATATTAGATAATAATAATTTTTGTACGAATCTTTTTCTAATCATCTAATACCAAACTTATGATAAGCTTCGCGGCTAGACCTAAGTTGAATATAATTCCTCTACATATTAGATAATAATAATTTCAACTCATCATCCATTCACCTTATTATGATCAAATCATGGTTGGATGGACGGCATTGAATATAACCCGCTTAAATTTCCTATGGGAATGCAATAGTTACTTTCCCACTTCTCGATGCACGCAAATAAATGTGAGTACTCCACACATTTAATCATAGACATTCATGATCATAAATCCATCATTTGGGAGAAATTTATTAAAACATGAGAACTTCAATTTTGAAAAATTATGTCATCGATGATATTTTTATAGTGTTAGCAGATATTCTGATTGTTCGACTGGAATATCAATTCGAAATCAATCTAGATCTTATTATGTACTTTATCTTAGACTAGTATTAAGAAATATAGAATCTCTTTGATTTAAAATGTGTCAAATTCTACAAAACTATATTGGAGGCATGTCAATAAAATTCTTTAGATGCCTAAATTAGTTTTGATAGTAAGGTGTCAATTAAATATTGTGTTTTTTAGAGTCTGAATGTATTAGAGATTAAAAATCTTAGTGAGAGTTGGGAAGCACTCCCAAGGAGTTTTTATAGTAAAATTTTGAATCATTATATTTGAAGATGGACATTGAAATCGAGACGATTATGCATCTTTTCTAATCTTGAGTGAGATCATGTTGTGTCGAGTCCGAAGATTATGTAGCTATCTTAGATTCGATTGTAATGTACGAGGAATGACACTATTGATTAAGTGAAGTCGAGATGACAATGACATGGTGTCAGATTATTAGTCATGTGGTATCATAGTATCTATCACGAGATGCCAACATGATGAATCATATCATCAACCCTATATCACACAGAAATAGAGAAAAACATGAAAATTAAGGAAACATCGATGTTGAGTGACAAACAAAGATACGATTAATCTATGATCAAATATATAAAGAACTGTTGTTATTTACTTAGTTTTACAAGACGTACTTTTAAACTGAATCGGATACTATTATTAAGAAGTAGCTTTTTTTTTTTTGTATCTTTCTTCGGTGAGAAACATGATTTGTGGTTGGAAGAGTAAAAAATTTCAACTAGTCTATAGCTAAACTCTCGAAGCCTTGATAGCTTCATGGAATCAAACGATTATAACTTTTTTTTAGATGATTATATATTTTATCATATCTATAATGCTCATGCTTTTTTGAACTTGAAATCTATCACTTATAATTAATCAATTCGGATGTCGCAATAGATATAGATGACTATATTTATTGAGTCTTATGTGTACTGAGATCATATATTTTGATAAAATAATTTTGACTCTGAGTGCTGCTTCTAAGAAGAATTACTTTTAAAACGAATAGGATAATGCTACTTACGTATGTGTTTCTTCTCCGCCTGAATGCCAAACATGTTTTGTGTCGTAAGAATCCGAAATGTCAAAACGCCTTATTAGCTCTCATTCTATGTGGGCCGTTAACAAGAAACAGCCCATCTCCACGTGGGCTGTGTGCAATCCATTGTGTAAACGAGTCCTTACACAAGAAGACCACCAAGTCACAGATGGAATAACGCATGCGCCAAATGGATACCAACGCACAGCCGGGGCAGATGACGACCGCCTCTGAAACCGAACGCCTCGAGCTCCACCACTCCATCCGTCGAAGTCGAAGGCCGCCTTTCCATCTTAACGAAACGGCGCGGCCACCCCCGTCCGATCAACGCCACGGTGCTACCACCCGTCTCATCTTATCTCGATCACCAGGGGCACTTTAGGAAATTTGAAGGATACTGCTGCGTCACACGTTATATTTACCGATGTGCCACTTGCTCATCGCTCCCCCATGCCCTTCCCGGCGTTCCTCCGCCGTCTCCGTCTCACTTGCTTCGTCGTCCGCCGACGCTTCTTCGCCATGGCTGCCGCTTCCTCGTCCGACCGTGACATAACCCCTGCCACGACCCGGGTCGGCTGGATCGGGACCGGCGTCATGGGCCGGTCCATGGCTGGCCATCTCCTCTCCGCTGGCTACTACCTCACCGTATTCAATCGGACCCCTGCCAAGGCCCAGCCCCTCCTTGACCGTGGCGCCAAGCTCGCCGGCTCCCCTGCCGCCGTCGCGCGCGCCAGCGACGTCGTCTTCCTTATCGTCGGCTACCCCTCCGACGTCCGCCGTGTTGCCCTCGATCCGACCGACGGAGCCCTCGCTGGCCTAGCCCCGGGCTCTGTCCTCGTCGACATGACCACCAGCGACCCTGCTCTCGCGGCCGAGATCGCCGAGGCCGCCCGCGCGGGGTCCTGCGCCGCGATCGACGCGCCGGTGTCAGGCGGCGACCGCGGGGCGCGCGCCGGGACCCTGTCGATCTTCGCTGGAGGGGACGCGGTCGTCGTCCGGAGGCTGGAGCCTCTGTTCGGGTGCATGGGGACGGTGAGGTACATGGGAGGGCCAGGCCAAGGGCAGAGAGCGAAGCTTGGGAACCAGATTGCAATAGCATCGACGATGGTAGGGTTGGTGGAAGGGATGATGTACGCTCACAAGGCCGGGCTTGACGTGGGGCGGTGGTTGGAGGCCATATCCACGGGCGCGGCAGGGTCGAAATTGCTAGATCTCTATGGCAAAAGGATTTTGGACAGGGACATGGAAGCTCGGTTCTACGTGCATCACTTTGTGAAGGATCTCGGAATCTGTTTGACGGAATGCCAGAGCATGGGATTGGCATTGCCAGGCTTGGCATTGGCACATCAACTGTATGTCTCGCTTATGGCGCATGGGGAAGGGGAATTAGGGACCCAGGCGTTGATTTTGGCCATTGAACGACTCAACAACACCTGCCTCAAAGGAGGGCCAAGCTCAGGATCAGCATGAAACTCTGGTATTCAATAAAGCTACTTATTCCTTCTAATCGTGTTTAGGTTGCTTCCGCGTTAAAACTGTTGTTAGTCGGCTAAAATTGCAATCTACATATCAGATTGCTAATTTGCTCTTCGCTTTTCTGCCATACTGGATATGCTATGTGCTTGTTTGGTTCTGTTGTTGTTGATGTTTGGCAACCAATTATCACTGTGCTTTTGAATGCATTTGATCGTATTTGGCTACTTTACATGGTGATGACCACTAGTTGCAATGGTGATTGCTTCTATCCTTTGTGTTGAAGGATATAACATTTGATCAGTGGTTATAGTAGTAGCTTCGGCAAGGAACTGTGACTATTTATTTATATGAACTCATTTATCTTCATGTCTGTGGTGCTTTGTTGTGCTTGTTTGGTTCTGTTGTTGTTGATGTTTTGCAATGAATTATCACTGTGCTTTTGAATGCATTTGATCTTATTTGGCTACTTTATCTGGTGATGACCATTAGTTGCAATGGTGATTGCTTCTATCATTTGTGTTGAAGGATATATCATTTGATCAGTGGTTATAGTAGTAGCTTCGGCAAGGAGCTGTGACTAATTACTTATGGGAACTCATTGCTTCGTTGTGCTTGTTTGGTTCTGTTGTTGTTGATGTTTGGCAATGAATTATCACTGTGCTTTTGAATGCATTTGAACTTATTTGGCTACTTGTCTGGTAATGACAGCTAGTTGCAATGGTGATTGCTTCTATCCTTTCTGTTAAAGGATATAGCATTTGATCAGTGGTTATAGTAGTAGCTTCGGCAAGGAGCTGTGACTATTTACTCATATGAACTCATTTATCTTCATGTCTGTGGTGCTTTGTTTATTTTCATGCCTTTAATAGATTTAATGCAATGCATCCTTTGAGGATGAGCTGCTGAGCTCTTTCTTGGTTCTCACTGGTAACTTGTGCCTATACACACACAATAAACACAAGGGAACTCCTACCATGGGTGTTAAGATTTCCTGTCAGACTCTATATTTGCTTTAAGTGCATGATATTATCGGCCAAGTTTTGCCGGTGAAAAGTGATGCTTGTTATGCCATATGTGCTAAAAACACATTTCCCTATGTTAGACTTGATTGGGACTAAATGCTTGAGAAAAAGTGGTGCTACAAAGCAGGAGTCATGCTCTAGTGTTTGGAACTTGTTCATGTTAAGATTTTGACATTATGCTCCATAATTTCTACTTGAAACGTTGCACTCCTGTCGGGTACCTCATATTGAAAAACAAGAAATTATGTTCTTGATTTCATCAGGAGGAAAATTCTGATTTCAATGAATGAAATTCTTTTAGAGATAGTTTAGCATCATTCCGGTGCCAAAACTATCATATTTCTTTGTGTTATCTTCATTTTCAACTTAAAAAGGTTCAAATGCATCCTTCCAAAAGGACTTATGAGCAATTCTTAAGCCTAATTATCTATATAATTTTAATATGAAACAGATAATTCCTGAATATTATCCACTCTCAAAGCAGTGATGCTCAAACCTCTACTATCTTTGTTAACTGGCTGGTGACTCTAGCATTATTGTGTCAATCATGTTTAACTTATTGCTACAATTCCAAATCTAAACTCACAAGCGGTGAATAATCTTATAAATGTCACTGCTGAAGAGCAATTTACATCGTCTTGGTGAAATTTAGTTTGACCGACTTGATATTGTGATGAGGCATTGTTAATGCAATCCTATCAGGCGGCGTTAGTTTACATGCTCACATGATACTCTTATTTGTACATTTGTTAGTCTATTTGTAGTGCCATGTTACATTAACCGTACTAATTATACTGGTGGATCTTAGTTCATTATCTATTAAAATAGGTTCTTAAGTGTAAATGCTATCACATCCTTGAATGCAGTTGTTTACTATTACCTCCTTACTATTTGAACTTGATCATGTATCATGGTAAGATATAACATTTCCTCATATGAAACCCTAATGTATTGGACTAACATATGCACTTTGGCTTTGTACTGTCTTGTTCATCCCATTGTGGCTTTATGGTAGATATGTTTACCTACTATACAGTCTTTGGGTTTGATTAGACCCAACAAATTTCTTGCAGCTGATCTTTATATCATTCTTGTAATGTGTCCTTTGGCAAGAGACTAGTATATTGGCTGTTTTTATTTAATTATTCTTGAGAGTGGTATATGGAAATTGTTTGCTTTTTGAGACTGGTATGCTGTTCTTTACATGGAAATTGTTGTTCTAGGAGTTGGAGTCATTTAAGTTGGTCTGTATTGCCTTCATAATTCTTTTGCTAATACATTATTTAGTGAGACAAATACATGTCTACAGATCAAATTATCCCTATTTTACTAATGCATGTATACAGATCAAATTATCCCTATTTTACTAATGCATGTATTCAGATCACGTTACAATAAACTACATAATGATTTAATATTCCATGTTTTACCAGACCACAAACAGTTCGTACGGCCACATAGCATTGACGTGGAGCTCGTGGCAATTTGAAGTGAAGAGGAGAATGCACGAGCTGTTGTTGGGAATGGGAAGTAGTATGTTGGCCACGGAATAATTACTATCACAAGTTTGATTTAAGTATATAAGGCATATGATTTCAATTTCTAGTCAAAAAAATAATAATTTTCTCATCTTGGTCCTTTCGAGTAAAAAATAATAATAATATCAATAAATAATAAAAATACTTGCATAAAATTATCTAATCCTCCATCCGGCATAAGCCCTAAGGCAGCAGGCTTTAACGCAGAGTGCCGAAAAGTTTTGGAACCGAACCCTGTATCCGACCTTATATGGATCCCACCCATCGGCCAACATAACCTGTCAGTGGCATTGCGTTCGACGGTGGGACATTTCATCAAACACATCTCAGCCATTTTTTTCCTTCGGCCATCTCTCGCTCCTCGCGGTACCAATCTTTCTCCCTCCTCTCTCACTATAAACCTTGCCACAGTCATGTATCTGTGCAGCCTCACAAAATCCCCGCCGATTCATTTCTTCTTGAATATATCAAAACTAAGAATCAGCCGTCAAAGGATATCGAGTTGTTCCTCCGAAGAATTCCGTCACAGAACACCTGGAAGCAGGAGCAGCGCAACACAATTTAGAAGCTTTTCGCGTCACCTGGAGCCCCAAGGAGGCAAACATGGAGAGCGAACAAGGGCTTTGTCCAGTGGCTCACAGCAGAGACCTCTGGGCGATGGTGGCGGTCGGAGGATCGGTGAGTCACTCCCTTGGATAGCTCCAGCTTATGGGAACAGGGAAGGGAAGCGTATACAAGAAAAGGCGCCAGCGAGCACCACACGCTCCTCTTGGGAAGAGGCAGCGGAGAGCTTTCTTGCCAGAAATGATAACGATATTGTGGGAAAAGGCACCATCGTCGAAGGAGTGGAGGAAGACGACGGAGACGTTGAGCCTATTAACGACCCAAGGTGGGATAAGATCAAGAGCAAGTACAAGGGTATTATTGGACAAGAGTCTGGATTCCAGAAACCAGAGATCCAGCGCTGGAGTAAGCAGGAGAGTTGGGAAAGAAGGGCAGTGAAAGAGGCCGGGAAGTCTCAGTTCGAAAGGCCGGAGGTTCAACGGTGGAGTAAGCAAGAGAGCTGGGGCAAAAGGACATGGAAAGAGGCCACTGAATCATCAGTTCCAAAGATGGTTGGCCAGGGCGTATACGGTGTTGGTCCGGTTTTGGCGGCTTTGATGGCAGAAAGAAGGGAATTTTATGTTCTTTATGTCCAGGAAGGATTGGATTTGAGTGGAAACAGCAAGAAGAAGAAGGACAAGAAAGCAGTGGGGAAAATATTGCAGATAGCGGAAAAGACAGGCTTGAAGGTCATAGAGGCTTCAAAACATGACCTCAATATGGTGGTCGATAACCGACCTCATCAAGGGTTGGTTCTTGATGCTTCACCATTGGAGATGGTGAATATAAGGGAGCTGGACCCTGTCACGACAGATGATCAAAGTGCTCCTCTTTGGGTGGCTCTGGATGAGGTAACAGACCCTCAAAACTTAGGAGCTATCATTAGATCAGCTTATTTCTTTGGAGCACAAGGAGTGATCCTATGTGCAAAGAATTCGGCTCCTCTAAGCGGTGTAGTTAGCAAAGCCAGTGCAGGCTCTCTTGAACTAATTGAACTTCTGTCTTGCAAGAACATGATGCAGTTCTTGTCATCATCAGCCGAGAATGGTTGGCGAGTTCTTGGAGGGTCAGTCTCTTCTACGGCTGTCCCTTTGGGTGAGGTTGAAGCAGGGGTGCCTACAATTCTTGTGTTGGGTAGCGAAGGCAGTGGGTTAAGGCCTTTGGTGGAGAGGTCTTGTACTCAATTGATTAGAATCCCTGGAAGCGCTCCATTGGATGTGTATGGTGGAACTACTGAAGTGGATATCGAGGAAAAGGAACAGGCTTGTTCTGGGAAAGATCTCAAGTCCTTTCTTGCTGTTGAGAGCTTAAATGTTAGTGTGGCAGCAGGGGTGCTTCTATACCATTTGATTGGCAAGAATAATCATGATCTAGGGAAAGGGATGAATGATGCTTCAATCTAAGGTTACATCTTTACCATCTTTGACAAGCGATATTTTGGGCAAATCTGTCTGGCAACTTTTGTTTATTAATTGTTTAAATTATGATCACCGTGTTCTACTGATTGTCTTTTGTTTAACTGAATATGCTTGCTTTTTGTTTTATTTTTTTTGCATAATTAGATACTTATTTGTGATTGGAATTACTGGATCTCATTTCTTCTCTTGTAAACTCCCCAGAAGCAAGCTATGTGTTGTTGCTTTATTTATTCCTGTGTTGAAGACACACATACACCTGAAAATTCATTTCAGCTTAATTTCATGCAGCACGACATTTCCTTTGAAATTTTCATTGTGCATCCAAAAGACCTGCAGTGAGCCTTTTCATGCAGAATTGCATGTGATCAAATGATTTGAGAGTCAATTTATCATGGCAAGGGGCATATTTGCTACTTCTTGAGCAAAATAGCAAATCAGATGGAGATATATTCTACCTGATTGGTGAATTATAAAGTAGTCCCTTATCTAACGAAACAACACATTAATTTATTCTTGGCTTCAGCAAACATGTATCTTTCTCATACACAAGGATGCTGGTTCTTGAGCATAGTTCTGAATTACGTTAAGTACATTGTTGTCATACACCTTGAAATTTCATAGTAATTTGTTACCTATAACTCCGAATTCAACTGCTATTGTTGGTTCTTTTCTTAACAACTTCAGGATTAAATTTATCTTTATTTTTATAGAATGATTAACTGTATCCATATTATTTGCGTGTACCTCCATTATTGCATGAGGGAAAGCCTTATGTGCTAGCATCTAGTGCATCATGTCTAGGTTCCCAGATCTAAGTTATTGCAAGTATTTACTCTGTTATATGTGTCTTATTGAGGTTGCATACTTTACCTTGTGGATGGTGACCTTCCTACATGAATTTCAGTTCTTTATATAGTTTGGAGATCGTGTCTCGCTGGGAGCCTTTGCCTATCCTCTGAATGAGCTGCTACGCTCTTTTAGGTCCCGTGCTCTTACATTTCATTCTAGATTTTGTTCAGATGCTTTACAAATTGTTTTTTTCTTATTTACGTATGTTCAACAATCTAAAGCTATTTGTTTGTGAATTTGCATTTGTCTTAGTGCATTTTCATTCACTACTGTAGTGCTATTTATTCAGAGTCCGGTTGGTGAAGCTGCAAGGTCGCTAACTGCTGTTTCCAACTATTATTGCTACTGTTCAAGTCCTTGTAGCTCATCTTGAAGAGCTTAGATCAGAAAATAACCTAAGTGATGCAATGCATTCTTGATACAGTTTGTAGTTGTAGTCCTTGAGTTGGGACAATTGGTGCAGTGCATTCCCATGACTCATGGACCTATTGTCCATGTTGGAGATGTTGATATTACTGATCTTATCTGATACATCCTATAATTGAGTAGATGTGGGTTTTAAGTTTTCAAGCAACCTTTTTCTTTAGATTCTTGTTTCTCGCAAGCATTTGTTGCATAAATTTAGTACTTATATTCACACAATTTGACATGATTTAGTGTGAAGTCATTTGTGATGTTGCATCTCTCTCTTAAATTTTTGGATCTTTTAATCAATCTTTTCTGATCTCCCTATTTGGTCTCAGTAAATCTGAGATGTTTCTGATTTGATAGTTTATACAAAAAGGTTGCTTAGATGTTTCCACATCAAGTCCATTGTTGTGGATAAATATTATTATTTTTCTTACAGACTTCTTATTATCATGGAAAGAAAGTGGAGAAGTGAGTTGGTATACTTTTCTTTATTGGTCCTGTTGCTTGGTGCCTCTGAACAATAGATTCAGACTGATGTTTTCGTTTTTATATTTTATACTTCTCTGCAATATTTGCTTTCGGATACAGGTGGATGAAATTAACCTACTTCAGTGAATGATTTGATGCATCATTACTTGGTGAGCCCTCCCTTTATTGGGATCTTGCCCAAGAAAATAACCCAAAATTTTCTCATCCCACGGGTTCTTTTATTTTCCTTTATTTTTCTTCAGTTTTGGTGGTTTAATACAGTTTCTAAATAACTCGGTCAACTTATGCGTCATCGGTTGTCCAAATTCAAAATCCGATGTGATGCATCAAATGCCGACTTAATGACTCATCTTTCTTTCCGGAGTATCTAATGGCCCGCACGTGGAACTCTTTGAGACACATCATCCGATCAACCCGGTCTCTGTGTGTCTCTAATCGATCAGCCCGAATCATCCGGTGATGGCACCACATGGTTCCTTCCCATCGGGAGGCATCCGATGATTAGAAAGATTTCAGCCAGCTTAATTATAGTAGCACTTACCAAATGCGAGTCATGTGTCTCTAACATGAGCTAGCTCTATCGAACACCACGTCACCCGTGTAAAGTTCCTGGGTTTTTGGCTCCAACTTAAAGCACTTTGGCGGTAAAACGTCAGGCAGAGGTGAATGACTAAGAAATTGCCTTCATGATAATTGGAGGCATCTTCGGGTCCCACAAGTCGCGGATCCAAAAGAAATGGCCTCCGCCTCCGTTAAACCGGTCCACGGGAGATCGGGCGGCCGGAAACCCTCCTTTAAAACCCTTTCTCTCGCGGCTCCCATCTGGTAGTCTCGACAATCGTCGCTCGCTCCTGCAGAACCCTCTCTAAATTCTTTGCCCCCTTCATGCTCATCACCCCGGCTTCCAATCTCGATGGAGAAACCAAATTCTTGGATTGCCCATGTCGAAGCGTTTGTGGACTCCGCTCGCGCCTCGAACCAGCAGGTCGCTGTCTTCGGTCTTCGTCCTCCGTTTTCCTTTACGAATTTCAAGAAACTTCCCCTTGCTTTCTTTCCCCTTCCCTCCCTCCTTGTTTTAGTTGTCATGTTAGTTTCATCATGTTGGAACTTCTTGTGAACCGTGGTGCTTCTTTTTAGCGATTTAATCGGCTTGATGACAAAGAATTTTAGGGTTTCTTTTGTCACCCTTTCGCTTCCTTGAACCCTGTATTACTTTTAATTCGAATCTTGACCATAAGCTTTATTGTTGTTAATTTTTTGTGGTTAGTCTCTTCTTTCTTACTGTTTTTGTGAAGACAAGTCTTACTTCAACTGCTAGATCTGCATCATTATACTTCTTGAAAAGGTTGTTGAATGTCAAGTCAATCTATTGGAATTAAAATATATTGAGACAAGGGTTTTAAATACTTGTTTGGCCCTTTAAATTTTGTTCTATATGATGTAATTGCGTATGCTTCAAACTGATTGTGAAATGTTGATGTCTCATAATCTTTTACATATTCCTTATTTTTATAGCTTTTAGGTCATTGGTTTAAATTTCTGAAGTAATTGTGTAACAGGCTGCTAGTGTGGATGCCATCGTAGTCCTAGTGCATAAAGACCTCTTAACCCTTGAGGGATTGGTATGTCATTGAATTTTATTTTTATGTTTTACCTTTTTAATCTTTGGTGTGTGGATATTTGTGATACTCTTCCTTTTCTTTTTTTTGTTTGTTTAGGTGAGAGAGATGGAACAATATCTAACCACCTCTGACCATGTGATTCGTGCTAGAGGTAATTTTTATTTGTTAAAAGACTCTTTGTATTCTGATGCTACTTAATCATGCTTGTTTCATTACCTACAACTAAAATAGTGCCATTATATTAGCCTATAACTTGAATATAGAGGCTTAGTAGTCCTCATATGTGTTTCTCTCTTATTGATATAAATGTAATTGGAGGATTTACCTTCAGTGGTTCTGTTCTTATAATGGGTCAACAAACCACTCGATCAGTGTTGTCGTGTGCTAAACAAGTTGGGCTTAAGACAAACATTTATAGCAGTTGTTATAGTTATTACTTTCTTCGTGCATCTTCTTTGTTTCGTTCGTGGATACACTGACCTATAGAAAAATAAGATATAGGAAATGAAGTCGCTTATAAGTACCTATCAACTGCTATGATTTGCCACTCCTATTTGTTTGGCCTTATATTTTTACTATATTGACATGGTTATTTTAGATTTTGTCTGATATGGAATAGATTTTTATTGAATGAAAGAATTCATTTATTTTTGAAAATTAAATTTCATAACATGTCATATTTTGAGTGTCAGTTTTCCTGTTACGAAAATGTAAGGTGGCTCTATGAAGCTAGATATGTGGAAGGTGTTTGACAACTTGCTTAAAACAAGTTTATGAGATTTTATTAGCATACATAAGCATCAATATAAGAGCTCATAAACTCATTGCTGGTTATAGGTGCTCTGCAAGCTAATCATGTGAGTGATTACATGTGTGACATGTTGCACGATCTTTTTGCTTATGATTATTATTGGCATATTATCACATTATATTTTCTGTTGCATATACATATTGTGATGTTCTTGGTTCTGTGTAATGGGAATCGGATCGTGATGAGATCACGATAATGAGATTGATTCATTTTTAAACATAGATCATAAATAATCTCGGTCATATGTTATTCGAGAGAGATATCGAGATAACTGGATAGACCGGTGTACTCTCGTCCATATGATGGAGCGGTTGGTCTCATAGTCATTTGTGTGGGGATACTAAGGATACAGTACAGGTGCTCATTGGTGAATGAGTTCACTGATTAATCTGCTTGAGAACTGCTGTATGGTTAATGATACCTATCGTCAGACGGTGATTCCGTAGTCCTAGTTGTGTGTTTGGTCCTTAGACTTGAGACACGAAGGATGTCTTGTTTAAATATTTCTTTCTTTGATGCCGAATTTACAAGTTTGAAAAGTTTCAGATCTAGTACAGTTGGTTATCGGGATTGGTAGCCAACCTTACGAAAATAATTGAGTGTCAATAGAGAATCATCCACTCTCAGTATCATGAGAGGAATATCTCATGTGTTCTTGCTCAGACAAATCCTTGGTCAGGGTTGTTCGGATTGAGATAGGAGTTCTTCGGGAGAATCTAATTAAAGCAAGACTTAAACGGATTTCGTATATGGTTTGATAGTACCATGCCCAATATACGATCTCTGAGATATTAGATGGATGAAAGACTATAAATACACGGTAATTGAGGATAGATATGTCTAATGGATTTGATCCATTGTACCATCTAGGGATTATGGCGTAGTGGCCTAGTACTTCCACAGTCGATGAGTTGAGTGAATTGTTATGAGATAATAATTCACCGAGTCAGAAGGAGTTCTGACAAGTAGGATTCACAGCCAACTCAGCATTGAGCCTAAAGGGTTACACAAATGGTGGTTGTTTTAGTAAGTAGTGGATTAGATATAAGTTATCTAATTAGCCTATATTCTCATTGAATGAGACCCAACATTGATGGGCTCCTTGCATGAGGACCAGTTAGAGGCCAATTGAGATTATTGGATAGAGATCCAATAATCCAAGATTAGTGGGTAACTGGATGGAGATCCAATACCCATTAATGTACGAACCATTAGGGATTTTGGGTGGCTCTTTATAAATAGGAGGCATGAGCGGCCATTAGTGATAGACTGCATCTTTGGTCGCTCCCTCCTATTCTCCTCCCTCCCTTATCTTCTTAGCTGACCAGCCCTCCCTACTGTAAGAGGGCAGTGAAGAAGATAGCAGATCTTCTTCCACGAGTGCTGTGAGAAGGTGCCCAAGAGTTGCGAGTTTTGAGTTGCAATTAGAGGAGCATCGCTGCAATGATCTATCGTGTAGATACCGCTAGAGAGGAGGAGGTTTGACCTCCTTCATCCTCTCCATCTGGATCTGGATTTGGATTTTAAGGGATATACGATCTCCCTAGGTAATTAATCGCTCACGTATTGTTGTTTTCAGTTTTGTCGGTTTTCGTGCACCAATCTTTGCATGACAATTTGATATACGTGAGAAATCGTTTTATGTTTTGTTCTTCCGTTGCACATGTGATGCTCCCGCTGGGTTTCCCGACACTCACCATTACTGAGCTTGCAATTCTAATTGTCTTCACCTTTTTTCAAGTCTGAAATTTTACATATTGCCTATTAGTATTCTCATGATTATTTTCAGGTATACTTCTCCTAGCAGAAGTGCTTTCTCATCTTCTAGAGAAGCCATTAGATAGTCGCACTGTTAGTAGCTTGGTGGAGTTCTTCACATCAAAGCTGGTAAGATGCTCTTACCTAAATTTGTTGCTAACTGTTGTTTTCATGCAAAATGATCCAATTATTGTTTCAAATTCTTCGTTCATTTATGTTCTTCTACCATTTTGTTTTATCTCTTTGCTTTCCATTCTCATCACTCTGCCATTGTTTCTTTTTTCACATCTTGGGAATTTTTCCTTGATTTTTTATGTTGTGTTGTGAATTCATGTAATTTATCCGGGAATGATATATTTTGGGCATGTAAGAGTGGGAAAATTGTTAATGGAATATCCACAGCTAATTTTATGACTTGAACAAAAGTTAAGTTGGAAGGACATTTTGCACCATTCTGGCTTCAAAGGAACCTGATGTTAGTTATTTAGAGAAGAAAGATTCTTTGGTCGCTTAGCATTTGATAGGAAAACTTTATTAGACAAGGAAAGAGATCAGACTGGTGATATTACCCTAAAAAGATCTCAATGCTGGGAAATGTTAAGTTCCCAAATAATTGGGATGTTGTGTTGTAGTTTTGCCATAATAACCATTATTCAGCTGGTTATGTAACAGCTGCCTTTAATCAGTATTGCTAGTACTGTATAATGGTTGATCATTTCAGCCAGAAGTGAAGTTTTCTTCATTTCTAAACCACTATTTTTTCATATGTTGTCTGTTTGCAGTATTTTTGCCACATGAAATTATCATTTTTCCTCAGATACCCTTTGTAAATGGTTGTTTTGAAATATCCTTCAATTTTCTAATAATCTGTTCAATTTTTGATGTACCACATAAAAAATACGGAATGAGCCGATATGTAGGAAATAGGTCAGGTATCAACCTGTATGGGTCATGTGTCGGCCGATACATTGATAATCATGTTGTATCAGTCGGTACAATGGTGGTACTGGTCGGAATTTAACCAACAATGACCAAAATCAGGGCAAGTTTGACCTCAACAAACAAATTGAACGTTGGGTCTATTTTGTGGTTGACCGTTGGGGTCTCTTTTGGGGCTTTACATTTCTCTCCCTCCCCCCTCTTACACTCGCTCTCACTCACTCTCATTTATGCTCTCATTCTCACTCTTATTCTTTCTTATAACTTAGAATTCCTGCATTTTCTGGATTCTATTATGGAAGTGATATTCTTTTAGGTTGATATATTCCTATCAAAGATATTTTAATTTATCCTTTTGGCATCAGGAAGATTGGCAAGTCCTACGTGGAGCCCTTATTGGTTGCTTAGCTCTTTTGAAGAGGACAAAAAAAATTGGTATGGTTGAAAGTAATGATGCTAAGTCACTTGCAGAATCTTTTTTAAGAAATGTACAAGTACAATCACTAGCAGTTCATGATCGTAAGGTGAAATTTTTTGGTTTATTCTTGTTACTAATATATGAAGGTGGATTATTGTTTTCTGATGTAGACTTTTCTTTTGTGTATTTGCAGTTATGTTTTGAAGTTATTCAGCGTCTGTTGGATGGGTACACTCAGACTATTGTAGAGTTGGTAAATAATCCTTTATGATTCTGAATCTCATCTTTCTACTTGAGCCTATTACAATGAGAAGTTGTAAATTCATTTACAAATGCATGAACAGTTGTTTTTCCATGTTCTGTGCTGAATATAAGGAACTCTATTGCCTTTGCAAACTTGATCTGCAATGCTCTACAATTCAGAAATGCAGGACTATCAATTCATAATTTAATTTACTTGACTTGATTCACATTGGATAACTGCCGCTTCTGGTTTAAATGAGTTCATA